>CM029503.1:6251764-8651764 GCA_017140595.1 Eucalyptus curtisii
GTGACGACCGTAAACTACCTCATTAATTTCTTTAGGGCATCTTTTGAAGGCTGATGGAAGTTGTGGGACATCTTTATCGAAATAAAACGCCGGGTAAACCTAGAAAAAAGCGCACCACAACCGTTCACGCTCACGAAAACAAAGGACTATTCTTACTGGCTGACAAGGTGGTTGTCCTTAGCCAAATCAATATTAACATCGACATCCCTACCTAAAACTATAGAAATTAATTAAAGACTTAACAACCGCCTCTTAAAAAAAAATAAAAAAATAAAGACTAAGACAAACAATTAATCACTAGCGATGCGAACTCACACATTTCTTTTCTTTTCTTTTTCAACCAAATCGGGCTTATCGCTTACCCTCATTGTCATCGATATAAAATGAAAGCCCGGCGAACTTTGATCATGATCGCCCATAAAAAAGTGGACAAAAACTATGGTCATTCTAAAATCATTAACATGATAACTTAATTGGCTCCAATAATTCTTTCTACGATCCATTGTGAAAAGTCAATGCTTCTTATCAATAAAACATATTTGGAACGATACTTGAATAATATTCTTAGATACCCTTACGTTGCAATCTCATGGCCAATTAGAGATCTCTATGCAATTTCTCCCCTTTTCTTTTTCTTGAGGCAGTAGCCATTCGTTTTTTCAAATCCTTTCATCAAATCCAAGAAGCCTAGTGGCACTGATTTTTTTTTTATTTTTTATTTTGGACCGAGAGTTTATGCTAGAGAAGAAGAGGAATTGAAATGCAAGTACTGAAAACTAATGGTTGCGAAAAAGGTTAAGCGGTATTGGAAATTCAAAGTGCCGGAAAAGTAAATATAAATTTGCAAGAACAGATATGTATCTATGATTGATCGTGTGTGCAAAAATAACGACGTGGGTATTTGTAGCTGACCATCTGTGGCTACTTATCAACAGTCTTTCTAATCCTATATGAAGTTGATATGTTATAAATTTAAACATTATTTCCTATCATCTAGCCATAATTATCCATGAAAGTTACAAATCCCAAGGTTATAGGCATAACCACCTAGCAGTCGTGTACTTGCGTCGAGCCACTGTCTTTCGTCTTCGAGCTCCAATACCTGGCGAAATTGGTGTTATTGGTGACGGCTCTCATAAATAATCCTCTGCATGTGTCGTCGTCGATTTCCTTCACTATCGATGAGCTTGTAGGCTGCAGATTGCCTTTATACAGGACTTCTGTTTTGACCAAGTTTTGCCCTTGTTCGACTACGTTTGCAGCTCTTCGAGCTCAGGAGTTAAACATTTTTTTTTTTTTTTTGGTTGGTAAGCTCAAGAGTTAACAGTTATCATGTGGATTCATATCCATTTTACGATGTGACTATGGACAAATAAAACAACGACCGGTTGGGATTTGACAGCATTATTAAGAATAAAACCTAATCTTATTTATCCATGAGTTATTTATATGGTGATTGATTATTTAAGCGCATTTTTCCGAGCCAAATGATCTACCCCATCGTTAATATAAACAATTGTATCACCGTTCTTTCACCGACCCACCAATGGCGCTTTATATATCTATTTATTTTGTAATCTCTGGTCAGGGTTGAGCAATAAATAAAGACAGAACGCAAGTGTCATGAAACTTTGACTTTGAATCCGCCCCTCCTCCCTCAGTTCCATTCTGCCGCGTCCCCCAGTAATTTATTTAGTATTTTATTTGAAAATAAACTGTTTTTTTAAATTTACTTTTTTCTCTCGCTTTGGCCATGGACTATGTATGATAAATGCCTATATGGTCAAATTGGTGGGCAGGACTACTTAAATTCTGGTTTGGACTTTCACGGCCTTTCTTTTCTTTTTTCTTAAAGTTTGGGATCTTGTATTTTCTTATAATAGCCCTTAATCAATGTTCTTAATGCTAATTTTTTTTAAAAAAATTGGGGACACACACGTGAAACTTCCTATCATGTTCGTGTTACATAAAAAACGATATATGAATGAAAGATGCACTGATTATTATATGGCGACAACATCATTTAACTGTTCGTCATTTTATTATGATTTATTCATACATTTTCATTGATCCTCGCATGTCACATTAGATGATCAGGCGATACTCACTCGATATTTTCTCAAATGAAATGTAGGATACGGGTCCATCGTGCTCTGCTTGCGTGTTGTATCTATAGCTAACAATTCAGTCATTAGGTCTTCGCCAAAGTCTCTCTCTCTCTCTCTCTTCACGAGAGCTGTCACCTCCAATTGCTCATTCATGTCTCCAAGCAAGATCAATTTAGTTGTAATCTCTCTCTCTAAAGCTGGCATGTGTGCATGTTTTATTCTCTCCAACTTTGAATTTATGTTGAACTACTCATATTTGAATCTAGCTACTATAGTTTAGTGGTTGCTTGTAGGACTATTTGAAGTCACGAATTGAGTCGAAAATGATTTCATCTAAATTGACCCATTAAACAATTTCTTTATAATATAGTTTTTAGTGATCCGTACTCAAGCTGGCCTAGCTCATGGCCAACCTGACCTGGGTCTTTTCTCCTTAAATATTTAAAGGATGGGTGACTCCTCGGACTAGCTTGCCAAGTTGTGTGGGAGCACGGTTAGGTCATGGGTTAAAACTTCACGTGGCACAAGAGCAATGTGGAGAGTGGGTGAGCACCAGACATAAACACCACTTGCGTGAATGGGTTTGGAGGTTGGGATATGGAAGCGGATGCGAAGATGGTGGTGAAGTGAAAAATAGTGGATCTTGTGTGGGTGACGAGTAGATGCCTGTTCTAAGTTAGGTGAATGGGTTCTGCCCTCATTTACCCGTTCAAGAACCCTAACCTACCTCTAGCACAGTTCCTCATTTTTCGGGAACCCTAACCTACCCGTCAAAACAGCATCCCGAACCTACCCCCGTCACAAGTGCCTCCGTGGTCGGTTCCAGGTTCCAACAGGTTCTTTTTTTCTTTTTTCTTTTTTCATTTTCAGATTTGAACTATAACGAAGGAAAGAGACAAAACCAAAGCTTCTATGTCCATAAAAGAACATTAGACTATTAATTCAAAACCGAACAGCATTTTGTTGAGATTCAAAGGTAACATAGCTTTCAAAGAACGCATTGGTGTGATGAATGTGTAGTGACACGTACTAGACTCATCCAAACTAACTAAAAAGTAAACAGGTCGCGTATATGCACATAATCACATATGATGGCCATTGGCCTGTTCACCAGTAGCAATTTGTAGCGTTGTCCATCTTGACCAACGAGATGCACATAACAGAAAACCAAAGACAAAAAAGAAAAAAGAACCTCAATAAATTGCCACATAACAAGCAAATCCAAAGTTTAGGCCTCAAAAGCAACCATGGAAGATGAGTGAAATTACAAAAAAACAGACAAATTGGACAGCCATGAAAAAAATTCTTACCATCTCTTTTGTGAAAATCACCACCTCAGCAGTGCAAAGAAAAAGAAAAATAACAAAAAATTAATGAAAAATCCAATGGTGAGAAAGATAATATTCAAAGAAATGTATGTGAAATGTTAACCAAAGAAAAGATCAAAGGGTGGACAACATGGTAAGTACAACCTTAAAACTATATCACAAGAAAAGCGCTGTGGAGCATCGCCCGTATCTCATGATAAAGAAAGGTAACTAACCAAAAGAACCTATTTAGCCTTACACAACCATAAAGGCCAAACTTTCTCTAGAACAAAGCTCTTACATGAACAAACAAACATACTCCGAACCATGTATTCTAATGATCCGATGGAAAAATGACCCTTTCAAGTGCAAAAGGGGCCTCCCGTCTTCCGGCCAATTCCCCTTCTCTCCAAGATAGAGTGCTCGGAAATTTTCTGCCATCTTTGGAGGAACTTCAGGGAAAAGCTGTTGAACCGGATTCACAAGAAAGCCAATCAACAGATAAGGATTGTGAAGAATTTGCAGCAAATTTCAAAAGAAATGCAATAACTGAGGGCATACATGTTAAAAAAATTTAAGATTCGCATTCACAAATGAGTACCTCAAAACCATTCTTTCAGCAGGGTCCCCATCAATGGAGACATCCATAAAAACCAAAAGATCCTTCTTCTTCATCATCTACTCCGACTTAAAAACAGCTCACAATCAAGGACTTGATGGAATAGTAAAAAGCTAGAGTGACATTTCATAAGAGAAAAGAGAACAGAAGACATGCCATTATCCTCTCAAGGGTTCGATACATTTATCGTACCAAAATCTTTTAGGTAAATAATGTGACTCAAACGCTTCTGTGTAACCAAACTGCATGCTAGATATCAATCAAACATATCGTGTGAAGGACAAAAAACAACAGCATAAAAATCAAAAAAGATGTGCACAGATTGTTAATCAAGTCAGCTACCAATTCTTAAGTAGTTATGGCTCGATTACAGGATATAACATAAGCAACAAGGGCCCCTTCCCTAAAAAAAAATTCAGTACAAGACGAAAATCTGCTTGCTCATGACTTAAAAACACATCCCATCCTTTGATTTGAGGAAGGGGCGGTGGATCAACAGCTCACCTCGTAGATGTGCTTCATCAAAAAACAAGTATAATCAGATCGCATAAGTATTACAAGTCCCATCAGATCTACTTGACACGAACTAGACAAGTTATGCCTCATCACAAAACAAAAATCACAGAGCAAAAATGCAAATGCCGATCGCCAACCTGAAGAACCCAACTCAAGTGCCCATGAATCATAATCTCCAGGTTAAACCATCCAAATTAGCTTATCCTTACAAGCATATCGAGACAAAGACTTGGGACGAGCGTCGTCGGACCGTGAGCAAAGGCCAAGGGCCGACCGGACCAGCGGTGTTGGGGGCGGTTGTCCGAGCGGCGTCGGGGGGGAGCAGCGTCGAGGGCGACCGAGCGAGAAGAGTTGGGGGCGGCTGCGCGAGTGGCGAGCGGCCTCCACCGAGGGGACGAGCGGCGTCCACTGGCGGCGTTGACGGCGAGCGGCTGAGTAGCGAGGCAAGCGAGGGGTGACGGCGTTGAGGGAGCAGGAGGCAAGGGTGAGACGAGTGCGGGGCGACTGGCGTCCAGCAGCGTTCGGCGTCGGCGACGGGCAGAGGCAGAGAACGGGAGGGTCCGGTTCGGTTCTCCGATTCCCGGTTCTACCCGGGAACCGTGCTCACCCCTTGCAAGAGGAAGAAGAAGAAGAAGAAGAAGAAGAAGAAGAAGAGGAGAAGAATGGGGGTTTCGGCCGAGAGAGGGGGAAAGAGAAGAGAGAGAGAAGAAAAGAAAAAAGTAGGGGTAGGGGGGCAGGAAGTGACGTGAGGAGGAAAAAGAAGAGAAAAGAAAGAGAGAGAAAAAAAAAAAAAGAAAGGGGAAGGAGGGAAAATCGAGGGGGAAATCACGTGGGGGAAGGGGGAAGGGGAGGTTTAGGTTTTTTTTTTTGAATTTGACCAGTTCCGTTCCGGTTCCGGTTCCGTTCGAGCCAGAACTGAACCGGACCGAGAACCGCCGGTTCCTAGAAAAAGGAATCGGGAACCGGAACCTCTTCAGAACCGGAACCGAACCGGACCCTCCTCCGGTTCGGTTCTTCCCCGGCTCTACCTCGGAACCACGCTCACCCCTAGCTCCGGTGAAGTGGTTCGCTTCCAATCATCAACTAGCTACGGTGGTCGAATATAACTGTTAGATTTCCATTTGTACCCTCTCTCTCTCAGACAAATGGATGGATTATGTTGAGATTACGTCAGGCTCAGAGCAAATAAATCCATTTTAACACATTTAACTCGTATAAACTTTTTTTTTTGTTGAAATGTGTTTATTTCAAGAAAAATTTAAATGATAAGGGAAAATAATTTTCGAAAAATCATTTTTTTGGTTTTCTCTTTTTCAGATTAGGGAATTTGTTTTCCTAACTTTAGATACGCAAATTTTACTACTGTAAATGATTTTTTTTTTATAATCATTTTCAACAAACCAAGCGCACAAAAGTTTAAAAAACTAATATGCAAAAAATTCTTTCATGAACAAACACACCCTTTTCTATATTTGCATTGACCTATATTCAACTTGACCCATTTGAACCCATACCCATTCAATTAACCTGCCTCGACTTCTTCACTAGGATTAATTGGCAATTGTTTATGGTAAGTTTGGCTAGACTACTTTAATGAGGTTTCATTAGTCAATGAAATTGGCATTTGCTTTATATTTTGGAAACAAATTTTTATTTTCTAAAAAGATCCTAATGTTGCAAGAAAAAAAGTTGTTTGATTTTCACAACGATGTCGTCTCCTTCTTAATTTAAGAAAAAAAATCGATTTACCACGATATTGTCTTCTTAAAATATGTTGAGCTCACCAGTTAAAATATTTTTAACAAAGAAACTTAAAAATTATTTTCTTTTGAGCCAATTTCTTAAAGTGTATCGGAAAATCAGCCTCCTAACCTCTGAAAATTGATTTTCCGAAAAAAAAAAATCTTAAAATTAAGTTCACCACGATGTTGTCTTCTTCCTCTGTTTTCGGTTGCCGCCTTCACTTGCTGGTGATCTAGAACAGACAGTGACTCGTGGGGCAATGATGGGGAGTTCAGGTTCTCGGTGGTTGTTGCTCTTTCTTCTGTTCCTTTCTCAGTTTTATTTGATTCTACGTTACCGAGTCTTTCGGTGACTGACAAGAGTGTGCGGGAGGGATTCGTTGGTGATTGGGATTTGAACTAGCTGAGCGATGTCCATTAATGCGTTCAAACTGTCGGAGTGCTGATGAATTATTCGGTGGCAGGCTGCTTTCGAGAGCTGAAATTGTCGGAGCACATTCAATTTGTTTGTTGGTGGTGACAAAATAGCTGTTGTATCCTTTACACAAGCAATTAGCAGTAGTTGCCCAAATTTTGTAAACTCGAGTTTCGGCAATATAGTGTTGAAGAAATGGAGATGGGCACTTTTAGTCTCAGTGAGTTGAGCTGCCAACCCTGTCTTCCTTGCTGTCCAGCATTCATGGGACTTAGCTTGGATGACAAGTAATGGTAGAACACGTTGCATGTCCAATAAATGTAACGACAATCAGATTTTAACTGAGCATTCAATCATTACCGAAAGCAATAGAGTATGGTTAATTTGATATAGACTTGAAAATGATATCGACAAACATTACACTTCTAAAATGTGGCAAAAAAAGGGAAAGGTGGGCTGCTGTCTTTGTTTTGTTAGATCAAGATGCGTAACAATGGAATCAATGTTTAAGTGAAAGGCTTCATGCTGAAATAGAAATTATCCTTAGGAGTGTACCTTTCAATGGATCGCAATAGTGCAGAGAATACATTATATGAAAATATGATGATTGTTTCTGTACTGAAGCGATGGCTTAGTGCTCTGGAGTGCTACTGTACTATTATGTGGAGCTTTTCAAATCGCGGATTGTCAGGAGAGCGGCATCTTATGTGACGGGTATCTGTCTCGAGAGATCCCATGGCACTGGCTTTCTGGGGCTTCTTATAAGAGGAGGTGGACAAAAGTCATTTTAAGCACGTTTATGGAACTAATTTTGAAACCCCCTAGCTTAGCGTTCCTGTGGTCAATTTGTGTCTGAGGAGCTGTCGGAGTTTATTCTTATGCGGAAATCATTTTACTGATCATCTGTTTGAATAACTCCACTAGCAGGCGCTATTACCAATGTAGTGTTTGATTACTGGTCCGTGACAACAGTTATTCTTGATTTGAGAGGTGACTTCATTGGTACAATGTCCGTTAACCAGTAACTATGAAATATTGAATGGGAAATGGATTCGGACAATAAGAAATGATATGAATTATATTGTCATTCCGTGTTTAATGTTAAGCTAGTGCTTTGGTATGCATCGTCTGGCATTGCATGCCTTTATTTCAGCAAGAACTAGAACCAAGCGCTATGCTTTTCACCTTCATTTATATCGTGCTTATATGTTAATGAGCCATTTATGAACAGGGTGATGCAAGTGGTTCTCCCTCACAGACAGAGAACGGCTTCATTGATCTGGCTTCGGGAAGTATGTTTGGATGGTTACATTTACTTATGAAACCCAGATGCAGTTCATGAATTAATGCTTATCTTAACCTGTAACTGTCGCAAAGCCATCAACGCAAGCTGCTGAAGAGGAGGCTCCTGCTCAAGCTGAGGCTGCAGAGCAGAAGCTGAAGTTTGAACAACAAGGTTTTGTGAGATTACATAGCAAAAATATGCCGACGCTATTTAACTTAAGTCTAATATTTCTTCATTTCATAATTGCTGCCTTCCTTCAGCTATTCATGAATGTGTTACCGGGACACCATGGTGTCTTTGTCGGTACCTATTGTTTACGAATTTTTTGGTCGTCCTTTTACTTCATCCATCCTGATTTGCCTACACTAGACATATGTATGTGCATCTCTTTATGCAGCTAAATGAGAAATATATATGTACATCTCTTTACACAGCTTACAGAGGGAGTAGAAACAAGTAAACCGTTCCATTTCATAGGATAGAATGATCGGAGGTAATCACAGATTAAGAGGCATGACGCTTCTGTTTGGTGCATTCATTCTGGTGTGAACATCGGTTACGATCGAGCATCCACAACCTAGTGTTGTTTATCAAGACCTGCTACTATGGTATTTTTTGACAGCATCTCACCAGTAAGGTGATTTAATAGTCACATATATTATTGGGTATGCTCTCGTCACATTCTCAGTGATTGAACGATTGTCTTCTCTCCTTTTTGTCTTCCTTGTCAATTCACTTTGAAGAACTCCTATCAACTAAATCATATCATCCGTTATGGATCATCGATGTATGTTGAATCTTCTTGGATATTCCTCGTCATTCTATTTTGTCCTCCTTGAAGGCTTAAATCACTTTAATGAAGTCCTATAAACTAAATGTTATGGATCATCGATATTTGTTGAATCTTCTTGGATATTCCTTGTCAGTCCTTCAGATAATGCGCATAGTGATGTTAGTTGCAACTCACAAGCCGCCTCATATAGTTTGTGTCCAGGCAGAGACAGTATACTTGCTCTAGGTTTTGTTGGAGATGCCAGGCATGTATAATGAGTTACATTGAAATTAAGGAAAGAATACGACGCAAATTACAGACAAATGTATAGGGTGTGGCAATTAGTTTTTTCCCTCTGTAGACAAGTGCTTTGAAAAGCCCTTACTAATATTTTTACAGATAAAGTATCGGGAGGTAAACATGATGATGTTCATAGCGAGAGTGCACAAAACTTGGAAGACCAGAACGATTCACGAACGAGCATGGAATGCACTCCAACGAGATTTCCTCCAGCAGGGAAAGTGATTCTGCACATGGGGCAATCCAGAACCAAATGACAGAAAAGGTTGAATATCAGACATCTATCCTCCCTTTCCCCACGGAGTCACTCATCTATATTCTTTCCTGTTGTTTGAATTATCAATATGGAAATATGGGGGGGTCCCGTGGAAAAATAGTTCGATACCAAGACGATAAAAAGCTATACACCTCTCATTTTTTTTTTCCTTAATTTCATATTGAAACAGAAATAACGAATTGTTTTAGGGGCTTCTACTAATGATATTGCTCTCTCTCTCTCTCTCTCTCTCTCTCTCTCTCTCTCTCTCTCTCACTCAAGCGTGTGCGCACAATATGCATCATGCTATTTCAAGGACTATCGACAATTTTTCTGGTTATGCTTGCTTCAAAAGAATATTGTCAGTATACAAGCATATTTGACTTGTTCACTCATGTAAGCATGTGAATATTTTGTTTAACTCATATCTTCTTTCTTGAGACAGGTATTGTTTGAACTTACATGGGGTTCCAAAGGTAAGGACATCGTGTCTTTTGAAAAGGGAAATATAAAAACAGCTGGGCACACTAGTGAACAGGTACGTCTCTCCTAATGGTCAGTCAGTGTTTAAAAGTGGACTATGGTTTATATTTCACCTTGAATGGATTGGTCTGAGTTTCTTTCTGCAATATTTTGCTGACCGATATAGGACAATTTTTAAGACTAACTGCCTGATATATTACATAAGCTCACTTCACTGCAGTTATAAACAAAAGCTAATTATCTTTACAGATTATTTTGACGCGGAAATCTGAGCCACAGGCAGTGCTCATTATCACAAAACCAAATTCAGATACTGTTCCAGACCTATGTGAGGACATAGTTAGGTTTGAAACTATGAAATCCTTACTTTCACCATTTTAGTTTCTTTCAACTTGTTCTAGGCAGTTACTTTGGAAGCAACGTCTGTGTGGATGATGTTCTGCGACTTCTGTTCTGTCTGATTTCTGCTAGAATTTCTGGTTAGGTGTTCCTCTCTCACACCGGTGGCGTTTCACTTTTCAATCACCAAAATGTGGCAGGACAAGTATGAATAAATGGGGTTTAAGTGAATGATGTTCTGTGACTTCTGTTCTGCCTGATTCCTGCTAGAATTTCTGGCTAGGTGTTTCTCTCTCTCACCGGTGGTGTTTCACTTTTCAATCGCCAAAATGTGGCAGGACAAGTATGAATGAATGGGGTTTATGTGATGTGCATGCTGGTTACACATTCGGAGGTACAAGGTTGATAGGAAACTCTGGCTAAACTAATGAAGAGAGGACAATTCACTTATAATGACATGATGTTCTGACGAATAATGTTCCGGAGTTGCCTTTGTTTTGTTTTATATCAAACTACATTGTAATACAATTTGTAATTCAGAACTAGCTTTTCTATCTACTCATATCTCGAATTATTGCTAGACTTGTGTCTAGATGAGGCCATTGTTGGTTAGTGCTTATATTTAGGGACGTCTTCTTTTTATTTCTTAATGATCGTAATTGATTATGGCTGATTCGGTGGCTTTTGTGGCCTCTCGTCAGATGATGTTGACTGTGGTGTCTGGATGTGCACATGGGGCTTTATAGTTTTGTCCAGCTTGATTGTACTTGGATACCTTTTTCCCTTGCAAATTTAGTTATCATTAAGGTTCTTCGCAACAGTTTTGTAAAGTGATATTGGCTTGTGGTGCATCACTAAATAAATTAATGACTTCAAAAATTACCTGGCAAAACCATTGCGACGTTCAGATTATTTTGGTGTTTGGGTAAACTCCCTCATCTTTGAATATTAGTAATGATAAACGAATCGTGAACTCATGCACATTCTTTTGATTGTTAAACATTAATTCCTTCATTTTCTATTGCCAGTTGGTTGTACATGCGCAAGAAGAAGATTTACGTGCAACCAAGCGTGCGAGGGGAGCTTCTCGGTATATCGTCTTCCTTCAAGTTTGTAAAAACTTGGCAAGATGGTGAGTGTGGGAACATGTTAGTGTTATGTCATTTGAGACAACTATTCTACTGACTCTAGTGATGCTAAAATAAAACTATTGTAAGTCTTCAACTTCACAGGCTTTTTGAATCAGTTTCTCATGTCCATTACGATTTCATCATGCTGCCATTATTGCTGACTTGTTCTGTTTGATTTTGTTTCAGAACGTGAGATTCCGGACTTGCATAAGAAAGTTGACCTTGTGATCACTCTTGGTGGGGATGGAACTGTCCTTTGGGTAATGCGTTCATCATTTACCTTAGAATCAGTGATTTGAGTCTTCTTTTCTTCTCCTTCTCCTCCTTCTTCGCGTGCTTGCTTTTTGTCCACAAACTTTCTGTCAAGGTGTGCGCTTTGGACTTTTCAGCTTCAGGATAAGGACCTCTCCATTTTTTGACTAGCATGATATTAGATTACCCACTTTAATTAATTTTTTAATTATTTGATTTGGGTTAATTATTTAATTTGGGTTTGTTAATTAGTAATTTCAATTTTTTAATATTAAATTTAATATATTATCATAATATAATCGAGTGTAGCATCATAGCCAGGCCCGAGTGTGATAGCTCCTTCTATATTTCTAATATCAAGTCCTTTATTTCTGCTATTTTTTCAGCATGGTCATTTTGATAGCTATTTCTAATATCAAGTAATTGCATGGTCATTTTTCTTCGACCATTCAAGTACGTTTTAGCTAGAAAAATGGCTTTAGGACAACATTCATCATATGATTACAAAGTATTTGTATTTCACCGTTGCACTAAAAAAGGAAAGCTTATCCTGAAAAGCAATTCAACTACTGTAGCAACTTGTATGACCAGGGAAGAAAAAGCAACCTTAAGCAACACGGGTCCGTGAATCTATATAGGATGTTGGCCTGAAATTTCGTGTCCTCTTTATTGGCGCTTAGAGCTGTGTATGCCTTCACATAGTCCTCAAAAGCAATATGTAGCTAGTTCCCCTTGAAAAGGCACTTCGAGTGGTGCTGACCGTTAAACCCTGAAGTGCCGCGAATGGCATCCATTCAATTTGGACATTCTCGGTGCTTAACCATTCATCTTCACATACGACGACAAATTGTATGTTGCTGTTGCTATTTGATGCAGGGATCTCAAGGTGTGATCACTTCACTGAAACTTGAGACCATGAATATTCATCTGTTAGTTCCATCTTTCGTTTGTCGACTATATGAACATATGCTTCCATGGTGAAATTGTACTCAGTTGTACTTCTGATGTTCCTATTGAATCTTCATTTGAATCTTCAGTAACAATTGGAGAGTCTATCTATTAGCAGGCAGCATCTTTGTTCCAAGGACCGGTGCCCCCTGTTGTCTCCTTCAATTTAGGGCCCTTGGGCTTTATGACCTCTTCAGTATCCTTTGCTTTCTGAAAGTTTTTATGATATCGTTTTGGCATGAGACGAAGCAAGCATGTGGAATGCACAGATGCCAGCAACTTAATCGAAAGCTCTCACTGGTAAAAGAACTTGAAAAAAAAAGAAAAAAAAAGAAGTGATCCTCAACATACTTCAGGCAGGGATGGCTACAAAAAACAGCTCGAGTCGATTCTTAAAGGTCAACATTACGGCGTCGATTGCAGTGTCAAATTGTTAGGCATTTAGCTGCTGAAAATGAAAATGCGACGGCAAAAAAGATGTTTGTTTTAAATAAAGTCACGATTGATCGGGGGCAGTCACCCTACCTCACAAATTTGAAGTGTTATTGTGACGACAAGTATGTCACTTTGGTACAAGGGGATGGGCTAATCTTATCAACTACATCTGGCAGCACTGCCTATTTATTAGCGGCTGGAGGATCAATGGTCCATCCACAGGTATCATAAACCTCTCTTAGTATTTATCTTGTTTTTACAGGTGCATGAAATCTATGAGAAGACAAATCAGGTTTTTCCCTTAACGTTGCAATAGCTGGGTTATTCATTCTCATGCGAGTCTATGCGACGTTATAATAATTCTACTTCTGTGCTTTCCACAGGCTATTTATGTATCGTCATTTTTTCTACTATAGAAATCAATTGGGAGATTGCCTTTTACTTTCTCATTTTTCTAGCGCTTGTCTTCCTAGCCTCAGAGCTGCAGACTGCGGTAGCCGAAGGCCTTCAGAAAAATGGAAAGAAATTTGATTCTAGATGCTCATGAGTTAATTGCGTGTTAATCGCAGTCTATCTACATATTAAATACAAGCATCATCAATCAAGAAAACAATTTTTTTTTTAATCCGGTAAATCCGTGCTGTTGACTTTGCTCTGTCAATTTGCAGGTTCCCGGCATAGTATTAAGGCCAATATGTCCTCATTCCTTATCCTTTAGGCCTCTGATATTACCCGACCACGTCGTTATTGGGGTAAAAGTGTCTGATGGCGCCCAACGTTCCAGCCCATTAAGTCCAAGTCCCAGCCCCCGAACTCCCAGCCGCCATAGTTCTGCCTCGGTATCATTCGACGGCAAGGGCAGGCAAGAGTTGACAGCCGGGAACAAGCTCAAAGGTAGCATGGCTCCATGGCCCATCCCTACCGTTTGTCTGAATGATTCCACCAGGGACTTCTTGTGCAGCATCCTGGAAGGCCTCCATTGGAATCAGAGAAAGACTCAGTCATCTGACGGTCCGACTCATTCATCTTACGGTCTGCCACAACCATGAGCACTGTTTTCCTCCCACTGTATATTTAGGTATTTGCCAACAAAATCTAGCTATGTTAGTTAAAAGAAGAAAGCGATTCCTGTCGCAGGAATCGCAATTATAGATTGTCTAATGCTATGGTAATACTCTTGCTAGGAGTTGCTACCTGAAGTGAAGGGAAGCACCTTAATGGCAGCAAGATGTTTGAAATAGTGAAGTCGTAAGCGTGCCTGTATTTCTTCATAACGTTTGAAAGCTGTTGGATCAAACATCTGATGGTTTGCCACATCCGTAAGCATTGTTTTCCCCCAATTGATGCATTTTCCAAAACGCTGACCAATGTCCTCCGGCTTCAAACCCTTCGTCTCAGGCATAATTATGTAGAACAAAGTCAAAAAGATATTTGCAATAGTTGCATATAAAAAGGCGGCCCCACCAAAGGTGAATTTCTTGCACACCCATAAGAACATCGCCAAGGAAACCTCATTCGCCGCCAAGTTCACGAAGCCAATGGCCGTCTCGTAGCCTTAGGAGAAGACTTCAGAGCTATATATTTGTTGACACTTGAATTTTTGTCAACTTTTAGAGTATCCATTTATTTTATAAAAAATACAAAAATATATATAAAAGAATAAAATATAAAAAGATGAATAAAATTAGGTGAGATTAAAATGAATAAAAAAAGTTAAAAAAAAAGAAGAAAAAAAGAGTCGAGTGGGCCAGGGTAGTTAAGCCCATTCTTTTTAATGCTTTCGCATCCCAATCTTCTTATTTCTTTTGCAGCCCAATAATTTATTTCTTCTTCAGCCCATCAATTTTTTTTGTTTTGTCTTGTTCATTCTTGGAGCCCATCAAAAACCAAAAGGAAAGGAAAAGCCCAGCCCACACGTCTGCCTCTTCTTTTCCTCACACGCTCCCACGATCCCCCCAGCCAAAATAAAGCGCCACCAGAATGACGCGTGCAAAGGAGGGGGGCCAAAAAAGAAAGCTGAGCTGGCGGGGGATAAGGACGCGTAACAGAAACGGTTCGCGGAGGGGGGAGAGAGAGAAAGTGTAGGGTGCTCGAAAAAACTGTTCATTGTATTTACCGGAGCACGAGGGGAAGGAGAGAGAGGAGAAGGCAGAGTCTGGTGTTCATTGAAGCGAGGAGAGAGGCTAGCGTTCGCTGAAGGTAGAAGCTAGGGGATCGTCGGAGCCTGGGCGTCAACCTTGGTTGAGGCGCCGCCGGCCGCCGCTATCATCTGCAGCCGGACGCGGTATTCCGTCGAGTTCGCTGCTTCGTCGGAGGATAGAGAGGGGCACCGGTTCTCCTCTGAGGACTCGTCGGCGACCGTACCACGGCGAGGAACGTCCCTAAACCAGGTGGGCCCCCCGCTTGGCTTTATTAAGTTTTGTAAATTTTTGTTTGAGCGATGAATGTCCGACGAATTTAGTCGAAGATGAGGCTGTTTTGTGATGATTTATGTTGGGTTAGACGTTGATCCATCTCGTCAAAGTCAAGCGCTGTAAGGAAGTTACTCGTGAAATCCATAGTCGATAGTGCATACTGTGTGTTCGATGAAATGCCTCAATGAAACTCCGAAATATATTTTGCCCGATCGGCGTTTGAAGCTCAGATTAATGTTTGATTATTCATATATCGTTGAAATTCTTCTGATTTCTTCGCTTTTGATGTGCTTTCATGTGGCTTCCCATCGTCCGAGCCGGTCTTGCATACGCTTCTTCGCCAGAGCTAGCCTCCCCACGCCAACGAGGCCTACGGTTCAAGGCCCTTCGAGTCAGCGTCTCTCCCCACTTTTAGTGCCATTGTGTTTGTTTTATTTTTGGAATTTCTGGTGTTCAAACCGTAGTTTAGATGAGGGTTTTTTGTGAAATTTCGGAGTCGCCGGAGTGGGCGGCCGGCATCGGTCGTTGCCGGTCGAGGCGGACGGCGGGCGGATGATGGTGTTTTGGCGGCGACGTAGGTGCTGTCGGTCGCCGGCCGGAGCAGTGTAGGCGTCGGTGATGATGGGAGACGGTGTGGCGTTCATGGTTCTTGGTTCGGCTAAAGGCAAATTGCAGGTGAACACGAGGGTTCGGGATGGAGACGGTTGGAGGAAGAAGATGCAGGAGAAAAAGGAAATAGGGAAAAGGACACAAAAAAAAGAAAAGAAATAAAAGAAAACAAAACGGAGAGGAAAAAGTGAAAAAAGAAACATAAAACAGAAGAATGAGGAAATGGGCTATGTTTTTAATTTGTTTTTGGGCTGGTCGGTGAGCTCGTGTATCATGGGCCGAAGAGAAAGATCGGGTTGAGAAGAGGAAATGGACGCGGGCTGGAATTTGAGTGGGCTGTTTTAATTTTCACAGGCCAATTGAGATTTAATTTAAAGTGGGCCTTGGCTTTTTTAGCCCAACCTGATTCGATAGGGTTCGGATCGGTTTAGTTGGGTAGGTCTCTTGATCCGGTCTGAATTCCTTTTATATTAATAATATAAATATTAAAAATAATAAAAATTATTAAAAATTCATAAAATGAAAAAAAAAAAAAGTTTAAAAGCTTTAGGAAATAAAAAAATTGAGAAAATTCCAAAATCATTAAAAAATTTAGAAAATTCAGAAAATCATTAAATAATAAGAAAAATCCATACAATGATAAAAAATTAGAAAAATCATTAAAAAATTCAGAAAATTCTAAAAAATTAAAAAATATAGAAATTGGAAAACCCTTAAAAAATGTTAAAACCTAAAATTGAATACGCCTTTAGGGCTTTACAATAGGAATTCTTGTTTTGTTTTGTCTTATTTTCTTTTTTAGGGATAATTTAGGATGCTTGTGTATTTTTTATTGTGTATTTTCTATTATGATTATAATTGATTGCGCTTTTCAATATTTAGATATTATTTTCCTGTCCTAGAATGGTTAGGACAAACCTTAGAATTTTCTTGATAGGCTGCTATTAGTTAGCACATAATTAGGTTAGGTATCGAAACGGCGTTAGCCTTAAAGCTAATAGTCCAAAATATCTGGTTGTTAGTAAGGTGTCCTTTCATATCTTATTGGGTTTCTATCCAATCCCAAAAAGGTCAGTAATGACTCCTTAGTCAAAATTTACATAAGCTTAATTGATTAGAAATATGAACGCTTGATTTTGCCAGAATATGGGCGAGGAAGAGCTCGAGTCAATGGAACGCCGTTGGGCAAAGTTGACAATACCCCTAAACCTAACAAAAGCTCTCTCCCGCAAGAGGGGTTAGATTACGATAGTATTGTGAAGTTATCAGCCCTAGACTGATCGAAAAGAAAACTATGTAAGGTAGCAGTGAGGTGACCACTTCCATGAGAGGTCGGAATAACTTTAATGAATAGTGTTGAAACACATTTTGAGGGACAAGAAGAGATATAAACATACCAGCTATACTTAACAGCATCAATGGTTGCTGCTCAGTATGGTCAAGGTGAAAAATAGGGTAAAGCATGCCCATTATTTTTATGAAGTTAACCACGATTGTGGCAAGGAGCTTTCTATAGGAGCTTGAGACACTTAGTGTCTCGAAAATTTGAGGGCTTTGTGAAAACATAAGATGCGTGTTCGGGCAAAATCTAAAATTGAGTGGAAAATATTTTCCACCGTTTCAAAAAATTTATTTTATTTATTTATATTTTTTTAAAAAATGTGGAAATTTTTATTATTTATTATTTCTTTTTCTTTTCCTTCCTCCTTCCTCCTTCCTCCTCCTTTTCCTCCTCCCCCGTCTATTTGGATAAGTATATGGCAATAGGGAAAATTAGTAGGTGAGCTCGCGGGGCGACAGCCTCGAGGCGGCTTCGAGCCGCCGGAAAGCGGAGCGCGGCGGGCGGAAGGCGGCGCCGGCCGGAGCAATGCGGGGAGAGCGGCCGGGAGGGCGGAGGCCGATTCCCGAGAAGGACGTCGTCAAGCCATTGCAGCAGGGAGAGCGAGAGAGAGAGGCGGGAAAATGATTTCCTTTTTCAAAAGTGGAAGAGATCCCCACGTCCTATTTTCTCTCTAATGCTTTGCCAGGTCAACTCGATAACGTTGTCACACTCCATAATGTCGGTAGCTCTCTTAATATCGGCAAGTTGAAGCTCATTGTCCTCGTTGGAGTCGGAGATCATGTTGAGGACACGCCTCGGGGAGTCCAGGCGACGTCGTAGGATGAGCCACCGGGATTTTGACATAGCAAGGATCTCGATGGCGACGAGGTGTGACGAGATTGTAGATGAGCCGAGTATGACTAGCCACCCGAGGTTTAGCTTGACTTTGGGGAAGAATAATTAATGATGTGGCTAAGAATGTGCCCAAGTGGAAGAAGACTGAACTATCGAACAACATATGAGAAAGTAATGACATATTTAGAAGGCACATTTGACATAGAAACAAAAAGAATCAATAAAAGTTATCTCAGGGAGCTGAGTTTGCCACAAGAGAAGGCAAGCAATATCTCAGCAATATAAACGGAGGAAACTATTAGGGTGAAGCCGACTCCAACATTGGCGATGAGTTGGCCCCTCAAAAGCACGACCACGCCCACTAGCAAGCATCCAAAAGAAAAGATGGCTGTGGCCAATAAAATTGCACGACGACGACTGATGCAATCAGATATCCACTTAGTCATCAACAAGCTGAAGAATGTCAGTAGGTTGAGGGTCGCTATCCCGCCCTTAATCTGGTCTTGGGACGTCTTTAGTTCCTTTATATAAGTTGATGTTCCATTCATAAAACCTACATCTGTCCATCATTGAAAATTGATGGAATAATTTTATAAACGAACTAAAGTTCAACTCAAAGCTCAAGAAAGATAGATTAAACATACTCTAGCGATTAGCGATTGGCATTTCTGATTGGCATTTCAGCGATTGGCCAAAACTAATTAATGCTAATTAGCGATTAGCATTTCTGATTGTCGCCTTTGTTCTTTCCAAGCACTTCTCCACAACATCCACATCGCAAGGCGACATTATCTTCTTCGTGCCATTATTCTCCATCTTCCCTTTTTATCCATTTTCATTCTTTCTCTAGCAAATATACAAATTTGGTTCGGGAGATTTGACAGTGGTGCTATCTAAATCTGGGGTTCAAGATCATCATCGCGGCAGAGCTTGAGGTTGTCTAGCCCGGCAACCCAACCTCAAAAAACCGCTGTTTGAATTCCAATATTGACTATCAAATTAGTTTCTTTTGTTGCCCATGACTCTATTTATAGGATGCTCGGCTATTCGATTTTCACTATTTGATTCCCCGTACCAATCACCCCCTCTTTATAAAAAGTTGTTACGGCTATTCGATTCTCCGTTCACCCTCTCCTTATAAAAACTTCTTAGCCCCACCCTCAAATTCTGTCCAAAAAGTAATTGTGCCATGCCTTAGTACGAGTGCGCTGTAGACCACCACAACATCATTATTAATTGGTTAGCCTAATCTATCTTTCTTGAGCTTTGAATTGAACTTTAGTTTGTTTATAAAATTATTCCATCAATTTTCAATGATGGGCAGATGTAGGTTTTATGAATAGAGTATCAACTTATATAAATGAATTAAAGACGTCCCAAGATCAGGTTAAGGGCGGGATAGCAACCCTCAACCTACTGATATTCTTGTTGATGACTAGGTGGATATCTGATTGCATTGGTCGTTGTCGTGCAATTTTATTGGCCGCAATCATCTTTTCTTTTGGATGCTTGTTAGTGGGCGTGGCCGTGCTTTTGGGAGGCCGACTCATCGCCAATGTTGGAGTCGGCTTCACCTTAGTGGTTTCCTCTGTTTATATTGTTGAGATATTGCTTGCCTTATCCTGTGGCAAACTTAGCTCCCTGCCTAAAGTAACTTTTATTGATTCTTTTTATTTTCATGTCAAATGTGCCTTATAAATAGGTAATTACTTTCTAATATGTTGTTCGGTGGTTCAGGTGTTCTTCAATTTGGGCACCTTTCTTAGCCACATCATTAATTATTTCTTCCCCAGAGTCAAGCTAAACCTAGTGTGGCTAGTCGTACTCCGCTCGGTCCGCACTCTCCTCACACCTCATCGCCATCGGGATCCTTGCTATGTCGGAATTCCCCTGGTGGCTCATCATGCGGCGTTGCTTAGATTCCGCGAGGTGTGTCCTCAACATGATCTCCGATAAGGAGGACGCCGAGCTTTAGCTTGCCGATATTAAGGGGGCTATCGACATCATGGAGCATGACAATGTTATCAAGCTGACTTGGTAGAGAACACCGGGGAGAAAATGTTGGATCTCTTCCAACCAACCTGATCGGTCTGCCACCTACTAATTTGTAGTATTGCCATGCACTTATTCAAATAGGCTTTCGGCATTGAAACCATCTTACAAAACTCACAAATTTTCGAGACACTAGGTATCTTAGACTCCTATAGAAAGCTCATTTCCACAATCATAGTTGACTTCATAAAAATAATGAACATGCTCTACCGCACTTCCCACCTTGACCACATCAAGCGGCGGCCATTGATGCTGTTAAGCATAACTGATATGTTTATATCTCTCTCGTCCTTAGAAAGTGTTTTAACACTATTGATCAAAGCAACTCCAAACTCTCATGGGAGGTGGTCACCTCATTACTACTTCACATAATTTTCTTTTTGATTGGCCTAGGGCTGATAACTTCACAATACATTTTCCCACGAGCCCAGGGGACATCCATTGGCTTCGTTGTGAACTTAGCGACGGATGAGGTCTTTTGGGCAATATTCTTATGGGTGTGCAAGAATTTCACATTTGGTTAGGCGGCCTTTTTATATGCAACTATTGCAAGCATCTTTTTTTTTTTTTTTTTCGATTTACTTTTTTTCTCTCATTTTGGCCAAGAACTATGTATGATTAATCCTTATTTGGTCAAATTGGTGGGCAATACTACTTAAATTCTAGTTTGGACTTTCATAGCCTTTTTATTGGGAAACAAATTCCTAAAAATCGAATCGATACTTGAACGATCAAATATTGAAAAATGAATGCGGAAACGAGCCTAGGAAACATGTAACATCTATCGAAGGCATATCACGGAAATGAACATACATGGCTTGCCACATATTAAGTACCGTTGCAGTCTCAGAAGAATCCTTTGAGATCTTGAAGTTCCGTTCTTCAAGAGGCTGTGTACTGTTTCAAGAGGAAAATGGAGAAGCGTATTTTCTCTCTAAAACACTATATGTAACGTTATCTCATTTTTTTTTTAAATTTTATATATTGCAATTGTTTTCACTTAGAAAATAACTGCTCTTTCCTTTTGTAGAAATTAATATAGGAGAAGAAAAGAGAGCGATGTAGAAATTGATAAAGAAGGAACGAGGAGAACGTGTAAAACTGAAAGGAGGAGAACGTGAAAACTTATTAGGGTTTTCCACGTCTCACACTTTTATTATTAAATAATACTTAATGACCATAATAACCCTATCATCGTTAATGACCATAATAACCGTCACCCTGTAACACTCCCCCTTAAGCTGGAGCATAGATATCAAGCATGCCCAACTTGTTACAATAATACTCAACTCTACTACTCCCTAATGACTTGGTGAAAATATTAGCTAGTTGCTCACTGGTCCTAACATGACTAGTAGAAATAACTCCAGCCTGAAGCTTCTCACGGATAAAGTGACAATCAACTTCAATATACTTGGTACGCTCATGGAACACTGGATTTGAAGCAATATGGATTGCTGCCTGATTATCACACCACAACTTCATTAGCGCACGATCTTCAAATCCAAGTTCAACTAATAGCTGACGTATCCAAATTAATTCACAAGTAGCTTGAGCCATAGCTCTGTATTTTGATTCTGCACTGGATCTAGCCACAACACTTTGCTTCTTATTCTTCCAAGATATTTGGATTCCTCCCACAAAAGTGTAGTAACTCGATGTAGATCTTCTATCTGTAGGAGACCCAGCCCAATCGGCATTTGAAAATACTTCCACTCCTTTATGACCATGATCACCAAAGAAAAGACCACGATTTGGAGTTTTTTTTTTCAAATATCTCAAAATTCTGACTACATCATCCCAATGAGAGGTACGAGGAGAAGACATAAATCGACTCACAACACTCACAGAAAAGGAAATATCGGGTCGAGTGACAGTCAGATAATTCAATTTTCCAACAAGCCTTCGATACCGTTCTGGATCATTCAATAGTTCAGCTTCCTCTGCCATTAATTTTGAACCGGCTTCCATGGGTGTATCTAGGGGTTTTGCTCCTAGCATACTTGTCTCTCTAAGTAAATCCAAAACATACTTGTGTTGTGAGATATGGATACCTTTCTTTGCCCGTGCCACTTTGATACCCAAAAAATCTAAGTCGTCCCAAATCCTTTGTTTGAAACTGTTGTTGCAAATGCAATTTCAATTCATCAATCCCTGTAGAATCATTTCTAGTTATGACAATATCATTGACATAAACTACAAGAAATATCCGACTAGCTCCTAAAACACGGTAAAACATAGAATGATCTCCACTACATCTAAACAAAATCCAAACTGGAGCACCACTTCTGTAAACTTCCCAAACCAGGCTCTAGGAGATTGCTTCAAACCATATAAAGATTTCTTCAAACGACAAACATGACCAGACTCACCCTGAGCAACAAACCCAGGTGGTTGCTCCATATACACTTCATTTAAATCATTATGAAGAAAGGGATTTTTCACATCAAGCTGAAAAAGAGGCCAACAAGCAGAAGCAGCCAATGAAAGTAAAAGACGAACATAGGTCATCTTAGCCACTGGAGAGAAAGTATCACCATAATCAACCCCATAAACTTGTGCATAACCTTTAGCAACCAATCTGGCCTTGAGGCGAGCGAGGGAGCCATCGGGATTAACCTTAACAGTGAACATCCATTTACATCCAATGGTAGTTTTTCCTTCAGGTAGAGGAACAAGATCCCAAGTCTTGTTTTGGTCAAGTGCCATTAGTTCCTCTTCCATAGCTATCCTCCCGCCTTGACTAGATAATGCTTCAGCAATAGTTTTAGGAGTAGGATGTTTATCAATAGTGTCTAGACTAGCTCGAAAAGAAGCAGACATACCAGAATAGGTGACAAATTGTGCAATAGAGTGTTGGGTACAATTGTGAACCCCTTTGTAGTGAGCAATAGGGATATTAAGATCAGTATGTGATAGACTTACCTCAGACTTAGAAGACAGAGAAGACGAAATAGGTGGAGGTACATTTGCAGGGGGCTCCACATGCTGATGATGACGTCTACTGTATACATGCTGAACTGGTGGAGGGATTGGAGCAGAATCCGAAGTGGGTTTCATAATGACATATGTAAAGGAATCATCATCCACTGTAGGAGGCTCCATTGGTTCATCATAATAAGTAGTCGACTCAAAAAAGGAAACATTTGCAGTGGTGAAATACTTATGCAAAGAAGGACAATAACAACGATACCCCTTTTGTGTACGAGAATACCCCACAAAAATGCATTTAAGAGACCGAGGGTCTAGTTTGGAAAGTCCTGGACGATGGTCACGAATATAACAGACACAACAAAATATACGAGGTGGTAAATGAAATAAGGGTTCTGAAGGAAAAAGAAGAGAGTGTGGTGTCGCACCCTTAAGAACAGAGGACGGCATGCGATTTATAAGATAGCATGCGGTCATGATAGCATTAGCCCAAAAAGATTTGTCTACCTTCATTTCAAACATCAATGATCGAGCAACGTATAGTAAGTGGCGGTTCTTTTGTTCGGCGACACTATTTTGCTGTGGTGTATCCGAACAAAAAGATTGATGAAGGATGCCCCGTTGGGTCATGAATTCAGAAAAATGATTAGAAAAATATTCTTTAGCATTATCACTTCGGAGAATACGAATAGAAGCTGAAAATTCAGTATGTACTTCGTTAACAAATGCACAAAATATAGAAAAAACTGACTTTTCATTAGATATAGCCAAGTGGCTCTTGAATAGTCATTTACAAAAGTAATGAAGTACTTGAAACCAAACTTAGAAAGAGTAGGACAATGACCCCATATATTAGAATGAACTAACACAAACGGCTGAGAGGCCTGTTTATTGACTCTTGGACGATAACTAATACGATGTAATTTCCCAAACTAACATGACTCACACTCAAGACTAGCTAAAGACTGAAACTGGGGATCTAACTTCTTTAAACTTTCCAAGGATGGGTGGCCCAAACGACAATGGATCTATGGGGAAGTTGCGGAACAAACAACACTTGTAGTATCATCAAGCAAGTATAGCCCCCCTGACACATGTCCTATACCAATCGTCTTCCTCGTCTTCAAGTCCTGAAAAACACAGAAATCGGGATGGAAAGTTACGGAACAATCATATGCTTTAGTAAGCTGATTGACAGACATAAGGTTGAACGGAAAGCTAGGGAGATACATGACTGAAGATGAAGATATAGAGGATGTTAGGGGAACTGTGCCTATCCCCTTCACTGTGGATAGAGAACCATCAGCTAATGTAACATTAGACATAGACTCATGGAAGTCAGAAAATTGGTAGCACCTGAATCAATGACCCAGGGGCGGGAGGCAGAAGAAAGACATGTTTTTGCATTACCTCTCTGAACAAAAGTAGCTATGGAGGAGGACTGTGAAACCGGCTGGGAAATCTGGAGTTGATTATATCTAGCAAATTCCTCTTCCGACATTCTAATCAACTTTCTTCCCGTAGCGGATTGTGAAGAGGTACTGGATTCTACTGCATTAGCTACATTAGCTATAGCCTGTTGAGAGGGCCTTCCATGAAGCTTATAACAGAATTTTTGAATATGTCTAGGTAAACCATAGTAATGACAAGTTCGAACCAAATCGGTATTACCCCCTATGTCACTATAAGTGTTGTTAGTAGAGGGTGGTTGGCCTCTACCAAAACTACGGTTGGTGCCACCACTTCAACCACCACGACGACCTCGACTACCACCACGATTTCCTTGGATTGCTAAGGCTGAGTTCTCACCTATAGAAAATGCATCATTAGGTGGTTCACGTGAGACCCTTAGAACACGAGCAAATGTCTCAGTGAGTAAACTCACCCTATCTCCTCCAAGTATTTGGGAACGAACAACATCATACTCTTGCCCTAATCCTCCCAAAAAACCCATAACAGCCAATTGCTCCCATTGCTCCTGCATTTCCTTGACATTAGAAGAATTGGCAGTAGAGAATTAAGCTCCTCATACATCCGTTTGAAATTAGCAAAATATTGAGTAAGTGGCCAACCCTTTCTATCAACCTTATAAAATCCCCGGGACACTTCATATATCCTTGAAAGATTACCTTGTCCAGAATAAAGGACATTCAAGTAGTCCCACAAATCCTTCACAGTATTAATATGTGTAACCAAAGCCGCAATATAAGATTCCATGGAATTCAACATTTGACCAAGAATTCTAGCATCCACAGTATCCCAATTTGTATCGGAGGTAGATCTATCACTGGTTAGATGATTCCGTTGCTCTCTTCCAGTCAACGCTAATGATACGATTTTCTTCCATTGTTGGAAATTGGTGATACCTTCTAGCTTCTTCTCTATCAAATGACTAGAGGATGTAGACACAACCTCAGCTCCTACACCTCTATTCTTCGCCATAATTCGATGTGTACCAATATAACGCAAGAACTTTCAGCACAATAATCAAATTTAAATCCCTCCAACTAATTCAATTCAACAAACTACCGCGATTTGTTTCAAACAGTCCAAATCTCCATAATACTTCAATCAACTCTTCCTATTTCATCAAGACAAATGCCCAAAAACATAGATTATGCCCAACCAGAAACCACCTCATCCAACATCAATTTCGTGGTGAACAAGATCAACATCTCCATCAAGCAAGTTGTTGCAATTTTTTTTAATTATTTAATTATTTAATTATTTAATTTTTTTTTTGTAAAACTGAGAACAATGAACACACGAGCGAACCTAGAGGACCACACCAATAAGATCAGCTTGCACAGAGAAACGCGAGCTCAACCAGCGTCAGATCTTGAATGGATGGACAAGATAGTGTGACATCGGACGACATCGGATCTAAGCCAACGAGGCCAGATTTGAGCCGCTTGTCGGCATCAAATCTAGACTCGAGAGGGCAAGCCAACACCGGCTTGGGTCGAGTGATGCTTGTTGATGTGGCTCTGATACAATGTAGAAATTAATATAGCAGAAGAAAAGAGAGCGATGTGGAAATTGATAAAGAAGGAACGAGGAGAACGTGTAAAACGAAAGGAGTAGAACGTGAAAACTTATTAGGGTTTTCCACATCTCACACTTTTATTATTAAATAATACTTAATGACCATAATAACCCTATCATCGTTAATGACCATAATAACCCTCACACTGTAACACCTTTTATGGGCCTTTCACTTACGAGCTGGGTTTTGGCCCAACATGGGTGGATATGCTTAATTTGGTCCATCAAATACAAAACCCATTATCTTCCACTCGCACATAGTGGGCCAAACATAACTCTTTTTTTCATCTCTATGTAATATTCATGTCAGTAAATAATCCGTGCGACCAACATATTTTGAGAGCTTATTTTCATACATCTGTTAGGAATATATATTAGTTCATAATGGTCATTACATTTTTGAGTAGATATAGTATGCAGTACCCTAAATCAATCGATTACATTTATATATTTCTTGATCTCTTTTTAATAATAATATATTGTATTCACAATTATGATTATCTCAAAACAATCATAATTGGTCGACTAGTGAAAACAAAACTAGAATGTGATTCTATAAACTCGATTTTTCTTTTTCCTTGAAACTCTCAATTTCAGTTCAACTTGCTTTTCTAGAAATGTCCCATTAGATTGAATCAATTTATGATCATTGTCAACATTCTAAGATAGGAAACACTGAATAGAAATATTATGAATAAGTAAAAGTTATTAGAGCACTTAATTGAGGAACTCTTTTCCTCAAGAGTGTCACATGATATAAAAGTTGAGATCAAAACTTTTGCCACTCTTGTTGGTCGTCTTATGCATACGTAGTGTGATGTATTATGATATTAACTCCTTTCCCATAAAGCATATGTCAACACCTTCAATACCGTATAGATGATAGTTCAAATATATCTAATGTCTAACTTGAGTTAACGTATCTATTCTTTCACGAAATTAATTAGAACTTATATTTGGTATCAAAGATAGATAAAGTAATATATGTAGGTTATTTTTCTTTCGGACATAGTAAATATTCTGTCATCATCTTAACACTCAGTTAATGTGACATATATATTTTAAGCTTAAGCTCTCGATTATCATCTAGATAATAAACTTAAAAACCGTCTCATATCTATTTATCATATAATAAATAGAGACGATTATCCATGTGAGTGGGTTAATCTTTTATCTGTCCGACATACTTTCTCAATTTTATATGATGCACCAAGCATTAAGATGTATAAATGTCAAATAGAGACTCATAAGCATTAATAATGAAACATAAATTCATTAAATGTAAAGCACTTAAGAGAAATTACAATACTGTACATTAGCAGTCATAAAGATTTTACATGACCATAGAACATATCTCTAGATATTGGCTTCGTTATAGGATCTGCTATCATTCTATGCATAGATATGTATTGTAAGTTCACATCTTTTCGTGTAATCATATCTTTGACAAAATTATACTTGGTATCTATATGTTTGGTCTTGTCATGATATTTTGGATCTTGGTGTACGTTATTACTGCTTGGTTATCATAGTTAACCAAGAAAAAGTTTGCAGCACTCTTAATAACATCTAAATGATCCAAAAATCTCTTAAGCCAAATACATTCTTATATTACTGCTGATAATGTCACGAACTTAGTTTCCATCGTGGACAAGGTTACATGTTTGTTTCTTACTACTCCAAGATATGGTACCATTGTTCAGTAAGAAAACAAATCTATATGTATATTTCATTTCATCTAAATCTCCTTTTCAATCAGCATCTGAATAGCCTTCAAGTCACATATCATTTCCTTGATAACTCGGCGTATAATCAGCAGTTCCTTTTAGATATCTGAGTATTCTTTTGACGGCTTTCCAATGTGTTTGACCTAGATTTGATTGGTATCTACTCAACATTCCAACTGCAAAACATATGTCAAGTTTTATACACATCATATTGTACATTAAGCTTCCAACAGCACTAGCATAAGGAACATGTTGCATTTGTTCATTCTCTAGTGGAGTCTTTAGACATTTTATGGCTCAATCCTTCACCTTTTGCAATAGAAATATCTATGGGTTTACAGTCTTGCATACAAAATCGTTCAAAAACCTTGCTTATATACGTTTCTTGCGAAAGAGATAATGATAGCTAAGCCTTGGTTAAACCTTGGAAATCTTAATGTCATAATGCTTTTCAAATCTTCCTAGCCATCTTCAAACAATCCCTTGAAATCTTAACTCTAAGAATGTATACAGCTTTACTCATGTCTTTCATCTGAAAGTTGGAAGATAACCAACTTTTGACTATATTAACAAACTCCATATTACTTCCGGCAATCAGTATATCATTAA
This sequence comes from Eucalyptus curtisii, assembly GCA_017140595.1. NCBI lineage: Eukaryota > Viridiplantae > Streptophyta > Magnoliopsida > Myrtales > Myrtaceae > Eucalyptus > Eucalyptus curtisii. The sequence goes on from CM029503.1 coordinate 6,280,235, forward strand.
CATATCATTGATATGATCACAAATTGATCTTTTAATATTTTAATATATACGCAATGATCCTCATCAATCATTGTAAAATCATATACGATTATGGTATTATGAAAACGTATATTTCATTGTCTCGACGACTGCTTAATGCCATATATAGATTTGAAAAGTCGACATACCTTTTGTTCTTAATTTTTCAAAATGAAACCAACATGTTGTTCCATATATATTTCTTATTCTAATTCTCCATTGAAAAAAACAGTCTTTACATCCATTTGATGTAACTCAAGATCTATACTTGCTTCTAATGCTAGATAATGCGAATCGAGGTAAATCTCACTATATGAGAAAATGTTTCTTCATAATCAATTCATTCCTATTGATTATACTCATTCGCCACAAGACGAATATTATATCTTTCTATTAAGTCATCGTTATTACACTTTATTTTGAGAACTTACTTTTTCTCAATGACTTTGTGTCCTTTTGGAAGCTCAACCAATTCCCAAACATGATTTGACTTCATTGACTCAATTTTCACTTCCATTGCTTGCATTCATTTTTCCTTACTAGGGCAATTTAAAGCCTCATTTACAATTCTTGGCTCATCTTCATCTTGTATAGCAACCATAAAAGTCCATTCAATGTCAAAACGTCGATGGGAAATACTTTTACGATTTGTTCACCGTACGGGAGATTGTATACTTTGCACATTATTCTCCATTATGCTCCCACTCAAATTAGATAATGATAATATTGTCTCATCTTGTGGTTGTAATTAAGAGTGAGTCGAATTTAATTCCACACTTCTCATGTTACTCCCACTTTGATGAACTCTACTAAGTTCATTATCTTGATCAAATGTTTCAAATATGGAATAATCCTCATCCATTTTACCATTTTTAGGAAATCCATTCTCTAAGAATGTGACATCTCGTGATTCAAATTCAATTATACTCCCACTTTTCTGCTCACCTATAAACACATACCATTTTGAATGTTCTAAGTACCTTATGAAAATACTTTTCTTGCCTTTGAGACCTAATTTCTCATACTTATGAGATGGCTCATGAGTATATGTAGCACAATCCTAAGGTTTGAGAAAACTTAAATCGGATTTTCTACTTATTCATAACTCATATTGAGTGGAAATAACTGATTTGGAAAACATATGGTTAAGTATATAAACAACAGTTAATAAAGCATTACCCAAAAGGTGATAGGTAAGTTAGCATGAGCCATCATAGATCTAACTATTTTCAGTATGGTTCCGTCTCTCTTTTTCGTAACATCATTTTGTTGAGAAGTATAAGGAATAGACAACTGTCTTTTTATTCATTTTTCATCACATAAATTTCTGAACTCATCAAATAAATATTCTCGACCTGATTAGATCTCAATACTTTTATTTTCTTATTTAATTAATTTTCTACTAAGTTCATATACTTTTTGAAACAACTCAATATTTCAGATTTATGAAAAATCATATAGGCATGTCCGAATCGAGTATAATCATCTATAAATGTAATGAAATAAATAACTCCGTGTCTTCCTCTCACATTCATTGGACTAAGATGTCAGAATGGATTAATTGTAAAAGAAATTCAGATCTTTTACCTTTTTCAAATGATTCATTGTCGTTTTCCCTACTAGGCAATGCTTACATATGGGTAAATTAACTTTTTCAATGTTGTCCAACAAGCCCTCTTTGTCTAGCCTATTCATAAGTTGTTGGCTAATATGACCAAATCTAGCATGCTACACATTCACATCATTATCATAAAAATTAGAAGACGTGAACATGGAATAATAAACATTAACATTACTATAGTCAACATTCAATACAATAAAATCATCCAGAAAATAATCACAATCACAATAGTTTGTATTCAAATATAAATCCACACAATTATTATGGAAGTTCAAACAAAAATCAAGTTTACCAATACTAAAACATACATTAAATTTCGACGAATCTCCAAAGTATATAATACATCATGTAGGAACAAGGTGCATCCATTATGCATGTTTAATTGGTATGTGTCAATCCCTTTTACTTCAGTTCTAGAGTTGTTTCCTACATAGATCAATTTGGTTCCAACCGGTACTCGTCGGAATTCGACGAAAGATTCTCTATCATTCGTTATATGATTTGTTGCTCCTGAATTTACAGTCCACAAAATATTAGATTCAGTTAAGAATATAAAAATTGATACATAAGTAAAGTTCTCAAAAATATAATGGGTGTTTACCTTCTTTGGCTCGCGATAATTGCGAACATAGTGACTATTCTTGTCACAATTATAATACTTTACCCTTGACAACTTCTTCATTTGAGAACGCTTTCCTCTTTCATGTGAGTCAACTTTTGGTTTCTTTATTGAAGAACTTGCTCCATTGCCTTTCCACATTTTAAATGAATCAGGACATTTGCGCTTGGAGCTCAAAATCTCTTGTGAGCTAGAATAGGCATAATAAATGTTAGTTTTCGGCTTAGCCACCAGGAGGCGGTTCTCTTCTAGCTCAAGATGGTGCACTGGCGCACTGCATTACGAAAGGTTTTAATGTTCTCGTTGTATGTCAAATGCACCTTCGTATGCTCCCAACTTTGAGACAAAGAACGGATCACTGCTTGCACTTGTTGCTTCTCAATCAGGACATAGCCATCATCCTTCAACTTGTTAATCTTGTTTGACATTTTTCTCAGGTGTTGTTTCATGATTTGACCATGAGGCTTCTTGTAAGAGTTAAATTTTATAGTGAGCTGCCTTAGTTTGGTCACCGATGTATAATCAAATCTTGCTGCCAATTTCCCACATTTCTTTAGTATTCTCAAAATGCCTAAATTTTCGCATGACATCATTATTCATATTACTCAACAACGTAGTGCGAGCAATATAGTTCTTTCTCTTCCATGCAGCAAATGCATCCTTATCTCTTTTATGTAGTGTAGTGTTCTCATCTTTAGGTTCTTCCATAATCAAGTTAAGACTTTCTAATGCTTCTAGCTCTTTCAGCATATATTGGATTTTTATATGTTATATTTCATAATTATCGCCGTTTAGCTTATCACATTTGTTCAATTTAGCGATTATGCTCTTAATTGCCGAAGCCATTGGATCTGAACATATCAAACACATATGCACAAATTATTAATATCTATTATTTATGCATCTATTTTGCATAAACTCATCATATTAATGAATAATTTCAAATAAGGTTTCAGAATCAAAATATTACTATGTTTTCAATCATCATCCAAAAATCCTAACTTGAAATTATCATTAATATAATCTTCTATGCAAAATAAGTTATTTGAAGCTACAGAAACTTCTATAAATTACCCATAATAATTAATAATATAAGCAATTGACAATGAATATCCATTAACGATAGAATAAAAATATTTCAATATAATGTAGCCAATACATCAATTGCTACAACGACATCAACATGGTAGAAATTATCTTACACAAGATATCCATAAAATATACTAAATAAACGCCACTAGAAACAGTTAATGCCAAGTCAACCTATGAACATGGAAATATTCTTTTAATTTCTTGGAAATTTCCTTTGTAAAATTTTTAGGCACATTTGGCAACTACGGAACAATAGACGGAAATTCCTTAGGATTTCTCCTTCGCATATTCATCCCCCGCCGGATTGAACTCATTTATTGGGTTGAAGTCTTTGTGGTTTTAATCCTATAATGTTCCTTCAAAAAAACCACTATAGCATTTTTATAATTAGGAACCACGTTGACCTCCCATAGACGATTTAATACTCCTTGCTATTTAGATGGAAGAGTGTTAATGAAGAATCACACCATCTCAAAAGAGCATGGGGTAACCCTTCTAAATGACTTCTTGTATCTTTTTATTGATCTCGAGAACATATTCAATTGAATCACCACTTTCCCATCGATAATCAACCAACTCAGCTATCATCCTTGCAAGTCTCATCCTTTATCTTTTTAATTGTGCGTGAATGAGTGTACGCATATGAATGGGAGGCATTGTTCATGCAACAAATACATAACAAAAAATGATTTTTTATAATTCATGGGGACATAATTGAAAATGAAGCATATTCTCCCTCTTCTCTTTTTTTTGGTCAACGGTCAACGAGTCAATGGTTAACGAGTCAATAGACAACGAGGTCAACAAATTCAACGGTCAAACACGGGTCGGGTCAAACTAACTGACCCGACTAGGTGACATCATTGTTACATCACCAGCACGTGTCTCGCGCGTGCACGGGCAATCGCTGGATATCGTCACTATGACATCAACTAGCGTGTGGGATGCACGCACGGGCGGTTACCCCCACCCGTGGCACGTGCACGTGCCAATGAGGCCTTTTCTTCTGGTTGTGCGTGGCGTCGTGTCCAGCGGCCCCGGCGACAAGCCATCCGTCGTTTTTCTCGTCTCAATAAGAGCTACGACCTTGCACTATCAGAAATGAGTTTTGATTCATCGAAAACCAAAAAGGGGGCGCGAACGGTACGGGAGTGTCGGGATTTCCGTTCCCGAGCATCTGACGGCGACGTTTCTCAAAATTTCGACCAAAAACAATTTATAAACATCAACAATGATTGGGAAACATGAATAACATTGCTCTTATACCAATGTCGGGCAACAAATTCCTAAAAATTGAACCGATACTTGAATGATCAAATACCGAAAAATGAATGCGGAAACGAACTTGGGAAACATGTAACATCGATCGAAGGCATATCACGGAGACATACATACTTTGCTTGCCACATATTAAGTACCGTTGCAATCTTAGAGGAATCATTTGAAGCCCTAGAGTTCTGTTCGTTAAGAGGGAGTAAACTGCTTCAAAAGGAAGAAAATGGCGAAGCATGTTTTTTTCTCTGAAATGTTACGGGTAACATTATCCCATTTTCCTTTTATTCTATATATTGCAGTTATTTTCACTTAGAAAATAACTGTCATTTCCTCTTATGGGCTCTTTACTTACGGGTCGAGTTTTGGCAAAACATGGGCAAACGGGCTTAACTTGGTCCATTAAATAAAAAAACCATCATTTGGTCTAGTGGTATGATTCTCGTTTGGGGTGCGTGAGGTCCCGAGTTCAATTCTCGGAATGCCCCCATGATGGGTTTTTTTATTTGATGGGCCAAATTAAGCCTATCTGCCCATATTGGGCCAAAACTCGATCCGTAAGTGAAGGGCCCATAAGAGGAAATGGCAATTATTTTCTAAGTGAAAATAACTACAATATATAGAATAAAAAGAAAATGGGATAACGTTACCTGTAGCGTTTTGGATTTTCTCTTGAAATAGTATACACCATCTTGAAGAACGGAAATTCAGAGTTTCAAAGGATTCATCTAAGACTGCCGCAGTACTTAGTCTGTGGCAAGCAATGTATGTCCATCTCTGTGATATGTCTTCGATCGGTGTTACATGTTTCCTGTGCTCGTTTTCGCATTCGTTTTTCGGTATTTGATTGTTCGAGTATCGATTCGATTTTTAGGAATTTATTTCCCGACAATAGCCTTTATTTTTTTTTTCTTTTCTTTTTTCATGCAAGAGGATGTGTTTGTCTTTTCAGTTTGGGCATATCTTATGTGGACCTTGTATTTTAATTATAATCTTAATCACTGGTCTACATGCGGAAAAAAAAAAAAAAGAACTGTGGACACATGTTAAACTTCCTGTCATGTTGGTGTTTCTTGCACCACAATATTTGGATGAAAGATGCACTAATTATTGTATCGCGACAACATCATTTAGCTGTTCCTCGTTTTTAATATGATTTATCCGTGCATTTTAATTGATCGTTGTCATGGGCCGATCATTTGGGATCGAGATCGTGCAGCAATTTAGGCTCTCTTGGATCATTTGGGATCATTGGAGTGCCTAAGCCAAGCCTTTCTTGGATTGATTGCTCACTCGCTCAAATCGTAGAGAGAAAAAGTTTATAGAAAGAGAAGCTATGAACGAGAGAATAGAACTTTGATTATGAAATGGTTATATGGTTACAATAAGGGGGAGGACACAATTTCTTATACTTGAGGCCTTGAATTAAAACCTTTTATCGCCCTTCGATCCGGCGGACAAAATCGTGCCTTCTAACCTACCAATTACTGGTATTTATGCTGGAGAGTTCTAGATTCAAGGCACAATTACCGTCTTGCCTGTTCCCGGAAATGTTTCGGAATCTCTAGTGGAAAACCCAAGCAATCTTAGGAGGTCTTCTTTGCTCATGCATGGTCCCTTGATCGCGAGAACCTCAGGAATCATGATAGTAGCATGTCACATTAGCTGATCATGTGATACTCGATCTATATTTTCTCAAATGAAATGCAGCATACACCATTGTTCTTTGCTCACATTATATTTATAGCTCAATTTAGTCAACACTCATCAGGGCTTCACAAAGTCTCTCTTTGCGAGACTCATCACCTCCAGTTGCTCATTCATGTCTCCAAGCAAAGATCAATTCAATTGTAATCTCTCTCTCTAGCTAGCATGTGTGCATGTTTTGTTCTCTCTGACTTTGAATTTACGTTGGACTTCAACTCGATTTGAATCTAACTGCAGTAGTTTAGCGCATGCTCGTAGGAATTTGAAGTAATGAATTGAGTCGAAAATGATTCCATCTAAGTTCATTTAACCATATCGATCAATTTCTTCACAATATAATTTTTAGAGGCCCACACTCGAGCTGACCTAGCTCATAGCCAACTTGACCAGGGCCTTTTCTCCTTAAATATTCGAAGGATGTGTAATTACATGGACTAGCTCACCAAGTTGGGAGGGAGCATGGTCAGTCGTGGGTTAGGACTTTCCGTAGCACATGAACAATGTGGAGAGTGGGTGAGCATCGCACTAACGGACATATGCACCACTTGTATGAATGGGTTTGGAAGTTGGGTTATGGAAGGGGGCGCAAAGATAGTGTGAAGTGAAAAATAGTGGATCTTGTCTAGGTGACGAGGAATGCTATTTTTACATGAACCACTATAGGCATTCCTATGTGAACCAGTTCTTGGTATAGATTTTGTCGTACTTTATCATCTTATAAATAGAAATTTGAGATATATGAATGTATCCATTTCATGTCAAAACATATCCTATTTTTCTCATTGGGTCCTTTACATTAGAGAGCCCATTTTTAAAAGATTATCTTTGCCTTTGTTTGTCTCGGATCAACACAAATTACTATAATTCATCCCCTTCTACGGATTAATCGACATTTTTCGCTCCTATGAAGCAGTTTACTTCCAGGCATTGGCCGCCTACGGTGGCCGGAATATAACTGTGCGTTTGTTTGTGTTTACGTTCTTTTTTTTGTTCCGGGGAACGAAATAGAAAAAACTATTTCTGTTCCGGGGAATAGTTTTTGAACAAAAAAACACGTTTGGTAAACATGTTCCTGAAATAAAAAAAGAACAGAAACATGTTTGGTAAATTTGTGTTCTTTTTTTGTTTCTTTTAATTTTTTAATATTTTTATTTTATTTTTCATTTTTTTCTTTCTTTTTTCTTTTTTCTTTTTTTCTTCTTTTGGCCGGTCGCCGGCCATGGCCGAGGCCGGCGACCGGCCGACGAGGGTCGGCGGCCTTGCCCGGCGCAAGGCCGAGCCTCGCCGTGGTTGGGCGAGGCCGAGCCTCGCCGGGGGCCCACGACGCTCGGCCTCGCCGGGGCCGGCAACGCTCTGCGAGGTCGCCGGCCCCGACGGCCGGTCGCCGGCCATGGTCGAGGCCGGCGACCGGCCAAAGAAAAAAGAAGAAGAAAAGAAGAAGAAGAAGAAGAAGAAGAAGAAGAAGAAGAGAAGAGTGAAGAGAGAAAATTTGTTCCAAAAAGTTGTTCCAGAAACAAGAAACAACTTTTTTTTGTTTCTTGTTTCTTCTTTTTTTGTTCCCGAGAACAAAAAAATAGATTTGGAACAAAAACGCAAACAAACGCGTTTCTATTCTTTTTTTGTTCCCGGGAACAAAAAAACAGAATTTTTGTTCAAAAACAGAAACGAGGAACACAAACAAACAGCCCCTAACTGTTAGATTTTCATTTGTATCCTTTCTCTCTTTCTGACAAACGGATAGATCGTGTGGAGACTGGGTTAGGCTCACAGCAAATAAATTCATTTTAACATTTTTAACTCGTATGAGCTTTTTTATTTTTTGTTGAAATGTGTTTGTTTTAAGAAAAATTTCATGAAAAAAAAGAGTACTTTTCAGGAAACTATTTTTCTAGTTTTCCCCCTTTCAGGTTTGGGAATTTGTTTCTTAATTTTAAACATGCATAACTTTTTTTACTGAAAATGATTTGTTCCTTTTTTGATCGTTTTCAACAAAATAAAAGCACAGAAATCCCAAAAACTAATACGTGAAATGTTCTTTCACAAACAAACACACCCTTTTCCCTTACCAAAAAAACAAACACACCCTTTTCTATATTTGTAATGACCTATATTCAACCCAACTTATTGGAACCCATACCCATTCTATTAACTAGTCTCTGCTTCTTCACTAGAATCAATTGGCATGAAATATTTTTAGTTAATGAAATTGGCATTTGCGTTATATATTGGAAAAAAATTTTATTTTCTAAATAGATCTAAACGTCGCAAGAAAGAAATTGTTTAATTTTCAAACGATGTTGTCTTCTTCATAATTTAAGAAAAATCGATTTACCACGATGTTGTCTTCTTAATGAATGTTTAAAGTTCACCGATTAAGATATTTTTAAGAAAGAAAATTAAAAATTGTTTTCTTTAGGGCCAATGTCTTAAAGTATCTCAGAAAATCAGCCCCCTTACCTCTCAAAATTTTAAGTATAGGAAAGATGCTGGAGGTTTTGGATTTCGAGAATTATTGACTTTCAATAAGGCTATGTTGGGAAAACAAGCATGGAGGATTTCACAAGATTCCTTGTGTTGACACCTAAATTTTGGCGACCCGTTTAGTCATTTATCGTATTAAAAATTAAGGGTTAATTTTATCTTTGAGAAAAAAATTAATTGCATAGCATGTAAATTTATGTGCATTTATTTTTAATTTGCATTTGTTGCATTTATTTATTGGATCAGTGGCGGATGGGTTCGAATTAGTGGTTCTGAGCTTTAACTTGACATGTCGGACTAAGCCCACGAAGCGAGCAAATTGGCCTAAGCCCGTTTTTTTTAATGATCAAAGATTATCTCGTGAAAATAGAAATTTGAAATTTCCCAAGATATGATTAACTTTTTTTGGATAGGGCAAGTGGAAAAGCAAATATTGCGTTCGGCAAAACGAATATTGCATTTGGAAAAAGAATTTCCGTGGATATCAATTTGGAAAAGTTGAAACCCTAATTGGTGGCCTATAAATATGTTGTTTGCGTAAGGTTTTAGGGGGAAGGCCGCACATTGAATACACGGCCACAATTCTGAGAGAGTTCTTGACAGGATAAAGAGAGGAAAGCGTGAGAGATTGAGAGACGGTCATCAAAAGTAGGAATTCACGTTCTCCATAGTGAACGTCAAAAAGAGAGGCGGCGTTGTGAGAAAAGAGGACGGCCGTTGAATAGCAGAGAGATAGAGATAAGGAGCTCTCGGCCAAGTCTTGGCTGAGATGTCCCTCTTGCGGCCCGCCGCCGTGCCTTGCACTGAAGTGAGCCGAGCCTTGCTGTCCTTGCTCTCTCGCAGCACCCGACGGCACCCGCTCGCCGTCCATCGTTGTCATCGACACCGAGTTGCTGCCGTTCAAGCCCAACGCCAAGCTACTGCCCCATCCCGCGTAGGCTCAAGCCAACGTCGACGATTTTGCTGTGCTCCGAAGTCATCGAGCGCCACCTACTGCACCCGAGCTTCGGTCCTACACCTCTTGCGGCGTTGACCAGCGAAGAATAGTGACTTCGTGTGAACTCCAGCAACGTCCAGCGAATTCAGAAGTGTCCTTGTATTGAAGCCTTAGTGGGTTCCCAATCATCCCAAGCCCAGCAGGTCAAGCGTTGGTCCAGTCCGCGTTTATTCTTTTATGCATATTTACTGATATTCATCAAGCGGGCGACACAATTGAGGACACGACAAAATTGAGAAGCACGCGTGGGAATCGAGAGAAAAGCGGATCGTGAGCTCTTTTCCAGTGCCAGTGTCGTGTCCGTGAGGGACACCCAATATCAATCAGTTTGTTGTTCCCGCTGCCCTGCCACGCCAGGTTCTTCGTGGTCAACCCGGCACTTACAAGCTTCCGCCCGCTGTTATCCAGCCATTGATGATGCCTGTGCGTTGGACATCGACAACGTAGCCCACCGCGTAGCTCATACTGGCGTAATTTGGAGAACGTAAGCTGCCCAGCGACGTCTCCGATTCTGTCCTGATAGTCCGAGCTCTGCTGTGTCGAACTGAGATCATCGCCACCCCACCGACGTCGTTGTGCCCCTCACTGTCGCATCTCCTTAGTCACGGACTGGTCTTACCATTGCCTCCATCTTGCACTAATCAAGGCAGTCCCTGGCAAAGGAGTTCCCGTTGACCTGTTCGGTCAATTGCTGATAAGCCCAGCGGCGTAGAGCTTCGCTACGTAGCTCCAATTTTTCTCTGCCCATCACAGCCCAGCCCAACATTAGTGAAGCTCGCTGGTTTTGCTGCATCGATGTTGCTGGTCCTTGTTCAACTCGACGCCACAGATTTCTTGGTGTCCCGAACAATAGCCCATCGAACTCGTCGCGGCTTTGTCAAGCCACGTCGAGATACCGCCACAACCGTTGCCCTAGAGCCGAGCCGTGCCGTGCTGCGCCCATCGTTGGTCCATTCTACCGATTGGATTTTTGAAAAAATTCAAATTTAGGTATAGATCTATCTTATTTTATTAGGTGGATTTATTAGATTTAGTTTATTAGATAGATTTAGTTTATCTTGTTTTAGTTTTTGATATTTTGTCTCTTTGTTTGATTTATTTCACGATGCATGGTTGAAATCCCTGATGTAGTATCCAATTTGCAACCGCACAAATTTTTATTCTATCTATAAGGCTTTAGATAGAAAAATATTTATGCGGGAGTAAAATTGATATCTTGATCTTTAAAGTTTAAGATCAATTTATCGATTTTATTAGCGAAATAATCAAGTTTGAATTCCAATTCGGATGGTAGATAACATTTTTGATGACCATGGATGATTTAGTATTTATCTCTTACTTGTTCTATTTATCCTGAAAATACAAAAAAAAAATTGCATTTGCATTTCATGTAGATTAGAATTGATTGCATGATAGGTTTTTTTTTTTTTGTTTAAATGCATGTTTAGAAGGTATTTATAATAGATAACATTTCACTTTAGTTAGATTTTTATTTTTAGTGATTTTAATTACGAATTTTCATAAAATAAAATACAAAAAAAAAAAAATCATGTGCATGTCATGTAGGATTAGGTTCATGAAATGCCCGTCATCTAGTGATGGTTGCTAGGTTCATTTAGTTCGAAATTGATCGTCATTAGAATTAGGTCATTTGGTTAATTTAGATTACATATTTAATTATTGCGTTTATTTAATTTCGAATTTCATGGAAAATACAAAAAAAAAAATTAGAATAAATTCATCTCATGCTTTAGGATAGATTGCATGCTTACTTATGTCATATAGTTTAGGTCATATTGCCATGCCATATCATTGCATGTTAGATTAGTAACATTGCATTGCACGATTCTCATTAAATAAATGAAAACAAAAATTGAGTGATTTGCGGGTTAATTAGAAATCATATCTAAGATTGTTGATGTAAATTATGATCTAACATTACAAATGTTTTCGTTGCTACAAGGTAAGTCTTGCAATTTATTCATTACTTTCTTGGGTGTTAAATTGGTGGTTTGCGCACCCGCATGATCACCTCACATGTTAGGGGGGAATAGATTTAAAATCAATCCAAATTGCCTGCAAAAATATTTTTCAAAATAAAAGAGAAATGTATCGAAAGGGCATTAGAGAAATCTAGCGTAACCAAGTCCCCAAACTCATAATCTCTGGTTCGTAGGAGTAAAGTAAATCTCCCGTTACTTTACTTAGGTATCTAATCGACCTACCGAAAATAAATTAGTGGCGATTCTTGATTGAAAATCATTTGCATGTTAAGAACTTAAACTTAAGTCGTGAATTGGTATGGGCTTGGGAGGGCTCGAGCTAAGTTTAGGCTTAGTCATCCATTAGCCAAACCCTAGGTGGTGCACCCGGAATTTTGGTTGCGACACCTTGTCTTTGTGAGAATTTTTGGCGAGCTGGGAAATGAAGCAGACCTTCTTGGGGATGGTAAAGCCTAGTCATGGATAGAGATGCCACATATCCATCTATTAGATGAATAGTTGGTAATAGGGAAAATATTAACATTAGAGAAGACATATGGCTTAAACGGGGACTGATTAGGGGACTTGTGAATCGAAATGAACCTAAAATGGTGTCTGAACTAATTATAAAGGAAGAGGCATGCTGGAATGAGCAACTAGTGCAGGAACTTTTTGACCCAGAGATCAGCAATGAAATCTTAGCAACTACCTTAGGGAGTTTGGAATTGGAAGATAGAATGGTGTGGACACCTTGCAAATCAGGAAGCTTCATAGTAAAAAGTGCATATAATAGTAGCAAAGAGGAAACAATCAACCAAACTTCAGAAAAGGCATTGTCCTCCTATCAAACCCCCAAATCACTATGGAAGAAAATATGGCAATCCCACACCTACCTCAAAATAAAATATTTTCTATGGAGCACTTGCTAAAATGCCCTCGCTACCAAGGATAACCTTTTTAAAAGGCAAATCTTACCTCATCCCCTTTGTAGTCTCTATAATCAAAGCCCTGAAACCATATAACACGCTTTCCTTCTTTGTCCACGGACAAGGAAAATCCTGGAAAGATACAGCTCTAAACATCAATATCTCTGCCCAAGGTTTATCGCGATTTGAAGTATGGTTAGATGAAGTCAAACAAACCTCGGCCTCCTTTGAGCTTCTAGCGTTTGTTCTTTGGCAAATATAGAAAGCCCGAAACCACTTTGTTTTTTTAGAGCAAAAACGAGATCCAGAGCAGGTAGTGGATGAAGCTGTTGTGATGCAACGAGATCACGATTGGTGGCTCCCTCGGAAGAAGAAAACCAAAAACGCAGCAAGCTTCCTCCTCCATCAATGGTGGCCACCAGAGACGGGGAAACTCAAAATCAATATTGATGGAGTCTATCTGCCTGGAACGAACGAAGGTGCAGTTTTGGAAGGCTAATTGACGGTTTTGCACAATCTATTAAGGCGTCTTCAGCGGCTTAGGCGAAGGCACAAGCCATGGTGGAAACCCTAACGTACTTTTCCACACAAACTGAAGTACCGCTTAAAGTGGAATAAGATCATTCTGAACTGACAAGCGCACTTAGGGTGCATTTGGTAATGTTTCTATTCAAAAATTGTTCCAAGGAACAAAAATAGAAAAAATTATTTTTTTTCCGGGGAACAATTTTTGAACAGAAGAACGTGTTTGGTAATTGCACAAAATTTCTATTCTTGGAATAGAAAAAGAACATAAACATGTTTGGTAAACTTGTATAATTTTTTTTTTTAATATTTTAATATTTTAATATTTTAATTTTAATTTTCCTTTTTCCTTTTTTCTTTTTCTTTTTTCTTTCTTTTGGCTGGTTGCTGGCCTTGGCCATGGCCGGCGACCGGCCAACGAGGGTCGGCGGCCTCACCTTGGCCGGGTGAGCTCGAGCTTGCCCAGCCACCAGCGAGGCCAAGCTCACCTAGCCACCGGCGAGGCTCGGCCTCGTCGGGCCATCGCGAGGTGACACCGAGCCTCACCAGGGGCCTGTGACACTAGGCCGAGGCCGGCAACCGGCCAAAGAAAAAAGAAGAAGAAAAGAAGAGGAAAAGAAAGAGAAGAAAAAATAGGAGAGAGAAAAATTATTTCTCGGAAGTGTCCCGGGAATAAGAAATAAATTTTTCTTGTTTCTGTTTCAAATTTATTCCCGGAACAAAAAAATATGATTTGGAACAAAAACATAAACAAACGCGTTTCTGTTCTTTTTTTGTTATTATCCGGAACAAAAAATCAGAAATTGTGTTCCGGGGAACAAAAAAAGAACACAAACAAACATGCCCTTACTTGCGGAGCACAGATCGCCTGGGAAGTTCAAGGGCTCATCATAAAGTTAGCCCATATTAAGAGAGAGTCCAATAGGATTGCTGACTGGGTTGTTACTTGTTAGAGCCAAGAGTAAAAACAAATTATTACGAAATTAGGTTTTTCAACCACCCCGGGCCCTCTTAAAGCTTCTCTGTTCTGAAGCAAATGAAGTGTATTTGTAAGAATTATTGTGGTCCACATGATATGATTTATTATATGGTTTAATAATTATTGAAATACTATAAAATAAATAATTATTAGTTACGAAAAGTTGCGACTCTAATAAAACGAAATGGTATATTACTTTGATGGAAGGCACATATTCATAGAACGTATAAATAGAATACGGTCCTCTCTCCACCCACATGAACAACAATAACAGAAAAGAACTTGGTATTCTCTCATCCATTGAAAGAATACATTAAAGAATAGTGGGTTAAGGGAGGGAAATCGGATTTCTTCATTTGGTTCAAGTTCATCGGTTTTCCACAACGATTATCATCAAGGGTAACGCTATGGATAAATGTACGTCTTCATCTATTCGTGAAAATCATAAAGATCAAAGATCATTGTTTTCTTTTGTTTTTCCGCATCAAAGAATTATATGTATATTCCAACAATTAGTATCAGAGCGTGATTTATGATCTCATGATTTTCCGTTTATAAAAATATTATGATTTATGTATGATGATTCGTTGAACGATCCTGTTTGTTATTGTTGAAATGTTTTCGGAGGGTTCTATCGAAGAAAATCCGAATGATGGAATGTTTTCATGGAGAAAAGGACGAAAAATGGCGAAGAAAACGCCTTTGTTGCGCGGGGAAGAAGGCATGTGGGTCCATGCGTGTGCCGCAGTTGCAGGCGTGTGGAACCCACGCACCACGCGCCTACACGCGCGCGGAACTGCCCGAGGTAGTTGCTAGGCTTGTGCAATGCACACGCCTGCGCGTTGGACGCGCACGTGCGGGGCACGCGTCCTCGGCGGATGCAGGCGCGTGCTCGGTACGTGCCTGACGTACCGCGGGGCTGCTTTTATGATTTTGCTCCTATGCCATTTTTTTAAAATTCCTATTTTGTCATTCTCGCAAGTTTACGATTCTGCCATTGCTAATTATTTACCATTTTTCCCCTAGATTATAAATTTATGGTTCTGCCATTATGGAATTATGATTTTACGATTTTGTCCTTATGCTTTGATTACATTTTTTGTCCTTGTATGCAATTTGGTAAATATTTGTATTTTACAATATTAAAAATTCATATTATGAATGGTTTGTTAGTCACCAAAGTGGCTAAACCTTGAAGTCTTTTGAATTTTTGATATTGTAAATTGTTTTATTTAATTACCAATGATTAATTGATGCTATATATGAAATTGATATGTTTCATATCATTATTGGTGTTATGGGTATATTGAAGTTTATTTATTATAAGAACTTAGGGATTAACCCAATGGTTAATTATTATCTTATAATATGAACATGATAGTTGGTAATTAATATGGCTTATTAAATTTATTTGTATATCCAAAGATAACAAATAAATTTTAATAAGATATATTTATAATTATCAAATAAAAGTTATTAGCATCATTATGGTTTATATATATTTGTATATCATAGGATCGCCCAAAGGAGAACTATGATGTACATGTGTAGTTTAATTTGAATATGATTAGGTGATATTCTCAAGGTATTAATGTATGAGTATTTTCTTGCACATTTGCAGTGTTTGTTCCTGTTTCACTCCATTCGCATGCTTAATCTATTCCCTTATTCAATGGGATAAATTTTCCTGATTGGAGTGAACAAGTCCAGTTTCACTTAGGTGTCCTGGATCTTGATTTAACGCTTCAAGTTGAGAAACCAATTGCTAATACTGATTAAAGTAGGATGATAAAAAGTCTTTCCATAAAGCTTGGGAAAGATCGAACAGACTGAGCTTAATGTTCATGCGAATGACAGTTGCAAACAACTTAAAGACTTCTCTTCCCAAGACTAACAATGCTAAGGAATTTATGAAATTTGTGGAAGAGCGTTCTCAAACTGCTGATAAGTCACTTGTCGGTACATTGATGAGCACACTGACCACCATGAAATATGATGGTTCGCGTACCATGTATGAGCATATACTTGAGATGACGAATTTAGCAGCAAAGTTAAGGACTTTGGGAATGAACGTTGATGAGTACTTTTTAGTACACTTTATACTTAATTCCTTGCCTCATGAGCAATATGAGCCATTTCAAATGAATTACAACACTATAAAGGATAAGTGGAATGTAAATGAATTGGCCAGTATGCTAGTTTAGGAAGAAATAAGGATAAAGAATCAAAAAGCTCATTCTGTTAATCTCTCAAGGCATCAAGAATTTCAAAACAATTTCAAGAGGAAAGGTGGAAGGAGCAAGAAGAAAGGATTACATGTCCCGAATGACTCTTCAAAGGCTTCTCAAATCCACAAGAAGGAACACAATCTTATTAAGTGTCATTTTTGCAACAAAATTGTACACTTGAAGAAAGATTGTCTAAAATGTAAGGCTTGGTTCGAAAAGAAAGTAAGCCTTATGCTTTAGTATGTTTTGAATCAAACTTTACTGAAATTCCTCATAATACTTGGTGGATAGATTCTGGTGCCACCACTCATGTGTCAAATACGATGCATGGATTTCTTACGATCCAAACCATAAAGCCAAATAAAAGTCATGTGATTATGGGGAACAGAAACAAAGCTCCAGTTGAAGACATTGACACTTATCGTTTGATCTTAGATATTAGGCATTATTTAGATTTGTTTCGAACCCTTTATGTACCTACATTTTCTCGCAATTTAGTTTCTTTGCCAAGACTTGATGTAGCGGGATTTTATTGTAAGCTTGGTTTTGAATCTTTCAGTCTATTTAAGAGTGATAGTCTTATTGGAACTAGAACTTTATGTGATGGTCTTTACAAATTTAGACTTAATAATACTTATGTTGAGACATTAATGACCTTGCATCATAATGTTGGCATTAAACGAAGTTTGGTGAATGAAAATTTTGCTTACTTGTGGCATAAACATTTGGGTCATATATCCAAGGAAAGAATGCAAAGATTAATGAAGAATGAAATTCTTTCAAATTTGGATTTTACTGACCTTGGAGTGTGTATTGATTGTATTAAAGGTAAATAAACAAAGCACACTAAGAAATGTGCCACAAGAAGCACAGAGCTTCTTGAAATTATACATACTGACATATGTGGTCCTTTCGATATTCCATCTTTTGGTAAGGAAAGCTATTTCATCACTTTTATTGATGATTTTTCACGTTATGGTTATATTTATCTATTGCATGATAAGTCTCAATCAGTGAATGCACTTGAAGTGTATATTAAAGAGGTTGAGAGGCAATTAGATAGAAATGTGAAAATAGTAAGATCGGACAGAGGCGGTGAATATTATGAAAAGTATGATGAATCGGGACAAGGTCCAAGTCCATTTGCTAAATTCCTTGAAAGACATGACATTTGTGCTCAATACACAATGTCATGTACACCACAACAAAATGGTGTAGCAGAAAGGCATAATCGTACCTTAATAGAAATGATTAGGAGTATGATGAGTCATTCATCTTTACCATTGTCTTTGTGGATGCATGCTTTAAAGACTTCTATGTATTTATTAAACAAGGTTCCTAGTAAGGCAGTTCCAAAGACTCCCTTTGAACTGTGGACGGGAATGAAACCTAGTTTATGACACCTGCATGTTTGGAGTTGTCAAGCAGAAGTAAGAATTTACAATCCACATGAAAGGAAATTGGATTCAAGAACGACTAGTGGTTATTTCATTGGTTATGCAGATAAATCCAAAGGGTATAAATTTTATTATCCTAATCATAGTACAAGAATTGTTGAATCTGGAAATGCTAGGTTCATTGAGAATGGTGACATCAGTGGGAGTGAAAGAGTGCGTAATGCTTGTATTCAAGAAGTAAGAGTAAAAGTTCTTATATCCAAAGCTTCTAAAGTTGTTGTTCCTGATATTATAGTACAATCTAACAATAATCAAGAACAACAAATTAATGAACAAACACTCCATAATGGAGATGTCAATATTGAACCTCCAATCGCCGAGTCACAAGAAACGGCATTAAGAAGATCTCAAAAAGAAATGAGATCGGCTATTTCTGATGACTATATGGTTTATCTACAAGAGTTTATCTACAAGAGTTAGAAATTGACTTAGTTATTGGAAATGATCCAGATTCATTTTCCCAAATCATGGAATGTGAAAATTCTAATGAATGGTTTAATGCCATGGAAGAAGAGTTAAAATCCATGCATCAAAATCAAGTTTGGGATATTGTTAAATTGCCTAAATGATGTAAAAAAGTCGGGTGTAAATGGGTCTTTAAGACCAAGCGCGACTCAAAAGGCAAATTGAATGACATAAAGCCAGACTCGTTGTAAATGGTTTTACGCAAAAAGAATGCATTAACTATAAAGAGACATTTTCACCAGTCTCTAAGAAGGACTCACTTAAAATTATTATGGCTTTGGTGGCTCATTATGACTTGAAGTTACACCAAATGGATGTAAAAACCACATTTCTTAATGGGAATTTAGAAGAAGATATTTATATGGACCATCCCGAAGGCTTTTCAGTTAAAAGAAATGAATACATGGTATGTGAATTAAAAAGTCAATATATGGACTTAAACAAGCTTCCCGACAATGGTATCATAAGTTTAACGATACCATAATTTCATTTGGATTTAAGGAAAACACCGTTGATCGGTGTATACATATGAAGATTAGTGGGAGCAAGTTTATTTTTCTAGTTCTGTATGTTGATGATATTTTGCATGCTGCTAATGATCTTGGTTTGTTACCTGAAACCAAGAAGTTTCTCTCTAAGAATTTTGAAATGAAGGATATGGAAGAGGCAACATATGTGATAGGAATAGAAATATTCCGTGATAGATCACAAGGATTATTAGGATTGTCTCAGAAAGCCTACAATGAGAAAATTTTAGAGAGATTTAATATGAGTAAATGTTCAGCAGGAATAGTTCTAATTCAGAAAGGTGACAAATTTAGCTTTATGCAATGCCCGAAAAGTGAATTGGAACGGGAACAAATGAAAAATATTCCTTATGCATCTGTTGTGGGGAGCTTAATGTATGCACAAACTTGCACCGGACCGGATATCGGTTTGATGTCGGAATGCTTTGGCGGTATATCAAAGTTATCCTGGAATGGATCATTGAAAGCTGCAAAGAAAGTTCTTAGATGCTTGCAAGGAACGAAGAATTATATGCTCACTTATAAAAGATCCGATCATCTCGAGGTGATTGGATATTCGATTCAGATTTAACCGGATGTGCTGATACAAGAAAATCAACGTTTGGTTACTTGTTTCTTCTGGCTGGAGGGGCAATTTCATGGAAGAGTGCGAAGCAGTCAGTTATTGCTACATCCACTATGGAAGTTAAATTTGTGGCATGCTTTGAGGCCACTATTCAAGGATTATAGTTGCGGAATTTTATTTCAGGGCTTGTGATTGTCGACAGTATTGCCAAGTCGCTGAAAATTTATTGTGATAACTCTGCAGCAGTTTTCTTCACTAAGAACGACAAGTATTCTAAGGGTGCTAAGCATATGGAGATTAAATACTTGTCTGTTAAAGAAGAAGTTCAGAAACGAAAAGTGTCAATTGAGCACATTAGCACCAATCTTATGATAGCAGATTCCTTAACAAAAGGACTACCGCCCAAAACATTTAATGAGCATGTTGAAAAGATGGGCATTATTGGACGTCATTAATATGTGTATTTTGATTGTATTAAGTTTATGTATTTGACGCTTTGAGCTCATTTACGTGTTTATGATATTTTCTGTTTTCTATTTAGTAAATATTATGGAAATAGATTGATGTTAGATAAGATAGTTTCTAAAGAAACATTATAGTCGGACTTACTGTACTTCTCATTTTTGGATTATGTTAAGTAAAGTGCTATAATTGTAGTGCATAGAAGGGACTATGTCGATTAATGACATACAACAGCAATGACTCGCATTAGTTTTCTTTACTTAATTGTGATTATTATGTAATTGCTAATTTAATAAAATTTTATAGCATAATGTTATTATGCACATTACAGTCTTTATTAAACATTGAAAGGAAAATCATATGGGCCAAGTGGGAGAATGTAAAAATTATTGTGGCCCACATGATATGATTTATTATATGATTTAATAATTATTGAAATGCTATAAAATAAATAATTATTGATTACGAGAAGTTGCGATTCTAATAAAACGAAATTGTATATCGCTTTGATGGAAGACACCTATTCATAGAACGTATAAATAGAGTCCGGTCCTCTCTCCACCCACATGAACAACAATAACAGAAAAGAACTTGGTATTCTCTTTTCCATCGAAAGAATACATTAAAGAATAGTGGGTTAGGGGAAGAAAATCGGATTTCTTCATTTGGTTCGAATTCATCGGTTTTCCACAACGATCATCATCAAGGGTAATACTATGGATAAAGGTACGTCTTCATCTATTCGTGAAAATCATGAATATCAAAAATCATTATTTTCTTTTGTTTTTCCGCATCAAAGAATTCTATATATATTCCAACAGTATCCACCTACTTTTTCCTAGTAATGAAAGTAGTTTCCTTTTTCTGACCCAAAAACAAAACAAAAAACCTCTCAAAATTGACTTTCCAACCAAAAAAAGAAAATCTTAAAATTAAATTTGCCACGATGTCGTCTTCTTCCTTCGTCTTCAGTTGCCACCTTCACTTGCTGATGATCTATAGCAATCAGTGACTCGTGGAGTAACGATGAGGCATAGAGAGGAGGAGGAAGGAAAGGGGAGGGGGGTGGTTTGTTCTCGGTTGTTGTTGCTGCTATTTCTTCCGTTCCTTTCTCAGTTTTATTTGTTCGATGTTACCGGGTCTCTCTGTGATCGAGAAGACTGTGCGTTCGAACTGTGGAGTGCTAATGAATCATTTGGGGCATGTATGGTAACCATTCTATTTTTCTATTTTTTTATTACCGGGAATAGGTTTGGAATATAATTATGTTTCATAATGCAATTTCAATTTTCTATTTTTGGAACACAAATTTTACTTCTTTATTCTAGAACAAAAATGAGAAATAAAAACTTTACTCATTGTTCGCCTTTGCTGTTGGCCGGCCGGCCGGCGTCTCAGGAGAGAAAAAATTTGTATCGTTATCAAACTTGTAATTTTGCTTAGAAACTCACCCAAGGAGTATAAATAAAAAAAATATATTTCTGAAACAAAATGTTTATCATTTGTGCTGCTTTTGAGAGCAGAAATTGTCGAAGCATATTCAATTGTTTGTTGGCGATGACAAAATAGCTGTTGTTGCCTTTACACTAGCAATCAGCAGTAGTTACCCAAATTTTTTAAACTTGAGTTTTGGCAGTTTCGGCGTTGAAGAAATGGAAAGGGCACTTTTAGTCTTATGGAGTTGAGCTGCCAACTCCATCTACCTTGCTGTCCAGCATTCATGGGACTTAGTTTGGATGACAAGTAATGGTAGAACATGTCGCATGTCCGATAAATGTAATGGCAATCAGATTTTAACTGATCATTCAATCATTACCGAAAGCAATAGAGAATGGTTGGTTTGATACATAGACTTGAAAATGAGCATGAGGAACTTACACTTCTAAGATGTGGGAGAAAAAGAAAAGGTGGGCTGCTATGGTTTGTTGGATCAAGATACAAAACAATGGAATCAATGCTTAGGCGTCATGCTGACATCGAAATTATTCTTAGGAGCATATTTTTTGATGGATAGCAATAGCGCAGATAATACATTATATGAAAGTATAATGATTGTTTCTGTACTGAAGCGATGGTTTAGTGCTCTGGAGTGCTACTGTACTATTATGTGGGGCTTTCAACATTCGGATTGTCAGGATAGCGGGGTCTTATGGCTTTCTGGGGCTGCTTATAAGAGGTAGACAAAAAGTCATTTTAAGCGCATTTATGGAACTAATTTTGAAATGCCCCTAGTTTAGTATTCCCGTTGTCAATTTGTGTCTGAGGAGCCGTCGGAGTTCATTCTTATGCGGAAGTTATTTTACTGATCATCTGTCTGAATAACTCCACTACCGTGTGCCATTACTAATGTAGTTACTGGTCCCTGACAACAGTTATTCTTGATTTGAGAGGTGACTTCACCATCTGGTATAATGTCCCGTTAACCAATAACTATGAAATAGTAAATGTGAAATGGATTCGGACAATAAGAAATGATATGAATTGAATTGTTATTCCCATATTTAATGTTTGGCTAGCACTCTGGAATGCATCGTCTGGCATTGCATGCCTTTTATTTCAGCAAGGACTAGGACCAAGCGCTGCGCTTTTCACCTTTATTTAGATCATGCTCATATGTTAATCAGCCAATTATGAACAGGATGATGCAAGTGGTTCTCCCTCACAGACAGAGAACGGCTTTATTGATCTGGCTTCGGGAAGTATGTTTGGACAGTTTCATTTACTTCTAAACCCCAGATGCAGTTCATGGATTAATGCTTATCTTTAACCTGTAGCTGTTGCAAAGCCATCAATGCAAACTGCTGAAGAGGAGACTCCTTTTCAAGCTGAGGCTGCAGAACAGAAGCTCGAGTTTGAACAAGAAGGTTTTGTGAGATTACATAGCAATTATGCCAACCCTATTTAACTCAAGTCTAATCTTTCTTCATCTCACAATTACTGCCTTCCTTCAGCTATTATTGAATGTGTTACCGGGACATCAAGGTGTCTTGTTTTGTACCTGTCCTTAGCAAATTGTTTGGTCCTCCTTTTGCTTCATCCATCCTGATTTGCATGCTTATGTACATATGTACGTACCTACACTAGACATACGTATGTGCATCTGTTTATGCAGCTAAATGAGAAATATCTATGTACATCTCTTTACACAGCTTCCAGAGACAGTACAAACAAGTAAACATTCCATTTCATAGGATAGAACGTTCCAGGGAAATCACAGATTAAGAGGCATGAAGCTTCCGTTTGGTGCATTCTTTCTGGTATGAACATTGGTTACGACTGAGCATCTACAATCTAGTGTTGTTTATCAAGACCTGCTGCTATGGTATTCTTTGACAGCATATCGCCATTAAGGTAATTTAATAGTCACATATATTATTGGTTATGCTCTGGTCATATTCTCAGTGATTGAACAGTCGTCTTCTCTCATTTTTTGTCTTCCTTGAAGGCTTTATTCACTTTATAGAACTCCTATCAACTAAATCGCATCATCTGTTATGGATCATCAATGTATGTTGAATCTTCTTAAATATTCCTCCTCATTCTCTTTTGTCCTCCTTGAAGGCTTAAATAACTTTAATAAACTCCTATCAACTAAATGTTATGGATCATCGATATTTGTTGAATCTTCTTGGATATTCCTCATCAGTCCTTCAGATAATTCGCATAGTGATGTTAGTTGCAACTCACAGGCTCAGCGGAAAGCCTCATTTAGTTGGTGTCCTGGCACTGACAGTGTACTTGCTCTAGGTTTTGCTGGAGATGCCAGGCATGTATAATGAGTTACATTGAAATTATGGAAAGAATATGAAACAAATTACAGATGGATGTATAGCGTGTGGCAATCAGTTTTTCTTTTTCCTCTGTAGTCCTTGTATTTTCAAGTGCCTTGAAAAGCCCTTATTAATATTTTTACAGACAAAATATCGGGAGGTAAACATGATGATGTTCATAGGGAGAGTGCACAAAACTTGGAATACCAGAATGATTCACGTAGTCAAACAACGAGCGTCGAATGCCCTCCAATGAGATTCGCTCCAGCAGGGAAAGTGATTCTGCACATGGGGCAATTCAAAACCAAATGACAGAAGTGGTTGAATATCAGACATCTATCCTCCCTATCCCCGCGGAGTCACTCATCTATTTTCTTTCCTGTTGTTTGAATTATCAATATGGAAATATGGGGGGTTCCGTGGAAAAATAGCTCGATGCCAGGATGATAAAAAGCTATATACCTCTCATTTTTTTCCTTAATTTCATATTGAAACCGAAATAGCAAATTGTTTTAGGGGCTTCTACTAATGATATTGCTCTCTCTCTCTCTCTCTCTCTCTCTCTCTCTCTCTCTCGTGCGCGCGCGCGCGCACAAAATATGCATCATGTTGTTTCAAGGACTATAGACAATTTTTCTGGGTATGTTTGCTTCAAAAGAACTTTGTCAGTATACAAGCAATATTTGACTTGTTCACTCATGTAAGCATGTGAATATTTTGTTTAACTCATATCTTCTTTCTTGAGACAGGTATTGTTTGAACTTACATGGAGTTCCAAAGGTAAGGACATCGTGTCTTTTGAAAAGGGAAATATAAAAATGGCTGGGCACACTAATGAACAGGCACGTCTCTCCTAATGGTCAGTCGGTGTTTAAAAGTGGACTAGGTTTATATTTCACCTTGAATGGATTGGTCTGAGTTTCTTTCTGCAATATTTTGCCGACTGATATAGGACTATTTTTAAGACTTAACTGTTTGATATATTACATAAGCTCACTTCACTGCAGTTATAAACAAAAGCTCATTATCTTTACAGATTACTTTGACGTGGAAATCTGAGCCACAGGCAGTGCTCATTATCACAAAACCAAATTCAGATACTGTTACGGACTGATGTGAGTATATAATCAGGTTTGAAACTACGAAATCCTTACTTACACCAGTTCAGTTTCTTTCGAATTGTTCTAGGAAGTTATTTTGGAAGCAACGTCTGTGTGGATGACGTTCTGCGACTTCTATTCTGCCTTATTTCTGCTAGAACTTCTGGCTAGGTGTTTCTCTCTCACATCGGTGGTGATTCACTTTTCAATCACCAAAATGTGGCAGGACAAGTATGGATAGATGGGGTTTATGTGATGTGCATGCTGTTTGCACATTCAGAGGTACAAGGTTGATAGGAAATTTCTCAGGCTAAACTAATGAAAAGAGGACGATTCACTTATAATGACATGATGTTCTGACTAATAATGTCCCGGAGTCGCCTTTGTTTTGTTTTGTATCAAGTTACACTGTAATAAAATTTGTAATACAGAACTAGTTTTTATATCAACTCACATCTTGAATTATTGCTAGAGTTGTGTCTAGATGAGGCCGTCGTTGGTTAGTACTTATATTTAGGGACGTCTTCTTTTTGATTTCTTGAATGATTGCAATTGATTATGGCTGACTCGGTGACTTTTGTGGCCTCTAGTCAGAAGATGTTGATTGTGGTGTCTGGATGTCCACATGGGGCGTATAGTTTTGTCCAGCTTGATTGTACTAGGACACCTTTTTCCCTTGCAAATTTAGTTATCATTAGGGTTCTTCGCAACAGGTTAAAATTACAAAAGTGATATTGGCTTGTGGTGCATCACAAAATAAATTAACGACTTCAAAAATTTCCTGGCAAAACCAGTGCAACGTTCAGATGATTTTGGTATTTGGGTGAACTCCTTATCTTTAAATACTAGTAATGATAAAGGAATCATAAACTCATGCGCATTCTTTTGATTGTTAAATATTAATTCCTTCCTTTTCTATTGCTAGTTGGTTGTATATGCGCAAGAAGAAGATCTACGTGCAACCAAGCGTGCAAGAGGAGCTTCTCAGTATATCGTCTTCCTTCAAGTTTGTGAAAACTTAGCAAGATGGTGAGTGTGGGGACATTTTAGTGTTATATCATTTGAGAAAATTATTCTAATGACTCTAGTTATGCAAAAATAATACTAATATAATTCTTCAACTTCACAGGCTTTTCAAATCGGTTTCTCATGTCGATTACGATTTCATCATGCTGCCATTGTTGCTGACTTGTTCTGTTAGATTTTGTTTCAGAACGTGAGATTCCGGACTTGCATAAGAAAGTTGACCTTGTGATCACTCTTGGTGGGGATGAACTGTCTTTTGGGTAATGCATTCATCATTTACCTTAGAATCAGTGATGAGTCCTTTATTTCTGCTATGTTTCCAGGGTAGGTTATTGAGTGTAGCATCACAGCCAGGCCTGAGTGTGATAGCCCTTCTTTTTCTAATATCAGTGATTGAATGGTCATTTTTCTTGGACCATTCAAGTACGTTTTAGCTAAAAGATATGGCTTTAGGACAACATTCATCATAAGATTACAAAGTATTTGTATCTCACTGTTGCACTAAGAAAGGAAGGCTCATCCTAAAAAGCAATCCAACTACTGTAGCAACTTGTATGACCAGCGAAGAAAAAGCAACCTTAAGCAACACGGGTCCGTGAATCTCTGTAGGTTATTGGCCTGAGATTTCGTGTCCTCTTTATTGACGCTTAGAGCGGTGTATGCCTTTACATAGTCCTCAAAAGCAATATGTTACTAGTTCCCCTTGAAAAGGCACTCCGAGTGGTGCTGAGCATTAAACCCTGAGGTGCCGCGAATGGCATCCATTCAATTTTAAACATTCTAGGTGTTTAACCATTCGTCTTCCCATATGACGACAAATTGTATGTTGCTGTCACTATTTGATGCAGGGATCTCAATGTGTGATCACTTCACTGAAACTTGAGACCATGAATATTCATCTGTTAGTTCCATCTTTCGTTTGCCGACTATATGAATATATGCTTCCATGGTGAAATTGTACTCAGTTGTACTTCTGATGTTCCTATAGAATCTTCATTTGAATCTTGAGTAACAATTGGAGAGTCTATCTATATGCAGGCAGCATCATTGTTCTAAGGACCAGTGCCCCCTGTCGTCTCCTTCAATTTAGGGTCCTCGGGCCTTATGACCCCTTTCGGTATCCTTTGCTTTCTGAGAGTTTTTATGATATCGTTCTGACATGAGACGAAGCAAGCATGTGGAACACACAGATGCCAGCAACTTAATCGGAAACTCTTTCCCTGGTTAAAGAACTTGAAAAAGAAAAAAGAAGCGATCCTCAACATACTCTAGGCAGGGATGGCTACAAAAAACAGCTCGAATCGATTCTTATAGGTTCCATTAGGATAACATTTACGGCGTTGGTTGCAGTGTCAATTGTCAGGAATTCAACTGCCGAAATAAATGAAGTCACGATTGATCGGGGGCAGTCACCCTACCTCACAAATTTGAAGTGTTATTGTGACGACAAGTATGTCACTTTGGTACAAGGGTATGGGCTAATCTCGTAAGATAAATCTGGCAGCACTGCCTATTTACTAGCAACTGGAGGATTAATGGTCCATCCACAGGTATCATAAACCTCTTTTAGTATTGATCTCGTTTTTACAGGTGCGTGAAATCCATGAGAAGACAAATCAGGTTTTTCCATTAACGTTGCAATAGCTGGGTTATGCATTCTCATACGAATCTATGAGACGTTATAATAATTCTACTTCTGTGCTTTGCATAGGCTTATAGCAGATATACAAGCTATTTATATCGTCATTTTTTCTACTACAGAAATCAATTGGGAGATTGCCTTTTACTTTCTCATTTTTCTAGGCGCTTGTCTCCCAAGCCTTAGAGTTGTACACTGCGAAAGCCGAAGGCCCTCAGAAAAATGGAAGGAAATTTGAATTTAGATGCTAATGAGTTAATTACGTGTTAATCGCTGTCTATCTACATATTAAGTACAAGCATCATCAATCAGGAAAACATTTTGTTTTTAATCTGGTAAATCCGTGCTATTGACTTTGCTCTGTCAATTCGCAGGTTCCCGGCATAGTATTAACGCCAATATGTCCTCATTCCTTATCCTTTAGGCCTTTGATATTACCCGACCACGTCGTTATTCGGGTAAAAGTGTCTTGATGGCGCCCAACGTTCCAGCCCACTAAGTCCAAGTCCCGCCCGCTGAACTCCCAGCCGCCATAGTTCCGCCTGGGTATCATTCGACGGTGAGGGCAGGCAAGAGTTGACAGCCGGGAACAAGCTCAAATGTAGCATGGTCCATGGCCCGTCCCTACTGTTCGTCTGAATGATTCCACCAGGGACTTCTTGTGCAGCATCCTAGAAGGCCTCCATTGGAATCAGAGAAAGACTCAGTCATCTGATGGTCCGACTCAGTCATCTTATGACCATAAGCATTGTTTTCTCCCCACTGTATGTTTAGGTATTTGCCAGCAAAATCTAGCTATGTTAGTTAAAAGAAGAAATCGATTCCTGTGAAAGGAATCGCAATTATAGATTGTCTGAAGCTGTGGTAACACTCTTGCTAGGAGTTGCCATCTGAAGTGAAGGGGAGTGCCTTAATGGCGGCAAGATGTTTAAAATAGTGAAGTCGTGAGCATGCCTGATGTATTTCTTCATAACGTTTGAAAGCTGTCGGTTCAGAGAAAGTCCAAACACAAGCGTGCGATGTGAGGTGCACATGATTCGATATAGTTGGAAACTTGAATCACCCTTTCCCAATCGTCTTGCTAGTTTCATTACATGCTTCTTCGGGAGATTATGCAAAGGAGAGAATTGCACCATTCGCCACTTCACAGATCAAAAAGATGCATGATCTGAAGGATCAAAACGCTTCGAGACCACTCTGCCCAAAAATAAAATTACCGCGTTTGCGATGCTATGAGTTACTGATATAGTGTGAAGCGTTCTAAGGAACAAATTCTAGCGAATGAAGTGTTTGAGAACCACCAGATTGATTAGATAAATTGAGCACTCTTTGACTTGGGAACTAGTAGAATTAAGCTCATTCGGAGTCTCTCATTCCCTGCTCCTGCTGTGCGAGCTCGTAACTAAAGCCTCGGTCAGATTGAGTTAGCTATTTCGGTGTTCTCTTTTTCCTAGGACCAATCAAGGATAAGTTTTTCCAATCAGTTAAAAAGTTTACAATCCAATAAATATCAGTAAATCGATTCGGGATAATCTTTTCGTGAGCCGGTGACTTAAATATGCCGACAGCATGGGCTGGATAAATGTCGGTGAATTCTTAGAAAATAGTGAATACGAATAAAAAAAAATGCGAGAACTCAATTGAATAAGAGTTAGTAAAGTCAAAATTTATGTCAGCTAAATCCGTCGAGAGTTGGTAAATCATTGAAACAAATATTGGTAACTAGCCATAGGGAAGAGCAACTTTGATGCTATGACAACACCAGCAAATAAAATGTTGATGAGTTATAGGAACAATTGGTAATTCTAAAACAATTAATTAAACATTGGTGATTGGACTCAAAGAAGGGTCAGTAATTTTCTATAAGAGTTACCAACTTTAATAAAAATAATGGTAAGTTATCAAATAAATAAATAAATAAATATATATATATATATATATATATATATGGAAATAGTTGGTAATAGAAAACAGTTAAAAAGAAAAACTCTCGGCACTTCAACAAAAATGTTGATAAGTTACCAACGTCTCACACAATTACAGGTACTTCCAGAAATTGTTGCCAACTTTACTAAGTTGTTGCAAACCAAACATATCATCGCATTTTCACACAGAACGCCAGAAACTTACGTACTCAGGAAAATTGTCAAACCCAAGACCGCGCCATTAAATCAAGAAGTTGAAAAACTTCGATTTGGCTCTGTTTGGTTACTGATTTTCACCAACGGAACGCTAGAAATCTACTTGCACAGGGAAATTGGCAAACCAAAACTACCCCCAAGTAAACCAATGAATCGAAAACTCAGATTTGATTCTGTTTTCTTCGTTTGCACACAGCTTTTACCCGGAAAAATAATCCAATGGCAATTTGGAAACTATTCTAGGAATTGCAGCAGCTAAAAGGAAACTTAGGGAAGAATCAAACTACCATGTCTTGAGGATTGACAGGAATCCAATGAGACAGCACTGGCCATCGCTCATAATAAACTGAGCACACACCATCATCAGAACCGACCAAAACTCCCTTCTCTGGATCAATTTAGTTGACTCCCACCTACAACTTCAGTAACGCTGAAATCGTAGATCTTAGTATTTTGTGAGGTTATCAAACCAGCCCCAACTAAAGAACCAGAGCAACAGGGAGCAGCAACCCTTTTGTGCTTGAAGAGGATTCTGTTCAATTCAGGATAGGGAATCTGTGATAAAATCAGTTCCTATATATACCGAAAAACCAGAATCTCAAACCTCCAGCTTCAGAGGAAACAATCGATACGAGAACCAAACAATGAGGCAAACTGCTATTCTGACCAATGGAACAACATAATCAAAGAAGCCCTCCATTTTCTTGACTTTGTGGCTACTGGATGCCAATCCATCTAGCATAATCTACCCACCTGTCAAAACATAACGATGTTGTGGTTAGACTCGGCGATAGAGGCACACATGTAAAGTAGAGACAGTCAAGAGTTATGGCCACATGAAATCTCACAATAATGATCCCAAGAATGTGTTGCCAGTCCGGACTGCGAAGCAGAGTGCACTCAGCATAACCTTGTGCTTGTGCAACATGGGCTCCAAAATCCGCTGTTCAATAACACCTGCCAGCACTTGGTACCTGCAGGTCAATAATGCACAGTGAACAAACAAATAACTATCTCAATTTGCTCGAGAAAGAATGTGCTAAGATTTCATTCTACATAGAATTCGTGGAAGGAAGAATGAGAAACTAAAGGCTCAGTTTACTTTTTTTAATTAATTAATCAATTTAAGAAAACCTCAACAAAATATACCCAGAATGCACAAACTCTTTGACTGAAAGCCACCATTAGCTGCCGAATAGATGTGAATCACAAGAAAGTCCAAGAGAAAGGTGCTTTTAGCCCTTGAGAAAATTAAATGCAAAAGATCTGAAATTCATTCCTCAGGACATTAAAGATAAAAAGCAGTATCATCAACACTGGACCTCCCACTATCTGTCAAAAGTGCAAGCGCTGTGCATACACTGTTAGAAAATTCTCCATTTCATCGGTGTATCATTATTATTCACTGTGAATATCATGCAGAATAGCATCTCTAAAGCAGGTTGAAGTCGCACTACTAGGGACGACTTGCCTTAGTTGCATTGCATTAAAGAACTCAATAGGTGGCATGAACTAGTCAGTCTTACTCTAGACAGTATTACACAAAACTGCGCAAGCACAACTTATTGACAGCATTCAGCTATTATTCACAGATGAGGTGCAGTCAAAGTATGAAAAGCATTTACAGCCATAATGCAGAAAGGATAACTCAACCTCAAATAACCTATGGTTACATTTCTTCATCTAAGAACCAGAACACGACAGAGCCACACTTGCCAATGCATTTTATAGTAAATGCAGGACCATACCTGAGGTTACTAGAAACAGCCATGTATACACCGTATGCAACACTTGTTGACAGTATAGGCACATTTTCTATTTCATCTGCTGCAGACTTATTAACAGCCTTCCTGGCATTAATTAACGCATTTGTCACCGCTGTGCCAACCTAGAGAGAAAAAAAAAAATTGATATAAGATATTTTAGGTATGTTCTTCTTTTAAATCAATAATCAAGTGATCAAGCCCTTCAAGTTAGACAGTGACTACAGAATTCCCCATTAGAGACCTGACAAAATACTTGGCAACATAGAGCAATATCAGGATATAACACAAAGGCAGTATTTATTAATTCTTTCAAAAGAGAACTATACAATGAATATTACATAGAAGCTAGCTATATGCAACTAGGGCTCCACAAATATATGTGGTAAGAAAGACAATAAAAAAGAAAAAGAAAACTCACCAGAGAAGAAGTCGTGCCGACAGCAAAGAGCTTTGCGCCATTACGCTACAAAACAGAACCAAAAAGCATAAAGGATCTATCTTCTTTGATTGGTCGAATATCATTAAACCCATGATATCTGACAACTCACCGCTATAGCACCTAGTCTCTGCAGCATTGAATATGATGTTCCAGAGAGAGCAACCTGCACACAGATGGAAAATTAAGTACCAGTATGACAATTATGTTTTCAGAAATGTTTTGAGAATCTACTAAAATAGAAAGCCATAGGTTGAAAAGAAACCTGAAATGCATTGTCAGGGCAATTATGGAAGAATTTAGCAATGGACCCTGCACCAGTTGCAAGTGCTGGTCTCAGAGACACAGTTGGAGCTGGGAGATAAACAAGCATGAAGTCTGCAATAATAGCCATCACCTAAGAAGAAAACAAAAAAAACAGATGAACACAAGACCTTCCTTAAAAAAGTCGATACAATAACTGCTTGTGAGCTTAGCACCTAAATGCCAATCTAATAACTCAGCTTGTCTGACCATCAAGCAGTAATACACCACTCTTTTCACGTGTACTCAATGTAAATCCGAAACCATAGACATTACTTCTAGAGTCTAGACAAACTCCGGTGGTACCTGCCACTTATGTGGAGATACCCTGTTAATAAGCTGGAATAAAAGGATCGACCAGGAGGTCCAAAAAATACCAGCTTCGACGTTGGCCAAAGGCTCTTCTCCAATTATTGGATACAGACATACCAAATCCGAGTCACTTGGTCAAAACATCATAAGCAACTGATACCATGCAGATGAATCTGTTAATTCAAGAGAAACGCCAACCATGATCCAACTACATATGCAAGCAACCTTTTGTGAAGAACTTTTGTACACTTCTTTGTTAATCTGCAAACTTGGATTCTAATTACTTCCATGTTAGTTAAACCGGACTGTATTTTCAGCAAGATGTCAGCAGATAATGAGTACCAAAAATTGCGGGACACTACAATCTTGTCTAGACCAGACTAGATCATTTTTGCACACAGAAAATGAGATTGCAAAGACCACAAAATTAAAATATTATCCAGCTGATAATCCTTAAATTGAAAGAAGAAAGCCACACATACCACATCTGCAAAGACAATTTCCAGCTCGTTGAAAAAGTTCTCTCTGCGTCGTTCATACTCAGCAGCGGTCTACATAATGAACAATTGAAAAAGTCATCGTTTGATCCAGTATGTGACTAAATTTATTGAACATCAGATTTGAAGAACACAATGAAGAGGGTAGCACAACGAATAAAAAACCATAGAAATTCAAGCGAAAGAGAAGCCATGAAAATCAATGGGAATTTGTGCAACATCAATACCAACTATTATCAAGGAATGCAAAACAATTCACATGCAGACATGATGAGAACTACTGATTGACATTTGCACAACACAGTTCCTGCAGGATCCGAATCATTAGTCAGCTGTGATGCTGATCTAGCTTTGTGCGAACTGTGATTATACTGTACAGTATGGCTTCTTGACATAACAAACTAACACACAATAACAAGAGTGAAAACAATAAGGTTAGCAAAGTCTTCTGAATTTTAACAAATGAAACTTGCAAATTAGCATTCTGTACCTTCTCATAATCTTGACAAATTGGTTATAGAAAAATAACTAGGAGCTAAATTCCCACAGGCATGTTCTAAGAAACATGGCCAGATATACAAATCCCATTCAACAAGTCCAATAACGTAATGCGCTAACTAATACAGCTTGAAAAGGACGAACCTAATTTCCAAGTTTTTTCAACCATGTACCCTACAATCAGACACTAAGGGTCAAAACACCTAACATGGGTGTTGAATTTCAGGATTGCGTTGGGTAATAAGAGTTTCCAAGTTTACCAAGCATATCCCAACTAATAGCACGAAACAAGATAAAAGTATTTGGAAATAACCTCAAAATTGTGCGTCACACAAACAATGACAAGGAAGAATTTTGTCAAGGACTCAAACCAAATTACTTTAATTTATTAAAATGTCATTCTTAGGATGGGAATCTTGAGTGTGTCCAAAGTCTTCCCAAACACTTTCTCAGTTTTCCCATTGGTAGCCAAGTTATTTTTACGTTCTTAGCATATATATTCCGATATCACCCACAACAAATTCATTAGCTTGTAACTCTTGCTAGGCCAAGCTAATTGTTCCAGTTCTAGTGACCAGTCCATTAGGCAGCCTCGCTTGAAAAACCACTATGTCCTTCCTTCATTACACATTATCCTCCATATCCACCGCCTCAAATTTACATAAAAGTCCTGCTCACTGTTGATCCAATCCCATTGTAACATTGTCATGATTAATCCACCACTAAGTGGCAAGGCTAGGCCCTTCCAAAAATAAGATAATATCCACAATGGAATATCATCCAACATATCAGACAACAGTTTTTGTCAAGTACCTTACCCGACAAGAAGATGATAACAGCAAAGATCAATTTGATCCAAGTTGGAGTCCTGATTGTTCACTCCCTGCCTGTTGATAATGGAAAGTATCGTTACAAATTTTTCTAGAGTCTAGAACCTCCCAAATGTGCTCATGTTAAATTGCCACCATCACGAGCAAAATATCCTAGGGAGATCTGATGGACAGTCCAATGACCCAAATTTGCGCCACATTGAGTGACAACGATAATTTCAGGCCAGTGAAATACAACCTATTGGCAGTTTAGTGATCTCAAATCTAATTACTCATTCACTGTGTTAGACTGACACTGAGCTCAACAAAAGAACCGAATATTACTGCTTAGCAGAGCTCTTTCATGGAGATGTTATGCCACCTGAATAATTTAGATCATCCCACTGACAACCACAGCGAAATCTGTACCCAAACTTCCCCAAATCGCTCTGAGTTTCCATATACCAAATTTTCCACTACTTGTTGACTTCAAAATCTACAATTCTCTTCTTCGTGCATAATCCAGCTCTCAGAAGGACTGCCCTGAACATTTCTTGGCATGAATTTCAGAGAAAAGGCAGTAACATGATGCAGGTCCAGGAATGAAACGTCAAAAACACAAAATAATCGCTAGCAACAACCAAATCAGCGGAAAACTAACCACAATCAGTTTTGCATGCAGCAACCAGATCAGCAGAAACGAACCACAATCAAAACAAAATGCAGCAACCATCCGAACGAAGAACCGAGAGATATAACGATGTACCTTGGTGAAGATCCCCACCCCGCACTCCATGGCGACCTTCGCGAGGAAGAGATCGTCGGCGAGGAGCCTCTCCTTGAAACCTCCGAACTGCATCAACCACCGGAAGAACGGCGACCCGTCGAGCTCGAAGAACCTCGACACGACCGAACCGGGGATCCTCCCGGCCTCGATCGCAGCCGCCAGGTCCTTCGGCAAGCTCTCCAGCTGCCGCCCGGCCTCCGCCAGCACCATGAGCGCCTCCTTCCTGTTCCTGTCCCCGGCGCTATCGGCGCCTCCGCCGTCCCCGCCGCCTCCGCCGCCGCCGCCGCCTCCGCCGGAGGAGTTCCCATTGCCGTTGATGAAGTCACCGCCGCCGCCGGGGGCGGAGGAGAAGGCGACGGAGAGGAGGAGGCGGCGGCGGGGGACAGGGGGAGAGGAGAGGGCGACAGGAGCGGCCTTGGCGGCGGGGAGGCGGAGGTGGAGGCGGAGCTGCGGCGGCGGCCGCGGGGAGGCGGCGTGTCGGCGGATGCGGAGGGAGGGGGTGGATTCCGGGAGGGAGAGGGAGGAGGGGTTGAAGCAGGCGGCGATCGCCATTTTTGTCTTCCTCCTTACGGGCGCGCACGACCGATCGCGTCGCGGCTCGAGAACTTGAAGAGCGCCTCGTCTCTCCCTCCTACTTCTATCGTCTCTTTCGCGTGTTTGGTTACGTCGGCGTGGTCAACCTAACTTTAGCGAAGGCCGTCGTCGCGGTTGGTGGCGCAGAAGGGGTTCGCCCCACGTGGGGGGCCGGGTGGCTAATTGAGATCTCCAAGGGTCGCGACTTGCAAATATTATTTAATTTTTTCTTTCTACACCATTGGTGAGATCGAGTACATTTGCAAATCTAGTTCTGACTCGGCTCGAATATTCAAGGCTCGAGTTTGAATTCTCTGAGTTGGAATTTGTTTTGATTAAGTCCTTTGAAAGTGATCGTGAGACCGATTGGAGTTCATTGCGAATGGATTCTGTGACTTTATTTTTGCTTGAATTGGGTACGAGTTGAAATGTAGAAAGCATAATGAAGATTAAAAAAATTAGAGTGTTGTGCATATGTTATTAAATAATTGATTGGGTTGGTGGGCTACCTTCAATCAACCCGAACTCAAGAATGGTCCAATGAAGTACAAATAAAGGTTAAACAAATAGGGTGTTACATATTTATAACTGCTAATCGAGTAAAAATATTTCAAGAGTACCTTGACTTGCTTACATCCTATCTTCTATTATCTAATTCCTTAAAGAACTCAAACTTCAAGTCCAATTACAATTTTGCCCCCCAAATCTTTTCTTGTCTAGAAAAGAACTCCAACTTTTGCTTTAATCCTAAATTCGTCCATGCATCCCAAAAACATCATTAAGAGCCGTTAAAGGTTTATCATCAGAACTTATCATCATCGAAAAACTTATTTTCGTATAAAATAATACATCAATCTCTTGATATTGATAATTTTACGAAAATCAATAGTGATCTCTTGACTAGCGGGTAGATGTAGATCATAATAAAAGTTGGGAATTCTTTTTAAATAGAAAAAGTTGAAGACAAAATTGAATTTGCATATAAAATTGAAGGTTTTTCTTTCATAGAATTAAATTGAGGCGTTTGCCCCTATTTCAAGTCACGAGTTTATTGCAATGACGTGATTCTTTTTGGTTGCGTTTGGTAAACATTCTGTTTCTAAGAACAATTTCTTCTCAGAAATAGTTTATTTTTTTAATTCTATTGCCTAAACAAGTTTTTAAGTATTTAGAGTTGTTTAGTAATTGTCCAAAATTTCTATTCCTAAAATAGAAATGCATTTCGTACTACTCTCAAATTCTTTTGTGATTTAAAATTTCTTTTAAATTTTTAATAATTTTATTACATTTTTATCTTCTTTTTTTTCTTTTTTTCTTTTCTTCTTCCTTTTACTGGTTGCTGGCACTCAACGAGATTGAGCTTGCCCAACCACCAGAGAGGCTCAACCTCGTTGGGCCATCAAGAGGTTGGGCCCGACGAGGTCGACCTCGCCATGGTCGAGCGACATCAACCTCATGGTGGCCTGATGAGGTCGAGCCTCACTTGGGGCTAGAGATGCTCTAGCGAGGTTGCCGATTATGGTTGAGGCCAGCGACTGGCAAGAGGAGGAGGAGGAAGAGAAAAATTTTGATTCTAGAGTTGTTCTTGGGAACAAAAAAGTAACAATTTTTTTACTTCTTTATTTTATTCCAAATCTATTTCTAGGAATAAAAATCTTACCAAACGAAAGAAATATTTTAATTTTGGAGTTGTTCTTGGGAACAAATAAACAACGTTTTTTTTGGGTACTTTTTAATTCTATTTTAAATCTATTTTTGGGAACAAAAATCTTATCAAACGGATTTATATTATTTTTTTATTTTGGGAAATAAAAGAAAAAAATAACTTATTACCAAACAAGTTCTTGAAGTGGCTCACTTACCTTTTGCTAGAGCAAGAATGGGAAAACTGCACTTGGCTTGATTTGGACCTTTTGATGGTGACCTCCACGACGCTGATCATGATTCCTAGCATCAGATTCGGATTAGGGGTAGAATTAAATTAAACTTATGGAAAGAATAAACAACCCAACCTTATTTTTGGAATAAATTAATTATTGCCTTATGAGGAAGGTATGATCTAAAAAGAGGACCCGTGGAATATCTATGCAATGCTATGTGGGCCCTTTTTCTGGTGAAGTTGCAAATTGAAAAAGGATAATAAGATAAATGGTCTTTAAATTTTGATCAAATATGCAATGTGCTCCCTAAACTTCTGATTTATTTAATATAGTCTCTAAATTTTTAGTACATTTTCAATATAGTTCTTAAACTATATAAAAGTATTCGATATTGTCTTATTTGATGTTGGAAAAACAACATTGAACATTTTCATATAATTCAAAGACTAAATTAAATATATATAAAATATCCAATGATCATATTTAACAAATTAAAATTTCAGAAATTACATTGTAAATTGAGCTAAAGTATAAGGATCAAATTGAATAAATTAAACATTTATAGACTATATCACACATAAGGGCAAGGTTCAAGACCATTTGCGTTAATTTTCTAATTGAAAACGGTGTGGATTGATAAGTTCGCTTTGGTTGGAGGACTAATGAGCAAAAAGCCAATGAAGCTGATTCGGGTTTCACGTTGGAATCTGTTTTGACTTTTTGTCTTCTACTCCAAACAGCTGGGAAGACAAAAAGTCAAACCGACAGTAGGTGGCCGTGGGGCCCAGTTTGGTTGGTGGCGGTGAGACGACAGAGCGTGCCATCTTCGCATCTCGTTTTCTTGTTCACATCGTTGTCGCGCCAAGCTGTTGAACAGTCGATTTGGAAAATGAAGGTTAGGAATTTGGAACTTTATGATGCGCGGCCAAGTGATTTCAAAACTCGAGATTTTTGCTTTACTTATCGTATTCCTGATCAAATCAGTTTTATCGAAGTTTTCAACGATAAATATTGACATTTGATAAATGTTTAAACCTTAATTTCACCTACTATTGAAAAATAGCATATAGAAGTGTAGGATGACATATCGCTTTTCGATAAGATTATTACAACATGTGGTGAAACAATGCTAGGTCAAACGCATAGCTACAGAGAAGTGC
Organism: Eucalyptus curtisii; assembly: GCA_017140595.1. NCBI lineage: Eukaryota > Viridiplantae > Streptophyta > Magnoliopsida > Myrtales > Myrtaceae > Eucalyptus > Eucalyptus curtisii. The sequence continues at coordinate 6,318,855 of CM029503.1, forward strand.
CGTGTGGTGAACACATGGCCGAATATTATCTGAACTCCACAACCATATAGTTAGATTCTTAGGGATTTCATTAATTTATCATAGACTACATAAATTTGTCTTATTCTCTTTGGTTAAAAGCATACCTCTTTTGATGAATGAATGAATTGGCAGAATTTTGTTTGCTAGTGGACAGGCTTGTGCGTCGACGATTGGCGTTTGGCGTGTGACAAAATCTCAAGCAGAAGCAACGAGAAAAGAAAAGAGACGTGGGAAACTTTTGTATTCATTACAAAGTAATCATTATATGACACAAACAACAATCAATAAAAATGAATGATTATATTTCTCTAATCTACGAGTATCGAATCTAATCCTAAATTGATTTTCAAATAATCAATTACAATCAAAACAAATCTTCGATATCTCTTGAATATATTCTCCCGAATCGGCATCATATCTTCCAACACTTCCCCTCAAGCTGCTGGCTTGTTTATGTCCAAGACGCTAAGCTTGCTTAGAAAATATGAATGTTGCCTTTGACACAAAGGCTTGGTGAACATATCGCAGGTTGTTTTGTGATTCTGATTCCTCTTGTTTCAATTATTCCTTCTTGAATCTTCTCTCGAGTAAAGTGACAATCAACTTCTATGTCTGTCGTTCTCTCATGTAATATAGGATTTGCAGCAAGTTTGAGTGTAGAATCATTGTCACAAAATAGCAAAGTTGATCCTTTGATCTCTACTCAAGATCTAAAAGCAAGCCTCGTAACCAAACCACCTCACAAACAGTCTTGGCCATGGATCGATATTCAGCTTTTGTCAATGACAAGGATACAATGGATTGTTTCTTTGTCTTCTATGAGAGTAATGATTCCCCGAGTTTGATGCAAAAACCAGTGATAGACCTTTGACTCATAGGGCAAGTCGCATAATCCGCATCGCAGTAAACTGTCATTTCCATGTTGCATTTGCGAGAAAGAAGAATCCCCAGTATTGGACATTTCTTCAAATACTTCGTAACTTTCAAAGCATCATTCATATGGGACTATTTTGGGCTATGCATGAATTGACTGAATGTCTAAACGGCATAACAAATGTCGGGCCTGGTCATAGTGAGATAGATGAGTTTCCCAACTAATCTCTGATAACTTGACGGATCCTTGAGTAATGGGTCATTTTTTGTAGATTGTAGACCCGTATAAAAGAAACCCGGCCCAATGGATGAGCCTGCCTCGAGCATGGTTGGTGAGCCTCCATTGGGTTGGGTCTGCTCTCCCTAGCCTTGATTCAATTGTGTGGACCCATAAAACCATGGACCAGGCGCCATTTAGACAGGCAACCACTAGATGGACTAGCCCGCAATGGGTTGTCCCTGGTTGGGCTGGGCCTAAGCCCTTTGTTCTTGAGTCAAGACCTCAATAGGCGGATCCAAGATATTTTCTTGGATGCTTGTATCTTGTTGCACGATCGACTCCTCTGGAGTTTGCTCCTCTTATGTTGATGAAGGATCTTTAGGCATGGCGTTGGTAAGTGAAAGACGGTAAGGAAAAAAAGTGTTTCGTGATTGTTTTCAAGATATTCAGATGTTGATTCTTACACCTGAGTACTAACCTTGTTTTGCAAGTTAGGTTCTCACAGTAACAAAGGTGCAATTCTATCCGGAGGGCAAAAGAAAAAATGAGGAAGCTAGGTCAAGAGCGTCTGCTCTAATACCATGACAAAATCTGAAGCAGAAGCAACGAGAAAAGAAAGGAGACGTGGGAAACTTTGTATTTATTAATTGTCTTATTTAATGTACAAAGGAATCATTATATAACACAGACAACAATCAATAAAAAGGAATGATTATATTTCTCTAATCTACGTGTTTTTAGTGTTTTTCTAGATTCGCGCTATCGCTCGTTTCTTCCATGTCAAGACCTTGAGTTCAAGTGCGAGAGGCGTTGGAGGGAAAGACTTCTGTAAAATCATTGAGCTGTCATCGTAATGCGCCGAACATGCCGAAGGCTCATTATGACAACTACCGTCTAAGGGCGTTCTAGTAGAGGAACAATGAGATCGACATTGACCTCGCGTGATTATGTAACTCTGGCATTTTTTTTTTCCCGGAATTGATCAAGCTCTTCGAAGCTCGAAAAACGAACTGCTCATCTAGTATCATACGCATCTCATAAAAAATCAAAGCAAGAGTTGAGATTAATAATGCATAAGACAAATTTGAAGAATTTCCGTATAGTTAGATATATTCATGAGGATTACATCGGCCTATTTATAGGTTTTATTATTTGACTATTGAATGTAACACACAATTAAAGATATGCACTATCAAATGAGATATATACATAATTCTAAGAGATGTTCATAATCAAATACATCTCCTAATATTGTTAACATCCCCTCAAACGCAAGTCAAGTTGAAACAAATCAATTTGAGTTTAAAAACTAATTCGAACAATGTTACAAAAATTTCTGATTAAAAAGAACTCAACTAATCCAAGGGGAGGCAGTGCGTAGTGGCGCATGTGACGACTCCAGCTTCAGTTGAGAAGAAGATTTCAATATGTTGATTATCTGACAGGGGCGAATTTGGGGATGGAGTCGGCTTGTTGAAACGAGAATTGAAAAGTTGAAAATTGGAGGTGTTGGAGCTGAGCAATATACATCCTTCGCAGTGGATTTCGTTGTTGGGACAGTAACTTAAACATGACCGATGCATCTAGCGTGGTTACAGCAAGTGGAATAAGCGGGCTTTGCTGAGGAAAAGTTATTGTGTGAAGATGCATCTTTGCGGCATCGAAAAATACCTCATGGAAAAAAAAGCTCGACTTGGCGACGCGTCAAAGACATCATAAGACAACCATCATGGCACTTGCTCAGACAAGAATGATGCACTTGGGTGAACATTGTCCAGCGGTAGGGATGGAACTATTTGTTTAGGATGCATGGGTGCACCATTGAGAATGATAAAGTATAAGAAATAGAATTGGAAAATTATGCACTTCACACCTAGCGCACTTGGATTGCCTTAGAAAAGGAGGCTCTAATACCAACTTGAGAATAATAATGCAGAACACAAATTTGAAGAATTTATGTATAATTTGATATATTCATAATGAGGATTACATCAACTTAGGCTTTATGAGAAGATCAGCGATAGGTAACTTATCAATCAAGGATATGCACTATCAAAATGAAATACACACACACATATATATAGATGTATATATAATCTTGAGAGATATTTATAATCAAGTAGATCTCCTAATAACGCTAACAGCAAGCTTGATCTAGACTGACAACTTCAAAAAAACCATTGTCCAGACCTATCCATACGAGAAGCAGATGCCTTCTAGCTAGCTGCACCGCCACGTTCCGATCTGAACACCATTATTCCTACCGACCTACATGTCACTGAGGAATTGTCGATGGTTGTGGAGCAAGTGAGGACTATGCTATTTGCTATAAGCAGCTGCATGGAAAAGGAAGAGAGCAGACGGTCGTGGACGGCCCATCAAAATCTATTACATTTGCACGAGGATGGACCCCAGCATTCGCCTACATAACTCGTGGGTCGGGCCTCCAAGATTCATTTATCTCTCTCTTTCTTGCTGGAAAATTAGACGCTGATGCGATTAAGTGATGGAAAAATTAAGATATTGACATTTAACAAGATTAAGCATGATGATTACTACGAATTGATTCTCACTTAAAAAATTCAATTAAGTCAGACGAATCCCATGTTTCTAAAAAGGGTGACAATTGACATATATGTTATAAAAGGAAGATTGGTACTTAATTGATTCAATGTAGAAACTCAGCCATTCTTCAGCCGCTAGAACCAACCAAAAATGATCATCTCCATCTTCATATTTGATAAGAAACTAATCCTGCTCACTATTCAATTTTCAACGATGATACATTTTTATTTCTACTTTCGACGCTTAAAGTAGTCATCACAATTTGAAATTCAGCATCTCAATATTCAATACTTATTGTTCATTTCATCGAGTACTCGAAAGTTCTAGACATTTACTGGCTCAAACCAAAGATCTTACTTTGGTACTATATATAACTGCAGTTGAGACTAGTTTGGATATTTATAGGGTAAGTTTATCATGGTCTAAGCATTGCAAGGTTCTCGTAACGATATCCCAAATCCACTTAAAAACTTGAAAATTTATTAGGTCATGGTCGTCCAGATATAAAAGGAGATAAGATCTCATGAGATAAGATAAAAAGAAAAAGTCTCCCAGTGCTCGAAAATCCATCATGCCTTTGGTGAAATGAAATGTTTGTGCCAAAAGGCAATCATGAGGAGCACTACAGATGGAATCATAGAAGTTCCCTTTTAGAGTGACTTTTAGAGAGGCCCTATAATAGGCAAGCCGTTAGTAAGGAAACTACTCTACGAATATCTGACATCGACCGCTTTTTGGGGGCGGGTGTTTCCCTTTTCCGCTGGAAGACTAATCATGCACCATCACGAATCCTTTGCCTGGCGGGGGCGAATGTGTAGGTCGACAAAGATATTTTAGGTCAAACCGAAAAATCGGGTTTGATAAGTAGAGAGAAACGACTTCATGGAGATATCTTCTGGACACTAATTGTAAAGATGAAGGAGCAATGCGACGGCGACGGCTCCGTTATTCTTCCCAGAGCAATGGAGGTTTCCGGGTTGCACGATGTCGCATGGAAACCGGAGTACTTACTTAACCAGTTTCCCACGGAAAAACAAGGTGTCCACCGGCCATGTGTCATTCGAATGCAACACTAGAAAGAAATCGAGTTGGGACATACAGAACAAGCAATATTGTTATTAAGGGCTCATTTTTCGACTTAGTAAAACAATTATAAGATTTGGTGGAATCACTATCGACTATTTTAAAAACTTAAACTGTTCAATGATGAAAATACTTTAATACTCCTCTCTCACGCTTAATCTGATCTTTTTGCCTAGTACTAAGTGTGAATATATTTAATTGGGGAGGCAAATGGAGTTTAGAATGATTTGAACTCAGGATCTCCAGCTCTGATATATTGTGAGACTTTATGGGACTATTACCGACTACTCTAAAAGCATAAGCTTTTAGATGAAGAATATTTGTATCGTTCGAGAAGTTTCATATGTTTTTTTTATTTTTTTTTATTTTGCTAAATAGAAGTCAAATGGTGAAAGTAATAAAATCAGGAAAAAAAGAGAGTAAAATCACTCTAAATCTGCCCCCATTAAATTGAAAGACACTACTAACTCACATTCTCTCTTCAATATAAAGAAGGAGAATGGACGGGTCTGAAGTTGACTGGATTTATTAATGCCGTTTCAATTCATTTAACAAGCAACACGACGTTATTCGAGTATCTAATTTCATTAATATATCTATTGAATCACTCTAACATGATGGTAATAACATAAATACCTTCTTATCTTCTTATCTTATCTTTTTCTTTTTTTGCTTTGTAAATTGCACCCTAACAAGTCATATCCCAAATATATTATAATCATTAATAAATTAATGGTTTGCACGAATTGATTCTCACTTGAATAATTCAATTGAGTCCAACGAATACCATATGTCTATAAAGGGTGACAATTGACATATATGTTAAAGAAGGAAGATTGGTACTTAATTGATTCAATGTGACAAATTATTAGTGATTAAATAGGAACTCACCCATTTTTCTGCATTTAGGACCAACCAATAATGATCCCATCTCCATCTCCATATTTGGTGAAGAAACTAATCCTATTCAATTTTCAATTTTCAACAATAAGAAATTGCTTTTTATTTCTGCTTTCGGCACTTAAAGCCATCGTCACAATTTGAAATTCAATACCTCAATATTTAGTACTTATTGTTCGATTTCATTGAGTACTAGAAAGTCCTACAAATTTACAAGCTCAAATCAAAGAGCTTACTTTGGTAATATATGTGACTACAATTGAGACAAGTTCGGATATTTATAGGGTAAGTCTATCCCAACCGAAGCACTTTAAGGTTCTTGCAACAATATTCCAATCCCACCTAAAGACCTCAAAATCAATTTAAGTTATGTTCGGCTGTCCAAACATAAACTGGGATAAGATCTCATGAGACAAGATTAGGAAAAAAAAATCGCCCCAATGGTCGAAAATCTACCAAGTCTTTGGTGAAATGTTTGTGCAAAAGCAATCATGAGAAGCATAGAAGTCCTCTTTTAAAGTGACTTTTAGAGAGGAGCTATGATAGGCAAGCCGTTAGTATTGAAACTACTTCACGAATATCAGACATCAATTGCTTTTCCTTTTCCGCTGGAAGACTTTTCATGCGCCATCATGAATCCTTTGCCCGTGTTTGGTGTGGGTGAATGTGTCGGTCGAGAAAGATATTTTCGGTTGAACCGAAAAATTGGGTTCGATAAGCATAGAGAAACGACTTCACGGAGATTTCTTCCGGGCACTCCATAATTGTAAAGACAAAGGAGAAATGCGACCGCGATGGCTCCATCATTGTCACTCTTCCCGGAGCTATGGAGCTTTTCGGGTTGAGCAATGGTCCATGGAAACCGAACTACATACTTTATCGTTTTCCCACGGAAAAAAGAAAGTTTCCACCGGCCATATGTTGTTTGGATGCAACACTAGGAAGAAATTGAGTTGTCGGTGACCGAAAGGAACAATACCCGTGCAACACATGCTTTAATTGACACTAGAGTACTAGACATCCCAAGTGCTAAAACTTAACACGAGTAGATGCTTAATTGCCAAAACTTTCAAAATGTATACTTATGTGTTAAAATCAAAAAAGAAAAGAACACTGAAGTGCCAATAGTAAGAATTTTCGGCCAAATTGCTAACATATTGTTTTAGAAATATATGAATATTGTATCGTTTGATAAGTTTCATATTTTTATATTTTTTTTGCTAAATAAAAGTCTAATTGTGAAGGTAATAATGAAAATAATTAAAATCCAATTCGGGAACTAAAGGTTATCTCTTTAAATAGCACCTCCTGCATACAATTTCTTCCCGATCGAAGTCAAGTATACAGGATAATGATTTGAACTTAACTGTTCATGGGGCTTATAAGGTGTGCTAGGCAACCAGATCTTTACATCCGTGCCATTGGATTGAAAAGAAGAAGATTCTATTTGACTCTAAATACGAAGGGTAAAAGCATGAGGGTAGCCTTCATCAATTGAGAACCAAAATTCTTATATACCTTCGCCAAAATTTTACCGATCGGACTTGTGGCCAAGGCAGCTCTGTCATTACTTATTACTAGAAACGACGGAGTCTATCATGCCACCAGCGTTCAAAGACGAAAAGTCGTCACGAAGGTCCACCTGTCCTTTTCACCTCACGTAACGCCACCTTAAACTATGGCTCCAGCGTGCGTTGATGTCTGAAAGGACGTGCGAGAAGAGATTGTAGGGAATACCATGTGTCACTACGGAAAAGGGTATTTGTGTTTTATACTAATTGTGAAATTAATTAAGCGAAGAGGTGAATCAATATGGAGGTCAGGTATCAAGTTATCAACAATACTAGTGATCATAAGTGGAAATATTGGCAAAACCATCCATCATATTATGAGCCTATCCATTGAAATTTTAGTGCGGTAATTTCAACCATGTAAAAAGTGGCGTTGTAACTTTTATGAGGTGCTTGGTGCAGTAACTTATGACAGATCATAGGAAGCAGTTTCACCCAACTTCAGGGTGCTGCAACTTTAAAACATGCGTCACTAAACATTGAAATTGCAACATTTCAAAACATGTGATCACAACACAACTATAGTTAGATACCTATATAGGTAGCCCAAGACAAGATGGCATCGTAGGTATCTTCCGAATGGCCTTATTACTTGCATTATTGATATGGCGCCTGTCACTAGGAAAGTTCACGACAATGGCAATACGGAGGGTGGGACGTGATGCCAATAATGGACACAAAATATCTTGCATAAGATAGGCTAAGCAAGATATCAAATCATCGAGACACTTGTGGCTGACAACGACGACACATCTTTTTTCTTTTTTCTATTTTTTCTATTTTTTTGGCTATACTAGTAAGTATGCAGAGATCATCAAGCGCATCAGCGGCAGAGATCATCAAGCGCATCACTGATTTTCTTGGTTGGCTGATGATGCTGATGTACCTGCTTACATTCGCTTTCATCTTATGTAGGAAACCAGGTCCTTGGTTCTACTGAGGACACGGGACACGTGACTCTGGTCCTAGGAATTTGTCCTCAATGGCAGGTGAGTGCCAAAGACGAACCCAATAGGCCCGGACTCACATGAAACTAGCTAGAAACCAAAGATGGGATCGTGATGCGCGTGTTCCTTCACGATTTAATTTTATCTACTGAAAAAGTAGACAGGTGTAATTTTGTCAATCATAGGTGGTTCTGGATTCCGCTTCTGATTTTCTCTTTGCGTGTGTGGAGCTGAACTTTCCCACTTCATCAATCAACATCGGGTAAAAAAACAAAAAAATCAACTTCGGATGTAGCTCGATTAGCGTTTCTTGTTGAAAGGAATTTGAGTTTTGCATCAGGTGCAGATTGCTGATGGAAAGTGTGGGAAAACATGAAGTTGGCTCGTGTGGTTCCTAGAAATTAAAACTCAAGCATGGTGTTCACTCTTTCTGTGTTATTATGCTCTCTCTCTCTCCCCTGCTATTTCTAAAGATAACCGTGGCCGAAGCATCTTCAAAATTTTCTCGCTCCTGCACAAGCGCAAACGGTTCTTGTACTCTGCAGCCGCTTATTTGTTTGACGTGATTACATTCACTTTTTGTAACATCCGACGACTGAATCCCTGACTTGCTTGCAAAGGGAAGTGATTGATGTAGAAGTTTTATGTGGAGCGTGTTTTTCTTCATCCCTAGTTGGTTGAAAAATCCAACTAGGCTTCTGATCGATATGTGACGAACACAAACATCCCAAAATTAAATATGGTTGTCGTCCGCACTTGTAACCATGAAGCCTGGGATGGAGGCAAACACAGCCTCCGTCATTGGTTGGGGGGCACTTCCCGACTTCTAATTGATGGGTTAGAAACATGAACATTGTTCACATGCAAATTTAATTTAATACAAATGCAGTTTTAGTATTATCACTATAAAAATATCTTTTCCTTTTACGATTGTCTTCAAAAAATACATCTAATTCGTCAAAGGCCCTTATTGCCGGAACTAGTGAGCAAAGGGCCTTATTGCCAGAGCTAGAGAGCAAGAAAGGAGTGGTGGGAACGTTACCCCACTGTTGTTTAGTTTTAGCACTAAAAAAATATCTTTCCCTTTTATGATTGTCTTCAAAAGATATCTCTAATTCGTCAAAGGGCCTTATCGCCGAAACCAATTATCACCGGAGCTAGAAAGCAAGAAAGGAGTAGTGGGAACATTGCCCCACTCTTGTTTAATATCAGCCTACAGAAATATCTTTTCCTTCTATGATTGTCTTGAAAAAAATATCTCTAATTCGTCAATTGGAGGTAATTCCCTCCTAAATCCAAGAAAAATATGGCCCATTTACATGGACCGAATAGCCAAAAGACATCTTTCTAGAAATTAGAATAATTAGAAATTAGAATAATTTAGGAGGACCACATCCTTTCTTCAAGTCAGGCCCTGTTTGGTGACGTTTTTGTTTTTCCCAATTTCTATTCTTTTGTTCCTTAAAAAAAAAATCGAAATCTGTTTGATAACGTCAATTAATTTTTCTATTCTCAAAAATAAAAAAATGGTGGAGAAATAGATTTGAAACAGAAATAAGAAATAAAAAAAGTAGATTTTTATTCTTAGGAATAATTTCTAAAATAAGTTATTTTCTCTTTTCTTTTTTTCTTTTCTCTTATTTGTTGGCCGCCACCCTCCTTTGTCGCCTGCTGCCGGTTGATTTGCTACTATCGCTGCCCACCATAGACGCCGCCACTTGCTGGCTAGCCAACCGACTGCCGTTGCCAACCAATGTCGCCCGTTGCAATGCAGTGGCATCGATGCGGCGGGCGACGTCGTCAATGATCATGGACGACAGGGGTCGACGGCGAGCAGCCACAGCTGACGATAGTGAGGGTCGACGACGGCAACAACGATCAACAGCAGCCAGAGGTTGGGAGTCACAAGCGGTAATGAAGAATAAGAAAAAAAAAATAAAAAGAAATTCTACATTACAAAAAAATTTGTGAATTGTACCAAACACATTCCTATTCTTTTACCATTTTGAGAATAGAAATTTTATATAATTAACAAACGTGTTCTTTTATTGAGAAATTGTTCCAAACAATAGATTAGAAAAAAAAACTATTTTTGAAAAAAAAAATTATTTTTCAATATAGAAGCGTTACCAAACGAACCCTTAATGACACATTTACTGCATCTTTGCATATGATTTATCTCTCTATATTATAAATTGGTCAATATAGGAAATTACAAAAAAAAAAATCAAGAATAATCGTACGCCCAGTAAAACCAGTAAAACGAAGGATAAAACTACATTAGCTACCTTACCAAAAAAAAAAAAAACTACATTAGCTAGCAAAAACAAAAAAGTAATGTAAACAGTCATTATCACCATCTCATCAATCACATAAGTTTCTCAAATCCATTTGTGCACATATGTAATGCGCCTTCTTTTCTAGGTTGATATAGAAAAATCGTGCTAGGATAATCAATCAATCAAATAGATGGCGGGCATGAAAATCCAGTGGAGATAGGATTGAGATAGCCCCAATCAACAAAACTAGCGGGAAGAAACCGAAATTTTTTATAGGAATCATGGCTCTACAAGACCACGAAGCACTCCTTTTCACTCCCCGGTGGTCCACTTCCTATCTTTGGTCCATCAACATTTTTCATAGTTGTGTCATGGGCATGTCCAAACCATGTATTAAGTTCTGAATTCTTCTTGTTACTGTATAAATTCAACTCGAAAATCGAGCTAATAATTGAAACTTCGGTCTCAACTCATACTTGGCTCAAAATTAAGTGAAAATTAATAAGTTCAATGACGATATTAAACATCAAGTGATTATTTGGATGAAATAGAGATAACCTACTCCTTTTTTAATACTAATAACTAATTTTGGAGGTTATTTTCACCTCATGCAAGAGGCTATGTTAGTTGGGCTACATGTGGATCGTGAAATCGTAATTATAAGTTATGTAAAATAATTGAGCAATATAGATTATAGTTAATACGGATTAAGTTATGGACACCACATCACCCACATGCAAAATTAATAAAAAATAAATATGAGGGATATCCGTAATCTTGACCCACCGACCAAAAGGGTGATTGGAGGAAAATATGGCACTGGCTATAGAGTTCAACATGCTATGTTTCGGTAGTACAATCCTAGACCTACATTGCTTTGGCCTTTTCTAATATGGGACTCTCTATGACAAAATAATGTACCGTACATTATTACAAAACAGGATTTATTTATTTATTTATTACGAGGCTCCGCCAAAATATACCTTTTAAAGTGGCTGAAAAATAATTGAACCGTACAAAATCATATCGTAGATATGCTTAGAGACTTTTCAAAGTTCCATTTTTGGAGATCTGTGGGAGATAAGGAATACGAGGTGGTGATACAATGCACATATAAAATCAAACGAGAAAGATACTTCAAGGAAGTAAACTCTTGGGTCCCCCTCACAGAACGAGGAAGAAATTGAAGTTCACCTTGACGCGACAATTCAATGGAGCAAGACAAACGTTTACCGTCCAGAAATTGAGCAATATGTGACAGTGTCTCGCTTTCCCCTTCTCTCTCACTCGCTCTCTTCTCTTTAATTTTCAATTTTTTGACGCAAAAAAAAAATTATGATGCGGATCTGTTTAGCAAATGCATAGGAAGACAATCGATTTCAATTACAATAAAACTAAACCGTCAAATTATCAAGGGATTAGCCGAGTTCGTAGAACAACATAAATTCTGAACTCTCGGAAGTAAAAACGGAAGGTTTCCTTTGCATTATCTCGAAATTGTGATTGATGAAGTTGGGAAAAAGTGATATTCTTCCTTCAAAAATCCCTTATTCTTGCCTTGAATACCTGTTTTTAGATCGGATCGTGGAAGTGAATTTTTTAGAAACTGTACAAGGTGATATTCTTGATACCTTAGGATTTGCGGATGAATCGAACTGAAAAAATATTTGGATGAGGACGAGTCCTGGGGAGGCCCAAATGAAGGGTGACTATCTAGCGTGGCGTGGGAACACAAGGTCGTCCATGATCACAGGTCTTGATCAAAACTAGGCCACATACCAAGAACGACTTGCTCTATGACGATGAGCTGGAATGACACTGATCAACGTAACTAGTTTCAAGCTTATACTAAGTAAAAATTTGAATCCAGTTTGAATAGGTAAATCACAAAAAATGGTCCTCGAAGTTTCTCTTAATTGTACAATGCATATTTCAAAATGATATGAACGACCGACAAAGCAAAGTCTAGGGTTTTGAAATTCTAGGATGGCAAATATTGGGTTTACGAAGAGTTGCGGTGCTTGATTTAACGCGGTCAGCGATGTCTTGAGTTTGTTTTGTCACGATTTTCCGTTCATCTATTTATGCAATGAATACACGAGCATGTGCATGAAAACGACTGAAATGATTTGAGCAAATGGATGTTTATACAGAACGAGAAAAGTCCAGATGTTCAAAGTTCGTTGATGAGTAAATGATTTGAATAATATTTTGACACAAAATAGACGTTGGCCGTACATTTCATTGGTAATCATGATGGGTTTTCAACCTTGATGAAGATCCGAGGTTAAAATCCATCTGCGAAGACAATGATGGTCTTCAGCAAATCTTCCATCTTCCCACAGTCGCGTTCTCATGTTCAAGAGTGAAAATACCTTCCACTTCATAATTCTTTATTTCGATTAATAAAAGGAAGGGCATGGAGCCGCCAACCCCAGCGACCCTTCTTGACGTTACCATAAAGTCGATCACCCTCGTCATAAACTATTCGAATCAAGCCAAAATTATGCCGTCCCAATCCGGGAATTGAAGATTCGATATTGGTAAGCTTGTCACCATAACTAGACCAAGAAGTTGACATAACTAGCAAGCATGTCCAAACAAAACGTGTCAGAATTAGACAACACTATACGAATGATTTAAAGAATTTCTCGTTACATGAATTGAACAGTTAATATCACAATAATAGATTGATTTTTTTCCCGGTGAGCCAATCACAAGGAAAGCAAATATTGACCTTTCATTTATTTCGAAAGATCATCGTGCAAAAATCTGATCGCCAGCTAAAATGTCAAGAGTGTCGAGCCTGCATTTAACTTTCTCGCGGCAGCTTCGATGTGCTCCTTTTGGGAAAGCTCTGACGCAAATGATGACATCATCCTTCTTTCCAAATTTCTCTCGCCTGCTAAATCTTTTGGAATAGATATTTCTTTTTTTCCCTCGTTTGAAAGAAAATGTCTTGCCATGGACATTGTAAACGTCAACCAAAATGTCAATCCAGACTAGAAGAATCGCCCTCGCCAAACTTGGCAAGGTGAGGATGTCACAGCCCTTGCTGACCACAACAAGGGCGACTGAGGGTTGCAATGCCCACACTTTGGCCTGCAAGGGCCGTGTCGCCTAAGAGCCAAGTGGCTTCCCTAGCCTTGTGTTTTTTTTGGTAAAAAATCAAATCAGAAAAATCTTAAAAAACTTATCCACGTTAGTTTTAGCCACCCCACGTAGGATGACCAGCGTTGATTGGATCATACGTCACCAATATCCAAGAAAAATTAGACAAAATGACTAAATTAACAATTCGATAAAAGATTTAAAACTAATTTGGCAAATTGTAAAAAAGTTTAGGACCAAATTAGAATAATTGAAAATGGTATGATTGAATTGATAAGTTGTCAAAATGTTTAAAATTGAATTAGCAAAATTGAAATATTGAGAACTAAATCAGCCGCCATAAAATAGATTTAAAATTTTCTGGACAATTTCCCCATGATATAAAGACCCCAATTGCCACAACACAGTGAGAATAGCGGAGGGAGCTTGTTGCTTGTCTAACAGATTATCCTTTGTTGATGATGGAGTGTACATTCATTTTTCCTGGCGGGTGTCCAAACCACCTGAAAGAAACGGGGCTCAATAATTTGCCTTCCGATCGTATGTCAAAGGCGGTACTGAAAAATTTACCAAATATATATTTTACATACATTGCATGTCTGTATATGGACACAACGTGACATTGACACGACCCCCTTGGTTTGTTAGCAGTCATCAAGGAATCATGGGCCAAACCAAGCATCATCATGCGGCTTCCAACGGAAGGTTCGCGACCCCTAACACCCGCGCCAGGTGGTGCGCGGTGTCGGACGGGTGGGCATCCACCAGTCGCTCCGGCACCACCCACCGGCCGTCGCTGCTCCGCACCATCCCTTTGTTCTCGTCCTGCCGCCAGCACGTCGGGACGCCGTACTCGCCCTTCAAGAAGTCGCAGCTCTTGTTCACCAGGGCAATGTCCCTCCTGGTGACCAGCTTGAATCGACGCCCCTCGCCGTGATAACCATCCACCAAGTGAAGGAGAGCCTCGAGGTTGTGTGCGCAACTCGGGTCGTTCGTCGACTTCAAGAACGGCGAGTGCGTCTGATCCAACGCGAACTCGGTACCGACGTGTGCGTAACTCCATGGGAATGATAAGGCCTCCTCCAAGTACTTTTGGAATTGCATCTTCTCATTCGCAATGATCCCGGGCACAGTCGGCACCATGTCGTGCACGTTAGTAACCCTAAGGACCTTGACCCCGAGCTCGTCGCACCGCTCTTTGAACTTGAGATTCCCAACCCGAGGCCCTGCGAAGGAATACACCGTGATCGGTACTTTCTTCATCTCGCCGCCGTCATTGACCACGTTGACACCCATCTCAGCGATGTCGTAGGCGCTTATTATTGCCAGGGCGGCCCCGAGGCTATGGCCTGTGATAGTGATGCTAATTTCCTCGTCTCGATAGTAATCCAGGAGCCTTTTGACTTCCGCTAGGATCTGTTCGCGAGCGGAGAAGGAGCAGAAATGACAGTTCTTCTCTTTCTTGGTGTACAAGTCATAGAACCCGGCCTCAATCTTGATGGTGGGATCGTCTTTGAAATGGGCCGGGTGGAGGATGTCCTTGAGGTCGTAGATCCACTCAAGGTAGGTCACCGTGCCCCGCCATGCGATGACGATATCACGCCTACCGAGACGCCGGATCTCCTCCTCGTCGGTGGTGACGGCGATGTACCCCATCCAGTTGGCGTACGTGCTCCACACCTTGCTCAGCCTCGAGTGCTGGAAGAAGTTAGGTAGGTTGATGTTCGACGTGGCGTACAGGTACCGGCTAATCTGATAGCCAAAGTGGTGCATGTCGAGCTTCTCGAAGAACTGAGAACCTTGATATTTGCAGGTCCCGCAGTATTTGGAGTTGGGGTCGAAGTCGAAAGAGTCGTAGCACGCCTGGGCGAACTCGCCGTAGCGGATGATCTCTCGCCGTACGTGGGAGTTCATGGGGTCTAACAGTCCCTCCCAGTCGTTGCAACCCTGTATTTCTCGCCAAACTTGGCTTAGCGGCCGGTCGTCCTCGTCGTTAACGTCTAGGGTTTCTTGAGTCTCGTCGAGCTCGTGTATATTGATGGTGGTTGAAGAAGGAGAAGAGGAGCATCTGAAGAGTGCTCTCGAGTTCTTCGGTGTTGCCGCCATCGTTCTAGGCGAAAAGGGTTGGCTCTTGAGAAGCATGTGGTGGGTTTTGAGGTTGAGATTGCTGTGGTGGTGAGTGCGCTTGAGCGTTAGGGTTTCATCGATGGAGGAGTGAGTGCCCTTAGGGTTGTGGAAGGAAAACACTAGAGAAGCCATGAAAAGGGTGTGTGCGTGCAATCGTTTCTTGAACTAATGAGGATTTTTGCAATCGTTTCTTGAACTAATGAGGATTTTTAAAAAGACTTTTGAAGTGGAGAGATCGATAGGGAGAAGTTAAAGTTTTCGTTGCTTGCAAGACACACTATGCAGTTGGGTTGCACAGAGAGATTGGGACTTGGGGTGAAGTGACGGGCTAAGGATGGCAACCTGGTCCTTTGTTCCGAAAGTGCTAAATGATAAATATAAGGTGCTGAGGCGCGGCCCTCCTTTACATGGTCGAGCAGGATTCACGAGATATTTTGGCTTATGGTGGTGGTCCCTCCTTTAGGTAGCATCACGTTTTCCCTCCGGAGGAAACTTGGCTCGGTGCGTGCTCGAAGTATGTGAATGGTACAGGACTGAAAAAAGAAAAAAAGTTTGTGACTGGTGCTGAACAGTTTAGGCTGTCCGAGCCAGGACGTTGCTCTCACTCACGCCAAGAAACCGCGACCGATTCTCGGGTCGTCGAGAGCTGGGATTTGAATCAACGAGTAGGCTCGGCTTTCGGAATTCTCGATCACTGCTAGACAAAAAAGAAATACGTGAATATTCAAGCAAACCTAGCTCAAATTTCCATGTGTGGCAGGAAGCTTTTTGGAGTAGGTAGTGAAAAGAGACATCAATTACCGCGGGTCCGACATGAGATAGAGAGAGAAAGAGAGGGTTATCTTCTTTGTGTCTCGTTGTACCTAAAAGTTACAAGGATGGATGTCCTTGTTCCCCCGTAATAATGGTCTCCACTAAGAAAAGGAGATGTCGATGTTGTCTCTGAGAAGGAGGTGGCGATGGAGGATAGTATCTCAAGCGTATGGTGCGTGTTTGCGCGAGAGGATATAGAGGAACCCACTGAGATCGTTACTCTTGAAAAGAAAGGAGTTGGGGTATCTTTTTTGGGGTCAAAAAGCAAGAATAGATATTTATAATTTGATCCACTTATTCAATGAAAACATTATTTATAACCTTCTTTTTACTTTTTTGAAAAGTTTGGAGTTCATCAAACTCAAAATTGACTCCAATAGTTTTGATCCTCTCCCTCCCTCCTTTTCTCACGTCGCCTCTTTTGGCTTTTTAAACTTTTTTTCAACTTCCTGATCAAAGGGATTGGACCGGGATCTCCCCTTTTCCTCCCTCTTTGGTTGTTTTTTCTTCTATTTTCTTTTGTTTCTTGCTCTACTCTCTCACTCTAAATCTAGAATTGGGAGCCATGCTCTCCTAATCTTAAATGTGGGAACTTTTCTTTCCTAATCTAGTTTTAAATCTAGAAGTATTAATTAATAAGTATTCCGCCTCCAATGTCAATAGTATTCACATTAATTTTATTGTCAATTTTGTACTTGTTTAACATGTTCTTATTAGAAGCTTTAACGTCTTGTACTTGCTAAAAGGCTCGTCCTCACAAGTGTCAGATTTAAGCTTGTTCAATATGCATTTATGGTCTCCATATTGTGATGGTGTCAGAGACATTAAAGCTAAGCGTACGCCATCGAAAAGCAAAGCCTTAGTTACAGATTGAAATTCCTACTGCATGCCATGATGTGTGATTCGGCGATCGATCGCTGATCCTTTTGCCTAAATACAATCAAAGATATGTTTTTGAAGGGTAAGCGCATGTTTACCTCTGCCGACCATGCTATGTTGATATGTCTTGATTTTCTGAATATCTGTTTGTCTCATAGCTCTATAGGCTTGCTTCTTTGTGGTGACTTATGGGATTTCCTATAAATTATTTCATATATCATTTTGATGATGAATGAAAATTTCCTTTCAAAACAAAAGTTCAACACTAATAATCAAAGAAAATTGTCGGAAAAATCCTAAATTAACCTAATGTGTAGCAGTTAATTTAGCCCTAAATTAAATTTAGCAAAGACAATTTTCTCCTAATTAATGTGGAATGTTCACCGAAAGTTTATTTTGTGATATGATATTTACCGAACGTAAGATACATTAAAAACTTTCTATTGAAGGACAAGCATACAAGTGATATGCTAGTTTTCACATGCAAATGCTTATTCATAAATGAATGGTGCGTTTGTTTCACTGGAAAAAAAAATCATGTTAAAAGAAAATATTTTTCATGGAAATCATTTTTAAGGAAGATAGTTAGTTTTCATTGTTTGGTGGCTTTAGAGAAAATAATTACTTTTTCACTAAAGAAAGAGGTCGTTTTGCCACAATTTAAATTTATTTTTTTTAGTCTATGAAAAACGTACTCATAATCGATTAATTTTCCGTCATTTATATACCGGAAAGTCGGAAAACAATTTTTCTTTATAATTTTCGTTTTCTTTTCTCTTTATTTAAACGATAAACTTTGATTTTCAATTTTCTTGGGAACAAAGGGTCAAGATTTTTTAGCCACTTATCGTGGAGCACAGGGCAAGAAAAATAAAGCACGTGTCGTAGGAACTCCATTCGAAGAAAATGGAGGATCGAAGACGAAGAGAGACACTTACGATAATCTCCTTTGCTATTTTTAACCAACATGGTCCACGACAAGACTCGTTCAATTTCACCGACAATTTATGTGGCCAGAGACCATTTGATTTTCTTAGTTCTTTCTTTGGAATTTAATTAGTACATCGACAGATGAAGCAGCAGCTGCTGTGGTTCATCAGTACTAGGATAAATTACTACTCTCGAAACATAGCACCCCCCTTAGATAACCGTTGAACAATCTCCGAGGTCAGCATAGTTGATCGGAGCTTCTGAGAACTTCCGCTCGGGAGTCGGATGTCACGACGCTTATACTGAACCTCTCTATGGATCTTGCATAGCGTTTCGAACGTCTCCAGGAGGCCAGACCTCCGCATTCTTGCCCCTAGACTATAATTTGCACTGGTAACCATGTACTATAGAACTTACTAATGGTTACTCGAAACCGAGTGACGTTGTTGTAGATAGAATCGAATCAATTCCTCTTTTTCTCCCTTCATTCAAGCATCCGTTGGTCGGAGGCCCATCTGCAGCACATGATGCACGATCCTTCCTAGCCCTAGCAAAGACGACAAAGATGATGATGTGTGGCATGATGTGGGATCTTTCACAAGCCCTAGGGAAAGACCCGAAAGATGTTTGATACCGTGTGAACTCGCCAGTCATCTGTACATGCGCAGCAGCCCGTTCGAAGTCGCTAAATGCACGTGAACGATGTGATAAGCGAGCACGGAACCTTGGAAGCCGAATCAGGAATCCGCTTCGCTCCATATATGGAAAAGGATTGCAGCTATATATGTACGTATACGCGAGCCACCATAGTTTACAGACTTACGATAATGTCATTGTCGACTGTGACATCGTTCTTGTTTCGGTAGGAAAGTGAATGATGCAGTCGGAGGCCTGCTTTGATGTCCAGCTGAGAAGGGAAGAAGCTTTCCTTCGTCATCATCTTCAAGGATTGAACGATGGCTTGACGCGTGTTGAAGCATCTCTCACCACACACTCCCTGCCCGCATCGCTGGCCTTTTCTGCTGGTATCAGTACAGCTTTCTGGAACATCGCTTACATCATTTGGAAAACGACCAACGGGTTCCGCGAAGTTTTGTGATTAGCTTTTTGCAGTTGTATCCTGCTCCATTTCGGTTCTCGGCCCTCGTTCGTATTGATTTCGGAGTTTAATTTTCGTTACGGAACATCGAATGGGAAAATGAGCGTTATCGATTGACGTTTGGTCTGTCCGCAACGATCAAGTGTTGCAGAGCAAAATGTAATTAAAGAGTCTAGGGATCAAAATACCACGAATACACTTAAACCTCGGTCTATAAAGTTATCAAATGGTAAGAATTGCGTCTAGTTATATGGTTACGCACGAAAAGAGGAGAGTAGGGAGTGATTAGAGAGATGGGTTAGTTTATAATCATGATTTGTACCATGCATTTTCCACCTTTCCACAATTCAATGAAGGGACGATCCTGAAAACCTACAAGAGATTAGCACATCGGTAATCTCTGGTCGTAGACGCGAACAGAACCTTGAACCATAATATCACCTTCATTCGAAGGTGTGATGAATTCAACTCATGTCCCGTTTGATGGAGAGAAGAAAAATACAATCTTGTACTCGTGACTCCAGAAATCAAACCGTCATTTCGAGCAAGAAAGGAGGAGGTTATCCAAAAAGGACGAGAACGCTTTGATCACATGCAATGCAGTGCTTCTTCCTTCCGTAGACTAACTCAGCATCTTTCTGACCAAAAGAGAGAGAAAAAGAGAGACTCAGGACAGGATTGATGGTGAAAATTCAGAGATAGGAACAGAACATTTAACCCGATATAAAGACGAAACAAGCCTTACGATGACAGATGCGCGGAAAGTGTCTTGTGGGAAGGATGAGCAGAGGACAACCGATGATAATTGCCCTCACGGGTGAGATTCGTGAGGATGGAGATCCTTCGCCTAGGCTGCATCATCACGCAGATTCGAATCGATTAGAATCGTCGACTCATCATTTCTCTCAATCACGATCATTGGCTTATTGCGAGCATGCTGATGGGCCCAAACCATCGATCTTGACAAGTAGCACTTGGGCGAGCTCGGCCGATTCGATATGTGTTGGGGTGTCCGGCATCCTTTGGCAATGAAATTTTAGGATTTGGTCTACCAAAAGCAGCGAGTCTAATGGTGATGTCTGGGGAAAATTATCCAAAAAAAAGTCCTAAACATTTAATTATGTCAAAAAAAAATTTAATTATGTCAAATTAGTTATGTACAGAAAAATTTCGACGAGATATGCTTGGTCCTATCACCTTTGATATATCCTCCCCTAACTTGTGCAACACAAGCAGCATTATATTCATAAATTATAGTGGGAGAATTTGTAACCGGTATTAAGTAACAAGAATTATGAATATGTGTTATAACGGATCTTAACCAAACACACTCTCTTCCAGCTTCATATAAAGCAATAATCTCAGAGTGGTTAGAAGATGTAGCTATTAGCGATTGCTTCGTAGAACGCCAAGAAATAGCGGTGCCGTTATAACAAAATAAATACCCGGTTTGAGAGCGAGCCTTATGTGGATCGGATCTATATCCAAGATCAGATATCCAACTAAACCAGAGTTAGTGGAATCCTTGGAATAATATAATCTCAAATCTATGCTTCCTCGGGGATAACGGAAAATATGTTTAACTCCATTCTAGTGTCTCCGAGTTGGCTCAAAACTAAAACGTGCCAATAAATTTACCGCAAAAGCGATATCTGGTCTCGTACATTGTGCCAAGTACATCAAAGCCCCAATTGCATTGAGATAAGGTACTTCAGGACCAAGTATCTCTTCATCAGATTCTCTAGGACGAAATGGGTCCTTTCGGGGATCTAGAGACCTTACAACCATACGGGTGCTCAATGGGTGAGCTTTGTCCATGTTGAAACGTTTAAGCAATCTCTCAACGTATGTTGATTGATGGACGATTATTCCATTTGCTTTATGCTCAAGCTCTAGACCAAGACAAAGTTTGGTTTTACCCAAATCTTTAACTTCAAACTCCCTTTCAAATACTCGGCAGTTTTAGCTAACTCTTCTCCGAGTTCCAATTAAATTTATATCGTCGACATAAATCACAATAGCAAATCCGGTTTCGATTTCTTAATAAACACGCATGAGCAGATAGGATCATTCTTGTACCTTTCTTTAATTAGGTACTCACTTAGGCATTGATATCACATGCGACCGGATTGCTTTAACCCGTACAAAGATCTTTGCAATTTTATTGAGAATAAATTGCGGGAGTGCATGCTTCAGGCATTTTGAATCCCTCGGGATTTTTCATATAAATATCGAGTCTAATGAGCCATATAAATATGCCGTCACAACGTCCATAAGACGCATTTCCAATCTTTCAAAGATTGCTAGGCTAATGAGAAAACGAAATGTAATCATATCCATCACAGGTGAATATGTCTCATTATAATCAATCTCAGGTCTCTGGGAGAATCCTTGGGCAACGAGTCGGGCTTTATACCCGACAACCTCGTTTTTCTCATTTCGTTTTCGGATAAATACCCATTTATAACCAACGGGCTTTACATTATCGGGGATACGAGTTACAGGTCCAAAAACCTCTCGTTTAGCTAGGGAAACTAATTCAGCCTTAATTGCTTCCTCCCACTTAGGTCAATCATGCCTTTGACAGCATTCAATAATAGATTGCGGCTCACAATCATCATTCATAATTTATGAGCGACTGAGAATGCAAAAGTATCATAAACATTTTAACATTTTACCAATTCAATATTAATTTTTATAATTATACACATTTGATCTTAACCCTTTTGAGATTTTGACAATTTAGTCCTAAACATTTTAACAAATGGATAATAACACAAATGTCTTTGAATTTTAAATTTGTTTAATGTTATCCCTAAACTTTTAATTTGTTTAATATAGTTCCTAAATTTTTTGTACATATTTAATTTAGTCTATGAACCATATGAAATTGTTTAACATTGTCTCTAAATTTGAATTAATAGAATGATAACATGAACGCTTTCATACAATCTTGGAATTGACTTGAACATGTATCAAAAGTCTAGAGACTATATTGAACAAATTAAAAATTCAGATAAGATGAATGTATATAGGGCTAAAGTTCAATGAACATATTGAAGAAATTTAAAATTTAAGGATCATGTTACATATTAAGTCAAAATTTAGAAATCATTTATTTCATTTACCTTTTAATGAATTACCGATGTAACCATTATGGTTCATTTTGACCAGAAGTCACCAACATAGTGATCCAATTAGCACCGACCATCCTATGTGGCACACAGTGCAACCGACGCTAACATGAACAATTTTTGTAATTTTTAAAAGAAAATTTATCTTTTCATTAAATTTTCAATTGATTTTTATTTCTTCTTCTCTTTTCTTTTCTTTCCATTTTTTTTCCTTCAACTATACTTCCTCAAAAGTCTACATCAACATCAGACACACTACATAGGATGTTCGGTACTAACTGAATTATCACGTTAGTGATTTCCATCAAAATTAACTAAAATGACTGCTTCATAGTTCATTAAAAGGTAAATACCATCACCTTCCACCTTCTGCCGCGCCCTTTGCCTTTCTCCCATTTATTGACATCTAAAGTTTCATCTAAAAGATCCTTCATGCACTCAAAAAATTTTAGGGACAAAATTCACCGTCAACGAAAGAAATTCGACTTCTAAACAAGGGGGGCAATTTCGCATTCTCCTGCACTCACATTTCTAACTGCATTTCTTCACACTTAGTAACCAGAGGCATCTCGTAGTTTTAGGATCATGGACCAGATGTCAAAGAATTCAAATCGATAAGGATGCTGTAGCTCCTGAATCAATCGAATTCACATTAAGCTCGACCTTTTCTCCGGGTATTCCTTTTCTCACTGGTTCACACCCTCTAAACACCCATTAGTTCTCACCTTTTTGTACGTCATTTAGCTCTCAACCGGCCACCATTCTGGTTACATTTGAACTAGAAATGAACAAGATTCGAAACTAGGACTTGAAGAGGACAAACCAGGCCAAACTAAGTGGGAGCAGTGGGGTTGGACTGCCGTAGACCATAGCTGAAGAAAAGGACCAAATGCAGATGACTTTTAAGGCCGTGGCGTGAGGAAAGAGGGCAGCGAGGCTGGAGTGTTCAAGCTGTTTGAGGGGACCAAACAAGCTGAAAACCAGCAGCAACATGGTGAAAAAATATGCCGAAGAGAAGGACCAGCTGCAGCAGGCATCGATTGAAGAAAACATGAGGAAAATGGCTGAGCGTCATGGGCTGATTGAAGTGACTAAATCAGAGGAAAATCAGCTGTAATATGCTGGGGAAATCAGCTGAAAACATGGGCCACTCAGCTTCGATAGAGTAAAATTACCAAAATAGTCATAAACATACTATAAGTGTGAAAATTACCAAAATAGTCATAAACATGCTGTAAGTGTGTCAATTTAATTGTAAACTTCTTTTTTTATTTTTCCAATTAAATCATAAAAAATTTTACATTTATGTCAATTCAATTCAATTCATTATGCCAATTTTGGCTAGCCAGCTAGATGTTATAAGTGATGTGGCCAACATTGATGCGCACAATTTTTAATAACATTATAACTTTTTAAAATTATTTGTTTATTTTTCTTTTCTTTTCTTTTTCCCTTTTTTTCATTTTCTTTTTTTTTCTTCCCTTCATCTTTCATCCTCTAGCGGCGAGAGTCAACAAGGTCAAACCTATTGAGGTGTGGTTCATACTCCCCATTAGCGGAGGCATAGGGGTCCGAGTCCTTTGTGAGCCGGCAGGGGTTTGAGGGGTTGAACCAAGATAAAATAAAATATCGTGTGTTAATATATCATAATTGGCTTCAATACTCATACTCCCCCTTGACGAAGACATAGGGGTCCCAGTCCTTTGTGAGCGGGAGGGGTTTGAGGGGGTGAACCATGATAAAATAAAATATTGTGTGTTAATATATCATAATTGGCTCTAATACTCATACTCCCCCTTGACGAAGGCATAGGGGTCCTAGTCCTTTGTGAGCGGGCCAAGATTTAAGGGGGTGAACCAAGATAAAATAAAATATTGTGTTAATATATCATAATTGGCTTCAATACTATTTATTAAAAGCACGCAGCAAAAGCCAATACCTTCTTTTGAGGAGAACGCCAAGAGGGAGCCCAAGTTTGAGCCTATCAATATATTCAATTAGACTACATTCACTCAAAAGCTCAAATGGGTCAATTAAAATATATTAACTACACAACACTATATCAATTATTCGATGTGAGACTCTTTTTAAACACAACTCACATTGCATTCTAACAAAGCCTTGTTCAAGTCTCACCAGATGGAACAATGCTCGCCCTTGCCTAGCCATTCAAGGCATGTTTGGTAAACATCTCGTTTTTTTTTTTTTTTGCTAGAAGAAAAAAGGACCGAATTTCGTTTGGTAACGTCAGCTAATTTTTTTATTCTCCAAATAGAAAAGTGACTAGGGAATAGATTTGGAATAGAAATAAAAAGTTAAAAATAAAAAATAAAAAAATCTACTTCTTTGCTCCTAGGAACAAAAATAAAATAAAATAAATATTTTTAAATGAAAATTATTTTTGAGAACATAAAGGTTATCAAATGCACCCTTAGATATTTACTTTGATGGCTAGAAGACTGATTAAATTTTCAATTTAGGGCTTTTTCCATCGATGAATGCCCTCAATTCAAAACATTCTAGCACCGTAATTATTAATTCGTGTGGAAATTCAAAGAGATGCGGCTTTCGAACTAATTTATGGGCATTGTTAATCTTATCTTCTAATGGCAACTTATTGGAAGTGGGAGTGAGGCTGTTTGTCAATGGGTTTCTACCTCCACAACTGATGGGCAACGACTAACATTGCGGAAATGCTTCATTGAAGAATTTACTTTCGCAAGCAACTAACAGAGGTTTTGCCTGGGCGAGACTCGCCGATTACTAGCGAGGTTGAGCCTTACCAGGTAGGGGTGAGAATGGTTCCAAAATAAAACCTAAAACCTAATAACCAAATCAATGAAAACTTGTCTAGTTCTAGGTTCCAAAAATTGGAGAACCTATTTCAACTAGTAAATTATAGTTTCTAGATTGGTAGAGCTTGGAATCTAGAATTTGGAGTCTAGAACCTAGAACAAGTTTTTATGTTTTTCTTTGTCTATGTCTTCACACAATCCTGTAATATTTTATGGCATTCAATAATGAGTATATAATCTGAAGTCACTAGTCTTAGCTTTCATTTTAT
This sequence comes from Eucalyptus curtisii, assembly GCA_017140595.1. NCBI lineage: Eukaryota > Viridiplantae > Streptophyta > Magnoliopsida > Myrtales > Myrtaceae > Eucalyptus > Eucalyptus curtisii. The sequence continues at coordinate 6,344,471 of CM029503.1, forward strand.
GACTAAGAATTTTACTTTATTAATAATTCATATTTTTTGCGTTTCTAAATATAAGCTATAATCAGTAAATTGTAATAGCAAGTGGTGGTCATTTAAAGTGATAATTCATTGCGATTGTTCAATTAATATTACATGTGGAATCTGAATAGAGTATGCAAAGTAGGTTTCAAATTCTAAAAAGTAAGGAACATATTCCAACAAATAGGTTCAATATTCTATATGGAACCTAGAACTGCTCACTCCTATTATCAAGGGCGAGCGAGCCTTGGCTAGGCTTGACCTTGCCAGCGACCAATGGGGTCGACTTTGTTGGCCTATGCCTTTGGCCATTCGCCAAGTTCCAACGACAACTAGAGGATGAAGATGAAGGGAAGGAAAACAAAGGGAAAAAGATAATAATAAATAGGGAAAAAGCCACCAAAAACCCCAAACTTTACCCAAAGTGACAAATTTACCCAAAACTTTTTTTGTGACATGAAAATTCCCGAAGTTTGCTAACTGTGACACATTTACCCCAAACTTTTATTTGTGACACAAAAACCCCGAACTTTCATTTGTGTGACACATTTACCATAAATCATAAGGGCATTTTGGTCTTTTTACTTTTAAAAACTTTTTTCTTTTCTTTTTTTTTTCCTTTTTTTCTTCTTCTTCTTCTTTCTTCCCTCTCCGTCGGCAATGGCGGCCGGCAGAGGGAAGCCGGCGTCTGGCGTCGGGCGAGGGCACCCTCGCCGATGCCGGCGAGGGGACCCTCGCCCGAGTCCGGCGATGACACCCCTCGCCGGGCCCTCGCTCGATCCTTGCCCGCACGGTGAGGGCCGCCCTCGTCGGCGTCGGACGAGGGCAACCCTCGTTGGCGTCGATGAGGGCCTCCCTCCCCAAATGTGGTGAGGGCACCCCTCACCAAGCCCTCGGTGAGGGCCTCGGATCTAGCGAGGGCGACCCTCGCCCAATGCCAGTGAGGGCAGCCCTCGGACCGGACACCGGCTTCCCTCCGCCAACTCCGCCATGGCCGGTGGAGGGAAGAGAGAAGAAGAAAATAAATTATAAAAAAAAAAAAAAGAAAAAAAAAAAATAGAAAGAATAAAACGAAAATGCCCTTAATGGGGTAAATGTGTCACCGTTTGCAAAGTTTGGGGTTTTTCATGTCACAAAACAAAATTTGAGGTAAATTTGTCACTTAGTGTAAAGTTTAGAGTTTTTTGTGGCTTTTTCCCTAATAAATAAATAAATTATTCAAAAATTAAAATATTATTAAAAATTATCCATATTTACGCTAGCTGCACTATGTAGGACGATCGGCACTGATTGAACCATCACATCAGTAATTTCCTGGCACAACTAGCCAAAAGAACTACATCGGTAATTCATTAAACAGTTTAGGATTAATTTGGCAAAATCTCAAAAGATTTAAAACAAAATTAGCACAATCACAAGGTTTCGGGGGGAATTGGCAAATTGTTCAAAGATTCAAGACTAAACTAGCACACTCAAAAATTTTAGAACTAAATTGACTGCCATACAATGGATTTCCGACTTTTTGAACAATTTTCCTGAGATTTCTATTTTGCAAAAAGAGGAACAAAAGAATCTTAGTAGCGCAACTGAAGCTGCGGGCTTGACGGAGTGAAGCGATCGACATCATGACAACCATCAACCACCGTAGAAAAACACGGCCAATACAGCTAATGTTGTTATAAAATACACTCGATAGACGCTCTCTCGAAAAACAAAAGCTCTGATTACGAGTTGAGAATTGTGATAACAAAATAAATGAAAGGTAATTCCCTTTTCAATACGGTGGTTATGCATGACACAGATAGTGTAGTGAGAATTGCAAAATTTCTTTTGACTATTGTCAGTAGTAACTAATAACAGTACTTGGTTCACGAAACTGCCTTCGGATCATCACCTATAAGAGATTTTTAATATACGAGGAAAATCACGTAGGAACGAATGTTTGATATCCTTTGATGGCGTGCCTAAACAAGAAGACACCGCTCTAGAAACTCACGTAGGAATATCAGCAATGTTTCGCCGCTCAGCCAAAGCTGCTCGCAATTTGATCAGGAAGAGGACGGTGGACGACGAGTATTATGCCTTTATGGATCGATGCTCACATCGCTTTACCTCATTGCAAAAACAGCACATTCAACATCTGACTTCTGATAGCAGTGGTTAAAAGTCTCATGGAGTTCTATTTTCTGCTTTGGACTCAAAGGCGAAAAATTTTACACATAGGAAACTTCAATACCACTTTCTTCAAAGTCCTTAGAGCCCTAAAATGGATTCCGAATGTTCCTTCCGTGCTTCTTCAACCTCCAACGACCTCCAACGAGATCATAAGAAAGAGCTCTCAATGACTTCAACGAACGTTCCTCAACACGCAACTTAAAGAGGAATAGGCCTGTAGGATTAGAAGTAGAACACTATGTATGGCATTTGTCCCTCCCAGCCTTTTCACTTAACAAGAAAACTGTGCATAGGTTACAGGTTACAGAACAGAAATAGAACCAGAGGCTTACGAGAGCAGAGAGATTGGCCGACTCAAGTGGTTTGTCCAGAACACTCACATAAGAGCAAAGGCCTAGGGTCATTTGCTTCTGGCCTAGAATTTGGCAATTACGTAGTTACATGGTCGTGCTGGAGACCTAACATTCATTAACGAGGCTCTAACTGGCAAATGGAAGAACCTTAAATCTGTATGTGATCGGGATGACCTGATGTTCTTATACTGTGGCATATATCATGCTGGCTCATTGAAATGCAACAGACTTCTGAAAATAAAAAGCGCCTTAACAGTTCCAGGATAAGAAGAACTAGATGCTCCCCAACAGATATCCGCTAGAGTCAGGATAAACTTATCATGTAGGCTCAGCAGCAACAAATAATGGAAGAAGACAAGATATGCAACAAGAATAAAGATTCAAATGTTTGAGCATTTCCTAAAGTTCATTCTCATCAAGTGAATAAACAACTCATCATCAAATATAGTTGGTGTAAAAGTAAAACATTTCAGCCAGCAGATTCTGACAGTTTAATATGATGACTGTTGGATCATGATTCTGCAACCGTGCAGCAAATTCCATCTATTGCGCAAAGTTCACACATCCTTTATAAACACACTAAATTTTTCCCTACAACATCTTATTTTGTGCTTTGTCACACTAGTTCCGTTAAAAAACTCATGCAAGCAGAGTGGCAGAATTCAGCCAAGCAAAGCAGATACTCTCAATTGCATGGAAACGAAGATCATACAACATACACCTAAGATAAAAGAAATCAGAGCCGCCAATAATCAGGTTATATTCCTGTATGAATTGATATCACCAGAGCAGAACAAAGGGCAGACCACTATCACTTGTTTGAGGTCAAAAAAATAATTTCCAGTCACAACTTCTGCAAGAGAATGGAAATAGAAATTCTGATGGATAAAAGGCCAATTAATTTTGGGAATGAAAAGATAGGAATAAATTCCCAAATCCAAAAGAAGAGTGCCAATCTAGTTTATTGAATTCGGCTTGATTCAAAATGAGATCCGCTAGACCAGCAAGTGCTGACTGCATCAATAAAGAGAAATCCGCTGAGCAAATGATTGAAAATTGTTAAGCACGATAACTAAGAGTGATTTCCAATCAAGAAAGCAGGTTGACATTGACTACTCATGGGGTAAACATGCACCTTCAAGATTCTGAGGGCTTCACAATAAAGTTTTGGCGGCTAATGGGGTTCATCACAACTGGAGGCCCTGCAGTGCGAGGCCACGCTTGGAACTTCTTGTCAGTTTCTGCCCACCATTCTTTATTTGAAACAGTTCCTGGGGTAGAACCTGAAAAGATATTTACACTTCAGGATACAGGAAATTCTCTTTCAAGCGAATCAAGTTTTTAGAGAGTTTGCACAAAATTACCTCCAAAAATTTTCTTGTCCGAAATGATTGCATCACAGGCATAAGCAATTGCAAAAGATCCGAGCACAGAGCCTATGATGTACTTGGCTGCCATGTTAACACTGCATTAATTTCAAAAAGGACAATGTCACAGAAATGTGGCCGCTGTCGTAGGTAATTAACCAAGCGAGCAGGGAAGTCTATCAAAACAAACTAGTGAACAAGAATATGAGATGCTGTTGCTATAAAGCAAATATATCATATATACTTTCACATTTGACAGCCAAAGCCAGAGCCTGGAGTAGCCCCAACAACATGTGGGCACTCCAGTTCAGTTTTTTTCTGAATGCACCTATTAATGCGAGGCACTGAGGCTCAAACAAATTGCAATTTCTGTTTCCATTCCCTTTATTGTGGCATGATTTCTTGAACAGAAAGGTCTGCTCAAATGTGATAGCCATTTGTATAAGGAATTAACATTGCTTCCTATACATGCCCATTATATTGCAGCCAAGAAACCCAACATAATCTCCCCCCCTTCCTTTTACAAGTAGCTTTCACGAGTTGACATTGACGTTCACAAATTCCTAATCAAAACTTCAGATGCCGACATTGTCTTTCTGTGAGGGCCAATCAAAAAAAATGGAATACCCGTCCCATTCCATTCGTTCACCCATTCCACTGCAACCTCATGTCGTTCCATCATGCCATGGCATTGTCATCCCCACGGTTTCAGAAAGGGGTTATGCAACGCATGCTTGCAAAAGAGGGAACCAAAAAATAAAAATAAAAAACCGTGGACAAGGAGTTCAGGAGTCTTCATTTCACGTTCTACTCAAAGAAGAACGTGTCCATAAAAGATGGAGAAAACGGCGAACCAACATAGGACAGCAATTAACCCGCCCGCCGCGGCAATCGTCCTCCAGTTCATACATCTCTTCCTTAAATTCAAGAGTGTTCTTCGATATGCACAGTTCTGACAGATACGAATTATCGCAACGAGAATGCGTAGTTCCGCACACAGCACCAACGAAACATGGATGATCAACGAAACGCCCAACCGGATCACGGCGACATGCCTAGCCACGCTAACCGGAACGGCATCGGATCGAAATCCACGGAAACGATTCGACTACAGTCACGTTGACCAGAAGAGTCGGATCGATAACCCTCCAGACGCCGGATTTGCCCTAATCCGTAAATCGAACGATGAAGCACGAACTGCAAACCCTAGATCCTAGAGAGAGAGAGAGAGACTGACCTTGGAGAGACTCGAGAGATGAAACGCTGATGGAGCGAGCTTCTTCCACCGCCGCGGCGGCGCTATATACCTCGATGGGGAGGAGGCCCCGCTCGCCTGCATTTACCGTGCAAATCGTCTGCCAGGACTCGCCAATAGGGAGCCTCCACGTCGTCAATTAAGTTAATTATGTGTTTTAATAAGTCAAAAGTCCATATAATGAACCGGCCGGTTTAGTTTCCAGAACAGCTTTTTGTCGGTTCAAAGGAATTGTTCTGGCCGGTTCGGGCGGAAAATGGCTAAAGCCGAATACACAAATTTAACATGGTAAATCCGACTATCCCCATTTGATCACCCAATAACACATAAAGTAACTCCGTAAGAGGTAATAAATAAATAAAAAAGCCTAGTATTCAAGCATTTGTCAACTGCAAGTAACAATTCCTTCTCAAAAGTTACGTTGCACTTTAAACTCAAATGAGAGCACAACAATCTCAATCCTAAGCTCCAAATCAAGAAGATCCGTGACGATTTTAATAATGATTTTATAAAATCCAAGTTGTTTTGCGAAATCACAAAGCCCAAAAATCTTCTTGTGCCAAAGGAACATATTCCTATGAATGCGGCAAAACCACCAATCCAGTCACCCATTTCATTTATAAATAAACCCCTTACACCAGCATGTCCCAAGTTGCCTTTCAGTGTCTTATCATTATTTAGTTTAATCCACCCGAAAGGTAGAGGATGTGTATTTTATTTTATTTTTTTGGTTGAAAGAAAATTATTGTATTCATTACTCAAAAGAATATAGACGTATATAGTTTTCATGACAAAGCAAAGCAAAGCAAAACAAAACATGAATACTAAAAAACAAAACCAAATCTAGAAAACAATAAGGATCAACAAAGCATCGACAAAATTAAGCACAAACTCATTCCATGAGAACAATTTTGTTAACCAAAATCCGTGGTCGACTACTAAATCTTGTGTCTTTGTCAATAATGAGTACATGCTGGATATTCCTTCTCCAATAATTACAACGTTGACGGTTGGCAGTGCGCGCCTAGATTTTACTTTCTCTACACCATCGTCATACAAAAACAACCAAAGTAAGTTCAACAAACACAAATCTAACATGTGGAGGAGTAAATCTTTATAATTCAAAGAGACGCCAACTCCTATAATCATCATTGATACTGGAGGCAAAGAAACTACACACAAATAGAGGAGAGGGGCATCGGATCCCCAGAAGCATATTTATTAAACTTTCATAGTTAGATCGAGAGAGAATAGCACTCAAATCTAGGACTAGATTGGGGGAGTTCAAACTCTCAAATTGAGAACTAAACTGAGAGAAGAGCACCCAAATCTAAATTGAGAGAGAATTAAAAAAAGGAATGGAACAATAAAACACAAACAAAATCAACAAAAAGAGGGGAGGATGAGACTAGCTCAAACCCTCCTCCATGGCTGAAGGTTGAAGGTGGAGATTTCATTTAACCAAAATTGGAGAAATGCATGATTTACATAACATCGAATTATTCATAGAGGGAGCTTTAATGGTTTCCTTTGTGTATGACCAAATTACTTGTATCAGTTTCAAAGAGAAGACACAGTTGTCCTAGAAAATTGTCTTGTTTCTCAATTGGCAAAAAAAACAAAGCCACACATCTACTCAAAAACTATGCTCCAATCATGATGAAAATTCAATCACCCCTCATTCGTGCGAGGTCAGCTCATGTTTACAGTCACCTTCCATAAAATCAAGTGACCAGGTTTAACATGAAAATCAGTTCTCTGTGAACAATTTTTAGCCGCCAGAAATATAATGCCTAAAGATTATTAGGTTGAGTCTTGAGGCCTCGCGCTAATTTCATCATAAATCCTTGATTAGTCAATTCAAAGAGATCTAACACCAAAACCATCACACTTCCTAGGCTTGCAAATGGACTTCCGATTCATGAGGTGACTTTGACGTTTATCACTTGTGTCTCCTAACATGAAAGCATGACAATTCTTTCCAATCTCTCCCCATATCGCCTGTGTCTCCCCATAAAGATTTTCTAAGCAAAGGTGAAAGTTGCTCGTTAATTATGCATACTTAATAAGTGCCCTAAAATAAACTTGTTAACAAGACCCTTTGGCTAAAAGTTTCAAATTGAGAATTTGTTTTTTTTTTTTTATCCTATTCCTGATATATCCAATTTGATGTTTCATAAGTCTCTTTTTCCTTAAAATTATAAAGAAAAAATTATTATGGAGTCAAGATATTTGGTTGAATTTAGTTTCTTTAGTTGTTAGAATTTTTTCCGGTCACAGAATTGCCCATGCACATTGTCCATTTCCAGAATAAGAAATTCTTTGCTGCATTCTCGTTTTTGAGCTTCCTAATCATACTTCTCATTTCTTTCTCTTTCCTTAAAATCAGCCTTCTATAGACTATACTATCCTCAAAGCTTCACGGCCACAGTTTTTCTCGTTACATGTGTGTTCGATGCTTTTAAAAATCGAACCTTTTCTCATTAAGTTTGCTTAACAAGAACCCCAGTTAAAGGCCCGTGCTGTGGTATCCCAGGATGATGTTTTTACTCGACGCTCGAATTACATGACTCCTTGCGAACCACCCGAATCTAATCCTTTCACCAACTTGGGGTGCTCTAATTCTCATTACCAATGAAGGATAAGAAATCAAAGAAAGGGCTTATGGAAATTTAACATCTCATTGGGGCCAATATGATAAGATCAAAAACTTGCTCTTGCAACTGCAGACGAAGTAACGGGAAGCTCAAAGCTGATGATCTCTTCAAAAGCTTCAATTTTTAGTCCAACCGTATTGCAGGGAACAATGGCTTATCATTTGCTACTTTGCCTCGACATCGGTGATGAATTGCCGATGTCTTGAAACGGGGACCGCTTTGGAGCCGCCGCCAGCCTGCTGGTGCTCGTGTGCACTTTCCTTCTCCTATCGCCCAACGAAGCCTCGTTCTGCTTGCACTCGTCGTGGCGATTGTGGTGGTTTTCCTTCAGGCGACAGATCAGGACCCGCTTCTCCGTCTCGTTTGGCAGCAAATGCCTCGCCTTGTCTTGCTCTTTCCTTGACCTCTGGATCTCTTCCTGAAGCGCAGATGCTTGTTCTCGTAGCTCGTTCGCCTCATCCTCGGAAGAGAGCGCTCTCTGTCTCCATTCTTGCACCTGATAATGCAACAAAACACAACTCTTCAGATTTGATCGCAGCTCGTGCAAATTGGCTCCGTCCTAGAAGTGTGCCGGTTGAAACGGATGTTACATGTGCAATCGTCGCATTGTGAACGTGAGCAGGACTTGCAGAAACTGAAACTTATCCTCAATATGGTGGATATTTCTCATCAATGGTAAATCGCGGTAAAATGTATGTCATATAAGCAACATGGAGCAACAAAGAACAATGAAATTTCTCCCCAATTTTCAAAATGTAATTTCATCGGTCTATTTCAATGTAAGGAACATGAAAAACATACTCGGGAGATAAGAACTCGAGGATCAGTGCATAGGATTCTTACCACCGAGCATAGCGACTGCATATGAGCATCGTACTTGAGAGCTCGATCTTCCCAGAAGTCTCGCGATGCCTGCAACTCTTCCATTTCGCTTCTTACCTGTGCAAGCATCTCCTGCATCTGAGACCATTGCTCTGTCTCCACTCGGACCTGCTCGATGATCCTCCTAACTACAGACTTGCAATGCCCCGAGCACACGCCACCGATGCGTGACACTATCTCCTGCGAGAACAGCAACGTTTTAAAGCTCCATACTACTGACAATGCCACCGTTTAATGCGCTTTCAGGCATTATGAGCTAAAGCTTGATTTTGTTGCCTAACGAGAATAACCGTCTTGTACCATGTTTTGGCAAAGCAAAAAGGATTGGATAATTTACCTGGTTGGGTTGATAGAGCGAGGCGGTCGCTGAAGAAGGCCATTCGATTCGCTTAGAAGTGGATGCAGAACTGGCCACGGATCTGTCGGCTGCAGAAAGTATGGAGCTGTACTCCTCCTCCATCCTCTCCAAGAACATGTCCTTCGACAATTCCTCCATTTTCCTCGTCAAAATATCGACCTACACATCAAGTAGACTGTCAGTCTGCGCTGAGGCGAATCGACATTCATCTCTTCACTGGTTCAAAATCAAATGCGCTTGCAAGGCCCAATTCGAGTACCCGGAGAATAAGAGAACTTCAGAGAGAATTAGGAGGAAACAGAGAGTGAAGATTACTTTGTGATCGTGATCGTGATCGGAAGTTTCGTTCTTGTCTACTCCCCAGTCGAAATCAGTCGACGAGTTTGCTTCTGCAATCTTCCTAATCTCGTTCCCGGGTTTGTGTTTCGACGACGTCGTGCCATTGAGCTTCTTTAACCTTCTCTGCAGAATGGTCACTTGTTCGTCAAAATTGCTACAGTTCCGAGCCCCGAAATCTTTGACCTTCAGGCTCTTTCTCAGCTCTTTGAGCTTCCCAACCAAATGCTCCATCTCCCCGTCAAAAACTGCCCTCAAACTCTCTCCTTCACGTGCTTTTTTCTTCCCCTACAAATCAATCGACCAATATATCTATGAGAAACTCAAAAGCCAGGTCAAAAGCACTAATAGCAAATGTACATTGGGAAAAAGTTCTATGTAGTTGCAAGCAATCAGTTATCAAGAAATCATCTACAGTTTCAAGAACTGATCAAATGTGCCATGTTGCTCTCGCTCCACATTTTCAACTTTACCAAATGAACAAGATAGAGAGAGAGAGAGAGAGAGAGAGAGAGAGACTCACATTGATCAAAGTTTGAATAGCACATTTGAGAGACCTCTCAATGTTGATCCTGGTCCTATCCAGTTTCTTCACCGCGATCTCTCTCTCCATCCTCAACAAGTTACACTCTGCCCTCAAGACCTCCGCCTGAAACCTCCACTTCTCCTCCTCCACCACCGCCGCCTCGCTGCGGCCACCGCCACCGCCCTCCTCGAACTCGTACTCGTTCTCCGCTCCATCCTCGACCCGCTCTCTCCTCTCATCGCGGTGCTCCAACAGCACTATGGGCACGCTCCCGCCGCCTTTCAAGAACTTGCGCTCCTGGTCGAACAGGGCCTCCAGCTTCCCCATCCGGTCCCTGCTTCTCGATTCTCCGGCGGCGGGCCTCGCCGCCCCCCTCAGCGGCCTCCGGCGAGGCCTGCCCGGCAGCTGGAGGATCCTCGGCGTCGGTGGGGTCGGGTAATGCTGCCATTTCTGCCTCCTCGCCGCGGTGGACATGTTGAACTTCATCACCTCCAACCCTCTCCAAACGACGGCCTTCTTCCTGAACAGAACCAACCAAGTTTCTTGCTTTCTCCGCTCTCTGGCTCCAATGGGTGTCGCCGACCCAGTGACCCGCTCCGAAAAAAATGCGTTTTGGACGGAAAAGCAGAGACTCGGAAGCCCAAAAAGCGTGCTTACTACTACACAACCAATGCCACGAGTGCACGAAATTCCATTCTCGGTTCCGGAAAGAGGCAAGGCGAAAAGCAGAGAGAGAAGGAGCGGGAGCGAGATAGAGACATCATGCAGGGACCATATACGAATTTAGTTGGTTCTCTGTCGATTTCTGTTCCTCTTTTTTTGCTACAACTTTTTTCGGGCGTTGCAGAGATTGGTGGTTGGAGGTGAAAAAAGTCGAGAAGAGAACTGGACATGCAGAATCCGCGAGGAGTAAATAGCGAGCGAGCAAGAGAGAGAGAGAGAGAGAGAGAAGGAAAGACAAGGGGGGGTTAGCAGTAAATTAATGAGCGTGCAACCTCGTTATGCGTTGTCAGAACAGAGGATTTCAAATGAAAGCTGCTGTTTTTAGGCTTGGGGCGCTTAAATCTTTTTTTTCCTTGGACCCTGTTTTTCCGTATTGCCATTTTTGAAGTTGTTTTTTGGGGGTTCATGGGAGAGCTTGAGGAGGACTTGTGCAGTGTCGAATTTAATGTGTTTTTTTGCAGTGTCTTAACTTGGTATGCTTGGCCTGCAGGTGCTTGGGAGTTTAGTTGAAATTTTCTTTTTTTATTGGGTCAGTTTTCTTCTTATTTCTTTCTATCTTTTTCTAATTTATTTATGCATCTGGCTACCTTGAGACATTTTGAATGTGAGTTTAGGGTGGAGAATCGCTAAACCAAGTACGATATACAACTGTCTATATAATATATCTTTTGCATCTATATCCATGTAAAGAGGAATGGGGCTACTTAAAAGGATGTCTTCTTTTTTCTTCTTCTTCTTCTTTTCATTGAAGATGTGGATTACCCATGTCATAAAAGAAATTTAATCTTGATATTATGAAATTAATACAATGAAAAATCCCAAATTTATACATCCGTAACAAATCTACGCCAAAATGAGTTTTTTAACCACAAAAACCCAAAACTGATACATTTATGATAAATTTACATATTTGCGATAAATTTACCTTTCGTTAGTTTCCGTCAAATCGAATTAATACCAGAAAAACCACAAATCAATACACTTATGATAAACAAATGGTCAAAGTTCAAACTAGTACACTTGTTAACTTCCACGTGTTATCTAACTCAATAATTTGACAGTAAAATTTAATTGATATTAATGAGGGTAAATTCATCACAGATATGTCAATTTGGGGTTTATTTAGTTTGAAATTATCATAATATACTAGTTTGAAGCTTTTCATGGTAATAAACCTATTATGAAATTCCTAATATTTAGTTACTTATCTAATGTCTCAGCAACATAGTTGGAAAAGAAAACAGTGCGTGTTTCTTAGGAGCAATGACACTTCATGTCGACAAAGCTCAATATTTTGAATTCGATATCTGCTCGTGTGTTACACGTAAATTAATATTTTGGAAATCGAAAATGTCATTTGTAGAGCATTGGCTCAATGAATTCCTTTTATCATGATCCTTTCCACAAATAATTTTTTTATAATTTCGGAGGGAGAGGGAGAGATAGAGAGAGACATGGTGGGATGAGACAGAAAGGTCCATTTGCCCCTTCACGCAGGTATTAATGAGGATCGGAATCGCGCGGTCTTTGGGTCGGATTCACGCCGTGCCGGTGAAGGAGTTTGTGTCTGGTGGGGTCAACTTGGTGCCAGTTCAATTAATGAACGGGAGCGCAGATTCTCGACCTACTTCATGACCCCCACTTACAGTCGGCTCATTCCCCTCAGCTCTCTCTCTCTCTCTCTCTTTCTCTCTCTACAGTTCTCTCTATCCTCACGTCCATTAGGGAGACCCTTATCTTTCGATATTTGAACGCCAACAATTTTTCTCTCTCGACCCATATTCACTTGCTTCGAAGGAGCTATTACGTCGTGGTAACTCCATGTAGATCTCACTTGATCTCACTCATTGTGCGAAGCAAACTTAACCAAATTCATTCGCCAACAGTTAATAATCAAATATTCAATGAGACAGGGGAAAATAGAAAGATTGGAATTTGGTGTCAGGAATGGAGAATACTTTCAAATTTTCATGAAGATGAGTAGAAAATTTTGTCTTTTTTTCTTTTGCATCTATTCTCCACTTTTCTTTCTCGCGTTATTCCAAAACATAGAATAGAACATCACGTGTATCTACATTTTGATATTTTGAAGTGCTATATAATTTTGCATGAGAAAGAGATTCAATGGCATCTCCATTGTTCTTGTCATAATTGGAATCCATGGTAGGGTAGGGTAGCTTGCATTCCATGTATGAAGGCCTAGAGAGGCCAGGACCTTGGTGGCGTATGCTTAAGGAAGGAGAAACCAGGACCTTGGTGGCGTATGCTTAAGGAAGGAGAAACGCTAATAAAAAGTGCATTTATTTTCTTGAAAATAAATGATTTGAAAAATATTTTCTTAAAAATAATTATTTATTTTGCTTACTAAGATGAATGGAAAATTTTTCTTACTATCAACGAAAATGTTTAGATATAAACTGTTGTCGATAGCAAAAATAATTTTTATTAACTAATTATTTCAAATTATACAAGCAATTATTTTTAGGAAAATATTTTCTAAATCATTCATATTTCCACAAAACAAATGGAGTCTAAAGAGAAGAAAAAAGAGAAGCACCTTATGTTTTCTCTTGGGTTAGTGTTCTATATGTAGTTTTAGCAATCCAAACCATTCAAGCCTCAAGCACTTGATGCCCTAATGATTAGGTTGGCCTAAACTGAAAATTTTATAGGCTTAATGACATGGGACGGGCCTATTAGTGCCCAAAAAAATCTGGTTAGTCCGAACGAGCATGGTACGAATTCTTAGGCTGTCAGGTAATTTCGTTCAATCCTATCAAATTACATGCTTTCGGAAGTCTATGATTTATCATGATCATTGATCTCCTTGTTTGTATAGCTTCATTGTCACTTCACATGTAACGCACGACTGTGATGAGCTCTCGAATAATATAAGAGGACTTAATATCTTTCACAAAGTCATAAAAAAAAATAACCATTTTTTCTACCCGACAAAATGTGGGTACGTTTTAGTTTAAACCGAGACTCGCCAACAAAAAAATAATTGTACGAGGATTCCTCGAGATGAATTTCGAACTCACCACATGTACACCCACGTCCCCCATTAATCTATTTTATCAAACCTTTTTTTAAATTAGTTAAATTCTCGTAGTTCCACGACATGACCGTTGTAGGTAGAAGATGCAAAAATACGTACTCACTATTTTTTCTTTTAAACTAATGGCCAACTAAATGATATTTAATCCAACTCAAATTCCAGAACCCACTAGTCCCTCCTGTTTAAAAATTTAAACCGAGAGGATTCCATAACTTAATTAATAACATATTGCTGCTGAGGCATATAGAAGTATCCACACGAGGTCAATGGATTCTCAGATACAAAATTGGCTTTGGCCCGAAGAGACAAAGCACTGTCTTGTCGTACGCTTCGGAACTCTTGTGTTTGTCCCCGTCCTGTTCCATCCTCCGCACCCCTTTTTGTCCTTCTCTAGCGATTCGAAGTCCTCTCCCTCTGACCAAAAAACAAAACAAGAAGAACAAGTCCTCTACCGATTTGACAAGACCCCAAAATTAAAAATAAATATATAAATACAAGCTTGAATTTTTTTATGTATAATTTGGTTCGCTCGTGTCGAGTAAATCCTCAATTAGTGGCTTTTGAACTATTCGTTTGGGCTTATGCCAGGGAATATTAATTTGAGTTTTTGAAAATGTACTTTCGATTAGGCTAGCTGCTCGCAGTACCTTATTTTGTGCACATTTGGCTATCAGCACGTGCTTCTTGTTTAATTTGATTTGATTGCCCTTATGATCTTTATTTGAATACACAAAACCGTTTCAATTCTCTGTCCACTTTGTAAAACTTAGGGGTGATCGGGTCCAGGGTAGGTAGAGTCTAGACCTGGACCTTGTTTGCATTGGACCATGTTCCCGACCCACCCTATTTTTTCGGTCCGGGAACAGGGTTAACCACGTTTATATTGGAACTCGTTTACATAAAAATTGTTGTACAACACTCATACGTAGGATAAAGCGTTTACAATCTCGATAAACATAAGCACATTTGGGACTCTTCCCAGTACGCTTTAAGCAACGTGCATAATGAGAGATAATAATAATAACTACAATGAAAGTGTTGGAATCGGGTGCGGACGACGTCGAGGGGGTGCGCGGCGGCGACCCCGGCGACGACTCCGGCGGAGGCACACACTCTATCGCCGTTCGCTGCGTGAGCGCACGAACGAATCCGTATTAGCCCAAAGTAAACTCCAAAAACTCGACACAAGCCGGAAGCACCCGAGAGAGAGACCTTGGAACCAGGTGTGGATGACGTCGAGGGGGTGCGCGGCAGCGACGGTGGCGAACCTGGCGATGGCTTTGGCGGTGGCGTTCTCCCACTGACGGATCTGGCGATGGCGCGACGAAGGAAAATTAGGGTTTGGGCATTTTCACAAACCCATGACAAGCGTGAGTCGGCTCGTATCCGCCCTTGGCTCAATCAAAGGACCGTCCGCTGGGATGCACACACGACACGCAAAAGAACAGCGCACGACTCCACAAATGACTATGCAAGTCCACAAACATGTCAAATAACCAACAAACGCTTAGAACCAGACCAAAATCACGGAAAATCTACATGACTGGGTTCCGGCATTTTCACAAACCCATGACAGGCGTCGACTGAAGGGAGACTACTGAATTAACAGGGAGTCAAACCGCGTCGAGACGCTTAGCAATCGATAAGCAGAGATCGAAATAAAGCTTCGCACGACATAGATGGGGGCTGGGACTCTCACAAACCGTACCACGACGAAGCCCGGTTTGACGAGCTGAAACAGGCACAAAGCAGGGCAAACGGGGGCTATTGGTGGTGCTCTCTACCCGGCCTGCGGTCGGCGGCGGCGGCGGCGCCGATCGGTGGTCGGTGGTTGGCGGTAGCTCCGGGCGGTTGGAGGTGGCCGCGGGTGTGAGTCGTGTGACCGTGCGAGAGCCTGAGAGGTAAAGATAGAAACAAATTAGGGTTTTGGATTTTGGGTTGGCTTACAAACCGGTTCCCAAACCAGTCTGGTCGATCCGGTTCCCAGGTGGGTAATACCTCGGAACCCGTTCTCGGACCAATTCAAACCGATTCTGAATTTTGGGAACCGATTTCCTGACCGGTTTCAACCGAAATCGGTTCCCGACCTTGTTTTTTGAGTGGGCCGGTCTGGGAACCGGGTTTACCCGGTCCGGTTGCACACCCCTAGTAAAACTCCAATATCTACTTGCACTAATCTTGCCGTCGAGAATCAATGAGAAATGTCTCGGTTCCGGCGAATCATTTCCTCGATTTTCTTGTAATGCGCATGGTATCATTTTTCTTTTTTTAAACATAAGGGTTTGTTTTGATTACTGATGATTTGCATCTTAGCTGACCAATAAGATTTACAAGGTATTTCGTAAGCTCGAAATATATCCACCTCATCCGAGCTTCCTTTGTCATGAAAAGAGAATGTCCGACGCTAATGTAAGAGAAAGCATTTTGTAGTACATCTTTTAAAATTATCACAAATTAAAACTTAAGTACGATAGTTTTTCAAAACATCTACCAGGTAATTATGCAAACATCTAGTAATGGGGTTGTCACAATTTGACAAGCACTCATTTCCTAACTTGATAATTTGCTTTCGAAAACTATAATCACGGATAAATCATATCAAACATATAGGAATGGAAATGGGACGAGTTTAGGACATTTGACATCATGCCCTTGTCTCAGCCCGTCAAGTGATTCATCATAAGATCCCAAACTTTTGGCTCACTTGAATAGTTTTTTTGTTTTTCTTACCACAATTTACTTGAGCAATTGAGTGTAAACAATTCGTATCAATTTATCACAGAATCTTTTGAATTCCACACCACATATATAATAAGTCACCTCAAATTTGCAACCATAGTAAACTAAATATTCATGTTTCATGGATGTCAAAGACATAAGATTGTGAAACATAAATATTATAAAATCTTAAATTCTGAATTCAGTGATAGCACGACGAGTCAAACTTGAAATGGTAATTGTATCTTCATTGCTTATAAAACGATATGAGCAACCCTAAACTTTCAAAATTTGAATGATCTAATTACTCGTTAGGGCATAGCTAATCCCATAGAGTTGGTAAACGGGGAACCTAATTAGGAAGCCTAAAGTTCGAGAATCAATTCAAAACCTACTAAGTTCAAACTAATCCAGCTCTAAACCACCCTCCAATTCATCCTGAAATTGCTTTTTGGGTCAATGAGTAAGTAAGCCAACTCCTCGTCAGGTGTCGATTTGGGTCCCCATCGTGTCGATTTGAGAGAAAAAAAAAAGTAAATTTGAGGAAAACTGTTTTCAAAATTACTGACCTAACTCTATTTTTTTCCCCATAAACTAATGAACTAACTCGAAGTACACTATATAAAAGAAGGACAAGAGAGAAAAAGTCAAGAACCCGAGAGTTCAAGAAATTGAAAAAAATGGTAAAAAAAGAAAGAAGGGGGGGAACATTCATGTCAGTGAAAAAGTACCGTCTTTCAGGCGATTGATTGGACAGATGGGATATGATTTTCGAGCCTGAATTTCACGTGAAGCTTTTTGATATCTCTCCGGACGAACGTTAGCGGTACAATCCAAGCGTCCGGCGACAAGGTCGCCGGTGTCTTTCACTAACTCTTTTGTACGATGTGTCGTTCCTAAACGTTCACGGAAACATTAAGAAAAACTAAAAAGGTAAGAAGGAAAATAAGAAGGGAATGGACAGATAGGGCCGACCGTTTTACTCGTCGATTATTTGAACGGAGGACTTTACCCGATTTATTCATTCCCCCGGCGGTCGACTCCACGTGTCAGGGTCAGAGACCGCTGATCCCCTGCAACGGGACCAGCGCTACCCCCGAGCTGCCGGCGCCGCCACGTGTCATCGTCGGCGAGACGTGGGGCCAGACGGAGTTTAGGTGCCATCGTGGAAAGGATGATTCAAACAGGAGAAAAAGGGGTCATTGAAAAATCCGGTATCTTTAGGTGCGCATAACAACGTTTCTCTTCTGGAAAATAGTTTTTTTTTTCAGAAATAGTTCTTTTCTATTTCTATTCCGGGGAACAATTTCTGAGTAAAAGAACCCAATTGTTAACTACACAAAATTTCTATTCTTGGAATAAAAAAAGAATAGAAATGCATTTGGTAACGCAGTGATTTTTTTTGTATTTATTTATTTTTTATTCTTGCTCATGGATCATCGGTGGCCGGCGGGCGGTGACCGGCGACATGCGGCGGCGGCCGGCAACCGCGCCGGCAAGCGGTGACGCCTCGGCCAACGACCGGAGATGGGCGACGCCGGCCGACGACCGGCGAAGGGCGACGCCCGGCCGGCGAGTGGCGGCGCCCGGCCGGTGACCGGCGACGGTGGCGGGGCGGCGGCGGCGATCGATCGATAACGGTAGCGGCCGACGACGACGGCAAACAACCAGCGGCGACGGCGATGGATGGCGACCGGCGGCGGCGGCGGCTCCGGGGTGGCCGCGGCAAGAGTGAAGAATAAAAGAAAAAAAAATTGACTTATTTCTAAAAATTGTTCCCGGGACAAGAAGCAATTTTTTTTTATTTCTCGTTTCGCTCCAAATCTATTCCTGGGCTAACTTTCTATTCCGGGAATAGAAAAATAACTTGGCGTTACCAAACAAGGGTTTACATTCTTTTTTTGTTCCGGAGAACAAAAGAATAGAAATTCTTAGGAAGAGAAATGTTACCATGCGCGCCCTTTGTCTCCGAGCTAGGAATTGTGATTTAATTTCGTAGGTGAGACTGGCGCCGTCGAGGGTCGAGGGTCGCTCCGTCCATGGAAAATAGGGATTTACGTGATCCATGAAGGACTTGGGTTTCGTCACGAGGTGCACGATTGAAGCTGGTCGCGCAATGCGGGCCGGGCATGGGATCGACATGGGCAAGATTTTACAGTTTCCCTGTCACGCCCCGAACCCCGAGCGCGTGCACATCCCACTGCGGTCGATCAAACATGCGACATCCCAAGATACATCGCCGACCCATTCGTTTTATTACACATGCGGAAGAGAAACAAATCCCCTGACAACATTTAACTTGGGATAGAAAAGCGGCAATCAATCACAATACCAAACACTCGCTTATAAACACATAGGTTTAAATACAATACGGACGATTACAAAATAGACCAGCTCGATAAAAGGGGAACTATCCTAAGACCACTAGCGGGACACGTTCACCGATCCTTCGCCACCTTTCCGAGACTCCATGGCTTCGGGTCCTCCACGACCACCATCTAGGGACCTGAAATTTTGGCCCACAACGGGGTGAGACATTGTCTCAAAGCAAGTTCAACCCCTAAACCCCTATTAGAAAGAAAATACACCCCGGGTGGCCTAGCCACATCACACGTAAGACTTACCTCGTCTTAATCCCTTCCCGCAGTTAGCACAATTTGTATCACACAAACTCGGGGAATAATAAGGATTCAAACAATTGGAATGCCAACACTTTCATAGGAACCACAAACACACTCAAAGACGCATTCCAATTATTATTCACCGCCACACAAGGGCATAGCCTACTCGCAGCTTCGGCTATCTACCGACATTAATGCCGCATCGCCTCCCCCTTGGAGCGCGGCTTCGTCACTACGTCGACGGCATTCCCGAAGGAGCATAGGTCCAGTCGGCCTAGCCTCTACTGCGACCCGAGCCTCGTCACTAAGTTTAGAATCAGGTCCAGTTGGCTTAGCCTCTACTGTGACCCGAGTCTCATCACTAAGTTGACGGCGAATCTAAAGGAATACAGGTCCAGTTGGCTTAGCCTCTACTGCGACCGAGTCTTTCAACCAACACACGACAATTCAAAACTGACCTCCGGACAATTTACATTTCACTCAAATACTCCAATTGCAATAGTAATCCTTAAAAATCCAATTTCAATGCTAAACCCGACACTTGGGATTTTTCTGAATAAAATCCACATTTTCCACAATCGACACTCAATTTGCAATATCCACTCATCTAATTCAAAATCTGAATATACAGCAGCGATCAGCATGAAATTCTAAGAATTAAGGGTCCCGAAATAATTTTTGAAATTTAATAAATAATTAAATTTATTTCGAAAATTAATTAAATAATAATATTCATATTTTTCACAATCCATGCTCAATTTGCAATATCCAACCATCAATTTCAAAATCCGAATACACGGTAGCGATCAAAGCACGAAATTCGAGAATTTAAGGTCCCGACAAAATTTTCAGAATTTATTAAATAATTAAATTTATTCCGAAAATTAATTAAATAATAATATTTTAATAATTTTCGTAATATAATATATTATTAAATAATCCAATAATTTCGAAACATTTATTTAAATCAAAAATAAATTCCTTTAAGTCACATCAAGGCTTATCATAAAATAAACCTTCTTAGCCTTAATTAAACATGCTTTAGATTAAACCAACCTCTTAATCTAAATCACAATTAAATAAACTAAACTAACCACCTAAGCTTACTTAACTTAGACTAAGCACACCTAAGGCATCATTAACCGTTTAATCAAGATTTAGTGAGCTAAACTCACCGGATTAGCGAGCCGAGCGGACCAAAACGACGAGGGCGACGAGGGGATCGACTTTCCCAAAGGCGAACCTAAACTCCGGGGTCGGGAAGCCGGCCAAAACGGGCCAAAACCTAGCTGCCATACCCATTTTTGCTTGCTGCTGGTGGAGGCCGAGAAGGGCTGATTCGGTGCTGGTTTGGGCGGAGGAACGGAGGGGGAGAGACGGCGGCACCTCGGGGCGGAGTCGGACGGTGACGGCGACGAAAAAAGGAGGCTCCGGCGACGGCGACAAGCGGCCGGACGGAGGGGCGGGAGGCTCGAGGTCGCACGAGCTGGACCGAGCGACGTGCGGGCTGGTCGGTCGCGCAGCTAAGGGGCAGCGGCACGCGCGAACGGGAGACGCCGGCTACGGCGACGGGCGGCGGCGAGCGGGCGGAGGGGCGGCAGGTCGGGCGGAGGGCTGCTGGTCCGGTCGCAACTCTCTCTCTCTCTCTCTCTCCTCCTCAAGTTCCAAGACAAGCCCCCTCAATCGAAGGAAGAAGATGATGTTGAAAGCCCACCTTTTCAAGAGCCAAACCTCACCATCCACTTGTCAACATCCTACCACTCTTTCACACCATGACATCACTTGTGATGTCACAATCCACTAACTCCAACCTCTCACAACCTTAATCCAATAGGTTCAATTTCATTTTCCGTCGGGGCATAAAATTCAAAGTCTTCAATTCTCCTCTAATTGAACCAAATTGGAGTCTATAAAATTAATCCAATGTCACCACACTTCAATTCACATAATCACTTGACCATAGAACCATCTTAGATCTCAAAAGTACAACCAAAAGCGGGCCTACCAATTTTCCGAACCAAATTATCCATAATTTGATTATTTTGCTGAAAAACTCGGTTTGCATGAAAAATCTTTCGAAGATGAGTCAATGTTCCTAAAATGATTTGTGACACACCAGGACTTCCAATTTCTAAATTCGATCTCAATTTCAC
Organism: Eucalyptus curtisii; assembly: GCA_017140595.1. NCBI lineage: Eukaryota > Viridiplantae > Streptophyta > Magnoliopsida > Myrtales > Myrtaceae > Eucalyptus > Eucalyptus curtisii. The sequence continues at coordinate 6,365,671 of CM029503.1, forward strand.
GGTTAATTTCACTCTGGCACGATATTAGCGCGTACTGATCCACTGGGTAGCTTTTAGAAATTTTCGTGCATTTGACCTGTGGTTGATCAATTCAAGTCACAATGTACATCTTTGACACATTGGCGACTCTCGGTGGTCGGGATAATCTCAAGGTTTCAAACACGGACACAGGGTACCCAAACGACAGAAAAGTCGGTCTAGTGCCGATCGACAAGAATTGTGCGATCTGGTGGAATCACCCACACTCGATCACATGTCTCTGTCGAGTCAACCTATCTCCGGTCTCAAATCGATTTTTAATTGTGCCGTAATGACCATTGCAGATTAACTCGGTCGAAAGATCGTTTCCTGGTCAAATTCTCGAGTCCGATGCATTAGAATTTCTTAACGGCTTCACCTGATAGATTAGTTATCCCATGAATGATCAGTTCAGGGAAAAGAACTATATGCGCACAGATGAAATGCCCATTTCAATTTATTGAAAATAGAATTGGAAATTCGGGATGTCACATTCCCCATAAGAAGATAAGACAAAAGGAGCTCGTAAGTGCAATTGGGTTGGATTGAGCCATTAAAATTGTTGAAATATTATCTCATATATTGCTTGATAACGGGTTTTAAATGCTCTTTATATTTATATGGTCTCTTTCTATTTATCAATTTAAATGCTCTTTATATTTATATGATCTCTTTCTATTTATCAATTTAAACTCGTAGGTTAAATTTCCTAACATGGTATTAGAGTTAGTATAATCTCTCTTGCGGATGTGTTTTATGAGTTACACTTCCTAATAACAATGAAGGGTTGAATGTACTAGCTTTGTTTGTAGGGAAGACACTTCTTTTTGCCACTTTTGGTGAGGCGTTTGTCTATTGATCTTTGGTCATTTCAATTAAGATAAAGTTCGAGAGTTTAATTATAAGTACTGCTGAATAATGATGTGATGTCCAAAGGGGTTGAATCATGCACCTACCGAAATTAATAACGTTTCGTCTCATTTATGTGCCGACTTTTTTTTTTTTTTTTTTTCACTTTCCCTATAAAGACAAATCACGAATGACACGTTAGTCAGTCCGGAACACGCTCTATTATCCTCGACGTGGAAAGATGTAATTCACTAAGCATGACGCAAAACGATTCAATTTAGTTGCACTCGACATCGATCCATAGTTTTCTGAAGTTATTGATCGCCGACAATTAGGCCGCAAGCCATCACATTTGCTTTGCATCTCTTTCCTTTGCATCGAATAAAGGTTTTCAGAGTACAATACAAAAAATTCCTACGAAAGTAAGAGATCCTCGCGAGGCAATTAGGAAACTCCATAGGCTAGATTTGAAGGTACGAAAGTTAGAATGTCTCGCCCACATCGCAGATAAGATAAGATGCTGCCTAGAGCTCCCTTAAATCTAGGTTAGCGAAGCGATGGTTCCCCACCGTTCAAAATGCAACAACTCCCTCTTAGAATTTAGTATAATTCAATAAATTATTGGTGGTGCGGGTATTAGCATATTACTAGGGTCGGGACCAAATAAATTTTGGTGCGGCGGCTCTGTCCATGATTTCATCTTCATTAACTTTTGATTTCAAAAGGACCAAATTATTTGTTTAATTTCAGTGGAGAGGAAGGGTGGGTAATGACCTTACTTTCAATTATTTTAAATTTCTGGCACTAGCATAATGGAAAGCAAAAAAAGAATCATTAGTTGGACCCACCCAAGGGATAAAATTTCACATGGTGAAATACCATTGATATTACCGACCAAAAAAATAAATTCCATTGATATTTTACCACTTTAGTTATAAACTTTTGAATTATGTCAGTTTAGTATTGAACTTTTTTATGGTTTGTCAATGGAGTCTTAAACCTATTATTTAGATAATTGGTTGAAAGGGTTCAAAAGATTTAAGACTTAATTTATAATTTGTTAAAAGATGTATGACTAAATTAACAAATCGTCAAAAAGTTTAAAATTAAGCTTATGATTGAGTTTTTTTTTTTGGTCGAAACTTATGATTGAGTTGTCAACTGGTGGGCTTATGATTGAGTTGATCATTGTATAATTATGCCGCATTTTGCGTCATAATGCCCGCGGCTAAAAGAATGCCACAAGTGAGCTGAATTTGGTCATTTCTAGAACTTGAGAAAAGAAGGAATTCTATGCATTGCACCGAGTCATCGGGACTTGGACAATCCCGAGATATCTGCAACATATGGATTTGGTCTCCTCCTTAAGATCTCACTTGGCAATGTCTTCCCATTCATGCATTGTTTTTGAAGGTTGTGAAGGGTCTACTTGGCCGTTAAAGAAAGAAGTATTTGATTGAATTCTCATGAGCAATTTCGGTACAAACCAACTATCTCGCGATTACTAATCGGCGGTGAAATATCGTCTTACCACATCGGAACCCGATGCATCATGTGCACGAATCTTTATTTGGCCGAAAATGAGTACACCGTGTCACTGTCTGATCAGTCGTGCGCAATTTTGCACGTCGAAATGTATCAGCGAGCTCGCAAGGACTTCAGCCGCCGAGCGAACAGTCTAGTGGTAAGGGGCCGGGGTTCGAGATGTTTAGTCGAAGGAACCGGGTTTGAAACCCGGTAAGGAAAGAAATCTCGCAGATTGCAGGCTAGCTCAATACAATGCACCGACTTTGGCTCTGTGATGAAGAACTCAGCTGAAAGAACACAATTCACACAAGAAAAGCTTGTGTACAGTCGAGAGAAGCTTTCTTCTTTCGATCAGAGAGAGTTAAAAGACTCATGTTCTAGGACAAACAAAAGATCTACCCAACGCAGGGAGATGGGCAATTTCAGTAGGCAAGACGAAGAAAAATTGCCGACCAATGTGCTCTTGACCAGCAAATTTACGTATTTACATCCGATCCTCACGGAAAGAAAACCTCATCACTGACCCCTAAACCTAAGATCTCTTCTCCTGCAACTACCCTGAAAACTAGCAGATCTCCCAAAAGATAGCTAGCATGGAAGACACTCAACCTGTTAGAGTGGCAATCCAAGAACTTTTCAGGAAAACAGCTTCTCTAAGTTAAAATTCTTGGAAACTTGTAAGCTAGCTTCTTCATCTTCTAGTCTTGCTGGGCAAATCTAATGACCCATCTTGCATTAACTTCGAGCTGAGACTCTGGAACCTTTCCCTTGAATATTGCCTGGATGCTTTTCTCCAATCTGTGCCCGCTTTCATCATCGTGGCGAACTCCTCGTAACTTATCCTCCCATCCTGCAAGATAACAACCTCGACTTGATATATTGAGTCTCAAGAAATTATGCACTCGATAACAACAGTAAAAAGAAAAGGGCAAATGGATGCTGGAAAAGCGAAGTGTCAACATTATAAGAGCTTCTTTAAGACAGGATACCTTTAAGGCTGAATTCAGTGGGAAATGCAATTGAATCGTAAAGTATGCAGTTACTTCTTTAGAGAAAATAGTACTTGCTAACCTTGTCTGTGTCCACGTCGTGCATTATGCCATTGATAACTTCCTCACTGGTGATGTCCTCATCATCTTTTAAAGCATGTCTCAGCTCTTCAATCTCTATGTATCCACTCTTGTTTTGGTCAAAGAATGCGAAAGCTTCATGTAGATGCTCATCTTTCGCCATCTTTTTTAGGTGAACTGAAATGGCAACAAACTCCCCGTAATTCAAAGCCCTATCGCGATCAACATCAGCCTGCGCAGAAAAAAATTGCCATAATTAGATATGAAGAAGACCTTGCGCCTGACGCTCATTTCACTTAGTGGGTGAGATAACTTGTAATCATCAACTTCCCTCCATTCCTTTTGTATTAGCATGAAGTTCACACTCCTGCTTTCAATATTCTGTGTAGAAGCCAACCCTGAATGACATTGGGTTGACTACATTGAATCTTCCCTAATCATGATTTCACAAAGCCAGTTCGGGAGAAGAAAACAACCAGAACATTCTAGATGGTGCTAACATCTAAAGGCCTTTTCTGAATCATACTGGTCGAGAGTTTCAAAAGGCCATCAAATTTTTGTCATTTTAAAGGTTAGGGGCAAACAATACCTGTAGGTGATCCAGAACAAGATTCAGAAAGAGTCTCCATTCACAGAATAAGAATAGATTTTGCAACACACTGTAGCACCCATAAGAATCTCTGAAGTTTGGATTTTGAGACAAATTATGTTTCTCGCCTTTCCGGTTTCTCATTGCCTATATCAAGGCTAGAGAACATCCATATCATAAAGCTACATGAACTCCAAATATTCACAAGCCCAAAGAGGACATGAAGGTCTACGAGTGAATAAGTACTTACCGCATCCATCAGAATTTGTAGTTCTGCATCAGGAATTTGATGGCCCAGTTTCTGCAACCCAATCCGAAGCTCATCAAGGGTTATTTTCCCCCTTTTGCCAGTGTCCATCAATTCAAATGCATCTTTTATGCCAGCTACCTCCTCCCCCGTCAAGTGCTCAGCCACTACCTACATAAAAAAATGAGCACTCTACAAGTGAGAACCAAAATAGTACATCTTGATGGAGAAAAGAACGTAGAAAATAAAAAATTTTAAGCATTGGTTCTAAAGTGTAACTTAACATAGCAAGAACAACAGCAGAAATTTACCCGCAAAGCTCTCTTCTTGAGCTTGTTCATGACAGAAAATTGCTTCAGCCTACTTTTCACAGTTTCACCCAGGTACACATCAGGAGCCTTCTTGGCATTTCGCATCCAAGGATGATCTGCCAGAAAAATATGAAGAGTTAGTATTTCTTATGACAACTATGATCAGAGGAAAGAAAATATGAGTGGTCAGACCAAACTAACAATACCGAGCACTTCCTGAGCAGTAAGCCGCTGGCCAGGAATAGGATTAAGCATTTTCCTTACTAGGTCTTTTGCACTATCAGAAACTTTAGGCCAAGGGTCTCTTTTGAAGTCAACGACAGAACGAATAATTGCTTGAGCCACGCCTTGCTCAGTCTCTGGATCAAAACATAACATGTTCCGTCAGATGAGAACCACTCTAAAATGATAAGAGCCAATAAACCAACAATCTAGATTAACAACTAGTCGGCATTGTCAGATTGAGTCAGAACATGGGCTCTAGAAACGAATATTACCTCTCCAACCTTTAAATATGTTGGGCCTGAACTCTCTGGCGTTAAAACTATAAAAAAAAAAAAAAAAAAAAAAAACAAACTGACCTGCCCAGAAAGGAGGAACACCGCAAAGCAAAATATATAGTATCACTCCAGCACTCCAGATATCAACCTCTGGACCGTAATTTCGTCTCAAAACTTCTGGAGCCATGTAATAAGGACTTCCCACTATCTCGTCGAATCTCTCACCTGCATGAACAGCATGCTTCAGGTTCTTAGTTGATTATTATATAACATCAAAACCATGTCAAAAGGAAAAAAAAATGTCAGAGGAAAGCATGAGTTAGTGTTGGTGGCTGTGATAGTAGTTTTTGTCAGTTTCATTATAGTCCCCTGGTGATAATGTAAAATGAAACAAAGAACCAACTCCATAAGCTGAAATTACAGTACCAGGTTTGAAAAATACTGATAATCCGAAATCAATAGCCTTAAGTTGGGAATTTTCTTTCTTATTGGCGAAGAGAAAATTCTCTGGTTTTAGATCTCGATGCATCACTCCATGCTCATGGCACATCTGCAACCAAAAAAGTGAATCAGAAAATTAGATGACAGAGGGGAACAAATTTATCAAAAAGGAGCGAGACTGGCCAAAATCAGTGAAGAACAGAGTACACAGAATCAGCCCAATTATCCCGTGAGAAGTAACCAAACCCATCCAATAAAACCATTTGATCAACTCGGCAAAATTTATCGAGCAAACATGGAAGTATCGTTGTAAATGTGGACTTTCAAAGGCCAAAGAAACCTTCCTAGCACTTGCAAACAGCAGCCGAAACTGCATATTTTACTGCCCCAAATGACAATGCATAAAGAAAGAACTAGCAGCCAGCCTCAAGAATTAACACGCCGACAATTTTTCCTTCAAGTCTCAAAGCCATCAGCAGGCAGAAGCCAATAACTAGAACGCTCTGACTCATCTAAGACACCTAACACAATCAGACCAAAAAATGACTGATTCAACACAAAGCAAAATTGCCAGCCCTATAACCAACAACGGACCGAGGGAGGTTACCCGAGCCTGCCGCCCTCCTGGCGACTCCATCCTCAGTACAACTTTCTGCGACATGCACTATAATCAACAAAATTTCATGCAAAATGTTACGTCCCCAACCGAGAAAATACTAAATTCTTTTACCTCGCCACCCAACCTTAAGTTTCTGAATTCACCACTGCATAAACGTAGCTATATCCAACCCATCTTCATAACACGTGACCAATCAACAATGCTCAAACTTACAACAAGCAATCACAAGCACAACCAATCATCCAAACACCAACAAATCCCTCAAAATTCTGCAAGACCAGAATCACAATCACCAACAGAATGGGAGCGCGCGCAAACCTGAACAACTTCAACGATGGTCCTCATCACATTCGCAGCAGCCCTCTCAGTGTAATGCCCTCTGGCCACTATCCTGTCAAACAGCTCTCCCCCCTCGCACAGCTCCATCACAATGTGAACCGCCTCGTCGTCCTCGTAAGTAGCCTTCAGCGACACAATGTTGGGGTGGTCCGCCAAGTGCTTCATGATCTGGACCTCCCTCCTCACGTCCTCCACGTCCACCGCCGTCCTCAGCTTCCTCTTTGATATGGACTTGCACGCGAGCCGCTCGCCGGTCGACACGTCCGTGCACAGGTACGTGACCCCAAACTCGCCGCGACCCAGCTCGCGACCCAAGTCGTATCTCGCCGAGATGTCGCGGCCCGTCGGGTCTCGCAGCACGACGAGCTTCCTCTCGGGCTCGAACTTCGGGTAGGCGCTGTAGAACTGGGTCGAGAACGGGTTGGGCCTGTTCCTGTCCTTCTGGCCCCTCTGTTTCGGCGACGACGAAGAAGCGGGCGTCACGCAACAGTTGCCCATGATTCAAGAACCCGTCGAATCCACCGGCGTCTTATCGGAGATGACTTTGTCGGATTTTCTGACGACCCGGGAATGCGAGGGAAAAGAAGGGTAAAAGAGGGCAGTCGAAAGATCCAATCTTTTTTTGGATTCTTTTTTGTCTCCTTCTCCAAAAAGATCGAAGAAGAAATGGGTCGGCGAGTTTGAGCTCTGGAATTTTTCGGGCTGGACAGGAAAAATTCCAGATTCGAAGAAGAGGGCGTTAGCAGAGGCGGGCTGGACGAAAATTCATGCAAGAACGGGTGGGAAAATGTTTCGCTTCGGGAAAGGAAGAATGACGGGCGACTTCCCCGGTCGTTAGTCGTTATCCTCTTGAGCGGAGGATGAAGGCAGAGGGCAAATTTAGAAAGGAAGGAAAAAGGGAACAGACGGCAGAGGCCTTACGCAACGAATCACCGAATAAACAGGGGAAGAAAAGGACCCGAAAAATAGCCATCCACAGGAAGCGGGAGACGCATAAAAGAATCGAGGCGAAGTGGAAAAAGAACAAGAACAAGAACAAGAAGAATAGAGAAAGAAACGTGGAGCGCGTGCACAGCTGAGGCGCGAAAGCGAAATGCGAAACGCCGCCGGCGAGAGGGAGCGCCGGTCGGAAGACGAGAGAAAGTGAGAATCTTTGCGGTCGCTACGAGGCGCGAATGGCTAGAGAGAGAGAGAAGAAAGTGGCGGGTGTTACAGGCGACAAGAGGGACGTCTCTCTCTGTCGCATTTAATTCTTCCCGCGGTCGGCATCCGATGACGGACTTCTTTCTAGAAGGAACTGTCGAAAAGTCAAAGCGGCCCTTCTCGCTTCTCTCTCCTTACATGCTAAGCAAACTCCCCTGTCGATTTCTTGATTTTCTTTGGGGAGATTGTCCATGGAGTGCCATGTCGACTTCATCCGGTTGAATTATGGGGGATGGTTATTAACTGATGGAGAAACTTTTCTACGAACTCCTACTTTATATTAATGTGACATTTAACGCTTTTTAAATACACGATTAAGTCCGATTAAACATGTCAGTTAAATGATTCTTAACGAGTTTTTACTTTTGACAATTTTGATTGCCCATCGTTAGAGGTATTTAAATGGCTTGATGACTCGTTTACTAACCCATTTATGATTTGTGAGTTAGTTAAATTTTGTTGAATAGGTCAATATGAATTTGAGTAATAAAATCCAATATAATGTGGGGTTTTAATGAGTCTAAAACTCAACCCCTTGCAATTTATCTTTTGGTTGATCGGCCCCTCTCTCTTCGCTCTTCTTACATGCTAAGCATTCCCCTGTTGATTAATTGGTTATCTTTCGGGAGATTGTCCATGGAGTATCATGTCGACTTCATGCAGTTGAAATTTGGGCGATGATTATCAATTGATGAAGAAACTTCTCTACAAACTCCTCCTTTATATTAATGCGACACTTTTTGAGCGCACGATTAAGTTTGATCAGACATATCACTCGAGCAATCCTTGAAGAGTTCTTACTTCGGCAAGTTCGGTTGCCCACCGTTAGAGGTGTTTAAATGGCTTGAAGACTCGTTTATTAATCCATATTTAATTTGTCTAGAGATATATGAGTCGGCTAAATTTTGTTAAATAGGTCGATGTGAGTTTGAGTAATAAAATCGAATACAATGTGGGGTTTTTATGGGTCTAAAGCTCAACCCACCTGCAATTCATCTTCACTTCTCTTCGGGTTCGGGTGAGAGTTTTTCGGGTGAGGCGACTTATTTTACAATTTTATGATCTTACAAGCTTTAGAAAATCATGAAGATTAATATATGATTTTATGTGTCAATATTAATTGATTTATTGTTTTTAAAAAATGTCAGATACATCATTGTGAAACTCGAAAAACTTGCAATAAAGAAAAAGTCCCAAACAAAGTGAAATCGTATTTAAAACCTTATAAAACTACTAAAAGAATTATCATTTACACACTACATACATAGCATAAAAGTTCTTGTTCTTAAATATCTATGTTTTAGTAATATGTGTTGAATATGGATCACTATGCTTATAAAGATGTAAAAACAAGTTAAATGGATTAATTTAAGTCGGACCATTTCTAACCCAACCAAATCCGACATGATCCATCCATTTGACGGTCCTACTTATAATTGTCGTCCATCCATTGTGTCCGCCGCCAGCTCCTCTAACCAACTCCGTCACCAGAAACAAATGTTAGTGGATATAGGACTCATCAATCACTGGCCAGCCTGATTGAAGAAAAACATGGCCCTTGATGATAATTAGAAGAGGCAATATAGATACTTCGTCAATTCGACGTCTTCATTGATTTCGGAACGATTTAAATTCGTGTTAAATATGATTATTTAAGCCGCACTTTCTCTTATTCTTTTCTTAATTGAGTTTTCTTTTTCCATACTGTTGCATACGTGCGTGTCTTATTGGCTATTTTGGAGTGAGCTTATAGGAAAAAGACATCTATCGATGATGACTTGGCTGGTCCAGTCACCATCCACTGGAGTAACGTGGCGAGGAGAGATGGGCGTCTCCATCAGGCAGCGCAAAGTCAAAGTTTTTGGCCAATTTCGTCTAGAATGGAGAAGACTTGCGTGGCCGGTTGAGCTCGTTCCTTCCGATCTCACCGGGTCTGGTATTCCGTGACGTTTGGTTTGCGAAAGAATTGCCCGGGAATTTTGTGACCGTCCCAGCTCGCCGGAGCAGCATATGCTGAACTTCACCGTGACGAATCGGTCGATGAGGCCTATTAGGGTCGCTTGTATTCTGCGTGGCCTTTTGGTATGTGTGGCAATTGAGATATAAAAGAGCCTTTGAACCCGAACTTCTATTACAATGTAGGTTCACGACATTGCATCTGCCTAAATAATCAAAACAATCGCTCAAGCGGTTGAACGAAATACTGATGTATGGCGGTTACCCAGTCCTAGTGGTGGCCAAATCAAACACCTATAGGACCTCGAAAGGGAACATGGGCCTTTGCTTTGGCAAATGATCTACCTCCAAATAAAGAAAAAGGTTCGGAAGTATTCATTCTGAAAAGTGAGTTTACAATCAACTGATACGCTTATTCAAGTCAATTATCATATTTTTATCGGGTGATGATCTCGTACTATAGTTCATAGAACTATTAATGTCCCTTGTGCATATTAATTTTTTACAAACTAATCGGGAAAGTCATTTTTGTACAAATCGGTTAGCCAGTTGGGTTTTATTATTCAAAGATGCTTGCATAGTTCACCTACCGCTTGCTTGAAAATCGTCCTTCTCGAATAGTCGACTTGATATCAATTGTTATAGTGCTTTGACTAATCAACAATTCTAGTTGAACATCGCAATCATCGTACTTCGAATTGATATATGATTGGACATCAAGAAAGGACCAAAAATTTGACGATTGGGTTCTAAAGCCGATGAAATGAATCTATTAGTGACAGCATAAATCTTTCCAAAGGAATAAGAGGAAGTGTTTGATCGTAAAAAGAGAGGAAAAAACAACTAAGAGTGTGTTTGTTTGTATTTCTGTTCTTTTTTTATTTCAAGAAATAGAAATAAAAAAATTATTTCGTTCCTAAGATGCTTTTTGAACAAAAAAATACGTTTGGTAAACTTGTTCCTAGAATAAAAAAAGAATAAAAACATGTTTGGTAAATTTGTGTTCTTCTTTTGTTTCTTTTAATTTTTTAATATTTTTATTTTATTTTCATTTTTTTTATTTTTTTTTTCTTCTTTTGGCCGGTCGCCGGCCTCGGCCATGGCCGGCGACCGGCTGACGAGGGCCAGCGGCCTCGCCCAGCCACGGTGAGGCTCGCCGGCCCCCGGCGAGGCCGAGCCTCGCCGTGGTTGGGCGAGGCTTGGCTAGCGACGCTCGGCCTTGCCGGGGGCCGGCGACGCTCCGGCGAGGTTGCCGGCCCTCAACAGCGTCGCCGGCCCTCAACGGCCGGTCGTCGGCCATGGTCGAGGCCAGCAACCGGCCAAAGAAAAAAGAAGAAGAAAAGAAGAAGAAAAAGAAAGAGTGGAGAGAAAAAATTTGTTCCCAAAAGTTGTTGTAGAAATAAGAAACAATTTTTTTTGTTTCTTGTTTATGTTCTTTTTTTGTTCCCGAAAACAAAAAAACAGATTTGGAACAAAAACGCAAACAAACACGTTTCTGTTCTTTTTTTGTTCCCGAGAACAAAAAAACAGAATTTTTGTTCAAAAACAGAAACGAGGAACACAAACAAATACTACCTAAATAACTGGAAATAAACTGCTAGGAAACGACTGAAAATATATTGCAATGATGTAAAGTGCATTGCATAGATAAAATCTTGTTCATCGTATGTTTGGGTGCCTCTAATCCCCTCCAAATAATGCCGCTTTTATGATCCATTGGTGGCTGGCCTCTCCTAATAAACGTTCCTGCTCATTGAAACTTAATTTTGGTTTCATATTGTGTTCCCGTCTAAGGAGTTTTATCGTCATAACTGACTAACTCGATCTTAATAACTCTTAGACTGCAAATATCATATTGAGCTCAAATTCAGGAAATATATTGAACAAATCAAAAGTTCAAATATCATACACATTAGACCAAAGTTCAAGAATCATAAATATCATTTTCCCATTTAATAATGAATATAAGTTTTTAAAAAAAATATGTAGAAACAAAAAAAAAATGCTCTAACTTGAATGGACTCGGATCAACCCGAATGATGTAGGCGCAAGCATTTTTATTTTTCGAGGACGGGCCTAGAAAGCTCAATCTTGGCATTGCCAGAGATAAAATCTTGTTCACTGGATGTCTGTGTGTCTCTAATCCCCTTCAGATCTGCTGCTTTTATAATCCATTGGTAGCTGGCCTCTCCTAATGAACCTTCCTGCTCATTGAAACTTAATTTTGGTTTCATATTGTGTTCTCTGTCTTAGGAGCTTGACTGTAATATTGACTGCAAATATCATATTGAGCTCAAATTCAGGTTCATGGATAATAATTGTCATTTTCCGATTCAATAATGACTAAAATTTTTAAAATAATATATATATATATATATATATATATATATATATAAACAAAATAATGCTCTAACTCGAATGGTCTTGGACCAATTATTATTTGAATTTAGACTCATTTGTTTCGTTTTTGTCTAAAAAAATCAATTTTCTTTATACTTCTTTCTTCTTCTTCTTGTTTTTTTTTTTTTTTTTTTTTCTCTCGGCCAATGGCAACTTTGCGCTCGCTATTCTGGTAAGCTCCGAAAGCTCTAAGCTCATCGGCCTCAAGCCTCGCCAAATCGACGAGCCTAAGCTCGTCAGAGGTTGGCAAGCAAGCTAACTTACTAGCGAGCTCGAGGTCGCCTTCATCGCATGGCCAACGATCGGGCTAGAAATAAGAAAAATAAAAATAAAAAATTTAAATTTAAAAAAGAAAAGAAATACATATTAATAAGAGTGTGAGATAAAAGAGAGTGAGTGGGGAAATTATTTTTTTACTTTTAAAATCTGGAAAACATATTCCTTTAAAAAGGTTTTTCGCGAAACTAACGGAGGCTGGCGGCTAAAAGAAACAGAGCAAAGCAGGATGGATAATAAAAAAGGCAGAGCACAGCAGGTGCAGGTGAAGTTTCTTGGAAGGAGGATGGGAAAAAAAGCAGAACGAAGCAAAGCAGGTGCAGGTGAAGTTTCTTCGAAGATGGGTCTCTTTGGAAGAGACGCAGCCATGGACAGAGAGATTGGGGTTTTCGCATACTTTAAATTGGCTACACATCACAGAGAGCGGAAGCTGAAACAGAGGAGGCGATGAAGAAATCGGGCGGAGCGCAGAAGACGGAGAGGGCGCGAGGAACGTCAGCCGCCACTCCCAACGGCGGCCGAGACCCTGCTACATCTACGGTTTGCTCTCTCTCGATCTGGGGTTTTATCTGCACTCGCACGCTCGTTTTCGCGCATTGGAAGGGACATTTGCTCCTCTTTTGAAGCCGACTCGACGCGGAAAAGCGTCAGCTTTATGCATGCTGCGATCCCGTCTCGTCCGAGGCGTTTTGCGTGTTTCAGTGCCTGCAAATGAAGTTCTAGTTCTTTCTCTCGTACGAATGTCCCGAGGAATCAAATACGGCGTGTTGCTGTTGTGAATGGTAATCGGATAGAATTCTTTGATTATCCTGGAAGTACCCAATTTAGCTCGGTGAACTGTCTATCCATGACTGAGAAATCTTTGGATCGAATCCCACTGATGCCTCGTTCTCGCGACTTCTTGGGGGGTTTCGGAGATTAATCATCTCGCCCAGTAATTTGTATATGAATGTTGCTGTCCAAAGTTGAAGCTCGGCCAGGACAGTTGCCCTTACAATTTCAAGCTGACACCACCAGCTGACAAGCTAGTTGGCTATTGCTAGACCTGTCAAATGGATGGGTCGGGTTGAAAATGGTCCAACCCAAATAGACCTAACCCATTTCCATGCAACACAAGTCTAGCGATACATACCCAAGCCGACTCATACGCTACTCGTATTGTTAAAATATTTCCATATTTAACCTAATCTATGAAAACTCATAGTCGAACTGAGGTGTGGAGCAAGCGAGCGCGAGATTGAGTAAGGGCGAGAAAGAATAAATAGAGTATGAATTGGGTCTAATTAACTTGTAAATCTATTTATAACCCATTTAACACTCATATTATGTTTATAATGAGTCTAGCTATTGTAGAAGGAAGATCTTGACTCGTGATGTGGCTTGATAAATCGAGTAATTCACGTGTAGATGCATCTCATTGTGACTGTCTGATTAATAGCTAGTAGACCTCCTTTTCTCTTGGCATACTTGGGTGGCTTGTTCAAAAGACTTCGTCACTAGCTTAAACCTTTCATGGGACTTCGAACATGATAGCTTATTTGATGCAGCAACAGTTTTTGTTATTCACTATTTGTACTCAAACTTTGCTTTTCCAGAAACAGGCTGCAAAGAGGGATGTATTTCAGGTGTTTGCTGAGAAGGTGAGGGATCATAAGGATTTGGAATCTAGGTGGGCAGCCTTACAGGAGACACGCGTGGAATATTTTAGAGGGAAGGATTTCATTAGTTTTCTGAAAAACCATCCGGAACTTAAAGATATTTTGGGGTCAGACCAAAATTTAGAAGTCGAAGATATTGGGAATGCTTTGTTGAGAAAAAAGCTATTGATTCGATGTGGCCGCGTGGTGAAAACTGTCCATGCAGGGAAGAAAAAGTTGTCCACCTGGCCAGCACATTTAGAGCTGTATCATGTAAGATTTCTCTATATCTCATTAATCTTTTGACTGGCTGACTGTAATGATCCTTAAAATCATTTAAATGCAGATCTATTGGTTTGCTTTTAGTATGTTAAGGGTTTATGAAATTGCTAAAGTACTACGAAGGAAGGACTTCACATATTGATATACTTTTGGAGATCTGAGAAGTTGGGCTAGTTAAGTTTGTAATGGTTTTCAGAACTGGGATAAGGTAAAGCTTTCAAATAGAGTAGGGGTTGTAAAGCTTAATTGCCTGTCTTAGAGTCAGCTAGTCTTGTCACTTTCGACGGCATATTTAGCTGAATGAATTAGTACCACGCCTCTCTTAGTTTTCCGAACTAATTCACAATAAGTATTGCATAAGGCACGCGAAAATATCACTTGATTGAATTCAGCATACCGTGGCATTATTGGCTTCATTGCTCGCAGTAGAGTTGGGAATTATGCAGGCTTATCTTGTTATGCCGGTCAGAGTTCATAATTTGATACGATAAATAATACTTTCGCAGGAGCATGTATTCTCTGACAATGATGCCTTCTTTGCCTGGACATTTGAGAAATGGCATCCATTATGGCAGAAGCCGCTCTCGTTCTCCTGGACTGTGCGAATCCTGGCAATATGTTCATTTCCATTGTATCCCCATCGGTGCAAGTTACTAATACTCTTCTCCTGTGGTGGGGTCCTGCTGCGAATACTATCCCTTTTGTTCGGTAAGTTTTTCATAGCTGATGTGCTTTTATGATATCCCTCTAACTTAGTGCCACTGAAAGCTAAGATATTATCATTTTGATGTGCAGTTAGAGCTGTGATATTTTGTGCATTGTGTATCATCCTAGGAAAGCGTGTTTGGTTTTTCCCTAATATTCTTGCCGAGGAAGTAACTTTTGGAGAACTATTCCGTTTCTGGCCCAAGAAAAGTGAGGAGGAGCGACTGAAGTGGACGACCAGGCTCTTTTACGCAATGGTAGCAGTGGTAATCATCTTGTTGCTTAGACATCATGCGGCTGAGGAGGCCGCTAGAGCCAGGTTAGTAGCTGTTCTTGTTTCTAGGACTGATTGTTATTTGTTTTCTGCCTTTGCAAAAGCAAAGTTGGCTTTGTTCCGAATGGAACCTGAAAGTACTGCCTTATTAATTTTTTTCTCTGCATTCCTCTTGAAGGATCAACATTTATATAGGACAGAACTTTTTAAGATTGGGAAAAATTACCAAAAAAGTCTAAATTTATTGCATTTATATCAATACAATCCTAATGGAGTCATAAACTTTTTAACATTTTGCCAATTAAGCTTGTTTGGCTAATGGCTGAAAAATGATGACGTGACAGTCTAGTCAGTGATGGTCATGCTCTGTGGCATATCGGCATTGACATGGTCAACTCTTTAAAATTTTTCCTTAATGGGCCCCCACCCAATTTTTTTTTTATTATTTTTCTGGTTTTTTCTTTCCTTTTTGCTGGTTGCTAATCTAAGGTGATAGTCGGCCATTGGCGATGGTTGGAGGGGGTTGGGCAAGGTCGCCCTAGACGGCCATGATCAGGCAAGGGCCACCCTTGCTTGGGCAAGGGTTGCCGTTGCCAAAGTTGGGCGAAGTGATGGCCTCTCCTAGGCAAGGGTGACCCTTGTCCCTGCGTGACGGCCAGCCCAATTTGGCAAGGGCCGCTTTGGCTTGCTATCGGGGAGGGGTCCCTTGCCAAATTTGGCGAGGGGCAAGGGTCAGTCAATTACATTAAGCGGCACTCAGTCCAAAAGAAAAGAAGAGAAAAAAAAAAAAAAAGTATAAAAAAATCAAAATATTATTAAAAAAATTTCACATCAGAATCAATCGTGCCATATTAAACGTTTGGAATCAATGTCGGCAATTTTTAGACAAAATTGACTAGATGGACTCACTTCGCAAAATATAAATATGTATATAATTCAGTGACACAATTGAATGGTTGATGATCGAATTGGCATAAATGTAATAAGTATAAGACTTTTTTGGTATTTCTTCCCTTAAGATTGTGATGTTTGAAAGCGCTTTTCACCACTGTCTTTAATGACTCAATTGTATGGGCCCACTTCCTTGTTGAGAGGGCACAACAAGGCTGCTATGATAAGTTAATTTTAGAAAGGGTAAAAGTCACAAAAAAATGTTAAATTATGTCCATTGTGATACAATTATCCTAATTTTTGTATGTAACATCAAAAATCCCAAATTTGTACCTAAGTGGTGCATTTACTCTCCGTCAAAGAGAACGGTCAAAAATTTGTCTACATAGACACCAGAAAACAAACGGGGTTGACATGGTGCTCACGCGACATAAGTGAAATAAATACGACGTTGTTTTGGCAAAAAAATAATATAATAAGACCTTAATGGAGATTTAATGTGTCATCATGGTACACATTTTGGATTTATCCATCACAAAAAAAGAAGAAATTAGGGTAAATTTGTGAAAGTGGCATAGTTTGGAGTTTTAATGTAAAAAAAAAAAAAAAGTTTTTATTGATTTTTTATACCACAAAAAAAAAAGGTTTAAGATAAATGTGTCATAACGGACAAAGTTTGAGGTTTTATGTGGTTTGTTTTTCTTTCAGATGTATCACGAAGAGATGGACCTTCGAGAGACTTATGTGCAATGTGGTTTTTGCAGGAAACTTTTCTGTGCTGCTCATTTCTTGGCGTGTTACAATATGCCCCCCACCTAAGAAACCGAACCGAATTAGACCAGGAAATGACTGATTCAACCTTAAGCTTTTGAATTCGCGACTGCCTAAACGTAAGTAAATCCAACCAATCTTTCCAACATATGACCAATAATCAACAATGCTCAAACTTACAACAAACGATCACCAGCACAACCAATCATCCAAATGCCCACAAATCTCTCAAAATTCTACAAGACCAGAATCACAATCGCCAGCTGAACACAAGCACAAACCTGAACAACTTGAACGATGGTCCTCATCACGTTTGCAGAGGCCCTCTCAGTGTAATGCCCTCTGGCTAGCGGTCCTGTCGGGTAGCTCTCCGCCCTTGCACAGCCCCATTACTATGTGAACCGCCGCCTTGTTGTCCTCAAGTGGCCCTCAGTTACACAATGTCAGGGTGCTCCGGCAAGTGCTTCGTGATCTGGACCTCCCTCCTCATATCCACCGCTGTCCTCAGCTTCCTCTACGACATGGACTTGCAGGTGAGCCTCTTGCCGGTCAACACATCTGTGCACAGCTACGTGACCCCGAACTCGACACAACCCAGCTCACAACCCAAGTTGTATTTCGCTGAGATGCTGCGGCCCGCTTGGTCTTTCGGCACGATGAGCCTGCTCCCAGGCTCGGACTTCGGGTTGGCGGTGTAGAACTCGGTCGAGAACGGGTTGGATCTGTTCTTGTCCTTCTGGCCCCTCTGTTTCGGGGACGACTAAGAAGGGGAAGCCAATGCCCATGATGAACCAAGAACACGTCGGAGATGAATTTGTCGGATTTTCTGATGACCCGGGAATGCGAGGGAAAAGAAGGGTGAAAGGAAAATCAAAGATCCAATCTTTTTTCGGATCCTTTTTGCCTTCTGCTCCTAAGAGATTGAAGAAGAAATGGGTCGACGAATTTGAACTCTGGAATTTTTCAGCTGGTCAGGAGACATTCCAGATTCGAAGAAGAGGGCGTTATGAGAAAGTCATTTTTGTACGGATTCGTTAGCCAATTGGGCTTGCCTATTGTTTTGCTTGATTTTTTCGAAAAGTCAACTCGACATTGAAAAATTACCGCGCTTTGACTAATCAACGATCCTGGTCAAACATTGCGGTCCTTGTATTTCGAATCGACAGACGATTGGCATCAAGAAAGGAACAAAAACTTGATGATTGGGGTCTAAAGCCAAAGAAATGAATCTATTAATGACCGCACAAATCTTTTCCAATGAATAAGAGCAAGTGTTTGATTGAAAAAAAGAGAGGAAAACCAACTAAAATAAACTGTTAGGAAACGACTGAAAATATATTGCAATGAAGTAATGCATTGACAGAGATAAAATCTTGTTCATCCTATGTTTGTATGTCTCTAATCCCCTTAGATATGCTGCTTCTATAATTCATTGGTGGCTGGCCTCTCCTAATAAGCGTTCCTGCTAATCAAAACTTGGTTTTCGCTTCAAATTGGATAAAAACTTATTGATTGGGCCGTAATAACTCTTTGACTACAAATATTAATGAATGTCTTTCATAATTGTTCTGGCCTAAGAGTTTGAGTGCAATAACCATTCCTTCTATTTTATCACGGCCAAATTTCGAGAGTTGATGTCAATGCTTCTCGACTCCTGACATTGACCTGATCAACATGAACTCGACCATTAGTCGATGAAGAAAAGTTGATGAACGAAAACTGTCCTTGCCCTCTCGACTTAACCATATTAGCTTACAATAGACCTCGACTTGTATTTAGTCAATGACTTTGCTTTACCACTAGGACCCAGCTTAGGACATTCCCTCTTTTGTGTCGATAGGCCAAGCACATTCTCATCGATATTGGCCCTAGTTAATATTACTCAAAGCTATGGTCGATGCACAGTCGATGGCATCAATTCTTGTTAACTTCAATTCTTTGACATCAAAGTTGATTTTTCTTGGGTGCCAACACCAAATAAATATTCTATTATAATCAAATTAATATAATAAAAGAAAATTGAAGCTTTTAACTCCAAAGGGTATATAATTCAATCCATCTTCGGACTATTCGAATAGGATGAAATCAATTATCAAACATCAAATGGCTTAATTAAAAGCGTTTAATCCACTTTAAGCGTTTCGCATTGCTACGGTGGGTTTTTTAAATTAAGTTTCACAAACTACGTTTCTCTTACCCAAACTAAAAACGTATGCTCTATTTAATTTCCAATAGTAAATTTCATTTGATGAGAATTTATTAATTCTTAAGTTATATCGTGTTATTTTTTTTTTTATAATTTTACGTAAGAATTTTGAAATTTAATACAGAACAGTATTTCTGGAAAAAAATAAAAAAACAAAAAGAAAATGCTCTGACTCTGATGGACTTGAATCGAGCAGAATAGTATTGGTACATGTATTTTTTTATTTTCCGATGACGGGCCTAAAAAGAGTCAATCCTAGTAGGCCAATAATTCCTTTTTTTTTTTTTGTTTTTTTATTTGAATTTAGATTCATTCGTTTAAAAATTTTTTGTTGAACCATTGTTTTTTGAAGGGAAAATGATATAAATAGTTAATAAACTTTGGTCTAATGTTTAATGTGATTTATGAATTTTTAATTTGTTCAATATAGTTTTCAAACTTTTGATATATGTTCAATTTGATCCCTAAACTATATAAAAATATTCAATATTATCTCTCATCTTTAATTAATGGAATGACAATATTGAAAATTTTCATATAGCTCAAGGATTATAACTATATTGAATAAATTAAAAATTAATGGACCACCTTAAATATTAGGTTAAAGTCTATGAACCATATTGAACAAATTAAAAATTTAGATATCAATTGCACATTAGGCCAAATTTTATGGATCATCTGTGTCATTATCCCATTCTTGAAACACAATTGGAGCTCAACATTTACCATTCTTGCATATATGACCAACTTGAATTAATAAAAACATCGTACAAGGAAATTAAATTTTTACGATCGAGCCAAGCTAACTTAATAACTGGACTCATGCGCATCCATATATTTTTCGAGATCACAAGTCCTATAATGTTGTAAGTGAACTTCTTTACCAACGTGTGCTATCAAGAGCGGCTGCCTCATGGAGAGAGAAAGAGAGTGTGTCGTGGGCGGGGCACATCAATGAGGCTGCAAGGACCGACTTTTTTTCTTTATGGGTGATTTAAATCGGTGACCAACTTGCTAACTTTAATTTATGTGTCCCAAGCAATATCGAGTAAAAACAATCAAATTGAATGTTGCACTATCGATAGAAACTGTTGTTATGGTAATGTTTGATTATTGATGGTGACATCTCTTTTTTTTTTTTTGATAAAATAGGGAATCCACGCACGGCCCCTACAGCGGGGGTAAACTACTGCGGCGACACGCGTCTTTAGTCGGACACACGCGTCTTACGCGGGTAAGTCGTCTTCGACGCCGAATCGAACTCCTCCCCTTGCGTTAAGGGGAGAAGCTCGCTGCCAGCCGCGCCACCCAGGCGGGTGGTGTGACATCTCCTATTTTTCTCTCATGGAAAGGTGATTAATTTCTTTACTCAATTTTGCAGAAGATCTCTTGCCAAAATTGATTTTTTCAGTTGTAATTTGGTTGCCAAATAGGAGGAATTAGCAGATCAAAATTGGATACAGGGCAGCAGCACAAGACTTTGGGGGCCCAAAACTGATTGCAGAGCACCACCCTCTCTCTCTCTCTCTAAATCGGCAACACATCACAGAGAGCTGAAACTGAAAACAGGGGAGAGGAGACGATGAAGAAATCGGGCGCGGCGGAGAAGAAGCGGGTGCGGCGGACGTCGGCGGCCGTCCCCAGCGGCGGCCGGGACCCTAATCCCGACACTCCTCCCGGGGTTTGCTCTCTCTCTCTCTCTCTCTCGATCTAGGGTTTTACGTGCGCTCGCGGCAGCGTTTTTGCGCGTTTGGAGGGACCATTTGCTCCTCTTTCCGAAGCCGATTCGGCGCGGAGAAGCGCCGGGCTTTGCGCGTGCTGCCGATCGCCGTCTCGTCCCGAGGCGTTTTAGTCGCGAAACCGTCCGTCGATGCGCGTTTTTCAGTTGCCCTGCGAAATGAAGTTCTAGATGTCTCTCTCGTGCGAATGTTCCGAGGAATCGGATGCGGCGTGTCGGTGTTGTGAATGGTGATCGGATAGAAAATATTTCGATTTAGCGCGGTGAATTGTCCTTCCGCGACCTGGAAATCTTTTGAATCGAATTCGACCGATGCCTCGTGAATGGCGACTTCTGAGGCGGTTTTTGGAGATTGATCGTCTCGCCCTGTGATTTATATGTGAATGTTGCTGTCCAAAGTCGAACCCTGGCTGGGGCAGTTGATCTTTCCATTTTGATCTGATAGCACCGGCTGACAAGCTAGTTGGCTATTGCAGAGGGAGTATATTGACTCGTAATGTGGCTTGAAAAATCGAGTAATTCGGGTGTAGATGCATCACCGCAACTTAATCTACTTGTTGCTTTCTTGACTATTTGGTGCTTTTAGGAAAAAAGATTGTGACTGTCTGATTAATAGCTGATGGACCTCCTTTTATCTGGACATGCTTGGGTGGCTTGTTCAAAAGACTTCATCACTAGCTTAAAGCTTTTGCGGGACTCTAACAGTGATTGCTTATTTGATGCACCAACATCATTTATTCATTATTTATGCTCAAACTTTGTTTTTCCAGAAACAGGCTGCAAAGAGGGATGTATATCAGGTGTTTGCTGAGAAGTTGAGGGATCACAAGGATTTGGAATCTAGGTGGGCGGTCTTACAGGAGACACGCGTGGAATATTTTAGAGGGAAGGATTTCGTTAATTTTCTGAAAAACCATCCAGAACTTAAAGATATTTTGGGGTCAGACCAAAATTTAGAAATCGAAGATATTGGGAATGCTTTGTTGAGAAAAAAGCTATTGATTCGATGTGACCGTGTGGTGAAAACTGTCCGTCCAGGGAAGAAAAAGTTGTCCACCTGGCCAGCACATTTAGAGATGTATCATGTGAGATTTCTCTCTATCTCATTAATTCGTTCGACTGGCTGACTGTAATGATCTTTAAAATTCTTTAAATTCAGAGCTATTGGTTTGATTTTAGTATGTGAAATTACTGGCAAGAGTTTATGAAATTGCTAAAGTACTACGACGGAAGGACTTCACATATTGATGTACTTTTGGAGATCTGAGAAGTTGGACTAGTTAAGTTAATAATGGTTTTTAGAACTTGAATAAGGTAAAGCATTCAAATGGATTAGGGGTTGTAAAGCTTGATTGCCTGCCTTGGAGTCAGCTAGTCTTGTCACTTTCTACGGCATATTCAGCTGAATGAATTAGTACCGTGCCTCTCATTATTTTTCTGAACTAATTCACTATAAGTATTGCATAAGGCACATGAATATGACTTGATGAATTCGGCATACTGTGGCATTATTGGCTTTATTGCTCGCAGTAGAGTTGAGAATTATGCAGGCTTATTTTGTTATGCAGAACCAAGTTCATAATTTGATTCAATAAATCATACTTTTGCAGGAGCATGTATTTTCTGACAATGATGCCTTCTTTGCCTGGACGTTTGAGAAACGGCATCCATTATGGCAGACACTGCTCTCGTTCTCCTGGCCTGTGTTAACCCTGGCAATATGTTTATTTCCAGTGTATCCCCACCAGTGCAAGATACTAATACTCTACTCCTGTGCCGGGATCCTGCTGCTAATACTATCCCTTTTGTTCGGTAAGTTTTTCATAGCTTATGTGCTTTTGTGATTTCCCTCTAACTTATGTTATGCTGTCGGGTGGTTAAGATGTAACCACATATTATGATTAGATTTTACTAAAGTAGATTGCTTTTCTATTGTCTTAAATTTGTAATTGGCGACTTCTGCTGATGGTAGAACCAGCCATTTGGCCTTATTTGTTGATTCACTTTGTTGGCTGGGATGAATGGAGTCTGGTTTTGTCATGTTCAAGGCTTTGCCTTTAGAATAACAAAGTTCTCATTGAAACTTTTAGCATTTGTACTGGACTCTGAATGATGTCATGTACTTCCAATTCTAATGAGAACCTTTGTCTTTTGGTTTTGTATTTCCTTTTTTTTTTTAATACAATTTCTTGATACCGTAGCCATCCCTGAAACCATGATCTAAGAGTAGACCACTACAATACCTTCCTATGACCCTAAAAATTCCATGGTTGTCAATGATAGTGCTTGACTTCACGTTTGGCATAATTGCCGAGATTTCTACCAACCTTTAAGAAGGATTAATGGTTATGACCGAATATGAACCCTTTTGCCCATCTTTGAAGGGAAATTGTGGGGCTTGTTTGGATAGACGTTTACTTTTTACTTTTTGCTTAATCTAAATCTTGACAGTGGATGAACTTTGACTTTTCCTTAGCCTGAAACACCTGGAGCTTTCATAATATACAAGTATTGACATGAAGATTCACATGTAATTTTTTTTAATGTTTTTTGGAAAATTAAATTACCTTAAACTTTGTTGTGAAAGAAAAAAAAAAGGTACCATTTGCTTTGCTTAAACTTCCTTTAGAGGTTAAAAAAAGGCATACCTTTTTCAAGTTGCTCTCTTGGGCCGACTATGTAGCATTTCTCTTCTGAATGCCCATTTGGGATTCGGGATTTAACCATCTTTTGAGTGGCACTTCCTTTCATTCTTTAGCTATTATCAGCTTTTGATGATCCCGTTTGATCCACAGACTGCGTTTGATTTTGCAATTTTGGCCAACAGAAAAAGCAAGTTATATAGCTGTCGATTCTGGCTGTCCTTATGTTGATATGAGTTAAAGAGAACCAGTTGTATGATGATTATACTCGCTTATGTTTTCTATACTTAGTTTCACAAGGCTTTGTGAGATGAGTGATGGGGCCCCCTAAGTCAGTTCAATGATGATATCGAATGCTGGAATAGCCTCTCTTAATTCAGATTCAAGGCTGCCTCCATTTGTTCTTCATATCCTCCACATAGGCAGAAGAAATAACGCTTGCACTCTTTTCTGTGTGTGTGTGTGCACGTGCGCGCGCATGTTTTTCTTAAAATTTTCAGGTCCATCAGCGCATCTCTGTTATTATACTTCTTCGCAACAATTTTAGTGCCATTGAAAGTTAAGATATTGTCATTTTGATGTGCAGTTAGAGCTGCAATATTTGGTGCATTGTATATCATCCTTGGAAAGCGTGTTTGGTTTTTCCCTAATATTCTTGCTGAGGAAGCAACTCTTGGAGAACTATTCCGTTTCTGGCCCAGTAAAGATGAGGAGGAGCGACCGAAGTGGACAACCAGGCTCTTTTATGCAATAGTAGCAGTGGTGGTCATCTTGTTGCTTAGGCATCACGCCCCTGATGAGGCCGCTAGAGCCAGGTTAGTAGCTGTTCTTGTTTCAAGGACTGATTGTTTTCTGCCTTTGTAAAAGCGAAGTTGGCTCTGTTCCTGTTGGAACCTGAAAGTACTACCTTATTAAATTTCTTCTCTGCATTCTTCTTGGAGGATCAACATATAAAGGCCAGAGCTCCTAAGATTGTGATATTTGAAAGCGGCTTTTGCCCAATTTCTTTTATAGAGCAGTAGGCCAGAATTGAATCAGAACACGAGGACGCACTTCCTTGCTGAGAGGGCATAGGAAGGCTGCTACCATCAGTTAAATTTTAGAAATATCATGAAAAGATTGACCTTAACTTTTCTGTCCAGTTCATTCCGTGGGTTTCTATGGCATGGCCTTGTATTTCCATTGGGCTCAAGATTATACTTCTACTATTACAGGTACCAGAAGCGGGTATTTAACATAATTGACGATGTTATTGAGTGGTCTCCAAGGTTGGCTCTCTCCGGCATGATGGAGAAGCAGCCTGCGGTGGTCAACGCGACGGAGCCCAACCACAACTTCACAGATGGTAGTAAATCGAGCTCAGATACAGGAGGTGGTGAAGCCTCTCAAGAGCAAAGTGGGGACTCGGGTGAAAAGATAGAGGACTCTGATGCATTTCAGCAACCTGATAACATAGAGGACTCTGATGTATTTGAGGAACGTGATGATCATATATGATGGTAGATTATCGGGCGGCCTGCACTTTAAGGATCACTTGCCCGGCTTGTTCTTTTCTTTTACTGGGGCTTTCCCTTTTCAATTTGGAGTGTAAAAGCAGTGTAACCAAAGGATCTGATAATAATGCAGTTAGGTGGAAAGATTCAAGTGCCCCTGTCAATAGGATTGTCTACAGATGACAATTAAGTGCTACTTAAGGAGGGTTTTCTTTGTTTTGCCCAACTTGAAACGTGGATCAATTTTTGGATAAGTCGTAGCATATTTACGGGTTCAATGCAAGTACTTCCATGTTCTGGAGAATCTTCAGCTTTCCCTGTGCTGAAGCAGGGAGCTCTAAAAGTAGGAAAATGCTTGGCCTGCATGGATGCCAATCGTGCGATATTACGAACCTAGATGATGTGAATTCTATGTGAGGTCCTTGCTTGAAATCTGCTTGAAATCACTTAAGAAGCACCAACACTCTTTGGGACCTTTCATGTCGTGTTCAACATTCTTACATATGTCTGACACGCGAGTCGGGAATTCCGACACGTGACTCCAGCACGCACGGGTTATTTTTTTAAATTTTCAATACTTATGAGGTCTAAATATAAATATATGAAAAAATAAAAAGAATAATAAAAACTAAAATAAATTTATGATACTTCTGGACTCTTTTCAGTTCTCTTTGTTTGCTGCGCGGCCTACCTCACCAATCGCAGTAGCCCCTTCTTTCGCCGTGAGTCTCTCACTAGTGTTGCTCATCTCAGGTTAGCAAGTTGTGTTATTTCGTTTTCTTTTTCGATTCAGCATCTTGGATTTTTTTATAATGTGATTTGAGATTTTTTTGCAAACCCTAGAGTTAGTTCGGGGAAAGGGGGATTTGGGTCATTTAGTTGATGGATGATGATGAGGGTGAGATGATGTACATGACGGTCAAGTTCGAGAGGATCGTGGGGTCAAGAGACTGCGAGGCCTTCTACATGATGAATCCAGATTGCAATGGAGCTCCCAAGCTCAGTGTCCATCTGCTCAGGGTTTGAAGAGCAAGGTAAATGCCATGGATGCTGCTCTCTCTATCTCTCTGAGCTCAGTCCTCGGATAGACTTTTTTGTTTTGGGCCTTTTGGGTTATGGTGCAAGAAGGATGCTAATGGTCATCTTGTTTAGCTGATGGTTTTCTACTCCTTAATTGTGCTACTTGTGAGCTCAGCTTGGGAATTTTTGTCCTTTGGAGCTGATTGGAGCTAGGTTTGATTTTCTTTTGCTTGCTTGGATCGGTGCTGATTTCCTCTCCGATCATGCGATCAATTGAATAACCCTCGAGCGTTGTTGGGAGTTCTCTCCGTTCTTCTGCTAGTGATTTAGGTGGTTTTAGTTGAAGATTTTTGTTCTTTCTTTGGTTGTGGTGTCATCTGGAATAACCCTTCTTGGCCTTTGGCTTGGGTTCCCAGAGTTTGAAACAATTTTGCCGATGCCCTTCGTCATCGGTCTTTTGGGGAAATAGATCAATCGGTGGTTTTTCTGTGCTAATTTATTTTGGAAGTTAAGAAGCCCTGTTCTTGTTATGAGTTTTAGCTTTTCATCTATCCGTACCGAGGCTTCATTTCTAACCAGTAGAGGTAATCTAGTGACCCATATCCAACCCGACCCGTATCCGACCCATACCCGACCCGACCCATTTTGCTAAAACCTATTTATTGTTAAAACATTTTTATGTAATACAAATTTTTTAACAATTTTTATGCAATACAAATTTAATGGAAAATTTTTATAATTCTTTTTAAAATATTTTTAAAAAATCGATTTTTTTAATTTTTTAAATATAATTTTTAATTTTTTTAAAAAATATAATTTTTAATTATTTTTATTTTTTAAAAATATAATTTTTATAATTTTTATTTTTTTAAATATAATTTTTATTTTTTTATATTTATTTTTCTCTTTTCTCTTTTCTCTTTTCTCTTTTTTTTTTTCTTCTCCTTCGGCCGGCCGCGCCACGACGACGCGGCGACGGCCATCTGAGCGAGATCGAGCTCGCCCGGCGTCGGCGGGCTCGATCTCGCCGATCCGGCCAGCCGAGGCTCCGCCCGACGCCGGCGAGCTCGAGCCTCGCCAGATCCGGCGAGTCTCGAGCCTCGCGCCGATCGTCCGTTTGCGAGGCCGAGACTCGCCGGATCCGGCGAGGCTCGAGCTCGCCGGCGTCGGGCGGGCCTCGGCCTCGCCGATCCGGGCGAGATCGAGCCTCGCCGACGCCGGCGAGCTCGAGTCTCGCCGAATCCGGCGAGTCTCGAGCCTCGCCCGTCGTCGAGGCCGAGACTCGCCGGATCTGGGCGAGGCTCGAGCTCGCGGCCGAGCGGGGCCTCGGTCTCGCCGGATCTCGGCGAGGCTCGAGCTCGCGGCGTCGGTGAGGCTCGATCTCGCCAGATCGGCGAGGGCTCGTCGCCGGCCGCTGGCCGCCGCCTCGTCCGCCGCCGTGGGAATGAAGAAAAAGAAAGAAAAAGAAAAGGAAAAAGAAAAAAAAAAATTGAAATATGAAAAATAATTATAATTTCGATTTTTTATTAAAAAATATTTTTATAAATTCAAAAAAGGCCAAGGGTTTAAACTTTAAAATGGGTTTCCTTCTAACCAGTCATGCCTATTACCGAAGGACATTCATGTTCTATCAAAATAAAAAATTGAACAGCTGCTTGTGTCCTGGGGTCTTTCTTTTTGTCCTAATTTTGGGTCGAATGCGCTGGCATACACATTTGTTGTATGCACAGGAAAACGTGATTAAATAGTTGGGGGGAGAGAGCAATCTGAATTAGTTTCATTTTCTAGGCTCTTTTTATTATTATTATTTAGTTATTAATGCATTTATATATAGAAAAATTTATTTAATATATAACGTGTCGGAACGTGTCGGAATTCTCTACTTTTTGAGAAATGATGTGTCGTCATGTCGTGTTGCGTCGCGTGTCTGTGTTAGTGCTACATAGAAAATCATCCGGATAGCGGCTATTATAACGTATGGTCATTGGATTCCATCTATTCATGAACAAAGATATATCTCTGGAGCTCGAATCCCAGCTTTTGGCCAAAGATATCTCTTTTTTCTTCAATTTTTTTGTCTCTTTCACCGAACTAAACAAGAGATGTCACACTCTCCACTTTCTTCATCTCTTCACCTTCATATCTCACCATTTGCAATTCACATTGCGAACTGCTTGTGAAGGGCCCGTCTGATTCGTTCCTCTCGATTTGTCATTTGGACAAGCAAGAGGACTATGTTAAACATTCACGAATAATTCAGCGATCATATTAAATAAATTAGAAATTCAAGAATTATATTGCAAATTAGACCAAGATTGAGGTACCATATATATCATTTTCTCATGAATATGTATTAAAAAGAGAATGAGAAAATTTCAAATAATCATAAGAAGTGAATTTTATTTTAAATAAGGGCTTGAAATAGCTATATTAATTTTAAACTTTTTCTAATTAATTAAAGGCATTTTCGTCGTATATTTTTTTGAATTCTTTTTTCTTCTTTCCCTTTTTTTTTTGCTGGTGGATAAGCACCAGTGATGTCCAAAGAGTGCTAGGCGAGGATCGCCCTTACCCAATTTGAAAGAGAGCACTCTCACTACTAGCCAATCACGAGAGAGGCCGGATTTTACCAGATCTAGATGAGAGTTGCCTTGCTAGTCGAAAATACTCGAGTAGTTGGAAACTTGGAATCAGGCAACGGCGACTCTCTCTCTCTCTCGCTCGCTAGCTCTCGAGAAGAATCCCAATCAATGCTCACGCCTCCGATGGAAACTTGGAATTCCAGTAATCGCACGACCTCGAAGAAGACGACGGCGACGGCGACGGCGAGCGATGGCGGAAGCGGCGGCGGCGGGCTCGATGCCCTTCCCGTCTCCCTCCTCGCCGACGACATCCTTCTCAAGCTGGATTTGGAGTCCCCCTCAGCCGCCGCATGCGTCTCCAAAACCCCGACCTCGAAGAAGACGACGGCGACGGCGAGCGATGGCGGAAGCGGCGGCGGCGGCGGCGGCGGCGGCGGGGGGCTCGAGGCCCTTCCCGTCTCCTTCCTCGTCCAGGACATCCTTGTCAAGCTGGATTTGGAGTCCCTCTCAGCCGCCGCATGCGTCTCCAAAACCCTACGCTCCGCCGCCGCTCTCGCCCTCTCCTCTCTCCCTTCTATCCACCTCGCGGTGAGTTCGAACCTATCACCGCATTCACACGGCATTCATGTAGGCAGAGTCGCGTCGATGTATAGAGTTCGTAATCCTAGTCCATCGCGCGGCTTCTGGTTGTGGTTTTGGCAGGACTTTTCGCCGGACAATCGAACTCTCAATCGCATCCTCTCCGCGTGCGGAAAAGTCGTGAGCCTCACGGTCAACTGCCTCCGAGTAAATTATCGCGCGCTCGAAAGCTTCCTCGGCCCGCATATTTGCGAGCTGAACTTGTTATGCTGCACCGCGATGCCGCCGAGCGCTCTTGGCTCGATTGGCCGGAAATGCCCCAAATTGAGGTATATTCAACTTCATCAATAATTTATCTGGAAAAGCATTGTTTTGTCTCCGTTGTTCTTGCTTGATCATTGGGTTTTTTAAGGTTTTACTTTAGTGCCCTTCACGTGGTGGATGAGACTGAGAGGTATCATGCTGCTCGTGTATGTGCTTGAATTGTGCCGTGCTGTCTGTCAATCTAAATTGACAGAGGCATCCATTGTTACTACCGTGGCAGAGCTTGAGGATTCGTGTTTACTTTGAAGTTAAAAAATGCCCGAAATTGATAGTGAAATCCTCCACGTCCGTAAAGACCTCAATTCAAGGTGTAAGATCTTTTTGGTGAATATTAGATGCTCATGATATTCTCTTTGCGTCCCTTCTGACAGGGTGCTGGTGCTGGAGTGGGCAGCGCGTGGCTTTGATGATGAATTCATAAAAAATATTCATCAAAGGAATTTTCATCAAATGTTAAGCTGTTGTGTACACTTGGAGGTAATACTAGGACCAGCTTGTTTTCTCAAATTTCATTTCTCAGTCATTGAAAACTTACCTTTGAACAAGACTCTCCGGAAGGACCAAGAGCTGTGGTGCAATGTATTTCGTGAAGTCTCCTGTATGCTCTCTTTAGTTGACATGTTGCGTGCTAGAACTGATTCTGTTTCTTATTATACAGTCTCTTTGTCTAAAAATTGGAGGTGTAGAAGGCCCCGGGTATGTCTTTTCCTCTGGAATCTGGCCCAAAAATATCAAGGTCCTGAAGCTGCAGCCAGCGCTTGAAGATGATGTAATCAGTCTGGTGAAGGAAATAGCAGGAAATGAGAACTGCCCTGAGGTCATTAAGTTTCCCTCTCTGCCATCTACTTGCTTGCTTCAAATCTTATCGCTTCATGTGAGGACCATATCAGACAAGCTTGTCACCACCATTGCTGAGTCCATGCCTTGTTTGTTGGAGTTGGAGCTCGAAGATAGGCCAAGGAAAGACCCACTACCATATGGAGATTTGACCAATGCCGGGATTCAGTCTTTGGGCTCTTGCAATCAATTGAAAAGCTTTCTCTTTCACGAAATAGACAAAATTGCCAGGCATCTTTTAAAAGAGTCAATGACATGGGCATTTTCCTACTCTCTGAGGGCTGCAAGGGCCTAGAATCGGTACAGCTCTCTGGCTTTTCAAAAGTCAGTGATGCTGGTTTTAAATCACTTCTTCATTCTTGCAAGAAATTGAAGAAGTTTGAGGTGCGCAACTCCCAGTCTTTGTCTGATTTGGCTTTCCACGATCTGACTGAGGCCCGGTGTTCTTTGACCGAACTGAGAATTTTATCATGCAATCTCATAACCAGCGAGACAGTTAAGAAGTTGGCATTCTCCAGTAACTTGGAGGTTCTTGATCTCTCGGGCTGCCGGAGCATAGTAGATTTGAGCTTTTATTCCGTATCATCTCTTAAAATGCTGAACACGTTGGATCTAGCTGGAGCAGATATAACAGATAGTGGCATGTCGACTCTCGGTCAAGGGAGTGCGCCTATTCGGCATTTGTCCCTTAGAGGCTGTAGGAGGGTAACAGATAAAGGGATTTCTCAATTGGTGCTAAGTGGAGGGATCATTAGCAAAACATTATCCAGCTTAGATTTGGGTTACATGCCATATGTGTCGGACAAAGCCGTACACGCTATTGCACCGGTGCCATAGCCATCACGGAATTGTGCATCAGGTCTTGTTTCAAAGTCACTAACTCCTCGATGGAAGCTTTGGCAAGGAAGGGAAGTCTTGAAAATGGAAGTCGACCGATTAGGAGGCTTGATCTTGTCAGCTGCACCGGTTTGTCCGTTCAGTCGCTCCAGATGCTGAAAAAACCTTTGTTTCACAGGCTACGTTGGGTTGGCATTGGCCGCACTTGTCTGGCGGAAAAAGGAGGGAGTGTCTTATCTGAAATTTATGAGGAACGGCCATGGTTGACTGTCTGTACCGGCGGATGCGAAATGGGATGCCGAGATGGGTGGGCGTGTCATCGGGGATCTTAGAGTGGAGTTTGGCGTGATTTGTTGGAAGTCTTCCAACTTATATTTTGATTTGCCAATATTTATTTTCTTCATTATATTACCAACTTTTTGGTTTCAAAATTTGTCCATAGTATCATTATGAAGCTACCTTCCAACTTATATTTTGATTTGCCAATATTTATTTTCCTCATTATATTACCAACTTGAATTTGGATTTTACCAATCTCTCTCTGAGAATTTACCCCCGTATAGTTGGTAAGTTTGTCAAATATTTACATTAGCTCAATATCATTCCATCGATAAGATTCAAATATAACAAGTTCAACATTTTCATACATGGCCTGTCAAAAGAGAACTGTCCTCCTTCATACGATTGTTCTAAAATTTGAATGAGAAAGCAGTGTTTTCAATCTAATGTTCTGATTTCAACTCCTAAGAAAGAATTGAAAATCTTTTCCCTCTTCCTAAATCATTTAAATTAATAAGATCTTCTCGGAGGACATGAAGAGAGATTGCAGTAACACGCTCAAGGAAACATATCTCTTTAGACAGATCATGGGCTGATGCAACCGAAACAGTTGAAATTGATCCAAAGGGAAAGATGGATTCACATTCCGAAGAAAAGATAGACTTTGCATTGGGGAGATTAATGTGAGTACTTACTACACATCATTAAACATTTCAAAATGTCCATGTATCGGCATTTTGATTACTTGTAACTCGAAAACATAAACCACATCCTACATCTACGAGACCTTAAAACCAACAATAGGGACAACTCATGAAAAACTACATCTGAAAAATTAGAGGGGGAAAATAAAAAGTTTAATTGATTGTTATAAAAAAGTAAGAGGACGAATGATAGAAGCCATTCCTCAGCTTCCATAATGCTTCTCCCTTCACATCATCATTCAATTATCATATGTCACAAATGCGATGACAATGGATGGAACTACCTGAGGATGAAAGCATCAATTTTCAGAAATGTAAAACAGAGTGTATAAGCAAAAACTAGCAAATGCATTGACAAAATTGTGTCTACTCCTAAGTTAACAATGCTCCTTACGCCTTACACTACTAAAACCTCAGCAGCGCTCACCTGCGAGTCGCTAGCTCGAGCGACCTCTACTCCCTCAATAAGCCGATCATACTTGGCGAATTCGGCAAGTCATCGAATTCATCAGGTTACAGCTTAGAAAAGAGGGACATCTATTTTGGGAGGCTGTAGGATGCGATCTACACGAGTGCAAGCAACCAAGGGTCGTGTGCCGGCGGTCTCTTTTGGCAACTGTTTGCTCGAGGCATGGATAACTTCAGCGACGGGTACGAAGCCATACTAGAGCAGAGCCCTTCCACGCCTAGTATCATCGCTCACGGTCTTGCAAGATGTCATCTCTACGCTCGCTCGAGCGAGCGAGAGCGGCCGATGCTCGCTTGAGTGAGCGGCGCTACCCGTGAGTCTCTCGCTCGAGTGAGCGGACCGTTGCTACTCGCTCACGACGCTCGCTCGAGCAAGCGGCGCTCGCCCGAGCCGCACATCCGGGCGAGCTCGCTCGCTCGGCTCGAACTCGAGGGCTCACTCGGCGCTCGGGCTCGGCCCTCGCAGACTCGAGGCTCACTCGAGCGAGCGTCTCGTCGCCTGCAAGCCCTCGCAGATCAATCGGTGAAGGAGGAGGAGCGGCTCGGAGGAAACTTACGTCGAATCGGAAGCCGAGCCCCGGAGCAAGAATCGCGCCGCCCGGAGTCTGCGACAGCTCTTCGACGGAGAAGCTGTGAGAGAGACCCGGATGAGAGACGGTGAAGGAGAGCAAGAAACAAAAAAAGAAACAAGTTTCTTGTGTGAAGGAATGTTTCTGAATAAACAAACACGCCCTAAGTGTCTCGGCACTTGCTCAATTCTTGAAATCATTTTACAAATTGCCATCAACATGTTATTTCAATATCGAATCACAAGATTATCGCCTTAGCGATCTTGCATTTTTCACTTTGTAGTAAATTTGGTAAAAGCATAACGACATTTAAAGGCTGGATTTTGAAAACACCGGACAAAGTTTCAAATCCACGATTGCTAGTAAAATAAAATGCTCCCGATTTGTCATTTGAGCAAATGAGAGGACTATATGGAACATTTGCTAATAGTTCATAAGACCGGACACAAAATGGAAGATCCCAATGTGAACCGATTCAATTCTTCTTGTATTCTAAATGTACATATTCATAAACAATTTGCAACTAATTTCCTAAATCAACTTTTGCAAATATGACAAGTACAACCAAAAAATTGAATAAAACTACTAGGGATAAAATATATGATCACGCTAAGATTTCGTATGATTTGCTAAGATTTCATGTGATCACGCTAAAACTCCCCCTCAAATTGGTGCATGTGGGTTATTGATGCCCAACTTGGAAAGTAGTCGCATGTACTGATCCCGGTCTAGTGGATTGGTAAACACATCAGCTAGTTGTGACTTTGTACCAATCTTCAATGAAGAAATGAGACCAGCTTGTATTTTTTCATGAACGAGATGGCAATAAATTTCAATGTGTTTCATTCGCTCGTCATCATAGTGTAAGAAAACTGGGGCTTGAAGAGGCATGCCAATGTCTTGTAAAAGATATGATAACCAAGTAATCCTGCATGTGGTTACTGTCATTGCAAGATATTCCACTTCAGCAGAAGAGCGTGAGATTGTGCTTTGTTTCTTGGTTTTTCATGAGATGGGACTATCACCCAATAAAATGCAATACCTAGTTGTTGAACGGTGAGTCATGGGGCAACTAGCCCAATTTGAGTTACAATAAGATATGAGTTGAAGTTCATTTTTAGCTGGGTAAAAGAGCCCTTAGCCTACAGTAGCCTTCAGATACCATTAGAGATGGTGTGTTGAATCCAAATGTGGTTGGCATGGTGCATACATAAATTGACTTAGAATGTTGACACTATGAGCAATACCTGGCCTAGTAACAGTTAAATAAATGAACTAGCCAATCAAGCAGTCTATAGAGAGATAGTCCTCCAATAGAGTGCCTGTATCTATGCTCAATTTTATATTCTACTCCATAGGAGCATCAACTGGTCGAGTTCCACTAAAACTACAATCTTCTAGAATATCCAAGATATATTTTTGCTGGCATAAATAAAGACTAGAATAGGATCGAGCAGCCTTAATGCTCAGAAAATATTTTAGAGGCCTGAGGTCCTTGATATGTAACCGATTATGTAACAGTCTTCACCAAATTGATCAAAGAAGCATTAGTAACAGTAATGACTAGATCATTGACATATAGTACAACATAAATATAGTCACTGCCATTGTGCAAGACAGAGAGAATGATCAGCTTGACAATGTGTGAAACCAAAGTTATATGAGGCAGTAGAAAACTTGAAATACCATTGACGAGATGCTTGTTTCAAACCATATAGAGATTTGTGAAGTCGACACACAATATTCTCCCCCTTACACTGAAAACCAAAGGGAGGTTTCATATAGATTTCCTTGTCCAAGTTGCCATGTAGAAGGCGTTGTTAACGTCTATTGGTTTGGGAGGCCATCCTTTAGTTGTGGCAATGGTCAAGAGTACACGGACTATAACCAATTTGGCAAAAAGTACAAATGTATCATGATAATCTTTCCCTTCAACTTGGGTATAGCTATGGCGACTAGGTGGGCCTTATATAGTTCAATACTACCACCAAATTTTCGATTAATTTTATAGACCCTTTTGGAGCCTATGGCTTTCTTGCAAGGTGGAAGTGGTATGAGAGACCATCTATGATTCTAAGAAATAGCTTTCGATCTCAGCTTGCATGGCGTCTCTCCATTCCTGATGTTGTACTGTCTCAGTGAAAGGGGATGGCTCAGTCGCAGTAGACAAAGAAGTAAGAAATGTTAAATGGGGTTGCTTAAAATGAGTATATTGGAGGAAATTAGACATAGAGTAAGAAATACCTCGACCATTATCTTTGACGGAACTTAGTGTTTGAGTAAGTGAACAAGAGTAGGCCTAGAGGAAACGAGGAGGTTGATGTATTCGTTGGGGTCTGATGGATTGTTCAAGCATTGGAAGTAAGGGTGTTTGCGGTGGTGTGGGAATGGGGTGTGGTTGCGAGGGTGTAGGTGATGGTTGGTTTATCTCATCACATTGTGTGATGGATAATGGTAACACAGGCCCTGACAAGATAGGGTTGGGAAGCATCGAGTATGGAAAAATTATTTCATGAAACACAACATCTCAACTCACATGTATCTTTTTTGTGAGAAGATAAAAAATACGATACCCTTTTTGACCATTGGGATATCCAAAAAAAAAAAAAAAGAGTAGCACGAGCATCAAATTTATTTTGAATAAAGGTGTTGTGTCCAAAACACAAGCAATCGAAAACTCGAAGGTGTGTGAGATTTGGTGCGTGACATCTGAAATTTTCTTTGTAGTTTATGATATTTATATTATGTAATTAGTGTAGTAACTGTTAGTGAGGATCGATATGCTCTTGAATACGCATTGAACAAATTTCAAATATTAAATTTTTTACCGAGTTAAGGTTTTCCTATCGTTTTATATTTTTTGTTAATAATTTTAGTGGTATCAAAATAATTTCCTGATTTACTGACGTTTCAAATGAATACCGATTTCCTTGATTATTTACTGCAATGTGAAATACATGTCCAAATTAACATAATATCTCAATCTTTTTTATTAAATCATGCTATTTGTCACAAATGTCTTCATCTCCACCACATTTTTATCCACATGTCTAAATTAAATCCTTTGAACTTATCCATATGATCTCATGCATGACATAATCTTAACACTAGTTATTTTTTTGTCAACATTTAACTCTATTTAATTGCCATTATTACTTTTAACCAAGGCTAATAAATGTTACTACAAGACACTCCTAAATGTAGTGAATAACTATGGAAGATAAGAGATAAATGCATCATTTCCCCTACCTCCTTGAGCACCTCCATCTTTTTTCACTTCTCCAAGTTCAAGTTTTATTTTACTCTCTCTTTCAAGACAAGGTCCACACCCTTACTTTCAATTTAGTGTTTTGCAAGGTATCTTCATGAATTTCCTTTTATTTTTGTCAAATGAGCTTCATTGTTTTCGAAATAATGACACTTGTTAATTTTTATAATTATTTTTATTTCAAGGAAAGTAAAAGCTTTGTTTGTTGAGAATTCACTCGAGGTAAGTGAAAATCCGAAGGACTAAGCTAGAATATCTACTTAGTACTCTTAAGCTTGGTTGGTTGATTATTTATCTATTTACTATAAATTTTACTTTATATGTGTGTAAGTTGCCATGGTTAATTGTTGAACTATGGTGATTGTTGGGGTTTGTATTAAAAGGCTTTCCTCATGCCTAGAAAGTGTTTGAAGAAAACCCAAATGGTTTTGTTGCACCTTAAGTGGGAGAAGTGGGAAAATGGTAAAACTAGGCCTAAGAAGGGGTGTTTTGGTAAATTTTTGACAAAATATGGGGTAATTTCAAAATTTCCAGAATGGAGATAAGGCTGTTAACAGGTTTACTTTATGATTTTTAGTATTAATAAGTGGGTTTCTAAGTAAAATTACTGAAGAATCACGGGTTTACCCAGTGGCCACTCTTCCAATATGGAAGGGGAAGGTGGGGGATTCGAATCTCCACCTTCTCAGGGGGGTTGGGGGTGGGGACGAATTAGTTTCAGGTGTGGGTTTTGACTCCCACGCCCTGTAAGGAGATATGACAAAAATCTAAGAGTGAGAGTTAGAACAAGAGTAGAGTAGGACAAAAAAAAAAGTAATATTAATTAAGGGAAATCAAAGCCATTTAAAGAGAATGAGTTTTGAAGCTTAGGGGCAAATTTGTAATTTCACCAAGTTAAGGGATGAATTTGCGAAAAACTGAAACTTCTGTGGACTGTTCATAGCTTGTGAAACCTTAATTTGGATGATGTGTCAATTATGCAAAAATTGGAACTAATTGGAACTAGTCGTGCTAATAAATCAAAAGTGAGTTGTTTTAATGGTTTTTTAAAATATGTGGGGTGCCTATTGTGTAAATAAAATGTTAGTATGTCTTAGATAACAAAAGTATGGCTTTTAGTTTTTAATTTGATTAATATGACTTGGTTGGTTGAAAATTGGAACTTATGGGTAAATTTATAAAATGAAAAATTTTACAAGGGCGATAGTACAGTTTTTAAGAATTTGGAGTTATAGAAAATATTCCTTAAATTTGTGGAAAAAGTGGGCTTAACCAAGGGTGGCTTTAATATAAAAAAAAACGTAAATTTATGAGTTACCTTTAATTATTGGAATAGTAGTGTCTATTACTAAATGTATATCAAGAATTAATAAACCAGTGAAAGTTCTCTACTACCGAATGATTATGGCTTGGTGAAAAAAAAATATTTATTTTTTAAAGTGCACGTAATTGATTGATTCTCATGGTTATATGAAAGTGCCAAGAGATTAACGTCTTATCTTTTGTAATTGTAGACACATAAAAGTTTGTGATATGATTAATTATGGATGTCTTTGATATTAAAAGAACAAGACCTTTGCCACAGCCTATTCCCCACCAAGCGAATGCCCTTATGTGAGTATGTATAAAACTCTAAAGTAAGCTAGATATTTTACCGCATGGGACAATTCCCGACAAGGTTAAAATGATACGGAATTTTATGATGACATGACTCGTGTGGTCATGGTATGACATGGCTCGTGAAGCCATGATATCATATTAATAAATGGCTATCATCATACGAATGTACGGTGGTGCATTAATCTTCGTTAATGTAGATGACACCTGTGATTGATAGGGTGAGGTGTGACAAATGGGTATGTGTAATTCCATCCACCATTAGTTGGCGGTGATGATGCATTGGGAATCGAGATGCTCCTAGCAAGTGATGAATATGAGTTCATATGTATCAGTTGATGAGATGTTGTGGTACTTGTATATATATGTGATATTCGTTTGTACTTGTGTGATCGATTTTACGCAATATTATGATTGCTTCATTGATATGTCATGATATGAAAAATTGTTCATTTATCCTTGCACTCACTCGTAATGCATAGTTGTTTTGTATTGCCTTGAATTCACGATTTTTGTTTATATCAGGTGGAGTGATAGGCGGATCTCCTATCTTAGACTTAGAAATGTCATTTACTAGGCATCGGCTCATTCCTTTATTTTTCAGACTCATGGGATGGCTTTTCAACGGCCGCCACTTTTTAGAGCTCCAGCTCACATTGAGTATAGTTATGAAGAAGTTTCCTTATACGATTCTTATGTAAATTAAGTATACAACCACGGTTTGGGTCGATGTGAGACTTGCTAAGTGGGTCCCATATCGGTATATAGCTCGGTATGCGATCTTTGATGGCGATTGGTTAGGACCACTTAGAGAATTTGATGGTCCCCTGATTACATTTCCGATGGGCTAGTGATGGGATAGGTCATCGATCCTTAGATTTTAGTTTTGGTGTTGTACAGGTAGGCTTTTGGGGTAAATAAAGACAGTGTTGAAGTTAGGCGATCCCAACCCTTCCTAGATCTTTTGGTATTTTGTGTGTTGTTTTTAATGTTGTTTGGAGTTGTATATAAAGGTTAACATAATGAAATATTATCTGTAATATTTATCTGTTGTGATGATATTCTTGTATGTTGTATGGTAATGTATTTGTAGTGCTTCTGCTTGCTATATTAAAAAAAAAAAACAAATCAGAAAGCACACGTGTCGCATGTGACATTCTGGGAGTCACACGGTGATTGACTATGTAAAATCTCATATGGAGTTTTTTTCTTTCAAGACAATAGTGGGAAGTCTGTTTATGATGCAAGCGGCAATAAAAATGCATTCACCTCAAAACTCAATGGGAAGGTCAGATTGGAAGCATAAGGTACAAGCAATATTTAGAAGATGCGGTGCTTGCGCTCTACCACTCTATTTTGTTGAGGGGTGGACATGCAATTTGATTGATAAACAACACTCATGGGGTCAAAAAAAAAATTAATAAGCTTATTGAAAAATTCTTTTTAATTATCAGAATGGATGCAACGAATTTGTTTATTGAATTGGGTTTTTATCATCGAAAAGAAATTATTGATAAAATGATTTACATCAGATTTGGAAGACATTAAATAAAACCACATGCTACGAGAATAATCATTGACTATAATCAGGAAAAAAAGGTACCCCAGATTAAGAGGTGGTATGAAATGGGCCCCAAACATCCAAATGAACTAAATTAAAGCATGAAATAGTAGAAATTGTACTAGAAGAAAATGGCCAGCGAGATTGTTTCACAAGTGGGTACATAAAACAAGGAAAGGTAATAGAAAATAAAATGTTATTATCTAAAGCTTGCAGATGAACCGAATATGAACCCTTTTGCCCATCTTTGAAGGGAAATTGTGGGGGCTTGTCTGGATAGACGTTTACTTTTTACTTTTTGCTTAATCTAAATCTTGACAGTGGATGAAATTTGACTTGAAGATTCACATGTAATTTTTTTTAATGTTTTTTGGAAAATTAAATACCTTAAACTTTGTTGCGAAAGTAAAAAAAAAAAGGTGCCATATGCTTTGCTTAAACTTTCTTTAGAGGTTAAAAAAAGGCATACCTTTTTCAAGTTGCTCTCTTGGGCCGACTATGTAGCATTTCTCTTCTGAATGCCCATTTGGGATTCGGGATTTATCCATCTTTTGACTGGCACTTCCTTTCATTCTTTAGCTATTATCGGCTTTTGATGATCCCGTTTGATCCACAGACTGCGTTTGATTTTGAAATTTTGGCCAACAGAAAAAGCAAGTTATATAGCTGTCGATTCTGGCTGTCCTTATGTTGATATGAGTTAAAGAGAACCAGTTGTATGATGATTATACTCGCTTATGTTTTCTATACTTAGTTTCACAAGGTTTTGTGAGATGAGTGATGGGGCCCCCTAAGTCAGTTCAATGATGATATTGAATGCTGGAATAGCCTCTCTTAATTCAGATTCAAAGCTGCCTCCATCTGTTCTTCATATCCTCCACATAGGCAGAAGAAATAACGCTTGCACTCTTTTCTGTGTGTGTGTGTGCACGTGCGCACACGTGTTTTTCTTAAAA
This sequence comes from Eucalyptus curtisii, assembly GCA_017140595.1. Lineage (NCBI taxonomy): Eukaryota > Viridiplantae > Streptophyta > Magnoliopsida > Myrtales > Myrtaceae > Eucalyptus > Eucalyptus curtisii. The sequence goes on from CM029503.1 coordinate 6,406,256, forward strand.
TTTTCAGGTCCATCAGTGCATCTCTGTTATTACACTCCTTCGCAACAATTTTAGTGCCATTGAAAGTTAAGATATTATCATTTTGATGTGCAGTTAGAGCTGCAATATTTGGTGCATTGTATATCATCCTTGGAAAGCGTGTTTGGTTTTTCCCTAATATTCTTGCTGAGGAAGCAACTCTTGGAGAACTATTCCGTTTCTGGCCCAGTAAAGATGAGGAGGAGCGACCGAAGTGGACAACCAGGCTCTTTTATGCAATAGTAGCAGTGGTGGTCATCTTGTTGCTTAGGCATCATGCCCCTGATGAGGCCGCTAGAGCCAGGTTAGTAGCTGTTCTTGTTTCAAGGACTGATTGTTTTCTGCCTTTGCAAAAGCGAAGTTGGCTCTGTTCCTGTTGGAACCTGAAAGTACTACCTTATTAAATTTCTTCTCTGCATTCTTCTTGGAGGATCAACATATAAAGGCCAGAGCTCTTAAGATTGTGATATTTGAAAGCGGCTTTTGCCCAATTTCTTTTATAGAGCAGTAGGCCAGAATTGAATCAGAACACGAGGACGCACTTCCTTGCTGAGAGGGCATAGGAAGGCTGCTACCATTAGTTAAATTTTAGAAATATCATGAAAAGATTGACCTTTGAAAGGCTTATACACATTGTGGTTTATGGGGGAAACTTTTCTGTCCAGTTCATTCTGCTGGTTTCTATGGCATGGCCTTGTATTTCCATTGGGCTCAGGATTATACTTCTACTATTACAGGTACCAGAAAAGGGTATTTAACATAATTGACGATGTTATTGCGTGGTCTCTGAGGTTGGCTCTCTCTGGCATGATGGAGAAGCAGCCTACGGTGGTCAACGTGACAGAGCCCAACCACAACTTCACAGATGGTAGTAAGTCGAGCTCAGATACAGGAGGTGGTGAAGCCTCTCAAGAGCAAAGTGGGGACTCGGGTGAAAAGATAGAGGACTCTGATGCATTTCAGCAACCTGATAACATAGAGGACTCTGATGTATTTCAGGAACACGATGATCATATATTATGGTAGATTATCGGGCGGCCTGCACTTTAAGGATCACTTGCCCGGCTTGTTCTTTTCTTTTACTGGGGCTTTCCCTTTTCAATTTGGAGTGTAAAAGCAGTGTAACCAAAGGATCTGATAATAATGCAGTTAGGTGGAAAGATCCTCGTGCCCCCGTCAATAGGATTGTCTACAGATGACAATGAAGTGCTACTTAAGGAGGGTTTTCTTTGTTTTGCCCAACTTGAAACGTGGATCAATTTTTGGAGAAATCGTAGCATATTTACGGGTTCAATGCAAGCACTACCATGTTCTGGAGAAGCTTCAGCTTTCACTGTGCTGAAGCAGGGAGCTCTAAAAGTGGGGAAATGCTTAGCCTGCGTGGATGCCAATCGTGGGATATTACGAACCTCAGATGATGTGAATTCTATGTGAGGTCCCTGCTTGAAATCACCCAGACACTATTATAACGTATGTCATTGGATTCCAGCTATTCATGAACAAAGATATATCTCTGGAGCTCGAATTCCAGCTTTTGGCCGAAGATATCTCTTTTTTCTTCATTTTTTTTTTCTCTTTCACCGAACTAAACAAGAGATGTCACACTCTCCACTTTCTTCGTCTCTTCACCTTCATATCTCACCATTTGCAATTCAGATTGCGAACGGCTTGTGAAGGGCCCGTCTGGTTCGTTCCTCTTGATTTTGTCATTTGAACAAGCAAGAGGACTATATTAAACATTCACCAATAATTCAACAATCACACTAAATAAATTAAAAATTCAATAATTATATTGCAAGTTAGATCAAAATTGAGATACCATTTTATATCATTTTCTCATGAATATGTATAAAAAATAGGGAAAATTTCAGATAATGGTCGGAAGTGGATTATATTTTAAATAATGGCTTAAAATAGCTATATTAGTTTTAAAGAATGACATAATTTTCTAGCTAGTTAAGGGCATTTTCATCCTTTATTTTTTTTGTATTTTTCTTTATTCTTTCCTTTTTCTTTTTGCTAGTGGGTGGGATTGACCATGCCCAAAGAGTGCTAGGCAAGGGTCACCCTGCCCAATTTAGAAGAGAGCCACTCTCATTAGCCATAGTTGAGGCTGCTCTCACCAAAATTGGGAGACGGTCGCCTCACCAACCACAAGTGAGACCAGATCTCACCAAATCTAGGTGAGGGTTACCTTGCTAGTTGAAAATTCTCTTGAGCAGTCGAAATATTTAGCTGGCTAATAACCGATGAGATGAAAACCCTTATTTAAAACTTCTATAATCATTTCATACCTTTAATTAATATTGACATGTTGACACAAAGTTCACTTCATGCATTTTTTTTTTTAAAAAAATGGGGGACTTTAGGCCTGATTTGGAATTTTCCAAAAAATTCAGGCACTACTGCTTCTTTCATCCTGCTATACGAGCAGCAAAAATTCTCGCTCGCTCGCTCTCGAGAAGAATCCCAATCAATGCTCACGCCGCCGATGGAAACTTGGAATTCCAGTAATCGCACGACCTCGAAGAAGACGACGGCGACGGCGAGCGATGGTGGAAGCGGCGGCGGCGGGCTTGAGGCCCTTCCCGTCTCCCTCCTCGTCCACGACATCCTTCTCAAGCTGGATTTGGAGTCCCTCTCAGCCGCCGCATGCGTCTCCAAAACCCTACGCTCCGCCGCCGCTCTCGCCCTCTCCTCTCTCCCTTCTATCCACCTCGCGGTGAGTTCGAACCTATCACCGCATTCACGTCATTCATGCAGGCATCGCGTCGATGTATAGAGTTCGTAATCCTAGTCCATCGCGCGGCTTCTGGTTGTGATTTTGGAAATTGAATTGCGCGCCAAAAATTGGCAGGACTTTTCGCCGGACGTTCCAACTCTCGATCGCATCCTCTCCGCGTGCGGAGGCATCGGGAGCCTCACGGTCAACTGCCTCCGAGTGAATTATCGTGCGCTCGAAGGCTTCCTCGGCCCGCATATTCGCGAGCTGAACTTGTTATGCTGCGCCGCGATGCCGCCGAGCGCTCTTGGCTCGATTGGCCGGAGATGCCCCAATTTGAGGTATATTCAACTTCATGAATAATTTATCTGCAAAAGCATCGTTTTGTCTCCGTTGTTCTTGCTTGATCGCTGGGTTTTGAGGATTTTATTTTAGTGCATTCACGTGGTGGATGAGACACGGAGGCATCATGCTGCTCGTGTGTGTGCTTGAATTGTGCTGTGCTGTGCTGTCTGTCAATCTAAATTGACAGAAGCATCCATTGTTACTACCATGGCAGAGCTTTGAGGATTCGTGTTTACTTTGAAGTTATATCTGAAATTGATAGTGAAATCCTCCACGTCCATAAAGACCTCAATTCAAGGTGTAACATCTTTTTGGGTGAATATTAGATACTCATAATATGAAGTAAGCCTCCGAGATTTGTAGTAAACTGCCATGATGACCTCCGAGATTTGTAGTAAACTGCCATGATGACTTCGGCAGGCACGCAAGTCATGTTGGTCCGGAACAATTTGGTGTGGTATGATATTCTCTTTGCGTCCTTTCTGACAGGGTGCTGGTGCTGGAGTGGGCAGAGCGTGGCTCATATGATGAATTCACTGGAAATTTTCATCAAATGTTAAGCTGTTGTGTACACTTGGAGGTAATACAGTAGGAACAGGTTGTTTTCTTAAATTTCATTTCTCAGTCATTGAAAACTTACCTTTGAACAAGACTCTCTGGAAGGACCAACAGCTGTGGTGCAATGTATTTCGTGAAGTCTAGAGGGACCGATGGCTTCCCTGTATGCTCTCTTTAGTTGACATGTTGCATGCTAGAACTGATTCTGTTTCTTATTATACAGTCTCTTTGTCTAAAGATTCGAGGTGTAGAAGGCCCTGGGTATGCCTTTTCCTCTGGAATCTGGCCCAAAAGTATCAAGGTCCTGAAGCTGCAGCCAGCGCTTGAAGATGATGTAATCAGTCTGGTGAAGGAAATAGCAGGAAATGAGAACTGGCCTGAGGTCATTAAGTTGCCCTCTCTGCCATCTACTTGCTTGCTTCAAAGCTTATCGCTTCACGTGAGGACCATATTAGACAAGCTTGTCACCACGATTGCTGAGTCCATGCCTTGTTTGTTGGAGTTGGAGCTCGAAGATAGGCCATGGAAAGACCCACTACCACATGGTGATTTGACCAATGCCGGGATTCAGTCTTTGGGCTCTTGCGATCAACTGAAAAGCCTTTCTCTTTCACGAAATAGACAAAATTGCCAGGCATCTTTTAAAAGAGTCAATGACATGGGCATTTTCCTACTCTCTGAGGGCTGCAAGGGCCTAAAATCAGTACAGTTCTCTGGCTTTTCAAAAGTCAGTGATGCTGGTTTTGCATCACTTCTTCATTCTTGCAAGAACTTGAAGAAGTTTGAGGTGCGCAACTCCCAGTCTTTGTCTGATTTGGCTTTCCATGATCTGGCTGAGGCCCCGTGTTCTTTGACCGAACTGAGAATTCTATCGTGCAATCTCATAACCAGCGAGACAGTTAAGAAGTTGGCATTCTCCAGTAACTTGGAGGTTCTTGATCTCTCGGGCTGCCGGAGCATAGCAGATTCAAGCTTTTATTCCATATCATCTCTTAAAATGCTGAACACGTTGGATCTAGCTGGATCAGATATAACAGATAGTGGCATGTCGAAACTCAGTCAAGGGAGTGCGCCTATTCAGCGTTTGTCCCTTAGAGGCTGTAGGAGGGTAACAGATAAAGGGATTTCTCAATTGGTGCTAAGTGGAGGGATGGTTAGCAAAACATTATCCAGCTTAGATTTGGGTTACATGCCATATGTGTCAGACAAAGCGGCACATGCTATTGCCACTGGTGGCATAGCCATCACGGAACTGTGCATCAGGTCTTGTTTCAAAGTCACCGACTCCTCAATGGAAGCTTTGGCAAGGAAGGGAAGTCTTGAAAATGGAAGTCAACCAATTAGGAGGCTTGATCTTGTCGGCTGCATCAGTTTGTCTGTTCAGTCGCTCCAGATGCTGAAAAAGCCTTTGTTTCGTGGGCTATGTTGGGTCGGCATTGGTCGCACTTGTCTGGTGGATAAAGGAGGGAGTGTCTTATCTGAAATTTACGAGGAACGGCCATGGTTGACCGTCTGTAGTGGCGGTTGTGAAATGGGATGCCGAGATGGGTGGGAGTATCATGGAGGATCTTAGAGTGTAGTTTGGCATGATTTGTTGGAAGTCTCTTTGGTTTCAAAATTTGTCGTATCCATTATGAAGCTACCTTCCAACTTATATGTCGATTTACCAATATTTATTTTCTTCATTATGTTAACTACTTGAATTTGGATTAGCTCAATATCGTTCCATCGATAAGATTCAAATATAACAAGTTCCTTAAGCCTGTCGAGTATGCTCAATTGTTCTAAAATTTGTATGAGAAAGCAGTGTTTTGAAAATCGAAAATCTTTTAAATCATTTGCTTAATAAGTGTCTCGGGGCACTTGCTCGATTCTTGAAATCATTTTGCAGATTGCCATCGACATGTTATTTCAATATCGGATCACAAGAACATCGCCTTAGCGATCTCACAATTTTCACTTTGTAGTAAATTTGGTAAAAACATAACGACGTTTAAAGGCTGGATTTTGAAAACACCGGACAAAGTTTCAAATCCACGATTGCTAGTAAAATAAAATGCTCCTAAATTGTCATTTGAGCAACCGAGAGGACTATATGGAACATTTGCTGATAGTTCATGAGACCGGACATGGAATGAAAGATCCCAATGCGAACCGATTCAATTCTTTTTTCTTGTATTATAAATGTACATATTTATACACAATTTGCAACTAATTTCCTAAATCAACTCCTGCAGATATGATAAGTACAACCAAAAAATGGAATAAAACTACTAGGAATTAAATATATGATCACGCTAAGATTTCGTATGATTTGCTAAGATTTCATGTGATCACGCTAAAACTCCCCCTCAAGTTGGTGCATGTGGGTTACTAACGCCCAACTTGGAAAGTAGTTGCATGTACTGATCCCGGCCTAGTGGTTTGGTAAACACGTTCGCTAGTTGTGACTTTGTACCAATCTTCAATGGAGCAATGAAGCCGACTTGTATTTTTTCACGAACGAGATGGTAATCAAATTCAATGTGTTTCATTCGCTCGTGATCATAGTGTAAGGAAAGTCGGGCTTGAAGAAGCATGCCAATGTCTTGTAAAAGATATGATAACCAGGTAATCCTATATGTGGTTACTGTCATTGCACAATATTCCACTTCAGCAGAAGAGCGTGAGACTGTACTTTGTTTTTTGGTTTTTCATGAGATAGGCTATCACCCAATAAAATGCAATACCCAGTTGTTGAACGGTGAGTCATGAGGCAACTACCCCAGTTTGAGTTACAAAAAACTATGAGTTGAAGTTCATTTTAGCTAGGTAGAAGAGCCCTTAGCCTACAGTAGCCCTCACATACCATTGGAGATGGCGTGCTGCATCCAAATGTGGTTGGCGTGGTGCATGCATAAATTGACTTAGAATGTTGACAGTATGAGCAATATATGGCCTAGTAACAGTTAAATAAATTAACCAACCAATCAAGCGGTCTATAGAGAGACGGTCCTCTCGCCTATATCTATGCTCAATTTTATATTCTACTCGATAAGAGTATCAACTGGTCAAGTTCCACTAAAACTACAATCTTAATATCCAAGATATATTTTTTGCTAGCATAAATAGAGACCAGAACAGGATCGAGCAACCTCAATGCCCAGAAAATATTTTAGAGGCCTGAGGTCCTTAATATGTAACTGATTATGCAACAATCTTCACCAAATCGATCAAAGAAGCATTAGTAATAGTAACGACTAGATCATTGACATATAGTACCACAAAAACATAATCATTGCCATTGTGCAAGACAGAGAATGATCAGCTTCACAATGTGTAACACCAAAGTTACATAAGGTAATAGAAAACTTGAAATACCATTGATGAGATGCTTGTTTCAAACCGTATAGAGATTTGTGAAGTCGGCACACAAGATTCTCCCCATTATGCTGAAAACCAAAGGGAGCTTTCATATAGATTCCCTCGTCCAAGTTGCCATGTAGAAGGCGTTGTTAACGTCTATTTGTTCCGGAGGCCATCCTTTAGCTGTGGCAATGGCCAATAGTACACGAATTATAACCAATTTGCAAGAAGTACAAATGTATCATGATAATCTTTCCCTACAACCTAGGTATAGCCTTTGGCGACTAGACAAGCCTTATATAGTTCAATACTACCACCAAATTTTCGTTTAATTTTATAGACCCTTTTGGAGCCTATGGCTTTCTTGCGAGGTGGAAGTGGTATGAGAGACCATCTATGATTCTAGAAAGAGCTTTGATCTTAGCCTGCATGGCGTCTCTCCATTCCTAATGCCGTATTGTCTTAGTGAAAGGGGATGGCTCGATAGTAGTAGACAAAGAAGTAAGAAATGCTAAATGGGATTGCTTAAAATGAGTATATCGGAGGAAATTAGACATAGAGTAAGAAATACCTAGACCATTATCTTCTGTAGAACTTAGCGCTTGAGTAAGTGAACAACAGTAGGCCCAGAGGAGACGGGGAGGTTGATGTATTCGTTGGCGTCTGATGAATTGTTCAAGCATTGGAAGTAAGGGTGTTTGTGGTGGTGTGAGAATGGGGTGTGGTTGCGAGGGATTTGTAGGTGATGGTTGATTTATCTCATCTGTGACGAATAATGGAAACACGAGCCCCAACGAGATAGGGTTGGGAAGCATTGAGTATGGAAAAATTATTTTATGAAACACAACATCTCGGCTCACATGTATCTTTTTTGTGAGAAGATAAAAAATGTGATACCCTTTTTGACCATTGGGATATCCCCAAAAAAAAAAAAGAAAAAAGAAACCAGAGTAGCATGAGCATCAAATTTATTTTGAATGAAGGTGTGTGAGATCCAGTGTGTGACATCTGAAATTTTTTTTTGCAGTTTATGATTTTAGGATATATAATTAGTATAGTAATTGTCAGTGGGGATTGATATGCTCCTGAATACGTATTGAATAAATTTCAAATATTAAATTTTTACTGAGTTAAGGTTTCCTTATCGTTTTATATTTTTTGTTAATAATTTAGTGGTATCAAAATAATTTTCTGATTTACCGACGTTTCAAATGAATACCAATTTCCTTGATTATTTATTGCCATGTGAAGTATCTATCCAAATTAATATAATATCTCCATTCTTTTTATTAAACCATGCTATTTGTCACATATGTCTTCATCTCCACCACATTTTTATCCACAAATCTTAATTAAATCCTTTGAACTTATCCATATGATCTCATGCATGACATAATCTTAACCCTAGTTATTTTTTATCAACATTTAACTCTAATTAATTGGCATTATTACTTTTAACCAAAGCTAATAAATGTTACTTCAAGACACACCTAAATGTAGTGAATAACTATGGAAGACAAGAGATAAATGCATCATTTCCCCTACCTCCTTGAACGTGCACCTCCATCTGTTTTCACTTCTTCAAGTTCAAGTTTTATTTTACCCTCTCTTTCAAGAAAATGTCCACGCCCTTACTTTCAATTTAGTGTCTTATAAGGTATTTTCATGGATTTCATTTTATTTTTGTCAAATGAGCTTTGTTGTTTTCTAAATAATGACACTTGTTAATTTTTATAATTATTTTGATTTCAAGGTGAGTAAAAGTTTTGTTTGTTGAAGATTTCACTCAAGGTAAGTGAAAATCTTAAGGACTAAGCTAGAATATCTACTTAGTACTCTCAAGCTTTGTTGGTTGACTATTTATTTATTTACTATAAATTTTACTTTATATGTGTGTAAGTTGCTATGGTTAATTATTGAGCTATGGTGATTGTTGGGTTTGTATTAAAAGGCTTTCCTCATGCCTAGAAGGTGTTTGAGGAAAACCCAAATAGTTTTGTTGCACCTTAAGTGGGAAAAGTGGGAAAATGGTCAAACTAGGCATAAGAATGGGTGTTTTGGTAAAATTTTTGAAAAATATGGGGTAATTTTGAAATTTCGAGAATAAAGATAAGGCTATTAACAAGTTTATTTTATGAATTTTAGTGTTAATAAGTGGCTTTCTAAGTAATATTAATTAAGGGAAATCAAAGCGGTTAAAAAAGAATGAGTTTAGAAGCTTTAGGGGCAAATTTGCAATTTCATCAAGTTGAGGGACGAATCTGCAAAAAAATGAAACTTATGGGGACTGTTCACAGCTTGTTAAACCTTATTCTGATAGGTTGTACTATAATCTTTAGAGTTAATTTCTTAATTTGCATGATGTGTCAATTACGCAAAAATTGGAACTAGGTGTGCTAATAAATCAAAAGTGGGTTGTTTTAATGGTTTTGTAAAATATTTGGGGTGTCTATTGTGTAAATAAATAGTTAGTATATCTTAGATAACAAAAGTATGGCTTTTAGTTTTTAATTTGATTAATATGACTTGGTTGGTTAAAAATCGGAAATCATGGGCAAATTTATAAAATGACAATCTTACTAGGGCAATAGTATAGTTTTTAAGAATTTGGAATTATAGAAAATATTCCTTAATTTTGAGGAAAAAGTGGGCTTAACCAAGGGTGGCTTTATGATTAAAAAAATGTAAATTAATGAGTTACCTTTAATTACTGAAGTAGTAGTGTCTATTGCTAAATGGATATCAAGAATTAATAAACCAATGAAAGTTCTCTACCAAATGATTATGGCTTGGTGAAAAAAATATATATATTTGTTAAAGTATATGTAATTGATTGATTCTCGTGGTTATATGAAAATGCCAAGAGATGAATGTGTTATCTTTTGTAATTGTAGACACAGAAAAGTTTGTAATACTTATTGTACCGTGATTAATTATGGATATCTTCGATATTACGTGAACAAGACCTTTGCCACGGTCTATTCCCCACGGAGCGAATTTTCTTATATGAGCATGTATGAAACTCTGAAGTCAATTAGATGTTTTACCACATGAGACGGTTGTCTACAAGGTTGAGATGACATGAAATTTTATGATGACATGACTCATGTATTCATGGTATGACATGGCTTGTGAAGCTATGGTATGATGTTAATAAATGGCTATCATTATACGGATGTATAGTGGTGTATTAATTTTCGCTAATGTAGATGACACATGTGATTGATAGGGTGAGACTTGGCAAATGGGTATGTGTAATTCCGTCTCCCATGAGTTGACGGTGATGATGCATCGTTAGTTGAGATGCATTGGGAATCGAGATGGTCCTGGTCAATGACGAATAGAGTTCATATGTGTAAATTAACGAGATGATGTGATACTTGTATATATATGTGATATTTGTTTGTACTTGTGTGATCGATCTTACGCATTGTTATGCTTGCCTCATTAATATGTCATGTTGCACATTTATCTTTGCACTCGTAATGCATAGTTGTTTTGTACTACCTTGAATTCATGATTTTTATTTATACCAGGTGGAGTGATAGGCGGATCTCTTATCTCAAACTTAGGAATGTCATTTACTAGGTCTTGGCTACTTCCTTTATTTTTCAGACTTGTAGGATGGCTCTTCCGCCACCGTTGCTTTTTGGAGCTCCAACTCACATTGAGTATAGTTATGAAGAAGTGGTATTGCCTTATATGGTTCTTATGTAAATTAAGTGTACAACCATGGTTTGGGTTGATGTGAGACTTGTTAAGTGGGTTCCGCACTGGTATATAGTTTGGTACGCGATCTTTGATGGCGATTGGTTAGGACCACTTAGAGGATTTGATGATCCCTTGATTACATTTCCGATGCACTAGCGATGGGAGAGGTCATTGATCCTTAGATTTTAGCTTTGGTGTTGTACAGGCAACCTTTTGGGTATAGAAGGATAGTGTTAAAGTTAGACGATCCTAACCCATCCTAGATTTTTTGGTATTTTGTGTGTTGTTTGTAATACTGTTTGGAGTTGTATATATAAAGTTAACATAATGAAATATTATGTGTAATATTTATCTAATGTGATGATCTTCTTGTATGTTGTATGGTAATGTATTTGTAGTGCTTTTGCTTGCTATTAAAAAGAAAAAATAAATTAGAAAGTACACGTGTCGCGTGTGATGTTCTGTGGCGTCACACAGTGACTTACCATGTAAAATCTCATATGGAGTTTTTTTTCTTTCAAGACAACAGTGGGAAGTTTGTTTATGATGCAAGCGGCAATGAGAATGCATTCACCTCAAAACTCAATTGGAAGGTCAGATTGAAAGTATAAGGCATAGGCAATATTTAGAAGGTGCCAATGCTTGTGCTCTACCACTCTATTTTGTTGAGGGGTGAACATGCAATTCGATTGATAAACAACACCCATGGGGTCTAAAAAAAATTGGTAAGCTAATTGAAAAATTCTTTTCAATTGTCAGAATGGATGCAACGAATTTGTTTATCGAATTGGGTTTTTATTATGGAAAAGAAATTATTGATAAAATGATTTATATCAGATTTAGAAAATATTAAATAAAGCCACATGCTACAAGAATAATCATTGACTACGATAGGAAAAAAAGGTGTCCCATATAAAGAGGTGGTATGAAATGGGCCCCATACATCCAAATGAATTAAATCAAAACATGAAATTGTAGAAATTGTACTAGAATAAAATGACAAGCGAGATTGTTTCCCGCAACATTTAGAAGGTGCCAGTGCTTGCGCTCTATCACTCTATTTTGTTGAGGGGTGAACACGCAATTCGATTGATAAACAACACCCATGGGGTTTAAAAAAATTTGTTTATCGAAAAATTCTTTTCAATTGGGTTTTTTTATCATGGAAAATAAATTATTGATAAAATGATTTACATCAGATTTAGAAGACATTAAATAAAGCCACATGCTACAAGAATAATCATTGACTACGATAGGAAAAAAGGTGCCCCATATAAAGAGGTGGTATGAAATGGGCCCCATACATCCAAATGAATTAAATCAAAAGCATGAAATAGTAGAAATTGTACTAGAATAAAATGACAAGCGAGATTGTTTCCCAAGTGGGTACATAGTGCAAGGAAAAGTATTAAAAAATGAAATGTTATTATCTAAAGCTTGCAGATGACGATGGCAAGATGAACCCAAATGTCCCAACCATCAGTTCTAGAGGTCAAAGTGTGTGCCTGGTGTGGTGGTGGATGTCAAAGAAGTGGGTTGGGGTATGTAAAGGCAATATAAAACATTGTGTTGCTTACCCATCACTAAAGTCCTCATCAAGATTGGGTCTTTTGATGCAATATTGAAAGAAGAAGTAGCAGTAGTAAGTTTACTGATTGAAATAAGATTAAATCGAAATTGGGGAATGAATAAAACATGATCAAGAGTTAGATCTAGTAGTAGAGAAATCCGTCCAATTCATTGAAAATAAACCAAAATCCTATCGGGAAGGGAAACAAGGTTGGAAGTTATGTTATCATAAAACTCAAAAAGCAATGCTACATCACAAGATATATGATCCGTTGCACCAAATTCTAGAATCCAGGATGAAGTAGAATTTAAAAGAAATGGAAGTGCCTGCTAAATTCACTAAAGGAAAATAAGAAGGTGTGGTATTACCAGTCGCACGTAAATGAAGGAGTTGTTCTATTTGTACGGGTTGGTGGAGAGAAGGAATCACCGGTGGCAACTATATCGAAGAACCAATTATGGGTGAATGTCATTGGCGACTAGAGTCATTGGTGGGGCGCTTGTTACAATCATTCCACCATTCCGAATATCCGTGCTTCTTAAAAGACATGCTTTTAAGCTGTCCAACCCTTCTATAGTGAGTACAATGTAAAACAGGTTTGGAAGAACCCATAGCTAGAGAAATGTGAGTATCATTAAGACAGAACGTGGCCATGGTAGCAAAATCGTGAATAACAGTGCGATTGTTATAACAATGCGCTGTAATTCCTCTTGTAATAGTGAGGTATATGCTCTATTGATAGTAGGGAATGGATTTATAAAGAAAATTTCACTCCGAATTGTGGCATAAGATTCATTGAGGCATTGAGAAAATCTATTAGTAAATCTGTTTCAAGAAACTATAGAAGAGTCAACATTGCTCTACAACTACAAGTCGGCAAGACTCGATACAACAATAGTTTATCCCGATAGAATTTAATCACAGCATAATAGGCAAAAATCGAAGCTAGACCTTGCTGATGTGTAAAAAACCCTAGGGATCCCAAAATTTTGAGGAGCGTTACAAGGGGAGAAGCGCTCCCAAAGATCATTCCAAACATTATTTGTTAAGTCACGCCAAAAAATGCTATGTGAAATCGTTGGTATAGTAGAATGAATCAACTAGGACCTCACCATGCTATCGCAACATATCGGGAAAAGTACAAAAAAAGTCCTAAATCTATTGCATTGGTACCAATTCAGTTCTAAACTTTTCAATTGGACCAATTCAGTCCTAAACCTTTTAATATTGGTACCAATTCAGTCCATCCGGCCAATTTTGGCCGGCCGACGCTAATGTGGACGTCGGCCGGTGACGTGGAAATTTTTATGATTTTATAATTATTTTTTCGATTTTTTAATTAATTTTTTTCGTTTTTCTTTTCTTTTTCCTTTTTTTTTTTTTTTTCTATCTTCTTCCTAGCAAGGCCGCGGGCCCTCGCCCGCCGCCGGCGAGGGTCACGGCCCTTGCCCGGCCTCTCCCAGGGTCGCGGGCGAGGCTGGCCTAGCCTAGCCTAGATCGGCTGCCGGCGAGGCGGCTTAGCCCAGATCTGGGCAAGGCCAGCCTCGCCCTGGCCTTGCCGCAGGCGAAGGCGTCCTCTCCCGCGGCCAACCTCGCTTGGCCTCTCCCAGGGCCGCGGACGAGGCGGCTTAGCCCAAATCTGGGCGAGGCCAGCCTCGCCCTAGCCTTGCCGCGGGCGAGGGCGGCCTCTCTCGTGGCCGGCGAGGCCAAAAACCCTCGCCCGCGGCCATGGGCGAGGCCGAGCGAGGGCCGCGACCCTCGCCGACGGCTAGTGAGGGCTGCTCGGCCTCGCCTAGGGCCGCGAGCGAGGTTGTCCTCGCCCGTATCCGAGCAAAGCCGCCTCGCCGGCGGCCCCGGGAGAGGCCTTGCGAGGGCCGCGACCCTCGCCGACGGCGGCGAGGGCTTCGCGGCCCTTGCCCAGTGGCTGGCGAGCCTCACCGGAGGCTCGCCGGCCACCGCTAGGAAGAAGACAAAAAAAAAAAAGAAAAAGAAAAAAAAATTATTAAAAATCGAAAAAATAATTAAAAAATCATAAAAATTCACATCAGCGTCCGGTCACCGGTCGACGTCCACGTTAGCGTCGGCCGGCCAAAATTGGCCAGATGGGCTGAATTGGTACCAATATTAAAAGGTTTAGGACTAAATTGGTCCAATTGAAAAGTTTAGGACTGAATTGGTACCAATGCAATAGGTTTAGGACTTTTTTGGTACTTTTCCCCAATATATCCATAAGGGATAATCAAAGAGATTGAATTAGGATGCCGCAAGGACCCATCAACAAAACACAACTTATTTTTCACCTCAAGGGCTATGAGCATGGCACGATGCCATGCTTGATAATTGTCTCCATCTAAAGGAGGAGAGACTGAAGGGAAATTTGGATGGTCACTTGAGTGAATTTTTTTTTTTTTTTTTGAGAATTGACATCGATCTTGGAAGAAACAACGGAAGGGATTTGATTGGCCATGAATAAGAAACTACATCGGAATCAATATATGCTCTGATAGCATGAGAAAAGACATAAAATGGAGATCTCAATGTAAACCGATTCAAATTTTCTTGTTTTCCAAATATACATATATATATATATATATATATATATACAATTCGCAACTAATTTCCTAAATTCACTCCTAAGATATGATAGGTACAACCAAAAGATTGAATTAAACAATTAGAGATAAGGTATGTGATCATGTTAAGATTTTATATAATTTGCTAAGATTTTATGTGATCATGCTAAAAGTTCAAAAATCATGTTGGAAAAATTAGAAATTTACGAACTATGTTGCAAATTGGATAAAAATTTAAAGATATTTTCCTTAAATATTTATTAAAAAATCAGGGGTTAATGCGACGTTTATCCTGAAACGTAAGTAGGAAAAAAAAAATTCCGGGAGCACTTTCGCGCGTGGCTCTCTCGCTCTCTCTCTCGAAGTATCCGCAATCAATGCTCCCGCCTCCAATGCAAGCTTCGAATTCCAGTGATCCTAGAGGCACGACCTCGAAGAAGACGAAGACAACGGCGGCGAGGGCAAGCGACGGTGGAAGCGGTGGCGGCGGGGGGCTTTAGGTCCTTCGCCGCGCCCGTCTCCAAAACCCTACGCTCCGCCGCCGCTCTCGCCCTCTCCTCTCTCCCTTCTCTCCACCTCGCGGTGAGTTCGTAATCTCCGCTATCTCCGCAAACGCACGACATTCATATAGGCACAGCCGCGTCGATGTGTAGAGCTCATAATCTAAGTCCATCGCGCGGCTTCTGGTTGTGATTTTGGCAGGACTTTTCGCCGGACGATCGAACTCTCGATCGCATCCTCTCCGCGTGCGGAGGCGTCATGAGCCTCGCGGTCAACTGCCTCCAGGTGAATTTTCACGCGCTCGAAGGCTTCCTCGGCCCGCACATTCGCGAGCTGAACTTGTTGTGCTGCGCCGCGATGCCGCCGAGCGCTCCTGGCTCGATTGGCCGGAGATGCCCTAATTTGAGGTATCTTCAACCTCATGAAAAATTTATCTGGAAAAGCATTGTTTCGTCTCCGTTGTTCTTGCTCGATCGTTGGGTTTCCAAGATTTTACCGGTGGATAGGACAGTAGATAAGACAGAGGCTTCATGCTGCTCGTGTATGTGTTGGAATTGCGCTCTCTGCCAATCAAATTCGACAGTTCGTTTCCCCTCCATTGTTAATACTGTGGCAGAGTTTTGGGGATTCGTATTTGCTTTAATGTTTTACTTAGAGGAACAAATGCTCAAAATTGATAGTGAAATCTTCCACGTCCATAATGACCTCAATTCAGAGTTCAACATCTTTTCAGGTGAATATTAGATGCTCATGATATAAATTCAGCCTCCAAGATTTGTAGTAAATCGCCGCGATGACTTCAGCAGGCACGTAAGTCGTGTTGGTCTGGATTCGTTGGTCTGGAACAAGAATATTAAAATATCTTTTAAAGTAATTTACGATATTTCTTCTGATTTTCTATATATATTTTGATTATGTCTGATTTAATTTCCTGTGTGAAATTCTCTTTGTCCATGTTCGCCTTCATTCCTACAAAAGCCGATGCCGTTCGCATTAGGGATGTCACAACACCATTTGGAATATTAAAATATCTTTTAGAATAATTTACGATATTTCTTCTAATTTTTTATATTTATTTTGATTATGCACATCTGATTTAATTTCCTGTGATTTCCTCTGTCTAAGCCTATAATTAAATTATCCTTACACTCTTTTTCTATATATCAAAATATAATAAAATCTCTCAATTCTCTCTTCTGCATTCATATTTCCAACTTTATAGCCTTGAGTGTCAGTGTTCTTCTGCATTCCTATTTCCAACTTTATAGCCTTCATTCCTACAAAAACCTTTGATAGTATCCAACAAAAGTTTCAAATCCATGATCACAAGTAAAACAAAATCCTCCCAATCTATCGTTAGTGGGCGATCATTGGGCGGCCCTAACTCGGGAGAGGTCTAAACTTTTGCTCAACCCCGCCACCATAATGGGATCGGGCCGGGCTCGGCTCCAACCTGACCGTGCTGGACCAGGTTTTCTCACGACACGTCTTTCTCCACGCCCGCCCAGCAAACTCACGACCCGAGCCGGTTCTGTTGCGGACCGTTAGTGTTAGGTCAATGAACAGGGCCCAAGCGTGGCTTAGGCGATACCTCATTGTCACGAATCGCACGGTTGCCGCTCCGTTCGCGAACATGCGTCCCCATAAGGCGACATATTTTATAGAATTCCCCCCAAAAGGCCAAATAAAAAAAGACAAACGATGAGATGGGTGGTCACTATAGCTCCACGTGTCTCGTCCTCGCGACGTCGCGCCTGCACTGTGTGGTCCCCGCCGCCGCTACACTTGTCCCCCCAATAACTCGCCGTCAAGTGCGTGTCACGTGGATCCTCCGGTTTTTTTTTAATTATTTTATGGCGGGCTTTTGATAAACTCACCCGCCTTGGTTCCGCCGGTTCGTGCATTTTCTCCACGGCTGGGTTTTTTGTGTTTATAATGTCGCGAGGAATGCCATTTCGAATTTTTAAATTTTTTTATTTTATTTTTCATTTTTTTCTTTCTTTTTTTTTCTTTTTTGGAAGAATCTGCGGTGACGGGTCGCGGTCGTTACGAAATCGACATGCGGCGGCCTGTTTTTCTATTGCACGATTGTTTTTGGAGCGACCGAAATCGAGACGAATTGTTGAAATTAGCTGAACTTGTTCTTTCTTTGAGCGGAACGAATGCCGTTCCGGTTCATCTACGCAGACGTAGATTGAACCCCGGGATGCGTGGACCTCGGCTTCATCCGTGACGATCTGGCTAGATTCATGCGAGGGGCCGATTCCCGAGAAGGGATGTTCGTGCGGTGAATTTATGGAAGACTCGAGTCTTCAAACTTACGATGGAGCTAAAAGTTTTCCTATTCGATAAAAAATTTTGAATTGTGTTATTTGAGATGCTCAAATTGTTGCAACATCGATTTTGTAGGTGCCATTGCGCAAAGCTTGGTGAGGTCGGCTTGGCATTTGCACTATCTTATGCATTGGTGCACCCTTGCGATAATGAAAACCTATTTGGTATCATGTTCTTTATTTATTTTTTTGATAAAAAATAATAAATAATTTTTTTTAGAAAATGTTATGCTTTTTAAATGTGGGCCCCATTTTGACCTCATTTGCTCTCTTGCTCGTTCGTCATCCTCTTCTTTCTCGTTGTAAAAATAATCACTTGAAATGTTTAGTTAATTAAAGATATTTTTAGAACCACGCTTTTTCCACTCGCTGTTTGTCCACTGCACTTCTCAATGTTCTCATCACAATATTTTGACTATATTATCTTTTGCAAACCCTTTCTTTAAGCAAATTATGCTCAAACTATCATTCAAGTTAAATGCGGGCCCCATTTTGACCTCATTTGCTCTCTTGCTTGTTCGTCATCCTCTTCTTTCTCGTTGTATTCTCAACCTATGTCCTCCTCTACGCACCCCACCCCAAAGGTCCCATTGACCACGCCATCCGCTCACTTCGCTGCCCCTCGCGACCTCGACCCACCGTCGTCAAGACATCACTCTCTCGGCAACATCATTCACTTTTAGATCCTGAAGTCTCGTCCTCAATCGGTCCAGATCTTATGCGTTAACTCTAGTGACATCGATTCTGAATTTCGAGACTCGTGAGAATGCTCGACAAGTACTTGGGAGCTTGCTGGAGCTACCAAATCTGGCGGGAGGAGCGACACGGTAAAGGGACCATCCTATGACCATCATCGTCCTTCGCAGCACCATCAATGCCAGCAAGTTCGGCATGTTGGAGCGAAACTTTAATGACCTCTGCGACCACTTCTACTTGCGAAAGCACATGGAGTCCCATCGCGTCCTTGAGGAGGTCCTTATGGCCCTACTGGGGGCTCAGTCCAGGTCCACTCAGTCGTCGTCATCAAACAGCTTCAAGATGTTCGTCATGTGGAAGATCCTCATCGAGGAAAGCGAAGACAAGAAACCTCGGCCCGAGGATATTCGATTGGACCAGAAAAGAGTTGAGTGGCTGTGGAACACTCATATCTTTCCAATATCATCGGGCCTAACAAGCATAGCGTTGCTCGTCACAAGTTCATCCCTGAAGCCGTGCGAGAGCCCCGTCGGTGATCACTACTTGTTAAATTCGGTTAAGAATAAAATGGATTATTGAGGATTGCAAGATATTGAGATCTTTCATAATAGAGCATTCTTAAGCACGGAGATTCCAAGGTTTTTGGCTAAATTGCCTTTGATTAGGGAACTGTTGTGGTCACATCCCGAGATGGAGTTCTTGTAATCAAGATGGAGTTCTTGCGGTGGATGGACGGTGATGCTACGTTTGCTGCTTTGGCGTGTGAGGTTCTATGGGAGAGGTATAAGGACTCCAACATCATGATGCATGGCTAGAATGAGAAGGTGCATGATCAGAAGAATTGGATTGGGTTGAATATTAGTAGCTTCTATAGGAATTGTCAGTGGTTACTGGACAATTCATACTTCTCGTTGCTCTTCTCATTACGAACCATCCTCATCAAGCAAATCGAGCTTAGTTTCAACTCAACCCTACCTCTTCACAGTCAATCGCGTTATCCAACGTCGAAATTTAAGGATGCCCAGAAACTATCGATGGAACAAGCAAAAGAGAGAATAGGGAGATGAGAAGAAAAAGAAAGAACCAATTAAAAAGTGGGACACAAAATGGGCTCCACATTTAACTAGAATTACCGCACGAAAGTGGCACCCATGGGGGACCATAATGCAGAGTGTATTAACTTAGAGAGTGGAAAAAATGTGACCCTTTTTTTTATTATCAACTCGTACCTAGACTTTTTCATAAATAATGAAAGTATTTTTCATTTATTCATTTTTAGAAGTGACCTAACTAATCATTTTTATGAAAACATTTTTCCAATCATGCATTTTTCACAAAATAATTAGAGCCTTAGTCTAAATCCTAAGTCGAGGGGCACAACACAA
Source organism: Eucalyptus curtisii (assembly GCA_017140595.1). Taxonomy (NCBI): domain Eukaryota; kingdom Viridiplantae; phylum Streptophyta; class Magnoliopsida; order Myrtales; family Myrtaceae; genus Eucalyptus; species Eucalyptus curtisii. Next base: position 6,426,013 of record CM029503.1, read on the forward strand.
CTAATGGAGGAAATTATAATTAGAAATAATGTCTTTTTTTTTTTTTTTGGGTGGTCAAGAATATACCTACTTTCATCATTTGAGAAAATGCTCGCCAACCGAAGAAATCCAAGCTCTCTTTTTTTTCTTTGAATGGGTACAACTTATCGATTGTCCAAGGGCTATATTTTGTATATTAAAATTTAAAAGGAAAATTTCAAAAAGAGGCCTGAAGTGTCTTAGTTTTCTCAAATAAAGCTATACCGTGAACATTATTTTAAATAAGAGTATGAAGTGATCAAATTATTTTAAATAAGGGCTTGAAGTAACTAACCCTTTAGTTAGCAGTGACTTTTCCAGCTATCGAAGAAGGATTATTTTGGTTAAAAAAATTGTAACTATATTTTTTATTTTTTCATCCTTTTCTCATTTTCTTTTCTTTTTCCTCTTCCCTTCTCTGGACATGGCCAGGACAGTTGGCGGATGTCACCCTCGCCCACCTATATGAAGGTTGCCCTCATCGGATCTAGCGAGAACTGCTCTCAAATAAAGGCTTAAAATAATATTAACTTCATGCCCTTATTTGAGAAAATAAAGATACTTCGAGCTATTATTAGAAACAATATCTACTCTAAGCCTTTATTTAAGAAAATGATGACACTTCAAGATCTTATTTAGAATTTTCCCAAATTTAAATTAAACTTCAGATAAACCAACGCAAATTACTTTCGTCTTTCATCAATTTAAATTAGACTAAACGCTACGCACATCTCCTAAAATGATCGCACGGTTCCTCTCGGGCGGGCGGAGCCGGAGCCTCTCGGCCCGGTCCATCCCTTCACCAAAACCCGCCCGCTCAATCTCCCGGGCCGGGCCGGGCCGGCCGCCTGGGCCCTACCGAGGAAAACCACGCTCCGAGAAAAAACACACCAAAACGGTCATCCGAAGGAAACAAAAAAGAAAAAGGAGCCGGAAAATGAAAAATAAGGAAGGGTGACGAAGATGACTAGAAGGTTGGCCTGTCACCCACGTGTCCGGATACGACGGCTTGTTGAGCACGAAGGGGTCCACGTCGGGTGATGCAATCATCACCCTACTCCTCTTTCTCTCTCTCTCTGTGGAAACTTAAAAAAAGGGGGAACAAATAAAATAAATAAATTAAAAGTAAGAAGAAGGAGGGGGCTCTTTTATATTATAGTACACAGCCCCACACAGTGACCACTTTAAAAACCTCTCTCTATTTTTTCCCTCGGAGAATCGCTGGAGAAATCGGATTGACTCGCCTTTGAATTCCTCCTCCTCCGGGGAAAATCCCACGCCGAGCTTCCGCTTTGGGGGCGGCCGCCGGAAATCTAGGGCTCCACTCCGCCGTCCTCCTCCGTCGTCCGGTAAGTTCGGGCTCGGTTTTGTGGCGGAATTCGGGCGGGAATTTTGCTGCTTTTTCTTGATTGGAGTTTTGGGTTTGGGTCGGGGGTTGGGGTTTGCATGCGGGTTCTTTTAGGGTTTCGTGCATGCGGGTTCCCGGCGTTGAATTGCGCGTCTCCCGCGTGGTCTTTAGCTTCTCCAAGCTCGTTGCGGGGGTGTGATTTGGAGGCGAGTCTTGCTGATTGCGCTGGGGAGGGGGGAGGGGGTGTGGAAAGGTTGTGCGCGAGGTTGAGCTGGGTTTTGTTCCTGGGGAGAAGGTGAAATCGCGCTTTATGGAGAGCTGGGCGGTTGAATTTGTTTGATGTTTGATTTTTGGTTGGTGACGTGTCGGGTCGAGCGAATCTTCGAGGAACTCGACGAATCGAGTTGGAGGACACTGTTTGTTTGACTTCGGAAGTTGGGGAAGTTAGGGTTAAGTGATGCTAGGGTTTCCTGGAGACTGACGGTGTTGTGGTTGTCAATTTTCGAGTCGGATGCGAGTGGGAGGAACTTGTAGGACTTGGAAAGTGTGAAGTTAGAGTAGCGCGGCATTGTGTGAACTGTCTTCCGGAGATAACACCATTGAGAAGTGAGGATTTTATCGGATAGTGAATTTTAATTTTCCTGCGGCTGATGAAAGGGAATCGTTTACCTTTTTTTTCTTCTTTTTCTTTTTCCTGCAGCTGATATAAAGGGAAATTTTTCTTTCCAAGATTATTTTTGAGAAATCACGATTACATCTTCTGCGGACACATATTCTCTGTATACACTCTGCAAAGTAACTGGGCAACACAGCTTTTGAATTTTGGAGGAACTTAACAAATTTAGTGTGATTGTGTCGTGGAAATGTTTTTCATTTGTGCAATTTTGGCTAATCACCTCTCATGTGTTCCAGTGACTGTGTTATGCATATGATATGATACAATGCTAGAGGTCATGAGAATTTGTCTTCGATGCGACTTGAATTAGTCAAGAAATGTCGGAACCACAGGAAGCTGGAATAATTATGGTTGTATTAATGGAAGGTCGTCTGGGATACATATGTGCTAGTATTTCTCCTATTTTATTTGTTTTTCATGTTACCTCCGCCCCAAATATGTCCAGGTGAATTGTCTATCTGTTCATTGGCTTTCCCCATTCTTCTTGTCATATTCTCAGCAGGTCCATCTTGGTTTCAAATGCTGTTATATTTTTGATCCAACATATTGTCGGAGAGCAATAGAATCTGGCGTTATGCAGCCAAAATCTAAAATTTCAAATGGGGTAGATGCTCATCCACATAGCATCCAGACTAGTGCAGTATTCACTGAACCCTGGTGGCGTGGCTATAATACTATTTCCCCAGCTGAGCCAGGAAGAAACGAAACCCATGCGCCTTTAGGATGCATAAATGGTGGTTCAGAGTCCAATGGTGGTCAATCACAGTCAAATGAGGAAAGGGTTGAGGAAGATGATGATGACGATAATGTCAAAGGATCAGGGAACCCTGCATGTTCAGGATCAGGTAGAGTCGCATAATTTCATTCTTAGACTGAATACTCATTTTTTGTGCAAGATGCTGTGGAGATCAGTTGGGTCATTGCTCTATGTCATTATTGCGGCATTAACTCTTCCCTCTTAAGTTATTTGCATGTCTCATGTCCCAATTATCTCAACCTTAATTTGGTGAGGCCTTCAATAAGTTAATACTTTTCATATCCACCCATAGATTTTTGCTCAATCAGGCACCAGCAGCAATTTGCTGTATGATTCATTAGGACTGTAGTAATAATGCAACCAATACATCCATAGACGTTTCTTGCTCCTGCTAAAACAGTTGGCCTTTTGGGGACTAGTTGAAGGCTACTTTCTATGGAGAGGTTGCATTTGTCCCATTCATGTTCCACTTAAAGAATGGATATTGTCTCCTACTATAGTCGGATTTTCATCTGGTAATCTTTGTTTTATGGGACCTGCATTTAGGTCCTAGGGGGGAGGGAAAAATCTTGGTCTAATGTGTATCAAGTGTGAAACCAGCTCATGTCAACATGGTTTCATCATATGAATGAGGTATCCGTAGAACTAGGACTGTGTGATTAATTAGGTCTGCATGGAATAATGCGACCAATACATCCGCAGCTGTTTTTGCTCGTGCACAAACAGTTGGCCTATTGGGGACTACTAGACTTTCTATGGAGAGGTTGCATTGGTCCACATATGCATGTTCCTCTGTAAGATTGGATATTGTCCTACTGTAGTTGGATTTTCATCTGTTTACACCCTTTGTATTATGGGCCCTGCATTTAGGTCCTTAAGGGGAGAGGGGAAATCTTGGTCTAATGTATATCATGCGTGAAACCATCTCATGTTGACTTGGTTTCGTCATATGATTAAGGTATCCGTAGAACTATAGAAAGTCTACCTGAAAATTAGCAATTAATTCAGAGTAGATTTTAGTATCATCCATAAGGTTGTTTACTTGTGCTCAAATGCTGATTATCTTAAACAATCTAGTAAGTACAGTGATGTAGTTTTTCATTCAGTTTATCCAACAGATTTATTTTTGTCTCAGTTTTCTCTCCTCATAAAAAATTTTCCCTTTTCTTTTGATAGGTAAAAGATATTATTTCTTTCGCTAGTCTTTGTAATTTTCTGTGGACTCTTTCCTAATTTTTTACATATCTATGTGTTTGTATACGGTGTGGGGAGCTTTTCTAGAAGCAGAATTTGTTGTTTTAACTGATTTAGAAAACTAGTGGGGATCTGTTAATGGTGCCTGTTGGATTGGGGAACGATGGCATCAGTTTTTCTCTAGGTTTTGGGTGAACATTTCTTGTGTTTGATTTGTGTCTCCATACACTGTAAATGTATTATGTTCACATTTAAAAGTTCTTTCAAAACTCTGTTAGAATTGCTGCAAGGCTTCTAAATGATGCAACAGATTCTCCCTTTGTCCCTTTCTTTGCAATACTGAAAGTACCTTTATCAATCAGCTATTATTCTATCTCAGAAGACTGAGGCTGAAGCTTTATTTTAAGATTTATTGTTTATATAGATACAGATGTGCACTCTTCGATTCTTTTGGTCGTCGGTTCTTGCTTGTTCTGTTTGAAGTAAAAGCATAAATGATCTTCCCATTATTATAGATTTATGCCTAGTGTTCATTGTTTCAGTTGGAAATCAAGGACAGGAGCCTCAAAACGGGCATGGTGCTTCCACTATTATTACAATGCGTGATGATGGCCTTGCACAACCTCCCCAGCTAGAGCTTGTTGGTCACTCAATCGTGAGTCCCTTTCTTTTTATCATTCTCTCTGAGTTTGGTTCTGACTAGTTTGGATTCTTTAGGATCAAATTCTGTGTTGTTTGAAGAATTTGAATGTTACTTGCTTAACGAGTACTTAAGAGATTCCTAGCATTCTTGCTACTGTTTTGCAGGCATGTGCATCTAATCCTTATCAAGATCCATATTATGGGGGGGTGATGGCACAATATGGGCATCAGTCAATGGTTCGTACCCCTCAGATCTCATTCAATACAACACCGACCTATTATGCGCTAGCTTTCATTCCGGTGCATGCACAGTTATCACAAATTGTATTTAGAAAAAGAATCCGAAAAGTCCGTTTCTTCTGGTAGATTGGAAGAAGAAATATGTGAGGAAGTAGTAAGTCTGGCCTTTATGCTATCTCTTTTAATATAGTTTTTCTTTTAGCTTTTGACTGCTTCTGTCATTTCCATTGAAGCAGTCCTAAATTGCAGATTGCTTCATCAATCGTATGATATTTATAGAGGTGACATTCAAGTTCATAGATGCTAGGACTAGACGACAAGGAACATAGGTCCTTGGTGAGGGGGTGCTGGTGAACTAACTAGGTAGCTGCTCCATTGGTGATGCCGGTGCTGTTGAGATAATGTAGCTTGTTGGGTAGGTATAATATCTACTGCTGAAGTAGTAATGTCTTTCCATGAATCTCAGTAACGCAATATGCATATGTCAACAGTATATACTTCCTAGGACTAGGGTATATGGGTAATTGTGCAGGTAAGCTTGAAATGTCAATTTGGAAAAGAAATCAAAGATTGACGCTCAGCTTTGCTTCTCACGCATTAGGCATTGTGATGCTTCAAATCATTTATCTAGACTTTAGGTCTTTTTGCATCTCTACGGTGCTTGTTTCTTCTATTTGTCAAGTTATATCTGGTAGTTGGTGCTACTAGAGGGTGAGATGAAGAGAAAACATACGGGAGGTAATCTTTGTTACACTTCTAACAACTTTTTAATGTTCACTGGAAATTGCTATTTTTGTGCCTCAGAGCTCTCTTGTGCACCCCTTGTTTATGTTGTATGAGGTGCTCTGTTACACAATAGAAACGTATCTGAATTCTAGAATATGCCATCTGAGAGATCTTGGATTGGGCAGGCTTATCCTTTTGTCGGTATTCCTCATGCTAGGATGCCTCTGCCCCTTGACCTGGCACAAGAGCCTGTTTATGTAAATGCTAAGCAGTTTCAGGGGATTTTGAGACGAAGACAAGCTCGTGCTAAAGCTGAGCTTGAAAAGAAGCTGATCAAAGTTAGAAAGGTGAATTGCATTTTTTATGCTTGTTGATTTTGGAAGTTCCTTCTGGCCTTGGCCATTTATAAAAATCGATTATGAAGGTTTTTTAATTTTAAGGTATTCTGCTCTTGTTTGCTTCCTTGGCCACGTGCTATACTGTCATTAAAAGCTATTTTTAGGAAGTTCTATTTTGCGGGAAATAGTTTGACTGGACACTTCATCTTCATCACAGCTTTTGCAGCTATCTGAGCATTTAATCCTCTGGGGATAAACTTAATTGAAATCTTTTCATTGCTTATTCTCTAACATAGTGTCATTTCTTTCTATTGTCTTGGTTTAATGGATCTATAGCCGTATCTTCATGAGTCGCGGCACCAGCATGCCATGAGAAGAGCCAGGGGAACTGGAGGGCGCTTTGCTAAGAAAAGTGAAACCAATGCTTCGAATGATGCAGCTGAAGAGAAGGGCACGAACTCTGGTCCGGCTCTGTCCTCCCAATCTGCCAGTTCATCAGGCTCTGAGCCTTTGGCACCTGACTCCTCTGAAACCTGGAATTCATCTAGTAATCACATGGCAGGAAGGTCGCAAGTGCATGGAACTCACAGAGGTCATGACTACGTGAATGGGAACAGCCAGTACCAAAATCACGGCCACTTCCAGGCCTCAGCATATTCAAATGAAAGGGAGAGAGATCGCTTTGGCCAGCAACCCAGAGAGCGTCTTCTCTAGCGGGGTTTTCGTTCACGAAAGCCTGCGTGGGCCCTGTGGTGCAGGTATTGGGCCCACCACTAGTTACGTAAGAAGGCTGGTGTCATGGTTTCGATCCCGCAATTCTTGGCAATCTGTTTGCGGGGCGGCAATTCATTCTTGGCTTTTGTTCTTTGTGTTTATGGTGGCTTGTTGGATAAAAGGGGGTGCCGAGGAGAAGATGAAGAGCATGGGCATGTGACTTTGTGGATGTCCACTTTCTCATTTTCCCCCAACCTACATTGTTCTTTTAGTCGTGTACAGGAGTAGGTCTCTCTGTTGTGAAACTTTAGACCAAAATTTTAGCTTCCAGTCAGACAGAACATCCTTCTTAATGCTTGAATCTTAGGTCATCATAGCTCAGAAAGAATAACGACAATTTGATGAACTGATTTTTCTATTTGGACCAGATTTGCCTTTCTTTTTAGCATGGTGCTCGTGAGACTCTGCCTGTCCGCTATCTATCTTGCCATTAGCAATGACAGCATGCTCTTGCCAGGACCTGAATATGGTGCGTTGAATTGCAGATAGAATGTTCTGCAGATATTTATTTTAGGTGATGCTGAAGCTGAGTCTCGAGCATTTCGAACAAATTTTGCCGTCTTCTCCTCCAGAGTGCGGTCATGCCTCTTAATTCTGGAGCAAGAGATGTTTGCAAAGGGTTTTACATTAGAGGTTTTAAGTCTCTGTTTCTTGTGATATATACACACTTGGGTGGCGGACGCAATAAGTGAGAATAGTTGCCTCTTTTTGAGTTGTCTCCGTTTTCTCGGGATGCCGGAGTTATTTTATGGCCACGTTTAGCCTTTAGGATCAGGAGGTAGAATTCTATTCCGGTGCGGTTACACAAATCTAAGCACTGCGGGCATATTTTATAAGAACATCTTGGAAAATGAATTGGGTATCGACAGCCTGTTTGGTATTGACACTAGCCGAAATCATAGCTACGAAAATAATATGATTATAAACTCCTCGCAGCTGCATTCTGTTCTCTTCAAGTGCAAGGCAAGAGAATCATATGTGTCCCAAATCAAGTTTATCGACTCGATTGAACTTTATAGGAAAAGGGTTTGGACATCGAGTTTGGAACTGGCCACCTAAACTACCAGTGAAATATTTGAAATCTCATTTCTTGAAGGACGACCGGTAAAATATTTGACGCGTGTTAAGAAGATTCTTGCCATTTCGCATTTTACTAGTTCGAACACTGCACCCTAAATAACCAAACTCGTCTCTCCAATTCGTCCTTCTACGAGGGTCGCTCTCAAAAATCATCGAGATTTTTTCAGCGTGAATCATGTGACTCGTTCACCTTAGATTATGGCTAAAAGATTGATATATCGTGGAGCTATTTCGAAGTAAGTTTATCTCACTCAATCTTGAATTGCCGCGGAAGAGATCATTCTATGTGTCGGCAAGGACATGCCCATCATCGCAAAACAATCAAAGCACAATCAGATACAGCAGAGCACGAATAAATAACAGTGTTCATTCGCAATTACCCAAGATTTCAAATGTGATGTTATGACAAGACTTTAGACTATTTCGACTTGTTCCGATTTGCTTGCTAAATCAGGATGGGGCTCAAGAATTCCGTCTTTTCACTCGGGTCTGGTCGAGCCGGGCCGGGCCGGGATGAGATCAGCGGTTCCAAACCCCGTGTGCCGCTGCCGCGGTACTCGAGCAGAGTGCTCTAAACAAAAGGAGAGGTCACGAGGGGAGCGATTAATGTAATAGCGTCGAGACTGTGAACCCGCACGAGGCGACCTTCATTGGATTCTCTTCGTTCATGTTGGCACAAGCTCAGACAGTCACGCACCTTCCTCATCCTGTCTGACGACGAATATTATTACCCGATCTCACCTCTGCATCGGAAAGGACGATGGACAATCGACTGTTCCCTCCTTCTTTTGTTTTCATCCTCTTTTGTATTTTTCTTTCCAGTCATTGAATATCTTAAGTCCCTTTCCCTCCACTTGTTCCGAAGATCTCCCTAAGTCGTCGTCAAACTTCTGATTTGAACACGAAGCATTCGACCATTGCAGGCGAAACGCTATCTTGAAATGAAAAAATATCATGCTGATACCATCTCGATCATAAAGAAACGAATATATGTATTACTATTGCCCACTTTCTGCTGTGATAAACTTCAACATCATATCAAAGTACTGCAGAAACAGCAAACGTGAAAAACTAAAACCAAATTCCTATGGTGACAAAGGCACAAGAAAACCTAGACCTTTTTGATTGTGCAGACTAAAAACCATATCCTATAAACATGGAACACCGATAAGGGGGCACGATCATCCAGATTGATTAGAAGAAAGATGCCGGCTTTTTAAACAGACAAGCCGTGATGAGCGAAGAAGAAGAGCTCGATATCTGGGGAAGCAAAGAACGAGATGGGACTTCTCTGCAAGCTGCTCGAGCGATTCGAATCGCGGACCCTCTTCTTCATCGGCGCCGGCGGGCACGTCCGGATCTTCGGTATGCGGAACCTCTTGCCCTTCGGCGTCGAGCAGGAGAAGTCGATGTCGACGGCGCTCTCGATGGTCGGGTCGTGATCGCCGCCGGTTTTGGCGAGCTTTTGATCCGAGCCCGCGGCGGAGGGCGCCAAACCGAGGGGCGGGTGGCTCGGCGTTTCTTGGCTGCTCGCTTGCGCGGCCTTCTTCTGGTTGTGATGGGCTTTCCTCGGTTTCCTCACCGTGCTCCTCCTCTTCACTCTCCTCCTGCTCTTAGGCGCCATGGCCAAACGAGAGAAGCAAAACCCAATAGCGAAACTCTCTGGTATGAGCGGTGGAAGAACGGTTTCGAACTAAAACAGAAGAAAGAAGAAAACCCAGAAAGCGTTCATTGGTTGATGAAAATATGCACTTCAAAGGGAAGGGAAGAAGTGTACAGATCTCTGTGAGAGAGAGAGAGAGAAGAGGGGAGTAACTGCTGGTGCAACAAAAAACCCTAATGGATTCTACGTACAGAGAAAAGATGGTGTGTTTTGACTGAGAAATGTGGAGCAAAAGTGGGAACTTTCTCTGGGAGACAAAGTAGAGACATGGTGCACCCTTTTGAATGAAAAGGAAGTCCAGCAGAGATTTAAGAAATCCCTTCCCACCCAACAGATAAAAGCAAAATGGATGAATCTGCAAAAAATAAAAAATGGATCTTCAATATGCTAGAGAGAGAGAGAGAGAGAGAGAGAGGAGGAGGAGAGAGAAAATTCAAATTTTGTGCGTACTATCCAAATTAAATTAGGCAGGAAGGAGATATCTAGGGTAAGATAGGGCGGCAATCTTAGAAATATCCAAGTAAAAACCAGTGAATGTTAATATTATTGGCCTTCAGATTACGTGGGTTCCATATATACTGATTTGATTTATGAAATTTGGCAGATGTATAAGATGTTTCCTTGCAGATTAAGCAAAAATTTTGGTGTATCCTTTTTTAGTAAGATACACATCATTTGAGATATATTAATTCGATTTTCACGAGTTCTAGGTTCCGAATGGATTACGTAATCTTTCAAATTCAGTAAGTAAAAATGCCATCATGGAAATGAAAATTCGATCTCATCTCTTTTCTTCGCTTTCCCTCCAAATTTGGAGCCCTCTATTGCGACCGTGCTGCCTCTGAACTCACTATTTATGATATTAAAACAATATGAAACGAATAAGATAAGATGGCACAATAAACTTTGCTATGAAGGGTAAAGAGTAGTACTGATTCACAGGCATTTAATTTAATCTAGGGTAATCAAGTACTACATTCAGAATCTTTGGTTCGCGGAGGTAAAGTAATTTTCCGCGCATTATGGAGTCCTAATTAGCCTATACTAACGACCCAAAGACAATAAGCAAACTAATGAGACAAATCAAGTTGCAATCGATCAGAGAGCTCGTCACCAAGCGAAGCATAAGCGCCGGTGAGGATTCTTTTCCGCCCACCTGCCGAACAATCCGTCAGCTCATCTCCAGGGTTCATCCCAAGTGGGTCGCGACACATCGAAATTAAGCCCCCAAAACATCATCGGATAGATCAAAGTTTTAGGGGTTCACAAAACAATCTCCAGATAAGAATTTTATGACTTTCTGTGCATGGTTAGAAAAAGGATCACAATCTCCTATGGAGTGTCTGCTGAGTGCCAACATGGGGGACGCATCGACAGCTTAAAAAGAATTCATTCGTGTTCCATCAATGATTTTCACTCATGTTTCAGGAGCTTCCTCCATTTTACCCCGACGCAGTTAAATCGACACCATCAGTCCATGTGAGATACCATGAAACCTGTGCCGCGACACGACAAAAAGGTCGGGAATTGCACTATTTTTGTCATCATTGCTCAACCTGATTAATACCATTTTTTTTATAAGCTTTTCTTGATCCTCGTCATCGTCGTCGTCGTCTTTTCTTAAGTTTTTAATAATTGCCTAACTCGATCTTTTGCCGAGCATGTGGACCGACCTGCTTCAAGAAAATCTAAATGGAGAATAAGCTAGGTTTGCACCAGTTGCACCTTAGGCCACCCCCAAGAACATGAACCTGCGTGGCCCATATGAGTGTCGGTTTCTGAAAACACCCTAACACGAAGGAGGGACAAGGGAATGGTGTTTGAATGCCACACGTGGGTCGCTTTGGGATCAACGGCAGATGTTCAGCAGCTTATAAACCAATCTTGTTTTCGTGGCTCGGCTTCTATTATTGTTGTTTCTTTATAAGTAAAAGATGTTATTGTCCGTCAAGCATGACTACATCAGCATCTCAGAAGAAGGGAAAGGGATCCATGCAAGAAGATAAGACATTTCTTAAGCAGAAACAAATCGATTTTCAAGATAGTGATTGTATGTAGTTGCTTGTTAAACAAGGGCTCCCGAAGCACTCATTTGTAAGATTCTTCCCTTAGTCAATGTTGTTCGGTGTCCTAAGATTTCAAAGTACGGAACCGATCTTATCAATATCCCCGATCTCAAGCAATCTCGTGATTGGGTCATTTATATGCTATGTTGGCTAATCACACCGATTTGCAGGCATTCGAAGCACTCTCTTAATAGAAAGATTATAAGGTGTGCAGAACTTTCACACGTTAGAGAAATCACCACTCAAATTTATCAAATAAAATTCAAAACTAATAATACGAGCGCAATCAATTTGAAACTGACACGACCTAACACGTTTCGACTCATAAAAAGAGTGATTTATCTTAGCATTACATTAAATTCATTTTGTTTAGGACAAACTAACTTATCATAGATAGTTGTGTGCGTTCATTAATAAGTTGATGAGGACTTATCCGAGCCTAGTATTCCCTCGGTGACCGAGTTTGGAGAAAGGGAAAAATAGGCAAGTACCGGAGAGTTGATTGAGTTCTTCTACGATAGAGACTGGTCGTGGAATCTAATGTTTTCTTGGAATTGAATTGATGAAATTGTTGGTACTGGTCTCCATCGCTGAACAGGGAAGCCCTAACACGGTTTTCAAAGAGTCGATTGAGTTTCCTCAACCGGAGGAAATGTCGAAGGGCAATTTTTTTTTTTTTTTGGAAAGAGATAAAAGAGAGAAATACTAACACGTAAGTATCACGGGCGACTTTTTTCCAATAATACAGCCAAAATTATTCCAGTGGTTCCAACATTTCTTAACTAATTGAAGTTGCATCGAAGATAAATTCTCATATCCTCTAGTATCGTATCATATCATATGCATAACACAGTCATTGGAATGCATGAGAGGTGATTAGCCAAAATTGCACAAATGAAACATATTTCTACAACACGATGACACTAAATTTGTTAAATTCCTCCGAATTTTTAATATTTGTAATATAATAAATATGAAACATGTTTGATTAATATAATAAATATGTCGATTCCAAGGTAGAAAATATTTAACTCTTCAATTGAACTAATTCATTAATACAGTGTGAATCTAGAAAGTAGCCAAAAAGTAGCCTGAAATATGTCGAAAAGGTATATTATTGAGGCCTGTCTTATGGCAACAGGTTTGAATGAATTGTCTGAATTGTACCCACGAGCCCTCTTAAATTCCATAGATTAAAAATTATACTCCGTCTAGTCGAGGAGTGACCATTTCTTTCTTTATATATTGGATAGTTAATACCATCAATTCAAAAATAATAATAATAATAAAGTTCAAAACGCACTGAGGCTTTAACCCGAACCGGTCCGGACCGAACTGATTAGCTTCCGCACGGGCCTTTTTTCTCTTTTATAAATTTCGGGCCGGGCCGAAGATCCCCTTCGGGCCCATCCCGCTCGGCCCATTCTCAACCTTAGTTTCCCCGTCTTCTGCTTTTACTAATTTGTAGCCGAACCAGACGTTTTTTTTTTTTTTTTTTTTTGGTTCAAACTATCTTTTTTCAAAAATACTATTTGTTTCTAAAAATATTTCAGGTTTTCAATAGTCACTCAGAATTTCAAGCGTGGCATTTTTCTTTTTTTGTGTGAAGAGGTTTAACATTGAATGATTGAAAAAAGAAATTAAAAATCTGCTGGACTATTATCTCTTCAAAAATTACACCTAATAAATTGAAACATAACATCTGATATGCTCCGGGGCTAGTGGTAATAAGACATTAAAATTTAATGGGCAAAATGTGTTCTCTCCTTCAATTTCACAAGTTGTCTTCAATCTCTCTTATACATCCAAAACCTCTCAATAAAATTTTTTGGCTTGATGTGAACGACATTACACTTCTGAACACAACACTTTCGACACCTTAAAAGAATAGATTCAGAGGCAGCATATTAAATTACTATAGCAAGTCCAAAAAATGCAGAGTACCACTTTTTTAATTAAATTATACCCTAAATTTCCAACATGATTCACATCGTTAGCATTCCATACACTATTGACAAAATGAACTAGTGACATCCCACATAGATAGAAGGATGGACTTGAGCATGTCTTAAAAAAGCTTCATCTAAAGTCTTTGTGCAAATCTCGACATCCCTCAAATGTTAAACAATTAAAGGATATAGCCAAATACAGAGCTTGATAAATATAATTGAGGACCTCTTATGTTCATGGATACAGCACATTTTTCATACTAAAGTGCCGACAAATTACACGTGGTTGGTCTAAGTCGCCGCCGTCCACGGCGCGATTGGTATGAATCCCTATGTGAATTCATGCAAATTTTTTCTCACGCTCTCAACTTGTCTGTTCGTCTCCTTACGGAACCACCCTTGGATTTGGAAAGAACCGTCCGATCCAAGAAACGGTCCATGGAACCATGAGGAAGCAACCTCGATCCAAGCCGGACCCCCTTCGCTTCTTGCAGAGAGATTTGGACCTCATAATATTGTCTGGTCGGTGTTGATACACACGAAAACGAGGAAAAAGCGGAAAATCAAAAGGAAAGGAGTGACGTGTTGTACCAGGACAGATTTCCAGCTCTCGTTCTTCTGCACACGACAGAATCATCCTCTCAGCTCCATTGAAATCTTTTAACTGCTTCGTCGAATTTCCAGTCTTTTTCTTGCGTACCCACTAGCAGATTCTCGGAATCCTGCAGTGGGTACCTCTCGTTTTCTCAAAAAAGCTCGCGCATTCTTCGTTTCGTTGCTGCAAAAGAACCCAAGAAACCGGAAGTCTTGATTCTTTTCTTTGGTTAACGTCGGGCATGGCTTTGTCTGGGGTGGGTTCGTCCGTGGTTGAGTCCCACACATCTCCATGCCTCTGTTTGGTGGATTCGAACTCGATGGCGAGAAAGCAATTTTCTCGGGTGAGTTCGTTGGGGAGTTCGTTTCTTGATTCGTGGCACGACCGGCGAGCCGAGGCCAGAGCGCTCTCAACGAGGGCTCTGAGACGGAGTTCCTCGAGGAAGCGACAGCACAAGGAAGGAGGAGGGCTTGTTGTTGTCAGTGAGCTGGGTGGTCAGTATGAAGACAGTTTTGAGGATGTTAAAACCGTAAGCATTCCAGAATTTCATCCTTTTCGTTCTTGAGATATCAGTGCGCTGCATGATGCGTGAGAGCTTGAAAATACTTCTAGATGAGACCTGTTGTCGTAGTGAATTCATTAAATCGCGTTATCCATGGAGATTTCAGAACATTCGGGACATGTTTCTTGATTCCTTATATGTTTGGTATCTGGTCTTGGATCATGTTTCTTTCTTTTTGGCCTGAAACAGAGAAAATGAATCTATGTCTGGGTGAGAAATGTTAAATGCTGAGAATTTTCACTTGAACTGTACACTTTATAATGTTCCAATTATGCCATCAGGCCTTTGGCCTGGTGAGTCAGGGTTTCGGCGTGTTTGGTATATATCCGAGGATTTAATCCTAGGGAGAGCAAAAAAAACTAGAGTTGTAGTTATCTATTGGTTTCTTTGATTATATCCAAATGTCTTGTCCGTAGATTTCATGTGTGAGAAAGATTATATACCTTTTATTCGGCAGCTATTTCAAATTATCTGTGCAGCATTGTTGAATCCTAGGACTATGGAAATTCGACAATTTCCACAAGAATTTATCAGGTGATTGGTTCTGTTCTTGCTATGGTAGAAGCAGCAAAATGCAATGTACATGCACTATCTTGGACTTTGTGTGGGCATTTTTCCAAACCAAAACGACAGTGTCTACGTTCAAAGTCAGTCAACCGGAGTTTATGGAAAAAAAAAAATTCTGAATGTTCTTTTAGCGTGTATATTTGCGTAATCGATATGCCCCGTTAAGTGAATATCCATAGTCCAACAACCATAATTACTTCTGTTTTCCAGTTATGTGTGCCTTGGGTTTTAGAGGTGAGTTAGCTGGAACTTTGTGTTTCATATCTGCAGCAAGTGCTCAACTATTTCACATATAAAGCTGTGAGGACGGTTCTTAACCAGCTTTACGAGATGAACCCAACACACTATAGGTGGTTTTACGAGTAAGTTTGCTCTCCATCCTGTTTTATCAATCTATTGGCATCAATACCTAGCAAGTAAATTGCTGTGTTCTAATGGAAGGATGACAATATCTGAAGTTATTCTTGAACTCTCTTTTCGGCAAGATGGGAGAATAGATACTACAAATTCAACGAACTTTTTTGTACTTATCGTTTGCTAAAAATGACTGGAAAGTCTTTAACAAAACAAGATTAGGAGAGACGACAGCCAACTGATGCCCTATTTCAGGACAATCATAATAGTGATCCTAGATGTCGACACTACAAGCCGCTTACTAAATGACGTGGTTTCCTCAGTTTCATCTAATGCTCTGAAGTTATGCTTATTGTTGAAATTATTATGTTCCATTTGTGACATGTATTCTTTTATCTGATGTTGCTTCAACTTTCCAATGGCAAGTTTCGTCGCGGAAAACAAGCCTGGAGAGGGAAAGCGTTTCATACGAAGCCTCGCGAAGGTAGTCTTCCAAACTTAGAAAGTCTATCAAATGATAATGGATGTCACACAAGGAATTAACTTGATATATTTATAGAGAGAGAGAGAGAGAGAGAGAATGTGGAGAATGTATGACATGGGGCTTCCTTCTTCGATTTGCAGGAGAGACAGGACCTTGCTGAAAGAGTGATGGTAACGCGTCTTCACCTATACGCAAAATGGATCAAGGTACCGAAGATTTGCATCGACTAGTTCATAAGGATCCAATTAGGGTTGGGATTAGTGCTCATGTTCACAGTTGCTTGTCTGCGCAGAAATGTGATCATGCCAAAATATACAAAGAAATCTCCGACGAGAACTTGGAGCTAATGCGCGAACGGCTCATCGAGACTGTGATATGGCCTGCAGATGATACCAATACCGAGAAGATCGGATGATCAGTTGCCCCATTTGGCTATAAATCCGCAACTTTTGGATCCCTGTTTCATCGCTACCTTTCCCGATTCAGGTTTCTCCATGCCCACAAGACCAGACAAACCTGATTTCGTTCTCCATCTATGAACATCCAATTTGTTGCCTGTAAAGTTGTATATATTGAAACACCAGCAACGATCTAGCTTAGTGAAGGACCGTGGCTTCTTTATTAGTTTTGCCGAATGAATCTGGTCGATCGATCATTTTTTTTTCGTTAGAATTGACAATGACAGTGCAGTGGCCGGCCTAGAATTAAATTTTTCTTTCCTGTATTCACATAGACCGGTGGATATCGAGGCGTGCTCAGGTGTACAAGTTATATTGCTGCGCACGGTCTCGTAAATTGTTAAAGGGGTGGATTGCTAGCTACCCGATGATGTTATGCCCTGTAGAAATTGTCATTTAGGAGAATTAGACTTTTTCCGGCAGTTGGCACTCACTTTGGAAGTCATTTATATACCTCAGCTGCGATGCGGGTGTTGTTAAACCTAATCAGTTAACATAACGCGATGGATACCTTGCAATTTTATTGTCTTCACAACCTCTCTCTTTTACTCTGAATCAATCCTGAAGCAATACCGGCAATTACCGACAAAGGGCGCTGGCTACTTTCGCCCTGATCCGGTAAACATCGGAGACTCTGGTTTTTCGAAAAAAATTTAGGCGTCTTGACAGATCTTGGAAATTGAGCAGGCATGTCCATTTAATGCTCAGTAGTCACCATGCGTTCGCGAACTCCTGCTTCTGTGGAATTTTAAGGTTCGAGAAAAAAAGAGAAAGAGGCCTCAATCAATTCTCGAGTGATTGTTGCCCTCATTGAGCTCCAGAAGATCATTTCTAACTTAGCAATACAATAGCAGCCCAAAGCAATATCCAAGCACGGTTTTTTGCATCTCAAAATTTTTGAATTTACAGAAGTTACCCGCATGTATATATATGTAATGCAGCACCTGCGGACACTCTCGGGACGACATGACGCACTCCACAGCGTCGGTTTACAACCGTGGTCAGTAGAAAATCAAGATTCCAAATACTGGATTTGGAGCAGTGAATTTCCAAAGGCATCCCAGGTAATTGGCAGGGTACCATAAAAGCGCCCCGTGCTGCTTCGAAGTAAAACTATAATCGCGATCTGCTAAACCTGCAAAAACGTTGAAAGTTTGTGCATGATCAACATGATAACAGGCAGAAGCATGATCATCTGCATACCCTCTATAGCTTTAAGTGGACGACTAACGATGGCTCTGTTAAGACTTTTTTCAGAGAAATGCCAATTCATACCATGATTTACAATTGTAATAGAGCAACAGCATCAAGCAAAAGCAAAACCACAGGATTTAGTTCAAAGAGAAAATAAGGTTGTATCGTTGGATTTAAATGCAAACGAAAGTGTAGGACCACTCTTGGGCATGAAAACTAAGTGATATTCCAGCTCAATTTACGAATGTTAGACTGGTAAAAAACCAGAAGGGAAACAAACAGAACATCTAAAGCAAGATCTAGATGAAAAGGACATGAAAGAATACCTTTTTTCTCAGTAAATTTACGGGCCAACAATGGAAATTACATCGTGCTGTCACCATAATTCATGCATTGACTTAGTGTTGCTCTTACTCGAAGCTGCACCAAGTAAAGGACCCAGGAATGGTCAGCAAACTACCGAATGCAAGTGCCCATTTAATGCACATTAAGGTGATAGATCTTTTGTATGACCTTTACATCCAGGCAGGGGTCGTTGACCATGCTTTTCAATTGCAAAATTATCCCAGCATTCCGTAATTTTAGAACCCGACCAGCCGCACCAGGACAGTATGATGTAGTGAGATTAATTAGGACCCAGACAGATGCTGCTCGTAACTGGTTGTCATTGCTGTGCAAAAATCTCATGATAAACGGTTGTGTGTTCATTCCTCCATGTTGAAACAGTTGATCCATGACTGCATCCTTTTGAACTTTGCTGCCACTTGCAATGTTGCTTAGTGCGTACATTCCCTGTAAAAGATGCATGTTGGGATTCAACCATATGCAGAAGTAGTGTCAATATAACTCCTCATGGTCACTTGTACACCTAGAAATTCTCATACTGAATCTTCAATTTTGGTGAAAGAAAATAAACATGGCATTGAGACAACCCATATTGGAGAGCAGTTCCAAAATGCAATGTAAAATCTACCGAGCTAATATTTTTAAATAGAAGACTAGTAATACAGGAAAGAAGCCCTCAGAAATGAGATTCAAATAAAAAACAAAGAAAGAAAAAGAACTTCAATGGTTCTCTCAATTAAAGCATATTTTTTTGGCAGACAAGTGTTTCCTTGATGAAAGTGAAAATAAATGCTATGCTTAGGATAGCAACTACATAGGTGGTTGCCGTACCAGTGCAACATGACACTGCTACAGACTGCAGTGCACAGCCCAACAACAATGAAGGGGCTGGCTAGTGCCATGCCAGGCACGTTGTTCCAACCTATCAAACACAGTGTCTTTGGATGCTGATAACAAAAGAACCAATAGAACGTTCTACTTCCCAAAAGACAACGGAAATATTTCAGTCTATCTTAAAAACACGGTCTTTTGAAGAATCCAAAATATAAGTTTTCAAGCCAACCATTCAAATGCTAGTAACATTCACCTAGAAGGCTAAAAATGCCCAAGAGACGCATATCAAATAATCTGAACTTGATTTCAGTATATCCGCTTGGTCTCAAGTCTAAGACAAAGTGAATGTCAACTTGTCTGGAACTAGGGTCATCAGCCTCAACATACTTCTCCACTGGTCTCTTCAGGTGGTTGGCTCCACAAGTAGCTTGATGAGTACATTCTTTTGACACTTTTGAATCATTTTGCTACTACAATATGAAGAATATGCCAAAAAAAAGAAAAAGTTCTGACCTGGATACCTATTTCAGCTTTTGAAGCATATTGCAGCTGCCTTCCTATAGCATCCAATATAATACCATTCTCAGTAAATGCATAATTAATAGACTGTACACATCCATCAACAAGATTGCGAACAAGAGCCAGAGCTTGCTCCTGGACAGCTGATTCTGGATCTGCAAAATAAGTGCAGGCAAAATTTGACTTGTGCCAATGACATATTGTCATGCTAGAGCTAGAATTTATTAAATCAGGTTCCACAACATACCACGGATAAGGCTTGCTAATGAGGATGCTGTGATTTCTGACAGAACTACTTCCTTACATTTTCTGTCAGCAAGGAATGTCAAGTTCTTCAAAGCCCTTAAAGAGTGTGACCTTACAACTGGATCCATTGCCATTGACAACTCAGCAAGCTGCTTAACTCCTCCACAATGTATAAAATTGGACTTACGTTTTGTGAAGTCAATGACAATATTGCTAATTGCACCAAGTGCTGCCAGCTGAAACGCAAAAGGTAACGTGATAAGTACCAGCATACCAGAGACTTCAATGCAAAAATGTAACCACAGCAAAGTCACAATTTAAAAGGAAAAAAAAAGATGAAGAAGAAGGCGACATTCCATTGCATATTCAATATTCAAGCCACACCAAATTAATTTGACGTAGACAACAACGAGCAAATGAAATAAAACGGGACACTGATTGAAAAACAACGATGGAAATTATTAAACTGCTCATGTTGGCTTAGAGAATTAGAGGCGTAGAGAAAAGGCATCGTTCGAGGTCTAAAAAACAATGCCACCAAATTTCTTCAAGACAAAGAAATGAAAAAAAAAACCTTTAGGAAACACAATCTGATAAGTCTTACCATTATCCGTTAGAATAAAAGTGAATGGTATCCTAGAATAATACATAAACTAGAGGGGGAAACTTTGACTTCCCAAGCCTCTGTGGTATATGACACCCTCCACCCAAATACACTGTTAACTCCAGAAAATTACCATGAAGATCTTAAACCACAAATTAATCAAGATGACAAGAATATGAACTTCTGAGGCCAATTCTTTAAGCTGGCAATCTTAAGATCTAAAGAGATTTCAGATGTCAAAGGAGTCGATAGTGCATTTTCCTGTAACTGACTGCTGAATTTCTAATCAAGCAAAACTAAAAGCCAAACCCCTTCCTTGTAGTGTCATAACATGGTGTTGACTACCAGTTCATGAACATAGAGGAGCATTTAAAGCCAATTGAAAGTGCACATTAGCCCCAGTAAACAATCAGTAAGGTGACAAAATATCTGGAAATGCTAGATAATTCATACCTGAACAGAAATGGAAGGATCATGCAAAAGCTGCAGTAATGGAATTATAACTGTCTCGTTCATAAAATAACCTGCACTCAGATTCTGAAAGATGTTTATGAGCATATATTAACCATTACCAACTAATGTATAAATTCAAAGTTTAATACTCAAAATGCAAACCTTGACTGACCGAGAGAGACTTCTCAAACAAATGCAAGCCGCAACTCTTATATCAGTGCAGTCATGTCTTAGCGCATCACTTACCAAGTCAAATGCCTGCACTATTGAGAAATGGTAAATCTTAAAAACTAGTAATATACTAACATATCACAATAACCTTCAAAGTGAAAAGGTGACATCTATGCAACAGATCTCACTTGGCCCCTAACCAATAGACAAATAGTGTCGCATTCGACTCAATAATAAAGCATCTTCTAGTAACAAACAAATTGGATGGGGTTTGGTTGCCGCATCCACGCTTACTCAACCTTCGGCAAATGCTGGCCATCCATTACATTAGGCACCATCATAAAGTAGAAACAACAAGATATGCAAAGTACAAAAATAGTGCATGGGCATGTTTTTATCACGTTATTGCAAGGCTATGCCTTTAACACTTCCTGTTCCCTGATTAACAATCAATATAATGTCAAAATATCACCAGCAAATTAATTTCTAAACTCTTTACTTGCATTACCCTGCGGCGAGGATTGCTCGATACTGCGCATGCAAAAAATGGCCTAAACTGCACATGTGCCCATTGAGTCCAGCCCTGTGGATATCAAGTCTTCAGCCTTTCTTTGCCAGTAAATTTCCATGATGGTTTAAAATTATGCCCTTACATCAGATCAAATTGTTCAAGGAGGACATGCAACTAGTGTCTAGGAAAAAAATGATTCATCAATAAAATGGTCACACGAGCTACCCAAATGAATGGAAGAAAGAAATCAAGATGTAACATCAACTAATCGACAGATGAGCAAGTTGTGCACCAACACCAAATAATATACCTGCAAATCCAGTAATTTTGACCGGCAGATCTCCAATTTTGAGCATATATTAGCCAATGCTAGCAATATTCCTTGGAGACGCTTTGGACATGACAGTCCATTTTGCAAATGGAAGCAAAGTTTATTGATAGCATTAGCCTCGAGTGCTAGCTTCTGCAGATCTTCCTTTTCCTCAATCAAACTCGACAAGGCAAAAGAAGCTTCATCTCCAACGTGCCCAGGATCTTCCAGAAGCTCAAGTAAACGATAAATCAATTTACTTTCAAGCCCTATGTCTTCCAGATAGCGAGAAGAGGTCTTACTTACAGCAATCAAACATGCACAGGCAAGTAACCTTGTGCGTGGAGACTTATCAATAGTGAATTTAATTATGAGATTCAGTGCTCTCCCATTTTCAAATTCCAAGATTTTAGAAGTAACTTCATGGTTATTCTTGATTATTGCCGTCAAAGACTCCAAGCTAGCATCTCTTTGACTTACTGAACCTCCTATTAAGTCTACAAGCTTCTGAAGAACTCCGGCTTCATAAAGTGCCCACTGTTCTGCGCTCGTCTGACAGGAATGTGTGATCATACTGGCTCCAAGTCCAGTAACGTTCTCATTCTTGCTATTCAGCAGTGAAAGAAGAAATTCCAAATTTTGATGGTCAAGGAAATCATATTTGGGAGCCAATTTTGACTGGTAAATCATTTTCAGTGATCGAGCACCAGAATCCACAACCTAGAGCACCATAGAACAGTTAGATACACACTAACCAAAAACATGACATACTTCAGAACAACTGGATAAATATTTTGATTCATGGAGGAAAGAAGATCCAGGAACTGGTTACATTAAGCACACAAAAAGGATGAAAACCGGTCAAAAGTTTGAAAATACATCTAAAGACTGGAGGAGATCCTATAAGTTCTGATACACCCAAATAACAATTGACCTTTCGAAGCAATACAAGCAAACAGGATACAGGGGCAAAGGAAGGTAAAGGCCTGGTGGCAATATCTTATCCGACAATAGAACGCACAAGTGGTTTGTCCTTTACTGTGTATGCAGAAATAGAAAATCTTGGCCTTGCACATTGTATGTAGAATTCTCACACATTACAATTTCCAATTTTCTACACAGAAATATGATTACCCAAAAAAATCATTTTAACTATGGCCATGACCCCCCTGTGAAACATGGAATATGAAGCCTCAGGGTAGAAATGTCTGGTACAGGAAAGAGAATTTTAAGTGTATTGCAAATGGGCATTTACCTGATCCCTGGGCAAAAGTTTTGCTGGAAAATCAGGTCAGATATATAACACGCAGCTCTAACTAACTTATACCAGACCATCTAACATCCATACCAATCGATGTAATACAATATATAAGCTAACTGGTGGAACGGACAAAATTTGTGACATCAAAATCAAGAGGTTGGTACCAACTTCCACCTCAAGAATGTATAAGAACTGAGGCTTCTGAAGTCAGCAATGACCTCCGATAAGACAACGCTTAAAGCAGAAGTGCACAATGTTTCATTTGGAATCCAAAGTGACATATCATTATCCAACAAGGTCGCGTTTACCTTCTAGAAGATGAACAATTTTCCACAAAGGATGACTTTTCAAATAAACACAAGACAAAATATTTACGAAAGACTCGAAGCTATCTGAACATCAAGCGACCCGAGCATACATTTCCGAATTCCAATCGAATGAATGAACAGATTCACACACAAAAAAAAAAAAAAAAAAAAAAAAAAAAAAGGCAAACAAGAACTCATTCAGGCAGACATCGTTAATACGGATTCTTTAAATCGAGCTATTTCCACACATCAATTCAGAAACCAACTCAAAGTTTCGTCCTCCGTCCCGTCGTCTCCTCGGCTACCCGATGCCAATAAAATGAACACACAAACGAAGTTTCATTCCAAGAACTAGAATCAGACGAAGGCAAGATCCGCAGCTACCTTCTCATCCGGACTGACGAGGAGCCGGCGGAGCCGCGGCAATGCGCCGGCGTCCACCACGGCCCGGACCCCCGCGTCGACGCCGCACGCGAAGCTGCCGAGGGCGGCGGCGGACTGGACGAGGAGGTCGTGGCGGCGGCAGCGGCAGCGGGAGCCGGAGCCGTCGCCGTCGCCGTCGGGGGCGTCGGAGGCGTCGGCGAGGACGGCGGCGACGGCGGGGACGGCGGCGAGCTTGAGGTAGGCGAGCTTCTTGGTGCGGTTGCCGATGATCTGGTTCTTGAGCTCCCTCAGGGCGCGGAGGCGGGCGCCGCGGTCGGGGGAGGCGAGGCGGGAGACGAGGTCGGCGGGGCGGCCGGACGATGTGGACGGGGAGGCGGAGGGCATTGCCGGCGCCGGCGAGATGTCATGCGACCGGGGGGAGGGAGGGGTTTGCGGGGAAAATTCGTGCCTTTCGTGAAATTTGAAAGCTGAAGAGGAGAGAGAGAGAGAATTTGGGCGTTTTGATGATTGATTGATTGCCGTGGGGGGGGGGGGGGTTTCAAGGGGCCAAGTAGAGAGCTTTATAATTTATTATATACGGCGGCGTTTTCTTGGACCATGCGTCCACGGTAATGAAAGGGAAAATTCCCGCAACGCCCGGGCCCACCGTATGAACAGCGGTACGATCGATACTACCAAAGGAATTTTTATTTTTATTTTTTTATTTTTTTTATTTTTTTTGGTCGAAAAATATTGGATAAGTTGACGCAATAGGAAAAGGAGGGAGCGAACCTGGCTCATTGAGATGCGTTGGAGAGATGGCACTCGGAGCAATGATATGACGTTGAGCAATTAATATAGTTGGTAGGTATATTACTCATTAATTAAAGTTTTAAATAAAAGAGGGTCCAACTAAATATATTGATGAATTTGAATTTGGACTCTTTATTGGTGATCTTTGCAATAAAAGTATTGACTAGCAATAACAATTCGAGCAAAGGACTTGAAGCTTCGCACTCTATTGCCTAGTTATACCATACTTCGAACATTCGCTTAATTTAGAATGGATGTAATGAAGTTCCAATTTTTAGAATGCTCTTTCGTATGAGAATTGGCTTGAACTCGTGAGCCTTTCATTGCATCTTCCTAACTAGACTACAATACTTGAAGAAGAGGTACGATGATTATCACCACCGTTATAGGTGTGTTATTTGAGTGGACAAATTTTCTACAAATTAGTTTTTTGAATCTTCACACGCTTACTCAACTCAAAATGATCAATCAACGCAAATTCATTTCTAGTGAAAGAAAATATACATGGTTAAAGTTAGGAAAAATGAATTCCCTAATTGAAGTAGAGGACACAAAAAGAACATGCCCTAAATTATTTCCATTCCCTAAATAACCACCTGCTTTCTTTATGGACATACTTCCCGATCCAATACTCTCTCTTGGTATCTATAAATTCAACTTCTTACACGAGCGTATCAAGTGACAAATACTAGTTTATTACTAACTCAATAACAAAAAAGTACCAGCAAAAATTTGTTAGCACAAGATTGAAATCACTATAATCACACAATAATGTGGCCTCGTTATTCTCATCAATGATCAAGAGACTGCCGAGCAATCGTCATTCTCATCGAACAGCACAAGGTTCCTTAATGCCAAATCGCCCCGAGACATGCATGGATGAACTGCACATACCTAATGCTGTACTTGTAGTACTTATGTATCTGTTCTTGCTCCTGCTGCTGCCGCTGTTGAAACTCCTGGTTTGCAAGTGAAGTGAAACAGGGTCTTTTCTTGACGTGGAAGACAGTCATGGGAGGGAGAAGCAACCATCCCAACAGAGAAACCAAGACTTACATCATCTCTCTAAAGATTCTCTTTTCTTGTGAAAGTTATGTACAGATTTGACAGAAGGTGGTTGAGTAGAAGATTCATGGGCAAAATCTAACATAGCCTTTGAAGCTGGAGCTATTTTCACGCCCGATGCAGAGATCGAACGGGCTGTCATTTGGTTTTAGCAAATCTAACACACACATAATGCTCCCCCGAGAAATAAGGCTGATAACTATTGGCGCCGTGCGCATAATAATCTATACACATAACTACGCTTCCAGATTATTGTTTTCGACGGGCTCTCCATCTTCCTTGCTAGCCAATGTGAGATAAAGCAGGCCCTTTTCGTCCGTTTCCTTTCTATTCCTATATAGTGTACAGATAGGGACCGTCACATAGCGGCGATATGAATTTTCAGCAAAGCCGCCTGTGGATTACTTGTTCAGACCCAGAGAAAATTCCAAGGACCCGTCCCAGTCCCGATCCTGGAGAAGGCATAAGCAAAACGAAAGCGCCTTTAGAGCATTGTCTAGTGAAATTATGCCTCGATTCCCCAACTTGGAAACAATTACAGGGCGAGGACTATAACATCGGGACTCGAATAAAATGAAGCATTCGGGTTGGCTTCTGGTGACTTACCTCCAAAATCCGGCGAATGCCCGGAGGCTCATATAAATGGTTAGAGCAATCCAAATTCCAATGAACCCATGACTGGACGAAAGTATAAACAAGCAGAGAATGCTGACCACGGCGACAGCGACCTGAAAAACAGAACGACTCAGCACTTACAAACTTCATGTTTCATCTAGAAAGAGTGAAGTTATTGGTTCATTTTTACAGTTGAAAAGGTAACTTATGATACAAATAAGGGAAACCCTTTCTGCAAATACACATTCTAGCGAACTGCTTCGGTTGACTCACATAGATCTAGTCTATTCGAGCATCGATTTCGCTTGTACATCTAGCGGGTGTGAATATTCAACTGGACTGTTGTACTTTTATTCTTTTCCAAAATGAATGCAATCTTCAAAATGATAAATGAGATTCTGCCCCGAGTGTTACTAATGATATGCTTCTACGTAAATTTGGTTGCTTTTGCCCTTGCAATTGTTCATCATATAGAAAGTTAGAGACAATGTCTGGCTAAGCAAATGGATGATGCTTCCTTCGATAATTAAGGGGAAAAAATAATCTCACCATGGAGTAGGCAGAGTATGCAAAATCAGACGCTCCAAAATTGACGCCGTCAAAAACGAAGGCCAAGGCATTTATGGGTTGAGTAGCGGCAATAAACTGATGTTGATCAGAGGCTATAATTCTATTAGCATTGGCAATAGCTAACAGTTAAACAGCTTCAGATTTATAAGGTCAATTCAAGTTCTTAAAACAAGCAACATACCGGTATTCCGATACCGATTACACGGAGGACACCGACATCCGTTGTGAATAATCTTGCTCCAAAATGCATTCCTACTCCGAGAAGGACTGCTAGCGCCAGTCCCAGAAGCAGTCCCAACTGCAGGATGAATCTGTGAGACTATCGCCGATGCGACGACCGTAATAGAATGCTCGATTGCTCTAGAAGAAATCAGGAACCTGCAGTACTCGGGATGCGGTTTCTCTGGCCTTGTTGTAATCCTTCTTTGCAAACGCGCTTGCCAGGATTGCCTATGTCATCCACAAAGATTAACTAAATTGATTATTGAATGCTTACATGGTTAAGCCAGAGAAGTTGAACAGTTGAGTGCGGCAGTAGCTTTTGCACTCAAAAGAGGAAGAGAAAATCTCTCACCTGTCCAGCGACAGCAAGCCCATCTGCAAGGAGCGATGCCGCCAACCACACTTGCAAGCAGACTTGAAATGCGGCCATCGATGTTGGCCCCAAGCGAGCCGCCATGGATGCGGCAAGAGTCACACAGAACGTCACGGCGACGACTCTCATTAGTAGCAGAAAACCTGGTGCAGCCACAAAAGACTGAACGAAGTGAGCTCAATTGCTAAGCGTTCAAACTGATAACCTGAAAACAGCACACTATCCAAACGGTTTGTGTTCATCAACTCAGCAAGCTAAGGATCTGATATGGTCAAGTTTTTAACAACATTTACCCAGTGTTCCTGCAATATGCTTCTACCAGATTGAGTAATCCACCATATAATATAAGGTACCAATTATCAGACAAGATAGAACAGTTCGGAAGACCAAAGTGTTCAGTGCCAAAGAGTGAACTGGCAACTGTCAACAGGTCACACATAACATATGCCCGTAAGGACTCGTCAAGAAATAGAGGCCGTTATCAGTTGAAATTTCAATAATAAGATTAATATATGAGTGGAAAATTTGCTGAAGCAGAATTAAAGGCTTACCATTCTTTAGAAAACGGCCAAACTGCAAAAGTTTAAAACTTGGAGGTAAGAGATCAATTTGCTGCATCAGTTTCCACAGGAGAATAAGTGAAATCACGTACCTGCAAGGACATTGTCGGGATATTATAATGCGAGAGTGGCTTAGTAAGACTTCTAACAAATTTCAGAAGAGTCTCCATAGGCTCTTCACAACTTACTGAGATATAACATGGGCAATAGCCGCACCACTGACGCCCAGATGGAAAACAAATATGAATAGGGGGTCTAAGATTATGTTCGTTACATCTCCCACCACTGATACGATCAAAAAGTAAAAGGAGAAAACAATAATTAGCTCGTACTGATATTATTGAGATAATGGATTTTTTAGTATGTTTGTTAATTTGAAAGCATGATACCACCAGAGGAAGCTGAAGAGGGAACTACCAGTTGCAATCAAAGGCGTGGTCGTATCTTTAAATCCACGGAAGACCCCCTGCATGGCGAGCGAGAGAAGAACTGCTGGCGCACCAAGTGACCTCAATGTCAAGTACTGTTGGGCAGGAGTTAGCATTGGGGAATCCTGTTGAGGGGCGAAAAGAAAGTGTCAAGCGGCTATTTAGAGAGGCGGCAAAGAAACAAGAAATTAATATTAAGAGATGACAGAGATTTTTACAATGCTGGGACATTACTTACAGATCTCACTCCCATGAAATTCAGCAATGGTTTTGCTCCGGAAATGAGAAAAATGGCTTGAAGAAGACCGAGAACACTGCCAATTACCAACGCAGATGAAGCCGATGGGATGTGTCTTCTTCTGGGCATCTGGTCAAACTTCGATTCGTTGAAGCTACTGATCTGTATCGACTCGGACAGATGATCACTGGATTCTGTATACGATATTGCCGTAGGATATAGACAGTAAACCATTTGTTCAGAATTTAACAGTTGCAAATTTACTATTGATCAGATTTAATGTGTGAATTTTGACAAATGGGGACAACTGATACAATACCATTTTGGGGTATCAACTCCTTATTTTCGGCATTTTCAATAGAGCATGCCTCCAAGTATTCGCTCTCCTGCGCTTCAGAGCTCACACTTCTAATAGTATCTTCCTCGGCAACAAAGGATGTGGTGACACTGACGAGCGGGAATATAGCGATCCGTGACACTTGATTGAACAGCGCAATTGATACACCCACAGCTGCTAGTTCCACAGGACCTGTAGAGACAAAGAAACGTGAGCAGCACCAGATTTTACAGAATAGACCAATCTGTACAAACCCGCATTTGAATTAAGAAAGAATAGCACTTCAAGGACTAGGATATAAAATGGAAGGGTGTCAGGAATTTCATTTCCGCCTCTTCGAAATTCACTTCAACATTGTCTAAAACCTGTGCGTATGTGCTTTAAAATATAGAGTTGGATTGTTCATCTAAGATCACATTAATTTACACACAATCAAGTTCAGAATATGGCCCTTCCAAGTCAGACTAAAGAGAATTGAACTACGAACAGTCTGCATTTGACCTAAAGAGATAGTAACAGGATGCTGATTTACACAATATTAGAGTACAATAAGCAAACTTAAAATGCGCAGAGCAAGCAGGACATACCAATTCGACCAATGAAAGCCGTGTCAACAAGAGACGCAATAGGGTCGGCAGTCAAAGCAAGGGCAGCAGGCAATGCTATTTGAGCTATCTCTCGACCAAGTTCATCAAATTTCAAAATGAGCCTGCCCGAGTAGAAAAGGGAAATAGGCTTAGTAAGGCTCATCATCGAGAAACCGGCACAGAGAGAGAGAGAAAGTGGTAATGGTTCTTCGTGTGAAGTGAGACAAAAACAATCAAGAAATTGGCACGAACATCATGACCAGTTTCCCTACAATTGATAATTGAAGGAACTCAAGAGCGGCAGGCTCATGCAAAGAACTAAGACAAGAACACTAAAACAGTACCAAACATTTTCTTCCGGGCAACGAAAAAGAATATGGAATCCAAATGACTTAAACGATCACCTCGCGTTACGAAAGAAAATGCAGATCGGGATTCTCCTCTCTTTTACTGATGTAAAAGGATCATCTTCCTCAGAGGAGGTAGTTTTCACGAAAGAACCCTCCAGAGGCTCCATTACTGTAGCTGCAGAAGATCGCACGCTTCACGTCAATCGTCCAGAGCTGAAGAAAATCAGGCTCCGGAAAAATAGGCAAATAAAGCAAACCCCACTATCAAAGAATCTGCCTTGAGCAGTAACAAGTGCACAGGATGCCAAATCAAGAGGGTCCAACACGGCCATCAAAAGAAAGATATATACATGATCACAGGAGCCAGCTCAATATCTTGACATTTCCCAAGTTATGCATCAGCTTTCTAACAACACAATGCAAAGAAACGAGCTCGAGAATCAAACGGATACAGCAAAGACACAAACCACCTTTGTCACTGCTACAGGAAGCCCCAGGGAGGAAGTTTCCTCGAAGATTACTGCTTTGAACGTGATCTCCTCTGAAACTACTCGATGAACAAACCCAGCAACGTAATCAAAAAAGAAAGAACAAAATGAATCAAGGAGAAAGCATCTATCTGAACATCTTTTCAAGAAAACCAGAGGAAGTTGGGGCACCCCACTTTTCGGTTACGGCAGATTTTTTTTTTTTTATTCGAGGCGTTGAAGCATCCGCA
The DNA here is from genome assembly GCA_017140595.1 of Eucalyptus curtisii. Taxonomy (NCBI): domain Eukaryota; kingdom Viridiplantae; phylum Streptophyta; class Magnoliopsida; order Myrtales; family Myrtaceae; genus Eucalyptus; species Eucalyptus curtisii. The sequence goes on from CM029503.1 coordinate 6,456,499, forward strand.
CGAGCACAACGAGAGATGGGGCAGAATAGAATTCCGGTAAACCAAGCAGAGACACTTGTGTCAGGACTGTCTCTGTCGCTCGCCTACGTCGCTTGCAGCAGGAAAAAAGGAAGCTGTAATGGCGAATGCACCACCAACTCACGCATCTAAGAGGCAGTCAACAGCGTGCTACAGGCCATACACGTGTGAGTTCCTGGGTGGTGGGAACATTCAGTCCCTGGAAAAGAGCTCTGCTCCGTGATTGACCTGGTGAGGTATGGGTCAACCTCTCCTAGGAAAAGGGAGCAAGAGGACAATGACGAAAACCCGGCAAATTCCTAAGGAACGATATAAGTTCAAATTAGGAGTATAATCGAGTCAATGCACCGTCAAGTTTAACTTCGACTCGACTCACATACTTGTTCAAAACTCGACCGAGAATGAATTTTCTTACTCGAACCCAAATCGGTCGAAGAATTGAGATGCTCGAACTCTACTCTATAATAATCAATTTATCAATAAAGCTCGAGCTCGAGGTTTATAAACCTGAACTTTGTAATTTCAAGTTTTTTACATCTATTTTAAAAAAATTTATTGGACTCGACTAATCTCTCGAGCCTATGAAGCTGAATATTGACAAACTCGAAACTTGACAAGGTATTTGAACAGTTCAAACTCGAGCTCAATATAATAAGGTATTTGAACAATTCAAACTTGAGTTCAACTCGAAATTAGACAGTCAATCTCGAATAGTTATTGAGTTGAGCTCGCATTGGTCGCTCGGTAACTCTGGTAGTTGCTGCCCTACCAAGTCCCTACTGAACAGAGTGGGACATGAGATAAAGCTTGCATAGCGAAGAAGGTGGCTAAATATAGTTGGTTGTGGGGCTCTGTTAGGACAAAGGAAGGACCGGGTACAATAATTGGGCTAGAATTAACCAAAACCAAACACTAGACGGATTGAGACTGGCCTTTCATCCCGATGAGCAATGTTTTGGTCAGGTCATGAACTAGATGCAATTGTGAGAGTAGCTCGACTCGATTTCACTCGACGATCAAGTCACGATGTCTATCCAGTGTCCTGCAGTGGATACTTACGTGTTGATCCGTGATCATGAAGATTAGTCAAGAATGAAAACTCAAGCGAGAGGAGAAAAGAGATGCAAAGCAAATGAGCTTCCTCAAGCCAATGTTTCCGGTTATTCGCCAATCAAAGAAAGCAAAGCAGGACATTGGACAGACAAGAGTATCGGTCAACCTCTCCTAGGAAAGAGCTCTGCTTCGTGATTGACCTGGTTAGGCATGGATCAACATCTCCTAGGAAAAGGGAGAAAGAGGACAATGACGAAAAACATGAGTGATGGTTGGGTTCGAACCGGCAAGTTTCTAAGGAACAATAGAAGTTCATATTAGGAGTATAATCGAGCGGATGCACTATAAAGTCTAAGTTCCACTACACTCACGTACTCATTATTCGACACTCAATTAAGTATGAATTTGTTGCTTGAGCTCAACTCAATTAGAGAATTGAGATGTTCGAACTTGACTTGATTACAATCCATTTATCAAAAAAACTTAGACCTCGAGATTTATAAACTTGAACATTTGTAATTTTAAGTTTTTTAAGTCTATTTTTTATCATTATTAAATATTTTAGAAAAATAATAAAAGCTTGATTGGACTAGACGAGGCTCTCAAGCCTACTAAGCTGCCTTGCCTATTGACAAAGTCAAACTTAACTTGATAGGGTACTCGAATTAGTGCAAACTGGAGCTTGACTTATATTTAGACAATCAATCTCGAATAGTCATCAAGTTAAGCTCGCATCAATCACTAGGTAACACCAGTATCCTACCAAGTCCCTACTAAAACAATGGGACAAGAGATGAGCATGCATAGCGAAAAAGGTGGCTAAACACAATTGGTTACGGGGCTCCTTTGGGACAAAGGAAGGAATGGGTATAATAATTGAGCTAGAATTGACCTGAACCGAGGTTGAGACCATCCTTTCATCCCGGTGAATAGCGAGAGTAGCTCGACTTGATTTCCCTCGTGGATCGAGTGACGATATCCATCCAGGGTCCTGTGGTGGATACTTACGCGTGCATCCATGACCACGAAGATTAGTCGAAAACGGAAACTCAAGCGAGAGGCGAAAAGAGATGCCACGCAAATGAGCTTCCTCAAGCCACTGTTTTAGTTATTCGCCAATCAAAGAAAGCAAAGCAGGGCATTGGACAGTGCAAGAATGTGGGTCGATTTCGCCTTTGACGAATTGAGGAATAAGGACCGGTGCGCCGCCGTGCAATCAGCAAAACGTTCGGTGGATTGTTGTTGTTGGACGAATATGCTTTTCTGCTTTGTCTCTTCCTTATTCCAAAAGACGAGGGCCACGACAAAGACTTATAAAGAACCCGAACGAAGTGGTGGTGGCTAAAGCATCGAATTGGAAATCGGTACCATGAACCATCGTGATCGATGACATGACCATACGTTTAGAAAGATACCAATATGCTTACACGTAAGTCAATGTCCTTACCTACCAAAATTTCGTTCCGATAAAAAGTTACATTCCGGTAGAAAGTTGCTAAAGCTCAACCCATGTTATTAGCCAGTTCACAATATTATATTGGAAGCCTTTTCTTGTTTGTTGGGTCATACTCATCTATCCCACGCTTTGATCCCAAGTCTCCAGAGAAGTGCTGCATGGTCTATAGAATAATTATAATTTGTATATAATTATACTGAGTATATATATTAAATAATAAATACAAGGAATGGATAACTAAATAAATAAATCAAGTGGATCATCTTGAGCATTTATTATATCCGTTCTATCATAGGCGTCATATGATCAAAGATTGAGACAGGTTTTCATTGTCATTCATTGTCATGATTGATAGAGCATTCCATATTTTGTCATGGCCTGTTGCCATTTTGATGAAAATATTGTAATGATCCTCAAAAAATTGCTTAACTGGTAAGCATGTTTGCTCTTTTTTTTTTCAATCTTGGGTTTAAATCATCGAATTTGTGCATAATCTTGAAGCGTAAACCGTGTGTCTCCAATCACTGTCAATGCATGTGAGATGAGGGGATTGGCTCACTCGATAAGATTAGTCAGGTGCTAAAAGGCCCCGAACGCCCATAATCGCAAGAAAAAAGAGAAATCGTGTTAAAGAGTCATTTCTCTCAACCATAAACAATCAAACAAATAGTAGTGGTCGTGGCCGAAGAAAAGGTAGTCCTAGTAGTTATACCATGACTCGATAAACAAATTAAAGGTGTTCAACAATCACGTCATATCTGCAATACCTTCAAAACTTTTTAGTAGCTTCCAGCGGCTTTTAGAAAGGGTCTTGTCCAGCATTATGGATACTCAAGTGCACAAGTGCTACCACTATAAAACTTAAAACACACGTATCACTAACCACAAAACTTACGGCACTTCGCAACACAAATACAACACGGCACAATTACCATTCGGCCACAGCTATATCGAATCAGGCCATCAAAAGCTACACCCAACCCTTTCGCAATTACTCCACGTCTTATACTATCTCATCATCGCATCACACATACAAGTACAAGAGTGTGTTGCGGTTCTATCTCGATAGCTGAGGCTAGGATTAAAAGGAGAGTGATCATGCCATCATGGGTCCATGTATTTTTATTTCTTTCCTTTGGGATCATTGGATCCATGTCAGATTCGTGACGTGTGGCTAGTAGTGCTCGAGTCCCACTGTCCCGCGAGCCAATCTTGCTGGACATGGGAAAGGGTCCCAAATCGCACTCCCAGTTTGTTTTTTTCTCAACTTTTTGGCCAAGGACAGAAATTATTTTAATGTAAGTCCAATTCATAACTCTTTGTCACTCCGGTTGTATTCAAACAAGTCGCAATCCGCCACCCCATCCAAACAAGGATCTAAAGAAATCTGTTGCCCCTGCTTCTAACTGGGACTCAACCCTTTTCACTGGAACAAGGAGGCAAATTCATGTCAGTCCACTCTCAAAGTCTCGAATCAGGAGGATCCGACACTAAAAAACTTCCATAAGATATGGAGATCCAATCAAGCGAGACATAAGAATGATGCGGAAGAGAATTGTGTAAATCAATAGAAAGTGAAATCAAAGAGTCATTCCAGTATTATCATGGGCAGCTATCATGCCATGGGGAAAAAAATTTCTCCTTTCAATATGTCAAAAATTCTCACTTACAAACTCTAGTATCTGCCTTCAAGTAGGACCTAACCCGCCAAAGGGTCTACCAAGACCATCAAAAGATGGGATTAATAAGAATTTATGGAAAAAGTGAAGCAAAATCAACAAGCCTGTCTCCGAGGCAGCAAAAGAAAAATCGCAGCTTGATGTGAAACAGAATCAGGAATCTCTAACCGTTTTTGAAGCAGAGTGTCTTCTCATCGCTATTTCCTCACCACAACCCAATGAACTTCCACCAAATGCCTCCAACTCCGAGCCAAATAATAATGTTGACGACAGAAATAAGGAATCCGTAGCCCCACCATTGGGCCAAGGGCACGTAGTTAGCACCGTAGAAGACGGGCGCCGACCCGATGCCATAGTGGGTAAGGCCACCCATGAGGTTAGAGAGGAAGGCCAGCACCATGGCTCCGAAGTAGGGTGGAGTCCCCAGAGCGCTTGCAACAGACAAGAAGGCGGTGAACATGGCACCAATGTGAGCGGCTCCACTGGCAAAGAAGTAATGCGAGTAGAAATAGAGAAGAACCAAGATGCCAAACGATGCCTGCCATGAAAGACCCAGCCCACCAACAAACTGCAAAAGCACAGAAACTCTCCCTTAGAAAGCTTACTCCCCATATGCTCGAAGATATTATCATCTCGCATTCAGAATCAGAGGATAGGCTACATTCGTCAAGACATCCATTATGATTACAGGAAAAATACTGGCTCATGCTGCCTTGGGCTACTTTACTTGGGCCTTCTTCCCAGGCCAATAAGTTTCTCTCCAAAGAAAAAACTTGGAGTTTATTACCAAAGGTATGATTAACCAGGATGACGCCAACCAGAAAGAAGCTAAACTTATTGCAATGCTCTGAACCTTATCTTGAATTATCCTTTTTGCTAAATTTTTCATTTTCTTTCACCAAGTGCTTGTGCACCATGATGCACTACTAAACATAACATCTCCGATATTTAGCAAGGGCATGCTCTCGTAATAAAACTATTAATATATTGGCGCAACTAGTCAAGGAGGTACCAACTCGAACAAATTGCTTGCAATGTCAATTCTAGGTAACATCCCTTACATAACTTGCAAGTCAGTGCTATAGCTAGGGTCATTAATAATGCACCATTAACCTCTCAAATAAAGTGATGCATGCAGCCAGACAAAATCACATGTAAACCCATTGTAGTAAGTAAGCATCCCGCACAAGTAAAACAGAAAACTATAAGGATAAGACCAGAGGAGAATTCATATGGATTAGCAAATGCATCTGCGCATTCACGCCCATAAGAACAGCCAGGAATGATCTCCAAGAATAATATAGGGTTTGTGGTGTGCTGCATTTGACTCTTTTTAATCTCTTCTTTTTTACATTGATGATAACACAATAAGAAAAGTGATTTCTTAAAATTACCAATATGCATAACATAGATATATTGAAGGTCAATTGGGAAAATTATGATGCTGTGCAGGGAAAGGAAGAACGGACCTTAACTACTGTTTGGCTGAACCAAGAAATGAGGCCATATTTGTTGAGATACCCAGCCATAGCTATAAGTGCAGCAAACCATGTGAGGGTATCCCAGGCAACTGCTTCACCTAAACATTCCTTCCAAGTGACAACTCCAGTAATCAGGAGAACAGATAATCCAAGAATGGCAGCAGTGACCGCATCAACATTCAGCTTCCCTCCAAAGATCCAAAGCCCAACCTATGACAAATAGACAAGTAGACAGGAAGGCAAAAGCGTCAAAGACTGAATAGTGACCCTGGTGCATTCTGTAGCAGCAATCAACACAGTACATGAGTCACTGAAAGTACACGTCCAGAAAACTTGTATTATGGAAAAGGTATCCTAGGGTAGACTTGTTGCTGAAAAAATATAAATGACCATTTGACATATGCTATTACAAAAAAGCTCAACATATCATTACATAGATGATCCCGGTTGTATTATGATTGACAATCCAAAATAATATTAATATGCACACATATTAATCTCCAGAGCAGGCATATTAAAAACCTCCTACGTGCCACACAGAAAAAATTGTGATTTTTCAAGCTTTAAAGCACACGAGTGCGAAGCACCACAGGATGAGACAAAAAAAAAAAATCATGTTTGAAGTGATAGCCAGAGTCTGCTGTGAGGCTTCCATCCGGCACCACAATAGTACAACATAACAAACAGGCTCAAACTATGATTAGACAGATGGATAATTGGGCCAATTAACTTTGAATCTCATATTTTTCTTGTGAAACAGTAAAGACAACAATTTCATTTCTAGCAATACTTGGTGGAAGTGAAAATTTGAAAATTCAGGGCCAAAAGACAACTGAGAATTTGAACCTTCATGCATGGGGAAATCCGCAATATTTGTGAAGCTTATGCAGGCCTAGACAATGGTAAATTGTACTTCATCTGGAGAATAACTATTGCAATGATAAAAGAGTCCCTTCCTCAAGTTCATACAAGTCTTTAACAGTGAGCAGCAGCATTGAATGTGGATATCACGATCATCACAAAATCATAGTTTAGAGGCGTCGATCTTCTCAAATAAATGCAGTTGACAGAAATATACTAATTCAGCTCACCCGGAATTACTGTAATTCTCGCGTCCAATACCAAAAAGCAAATTTTGAAGCTAATGCAAAACTTTTAATAGTATTGGGTGATAAAGATACTCTGAATGTCTACAATCGCAATTTGTGGAAGACTGCAAAATGCCATTTTCCATCCGTTTGATTTTAGCAAACGGATAAACTTAACTGCACTTGACCTGACGAAAGTTCCTACCAGTAATAGTTTGCAAATGATTAACCTTACTATGGTGTGAGCATAAATAAGAATTTCACTGGTTGTCGAAAGCTGCAATATGAAATGTTCAAAAATTATTCTCAATCTCCGGTAAAAGAGAAAATCCATAGTCTGATCAGATTTTTTGCTATCGTCAGCTTATCCAATATGGAAAAAGGTGATGCTAATTTTTGTTCTCGATTGTTATCAAATTCAAACAATTGGCTAGTATTTATTGGCAGAAAAAGGCAACCATTCCTCAAAGCTAGCCCATGAGAGCTCATCAGACTTTTGGTTACTTTAGCAATAATTAACTAACGAACTGAGCAACTGAAAAAATAAATGAATACGCGGTAAAAGTCCCACAATCATACCGTCAGAAGAAGAGTCCCTGCCATGATCTTCTCATTATTACTCATTGGCCCCATCTTCTCCAACCTCTCCTTCGCAAGTTTCGGCGCATCTGGACTGCTCTTCACTGTGGGCGGGTAAATCACGTATAGAATCAGAGGCACTGCAATCAACGACAGCAGACCAGGAACGATTGCAGCTTTCGCCCAGTCAGTCCACCCAAGTGTCTGCTTAATGGTGTTGAAGGTCAAGTTTGCACTCAAGGGATTCGCCGCCATTGCCGTCAAAAACATGGCCGAGGAAATCACTGAAGTCTGGAAGCACGTCAACATCAACCACGACCCGAGCTTGTGTTCAGTCCCGTCCCCCACGTTCGAGCCACATGCGACGCAAAGCGACTTGACCAGAGGGAGGAATATCCCTCCCGCTCTGGCCGAGACGGAGGGAATGGCGGGCGCCAGAAGCGCTTCGCTGAAGACTAAGCTGTAGCCCAAACCCAGAGAAGAGCTACCGAAGAGCTTAACGAACTGGTACGCGATTCTGTTTCCCAGGCCGGTCTTGATGAATCCACGAGCGAAGAAGAAGGCGAGAGCGATCAGCCACGGGATTGGATCGCCGAAGGCGGAGAAGGCAGCGGCGAACGTCAGGGTCTTGGTGAGGACGGCCGCGCCGAGCCCCATCAGCGCCACGGCCCCCAGCGGCAGCGGCTGGGTGATGATTCCCACGATCGTCGCCAGGAATATCGCGAGCAGCTGCCAGGCGTTCCTCGAGACGCCGGTCGGGACGGGGACGAACCACAGGATGACCCCGGTGGCGATGGAGGCGAGGAGGGGCGCCATGGCCGCGCCCTGCGGCTTCGCCGGCGGCGACACGGCCGCCCCGGGGGCCGGCGAGGCCGCGGCCGCCTTGACGGCCAAGCTCCGGCGAGCTCCAGATTCGGGAGCCAAGCTCCGGAGAGGAGAGAGGAGGCGGGCGGCGCCGGCGGAATTGAGCCGGCGCGCGCGGTCGCCGGCTGATCTGGAGAGGAGGGGGAGCGCGGCGGCGCGGCGGGCTTGAGGGCGCGCGATCTCAGCGACGGGCGGTGGGCGCCGAACCCGAGCGAGCAGGAGGACGCGAGGGCCATGGACGCCATTTCCTCCTCCTCCGCCGCTCTCTCTCTTCTTTCTCTCTCTAGCGCGCGCAGTCGCAGAACAGTGGCGGAGTCGCTGCGCACCGTTTTATGTGGCTCACAGCATCGGAGGAGAAATGGAAAGCTGTCGAGGAATTGGCCGGTGAGGTGAGGTGGGGCGGTTGAATTCATCGCGCGGGGTGGACGGGCGGATCGACTCGCGGGTCCTGCGCTGTCGATCCGACGGCGGAGATGGCGCGACGAAGATACCTTTTTTCCGAATTTCGATTTTTTTTTTTTTTTTTTTTTGCTTTGGCGTGGCGTGGGAGGGGGATTGTGGCTTTGGGAATGCCGTCTGGTGGGGCGTTGAAATGTCCGCAGCCGCGAACGGGATCAGAATTGGCGTTATTCCAACTCTGTGCGGGGATTCCGAACCCAAAACTCAGTGCGGGGTTACAAAGGTCTTTTGCGCGACGCGTGCGCCATGTGACAGACACGACGACTCTTTCGATTTTAAATCTTAGGGGTAATAACAAGAAAACTCCACGATTTTGCATTTTTATTACGTTTATCCCATGCTAATTTTTGTGTCGTGAAAAATCTAAAATTGGTACGTGCATGTTACTTTTACTCTTTGTTAGCTTTCTTCAAATTTTACCATTAAATTATTGAATTAAAATGACACGAGACAATAACTCGAATTATATGAAAAGTCCAGGTAAAAAATCATAATTCTCCATCTTTTTATTTTTTACTATTTCTTTTTATTACTTTTTATTTTTTTTACTCAAAACACTCCAGCCTCGATACTTAGTTTCCTCTTCTTCTTCTTTATTGCTTCAATTAGCCCTCATTCAAAAACAATTAGGGCTCATTCGCTCTCCTTATAGCACTTTATTTTATCTTTAAATCTTCGTGAATTGTTCAAACACACTCTTCCTTGTCAAGCGTACTTGTTTATATATGGTAATTTTCTCATCTTTGGGTTTTTTTTCTTGGTTTGTTTGTCAAACTCATTCGACTTGTTTCAAAAGATCTCAAGCAGCTTTTCTGTGAGAGTTCATTATTTTGTCCTGTTTGTCAAATTTGAAAAAATCCCAAGTAGTTTGTCCGTCAATTGAACTTTTTTATTTTTCAATGGATTTTTCGAATGAGGGCCGACTGAAACGATAAGTTAATTCGCGGTGGGAAGTCCATGAACGAAAGGAAAAGGGAGTGCTTAGCAAGTATATGGAAATTAAACAAAGGATAGAAATGATTGTTGTAACGAGTCCACATGAGTGAGTGAATGAAAGAATGAATGGAATTGAGAAAGATAACCAAATACACAACAAAGATTGGTCTAGATGAGAACAAGAAGAAGACTGATAAATATTAAGACTCGGGAGTTCCAATTCAATGTAAAAAAAGAATAAAAGAATTGTGCTGTTAAAAAGGACGAAAAATAATAATAAAAATAAAATACAAAAGAAAGAGAATATGAATTTTCACATGGACTTCACATGTCATCCAACTTATTATTATGCATTGTTCCAACCTGGTGATTTGATGCTAAAATTCGACTAAAGCTAACAAAAGTTAAATGTGGTACATGCATATCTCAACACAAAATTCGATTTGAGGTTCTTTTCGATATGAACCATAATTTGTAACCACTTTTCCCTTCAGCAAAAGTGAACAAACAAAAGTAATTTCATTATTAACACATGCAACTTATTTATTTTTCATTTTATAATATTTTCTTGTTAACTCTTTTTTATAAACGAAAACGATACATTTAGAAAATATTCTCAAATTATATAATTTTTTTAAGGAATAGGGAGAAATAAGCCGATTTCATGCAAGAGTTTTCAAATTCAAACGCGAAATTATTTTTTCGGACAAAATTTCAAACCGGAGCACACCAGGTCCAGCGGACCCAAGGCGGACGTCCACAGCATTTTTTGTTTCGTGCGCCCGCGGAGAAAAAAGGCCGGCGTGTCCACGTGGCGAGTTCCTAGTGGGGAGAGGCGCGGACTGGACTGGAGGACCAATCAGAGAGCGGCTGACGTCGGATAAAAAAGGGCGATTGGGAGGACCAATCAGAGAGCTGCGACTTGCCGACGTGGGGCTCCCCGTGAGTGCTGACGTGGCATCGAGCGTCAGAGCGCCGGGAGTTTCAGGACCAAATGTCGTCTGGGGCTGGAGGGGAAATGACGAGAATGGGCATGGGGTTGGTGTGAGCGGGAGAGCCGCTGGAAGTTGAAATCTCGTTGGGCCGCCGTGGGCCCACGGAGATTCCGTGCTGCGCTGCGACTCTTCCTGGCCGGGGGTTTAAGATCATGAGTCGGATTGGTTAGTTGTAGAGCGACGTGTCTCATCGGTCCCAACAACCTTTGTAAGAAGCTGGCGGTGCAGTAATTGAGGGCAAAAGCGACAAAAAAAAAAAAAAAAAGCCCAAATTGTACTCACCATAGTACATTTACATTGAACTTTTCTTTAATAATTCGAAAAATAAAAAATCCCAAACTTACACGTATGCGACATATTTACCCTCCGTCAATATTTTGTTAATTAGCACCATTAAAAATCTACCTATATAAATGTCAAATAACAAATGTTATTGACATGACGCTAGCAATGAATGAGTTTAGAAGAACTCTACGTAGAAATTGAAATATGACATGGCACAGTATTTTGAAATCCATTTGACAAGTAATTTAAAATTTCCTTATGTATTTTTTTGGTCGATTTATTTCATGTATCGATTAAAGGTCATAGTACGTGGGAAAAGAAAAAAAGGTTATGAAAAGGTCCTTACTTAAACTTGTTCTAAAAGCTAGTTTCGTATCGAATCGATTAAGTTGGTTTGATTTTTTTAAGTAAAACTGGATGGGAACTAAAGGCTCCTGTGGATGATTCCTATGTGTTTTTGAGTTGAATAGGAATAGGGACCCAAACCTTTATTAATCACTTTACCAGCCTTGCTTTACCTTTGGCGTCAAAACAACTATTAGCGTACCTCCTCACTTCCAAAAGCTAATGTTTTAGATTTTTTTAAATAAAATCTAAAAATATCATTCAGGTTTCGAGAAGTCATGAACAATTACATTCAGAATTTCCTGTACCCATGTTGGCACGTAATGAAAGGAATTTTAGAAATAGATAATATAAAATGATTCCATTGGTCAAAGTGTCGCTTTGGCCGAGTGGTTAAGGCGTGTGCCTGCTAAGTACATGGGGTTTCCCCGCGAGAGTTCGAATCTCTCAGGCGACGCTATCCCTCTTTTTCATTACCTTTTTGCTGCTGCTTCTTCTACTTAATTCGAGATGTACCTTTTTGCTGCTGCTTCTTCTACTTAATTCGAGATGTACCTTCTAACTCATCACTTCGTCGCTGCCTCCTCCGACGGGCTTAACTCGGAGTCGACTCGACCAAAACCAAATCCACGCCCGCTTCATCCAATCCCCTCCAACCCCACCTCCTGATCGCACTTCGGCGACCGGATGATGCTCCGCCACCGCCCATCTTCTCGCGATCACTGCACCTTCCCGGCGACGCTCCTCAAGGCCTGGTCTCGGTGCCGTCGCGTCTCGGACATCTTCGCGCAAGACTCTGCTCCACCGTCTCTCCCTCGTCCCCGGGCGATGTGGCCCAGGAAGGCCAGGCGGGCCTTCGAGGCGATCTCTTGACCCGACGCCGTTTCATGGACTTCCGTCGTGGGCTCGGGCTCGGCCCCCCCGGGCATGTGCGGATTTGAGGAGGAATCTGGCGTTATGTCGCGCATCGAGGGGCGTGTCGAGGCCGGAATGCGAATAAAGCCTTTGTCAGCTCGGCGTCGTGTCCGCTGTACTCCACGAGTCACTCCCTTTTCTGTAATTTGCTGCGCGTCACGTTCACTCCAAAAGTCAGACCAAATCACCAAGCACACTAGAGACGTACAGTTAAAAAAGGATCTGGAGTAGACAATTTTTTCCCCATTTTTATACTCTAAATAAGAGTGGAAATGTTGGTCTCGGATTTTCCCAAAGTAAATGGTAAGTTTTGTTTTTTCGTAAAAATTTAGAACATCAAAATTTAGAGAGAAAAAATAGCTAAATGTTTCAAAATATAGCCATCATGACACATTTACCCTATACATTTCTTTGTGATTGCAAAATTTTTAAATTTGTACTTGTATAACACATTTTCCCTTTGTAAATATTTCATCTCTACCAAGATGGACGATAGAAGGTAATTGGTGTTGACAATTGATACGGAGTTCACGTGAGTTAAGCTTATATAAAAACAAGTTAATTTGGCTGAAAAATCATCAAATGGAACAATGATGAATAATGAATGCATGATAGGTACAAAATTTGAAATTTTTTATATCATAAGAAAAGTTTAATATAAATGTGTTGCAATATAGATGGTTTGGAGTTTTCCGTGTTACAAAAAAAAAGTTCAAATAATTGTATTAGAGTGAACATAATTTATCGTTTTTGATGAGTTTTTATTAAACTTTAAAGGAATTCTATTAAAATTTTAAATAATAAAAAGTAAAACCAACTTCAAAAACACCCCAATTTTCCTTCTCAAAACAATAAGGAGCAAACTGGAAGGGAAAAAAAGAAAAAGGTGAAAAAACACAAGTTTATCAGAAAAACTAAAAAAAGCGACCAACAAAAAGGGGAAAAAAAAAAAAGAAGAAGAAAAAAAGCGGATAAACCCCCCCGGGTCTCATCTCGTCTCGCGAAGCAACGGCCAAAACCCCCCTTCCCCCTCCACCCCGGCGCTCGCTCAGCGATGTCAGCACCTCTCGAGATCTTCCTCTTCAGCGCCTGCTCTCTCCCCAGGGCCTCCATCTCCCGGCCTCCTCGCTCTCCCCTCCTCCGCGCAGCCTCTCCCTCGCGTCTCGCCGCCACCGCCGCCGCCGCCGTCGCCAATCGGCGGGGAAGCGCTTTGATCCGCTCCGCTCCGCCGAGCTCGCGCCGCCGCTGCGTCGGCGACGAGTTCTCCGGCGTCGAGATCCGAGGCGGAGGAGACGAAGACGAGGAGGAGGACGACGACGACGGCGAAGAGGCTGGTTCGGTCGACGTCGAGGCTCTCGAGCGGGAAGCCAGGGAGGCGGTCGTGGAGTACTCGCGTTCTCTGTCGCGCGAGCTGCGAAGCGGTGCGTCTTTGCTTGCTTTTCGTTACGGTTATTTCCTTCGTTTTTTTTTTTTCCTTTTTTGGCTCTCGTTCGTTCGTAGATGTCTTCAGGCTCCGTTGCGAGAGGTCTTGTGGTGAGGCTCTGGTTTCCATTGAGATTGTGCTGAGCTTGGAAATGTCGAGACTATGACTTGCTTAATGCGTGTGTCGAGTGGCATTGAGAACTCCGACGGACGAGCGGAGGATGTCTGCACGTTTTCTGCAACTTGAGATGAAGTTTTATATTGTGCCCAACGAGTGCCTTGCGACGTCGCCTGATTTTGAAAAATTATTTCTCATTAGCAGAAGACGAGGGGAATGAGCAAAAGGAAGCTACTGGAAAGCAGAAAAGGGGTAAACGGGCTATAAAAAATGTTGTAAGACTCTCTCTGTCTCTCTGTCTCTGTCTCTGAGTAATCTACTATTCGATCGAATCCCGACACTGAGCACAGACCTTTGAAAATTGGCGGGAGTTATTTCCTCTGCAGTTGATAAGTTGTTGCATTGGTATGAAACGTGATTTATTTATTTATTTATTTTTGGCAATATATCAGCAAAGTTACTTATGCTAATTGTGGATGATGAAGCCGAAGTTCAGGAGATACTGACATTTGTGCATTGCAGAAATAGATACGAACATTTAGTGCAAACCTTTTTATTTGTGAAGAACGATCCTGGAGTTAAGAGTGATAAAACTTCATTGAGCAATGACAGACTTCCTATGATTGTCTTAGAAAAGTGGTTTACTAAGTGATGTGAGAGACTGTGAGTGGCCCTTTAAACAAATAGGCTATGTTGAAGAACCAGCAATTGCTTGACACAATACTTGGTAAACCAATTTTATTTTCTGACTTTAATAAATGTTGCAATTCCCCTTCTAAGTGTGTCCTCCAAGTGACAAAGCAGCGGTTTAAATTTCATAATACGTAATGAATCCCTTTTTGGAATTACCTGATTTATGCTTTATTCCTTTATAAATGTGCTGATCATATAATCTTGTGGTCGAATAAAGAAATATAATTTATGATGAGAAAATGCTGGATAGTGCTGATAAGTATTAAACTCTTTCTCGTGTGTGTTCTTTTTAAGAGGAGGAAAATGTTGATCATTGTAGGAAGAATAACAATCGATTGTAATATGTCTGTGCTGGTTCCATTGTTTGAGGCTCGTGAGACATGTTTTCAAATATCAATCAGCCATGCCCATATCATTAGGCTTGAGGTCGATTCTTATTCAGTTTTACAGACATGTTTTACTATGTGCATTTGTGAGTTTACATGCTGTTGAAATTATAATTTGCAAGTTCAAACTGCAGATCCCTGATCATCTTCTTCCAAGGGTGGCAATTGTTGGAAGGCCTAATGTGGGTAAATCAGCACTCTTCAATCGCCTTGTTGGGGTAAGTTGGGATTGCTTTAAGCTTTTGACTTTCTGATTACATTTCTTTATTTTTTGTGCTTTGACTAGTATAGTTGTTGATTATTTATGTGACAGGGGAATAAGGCAATTGTCGTGGATGAACCTGGGGTCACTAGAGATCGCTTGTATGGAAGATCCTTTTGGGGAGACTTTGAATTTATGGTTGTGGATACTGGCGGAGTTCTCACAATATCAAAATCACAGGCTGATGTTATGGAAGACTTAGCAATTACCACCACCATAGGCATGGATGGGATATCACTTGCCTCAAGGGAGGCTGCTGTTGCCAGGATGCCTACCATGATTGAGAAACAAGCTATTGCCGCTGTGGAGGAGTCAAGTGTCATCATATTCCTTGTTGATGGCCAGGTGCTGCTTGAGTTTTTCAGCTGCTTTAGATGCTATTTGTTTCTTGTCTTCTCTAATTTGAGGGCACTTTTTGGAAGGTCCTTTTCTAATATAATCTTTTACCTATCACGCTGATCTTTTCAGCTTATGTTCTTTCAGCTAAAAAACCTATTTTTGCCCTCTTCATGCAAAATATCATATGTGGATAGCTTATTTGGGGGGTATTTTATTACCTGAGAGGGCCATCTGGAACAAATTTGATTAAATTTGCTCTAAAATTTGCAAATTTGGTAACATCCTTCGGTCACCAAGTTGTCCTTCTCTAAACTTGCGCCCCGCCCCAGTGGAAGCTAGCTAGTTCCCGTGTTCATGAATATATTATCATTTGATGAAGTTTGAACTGATCATGAGAATAGAACTCTATGTATATTATGACTTTATTGGTCTGGTCAAGGGCAGTGTATTTTAGAATGAAAGCCAATACATGCAGCCAACCATGAATAAGTAAAAGTAGACTTAGTTCACACCAATATAATCAAAATTCAAATTCAAAACTGAACTTCCAACACAGGCTGATTTGTTCAGAAAATTTGAGAACCCAATCTGAATAGGGTTGTAGTATTGTAAGAGGAGATAATCAAGGAAATTTTTCTTTAAATATTGGACATGAAGTTGCTTTGTTTGAACTGCTTATGGTATGCTCGTTATTATGCTACTTTCTTCTCTTTCTTCCTTTTGTTCATTCTCCAACGAACTCTATCTAAAATATACTAACAGATTCCTTAATCTCATTATATATCAAATAAATACATAGTCTAAGCAGTCAACTGACCTATTCTTAATTTTTTTTGCCATGATTATAAATAGGGGAAAAGACAATATTACTAAGATGATAGGTGTTGTTACACTTCCACATCAAAGTGTACTATAGTACTTCAAGTTTTTTTTTTTCCTTTCGTTTTATGACTATTGGCGTTCCAAACATACCCAAGATCTGCTATATCCTCATCTTCAGCAAATGACAAATAGACATAAAAAGTTCGAAATTCAAAGTCACTTTTCTAGCTTTGTTTCATGCAGAACCTCTTTGCTCTCAAGATTAAACATGATACTTGTGTGAAACATAATATTGTAAGATTATTTGGTGCCTTTACATCCATTCAAGTTTGTTAATAAATGCATGCAGCTCTGTTGGTGGTTGTGAATATTACAGCACCTTACTTGATCATGCGGTCCTTGGTCTGAAGCCAGTCAAAGCAAATATATACACTTGTCATTACAAAAACCAGAGAAACTTTTTTAATTGAGATCAGTAAGATGCTATGCGGTGAAAAACAGTAATAAATGAAGAGTGAATTTAGCCTTTTGGCATTCCTATTAAGGAGATCACGGTGTAGTAAGAATAGATGCAGAAGTGTCCTTTGATATCCAATCAGTTGGCTTGTGATTTCTCAAGATCCGACTAATGACTATATCATCAACATGAGGTTCAATGTCCTAACTCATAAACTCAGTTATTTTCATCAAATTTAGTAAGTTTCTTCTGTACGAATAATTAGCAAGAGAATTCCTAATTTTTGATATTTTACCCACCTTGTCCACATGTGAGGTAAAAATGCTGTTGATGCAATTCTGATATCTTAAAAGCTGGACAGGCAGGTCTAACAGCAGCCGATGTGGAGATAGCTGACTGGCTGAGAAAGAACTACTCTGATAAGTACATCATACTTGCAGTAAACAAATGTGAATCGCCTCGTAGAGGAATATTGCAGGCATCCGAATTTTGGTCATTGGGGTAAGTTCATGTTCTCTCAAACTAAAATTCTCAGCCATGTAGCAAATGTTTGTATTTAGTATATGGATTTTGCATTGTTCAGTAAAGGAAAATGTTATATTTTGGCCAATCATGTCTATCTTATCATCTTTCTCAATTTTCATTCACTGACGTCTGTTCCTGTTCCTGCACAATACAAACATCTTACCAGAATAAAGTGGTTAAGGTATTGAGTTTGGTTGCACAGAAACTGATGTTCAGTTTCAGGGTCCTTGCTAGGTTTGGTTAACTCTGTCGTTTTTCATGAAAATGTTTTTGTTCAGGGGAAGAACTTTCTTGATGCCTTGTACGTCGACTCTATTTAAGATGTTGACTCACAATATATCAAGAGAAGATATACTTGTAGTTGTGTACAAACTCCTGAAGAGGGAAGGAGGGGGTGGAGGAGTTTCATTTTTAGAGAAATTAAACTCTAATTGGAGACCACAGATAAAAATTCAAGCTGCCGAAAAGCTAATGACTGTAAGAGCACCAATGAAGTTGCATCAGAATCTCCGTTCACTGATAATCACTGAATTGCTAGGTGTAATGCTTGAAAAGCGTGCAAACGATGCAAAGCTCTAGCCGATGCATCCAGTTGGAGGCAACAACCTAGTCGTTGAGAAAACCAAACAAATGCCATTTGCAATAGACTGTTGTCGCTGTCAGCTGTCGTCTTCAGTTTGTAGCAAAGCTGCTTCATTTAAGTAGCAGGTGAATTGTCTGGAATTAAGTGAACAAATAGATGTTGGACGGATCAGCAAGTACCAAAATTCCTTTTGCTTAAGTTTGTATAATTATCTCTCTTTATCATTATCATTGTCTCTTTCTCCTGAAGTTGTATGTGCATGTTATAAGAAGTCTTTTCTTCTAGACTAAAGCAACAAGATCAACACATTACATTTGGGCTTGTGATTGGTGATATGAGTTGTGCACTAGAGGGTGCTCTGCATATATTCCTGCCAAAACTAGAAGCTTTTCTGCTATCTTCCATTTGTCTTTCTCTGTGACGTTGAATCCTATTATTGGTATGATAATAATGTGTCCTCATTTTCTCTGGGCAGTTTAATGATGTACTTTTGTTTCCTCTCTCAGGTTATCGCCACTTCCTATTTCTGCTATATCTGGGAGTGGAACAGGGGATCTTCTTGATCTTGTTTGCTCAGGACTGAAAAAGATTGAGGTTTGTATCCTATAGGTGGTCCATTCATGCTGTTTTGTTCCATAAAGTCTTGTGATCGGCATTTCAGATCCGTCAAACTTTGACAATGAACTCCTTTCTTTAGAACAATCAATGGAGTTTTGCTGAGGTCAGATTTATTTCTTGTAAATCTCTATACTTTGTCAATGATTGAAAAATCAAGAGCGATACCTTAGGTCTTCATCAATATCTTACACTTGGATGAGAGGAGTTTATGGAAAGCTATGCTCATGCTACTGTAGGCTTTCAAAACTGTGCAGTTTCATATTCCTAATTGACTTATGAGTTCATCAGGTGATCAATGTCGGCAGATCTACACAGACTAAAGATCTGTGCATTCGGATATAATTTGTTCTGACATCATTGTGGAATTTACGTCTAAATAAATAGGGCCACGTGAATTTTGAAGAAGAAGAAAGTTATGTTCCGGCAATTGCTATTGTTGGCCGCCCTAATGTGGGTAAAAGTAGCATTTTGAATGCATTGGTTGGAGAGGACAGAACAATTGTTAGCCCAATCAGTGGAACCACCCGCGATGCTATTGATACTGAATTTGTGGGAGCAGATGGCCAGGTATGATCTCTGTATATTGCACATCTGTATGTCAAGCATTGTGATTGCTTGATAATTTTAGTCTATTGGTGAGTAACTTTGTGCATCCTTATGGGCAATAAAATTGAATAAGTTGCTTCAGCAATCACCACACATGTAGTTCCTTGATCATTTGAATGGATGTCTGACAGAGCATTCATGGACTCATGCTATGTTTGGAGATGAGTGGAAAGGGGTGGAATGAAAGTTTAGGTGGAAAATGGGGAAAATTTGGAAATTTTTTTGAGGAAAAGAGGGGATGTTTCAAATTATTGTATATTCTACCCTAATTTTCTCCTCCCCTCCTCGCAAACATATATGATGGGGAAGTTTTCCTTGAGTAGAAGTCTGGTTATAATTTATTAAGGTTTTTCTTTCCAACCAGAGTGTGAGTTTGTTTCTTGGTTCTTTGCATCTGCTCATTTTGAATGTTGGATTTTTCCCTGAGAATCACATTGGGATATTTCTATCCCCGACTATTTGTCTCAAAAGAGTTTAGCTACTTCCGCGGCTTCACATGCTTTCAAATTGTTCATTTTATTTTCCTCTACCTTTTCAAGATAGCCAAGCAATTCATCGATTGAAATTCCAAGTGACTAATTCCTGCTACTACTACCACATTTTCCTAGCAAAGCAATCTAATAATCCAATTACACAATGCTTATAATCACTAGCTCTCACTCATATATCTAAGAGGACATATGATGTTACTTGTCACAGCTTTATACTGTCTTGATGAATAAACATGGGTCATGAATTTTCTGTTTTGTGCCTTTCATAGATGACTGCTGTAGCTTAGGTCTTTGATGCAAGCCTCCATGAGATAATCAAGAGAGGCCTTCCTTTCAGATCATCTGTATTATCTATAGATCACGTTCGTCCACATGCCAGCTGCCAAGGCCCTTCCCAGAGCTGAACGAATCCCAAATTCTTATCCATATTTAAGTTAAGAATAGAGAGTTACAGGAAAGAATTTTTACCCCTCCATTCATTACTAGAGCCAAAGAGTTGCTAGGCAATGGCAATGTTAATAAATACAGGGGTGAAATCATGAAACTCTCCCTGCTTTAGTATACCAATTGAGAAAATTGGTTGATGTAACAGCATTTGCAGCCTCCCAACAATTTACTATCATTTTCAGAAGTTCCGGCTTATTGATACAGCTGGAATCAGAAGAAGAGCAGCTGTTGCTTCATCAGGCAGTACAACAGAGGCATTATCCGTCAACCGAGCAATTCGCGCCATCCGACGTTCTGATGTAGTCGCACTTGTCATTGAGGCAATGGCTTGCATCACAGAGCAGGTACTTACATTAAGATCTATATGAACTATTAACTTCGTTAATTTGTTCATGATCTGCAAATTTCTAGCTTGATTTATGTAAGGCAATGCAGTGCAATTGGCTAATCAAAAGTCACTAGTCTTCTGTGGCTTCTTTTTGGAATCCAGAATCCTAATGATTTAAAATTTGTTCATTCTATTATCTTAATTTCATATTTAACTTCATGGAATAAAGGAGCTGAAATCTTCTATAACTTGACTGTTGAGGATGATGAGATTTCTTGATGAGGATAATTGTAAGAATTAGTTTGGTTGATAAGTTAATTGGTTCATCAACTGTCCACCTGGCTAGCTGAGAAATTTTTCAGTCTAATCTTTATTCGACATGTCTGCATATGACTAGGCTTTGCTGTGTCCAGAAAGCACTTCATGGATACATAGCATAATGTGGACCAACATGGGCATGTCCTCATCAAATAATCTGCTAAACTTGACTTGCAATAGGTATAGGAAAGGTTGAGTTCTTAACATCAGTGTAGTTTCTATTGCAGTGCGCGGTTTTTGGGAAGTTCTGTGGTGATTATGAATTGTTTGGCTGATTAATTTCAGTATTTACATTGACTTGGTTTGTTAATCTGCATCAGGTTTTAGTTGTTGTTTTATCAGTCAGTTGAATTCATCAGAATGACCATTTTGTGGTTTTTTTTTTACGATTATAGGATTACCGGATTGCTGAGAGGATAGAAAAGGAAGGAAAAGGTTGCCTTATTGTTGTGAATAAGTGGGATACGATACCCAATAAAAACCAGCAAAGTGCAACATACTATGAACAAGATGTTAGGGAGAAGCTCCGCAGTCTTGATTGGGCACCGATTGTTTATTCAACTGCAATAGCTGGTCACAGTGTTGAAAAGTAGGTTTGATCCCATGTCATTTTGATCTAATCAGATGTTCTTTTGTCTGTTTGCAATTTTATTGTAAGTATGCGATATGAAGGTTTATTGTAGAATTAGAAAGTATCATCGTTAGGCAAAACAAACAATTGGTAATAAAGCAAAATTTGGAGTTTATCCTGCTCAATTTTGCTGGCAAAAAATTAATCCTGCTCATTGAATGATTAAAAACCAAATTTCTGTTGTAGGATCATTGTTGCTGCAGGCACGGTGGAAAAGGAGAGGTCAAGAAGGCTTAGCACTGCTATACTAAATCAAGTGGTGCAGGAGGCAGCGGCTTTTAAAGCACCTCCACGGACACGTGGAGGAAAGAGGGGGCGGGTTTATTACTGCACTCAGGTTTGTTCTATGGCAGCCAAGCTGAATTGTCTTGTGTTTATCATCTAGACAACCTTGATATACTTTTTAGTGCTGTCAGCGTGTTCATTGCTGTAACAACTAGCAATTTGTCATGCCTCTTCCAATGTTTTAGCTAATGGTCATCAAACTGATGCTGCTATTTAAGCAATCATGGGGTACATAGTAATAAATGCTGAAGCTCGTTAACAGTTTTAGTATCATCTTAGAACCAAGGTTGTTTCAGTTTCAATACATCTTGATGGGATGAATTTTTGTGTTGGCAGGCTGCTATCAGGCCGCCCACATTTGTTTTCTTTGTAAATGATGCCAAACTTTTCCCCGAGACATATCGGAGGTATATGGAGAAGCAACTGCGATCAGATGCAGGGTTTTCGGGTACCCCTATTCGGCTTCTATGGCGCAGCAGAAAGAAAATGGAGAAAGGTTAGTATATGTAGAGGAATATTTGATGATACTAGGAGGACCAAGTACTCTTTCTAAGGAAAACTTGAAGCATGAATTGATCTGGATGGGTGCTGATTGACTTTTTAGGGAGGGCTTCAACAAATGCACAGGGTGCCAGTATTGCTCCAGATAGAAAATTGGTCATTGCTACATGAACAGATTCATCTTTGGAAGCATTCCTTCAGAGGCTTAATCAACAGCAAACTGCATTGTCGAACCCAGAGAAGCTACATACTAAGTCACAGCTGTTGACGACATTGTTTATCCTGTCTTGCGGACAGATTCGTAGTTGGGGTTGTTCTCTTTATGGCAGTGAAGGTTGTGCCCAGAAATGATTAGAACAAGGCAGCCATATAGATGGGGCGTACGCACGCATAATGGAAGTGTTAATATGTGGTGGTTGAGAAGTTGTAAATTGGTTGTGTGTTTGGACCAATACTATCTATAAACACGAACGCATTTAGGAAGAAGCAATTTTTTTTTTCGGTCGAAAGGAAGAAGCATTTGAAATGCTGCTTTTTGGAAACTTCTTTGATTATTAATCTCCAATGTCATTTTAGCAAGTTATCTGCTTAGACAATAGATTGTTCATTTTGGTTTTCTGAGCGGACGGGACCTTTTGATGGTCGTTGAATATCTATTGCAGACGAGACCCGGAAGTGTTGTTCGCCCAGCAAGGTCTTGTCTAATTTAGGACACGTCGTGTGAATTGACAACTTAACTCTTTTCAACAATCTGGATGATTGTTGGCGGAAAAAAGGTTGTTTTATTTTGGGTCAGAAATTTACAGCCCCTTTTTCTGAAAGAAAAATTGAATTGTTTGAGTGTTGTGTGGTTCGAGAGGAAAAGAAGGATGTCCATCTGATTTTGATTCCCAGAGTTCTCAGAGTCGATGAATTTGAACTCAAGATCAGGCTCGGGAAGTAGATGAAGTTAAGCTTTGATGGAGTGTTGTTCATGTGATAAGACCCGAGATGTCCGACGACATGACCTTGATTTTTTGCGAGTGTGATTAATCTCACTCTTCCTCAATACACAATATGTTACTACTGCTTGTTAAAGACAATGAGCTAAATCAGCAATGAGTTAAATCAGTAGTAATGCTACGTTATCTTAAGGCAGGTTTACAAAATTAATTTATGACACCACGGCAAGCGGCCAGCGGGCATTTCTTGCTTCATGTTGAACACACAATAAGAGTGGCATCATTTTGTAAACTAATTATGTAAAAAGAGTCTCAATACATGCAGCAGCACTACATGAAAAAATGAAATTTAACGACACTGAATGGTGACAAAATATGCGGAAGACAAATGACATCTATGCAATTGATGCTGGGTGACCAATTTTCCTCCAGGTCGGTCTCTTTCCGAGCTTTCTCTCGCTTGCCAGATCAGTTGGAGATTCGGAAGTCGATTGAGAGAGGGAGCAGTGCCCTCATTTGCTGGCCTGAGCAATTATGTTGCTGATGGAATTAGCCTCCTCTTTGGCAGTCTCCACCAAAGCATCCTGCGATTAAGAATGAGTCAGGGGCGAGCAGAACCTCCAACTCTGAGTAAAAGGATAGGAACGCACCTGCCCAGCTATAAGGCGAGCAACAGTTTTCTTGCTCGACTCCTGAAGTTCGCCAGCCAGCAGTAGCTCGTCCAGAATGTAATAAGCCTAGAAGTTTGAGGTTCATTGTCAGAATCACATTCACATTAGAGAGAAGGCAAGGTAGCTAAATTGGCTGTAGGGGAGTTAAAGCATGCACTCAGAGCAAGCCCAGTGAGAGAAGAAACTATCCGTCTTTTGCGTGGTCGAAAAGAGGATCCCAGCAAGGGAGGTTTAGAGTCCGTACCTTGTGGAAGTTGAAGATCAAGTCCAGCTCGCACACCTAATAAGGAAACAAAAGAGGGCACCAAAAAAGGTAAAAATCTGTCAAACCAACTTCAACTCATAATAAAACTCAGAATCTTGCTCTTCATTCTTCCAGATAAAAAAGCTTACACTTCCAAAGTAGCGATCTAAAGTTTCCACATAGTGGTGGATTATTTCAAGCACCTCCAGTTCATTGTCGTCCCGGTCGATGCACATACAGAAGTAAAGGCTGGCATACCTAACCACATCAACAAATGACATAACAAACTGCATATTTCAGTTCTTAAGCAAACTCCATTGCATGACTCATTGCCAACTACTGAATTACAGAATGTATAGACAGCTAAAAGACTTTGCAAAAACTGTAGGCATACCTTCTATAAACAACTTTCAATCCTCTCCACTCGACAAAGTTGCAAAGTTTGGGTCCTCTTGCAAGTACTTCACCACTAATCTCTCGAATAACCTAACAGCATAAGCGCACATGAAATAATAGTATATTAGAATGGGAATACGTTACTCGCAGCGTGATGGAGACATCCAATAATCAGATGAAGCAGGATTTGTTACAAACTAAGCACAGTTCAGAAGTTCCAGTAACATTTTATAGGTCTATTGAGGATTTGAATTACCATATGCACGAGAAATAGCCCATATTACATATCAACAAATTCTCTCCCTGTGGAGGCTAACATTAGCAACTAGAAATCCTCACCGAACAGCAAATAAAAAGCTAATGGAGTTGGCATTGATATAGCATGGCTCATGGTTCCACTAGTAATCGATGGTGCAACTGTCAAAGGTCATCCAGTGAAGGAAATATCTATGACTATTCACTAAAGGGTCTGTCCACAAATTATCCAATGAGGGAGACAAGCTTGGTGGTTTCCCTACTTTTTTTTTTATTCGACAAGTCTAGAGTCCCTACTGATAACTCTCAAATAACTAGATCACCATGAATGACCAATCTTAGAGGAAGCACTAGAAGAGAAAATAGAGTAAGATAGTGAAGCAGACTCTCATTTTCAATTATCGCACCAAGAAGCATCAAGAGAGCAAGTTTTCTTAATTCTGTATTTAAGGCCGTAGACATAAAATTTCCGAGTTCTTATGGTGTCTTTTTCGCTCAGCCGCGGAAGTATCCCTCTAGACATGGTTGCTTAGCCTCCTTTTAAGCGAAATCCTAGTCCTGTTTCTACTACATAACACCCTAAGCTAAAAAAAACAAACAATGGCATGCTTAAACTTTGACGAGCTTTCCTAAAAACCCCTTTGACAGGATGAAACTTGACCAGTATTACCTCAAACGCTTCTAAGAGGGAAGAAAAACTGAAAACAAATATCTCATGGGACAAAGTTGCTAGTTTTATAGGCGTTTTAGACTTTGCTAAAATGCAAGATTGATAAACTTATCACTGGTGCTACTATGAGTGTTCTTTCTTTCCATCTCTCCATACATCAGCCAGTTAAGAAAATTTATGCGCTCCTTCAAGAGAAAAACTTTACTATCCATATCCGTGATGCAACTGTTGTAAGTCTTGTTTGAGTCCAGCACCTTCATGTGAAAAGGAAAAGCAAAAGCATGAGGTGATGAGAGAATGCACGCCACATACTCAGAAGCTAGTACAAGCAAAGGGTTTTACTGGAACACCTCCCTTGCACAGATTATTTTCCACATACTTTTCTTAACGTAGCTTGAGTACTTCTTTTGAGGTCATATTTTCCAGATTAAAGTCAACAGGGAACATGATCTGCGTTTAAAGCCATTTGCAAAAATCACAATTTTCTCAGGACCGTAAGAAATGAACATACCTTAGTCCTTTCCTTCTGAGGATAAGCTGAATACCACTTTGTCAGCCTCACTTTACCCTGCCTACTTATGAGAAGCACGAAGTGAATCTGAAAATCGAGGACGAAGCAAAGCAATTACACTCAAAGCACGACGTGCAATACAAATGCTTACATCTCCCATAATCATTCAACAACAAATCCATTCCATATGAAAACAGATACCAATGAGCAACGTCCTCCAAGATGCGATTTTTAAGGGTCCTACGCAAAATCACGACCAACCCATTAATGCAAATGCCCTAATCTGCACCAGATCTAATGCAATTCGACAACGAATGGGACTTAAGCTATCGGGTCTCGCCGGAGGACGACAAGATCTCACCGAAAGAATCAACAGTTCCACGAGATCACACAACAACAATCGAATCAACATTCATTCCGCCTTCCAGGCTCGTTCGAAAACTCACATTTCCGCGGTCACGCGGCTCAATCTCTTGGGACAGCCAACGGAATTCAACTCAAAATTTAAAAGTCCATCGAGAGCAGAATGCAATGCGAGATTTACGAAGCTTGCCCGCGAATGGAAAAGCTAGAAAGTCGCGGAAGCAAGACATGGACAGCTCAGATCCGAGCTGCAAAACTGCAAGTAGAATGCAGGAAGACGAAGGGAGCAACGATGCATACCATCTTTCAATGCAGAGATGCCAGAGCGAGTTCGTTAGGCGACAAGTTCGTTGCTCATGTCCGTTTCAAAGAGAGAGAAAGAGAGAGAGAGATGGGAAATTCTAAGTTTTCCATTCTAAGTCACGTCCTCAAACTATTACAGAAATTCTGGTGTCAAAATCATAAAATCTTGCTTAGTGCAAGTAAAATAAGAAAAGCATTAGTAAATTTTGATAATTAAATATTAACTGGCAATTTATTAGGATGTGTTTATTTCACGAAAATAATTGATTCGGAAAATATTATTCTAAATATGATCTTTTGTATTGTTTGAAAAAATGAGCCCATGAAAAATATTTTAATTATCCTAATCATTTTCATGGACAATTAAAATATTTCTCATTTATTCATTTTTATGACTAATATAGACTGTGTTTTTTAGGAAATTTTTTTCCAATTCATTCATTTTCTAAAAAACAAACGGAGCCTTAGTTTGTAATTTGTTGATAAATTATTGATACTCTTTACAAAAGCGCTAATATTTATTTTATTTTATTTTTAAATTACCAATCATTTTAATAATTTATGAATAATTTGCCAATGTAGCTTGTGTTAAGGTTACTGAACTTTTCTTTAGAAATGAGAAAATGGTCCAAAAGTGCTAAGCATATTGCATGATAGTCAATTAGATCACAAACCTTTCAATTGTGTCAATTTTATCATAAATCTTTTTGTTGACACCTAAATTTTGGTACCCAATTATTTATTTATTGCATTAAAATTAGGGATTAAAAAATATTATAATTCAATTGCATAGCATATAATTTTAGATGCATTTATTTTTAATTTACATATCTTGCATTTTATTTATTGGACCGATGGTGGATGGGTTCGAATTAATGTTTTCGAGCTTAAATTGTCAAGTCAGACTAGGCTCACGAAAGGAGCAAATTAGCCCAAGCCCATTGCTTTTTAATTAATTAATTATCTTATGAGAAATAGAGATTTGATGCGATAATATGGTGGTTTTTGGGATTTTTTAAAAATCGGATTGCAATCTTATCTCTAGTCTTTTGGTGATAAAATCGTTGGGAATATTAAGGAGGACAAGGAATAATCTAAAATATTTTGTTGTGGATGGAGATTTCGAAAGATTTTAGAGTTGGATAATGGAGCTTTATCTTTAATGGTTGAGTGAATTATCTAGAAAATCTTCACAAAAATTTTAGATTATCTTCAATCGCTGAGTCAATACATGAAATCTTCGTTGGCAGAACATATGGATTGGTTTTTTATGCTCTATAAAAGGGGGGTGAATTCGCGCAAGAAGAGGGGGGTGCGAGACAAAGTATAGAAGAAAAAGCAAGAAACAAGAAAAAGCAAAAAAAAAAAAAAAAGAAGGAAAAAGGCAAAAAGGAGGAAAGGTACAGGCGGCAGAGGGGAAGACTGTTCATCGTCTTCCCCGCCGCTCGCCGACCGCGTCCTCAGCCCGTCCATCTCCGCAAGCCCGGCTCTGCAACGCGAAGCCACGCGCGTGCCCACCGCCGATCCTACTCTACCGCACCGACGCCAGCAGCTCTCTGCAGTGGATCTCGAGTTCCGTCGCGCCTCTCCTGCTCCGCGCGCATCTGCCACCACTGTGGCTGACCCGTGACCTACAAATCTCGAATCGCCGGTCTCCGTTGCAGCCCGACGCCGATCCTCTGCCGTTGCTGCCGAGCTCTCCCGTTCGTGCCGCACTGACCCACGATCCCAACGAGTTGTTGCTGCCCAACGCCTCCCCGGCCTCGCCCGAACCGCGATCCACCTCGTTACTCGGAGCCGACGACCCGTGACGAGCCGGCGCACCGGAGTAGCGGCGCCGCGCGACCCAGCACCGACGCTCTGCAGCACCGTCGGAGCCCGAGCGTCGCACCTCATCCCCCCGAGCCCCGACACCAGCAGATTTGAGCTTCACGCCGCGCCTCCCCCTTCCGATCAATCGCGCCTCTGCTATGCGACACCACCGAAGCTCACATCGCCGGTCTGCCGCTCTTGACTCAGTGCATCGGCGACCTTTTTCGCCTTTCTAGGGTGATACAAAATCTCACAATCACAATCCTTCATGATCTCCATCCATCAACGCTGTCTCATAATCAACTCCTTCTGAGAGAATGAATACTGAAGACTATGCTGGTCAGTGAAGATCCATAATCTTTCTCCACACAACTAACATCTCTAAATTTCCAGCGCGAAGATTAAAGCTGCGAGTTCTAAGTCATGCGTCGGGTAATTCAACTCACAAGATCTCAACTGATGGGATGTGTATGCAACAACCCTGACACGCTGTATCAACACGCAACCCAATCCTTTAAACGGCGCATCACTGTAGATCTCGAATCCTACTAGACCAGAAGGAATAGTAAACATAGGTGCAGTAGTTAGCTTCTGCTTAAGCTCTTGGGAACTACTTTTGCACTTATCTGATCACACAAACTTTTCTTCCTTCTTCAGAAGTCTTGTCAACGGCGATGCTAACACTGAAAACCCTTCTACGAACTGTCCGTAATACTCTGCTACTTCTGATCTCTGTCATTGTAGTCGGTCTTAGCTAGTCGATCACTGTCTCTATCTTGGCTAGGTCCACTGAGATTCCTTCTCCGGAGATGACGTGACCTAGGAACGTCACACGAGTTAACCAAACTCGCACTTGCTGAACTTGGCTTACAGCTCATGATTCCTCAAAGTCTGAAGCACTATCCTTAAGTGCTTTTCCTGATCCTCAGTACTCCTCGAGTACACTAGAATGTCGTCGATGAACATGATTACGAACTGATCAAAGTACTCCTTCAACCTACGGTTCATTAGATCCATGAAAGCAGCTGAAGCATTCTTCAAACCAAACGGCATCATAGTAATTCATAAAGGTCGTATCGATTGCGAAACACTGACTTCGGTATAACCTCATTTCTGATCCTCTAGCTAATGATACCCTATCCTCAAGTCGATCTTAGAGAATCTCAATACTCCTGGAAGCTGATCGAACAAGTCATCGACCTTCGGCAACAGATACCTGTTCTTGATCGCCACCTGATTGAGTTATTGATAGTCGATGCATAGGCGTAACGAACCATCTTCTTTCTTCACAAACCAAACTGGTGCTCCCCAAGGTGATGCACTCGAACGGATAAATCCTTTATCTAACAACTCATGCACCTGCACTTTCAGTTCTCTTAGCTCTGATCAAGCCATCCAATAAGGAGTCTTAGAGACGCTCTCTGCTCCGGTGTTAATTCAATTACAAACTCTATTTCTCTTTCGACAACAGCCCCGACACTTCTTCGAATTACTCCGAAAACTTCGGTACCACGGTTAGGTTCTCCATATACGACTCCTCAACTGACGCATCCATTACAGTTGCCATGTAGATTTGGTAACCAACAACCAGAACCAGGTCATCTTCAGTGACAATAACAAGGAGTAAAGGTCATCTCCTGCTTTCGGTAATTCAAAACTTTCGCACGCTAACTGGCAAACCAAATTATATCGCTACTACGATTCATAACCTCAGAAAGCTCCTCGAGCCATACCTTTTACAAATGACTTCCAAGTCATACTTAAGCAAACCCTTCAAGTACAACTATACTCAGAGATTCATCTTTCTAATACTTTATCACCACACGAAAATTCTGCAACCTTCACTAAAAATTCTGCTGCACTACTCGATAAAAACATCTCAAAAACACCATTCCCTTGATTGCTGCATGGTTGACTCACTCATGCTCCTCTAGCCCTCCTAGTGGCGTCCAATCTGCGAAGAACGGTGCTTACGCTCTCCTGAACTTACGCGGGAAATTCCTAACCCGACGGCCGTGCTGGCCACATACAAAGTATGCTCCCGTTAAACCGGGACACTTAACTGATTCATGTTTCCTTCCACAAACTCGACATACGATCGGTGAGTCCTCCACCTCCCGTCGGGTGACAAAGATGCACCCTTCCTTGCACTGGGGTTCTATTCCAAGTACCCCACTAAATGTCCTGAAGTATGTTTCCTCTGTTCTGTTCTATTGACAGCGGTGATAGAAACAGCTGTAGTTCCATCTATCTGTACGAACAACCCTTGATCAGATGGCTGTAATGGCGACACTTGCAACAAGTCCTTTCCCTCTTACAGCACAAGACAGATCCATGTCTTTTCTTATAGACACAACACACATCAATCGAGTTGGGCACTGACTTTCCAATTCTACTCTACCGGTTAGGTGAAAGGGGCACATTTCTCCTTACATCGGCCTTTCCCCCATTCAATTTCCAACTCTGCTTAAACTGAACTTTGACTCAGATACGGTGGCTTGATCCCTGGTCACAACTCCAGCTTGGGCCTCAACAGGCGCAGCAACAACAACGGTTACAACACTAGCGGCGGCAGTGACAACGACAACAGCGGCGGCTCGATCTTGATCTTGCTTACCCGAAAAGCTTCCTAAGACTCTAGCGCCAGAACGATCCTGACAAACCAAGGATCGCTCGGTGCTGCTAAACCCTCAGTACCAACTTGCAGCGGTACTCTCACAGAATAAAATGACTCCACAAACACACTACCAAACAGTTACCAACCACATGCATCAACATAATAAAAGTCTTTCCTACTAACTATCCCATGACTCATCGTACCTTATCACTCTATACACAGACCATGCTCTGATACCACTTAAATGGGGATGTCACGCCCCGAACCTCGAGCCAGCCAACATCCCACCATGGTCATGCAAATGCGACATTCCCAGGTAGTGTCGCCGACCCCATTCATTTATTATTGCGCAAGCGGAACGTATTATAAAACACCTGACAATAAAATACGGGATAGGAAAAGTAGGAAGCAAAACCACAACATAACACTTTCATAATTCAATAGAATTACAAACAGAGGTCTACGGCCAAAAGTCTACAAAAGACCGGCTCTTAAAAAGGAACTGTCCTACGACCTACAAATCGGACACGTTCTCCAATCCTTATGACTTCACCTCTGCAACTATCTGCCCGCTCCGTCCACCAGGGACCTGAAATTGTAATCCCCAAACCGGGATGAGACATTGTCTCAGCAAGTTCAACCCCCTAAACCCCTATTAGAAAGAAAATACGCTCAAGGGTGGCCTAGCCACACAACATAGAGGACTTACCTCGCCTCGTTCCTTCCTGCGAGGTTAGCACGTTCATATCATTCAATCATATGCGTAATAAGAACTTAAACAACCGGAACGCATTCACTTTCATATAGCCAACAACCGCGGGGGTCCTGATTATAAGACTAAATCGTTATGACACATCCCATTCCATGCCACATAATTCCGTCCCATAATCCGACACATCAACAACACTCAACATGCATTCCAATTGATATTCACTGCCACACAAGGGCATAGCCTACTCGAATTTAAGCTATCTACTGACATTAGCTGCCAGGCATCGCCTCCCCCCATGGAGCGTGGCTTCGTCAGTACGTCGACGGCATTCCCGAAGGAGCATCGATCCAGTCGGTCCAGCCTCTATTGCGACCGGCATCCACCGCGTGGGCATCCCATATAGAGGCAAGTCCGGCTCAATAGCCCAGGACGATTCCTCTTAGTTATCACACAGCCAAAGCATACTCGGCCCCAGGACACTTTGCATTTCACTCAATGCTTCCACTTAAAATAGTGATCCCGGCCATTTTTCTTCATATTAAAAATATTCCAGAAATTACTCACGTGTGTGGGGGCACGTTAATTTCGAACCAAAAAGCCAATAACTCACTTTTCAAACCCCACTATTTAATATAATCATTAAAATCCAATTTTGGTATCAAAACCCGACACCTGGGGTTTTCTGAATAAAATCCACATTTTCCGCAATCGACACTCAAATTGCAATAACCACTCATCAAATTCATAATCCAAATACACAGCAGCGATCAACACGAAATTCTAAGAATTTAGGGTCCCGAAATAATTTTCGGAATTTAATAAATAATTAAATTTATTTCGAAAATTAATTAAATAATAATTTCCATGTTTTTCACAATCCACGCTCAATTTGTAATATCCAACCATCAATTTCAAAATCCGAATGCACGGCGGCGATCAGCGCGAAATTCGAGAATTTAGGGTCCGACAAAATTTTCGGAATTTATTAAATAATTAAATTTAATCCGAAAATTAATTAAATAATAACATTTTAATAATTTTCGTAATATAATATATTATTAAATAATCCAATAATTTCGAAACATTTATTTAAATCAAAAATAAATTCCTTTAAGTCACATCAAGATTTATCTTAAAATAAACCTTCTTAACCCTAATTAAACACACTTTAAATTAAAACACCACCTTAATCTAATCCACTCTTAAATAACTTAAACTAACAACCTAATAGCACTTAACATAAACTAAACCTCCCTAAGCATAATTAACCCTCTAAGCGATGTTTAGTGAGCTAAACTCACCCGATTAGCGAGCCGAGCGGACCAAAACGACGAGGGCGACGAGGGATCGACTTTCCCAAAGGCGGACCTAAACTCCGGGGCCGGGAAGCCGGCCAAAACGGGCCACGAAGCTGCTGCCATACCCATTTTTCTTGGCTGCATTTTGGGGCCGAAAGGAGCGGATCCGAGCTTGGATCGGGCGGAGGAAGACCGTCGGGGCTTGGACGGGCTAATGGGGAGGTCGACGGCGGCTCACGGCGGCGGGGGCGAGCTCCGGCGACGGCTGGAAGCTGCTGGTCGACGGACGACGCGCCAGCGACGACGAGCGAAGCGCGCGCGCGCGCGCGGCGTGCGCGCGACGGGCGGCGGCGGCGACGTGCGGCGGCGAGCGGCCGAGCGGGCGTGCGGGCGGCCGGCGAGCTGCTGGTTGCACGCAGCTTTTCCTCTCTCTCTCTCTTTTCAAAAGCCAAGACAAGCCTCATTGAATCGAGGAAGAAGATGATGTTGAAAGCCCACCTTTTCAAGAGCAAATCTCAACCATCCACTTGTCAAGATCCTAGCCCTTCTTGCCCCAACTACCATGACATAAGATGATGTCATCTTCCACTATCTCCAATCTCCCACAACCTTAATCCAATAGGTTCAATTTCATTTTCCGCCGGGGCATAAAATTCAAAGTCTTCAATTCTCCTCTAATTGAACCAAATTGAAGTCCATAAAATTAATCCAATGTCACCACACTTCAATTCACATATTTACTTGACCATAGAACCCTCTTAGATCTCAAAAGTACAACAAAAAGCGGGCCTACCAATTTTCCAAACCAAATTAGCCATAATTTGATTATTTTGCTGAAAAACTCGACTTGCATGAAAAATCTTCCAAAGATGAGTCAATGATCCTAAAATAATTTGTGACACACCCGGACTTCCAATTTCGAATTCGATCTCAATTTCACGGTTAATTTCACTCGGCACGATATTAGCGCGTCGATCCACCGAGTAGCTTTTAGAAATTTTCGTGCATTTGACCTGTGGTTGATCAATTCAAGCCACAATGTACATCTTTGACACATTGGCGACTCTCGGTTGTCGAGATAATCTCAAGGTTTCAAACACGGACACGGGGTACCCAAACGACGTAAAAGCCGGTCTAGTGCCGATCGACAAGAATTGTGCGATCCGGTAGAATCACCCACACTCGATCACGGGCCTCTCGTCGAGTCGACCTATCTCCGGTCTCTAATCGATTTTTAAGCGTGCCATAATGACCCTTGCAGATTAACTCGGTCGAAAGGTCGTTTCCTAGTCAAATTCTCAAGTCCGATGCATTAGAATTTCTTAACGGCTTCACCTAGTAGACTAGCTATCCCATGAATGATCAGTTCAGGGAAAAGAACTATATGCGCACAGATGAAATGCCCATTTCAATTTGTTGAAAATAGAATTGGAAATTCGGGATATCACAATAAACTCTTTCAATAATTTATCGACATTTACTTGTTAGACTTATCAATGTGTTGTTAGTTCTCATAGGAAAATTACCGACCTTAAATTGAGGGTGTAGCAACTTTTCATAGACGGGTGCGCATGGCAACGTTTCTCTTCCGGGGAAAAGTTTTTTTTTTAGAAATAGTTCTTTTCTATTTCTATTCCAGGGAACAATTTCTGAGTAAAAAAACCCGTTTGGTAACTACACAAAATTTCTACTCTTTGAATAGAAAAAGAATAGAAATGCGTTTGGTAACACAACGATTCTTTTTTGTATTTATTTATTTTTTATTCTTGCTCATGGATCGCCGACAGCCGGCGACCGGTGACGGTGACGGCGGCCGACAACCGGCGACCGGCGGTGGCGGTGGCGGTGGCGCCCGGCCGGCGACTGGCAGCGGCGGAGGCCGGCAACCGGCGGCGGGCGACGACCGGCGGCGGCGGCGACCGGTGGCGGCCGCAGGTGGCATCGGCGACCGGTGGCGGGGCGGGTACAACCGGTAACGATCGACGACCGGCGACCGGCGACGGTCGCGGTGGCTCCGGGGTGGCCGCGACAAGAGTGAAGAATAAAAGAAAAAAAAATTTGACTTATTTCTAGAAATTGTTCCCGGGATAAGAAGCAATTTTTTTTTGTTTCTCGGTTCTGCTCCAAATCTATTCCTAGGCTAACTTTCTATTCCGGGGAATAGAAAAACAACTTGGCGTTACCAAACGGGTTTTTGTTCTTTTTTTGTTCCGGGGAACAAAAGAATAGAAATTCTTAGGAAGATAAATGTTACCATGTGCGCCCTAAGTTACCAAATAGTGAGTTTTTATTTTTATTTTTATTTTTTTCGGTCGGTACCAAATAGTGAATTGCAAAGATTGTTTTGAAGATACCAACTGCTTTCAATAATTTACCAACATTCATTTGCGAAGCTTACCAATATATTAAAATTACCGACGGAACTACCAACTTTCGAGTTCACTTACCCTCGTTTAATTGATTGCTTGAAATTACCAACTGTTCCAATAATTTCTTAAATTTTTTTGCTAAACTTAAGTTACTAACTCTTTTTATAAATTATCAACTACTATCTGAGTTATTAACCCAATGCAGATTTTATCGTTTGACAATCAATGACTATTTGTTAAGCTGCGCCAATATAAATTAGTAAATTATCGAGCAGGTGGTAATTCCAAAACTATCAAATAAACATTAGTAACCAATTTAAATAAGAGTTGATAATTTAAAATAAATGTTGGCATCTTAAGCTCTGCAAATAAATCTTGGTACATTGGAGTAGTTGGTAATACGAAGAAAGTTGGCAATTTCATATAAGAAAGTGACTTTGATACAATGGTAAATTCCCAAATAAATGTTAGTAGATAATTGGAACAATTGGCACTTTTGAAACGTTGATGTAATTTCAAACAAAAGAAAATTGATGTGAAAGTTGGTAACTAACTTAAACAATAGTTCGTGATTTTGTGTTAAAGTTAGTAAATTAAGTTCTGAAATTAAATGTTGGTAAATGGTTGAAGTTGTTGATGATTTTGAAGGCGGTCGTTAATTTTGTAGAATAGCACTTTAATATGATGGTAATTTCAATGAACAAAAGTTTGTAAATTCTATGAGCTGTTGGTAATTTTCAACATAATTGAAAGAAACATCAATAGGTGGACTCATATAAGAGAAAATTACTAGAAAAGTCTTAAATCTATTATACGGCAGCCAATTCAGACTTAAACTTTTTGATTTAGTCAATTTAATTCTAAACCATTTGACGATTTTTGAATGACGTCATGTCAATCATTTTTGGCTGAAAATTACTGACATTGATGCTGGCAGTCTTGTGTGGCATGACCGGCACTAACATGAACAATTTTTCTATATATTTTATCGTTTTATTATTTTTTCTTTTCTTTCTTCTTTTTTTTTTTTTCAAAACTCTAGGCCAATGAGGTTGCCAAGCGACCTCTTCAGCCTTCGCCCGTGGCCAGCAAGGGCATTGTTGGGGCCCTATCGGCCATAAATCCAACTAAGGAAAGAAGAAAAAGAAAAGAATGAAAAATTCTTCTAAAAATTACAAAAATATTCACGTCAGTGTTGACTTTTTTATGTAGTACAACTAGCATCCACGTCAGTGATTCATGCCAAAATTGGACAGAAGAGCTATATTGACAAATCCTTAACTTCAACACGTTGATAAGTTGTACCAATAATTTATTAGTAAACTACTGAACATTTGGTTAATTCAAAAATCAAACAAATAGGGTAATGACTCAAATAAGAGTTGCAAATTTCTAGTAAGAGTTTGTTATAACTTTAACAAGTTGGTATATTTAACAAATAAAAATTGTTGATAGATTATTGCAATGGTTGGTAATACTAATTTCAAACAATTAAATAATTATTCATAAGTGGACTCATATAAAAGTTAGTAATTTTTTTTGATAAAAGTTAATAACTATAACTTGTTAAATTTAACAAATAAAAGTTAGTAATTTTTTTTGATAAAAGTTAATAACTATAACTTGTTAAATTTAACAAATAAAAGTTAGTAAATAATTGGACGCGTTGAGTCTTTCAAACAATCAAATTAACATTGGTAAGTATACTCAAATAAGAGTCTGTAATTTTTTTGTAAGAATCAGTAACTTAAACAAGTTGATGAGCTGCACAAATAAATATTGGTAAATTATTAAAATAGACGACAATTTAAAACAACCAAACAACCGTTGATACTTGCATAGAATGGTGGTAATTTTTTTTTTTTTTTTTTTTTTTTGGTCTTTGGAGGAACCGCTTTGGCCGACAAATGCCACGTAAACCCCGGTGGCGCTAGCGAAACCACCACCCCGACGCCACACGTAAATCACCACACAGCGCTTCAGCCTCCCTGCTTCGCAGGGACTTCGAACCTTGGCCTCCTCGGTGGAGGGCAAAGGATCTACCATCCACGCTGCAACGGCCGATGGTAGAATGGTGGTAATTTACTAGTGCATTACAGGCTAAATAAGTTATCAGTCGAAAATTTGTTACCGATGGGTTTTGATAGTTACCGGCACTCTTCATGTTTTATCAACACGGACTAATGTTCCAATGTTTTGCCCATGGAAAAATAGAGTTGTCTCATACACCCTCTATTGGTAGAGTAAGGATGGCAAGGATAAAAAATATCAAGTGCATTATGATTAACATGATTAATCAATCAAGCCTGTTACATTTGCTGATTGACTCATTACGTCATATATCTTTATTATTTATGTAATCATCACTGTTAAATTATGTCTTGAGTTTAAATCTATGTATGATAGATACCCAATACGCGGAAAGCATTTACATGCTGAAACGAGAAAGCATATCCGCAGAGCATTTAATGAGAAGTGGCGCGTGATAGGAGCCGAAAGAATCCAGCCCTAGATATCAGCTTCACGTTGGAAATGACGGTCACGATCCATGGGTTGACTTTTGCGAACCTTCTCATTTGACAGCATGAAATCATTATGAAGAGTTGATCGTCCGGATTTTTCTACGTCATTAAATGCGGCCATGTGCATGCATGTCCGTAGAAATTGGTGAGCACTTGCTGCTTCAGAAGCCTATCTTGTAGGCGCCAAATCCTCTCTCTTCTTGGTCATCTTTTGTGGACTTCTTTCGTCTTTTTGTGGATAAACAAAGAAAGAGGGAAGTCAGAAGCTATTCTCCTCGTGCCAGTGCATGATGGTCAATACGCTCACAGGCCATCATTAACTGCATGGAGGCGCATGCTTTGAAGATCAGCACGGTGTTGACATTTTTGGAGTACAATTTTGTTTCGTTTCCTTTCCTTCCACCGATGAAAGGAGAGAGCTTATGAGGACGAGGCAGCAATGAGAGGAAAGAGCTCGAGAGAGAGTGAGAGGCGTGAGCTCAGAGAGGTTTGTGCGGAGTTGAGTTTATTGGATTGAGTTGTTAAATACCGTGGGTATTGGGTATAAAATAAAACTGGAAAATACTTGAGTGTATAAGCGATTGTAATATTTTAATTCTCTGATTTATAGTGGATTATTTTGCTAGCTTTCTCCGTAGACGTAGATTTCGACATTCGGATCGAACCACGCAAATTTCTGATGTCCTTTTATTGTTCCTTATTTTATTTCTGTCGATTTCTGTAGCTCCCGACATAATTGCAAAATTTCTATCCGCTTCTGCTGCGCTGTCGATTCTAACAATCAAATCGCATGAACTAGCTTTGCTTTTCAAAACATTTTGACTATGTTCACATAATGATCACTAGTAATTATAGTTAATGTACGTCCAAAAACATTGCGAGAGCCTGTAATCAAAGAAAATTCATAGTTTTCAGTACATCATATTAACGCGTCTTGTAAGTTCCATAACCGGTGTTTTGAAAATCGAAATTTTCTTGGTAAGTTATTATTGGCCATATCGAGCGTGGAAATAGTGCAGGGTGCGCATGCACGCGAGCGGCCGCAGAGATTATCTCTAATAAAGAGAGAGAAGAAGAAGAAGACAGCTTCTTCCCATGTATGTGATGATCTGATCTTCAGGCCATTGTCCCATTGAAACCATGACTCAATCCTGAGTTCATTTATACCTCTCGCCTTGTACTTCCGACTTAAGCATTAATCAACGGCAACGCATCTTCACTTAGAGTGTATTACCGTTACGTAAAATACTTCATGGGTCGAATTCACATCGGTCCCCTGGGATTTAATTTTCGAACCCGACCGCATTAAATACATGATATGGTCCAAAAAAATTAGGTAATTCGTGACTCTGATGTGGGCCTCATAGTTAGCGAATACGTAGAACGGGCAACAACGGCCATTTAATCGCAGGGGACATTGGACAGCCAGCCATCCATGCTTGTTTAGGGAAGAGCGAAAGGGAGAGGGGGGGGGGGGGGGTGGAATTCTATCTTCTCTTCGTTTACACCCGATAATAATTATGAGTTGTTGGCGTGCTGCAGCGGTAGAGTGAAGAGCTTGTCTAGGACCCTTTGGGAAAACTTGAATTAGATGGAGTCCTCATTCAATGTTAGTACGATAGTTCCTGTTCAAAATGACAGTAAGAAAATACTACTTTTACTATTAAGATTAGGACAACAATTCCTGTTCAAAACACTGTTACAAAAACATTATTTCGAAGATTAGGATTATGGATCGACATATCGAGGTTAAGATTGCTTGACGTGGCATTGTCGAATTGCTTCGTTAACATTTTCTCTGATTGCCACCCCTCCCGTTTGGCCGAGTTAGAAGCTCCGAGGATGACCAAATTATGCCTGGTAACCTTTTTACTTAGTGCAAATCACTGCAAATCACTGGTTCTTCACAGCGCAGCTCGCTTTCACGTCTCGGTCTCGTCTCTCTCTCAAACTAAGATCTGATTGGAAGTTGAGCCAGCTTAAATACGCGCCTACACCTACCATCATCAAAGATCAGACGACAGCGACGGGCGGAAGGGCCATCGCGCGATGGACGAAGCTACGCGAATGCCAAGGCCGGGGAAAGTACAGTGCCACACCGGGGCGAGCCGTCCTTTTCATGAATTTACTATGACCACCTTCGGCGCCCTTCCTCGCGTTGCTTTCGCCCATACGTACATCATGCATGTGAAGAATGAAGATGGTGCAGGATGCGACCCGGATTTTCTTGCTTTCTTTTTCTTTTCTCGTCTTGTCCTTTCCGCGCCCTTTTGGGATGGAGAAATTGAAGACGGTCAGTAGGGGTAAGTAGCATTTCCATATATGAACAGACCCTCCAAGAAGCCAAGAAGAACAGCACACGTGCCTCAGTTCATCGAGAGAGACATGGAAGAGGAAACTGAGGCCCTGGAGGAGATGGAGAGAGAGCTCGAGGAGATGAGGGAGTGTTACAGGAGCGGGAGGACGATGGAGGCCTCTTGGAGGAAGTCCCAGCTCAAAGGTTTGCTTCGACTCCTCAGGGAAAGAGAGGAGGAGATCTTCAGGGCCCTCCATCAGGACCTGGGCAAGCATCCTGCGGAGGCCTACAGGGATGAGGTGAACCTGGATTACATTGGCGGCACTTCCTTCTTAACGAGGGATTCATTTATGCACTAGATCTCCGAAATATGTAGGGCCTGAGGTGACTTAAACCCGAAATAACCTGCATGAATACGATCATCTTTTTTTCGTATGTCGCTGCGTGTGTTCGGTGCTAGGCGGCCGGTTGAGTGGGACGGTCTCCTTGTCCCAAACATATAAGATAATCGTCGAAGCTTAGGCACTGAGAGAAGTGCAAATTTAGTAGATAATTTGCACCCAAGATTTGAGTGAAGATGACGA
Source organism: Eucalyptus curtisii (assembly GCA_017140595.1). NCBI lineage: Eukaryota > Viridiplantae > Streptophyta > Magnoliopsida > Myrtales > Myrtaceae > Eucalyptus > Eucalyptus curtisii. The sequence goes on from CM029503.1 coordinate 6,497,048, forward strand.
ACGCGTTAGCATTCGATCAACATAAAAATTTGGGATAAATTTATCGGTAATCACATGGTGTTCACTTAAAGACGTGACAAAGTGGATACTTAAAGTAGCCTAAACTGAAATATTCTCAACTATAATAAAGACAAATTACCGAACGAGAACGGTGACAGGTTCTTTTAGTGTATCATCTGGGTTTACGGAACAAAACTTGGAAACGGGACCCTTAGCGGGCCTAATGTAGTGTCACTGCTTCTAACAGCTTGAGTTTTTTGGTGGAGATTATGTGTATCGTTTGCAAACAATTGTTTACGCCCCCTCGACATTTTTTAAGGTTTCTCTTCGTGGCTTCGCATTTGTGGAGTTCGTCCTTAGAGGCGTCCTTATGTTCACTGACGTTTTGAGGAATGACCATTCATTTACGGTTACATCTGCAGATAGGAAGCTTGATAAAGTCTCTGAACTATGCATTGGACGGCTTGAAACGATGGATGTCTGGCAATAAGGTGAGGGCTTGCACTTTTTGGCTCACGATGAATGCTGAGTGTGCACTTGGAGAGCGTTCCTTGTAACATTCACAGAACGGAACATGTCGCAAGTTATATATGGTGATAAATGATAGTCTCGAAGAGCTAATCCTAGCAATCCGACGGGCTCTGAGGTTCCTCTTTAATTACATCGACAAAATCAAACCAATATGCCTATTATTATACTGCAGATCATACAACATGATAACATTCTCTTAAGATTTTGTGTATGATTGATAGGCTAAACTGCCAAGAATCGCATTACTCACTAGTGCGAAGATTCTTCCCGAGCCTCTTGGTCTAGTGCTGGTAATCTCATCCTGGAACTTTCCAATCGGTGAGGATAGTAGTTTTTGGAAGGTTAACTCATGAAGGCTGATTAATTTTCGGCTGGGTGATATGTTGCGGTTATCAATCAGTCTCGGTTCCTGATGATATTTGGCCATATGTTTATGCTTATAGGACTATCCTTGGAACCGCTGATAGGAGCGCTAGCTGCAGGCAATGCCGTGGTTTTGAAACCTTCAGAGTTGGCTCCGGAATGCTCTTCTCTTCTAGCCAATGCTATTCCTCATTATTTAGACGACAAAGCTGTGAAAGTCATTCAAGGTGGTCCTGGCGTCGGAGAACGACTTCTGCATCAAAGATGGGACAAAATATTCTTCACAGGTTCAAAACGCCCTTGTTTGAAGAATCTCTCCTCCAATATTCACGTTTGACTGAAAGCCGTCCTATGGATGGTTTAGCATTTTTCGGTTTCTGAAATTCGTAGGGAGTGTCCGGATAGGACGGAAAGTCATAGCGGCAGCAGCGGAGCATCTAACGCCCGTTACTCTGGAGCTTGGTGGAAAATGCCCTGCCGTGATAGACACTCTCTCCAGCTCTTTCGACAGAAAGGTAATTTTGCTTTTCTTGATTCCAGAATGACCTTTCAAGTTATCTCTTTCAGTTCCTTTTGTCCTATTAATTATCAGGTGGCTGTGCAACGAGTTCTTGGGGCGAAATTTAGTTTCTCGGCGGGACAAGTATGCATTGGAGTGGACTATGTCCTAGTGGAGAAGAAATTCAGTTCCGCTTTGGTATGATGCTGATGATGATCTGTTATTTCCTTCTTAGGTGTTTGATGTTTTATTTGCTTGGCGATACTGATGTTATCTTCCTTGCATTCTTTCCTGTTCTATTCAGGTCGAATTGATGAAGGTGGTGATGAAGAAGATGTTTGGAGAAAATCCAAGGGAGTCGCGAAGTGTTGCGAGAATCGTGAATAAGCATCATTTCTTAAGATTGCGGAGCCTTTTACTCGATCCTCTGGTCAAATCTTCTATCGTCTACGGGGGATCAATGGATGAAGAGAGCCTGTAAGCCGTCTCTTCCACATCGCCTTTCCTGCTCCAACTCGGACTCTCAGTTAGGCTTTGAATGAAGAAACTGTGTGATTAATGATGCTATCTAAGTACAGGGAAAATTCGACCCCAAAAAAAAAGTACGGGGAAAAATTTGTCTACAGATGATCAATGTAGTGCAGTGATTATCTAAGTACATATGCAGGTTCATCGAGCCAACGATCTTGATGGATCCTCCACTTCAAGCGGCAATCATGATGGATGAAATCTTCGGCCCATTACTTCCCATTGTAACCGTAAGATGCGTAAAACCTGAAAAAAGAAATTCATCAATTTGTTTTATGCCCATTTCTTCAAAAATCGAGTGGTCGTCGAGCAATCAGTGGCCAGCTGAATACCAATGCTGGTGCAATCTGGTATGACGTTATTTTGTTTGGACAGCTGAACAAGATAGAAGACAGCATCGAGTTTATAAACTCAAGGCCTAAGCCGTTAGCCATCTATGTCTTCACTAAAGACGAGCCGCTAAGGAGGAGCATGGTATCGAAGACATCGTCTGGGAGCATCGTATTCAACGATGCAATCATTCAGGTTTACCTCCAATCCTATATAACATCTACAAATAGCTAAGCTACCGGTGCATTTTAGTCGGTCTTTAAAGAGCAAATCAAGCATCTTTCTCAGTAAGGTCTTAGAAATGTTAACGAAGAGACTTTTTCGTTCGATTTGCGTATATGTCAGTATCTAGCCGATACTCTCCCATTCGGTGGAATTGGTGAGAGCGGGATGGGCAGATATCACGGGAAGTTCTCCTTCGACACCTTCAGCCACCAAAAAGCAGTGGTGAGAAGAAGCTTCCTCGTCGACTTCTGGTTCAGATTCCCGCCTTGGAACGATCACAAGCTGCAGCTCTTCCGGTCGTCATATCACTATGACTACCTCGGGATCGTTTTGACCGTGCTGGGCCTGAAGAGGACGAACAGAGCCTCGAAAGGCATCTAGACGTCTAACCGAGCATGCCTGCCATGTCTTATGAAGCATCCTCGTTAATCTAAAGAAAGATAATTCCATATATGGCATCAACTGGCTGCGTTTGCAAAGCTTCCAGCGTCCGTCACTCCCGTATCTTTCACTGAATATGTATGGTGCGACCTTCTACCGCTTGAGAATTATGAAGAGATTGCTTTATACATGCGCGAGGTTGAGGGTTTGCTTTGTCATAGATTCGAGCTTTCTTTAGAAGATCATTTCGCGTACCAAACTCCTGCCGTCTCAAAGATCACGAACCAGATCCTCTAGTTCCGAGTTCATGTACCATTCCACATTGCGAAAGCACGTGTTCATCGAGTTTAGCAATAGATTGACACCTCTGATCTGGTTCAATGCAGGAATCGTAAGTCTCCATGTCATTCCTTGGGCTTGGACTTCGATCTTACTGTACCTACTAAGTCTCAGTCGGAAACGGAGACATTCGTTTGAACCTGAGCCTAGGAACCCTCATCAGGAAAGTCAGTAACCAGTGATGTTGGAAAATATTAGATGACGTGAAAATAATAATATTTATTGGAAATACATTGACAAAGATTAGAAGATAAAAATAAATGTTAAGAGGCATGCAAGCACTGATCTTAAGATAAATTTGGCCGTCGGAGTACGAAACTCGATGCGTAAGGCTTCAACGGCTATCCTCTGAAGATACAATATCCTCTCAAGATACAATAGATCTTCTTCTATATTCTGTACTTAATATTAGAAGCAACGGAATAATGTTATGTGTATAACCAAACAAAGAAATGATAGATACGTAATGGGATAGGAAAAGAGAAATATAAATATTCTGATTTTGATACATTGATATAGGTAAAAGAAAAAAAGAGCCATTAAGAAACCGTTGTGAATAAATTGGTAATTGAAGTAGAAAATAACCATCGTATAGCCGTTATAACATAATGAAGAGTTTATGTAGAAATAAATGAAACGTTAGAAAGCCGTTATATGATTGTTATATAGGCGTTATACGGTCGTTACATGACCGCTAGATAGCAGTTATAAAATGTTGCAAATTTGTTTATATTAATGGCTAAGAAAAATTGTTGTAATTTGATAACGGTAAAAAATTATTACAAAAATTAGTAGCTTACAAATTTTCAAAAGTACCAAAATATCCAACAATCCCCCCACATATTTGAAAAAAGTTTTGAAAATAAAAAATAGAATAATAGTGGGTTATTGGAGAGTAATGCATTGGAATTGGTGCTTGTTAGGTTATGAACCAGCTCTAGAAATAATGAAATAATTTACGAAATTATTGGTGAAGTTTGAAACTTCTATGAATTAATAATTCTTTTTGTGAATTATAATTTTTGCTAATCACATTACACTCCTACAAAATTTGCTATTCAATGCGGTTTTGCGCTAATAAGCCTAGCTTAACCCTTTTTTCCTTGCAATTTTACACTATTGTCACCTTAGTAGGGACACGATTTTTTTTTTTTTTTAAATGGTGCATTAGATCAACAAATATTTTGTTATTATCCATATGAACCTAATTCATGGGGACCGCCAATTACATAAATTGGGTTACATCACTGTTGAATTTCTTCAATTGGCTTATGCATAGTTAGAGGATTGGTCAAAATCACTTCTGACTTAACATAATTGATCGATATAATTCTTTTTTTTTTAAGGAATTTTTTATCACATCACATATCAACCGAATGTGTCTCTTTTTACCATTGAAAGTTTTATTCTTTGCAATGGCTATTGCCTTTTGGTAATCACAATGTCTACACATAGGTATTGTTTTATTTCCATAGGAACATACCCTAAGGAATTTCTCAACTACTCAACCTCCATTTTAATATGAGTTAGAGAAAATTTTATTCTTCCTAAGAACTTGAGTAGTTCTTCAATCACCAAGATAAATATTTTCTTCTCCTTCCTTACTTGAGAGTAGGAGGATAAAGCACCATGTTTTTAACGTAAATGCTTTGTAGCACTTGAGTCTACTTTCACTTCTTTTGGCTTGGTAAATGAATACAATAATTATGTCATCAAAATCATTCGCTTCAACCAAGTCAATTTTTGGTTTAGCAAGATTGTCATTTCCCCTACAATTTCATTCGACTGTTTTTTATGTTATGACACCTCCACAAGGTGGTCATCTATTCATTTGTGGATTTTGTCTCATATGAATTCGAGATCCACTAGACATCACCATATTTTTCTATACAATGGAAAATCCACTATGTAAAATACCATAATTATATTATAGCAAGGCACCCAAAGAGTGGGAAACATATAGGCTTTAGCTAGGCTTCCATGTCATATTGTCACGTTACAAATTAATCTCAATGAATGAGCATCCCTAACAATGGACGTGCGGACTCCTAGAGTGCATAACTCGGCAGAAAGGGATACTTAAGTGCCATAACTTACGAAAGGTACACTTAAGTGCCACATTTTAAGAAAAGTGGGACACCTGAGTGCCATCTTCGGCGAAGTTTGCCGGAAATCATATGTGGCATTAAAATATTAATATTTATCGCCGATGTGTCTCGCCGGAGAGCTGAGTCAGCTCGAATTCGGCCAAAACGACGTCGTTTTGGCATAATTTGAATTTTAATATAATATAAAAATTATTTAAATTAAATTTAAAAATAAATTTATTTAAAACTTTTAAAAAAATTTAAAAACTTTAAAAACTTCAAAATTTTTTAAAAAATTACAAAAATTTACAAAAAATTTAAAAAAAATGTACAAAAAATTTACAAAATTTAAAAAAAAAATTTCAGCCCTCAGCTGCCTCCCTTTTCTAATTTTTTTTAAAAAAAAATTTGTAAATTTTTAGTTTGCAAATTTTTTTAATTTTTCAAATTTTATTTTTTAAAAAAATTACAAAAAAATTACTAAATTTACAAAAAAATTTACAAAATATTTAAAAAATTTACAAAAAATTTCAACCCTCAGCCGCCTCCCTTTTCTAAATTTTTATAATATTTTTTTTTAATTTTTTAATTTTGCAAAATTTTTTAATTTTTAAAATTGTATTTTTAAATTTTTTAAAAGATTTGTTTTTAAATTTAATTTAATTAATGTTTATATTAAATTTTTTACCATGTTAGCACCAAAACGACGTTGTTTCGGTGTTGGCCAGAATAGAGCCCTTAAATCGGCCAAAATGACGTTGTTTTTCTATAAGTTGAATTTTAATATAATATAAAAATTAATTAAATTAAACTTAAAACAAAATAATAATATAATTGATATTTATTTTTAAAAAAAAAAACGGAGGAGGAGGAGGAGGAGGAGGAGGAGGAAGGCAGCCGGCGGCTGAGGGCGAGCCCTCACCGCCGCCGCCTCCCTGCCGTCGCCGAAAGGTGGGGGAGGATCGGCCGGAGCCACCTATCTTTTTTTTTTTTTTTTTTTTTTTTTTTTTTTTTTTTTTTTTTTTTAATTTTTAAAATTTTAAAATATTTTTAATATTTTTTATTTTTAAAATATTTTAAATAAATTTATATTTAAATTAAATTAAATTAACTTAAATTTTATATTAAATTTTTTACCACGTCGCACTAAAACGACGCTGTTTTGCACTCGTTTCGCCGGAAAATTGACACGTCAGCGTTGTGGCCGGATTGGCACTCAAGTGATCCATTTTGCTCCGATTTTGGCACTTAAGTGTCCTTTTATGCAAACTTATGGCACTTGAAGCATTCTTTTATCTATCCGAAGAGGAGAATAGCTCATGGCTAGAGCCTATATTATATACAAACATTCGCCATGTCATAACAAGTGATATTAAATGATTGACTATCAAACATAAATATGTTCATGTAAAAAAATGAAACAATGTCAATAAAATAAATAAGAGGCTGAATATTTTTGTCCTTGATAAATATCCGATAAAGAGCAGTTAATGATCTCTGCAGTAAATATCATTGTGCATAGGCTTGTAAGAATGCTTACTTTTCTAGTAACCAAAAAGGGCAGTCAATCTACCCACCATGACCAAAAGCATCGGTATATCATAGACGCTAACACCAAGGCACTAGAGATGTAGAAATTAAATTGTCCAGGTTCAATTACCCAAAAATAAAAGCAGGTTGCCCGAGCATGCTTCGCATAGCCTAAGTACAGTACAACGTCAAGATTTTTGGCCTTAAATTCTCTTGGAAAAGCACACGTGAAGAAAGCATAAGGAGGCCTTTACAACTGACCACAGATCAGGACAAGACCACTGCAACTAGCCAATTGTCCTAACCCACAGATTAAGTATATCTCACAACATTGCAACTTAATAAAAAAATCTGCTTCGTGATGATCTCCAGGTGATAGTACTTTGGGAAAAGTACCAGAAAAGTCCTAAATCTATTGCATTGCACCAATTCAATCATAAACTTTTAATTGGACCAATTTAGTCATAAGCCTTTTAATATTGGTACCAATTCAGTCCATCCGGCTAATTTTGGCTGGTTGGCGCTGACATGACAATTTTTATGATTTTTTATGATTTTTTCGAAATTTTTTATTAATTTTTTTTTATCTTTTTTTATTTATCTTTTTCCTTTTCTTTTTCGGCGGTGGCCGAGGGCCGCGAAGCCCTCGCTTGCTGTTGGCGAGGGTCGCGGCCCTTGCCCGGCCTCTCCCAAGGCCGCCGGTGAGGCAGCTTCGCCCGGATCTTGGCGAGGCCAGCCTCTCCCGTGGCCGGTGAGGCCAAGGCGGCCATTGCCAAGGCGAAGGCAAGGGCCGCGAAGCCCTCGCTCGGCCTCGCCCTGGCCTTGCCGCGGGCGAAGTGATCCGAATGGAGGTCGGTCGAAGCGGGAGAAGTTGAGGCCGAAGAGGGTGTGATTCGGAGAAGGAGAGGAGGTCTCGAAGGTCGGATCTCGGGTGTTGGAGGGTCGAATCGTAAAAGGAGGGCGAGATCTCGGGCGACCGCGGAAAATCCGCACCTTTACCGGACCTATGCCGTGTCGCTACCGCTCGACGCTGTCCTCGAGCCAAACCACGCGCCCGTTTCTTTGCCGCGCAAAGACCGCCGATCGCAGCCTCGTCGATCGGGCCGCGACTCTGCCGGGTTGAGGTCGTCGCCCGACGACCAACCGTGGTGCCGCCTGCCGCCTCATCGACCAACCACAAGCCCGGCCACCCTGAAATCCCTTGGCCCAATGCCGGTCGCTACTACCGTTCCGTCCCGCATCGCCGTCGTTGCCATCGCCGAGCCTCGTGCTGTCGAACGTCGTCTTCCCCCATCGCTCATCTCCAGCACTGCCACGCGAGGTGGGAGCACCTCCGGTCGCTACCCTCGCCCGACCCTCGCCGACGGCAAGCGAGGGCTTTGTGGCCCTCACCCAGTGGCCGGAAAAGAAAAGGAAAAAGAAAAAGAAAAAGATAAAAATTAATAAAAATTCGAAAAAATCATAAAAAATCATAAAAATTTCCATGTTAGCGTCCGGCCACCGGCCGACGTCCACGTCAGCACCGGCCGACCAAAATTGGCCAGATGGATTGAATTGGTACCAATATTAAAAGGTTTAGGACTAAATTGATCCAATTGAAAAGTTTAGAACTGAATTGGTACCAATGCAATATGTTTAAGACTTTTTTGGTAATTTTCCCTAGTACTTCTATGGTGTTCTTTCGCAAAATTCACTATCCAAGACCTAAACCACGCTCTAGGACTACAAATTTCAAACATCGAAGCCATGATGACCACTTCTAACAAGACCAACGGTCAGGCCAAATCAAACTCAAATGCACAAATCTTTTTCACCCGAATTCACAACCTCTTCAGCAACAAATAAAATGGCCTAAACAGTCATAATTAACCTTGATCAGATGGCAGAACACCGTTGGCATTGATCGTAGATATGATGTCAATCCACTTGGCGACCAGCAAGTAAGCCTAGCCCCTCATGATCGATTTCAATAGGCTAGCCGCCTCGTAGAGCCTTTTCCTAGTGGCTAGTGGCCTCTTCCCAAGGTACACAACAGTTGGGGCCACCTCAATAGAATGAAATAATTAGGATTTTCCTGACAGTCAATAACCTTACTGAAACGACCAAAAATCCTTTATATTGATGCTCAACTATGTCCCACGACAAATCGTCTATGAATACGTAATACTTGTTCAATTCCAACATCAATGATGACAGCCGCATATCCAATTTTGGAATCCATAAGGTAATTATCCTTAAGATTGTTGGAAAATTAATAGATGACATGACAATAATAATATTTGATGGAAATACATTAAAAATATTAGAAGATAAAAAAAATTGTATGAGACATGCAAGTGCTGTCCTTGAGGATAATTTCGCCCCATTAGAGTATGAAACTCGATGCGTAAGGCTTCAGTAGCTTTCGTCCCAAGATGCAACAGACTTTTTTATGTACTTCGCACTAAATAGTAGAAGGAACAGAACAAGTTATGTGAATAATCCAGCAAAGAAAAAAAATATATAGGTAAAAAAAGAGCCGTTAAGAAACAGTTATAAATAAATTGGTGATTGAAGAAGAAAATAACCATTTTATAGCCATTATAAGATAATGAAGAGTTTACGTAGAAATAAATGAAACGTTATAAAGCCGTTATATGACCATTAGAAAGTCGTTATGCAATTGTTATATAATTGTTATAAAACGTTACAAACTGTTTTATATTAATAGCAGACAAAAATTGTTATAAATTGATAACGATAAAAAATCATTATAAAAATAGTAGTTTATAATATTTTAAAATTGCCGAAATATCCCATAGATATCTCATAAGGTGACTATAACGAAAAGAGTGAAGGAGAAAAGAAAAGGAAACTCAAAACTAAGGCTTCCCTGATAGATCAAAACTCGAGAGCCGGGGGAGCGGAGGAGGCAATTTGGCACGAATGCCGTTCACTCAAGGAGCAGTGTCGGGTTAACAAGATTATATTAAGTACAAAAATCCGATCGATAGTACAGCAGCTACCGCAACTCGTGGATCGAATCGGGTTTCAGCCTAAAAAAATATTGGCTGGTTGATCAAATAGCCAATCATATTCTTGGTTAGTCTTTAAACAGGTCCTGTGTCGGGAACGCTAGCAAATGGCGTTCGAGACAGAGAATGCACGCCACATACTCAGAAGCTAGTACAAGCAAAGGGTTTTACTGGAACACCTCCCTTGCACAGATTATTTTCCACATACTTTTCTGAACGTAGTTTGAGTATTTCTTTTGAGGTCATATTGTCCATATTAAAGTCAACAGGGAACATGATCTGCGTTTAAAGGCATTTGCAAAAATCACAATTTTCTCAGGACTGTAAGAAATGAACATACCTTAGTCCTTTCCTTCTGAGGATAAGCTGAATACCACTTTGTCAGCCTCACTTTACCCTGCCTACTTATGAGAAGCACGAAGTGAATCTGAAAATCGAGGACGAAGCAAAGCAATTACGCTCAAAGCACGACGTGCAATACAAATGCTTATATCTCCCATAATCATTCAACAACAAATCCATTCCATATGAAAACAGATACCAATGAGCAACGTCCTCCAAGATGCGATTTTTAAGGGTTCTACTCAAAATCACGACCAACCCATTAACACAAATGCCCCAATCTGTACCAGATCTAATGCAATTCGACAACTAATGGGACTTAAGCTATCGGGGCTCGCCGGAGGATGACAAGATCTCACCAAAAGAATCAACAGTTCCACGAGATCACACAACAACTATCGAAGCAACATTCATTCCGCCTTCCAGACTCGTTCGAGATCTCACATTTCCACGGTCACTCGGCTTAATCTCTTGCGACGGCCAACGGAATTCAACTCGAAATTTAAAAGTCCATCAAGAGCAGAATGCAATGCGAGATTTACGAAGCTTCCCGCGAATGGAAAGCTAGTAAGTCGCAGAACCAAGACATGGACAGCTCAGATCCGAGCTGCAAAACTGCAAGTGGAATGCAGGAAGACGAAGGGAGCAACGATACATGTGACATCCTGATTTTTTTATTTCTGTTTTTAATAAAATGAGACGGGCATTTCATCTTCACACATATAGTTTTTTTTCCTTGAGTCGGCCACTCATGTGAAAACTAGTCTATTAGGTAAAACCGTTAAGAAATTCTAATGCATCATACTAGAGAATTTGACTAGGAAGCGACCTTTCGACCGAGCTAATCTGCAAGAGTCATTACGGCACAGTTAAAAATCGATTAGAGACCGGAGATAGGTCGACTCGACCAAGGCATGTGATCGAGTGTGGGTGATTCCACCAGATCGCACTATTCTTGTCGGTCGGCACTAGATTGACTTTTCTGTCGATTGGGTACCCTGTGTCCGTATTTGAAACATTAAGATTTCCACGACAACCGAGAGTCGCCAATGTGTCAAAGATGTACATTATGGCTTGAAAATGATCAACCATAGGTCAAATGCATGAAAATTTCTAAAAGTTACCTAGTAGATTAGGACGCACTAATATCGTGCCAGAGTGAAATTAACTGTGAAATTGAAAGCGAATTCAGAAGTTGGAAATTCTGTTATGTCACAAATCTTATTAGGAATATTGGATTAATTTATGGATTTTAATTGGGCTCAATTGGAAGAGAATTGAATAGAATTGAAGAATGTGGTGTACAAGATTTTGGAGAATTCATGCCACGGCGGAAAAGGAAATTGGACCTATTGAAGATAGTTGTGGAGGATTTGAAATTAGTGGAAGATGACATCACCTTATGTCATGGTGGTTGGGTCAAAGTGAAGAAGAAATTGACAAGTGGAAGGTGGGGATTTAATCTCAAAAATGGCCAATCACTTCACACTTCATCTTCAACCTCTAGCTTCTTGGAAAGAGGGAGGAGAGAGAGACGATTCCGACCGGAACCAGGTCGCTCGACCGCCCTTCGCCAGCTCGACGTCGTCGCTCGTCGCCGTCGCCGCCTCTGTTGTCGCCCGTCCGCGCAGGAAGGCCCACGCGCCCGCTCGTTGACCAGCTCGCCAGTCCGCACGTCGCCTCCGCTTGAGCTCCAGTTGTCGCCTCTCCTCTGTCCAATTGCTGCTAGCCGTCGCCGGAGATCTCACCTGGCTGCCGGAGCCTCTGCCAGCAACCGCCCGAGCTGCCGTCGCCGTTTCCGCCGGTCCCGCGCCCAACCGATGACCGGAGTTCCTTCGATCGGCCTTGGACAGCAGCCGGATTTCCAGCAAGATTCGGATCTTCAAGGCCCGTTTCGAGTGTCTTCCCGGCCTTCTTTGGTGTCGCCCCAAGGAGATATGTCGACGGCCTCACCGTCCTCTTCGCCGGGGACTCGTCGAAAAGCAATTCCAGTGAGTTTAGCTCACTAAACCTTGATTAAAGGATTAATAATGCTTAGGATGTTCTTAGTTTAAGTTAAGTAAGTTTAGGTGGTTAGATTAGTTTATTTAGTTGTGGATTATATTAAGGTGTTTAATTAAGTTAAAGTGTGTTTAGTTTAAAGCTAAGTATGTTTATTTTAATATAAGCCTTGATGTGACTTAAAGGAATTTATTTCTGATTTAAATAAATGTTTCGAAATTATTGGATTATTTAATAATATATTATATTACGAAAATTATTAAAATATTATTATAAAAAAAATTTCGAAAAAAAATTTCGGACCTTAATTTCTCAGAATTTCATGTTGATCATTGCTGTGCATTCAGATTATTGATTTGATGGTTGGATTTTGTAAATTGAATGTTGATTGTGAAAAATATGGATTTATTCAAAAAAATCCCAAGTGTCGGGTTTGGCATCGAAATTGGATTTTTAAGGATTACTATTGTAATGGGAGCATTTGAGTGAAATGCAAAGTGTCCGAGGGTCAGTATTGAATTGTCGTGTGCTGGTTGAAAGACTTGGTCGCAGTAGTGGTTAGGCCAACTGGACCTATATTCCTTTAGAAACGCCGTCAACATAGTGATGAGGCTCGGGTCGCAGTAGAGGCTAGGCCAACTGGACCTATGCTCCTTCGGGAACGCCGTCGACGTAGTGATGAAGCCGCGCTCCAAGGTGGGGAGGCGATGCCTAGCATTAATGTCAGTAGATAGCCGAACTGCGAGTAGGCTATGCCATTGTGTGGCAGTGAATGACAATTGGAACGCATGCTGGGTGTTGATTGATAAGTCAGATTATGGGACGAAATTGTGTAGCATGGTATGGGATGTGTCATGATGGTTCGGTCTTATAATCAAGACTCTTGTGGTTGTTGTTATTATGAAAGTGATTATGTTCCGGTTGTTTAAAATCCTTATTACTGCATGTGTTTGAGTGATACGAATTGTGCTAACTTGCATGGAGGAAACTGAGGCAAATGTGAGTCTCATTGTTTGTGATGGTGTGGCTAAGCCATCCTTAGGTACATTTTCTTTCTAATAGGGGTTTAGGGGGTTGAACTTGCTGAGACAATATCTCACCCCATTGTGGGCCAAAATTTCAGAACCGTAGATGGTGGAACCCCCGGAGGCTGATCCGTCAGAAGTGGGATCGAAGAACGAGTCCGACTAGTTGTCATAAGACTGTTCTTTCTTTTTGGTGGACTGATCCCTTTTTGTAGACTGACCATTTTTGGTATATATGTAATCTCTGGAATGATTATCTATGAACGCATGTTTGTTTATGTATGAGTCAATTTCTTGCTTTCCTATCCCGTGAGTTTTTGTCAGGGGTTTTATAATATGTTCCGCATGTGTGATAATAAATGAACGGGGTCGGCGACACTACCTGGGAATGTCGCATTTGCATGACCATGGCGGGTTGTTCGCGTACTCGGGGTCTCGGGGCGTGACAATACATACCATCTTTCAATGCAGAGATGCCAAAGCGAGTTCGTTAGGCGACGCGTTCGTTGCTCATGTCTTTCAGAAAGAGAGAGATGGAAAATTCTAAGTGACGTCCTCAAAGTATTACAAAAATTCTGGTGTTAGAATCATAAAATCTTGCTTAGAGCAACTAAATTAAGAAAAGCATTGGTAAATTTTGATAATTAAATTTAACTGGGAATTTATTTAGGGTGTACTTATTTCACGGAAAATATTGATTCGAAAAATATTATTCTAAATATGATCTTTTGTATTATTTGAAGTAATGAGCTGATGAAAAATGTTTTCATTATCTTAATCATTTTCATAGAGGATGAAAATATTTCTAATTTATTCATTTCTATGATTGATACAAACTATCATTTTTAGAAAAAGGTTTTCCAATTCATTCATGAGAAACAAATGGAGTCTTAGTCTGAAAATTGTTGATAAATTACTGACACTCTTTACAAAAGTGCTAATACTTATTTTATTTCATTTTTAAATTATCAATCGTTTTAATAATTTATGAATAATAGCTTGTGTTAAGGTTACTAAACTTTTTCGTTAGAAATGAGAAAATTGTCCAAAAAGTACTAAACCTATTACATGATAGTCAATTAAGTCACAAACCTTCTAATTGTGTTGACTTTATTATAAATCTTTTGATGATATGTCAATTTAATATAAACCTTTTAATTGTATTGATTTAGTGATAAAATTTTTGACAATTTGCTAATTTAGTTGTAAATTTTTTGAGATTTGCTAATTTAGTCATTTCAATCAATTTTGGTAGGAAATAACTGAGATGAGGTCTAGTGAACACCGAAAGCCAGCATAAATGTAAACAATTTTTGTGATTTTTTTTTTAAATTTTTTTCTATTCTTTCTATTTTTTTCCTAACTCTAGGCTCGCGAGGTTGTTGGTCGACCCTTGCCCTCACCCAAATCTAGGCAAGGGCCAAGAATTGTTTAAGTCAGCATTGATTGTACCCCCTATGATAACGCTAATTAAATACTTATGTCAGTAATTTTTGACCAAAATTGGTCGGGAAGACTGAATTGGCAAATATTAAAATATTCTGGACTATATTGACAAATTTTCCAAATGTTTAGAACTAAATTGAAGTCAAAAGGTTTCAAATTATATTAATCAATTTAAATGTTTATGATTGAATTAATTGTTTCACTTACCAATATTTGCCTCCTTGTTTTGAAATTATAAACTCTTTCAATAATTTGTCAACATTTACTTGTTAAACTTATCAATGTGTTGTTAGTTCTCATAGGAAAGTTACCAACCTTAAATTGAGGGTGTAGCAACTTTTCATAGATCAAGTTACCAAATAGTGAGTTGCAAAGATTGTTTTGACGATACCAACTGTTTTCAATAACTTACCAACATTTGTTTGCGAAGCTTACCGATGCATTGAAATTATTGACGGAACTACCAACTTTTAAGTTCACTTACCCTCATTTAATTGATTGCTTGAAATTACCAACCGTTCCAATAATTTCTTACATTTATTTGCTAAACTTAAGTTACTAACTCTTATTATAAATTATCAACTACTATCCGAGTCATCCCCAATGCAGATTTTATCTTTTGACAATCAGTGACTATTTGTTAAGCTGCGCCAATATAAATTAGTAAATTATCAAGCAGGTGGTAATTCCAAAACTATCAAATAAACGTTAGTAATCAATTTAAATAAGAGTCGATAATTTAAAATAAATGTTGGCGTCTTTAGCTTTGCAAATAAATCTTGGTATATTGGAGTAGTTGGTAATACAAAGATAGCTGGTAATTTTATATAAGAGTTAGTGACTTTAATACGACGGTAAATTCCCAAATAAATGTTAGTAGATAATTGGAACTATTGGTTCTTTTGAAACATTGATGTGATTTCAAACAAAAAAAAAAAATTGATGTAAAAGTTGGTAACTAACTTAAATAATAGTTCGTGACTTCATGTAAGAGTTAGTAAATTAAGTTTTGAAATTGAATATTGGTAAATGGTTGAAGTTGTTGATGATTTTGAAGGCTGTTGGTAATTTCATATAATAGCACTTTAACATGATGGTAACTTCAATGAACAAAAGTTAGTAAATTCTACGAGTTGTTAGTAATTTTCAACATAATTGAAACAAATGTTTTTTTTTTTTATCGGTCCTACTCTAATGCTCACTCTTAGACTTTTGCTCTGCCTCCTTGCAAGGCGTGGGAGTCGAAACCCACTCCCGAAACTAAATCGTCCCAACTCCAACCCCCCGAGAAAGTGGGGATTCGAACCCCCCACCTCCCCCCCTTCCATATTGGAATGGTGGCCACTGGGGCAAACCCCGGTGGTTTGAAACAAATGTCAATAGGTGGACTCATATAAGGGGAAAATTACCCGAAAAGTCTTCAATCTATTGTACGATGACCGATTCAAATCCAAATCGTTTAATTTAGTTAATTTAATTCTAAATCGTTTGACAAATTTTCAATGACATCATGTCAGCCATTTTTAGCTTGAAATCACTGACGTAAATGCTGATGGTCTTGTATGGCATGATCGACACTAACATGGACAGATTTTTTGTATATTTTTTTGTTTTATTGTTCTTTCTTTCTTTTTTAAAAACTCTAGGCCAATGAAGTTGCCAACCAACCTCTTCAGCCTTCACCCATGGCCCCAAGGGGATTCCCGGGGCCTTGTCGGCTAGAAATCCAACTAAGGAAAAAAGAAGAAGAAAAGAAAAAATGAAAAGTTTTTTTAAAAATTACAAAAATTATCTATAACAGCGTCGACTTTCTAGTGTTGTACAGCTAGCATCAATGATTACATGCCAAAATTGGCCAGAAGAGTTGCATTGACAAATCCTTAACTTCAACATGTTGATAAGTTGTACCAATAATTTATTAGTAAACTACTGAACATTTGGTTATTTCAAAAATCAAACAAATAGGGTAATGACTCAAATAAGAGTTGCAAATTTCCTATAAGGGTTTGTTATAGCTTTAACAAGTTGGTTTATTTAACAAAACGGTTGGTAATTTCAAACAATTAAATAATTATTCGTAAGTGGACTCCTATAAAAGTTAGTAATTTTTTTAAAATAAAATTTAATAACTATAACACTTTGTTAAATTCAACAGGTAAAAGTTAGTAAATAATTGGACGCGTTAAGCTTAAGTCTTTCAAACAATCAAATTAACATTGGTAAGTATACTCAAATACGAGTCTGTAATTTTTTTTTTTTTTTTGTAAGATTCAGTAACTTAAACAAGCTGATAAGCTACACAAATAAATATTGGTAAATTATTAAAATAGATGACAATTTAAAACAACCAAACAACTGTTGATACTTTCATAGAATGGTAGTAATTTACGAGTGCATTACAGGCTAAATAAGTTACCAGTCAAAAATTTGTTACCAATGGGTTTTGATAGTTACCAGCACTCTTCATATTTTATCAACACGGACTAATGTTCCAATGTTTTGCCCAGGGAAAAATAGAATTGTCTCATGCACTCTCTCTTGGTAGAGTATGGATGGCGAGGATAAAGTATATCATGTGCATTATGATTGACGTGATTAATCAATCAAGCGTGTTACATTTGCTGATTGACTTGTTACATTACTAATTACGCAATATCATATCACATGAACTAACTTTGCTTTTCAAAACATTTTGACTATGTTCACATAACGATCACTAGTAATTATAGTTAATGTATGTCCAAAAAAATTGCGAGAGCCTATAATCAAAGAAAAATCATAGTTTTCAGTACATCATATTAATGCGTCTTGTAAGTTCCATAATTGGTGTTTTGATAATCGAAATTTTCTTGATAAGTTATTATTGGCCATATCGAGCGTGGAAATAGTACAGGGTGCGTATGCGCAAGTGGCCGCAGAGAGTATCTCCAATGAAGAGAGAACAAGAAGAAGACAACTTAGGGCGCATTTGGTAACGTTTCTGTTCCGGGGAATAATTTTTTAACAGAAGAATGCGTTTGGTAACTGCACAAAATTTATGTTCCTGGAATAGAAAAAGAACAGAAATACGTTTGATAAACTTGTATAATTTGTTTGTTTCTTTTAATTTTTTAATATTTTTATTTTATTTTTATTTTTTCTTCTTTCTTCCTTTTGGCTGGCGGCCTCGTCGGGCCACCATTGGCGACGCCGACCTGGCGGTGGCCCGGCGACGCTCCGGCAAGGTCACCGGCCCTTGACGGCCGATCGCCGGCCATGGTTGAGGACGACAACCGGCCAAAGAAAAAAGAAAAAAAGAAGAAGTGTTTCTCGGAATTGTTCCCGGAATAAGAAATATGTTTTTTCTACTTTTTGTTTCTGTTCCAAATATGTTCCCAAGAACAAATAAATAGATTTTTTGTTCCCGGGAACAAAAGTATAAATAAACGCGTTTCTGTTCTTTTTTTGTTCTCCGAAATAAAAGAACAAAAATTTGTGTTCCAGGAACAGAAACAAATTAAACAAACAGCCCCTTGACTTCTTCCCATGTATGGGATGATCAGATCTTCAGGCCATTGTCCCATTGAAAACCATGACTCAATCCTGAGTTCATATAGTCCTCTCCCCTTGTACTTCCGACTTAAGCATTAATCAACGACGAAGACCTTACATCTTCAGTTAGAGTGTATTACCGTTACGTAAAATACTTCATGGGTCGAATTCACATTGGTCCCCTGGGATCCAATTTTTGAACCCGGCCGCATTAAATACATGATGCTGTCCGAAAAAATTAGGTAATTCATGACTCGTGATGTAGGCCTCATAGTTAGCGAATACATAGGACGGGCAACAACGGCCATTTAATCGCAATGGACAATGGACAGCCACACATGCTTGTTTAGGGAAGAGAGGAGAAGGGAGGGGGCGTCCAATCCTATCGTCTTCGTTTACACGAGTCGTTGGCGTGTTGCATCGGGTAGAGTAAAGAGCTTGTCTAGGACCCTTTGGGAAAACTTGAATTAGATGGAGTCCTCATTCAATGTTAGTACGACAGTTCCTGTTCAAAATGACAGTACGAAAACACTACTTTTACCATTAAGATTAGGACAACAATTTCTGTTCAAAACACTGGTAAGAAAACATTACTTCGAAGATTAGGATTATGGACCGACATATCGAGATTAAGATTGCTTGTGTACACAAAAAGTCTATCCCGATTGTTCCAATCACCACGTGTATAGGTTCCGTTTGTTTAAACATCTTGATGTGGCGTTGTCGAATTGCTTCGTTAACATTTTCTCTGATCGCCACCCCTCCCATTTGGCCGAGTTAGAAGCTCCGAGGATGACCAACTAATGCCCGGTAACCTTTTTACTTAGTGCAAATCACTGGTTCTTCACAGCGCAGCTCGCTTTCACGTCTCGGTCTTGTCTCTCTCTCGAACTAAGATCCGATTGGAAGTCGAGCCAGCTTAAATACGCGCCTACACCAACCATCATCAAGATCAGACGACAGCGACGAGCGGAAGGGCCAACGCGCGATGGACGAAGCTACACGAATGGCAAGGCCGGGGAAAGTACAGTGCCACACCGGGGCGAGCCGTCCTTTTCATGAATTTACTCTGATCGCCTTGGGCGCCCTTCTTCGCGCTTCTTTCGCCCATACGTACACCATGCATGTAAAGAACGAAGATATTAGGACGCGACCCGGATTTTCTTGCTTTCTTTTTCTTTTCTCGTCTTGTCCTTTCCGTGTCCTTTTGGGATGGAGAAATTGAAGACGGTCAGTAGGGGTAAGTAGCATTTCCATATATGAACGGACCCTCCAGTAGGGGTAAGTAGCATTTCCATATATGAACGGACCCTCCAAGAAGCCAAGAAGAACAGCACAACATGCCTCAGTTCATCGAGAGAGACATGGAAGAGGAAACTAAGGCCCCGGAGGAGATGGAGAGAGAGCTCGAGGAAATGAGGGAGTGTTACAGGAGCGGGAGGACGTTGGAGGCCTCTTGGAGGAAGTCACAGCTCAAAGGTTTGCTTCGACTCCTCAGGGAAAGAGAGGAGGAGATCTTCAGGGCCCTCCATCAGGACCTGGGCAAGCATCCTGCGGAGGCCTACAGGGATGAGGTGAACCTGGATTACATTGGCAGCACTTCCTTCTTAACGAGGGATTCATTTATGCACTGAATCTCCGAAATATGTATGGCCTGAGGTGACTTGAACCGGATATAACCTGCATGAATACGATCATCTCTTTTTCGTATGTCGCTGCGTGTGTTCGGTGCTAGTTGGCCGGTTGAGTGGGACGGTCTCCTTGTCCCAAACGTATAAGATAATCGTCGAAGCTTAGGCACTGAGAGAAGTGCAAATTCAGTAGATAATTTGCACCCAAGATTTGAGTGAAGATGACGAACGCGTTAGCATTCGATCAACGTAAAAATTTGGGATAAATTTATCGGTAATCACATGGTGTTCACTTAAAGACGTGACAAAGTGGATACTTAAAGTAGCCTAAACTGAAATATTCTCAACTATAATAAAGACAAATTACCGAACGAGAACGGTGACAGGTTCTTTTAGTGTATCATCTGGGTTTATGGAACAAAACTTGGAAACGGGACCCTTAGCGGGCCTAATGTAGTGTCACTGCATCTAACAGCTTGAGTTTTTTGGTGGAGATTATGTGTATCGTTTGCAAACAATTGTTTACGCCCCCTCGACATTTTTTAGGGTTTCTCTTCGTGGCTTTGCATTTGTGGAGTTCGTCCTTAGAGGCGTCCTTATGTTCACCGACGTTTTGAGGAATGACCATTCATTTTCGGTTACATCTGCAGATAGGAAGCTTGATAAAGTCTCTGAACTATGCATTGGACGGCTTGAAACGATGGATGTCTGGCAATAAGGTGAGGGCTTGCACTTTTTTGCTCACGATGAATGCTGAGTGTGCACTTGGAGAGCGTTCCTTGTAACAATCACAGAACGGAAGATGTCGCAAGTTATATATGTTGATAAATGATAGTCTCGAACAGCTAATCCTAGCAATCAGACGGGCTCCGAGGTTCCTCTTGAATTACATTGACAAAATCAAACTAATATGCCTATTATTATACTGCAGATCATACAACATGATAACATTCTCTTAAGATTTTGTATATGATTGATAGGCTAAACTGCCAAGAATCGCATTACTCACTAGTGCGAAGATTTTTCCCGAGCCTCTTGGTCTAGTGCTGGTAATCTCATCCTGGAACTTTCCAATCGGTGAGGATAGTAGTTTTTGGAAGGTTAACTCATGAAGGCTGATTAATTTTCGGCTGGGTGATATGTCGCGGTTATCAATCAGTCTCCGTTCCTGATGATATTTGGCCATATGTTTATGCTTATAGGACTATCCTTGGAACCGCTGATAGGAGCGCTGGCTGCAGGCAATGCCGTGGTTTTGAAACCTTCAGAGTTGGCTCCGGAATGCTCTTCTCTTCTAGCCAATGCTATTCCTCATTATTTAGACGACAAAGCTGTGAAAGTCATTCAAGGTGGTCCTGGCGTCGGAGAACGACTTCTGCATCAAAGATGGGACAAAATATTCTTCACAGGTTCAAAACGCCCTTGTTTGAAGAATCTCTCCTCCAATATTCACGTTTGACTGAAAGCCGTCCTATGGATGGTTTAGCATTTTTCGGTTTCTGAAATTCGTAGGGAGTGTCCGGATAGGACGGAAAGTCATAGCGGCAGCAGCGGAGCATCTAACGCCCGTTACTCTGGAGCTTGGTGGAAAATGCCCTGCCGTGATAGACACTCTCTCCAGCTCTTTCGACAGAAAGGTAATTTTGCTTTTCTTGATTCCAGAATGACCTTCCAAGTTATCTCTTTCAGTTCCTTTTGTCCTATTAATTATCAGGTGGCTGTGCAACGAGTTCTTGGGGCGAAATTTAGTTTCTCGGCGGGACAAGTATGCATTGGAGTGGACTATGTCCTAGTGGAGAAGAAATTCAGTTCCGCTTTGGTATGATGTTGATGATGATCTGTTATTTCCTTCTTAGGTGTTCGATGTTTTATTTGCTCGGTGATACTGATGTTATCTTCCTTGCATTCTTTCCTGTTCTATTCAGGTCGAATTGATGAAGGTGGTGATGAAGAAGATGTTTGGAGAAAATCCAAGGGAGTCGCGAAGTGTTGCGAGAATCGTGAATAAGCATCATTTCTTAAGATTGCGGAGCCTTTTACTCGATCCTCTGGTCAAATCTTCTATCGTCTACGGGGGATCAATGGATGAAGAGAGCCTGTAAGCCTTCTCTTCCACATCGCCTTTTCTGCTCCAACTCAAACTCTCAGTTAGGCTTTGAATGAAGAGACTGTGTGGTTAATGATGCTATCTAATTACAGGGAAAATTCGACCCAAAAAAAAAAGTACGGGGAAAAATTTGTCTACAGATGATCAATGTCAAGTGCAGTGATTATCTAAGTACATGTGCAGGTTCATCGAGCCAGCGATCTTGATGGATCCTCCACTTCAAGCGGCAATCATGATGGATGAAATCTTCGGCCCATTACTTCCCATTGTAACCGTAAGATGCGTAAAACCTGAAAAAAGAAATTCATCAATTTGTTTTATGCCATTTCTTCAAAAATCAAGTGGTCGTCGAGCAATCAGCGGCCAGCTGAATACCAATGCTGGTGCAATCTGGTATGACGTTATTTTGTTTTGACAGCTGAACAAGATAGAAGACAGCATCGAGTTCATAAACTCAAGGCCTAAGCCGTTAGCCATCTATGTCTTCACTAAAGAGAGCCGCTGAGGAGGAGCATGGTATCGAAGACATCGTCTGGGAGCATCGTATTCAACGATGCAATCGTTCAGGTTTACCTCCAATCCTATATAACATCTACAAATAGCTAAGCTACCGGTGCATTTTTGTCGGTCTTTAAAGAGCAAATCAAGCATCTTTCTCAGTAAGGTCTTAGAAATGTTAACGAAGAGACTTTTTCGTTCGATTTGCGTTTATGTCAGTATCTAGCCGACACTCTCCCATTCGGTGGAATTGGTGAGAGCGGGATGGGCAGATATCACGGGAAGTTCTCCTTCGACACCTTCAGCCACCAAAAAGCAGTGGTGAGAAGAAGCTTCCTCGTCGACTTCTGGTTCAGATTCCCGCCTTGGAACGATCACAAGCTGCAGCTCTTCCGGTCGTCATATCACTATGACTACCTCGGGATCGTTTTGACCGTGCTGGGCCTGAAGAGGACGAACAGAGCCTCGAAAGGCATCTAGACGTCTGTTGATGTATCAAGACTGCACGTTCTGTTTTTTTCTTCTTTGTTTTGTTTGGTCAGTTTGTTGGTGTCCTGTTTTTTAGGAGTTGGTTAATTGTTGTTTTACTTGGTCAATCTTATCTCTTAAGAGCAGTTAGCTGCACGTATTTTAGCTATTCTGATTTGTTGCTGGTTTTATGGACTTTAGTGAGCAACGTGGGTTTATGGTTACGTTCTAGTATGTATTTTCAACATTTTTTTCAGTTTTTCTGAATACGACGCATAGCTTTTGCTGTCAACTCCTCCTCTCTTTTTTTAAAAAAACAACAACAACGTCTAACCAAGCATGCCTGCCATGTCCTATGAAGCATCCTCGTTAATCTAAAGAAGATAATTCCATATATGGCATCAACTGGCTGCGTTTGCAAAGCTTCCGGCGTCCGTCACTCCCGTATCTTTCACTGAATTTGGATGGCGCAACCTTCTACCACTTGAGAATTATGAAGAGATTGCTTTATACATGCGCGAGGAAGAGGGTTGCTTTGTCATAGATTCGAGCTTTCTTTAGAAGATCATTTCGCGTACCAAACTCCTGCCGTCTCAAAGATCACGAACCAGATCCTCTAGTTCCGAGTTCATTTACTATTCCACATTGCGAAAGCACGTGTTCATTGAGTTTAACAATACATCGACACCTCTGATCTGGTTCAATACAGGAATCGTTAGTATCCATGTCAGTCCTTGCGCTCGGACTTCGATCCTACCGTACCTAGTAACTCTCGGTCGGAAACGGAGACATTCGTTTGAACCTGAGCCTGGGAACCCTCATCAGGAAAATCAGTAACCAGTGATGTTGGGAAATATTAGATGACATGAAAATAATAATATTTATTGGAAATACATTGAAAAAGATTAAAAGATAAAAATAAATGTTAGAGGCGTGTAAGCATTGTTCTCAAGATAAATTTGCCCATTGGAGTATGAAACTCGATGCGTAAGGTTTCAAGATACAATAGACATTCTTCTATATTATGTACTGAATATTAGAAATAAAGGAATAATGTTATGTGTATAACCAAACAAAGAAATGATAGGTACGTAACGGGATAGGAAAAGAGAAATATAAATATTCTGGTTTTTATATATTGATATAGGTAAAAGAAAAAGAGAGTCTTTAAGAAACACTTATGAATAAAGTGGTAATTGAAGAAGAAAATAGCCATTGTATAGCCGTTATAAAATAATGAAAGAGTTTATGTAGAAATAAATGAAACGTTAGAAAGCCGTTATATGACTGTTATATAGCAGTCACGCGATGGTTACATGACCGTTGAATGACAATTATAAAATATTACAATTTTTTTTTATATTAATGGCAGACAAAAATTGTTGTAATTTGATAACGGTAAAAAATTGTTACAAAAATTAGTAGCTTACAATTTTTCAAAAATACTTAAATATCCAACAATCCCCCACATATTTCAAAAGTTTTTGAAAAGAAAAAATAGAATAATTGTGGGTTATTGGAGAGTAATGCATTGGAACTAGTGCTTGTTAGGTTATGAACCAGCCCTAGAAAGAATGAAATATAATTTGCGAAATTATTGGTGAAATTTGAAACTTCTATAAACTAATAATTTCTTTTTGTGAATTATCATTTTCACTAATCACATTACGCTCCCACAAACTTTGCTATTCAATGCGGTTTTGTGATAGTAGGCCATGCGTGTGCTTGGTTTATGCTCTAGAGATTATCGTCAATAATTCTCATAGGCTTCACACTTACATTGGTGATTTCATCAAGTATATTTTGCAGTTTAATACATCACCAATAATGGCTATGGAATTTCATTAAGAGCCTAACTTAATCGTTTTTTCCTTGCAATTTTGCCCTATTGTTATCCCAAGAAATTGCTGAACTTCACTTCCCTTGCCGTGAAGTTCTCTTTTGGAAACTTTAACAATTCTTGAGTAATGTGTGGCCCCGGATAGTACGTACCTTTATTAAGATGCATATGAAGAAATTACACAATTTTTTTTTTTTTAATGGTACACTAGATCAATGAATGTTTTGTTATTATCTATATGAACCTAATCCATGAGATTGCCGCTCATATAAGTTGGGTTACCATCACTATTGAATTTCTTCAATTGGCTTGTCCAATTCCCCTCGATGCATAGTTAGAGGATCGGTCAAAATCACTTCTGACTTAACATAATCAATCAATATAATTCATTTTTTTAAGGAATTATTTTATCACATCACGTCTCAATCGAACATGTCTCTTTTTACCATTGAAAGCTTTATTCTTTGCAATGGCTATTGCCTTTTGGCAATCACAATGTCTACATATAGGTGTCGTTTTATTTCCATAAGAACATACCCTAAGGAATTTCTCAACTACTCAACCTCCATTTTAATATGAGTTAGAGAAAAATTTATTTTTCCCAAGAACTTGATTAGTTTTTCAATCACCAAGATAAATATTTTCTTCTCCTTCCTCACTAGAGGGTAGGAGGATGAAGCATTGTGTTTTTAACATAAATGCTTTGTAGCACTTGAGCCTACTTTCTCTTCTTTTGGCTTGGGAAATGAATACAATAATTATGTCATCAAAATCATCCGCTTCAACCAAGTTAATTTTTGGTTTAGCAGGACTGTCATTTCCCCCACAATTTCATTCGACTGCTTTTTATGTTACAACACCTCCCCAAGGTGGACACTATTCATTTGTGGATTTTGTCTCATATGAATTCGAGATACACTAAACATTACCGTATTCTTCTAATATAGTGAAAAATCCACTATGTAAAATGTCATAATTATATTATAGCGAGGCATCCCAGAGAGTGGGAAACACATAGGCTTTAGCCAAGCTTCCATGTCATATCTCAATGAATGAGCCATCCCTAACAATGGGAATATCTATCCGAAGAGCAGAATAGCTCATGGCTAGAGCCTATATCATATACAAACATTCGCCATGATATTAAATGTATTGACTATCAAACATAAAATATGTTCATGTAAAAAAATGAAACAATGCCAATAAAATAAATAAGAGGCTGAATATTTTTGTCCTTGATAAATATCCGATAAAGAGCAGTTAATGATCTCTGCAGTAAATATCATTGTGCATAGGCTTGTAAGAATGCTTACTTTTCTAGTAACCAAAGAGGGCAGTCAATCTACCCACCATGACCAAAAGCATCGGTATATCATAGACGCTAACACCAAGGCACTAGAGATGTAGAAATTAAATTATCCAGGTTCAATTACCAAAAAAAAGAAAACAGGTTGCCCGAGCATGCTTCGCATAGCCTAAGTATAGTACAACGTCAAGTTTTTTGGCCTTAAATTCTCTTGGAAAAGCACACATGAAGAAAGCATAAGGAGGCCTTTACAACTGACCACAGAGCAGGACAAGACCACTGCAACTAGCCAATTGTCCTAACCCACAGATTAAGCATATCTCACAACATTGCCACTTAATAAAAAATCCGCTTCGTGAGGATCTCCAGGTGATAGTACTTCTATGGCGTTCTTTCGCAAAATTCTCTACTTAAGACCTAAACCACACTCTAGGACTATAAATTTCAAACATCGAAGCCATGATGACCACTTCTACCAAGACCAATGGTCAGGCCAAATCAAACTCAAATGCACAAATCTTTTTCCCCTGAATTCACAACCTCTTCAGCAACAATTAAAATGGCCTCAACAGCATCATTAACCTTGATCAGATGGCAGAACACCGTTGGCATTGATCGTAGATATGATGTCAACCCACTTGGCGACCAGCAAGTAAGCCTAGCCCCTCATGATCGATTTCAAAAGGCAAGCCGCCTCGTAGAGCCTCTTCCTAGTGGCTAGTGGCCTCTTCCCAAGGTATACAACAGTTGGGGCCACCTCAATAGAATGAAATAATTAGGATTTTCCTAACAGTAAATAATCTTACTGAAACGACTAAAAACCCTTTGTATTGATGCTCAACCAGGTCCCACGACAAATCGTCTGTGAATATGCGATACCTGTCCAAAACCATCTTCAAGTTCTTGTTCAATTCCAACATCAATGGTAGCAGCCGCAATTCCAATTTTAGAATTCATAAGGCAATTATCCTTAAGATTGTTGGAAAATAGTAGATGACATAGAAATGATAATATTTGTTGGAAATACATTGAAAAAGATTCGAAGATAAAAATAAATATCTGAAGCGTGTAAATATTGTCCTTAAGGATAATTCCACTCCTTAGAGTATGAAACTTGGTGTGTGAGGTTTTAGGGGCTATCCTCCTAGAAGACAATAAATCTTTTTCTATACTCCACGCTAAATATTAGAATGAATAGAACAATATTATATATATAACCCAGCAAAGAAAGGAAATATACGTAACTAGATAGGAAAAGAGAAATATGAATTGGTAATCGAAGAATAAAATAACCGTTGTATAGCCGTTATAAAATAATGAAGAGTTTACGTATAAATAAATGAAACGTTATAAAGCCGTTATATGACCGTTATAAAGTCGTTACATGATTGTTATAAAATGTTAAAAAAAATGTTTTATATTAATGGCAGACAAAAATTGTTACAAATTGATAACGGTAAAAAATCATTACAAAAATTAGGAACTTGCAATATTTTAAAACTGCTGAAATATTTAACATATATCTCATAAGGTGACGTAACGAAAACAGTGAAGGAGAAAAGAAAGGGAAACTCGAAACTAAGGCTTCCCCGATAGATCAAAACTCGAGAGCCGGGGGAGCGGAGGAGGCAATTTGGCACGAATGCCGTTCACTCAAGGAGCTGTGAGGGTTAACAAGATTATATTAAGTACAAAAATCCGATCGATAGTACAGCAGCTACCGCAACTCGTGGATCGAATCGGGTTTCGGCCTAAAAAAATACTGGCTGGTTGATCGAATAGCCAATCATATTCTTGGTCAGTCTTTAAACAGGTCCTGTGTCGGAAACGCTAGCAGATGGCGTTCAAGACATGGAGGAAATTGAGAAATTTGCCAATAGTAGGACTAAGAATAGAGGTAATCGGTTCATGAGCAATTTGGTTTCCATCAAAAAATTGGGAACTGGATCACTAGGATCGATTTCCTGGTGGGCCAATGAAACCGATCCTGTGTTTCTTTTTTACTGGACCGTATGGGATTCAATTGAGTAATTTTTCTGCACAAGAGGTCCCGTGTTTTGGTTTGGTGGTCATTGCAATTGGGCAAACCATGTAGTTTTCAATTTAGCCCCTTAATATAAAGTCCAATGGAGCCTTGTTTCCGTTGACTGATCAATGCTAAATTACTAAACTAATATTCATTAAATAAATATTTTGAAAAGGAGTCCATGCATCTATGCATATTAACAAGACAGGGTAAAATGCTAAAAATATAACTAAACAGTAAACATTCGAAGATATCACTACCGTCTCGGAGTCTTGATGGTTTTTGATTATTTTTTTAACTTTGACAGATTTTCAAGAATATATATATTAAAAAAATAGCTAGTTTGATTTGGACAGTTCCAATGGGTGGTTCTACATATGAAATCGGAAATCGGACCGAAAATCATCACTTCTAATTATTTGGAATTGGGAATCAGATCGGTGCTCCTAGAAACTGCCTAGAACCGACTCGTTTGATTAGACAAGGAGGTTCTCGATTCAAGTAGTTCCTTTTGCTCACTCTTTACTAGAAGAGAATGTTGGTGATCGTTTCATATTGAATAAATAAAAAATCAAGAGAAGAAAAGGATGATGTAGAATTTATCTTTTAAATTAATTTAGGACAATGATATTAATAGTTCATGAACTTTAGTCCAATGTGCCTTGCGGTCTCAAACTTTTAATTTCTTCAATGTGGTGGTTGAACTTTTGATACATTCAATTTAGTTCATGAATTTTATGATAACAACATTGAACATTTTCATCTAATACAAAGAATAAATTCGGCATATACCAAAAGTGCATGAACTATATCAAACAATCCCAAAATTCAGTGATGATATTACAAAATGAGTTAACGTTCAGAGATCGTATTAAACCATTTAAAAGTTCATGAATAACATTATATAGTTAGCCAAAGTTCATAAATTATTTATATCATTTTTCAAAGCAGCTTTAATGCATGCGCCATGAGCGCGCAATTGTGTCCTTCATCAATCAATTTATTTTTGTTCGTAAATTCGATAATCGTCTTTTAAATTTCAATGCAGAAGCCACAGCGGCAGCAGCAGCGTAATAAACTCCCGAGCAGTCAAAAAGCAGAAAACGTCACGATTCGGGCCAACGGTCAAATGGCGTTTAAAAGGTCCTCGCTTTGCGAGGGAACTTTTCCCGCCATCTCTCTCCGTCATCTCTCTCTCTTTCTTAGAGACGCTTCAAAACCCTAAATCGCCTTTGCTTCCTGGCAAATCCATGGCAGAAACCCCGAAGAGAATCCAGACGCCCCGAAAGCAAAAGCAGTCGCCCTCCAAGCTCCATCACCAGCCCGCCGCGGCGTCGCCGATCTCTTTCGCGCCCCGCACCCCGCGGACCGCGACCCCTCTCCGCCGATCCGCGCGGCTCACGCCCCTCTCTCCGGACAATGGAGCGGCGCCGTCGAGATCTATTGGCTTCGCCGACGAATCGGTCCCGAGTCCGGGTAAAAGGCCCAGACGCGCGAGGAGCGCCGGGCCGGCAACGCCCTCTAGGGAGGGAACTCGTGAAGAAGTGGACGAGGCGGTCGGGCTCGGCAAGCCGGGCAGGAAGTCGCGGCAGAGAGCCGAGAATGAGGGGGACGGGATCTCATTTGCTCCGGCATCGCCGAATCGATCTGAGATTAAGAAGAGGAGAAGGAGCGGAAGTGGCTCCAAAATGGTTACCAGAGCTAGGACTTTGAGTGCCTCGGACGGCAAGAAGAAGACGAAGAAGGAGAAGGGTGACGCGGTGCCGAAGAAGAGGGTGTATTATAGGAAAGTGGTGTACGATGGAGGCGAGTTCGAGGTGGGGGATGACGTCTATGTGAAGAGGAGAGAGGACGCGAGCTCTGAAGATGAAGACCCGGAGGTCGAGGAGTGTAGGATTTGTTTCAAAGCAGGGAGGGCTGTTATGATCGAGTGTGATGTTTGCTTGGGCGGATTTCACTTGAAATGTTTGACCCCGCCGCTGAAGGAGGTTCCTGAAGGGGATTGGAATTGCGGCTTCTGTGAGGCGCGGAAATTGGGCAAGGAAGTTGAGTTGCCAAAGCCGCCTGAGGGGAAGAGATTGGTGAGAACCGCAAAGGAAAAGCTTCTTTCTAGTGATTTATGGGCTGCTCACATCGAAAGGTATGGTTGTTCCGCTAATATCAATACTATGGTAGCTATCGTGTTCTCTGAGTAGTTATGAAGTCCGCTGATGTGCAGCTTATGGAAAGAAGTGGATGGAACTTACTGGTGTCGGGTGAGGTGGTACATCATTCCTGAGGAGACTGCCGCTGGGAGGCAGCCTCACAACCTTACGAGGGAGATATATCGAACGAATGATTTTGCAGATATCGAGGTAGGGTATTACACTGCACTAGCTTAATTTTCTCTTGCAGTGGGTTTTGATTTGCATGTGTTAGAAACAATTAGCATAAGAGCTTTTACTTTGCCTTGTGGTAGTAATTGAGAAGTTATCGAGCTTAGCTGTTACATTAGCCTTTTCAACTTTCCCCAAGCTATTTGTCTGCTTAAAATTCACAGCCGGCACATATATCCAGTTATGTGAAGCAGCCTGATACATGGCTTTTGCACAAGCTTGTGGAGAATCTTTGTCTGAACTGTTCAATTGGACAATTTATTGGGAGTCTTTGCATTTACTTTAGCCAACCAAGACAGGACACCACACGTTGACCACTACTTTGAGTGAAAGTTATCTTAAAAGCTTCAACTGCTCTTACTTATGGCATTGTCTATATAGTGAAACGCCTGTTGATAAAAAGAAACAAAACCCAAAACTCTAGGCCATGAGCATACACAAGCATAGTAACCCTGGCACGTCTTAATTTGGGAAGACCACTGATGCCTGTCTCCATCAGCATAGATTCTTTATAGAAAGCTCTGTCCGCTGACGACAATGGCGATTATTTAGTGTCTGATAAGGCAAGGGGGAGTATCTCATAATGGAAAAATGGCGACCATCCTTCAGGTTAATCTGTTGTATGGGAAAAAAAAAGGTTGATGCATTACTATATCTCCCATCTGGCTAATGCTGCAAGAAGTTGTTGAGGATAAATTTATCCATTACTTTAGTCTAAACTGAGCTTTTGCCTCAATCAGTCATACTGGACAACCATGACCAGTAGTTGGCTATAAGCTATTTGGATTGTTTGAATCAGTGAGTGGATATTAAGTAGTTATTACATATTGTTTGATGCCCATATATTCTTCCTTAACTGTGGATGTGATTGGTTAAACAATCGCATACTTCTTGTCAAAGATCTCATCTTCCACTCTCCACTGCACGACTTGTAGATGGAATCCATTCTCAGGCTGTGCTTTGTCATGAACCCTAAGGAATACGCCAAAGCCAACAATCAGGGTGATGATGTTTTTCTTTGTGAATATGAATATGATGTCCATTGGCACAGTTTCAAGCGTCTTGCTGAGTTTGACAAGGAAGAAGAGGTTTGCAACTGAACATATGAGCTGCAATGTTTGGCTTTTGTTCTTCAAACTTGAGCAGGAAAGAAATTTGAGTTCACAATTTTGTTGCACAGAATGGTGTGGAAGATGACAATGATGAAGATTGGATTTCTCGCGATGAAGCAGACTCTGGAACTGATGAAGACATGGATTATGAAGAAGAGCGTGTGAAAAACCTGCAATCGAGATCATCAATAACTCATGAATGTGCTGCGGTACGAATGAAACCGTCTATTTTATTTTTCTGTTCCTTTCCTTCAAATGGCTTTTCTTCAAATCGGTCCTTGATTATTTTATGCAGAACTCACGTAGGGGCCAGTTCTTTGGACTGCAAAAGATAGGGACAAAGAGAATTCCAGAGCATGTCAGATGCCACAAGAAAACTGATCTGGAAAGAGCCAAGGCAATGCTTTTATTGGCAACACTTCCTAAAAGCTTACCTTGCCGAAATAAGTAAGCATGTCTACTTGTATATATGTTTGTATCATCTGGCTAGCTCTATGCTTCATGAGACATTTTTTATTTTTTGGTAGAGAAATGGAGGAAATAACAGCTTTAATAAAGGGGGCATTATGTCAAGACCAATGTCTCGGGCGTTGCCTATACATACATGGTGTTCCTGGAACTGGCAAGGTATACTTTTCACCTGAATTAGCTATAAAATGTTATCTTAGTTCCTTTATAGCTGAATATCACTTGATATCTTATTAACTTTAAGCTTTAGACAATGACGGTACTTTCAGTAATGAGAAACCTGAGGTCTGAAGTTGATGCTGGAAGGATCAGACCATATTCTTTTGTGGATATTAATGGTCTTAAGTTGGCATCTCCGGAGAACATATACAAGGTATTTAAGAATATTGACTTGCAAATTTGGTATTTATACTTCTTTTGGGCCTTTTGATGTGATGCAACATTCTTTTAGGTTATTTATGAAGCATTGACTGGACATAGAGTTAGCTGGAAGAAGGCTCTCCAGCTGCTTAATGAGCGATTTTCAGATGGAAAGTATATTGGCAGAGATGACGACCGACCTTGTGTCCTACTAATTGATGAACTTGACCTTCTTCTAACCAGAAATCAATCGGTACTTGCTTTTGGTCCTATCCAAATGACATAAAATTAGCATTGCATCTGGCACAGCACCTGAAGCAAATGCTTTGCTGTTTTCTTTCTCCCTTTTTTTTTTTTTTTTTTTTCCAGTTTTGTTAAACTTCTTTATTAGGTCATCAATGTGGTTAGCCTTCCATTGTTGCAGGTTCTCTACAACATTCTTGATTGGCCTACAAAGCCACATTCCAAGTTGATTGTGATCGGTATGTCTTGTTCTTTTACAGGGGGTTGTAAGGACAATGAGGAGAGGAAGACACTAATGTATTATTCCTCTGTGTAAATATTTAGGCATAGCAAATACAATGGATCTGCCAGAGAAGTTACTTCCCCGTATCTCTAGTCGCATGGGTATTCAGAGACTTTGCTTTGGTCCATACAATTATCAGCAGCTTCAGGAAATCATTTTAACGCGACTCAGAGGAATTGATGCATTTGAAAAGCAAGCTATAGAATTTGCTTCTCGAAAGGTCTCATCCTTGATTCTTTTGTTTTTTCCTATATTGTGATATGGGCTTTGACATTTCCCTATCAATTGAATTTCTGGAGGCCTTCAGCATATTTGTTTTAAAGGTTTTCCTTACTATTCTCTCACGCTTCCCTCAGTTTGACATTGTATGATTTACATCTTTAACAGGTAGCAGCCATTTCAGGGGATGCACGGCGTGCACTAGAGATATGCAGACGAGCAGCAGAAATTGCTGATTACCATATAAAGAAAGCTCTCAAGACTGCTCCTGCAGCTGGTAATCTTTTTTCTGCTGACTTAATAACCTCAATGTAGAACTTCCAGTGAGCAGTACACTTAACCACTTCTGTGTTCCCAATCCATTGTGTCCTTACAAACATCTAGGTGTATACATGCTCAGATGAGTTGGAAAGCAATAGTGGGAAGGTATGGACAGTTGAAGATCTAAGATCATTTCTTTATGAATCTGACTTGACCGAGAAGCTTTCCGCCAAAGTAGATCATCTTTAGCGTCATTCCAAGTCACTCGATATGAGGAGGGGTGTGCGTGTATGATTCACGGCTTTGTTTATGATTGATCAAAACAAAAAGGAATATAAACAGGGGCTGACTGGATTTTGCTATACATCAATAATGAGAAAATTCAACAGATGATCTCTCTGCACCACCATCACAAGCCTAGAGATAGGTGACATGATTTTAGGTCATTGTTAAGGACTATGGGAGTGACAAAATCTGTTTGATTGTTTTGATGGGGATGTCATGGCTATCTGTACTGCTTGTGGTCCTGAAGGCTCACTCTATTTGATGTACACGTGTATATATTGGTAAATGTGCATCTGTTAGCATAAACTTACAATCGCAATAAACAAATGATGTAATTTTCTCCATTTTACAGGGAAAGCTCTTGTTGGGATGTCAGAGGTTGAAGCAGCCATCAAGGAAATGTTTCAGGCACCGCACATCCAGGTGTGTTGAAACACATTCATAACTTGTCATCAGTTACTGCTCACTGATATATTGGTGTTGTTTCTGCAACATATAACACCACATGCTTTGTATTCACGAATTTATCGGGCCATATACTGCGTCATACATAGTCGGCAGGCGCATCATACGCAAAAAGTGTATAGCACCCAAGATAGGGGAAGACTCGCAAGCTATGTGAAGAGGAATGTCGATACTTAAAAGGATGGTTTCAGCTAATGTTTCAAGTTGATGCAAAAGTTTTGGCTTCAGAAAAATAGGCTAATATTTTGCTGAAGAAACAGCTAGTTTACAGCCGCAGTTAGGTGGTATAAGTGAAAAGAGTTGATTGCATTGTTTATGTCTTCTAGATGGTGCTCAGATGTGATTCCTTCTAGTAGAGTACTACTTCACTCAATACAGGTGGCTTTCTCCTTATTTATATTTAAGTTTGGCAGGATATGCAGGAAGCTGCAATATGTTAGAACTTTTTTATGAAACTTCTGATGTAGCTTCACTCTTTTGACTTTGCCAGGTCATAAAAAGTTCCTCCAAACTCGGAAAGATCTTCCTGACAGCCATGGTACATGAGCTATACAAAACAGGCCTGGGAGAAACCACTTTTGAGAAGGTCATCTTTTAAACTTATCTTGTATGGTGCGTCACATAAAGAGATTACTGGGAAATTGCCAGTAAAATTCTAGGACCTTCTATATAGGAGCTTGTACTTATTGTCATATTCTGTCTAAGAAAAATGACCTATTGAAATAATGAAATGTGAAAAGTACATGTAAAACTAAGAAAAGATAATAAAAGAAAGAAATGGACCATGTCATCTCGATGACTAATAACATTGCTAAAAGTTCAGAAGAGTTTTTCACATTGTGAATGCTGATGTGAATTTGTAGGACATTATTATCAGGTTATTATCTCATGGTTATTCTTGATACCTTGCGCTAGTGTATTATTCTATTTCTTCTTTTAGGCATTTGACGCTGCCCTTCTTTATAATGCAGTTGGCAACGTCCGTCTCATGTCTCTGTGCAAGCAATGCAGAAGCTTTTCCTGGATGGGACACACTCTTAAGAGTGGGGTAAACTCTCTCTACTATATTCTTCTCTCGCTATATAATGAACAAGGAAACCATCTATGAAGTTTTACCGTAGGACTATATATTTAGGCATATGCTTAGGGCTTAAGGGGTTGGAAGGTTTTTGAGCTATTTCAGACCCACGAAAGGCTTGCAATTTCTGTTTCTGTCAATAACACGATGCTCACTTGTGATTTGCATATGATATTAGCAGCATTAATGCGAAGTATTTGCTGTAAGCTTCTACTTAAAGAATTTGTGAAGTAGTATGGCAAATGAATTTAACGAGATGGATACTTATGTAGCGACGTCTTTCATTAAGTGTGCACTACATTGCATGGTACTTCTAGTCGTGCCGCGTAATATGCTCTTTTTTTTTTCTTTTTTTTTTTCGTTTTTGGAAGCTAGCTTAATCATACATTCTAAGACCACAATGTAAAATATTTTTGGCATTGAGCTTGTTTTATGTCAATTTGCCAATACCCTGAAAAAGAAAAAAAGCTGAAGGAATGGTATAAATAATTACAGCTGAAAATTTGTGTTAATTTGTCATTATTGTACTTGAAATTCATGTTAGCATTACCTATTATAAAATGTATTTTATAAGCCAAATGATTGACTGATAACAAGACGTGTTCATTCATATCGATATACGGGATTACGTATATTGCATCTTGTCATACTCGAGTTTTCCTTGTGATTAGTGCTTTGCCTCATATCTCGTAAATTTACCGGGATCAATATTGTGAACTCTAAAATGGTTACCTAAGTGCAAAAGGACATAATGGGCCTCTAAATTAGGGTCGGTAGAAGGCATGACAATGGATAAGAAAAGATACTGAGATGCTGCATTGACATTAAATTTATTTTCAAGCTAAAGAAATCAGCTCAGCTTTGACATTCCTATCATGTTTCCTCCGTGGCAGCTGTATGCTGGGTGAATGCCGGATCATCTTATGTGAGCCTGGTTCTAAGCACAGGTTACAGAAGTTGCAGCTGAATTTTCCAAGGTCAGTTCTCACTTCTCGAAAAGCAGTCAGCTACAACCTTCATAAGGCATTCAAGCTATGACATCCCTGTTCCTTGATATTTCCCTCTGACGATATGGATTGCTCCATGACTATTTTATCTTCGATCTTTAGCCCATACATGCTTGGACATGGTTTACAATGAATTAATTGTTGATTTGTTCCACAAAGTAACGACACAGTAATTCTAGGCTGTAATTCTTCTGTTACATTAGAATTTTGCGAGAGCATATTACCTAGAATGAGTTACTTTACACAAACTGTAGCTCAAAGCACAAATTGCATCTACACTATGATGCTAGATGGTTGGCTTAATTTCCTTTAAAAAAAAAAAACAATTTTAGACTTTGTTTGTTTCATGGAAAATGAATGATTTAGAAATTTTTTCTTAAAAATAAACCCTCTTATAATGCTTGAAATCATAAGTTAATGAAAATGTTTTCATTATGGACAACAATTTATATCTCAACACTTTTGTAAGCGATAAAAGTTCTATTTCCTTTTTTTTTTTATAAGTGATTATTTTTAGAAAAATTTTTTTTCAAATTATTCTTTTTAAAAAAAAAACAAATGGACCATTAGATCCGATCTCAATTTTGCCTCGAAATTGTCTAAAAAAATCACAAACTTTCATTTTAGTCCCAAATATGTCTCAATAACCCTATTAAGCGGCTGTTGTTGCTTCCACGGGTGTTAATAAAGATGCAAGTTTTGATAATGAACCTTTAAGTGGCCTTGATGTTGATAATTTTGAAGAAACCAATGGCAATTTTTTAATGAAGGTTTAATGTGACAAATTTGGGACTAGAGTGAAAGTTGGTGATTTTGTTTTAGATCAAAAAAAAACGTAGGGTAGGTTAAAACACAAAAAAAGGGGTAGGGTAGAATTATAATTGGACTGGGTGTTATTTAGGGAATTAGGCCTAGATGGTTTTCCAAACTTTTGACCGGAAAGTTTACCGCATGAGCAATAGAGTGATCCTCGCGAGAACTTTCTTCTTCATGGACCTACTTTTTTCCAACCTTAGACCTTCTACTGGTACAGGCTACCTATGATTTAGCCCAAGCCTCACTTACAGTGTGAACTACAAAGGTCTTCATTTGTACTACAAAACAAATCATAATCTGGGCAGTTGGCTTCGTACAAATGAAATTAGTTCTTTGAGACTCGACACACCGCCCACAACCACTAACAATGCATGAGGCCATTATATTGTCCACTAAGATAGACGCCATTTAGGTGGGTTGTTTTCCTATTGTGTTCTGCTGCAATACAGGAAAAGTGTAGGTAGACCATTTTGATCATGAAGATTTATCTCACTTCAGAACCATTATTGCTTTCACAAGCGTGTGATTGTTATCTATAATGCAGTTATTAAGATTTTATTATCCATCGTAAGATGTCAACACAGAATTAAAACTTTTCACCGGTGATATAATAGTCTGTATTGTATTGTGGCAGCGACGACGTGACATTTGCACTCAAAGACGGTGGCGAGCTACCTTGGTTAGCGAAGTATCTGTGATTCAAGACAATTTCGGATTTTAATTCTTATCCTGTATTCTTTCCTATTTAGATAACATTTTTTTTTATCATCAGCAGTGAGTGACATCAATTTTGAAGTTTTAATTAATTGACATTTTGATGGACCAAAATCAATTTGTTGGGATGATCAGGATATGTTGTTCTTGTCCTTGTTGTTAAGAGGACGGAGACATGCTATCGATTCTTGTCAGATTTAGTTAAACTTGGGAAAGAGTTGCTCTTGAATTTCTGATTGAATCCCTGCTTTAGATATGTTCAAATCATGTGATTTGGCTCCATTCGTTTTGCGGAAAATAATTTCCGAAAAAATGTTTTCCGTAATTTCTGGCGTTTGTTTCACGGAAAAATTAATTCTTTAGGGAAAATGTTTTTCATGAAAGAAAAAAAGTCTTCTAAATTAAGGGAAAATGTTTTTCACTAAAAGTGGAAAACATTTTCCTCACTTGATCTATCTTATCTCACATATCTACATATCCTTACTTTCTCTTCCCATTTCTTTTTCTTCTTTTCTTTTTTTGTTCGAATTATTTTTTAATTTTCTTTTTTAATTTGAATTATTTTTAATTTCCTTTTTCTTTTCTATTTCTTTTTTTTTCTTTTTTTTTTTCTTTTCTTTTTCTTTTCTTTGTTTCCCATCTCTTCTTTCTTGATTAGTCATCGGCTGTTGCCAGGCGAACCTCAAGCTCGTCAATTTCAAGCTCACGCTCTGCACTCTTGCTTGTCCTTTTCTTTATTTATTTTATCATGCAGTTGTACATTGCTCAAGCAAATGGCTCAACATGCTTTGCTTCTTTTTTCTTTTGTTTATTGGAACAAGCCACTCAATAGAAAGATTATCATGAGGGCTATACATGCTTTGCTTTCTTTCTCTTTTGCTTATTTTTAAAATCCATATGAACATTTTTTTAAAGTAGATGAGTGTTTGGCGACAATAAGGGAACAAAGATATGAAATAAGTTTGTCTGAATTTAAAGGCAAGTTTGTATTTGATGGATTTATAGATCGGTAAGTGATGCATGCCTAAGTGGTGAAGTCTTAAAAAATATTTTCCTTACTGAACACCGGAAAATATTTTCCGAAACATTTTTAGATTTTAGCTAAACATTAGAAAATATTATCATTTTCCTGAAATGAGAAAATATTTTCCGGAAATGGCCCATTTTTTGTGAAACGAACGGACCCTAAGAAAGAGCAGATCCTGCAAGTACTCCATGTGGTGCTGCTGCCGATAAGGAATTAGCGTTAAGTAATAGCTTAATTGCGAGGACACTGCAAGGTTAACCGGTGCTGTCCCATTTGAGAACCACAAAGGCATTTTCATGGTGCTCTGGGAACCTCACTTAACCGCAAGACTGTCCTTCTGTCTAGGATGTTGCCAGTCTGGCAGACCTAAACTCTCAAGTACGTAAAGATGCAGAAACTAGGTATTGGGGGGCACATTAAGAATATCTTTCCATTGGTCACCAGGCACATTAAGAATATCTTTCCATTGGTCACCAATACCGTTCTTTTCCCTCTGTTTTGTTCCACAAGTGATCTTTTGACAAGAACATCTTACATCGACCAAAAAAAAAAAAAAAAAAAAAGAACATCTTACCATAGGTCTTAGCCCATGTCAAGCAAGCGGCCTAGTCGCACCACACATTTCCTTCAAGATGCAATCACACTAAAAAGATTCATGAAACCCATCGTCATGAGCTGAGATATTCACCTGCCTTTGAAACTGATTAAGAGCGAGCAATAGTGAAGATCGGGTACTACCATACAGATGACCACAATCTCAAAAGAAAGACAAAGCATGGCAACATATAAGCTTCACTCAGTTAAGGATACGTCCAGTTATGCCATACACAAACCCTAGGCAGCTCCATTTCGTTTTCTTTTCTTACTTCCCCAGGATTCGTTGAAGGTTATATTCGTTTCCCTTTTTTCCATGACATAGGGTCTGTCCAATGTCATATCTCTCTCTCTCTCTCCCTCTCTCATACTATTTTACGTTTCCGATATTATAAAAGGTTTTCTTGAAAAACTTGAATCCTAATTAAGCTTCTTCTGGCCAGGAAAAAAAGAAGTCCTAATGAAGCTAAGAGGTTCCATAATTAAAACCCCTGATCATCCGGTTCCCATGGAAGAACTGCTCAGATACAGCATATCACTCAAAAATCTTCCACAGCAGCAGACTTCTCATCATGAAGCCTAAGCATCACTTCTATCTTGAGCAGCCACCAAATGTGTAAGCAAGGAAACACTCTGATTCGCCTAAGCTTGAGACAAGTATGAGTTTCTGTACCAAAATGGCCTGCCCAAGATGGCACTCCCGTGAACAGAAAGGTAAGAAGCATTTAACCTACATCACGAAAGAGAGAGCTGTTATGAATACAGAAATTACTTCCAACTAGCTAATGCCATGCCTCGGAAAAAGAAAAAAAGAAAAAGAGAGGGACTCACTTGTCAACATCCGGAGGAGCCAGGGGATCGGTTGGCTCTACAGTAGGAACGGCACCTGCCATACCAGCCATTTCTTGAGAACCTTCAACCTAAAATTCAAGAACAGAATGCTAGTCACCAAAACTATAATTCATGAAACTCCAGGGAAGAGGAAGTGATCTGCAATTTTATGTTATGAGTAACTTTGAATATCTTCTCCCAAGTATCAAAAGGAAAGAAAGTTAGAGCATAATCACTTTCACCAGGGGATCAGATCCCATTCTAACCAAAAATATGAACTCAGCTGATCAAGTATCTTGTTGAACCAGAATGTTAAACATAAGTCTCTCATCTTATTCCAGAATCTAAGTCTGAAGAGAGAAGCAGCAAAATTAAGAGCTAACTACAGGTGCCACAAAATTTTCACTTCATGAGCTTCAATACCCCAGGATCTGGACAGTTGTAGTAAAATTCTACCTAGCTCAAATTCGAAAGAGAACAAGTCCTATCCTCCTATTTATTCAAAGAAAGATGAGGGGTTGAATGCAAACTCCATTTTTAAGATATATTGCAAAAAGAACCAGACCATTTAAATCTTTGCAGAAAGAATATAACCTCCCCTGTTGCAAGTAGCCTCCATCTTTTAAATCGCTGGAAATAGATTTCCAACCATCCAAATGCTTTGCAAAGATTTCAAGAAAGTTCGCAAATATTAAACAAAAAGAGGGATATCTACTAACAAAACCTCATGATTTGGCTTGAAAAGATACAATATAGGCTTTAATTTAGTTAGAATTATTTTCAAGGAACCAGCAACACTTACAATGCTAGAACCCATATCATAAGAAAGATTTGAAGACAGGAGTATACAAACTAAGAAGCATAACAGCACAAATATCTTGCCTGTTGAGGGTATTGCATGTAACCAGCATAAGCACCATATGCATACAAAGACGGATCATGGGAAGCACCATAAGAATACGCATCATAGCCTTGTGCATAGCCATAATAAGCATTCCATTGACTTGGATCTACTTGCTGGCCCCAGCTACCGGGCACGTCCTACAAGTTGATACCAAATACTGTCAAATGCCAAGATGTAATGTATACAAATGAGAAAAAGGAAGTATACAAAACTATACAATAGCAGTAATACCAAATGACAAAGTAAACGTGCCAACTACTATTTTTACCCAAGGATAAGCAAGGAAATGCAACAGGGAAGTGCATGATATTGAGATTCTATTTGATGCCTCCAGAAGTTAAATTCTCTACAAAGGTTCTTCTTCAACAACCTCAAGTCTTATGGCAAATACAGATGAAGGTTAAGAAAGACAGCCAATAAGCCATGTTTCTACTTCATTGGCTGTGATTTGTGAACTAACTCTGCACGTTCTCCAGTGAAAGGGTTAATTGAGGAAATGCAGTCCTTGAAGGTTGGATGCCTTTCAAGAATTAGCAACACCCCAAATAAGCTCTTTAATCACAATTAAAAAAAAAAATGAAAGTGAAACAAGTGAACGGCAGCCTTTTGAATACCCATAGTGGGATATACTTTAAGCATCATCATTTTTCGTTCCCTACATTTTCCAACACCATATTGACCAATCCATGTCTTTGTTAGAAAAGAAAATGAAAACCATGTTTTTGCAATGGTTACTTTCTCCAGGTTCAAATTTTAGGAGCTCTCAAGAGAAGAATTGTGTAACGGGTCTAGAGAGAGGCAACTACTATTAAAGCAAGATTTAATATAGGGATGCCACGCATGATTCCAAACCTGTTTAGCAGTTGGGCTTCGCCCCCAAGAAATGCGAACAACTTGTTGACCAATAGTAGCTCCCTGCATCCTTTGGATGGCTTCTTCAGCAGATGCCCTATGCAACAGAATTATGATAAAAATAAAGAGCAGAAACATGTGCCATCGTGTCTAGTGAAACAAAAAGATTGGGAGTGTAAATGCCAAACGAGTAGCAAAATTCATCCATGTCATGCAAAAGTGAAATTCAACTACTGCTGAAAGGGGACGGTATGAGAAGATTCACAACATCCGAAAGCAATAACATATAGAAACCTTGCTCGAAATTCTACAAAT
Organism: Eucalyptus curtisii; assembly: GCA_017140595.1. Classification (NCBI taxonomy): domain Eukaryota; kingdom Viridiplantae; phylum Streptophyta; class Magnoliopsida; order Myrtales; family Myrtaceae; genus Eucalyptus; species Eucalyptus curtisii. Next base: position 6,539,305 of record CM029503.1, read on the forward strand.
CCACATCCTTTCCCAGCAGGAATTTTGACATTTTGAATCTCCCCAAGCTGTAAAAACATTTGCCTCAGCTCCTCTTCTGAAACATTTGGATCCAAATTCCCCACAAAAATCTGCATAGTAGAAGCGATTAGAAGGTTTTAAAAAATGAACTGCATGTACAAGTGAGCATTTCCCACTTACCGTGGTGTTATTTACATCATTATCCACTGGTAGTACTGGTACTGGTGGAGCAGTGTATGCTGCAACCGGGTAAACAGCTGCAAAATGTTTCATAAGCAAACCTTCTATCAGTAAACATACATAGAAGTATTAGACCCAAAAATATTAAAAATAAAAACATAAAAGTAATTGCAGCATTATGCATGTTTAGAAAGCTATCTATTGTTTATATCATCAAAGTCCAAGATACATGGAAAGACAGATCAAAAGCAATTCAGCCTTTGATTGAGTACATTCATAGAAAAATGTCTAACCCGTAAGGAAAGCTACTATATATTCCAAATTTCTCACCACAAATTAAGTCTGATTTTTATGTCCTTAGGTGCTTAACCATAACAAACTACAATCCAATACTCAAGCATATACAAGAAAACTAGTGAGAAAGACTGAAGAAGCCCGTAGGAGAAGTTGATATGATAACAGAGAGCGAATGAAGCACTGCAGGGGATAAAATCATGGCTACCGAAAGATAACGCAGTTGCCTGAAGTAAATGTACAATACGAAAGTACCTTTCATAGCAGCATACTGCTGAGGCATTCCAGTCGTCTTCTTTGGTGTTGCCGCACTAATACGCATTGGCCTAGTTGAACAGTACATGCCGTTCATTTCTGTCATGGCACGGTCCCTTTCCGTTTCGTTTGCAAATTTAACGAATCCATAACCCTTTGAGCGCCCAGTACTAGGATCAGTAACCACCTTCGCTCCTTTAACAGATGGATAATGAGCTCGGAAAGTTTCTTGCAACAGGTAGTCCGTAACATCGGGTGCCAAATCACCCACGAAAATAGAATGCTCGGGTCCAGCATCAGCGCGCCTCTCCCCCATACCGAACGACGCCCAATTCAACCTAAACGTCTGCTCCGTCCCGGGCATTTGAGTCCCATTGTACGTCTGCAGAATCCTCTCGGCAGCCGCATGAGACATGAACTCCACAAAGCCATATCCCTCCGGCTGCCCCGTGAGCTTATTCCGTATGATCTTCACCGACACAACCTGCACCAAAAAATTTGAGCGCACGTCACGGCCCTGGACAACCAAAACAGCAACAGAACTCCTCTGCCAATATCCTAAATATTCTTTATTTCCTGCTAAACATTCCAAGAAACATGCTAAACAGGAGCAATTCCAGCCCGCGACATTCGCCCGACAGCGAGGCGAAAGAAAAAGGCAGAACCGGCAGCATGAAGCGCCATATGAGCTCATGGGGGGAGCTCGAAAGACACACACCCAGCGTTCAAGAACAGAAGGGCTAAAACCCAAATCGCAGCAAGACAAACTAATGAATCTAAACCCACTTCCGGACTGAAGCGCCCGCCAAACTAAACGAACGAGCCCTACGGAAGATACATCAATCGCAGAACAGCAGAGAGAGAGAGAGAGAGAGAGAGAGAGAAAGAGAGACCTCCCCGGTGTGAGCGAAGCAGCCGTAGAGATAAGACTCGTCGACCCAGTACTGCAAGTCGCCGATCCAGAGGGTCTTCACTTCTTCCGCCGACGCCGGCTGGTGCGGCTGCTGGAACTGGTACGCCGGCGCTGCCGCCATTCTTTCTTTCTTCCGGAAGAGGAGAGACGTCTCTTTGGATGCTGCCGTCTGCTATGTCAATTTATTGGTTTCTCCAATTTTTCTAATTCTTTTTTTTTTTCCATCTATGTTGATAAATTCGTGAAAATTCCCTCAGTAACTCAAAAAAAAAAAAAAAAAAAAAAAGATTGGCGAATTATTACTTGCTTGATCTGTCGGCAACTCACCAGCGCGTCCAGAAAGGTATCGCCTTTATTTTTTTGGGTTAATATCTTATAGAGCCCTAAGCCGTTGTATTCATATCACATTTATTTAATTAATATTAATTTCATAAAAAAAATCTCAAATTTGTACACTCATACCATATATACTCTAAACTAATATATCCATGTATCATTTACTCGAATGGTGGTAAATATAAGATTTTTTAGGGTAAATGTGGCATCAATGCACCAATTTTGATAAATATTACACGTGGATATAACATGTTTCGGGTTTTTTGTGAGATAAAAATTAATTTAGAGTAAAAGTGGTCAATATTAATGATTTTCTTAATTCTTTTAAATTTTTTATTTTTTTTTTCTTCTTTTTCGGTTTGTGTCAAGTCTTGGCAATAGCCATAAGGGCTATGCTCATCTAGATTTGGGCAAGGACATTGTCACCACCCTCGCCGAGCTCCCCTAAGGGGAGGGTGACCCTCACTTGTGGCCATTGACATATGTAATGCCTTCACCCAAATTTGGGCAAGTGTAGCGCTCACTAGCCCCACAAGCGAAAAAGAAAATGAATAAAAGAAAAAATTCATACCATTTAAAAAATAAACTTGCAAAAATCATTATTATTAGTATTAATCGCGTCATGTCGGATGGCTGACGTTCATGTCAACAATTTTTTGCTGGATGAAATACATGAGATAATCATTGGGAAAAGTACAAAAAATGTTTTAAATTTATTACATTGATATCAATTTAGTTTTAAATCTCTTCGTATTTGTACTATTTTAGTTTTTTCAGCTAATTTCGAATGGAAATTGCTAATCTGGACACTGACGGTTCTATGTGGCACACTGGTGCTAACGTGGATATTTTTTTTTATAATTTCTTAAATACTTTTTCATATTTTTTATATTTATTTTACTTTTTCTCTTTCCTTTGTGTTTTTTTTAACCCTCTTGGTCAGCATAGTCTCCGGTTGACCATTGTCGGCCATAGGCAAGTCTGGGCGAGGGTTGTCGCACCCTTGCCGGCAATAGGTGAGGGCGTTGGGCCTTCGCCTAGATCCAAACAAGGGTTGAAAATCTCGCTTGTTGGCTAGCAAGGGCCATGATGCCCTTGCCCAGGCCAGGCAAGTGTGTCGCAACCCTCGCTGGTCATAAGGGAGGGCCTTTGTGCCCTCGTTGGCCACAGGTGAGGACGCAGAGGCCCTCGCTTGTATGGGAGAGGACCACGATGCCCTCGTCCTCACCCCTTGCTTGCAATCAACAAGAGTGTAGAGGCCCTTGTCAACAACCTTGTTGGCCAATAGGGTACAAAAAAAAAAAAAAAAAAAAAAAAGAGAAAATAGGAAAAATAAAAAGAAAAATAATTTTTTTAAAATTTTTAAATTTTAAATTTGTTTATGTCAATGCCGATTATGCTACATAGGACTGTCAGCGTTCATGGCAACAATTTTCGGCATAAATTGACCGGATGAATTAAATTGATATCACTGCAAAAATGTTTAAAATTATATTGGTCAAATTAAAATGTTAGGATTGAATTGGTATAAATGTATTAGGTTTATGACTTTTTTTTTTATATATTTTTTCCAAAAATCGTCAAAAGTTTAGCGCTAAATTGATTAGAAATTTTATAATTGAATTAGCAACTATTTAATATGTTTAAGTCTTTTTGAACAATTATCCATTAAGGGGATTCGTTCCCTTTTATCTTTTCTAGAAAACACAATATATAAATCAAGAAAAAAGGGTTGATCCTGATGTACATTTCAGCAGTCGGCTGTTGCATAAATACACACACTCACTATATTTTTGAATAAATTTTTGTTGTCCAGTCCGTAATTATAGGCTGCACATGTTCCCCCTCTTTTTTTTTTTCTTTAGCAACACTCGTGATTTTCGATCAGTGGTGTCTGTCCCCCCTGTTCTTTTATCTTTCTTTTTCTGGTTCGGAATGTCTGTACTTGATTTTATATCTCTCATTAAATTTCGGGTTTCTTTTCCTTCTCTTCTCGATGAAGACTAGACCAAACTTTCGATTGCTATTTTTCCAGCCGAACCCAATTCATGATCTTTCATTCTACCTCCAAAAGAGAACTTTAGTCCAACCAAACGTGAAGTAATCGATGTCACGTTCACGTGAGCGATCGCACAGGCTCTGGCCTGCTCCATGTGATCCCATTTCAGCCACCTTTTGGCTGCTGTACGTGTTCTTTGCGCTCATGATCTCGTTCACGTCGACAACGACATCCCAAGTTGGCAAATTTAGAGAGAGAGAGAGAGAGAGAGAGAGAGAGAGAAAAGAGAGAGGGGAAAATGGTTGGCACATGCATGCGGGGGATGAGTATATGGAGTCCGCGCATCAAGCGTTCGAATCGGATTACAAATACACCAACCCTCTTCCCAAAACCATTTCTTTACTCCAAAACCAACCATTTCTTTACTCCAAAACCAACCATTTCCCTCTCTCTCTCTCTCTCTCTCTCTCTATAACAAAGCCTATTGTCTCAGAAGGCACGGGTGTGAGCGTTTGAAGAGGTGGCCGTGAGTTATGGCGGTCCCGGCAGCTCTCGTCATCGTTCCCATCGGCATGCTCTTCATTCTCTCCGGCCTCCTCGTCAATCTTGTTCAGGTACCCATCGGTGGAATCTTTGTTATGATGTTCTTGAGAGCTTTCATTCATTACTTGATTGGTCACTGTTCAATTTGCTCCTTTTTAAAGTTATAAATGATCAATGTGGTCGCAGATCTCACATTTGTTTAGAAAGTTTTCATTTTTGACCAAAACAAATAAAAATGAATGAGATCAGATTAATTTTTGTGCATGATTAATGGAGGTAATGGCTGAAGGTGTGGATTTAAAATGGCTTCATTTGATGGTCTTATAAGTTCGAATGGGATGCCACACCTCAATATTTCCAAATTCGATGCTTATAGGTTATTTTGCCTAGATCTTAATCTGCGAGATTTAGGCTTTTACTGCTGAATTATTCACCAGACGTTTCGGATCAGTTCGTCTGATTTGTTCCTAGACTTTGCAATGACGTCAGAATGGAGAGATGTCAAATTGGGGAAGAGGGCATGAACAGAAACAGAGTTTCTGCTTGATTCAGCTCAACGATGACCGCAACCTCTCTAGCATGATACTTCAATGTTCTTTTCAGGGCTTATAGCAAATTCCTCAAGTTCTCTTTTGAAAAACTATAACTTGGTTGGTGCATAATCCCATTGTACGTATCTGACCTCAGTTTTTTGTCGGCTTTCATGTTCTTGCAGGCATTCTTCTATGTCCTCATTCGTCCGCTGTCGAAGAAGACGTATCGAAAGATTAACAAAGAAGTCGCCGAATTGCTCTTGTTGGAACTCATATGGCTTTTTGATTGGTGGGCGGGTATTAAGGTAGTTTAACTAGCTTGTTCAGTTTTCACATTCTTTCTCATCTTTGTGTCTGTGCCCTGTCACTCCTCCTCTGCCTATTCGAGTCCACTGTACCAAAAAATTTTAGGTATCTTTCGTCATCACATTCTTGGATTTTGGTTGCAATTGCAAATGCTTCAAGCAGTAACATTAAAGTTCTCATCAAATCCTTTCTGAGACAATTTCTCATCTATCATTCTGGTAGTATTCTTTTGACACTTTGGTAATCAATTTCGGATATTTGGGCTTTATTAGCACAATTGTGGTCCTGCCCTCTGGCACTCCAAAAGGATAGCGCTCCTTAAGAGATGAAAACATGCATATGCATGCACGTAGAACCGCCATGTTCTCATCCCATGTCCAGTTTTGTGTCCTAAGTAGCTTCTGTGCACATGCAGGTAGAGCTCTACATGGATTCTCATACTTTCGAAATGATGGGTGAGTCAATACATTCATTATCCTTTGAAATTTAAAGTATTCTATTTTCTGCACTGGTAGCCCCGATATTCACATGGCTTTGAATTCCCTAACATGGAATATTGTGTTTGACTTTAATTGATGAAATTCCCAGGTAAAGAACACGCACTTCTCATTTGCAATCATAGGAGCGACATTGATTGGCTTGTTGGGTGGGTCATAGCTCAGGTGCTTGTCAATCTTAATTGTTACTTCCAGTGACTTAGTTTATGTTGTTCTGCATTTGTAACATCAACACCACATTCTTCTTTCTTTGAATTTGAATGTTCTTTCATTACCTATACTCTCTTCAAACTGATTATGGTATTTATATAGATCATCTTTTTTATTTTCTTTAATTTAGGCTTAGATACTTGAAAATATGAATTTCATCAGACTCCTGCCATCTCAACGTTAAAAGCAAAAGAAGTGAGTTACCGAAAAGGGGAATGGAACTGTTCTGCTTCAGAACTCATCCTGTGTCTTTACTATCATTGTCCAGTGATTTAAGGTTGAACTTTTGTGCAATTACAGACATAGCTTACTTGATTAAATCTTCAATCTGTTTTGCACATAGACTTTCTTTCCCTTTCCATCGCAATAGGGCATCATCCTTCTCTCTCGCTTGAACAGAAGGGCCAATGGATTTGCTGTGAAAACTCTTCTCTCTTCAGGGGTCACTCCCCAAATAGAGTGAATGAACAGAGATCCAAAGTTCCACTTTATAATAAAAACTCTTCAATCATACCCGCTATTCCTGGGTTCTGTCATCAATGTTGGTTCTATGGACTGTGAACAGTTTTGCCTAATCTGTGGCGCCTTCCACCACATCGCATTTGTCGGGTTTCTTAGTTTCATTAATTACAAAAAAAAAAAGTAAAAAAAAAGAAAAAAAAATCTTTTTGATAATTCTCTTGTTCTTGCAGCGTGCAGGTTGTCTTGGCAGCGCGCTTGCTATCATGAAGAAAGAGGCTAAATTTCTCCCAGTCAGCTTCTTTCCTGATAGTTTACTAGACTATATAGTGTCGTTAGACTCTGCTATGTCTTTCTCCAATTACACTGATCAAAGAATAGCTTTTTTTTCTGATCACATGCAGGTCGTAGGTTGGTCGATGTGGTTTTCAGACTATGTTTTTGTGGACAGATGCTGGGCCAAAGACGAGAACACGTTAAAGGTGACTTATTTGGACATCTCAAATATATTTGGCTTTGCCTGCGTTCTAGGTTTATATCGGATCTGACTGAATTGTGCGCTCCAGTCAGGTTTCGAAAGGCTCAGTGATTTCCCAATGCCATTCTGGTTGGCCTTATTTGTGGAGGGAACTCGGTTCACGCAGGCAAAGCTCCAAGCAGCTCAAGAATATGCTGCCTCCAGAGGGTTGCCTCTTCCTAGGAACGTCTTGCTTCCTCGAACTAAGGTTACTCACTTTGACATCTTCAAATGAGCAGTGACCATGTCGCTTTACTTGGGTCTTAAGCTACTTCACGAATTAAATAAGTGGGTGACTTTCTATCTGTGAAGGTTGTAGGAACTGGTTTAATGCTAGATCGAGAATCAACCAGTAGGCAGTGGCAGTAAATTTTTGTCTACTGGAGCTTGGCTAGGGCAGAGTACTAATTGTTTTTCTAACCCAGAATATTAATTAGAATAATGTTGCTTGTTGATTCAGGGCTTTGTTTCAGCGGTGACTCAAATGCGCTTGTATGTCCCTGCCATTTATGATTGCACGGTGGCTGTTCCGAGTAATCAGAAACCACCTACATTGCTCAGACTTATTAGAGGACAACCAGCTATTGTAAGCTAACAAAACTATTGATGAAATAACTCAAAAGAGCAGCTTGAATTCACACCTCTCTGCCATTTTAGCCATGATACTTCAGCTTGAATCCACATCTATCTTTCGTGACTTTACACGTCGCATCTGCTGATACCATATTTCGCAAATGTATTCCCTAGTGCAAGGTTTTCCTTTTTTCCCCTCTTTCGTTCAGAGGAAGATTTCAGATCTAATCCATTTCTTTTAAACAGGTGAAACTGCAAATCAAGAGGCATTCGATGCAAGAATTGCCGGAAACACCTGATGGCATTGCGCAGTGGTGCAAAGATCTGTTTGTGACTAAGGTATCGTGTATTTGGACCAACTGGAGTTTTGCTTTGATGAGAACTTTCTATAGTTGTGAATCAAAGCGCTATTTCACTTATCATTTTGCCAAAATTTTGGACACACATGCAGCATCTGCATTTGCTCGAAATGAATCCCCTTACAAATTCTCAAATTGTGACATGGCATTTGTGACTCAACTCACAAACTCAAAATCCAAATTATGATCCTATTCATGTGTGTACCGACATATCTAATGCCTCTTTTTTTTTTTTTTCCCCCAACAAGGATGCTTTCCTGGAGACATACCATGCTAAAGACCTGTTTGGCACCGAACAACGTCAAGATATCGGACGTCCTATAAAGTCTCTGTTGGTAAGTGTGACTCTGCGATTTTCCCCCAGTAGTCCTTTCGTTGGTCCTCACCAGTCGCCTCTTCCTTCCTGCCCATTAATTATCTCTAAATACTGGCAACAGGTGGTCAGTTTTTGGTCATGCCTACTGGTCTATGGAGTCGTCGAATTCTTCCTATGGTCTGCCTTGCTCACCTCATGGGAAGGCGTCATGATTGTAGTAGCGGCTTTGGTACTTGTAACTCTTGCGATGCAAATCCTCATTCAGTCTTCAGAGTCCGAGCGCTCAACTCCTGTCGAGGCCTTTCAGCAAGGTTCTGAAAGGGAGAGACTTCTCCAGAAATGAGCAGCGATTGGTACTCCCTAACTTATTAACTTTAAGAAACATGTTTATGCAATCTCATAACCACGATGCTGAAAATTCGTGGGCACGTAATTTTTCTCAAGCAGGATTAAATGTCACTTTTGTAATCTGTATTATGTGGGCTTTTTCCTAGTCCATGGCTCTGCATGTGTATCAAACTTTGACATTGTTTTTCAAGATGATGTTGATTGAATTGGTATTCGTAAAACTCACGGTAGCGTTCTTGGAAGAAACGACACTTAGCAATCAGAAAATAGGATTTGGCGACTACTTTAGCATCTCAACCGGGAGAAACTCTGAGGTATCTGATCTAATTCAGTTATTTGGCTAAATTCAGAGTCTTTCGACTTATTGATGACTGCCTAATTCCAGTATTAGGTGGTTGCAGATTCTAGAATTCCGAAGATCTTATGATCATGCTTTGTGAAGTGCAGAGTCCACAAACTGGCCTGACCTTGAAAAAAGGTACAGCTAGTGAACTGAAAAGTTAGGTCTTCGAACCCAACTTGCCCAGATACAGATCACATTATTAAGAAAATCGGAGAGAGCTAGTCATTATTATTCTTCTATCTGCATCCGCTTCTAGCTGAACAGTAACTAATCTATCATTGTCATATTGAGCCCAAATTCCGACACAATTCGTTGCGATGTTAACAAAAGCTTGAGTGGACGCAAGTAATGCTTCAAAAGTACAAGCAAGGATACAGGCAGTGAGCGAGTTGGGTCAGGATCGGGTTAGCGCTGCATCACCAAAATATATGAATGCTTGGTTATCTGTCATCTGCTATGCTGTTATGATTGTTCTGATAAGAGAATGAAGTGGTTTTAGAGACTATTCACATGGTCATGCAAGTTGAGGCTTGAGCATGTGTTCTGGGAAACGTATCTGGAGTTCAGTTGCATTATCTAGGCTTGAGCATGAGTTCTGTTTTGCGCTTGGCTCGTAACACCATTTAGCCAAATCCTACTTTTATTGACTTTTACTTACATTAAAACTACTTGATTGAGGTTGTCAGGACGATCATTTTACCAACATTCTTTCTCTGTAACCTATACTACTCTCGATGGGTCTAAAAACAGTGGTCCTAGGCCTCAGCAATTAGGCAGCCAAAGGGCTGTTGAAACCTATGTTCCTACCCACTAGTTTGCTCCTCGAGGATAAGGTATAGGCTAGCTTCGAAACATGGCATACGGGTCTAGAACTGAATCAAGATATGGAACAACATCTCTTCGACGCAAACAGATAAGTCGATGAAGAAGATGCTAGTGGAAAAGTAAAGGAAGAATATGCAGCGTAGGATGCTGTGAGAACTAGCTAGGTCCTTTAGACCTAGTGGGAATACCATCCAAGGTTATTCTCGGATCTAAATATAGACTGTTGGCCACATTAGCTCCTTTGAGACAACAAGCTTCTTAGGAAGCAAGCACAGGGAACTGAAGATGATATGCTCGTTGCAACATTTTGCTTAACGCAACTCAATGTATGATTTAATGGCACTATCTGCTTGAGGGGTTTGAGGGACATTCGGCATCATCATCTCGGCACAACGTGACCGCCTCCTCAAATAATCAGAGAACATGATTAAATTTAACATAATACTTAGGGTTCCATGATTGGTTGGTGAACGATCACATGATGCTTCGAGAGCCAAGTTTACCTCGCAAGTTCATCCGAAAATTCTACTCTGAGTACGACCAACTATGGAAATGTATACTCGCCAAATGTCGAAAAGTAAAAAATCAAAAAAAAGAAAAAGAACAAGAAGAAGAAAAAGGAATCCCAGCTCTTGAAAAATAGTTACAATTAAGTCAATACACCTAAGGTCGCAAAATATCTCCAATTAGCGCACGGATGTTAGCACGGTGAGAATTGACTTTAAGATCGATCTAAATTGAATTATTATTTTCAGTCATAATCTTCCTTTTGCCACATCACCATGATCTGAAACGATGATCGCATCATTATTATGCATGGAGTTCAATAAACTACCGAGGTAGGTTATGGCCAAAAACATAATGGCATATGGAGTTTGGCCCTTGCTTATCGAAACTGCCTGCCCTAGTTACGGTAAACCCTCGAAGAACTCGTCTTGGTTTCGCTGGTGATTAATGTGAAAAGCTTCTAAAATGTGGTTTTGCTGACGCTGTCATGACAACTTTGGGGTAGCTGCCCTACAAATCTATGTCCGAAGCTTGAAACCAATCGTTTTCCTTTCACAGGGTTTTGTTAGAAACACGACCTCCCTTTTTGTCCCTTCAACTCGAACGTCTATACATACATACATACATACATACATACATACATACATGTATGTATGTATATATATCTCTGTGAAATCAGCCTCCACATTAGCTTCTCACTTGCAACCTCCAAGTTCCCATCCGATTTTACTTAAAAAAATCAAACCATCCGAGTCAATTCAACGCAAAACTGGCTTTTATAACAAGTTTAAGCAAAAGCCTTTTCAAAACCTTGTTTTTTTATTTTTCCTTCACAATATGACCTTTAATCAATGCATTAAGTAAATCGACCAAATAAATACATTAAGTAAATTCTAGATTACTCGTCCAATAGATTCCAAAATACCACCATATTTAGATTTCTATGCATAGCGTTTCTACTGATGTTCATCGCCGGACTTTAGAGACTTTAGTTGACTCTACCAAGCCGGCTTAGCAAAGCATGCGCATGTTGATCTATTGATGTGATAGAATACCGATTTACTTGCTTTTCAACCAATCATTGGATAGCAAATGACTTTGTGCCAATTCATTTCTCTTTCATTCTATTTCCTTTTTTTTATTTGGAAAAAGCCATAAAAGAACCCAAAATTATCTACTATCATACATTTATCTTGAACATTTTATGTGATATCAAAAATCTCAAATTGTGCCCATTCTAACATACTTATCCTAAATTCAAACACATTTATCTTCCGTTAAGGTCACATTATATGACCTTTCAGCCATACACAACATTGTTTTTATTTCATTTAATGTGCATGAGAATCATGTCAATATTGTTTGTTTTTCGACATCCATATAAGTATATTTTTAAAGGTACTTATTGAGGGAAAGGTAAATGTGTCACATAGATATAAGTTGGGAATTTTTCGTGTCACCGGAAAATTTTTTAGTGTAAATATATTATGGTGAGTATAATTTTGATTTGTTTTTTCCATGACTTTTGCCTTCAAAATTAGTGATCTTCTAGCTCCTTACAAGGTTGTTGGGACCTATGACACACATCACTCCACACAACTAACCAATTGGACTTTTAAGAACTGTTTGGTAACTATTTTCGAAAACAAGTGCTGATAAAAAATAATTTTTTTTATTCTATTCTCTGAACAAATTTCTAAACATTTCAAGGCGTTTGGTAACTACCCAAAAGTTCTATTTTCGAAATAGAATTGACTTAAAATTTCTAACCCAAACCATTTTCTTTTAATTTTTTGATAATTTTATTACCTTTTTTTTTTCTCTTCTTTTTCAAGCTTTGGTCGGTCGCCGATCTTGGGCTAACCAGCAATAGGCCAAATGAGGGTCGGCAATCTCATCGAAGCATCATCGACCGCCAACAAGGCCGTGCCTCGTTGGTTGAGCCTTGGTTGGGTGAGGCTCGACCTCGCCTAGCTGATGGCGGGGCTTGACCTTGCTAGATCTGGATGACGCTCATGAGTGGCTGGGTGAGCCTCGCCTAGCCAAGTGAGGGTGAGCCTCGCTAGACCTTGCCCAACCGATCGTTAGTGACCGGCAGCGGTGGACGGCGGCGGCAGCGATGGAAGAAGAAGAAAGAAGAAAAAGAAGAAAAGAAGAAGAGAAAAAGAAATTTGGGTTGGTTTAATTTTGAAATTATTCCCGAAATCAAAGAAGTAATTTTTTTTTATTCTTTGTTCTTGGGAAAAAATTGGGAACAAAAAATTTACAAAATGAATTTCCGTTCTTTTTTTTATTTCCAAAAATAAAAGAATATATTTGGATATAATTTGACTAGTTGCCAAATAGACCCTTAATCTTAACCCCCCAGCCAGGAAGAGTTGTAATTCAGCTCAGAATCTCTGTGGCCCCACGACGGCCCAGCGAGATTCCAGCTTCCAGCGGCTCTCTCGCTCACGCCAACCCCATTCCCATCCATTCCTATTCTCGTCATCTCGCCTCCAGCCCCAGATGAATCTTTGGTCCTGAACTCCCGGCGCGGTGACGCTCGAGACCACGCACTCACGGGGAGCCCCACGTCGGCAAGTCGCCGCTCTCTGATTGATCCTCCCCCTGGGAGATCCGCCTCGCCCTTCTTTATCCGACGTCAGCTCCTCAAAAGGCTAACGTGGAGTTTGGCTCTTGCTTACCGAAACTGCCCGCCCTAGTCATTGTAAACCCTCGGAAAACTCGTCTTGATTTCCTTGTAGTTGGAAGTGATAGCCGTGTCGATACCCTTTGGCATCATCTTCGTCTTCTCGGGCCTTCTCATCAATCTCATACAAGTAATTCTTGCCCTTTCTTGGTCATTCTTGCTCATCTTGGTCGACTTCACCCTTGGTCAACCATGCAATGTCAGACATTTCACATGGTGAACGTGCTTGATGCTGATGTTTTTTCTCGGTCATTCATAACATCGTACAAGGAGTTACTACCTTTTCGTGGTCAATCTTGGGGTGAATCCATTCTCGCTCTAGTTAGTTTACGAGTGAGTTTTCCGTCTGATCACAATTAGCTCTGTTGGGATATAATATGCGGAATTACCAGGATCTTGCAATTTACGTCAACGAGAAATCGCTAGAAAAATAAACGAGAAAAATAAGGACACCAGAAATTTACGTGGTTCGGTCCGAGTATCGATACCTACGTCCACAGGGAGAGCCGGCAGTAAATAATCCAGTAAATAATCCACTAAAATCGGAGAATCAGAGTTTACAATCGCTCAATCGCTCAAGTGTTTCCCACACCTAAATTTAACCCCAAACCCAAAGTGTTTATAAATAACGACTCAATTGGGTATAAACTCACGGCACAAAATTACCGCGCGTTTAAGCTCAAAACCAAACGCCGAAAACAAAAACTCTTTTTCTTGATCGCGTGGGTGGCTTCACTTGACGTTGTGCGGCAGCAGCTCCTCGTAAGGTTTCAGCAGCACCTCTTCTACGTAGGGCTTCTTTTCCCTTTATTTATATGTGTGCCCAAAGACGAAACCTTTATTTTATATTTATTTCCTCTTTTGTAAATCTTCAAAAGTCCAGCGAAACTTTTCTGTTACTTGGGAAATCTTTATCAATAAATTCGGTTTAACAAATCGTTATCCGAATTCAAAATCAAGACATAATTTAACAATTCTTTACCTTGGCTCGATGTTTGAAGCCAAGTTATAGTACTCATTAGGGGTGAGCGCGGTTCCCGGTTACCCGGAACCGGAACCGAACCGGAGGAGGGTCCGGTTCGGTTCCCGGTTCCAAGGGGACCGGTTCCGGTTCCCGGTTCCGGTTTTTACGGGAACCGGAACCGGTTACTTAGGGTTCCGAAAGAAAAGAACCGGACGCCCCCTCTCTCTCTCTCTCTCTCTCTCTCTCGCAGACTCGCACTTTGCCGCCCCCAACTCTCTATCTCTCAACCTCGATCCCGCACATTCCCTCGCCCCCTTCACCGGCGTCCCCGAGCCACCGGCCATCTCCGCACCACACCGCCGCGTCTCCACCTGTGGAACCCGCGAGTGCTGCTAGCGGTCCGATCTTCCGCCGCTCCGCAGCCATCCGGCGCCGCCCCCGTCGCTGTTCCCACGCCCCGCCTTGCTGGTCACCGTCGCTCCGCCGCCGACACTGCGCTGCGGCCACGACCCGCCGCCGCTGCTCCCTACTCGCCCGCTGCAGCCCCTAGCTCCGCCGGCTATCCCTCTCACCCACGAGCTCGCGCACGCAGCAAAACGCCTCCGCGCCCCTGCTCACCCGCGATTACCGCCGGGCCGTAGGCCGTCCCGCTCTGCGGTGAGGTGAGCTGCTGTTTTGAATTTCGTTTTTCGTCACTTGTGGCGAGTGACTGCAATTAGCTCTATTTTGTTCTCTTGGTATTGTTCTTTCTCTTTAGTTGCGGGGGTCTGTTTCCATGTTGAGGGGGGCTTTGTTTTGTTGTCTCGTGAGTAGGTTGCTCGATTTTTTCCCGCAATTCAATCGAGATTCGAGGCCTAAGCTTGCTGCATAGGCTGATAAAGAGTGGGGATGATCTGATTAGATCAAAAACATTGGAATATGTGTAGAACGACAATGGGCGCTGTGAAAGGGAAAGAAGGGTCTAAGAACCTATAACTTCTTGTTTTTTGGCCGGCGAAAGCTCGGAATCGTGAATAGATTATGTTACCGATGGAAAATCTCTTAATGCACCACTCCTTTACGAAGCCGGATGAGATAGCTTTCTTGCTTTTCGACTATGAAACATTCGGTTGGAAGAGGGCCACTTGTGGCTTAAAGTTAAAGAAATCGGAACAAAGATAGTGTATAATGATTGGAGGATGTGCTTAATTTGGTAGTCGATCTCGGGGAAATCATATAGATAACCTCTTTGATTGAAAAATGTATGCTTCATCCTTTTTAAAGCTATCGATGCACGAAGTTTGTGATTCATCTTGTTTTGGAGCGTATATGAGCTAATTTTATGCACCATAACCCTATTGTGTTATATATGTAGAGAAGTTGTTCGATGCTTTTGTAATGAGCAGTGGAAAAATGAAAAAATAAAAGAGAGGAACTTCTATGTCTTGTTTCTTTTTCACTTGAGTTTTGATTATGTATGTCCAAATTCTTGACAGTTGGCATTGGTATGTTTGCTAAGATGTGGGAAGTTACCGTATAGTATACGCGTACGTTATAGTTTTTTTTTTTGGTAACGTGCGCGTACGTTATAGTTCAAATATGAAAATAACAAAAAAAAAAAAAAAAAAACCTGTTGGAACCTGGAACCGACCCTGGAACCTGTGACAGGGTAGGTTCCAGGTTCCTCATTTTGAGGAACCTGTACCCGAGGGTAGGTTCCAGGTTCCAGACGGAACCGAATCGGAACCTGGAACCGCTCACCCCGAGTACTCATCATCCATGCTGCTCTCCCAACGCCCCGATGGGCACTCACTCTCCACAGACGCCAATAGAGTTCAAGCAGAGTTTGAGCTTCGCCAAAGGAATAGACTTAGTCATCATGTCTGCCGAATTATCTGTTGTAGCAATCTTTTTGACAATAACAATACCCTTACCTAAGACATCTCAAATGAAGTGGTACCTGATGTTGATATGTTTGGTTCGCTCGTGATAAACCGGATTATACGCCAAATATATCACACCTTGGTTATCACAGTGTATATCCACACTTTTCCGTTCTAACCCATAGTCCGAGAGCAAACTTTGTAACCATATCGCCTCTTTCGCTACAAATGTTAGTGCCATGTACTCTGCCTCAGTCGAAGACAAGGCAATGTGATCCTGTAAGGATGCTTTCCAACTAACTACACCACCCGTTAGTGTAAATACGTACCCTGCTAAACATCTGCAATCATCCAAGTCACCGGCGTGATCTGAATCCACAAAACTAGTGGTCTCACTACCATTGCCATCCCTTCAGTATATTATACCCACGTCTGTTGTCTCCTTCAAATATCTGAAGATCCACTTTACAGCTTCCCAATGAGCTTTACCAGGACGCTTCATATAACGACTAACCACGCTCACAGCTTGTGAAATATCAGGCCAAGTGCACACCATAGCATACATAATACTACCCACGACACTAGAATAAGGAACATGGGACATATGCTCCTCCTCCTCATCAGTCTGCGGTGATAATTTATCTGAAAATTTAAAGTGCTTTGCTAAAGGTGTACTTATAGATTTTGCTGACTGCATATTGAAACGTGCTACGATCTTCTCAATGTATTTCTTTTGAGATAGACGTAAAACTCCTGCACTCCTGTCACGCAAAATCTCCAAACCCAAAATTTTATTTGCAGCATCTAAATCTTTCATCTCAAATTCAGCATTTAACTGCCTCTTCAGCACATCAATATCAGACATATTCTTAGCTGCTATTAGCATATCATCAACATATAAGAGTAGATAAATCAAAGAACCATTCTCCAATCTCCTATAGTAAATGCAACTATCCATCTGACTTTTCAAGTAGTCTTGACTAGCCATGAAAGCATCAAAACGTTTATACCACTACCTAGGAGATTGTTTCAGCCCATACAAAGATTTCTTTAACAAGCAAACATGATCTTCCTTACCCGGAATAGCAAATCCCTCTGGTTGCTTCATGTAAATCTACTCCTCCAACTCACCGTGAAGAAACGCAGTTTTCACATCTAAGTGCTCTAACTCGAGATCCTGCGAAGCGACTAAGGCAAGTAAAACGCGAATATAAGTATGTCTTACCACATGAGAGAACACGTCATTGTAGTCAATGCCCTCACGCTGTGGATACCCTTTCGCCACAAGTCTCGCCTTATACCTCTCTGCCTCGACACCGGGAATGCCCTCTTTCCGTTTGAAGACCCATTTACTTCCAACAATCTTTTGGCTCTTGGGTACTTTGACCAGCTCCCATGTCTGATTTCGATGGAGAGATTCCATCTCTTCACTCATAGTCCCTAGCCACTGCGATGACTCCAAACTAGCCATCGCCTCAGAATAAGACGAAGGCTCATCTGTCTCCACCTCATCACCTACAGTCAATGCATAAGCAATATCTGTATAACCATAACGTACCGGTGATTTAATGTGCCTTCTCTGTCTATCTGCGGCTATAGTCTGCTGCGGCTTTGCTGGTTGTTCACTATCACCGACTTCAGGAATTGCGGTTTCATCTGCAGTCTCAACTTCTGTTACCTTCGAGGTCTCCGGAGTCTCCACTTAAAGCTCCACCTCACTAATGACACCATGATCTATCTTCTCTGCTGGTTGTGTCACAAAACTCCTCCGTTGAAGCATTGTAGTCTCGTCGAATATCACATCTCTGCCGATTAGAAAATTGGGTGATCTGGGATCGGTGCACCACAGTCGGTAGCTTTTCACCCCATGCGCATAACCCAGAAGTATGCACTTCTTCGACCTCGGCTCAAGCTTACCATCACTCATATGAGCATACGTAGGACATCCGAATATACGTAATCCGGAGTAATCAACAGGTTTCCCCGACCATACTTCCTCAGGAATCTTCCACTCGATAGCAGACGATGGAGATCAATTTACCAAGTAACATGACATGTTCACTGCTTCAGCCCAAAATTCCTTGCCAAGTCTTGCATGTGAAAGCATGCATCGAGCTCGCTCAAGCAAAGTTCTGTTCTTCCGTTCTGCCACGCCATTCTGCTGTGGTGTCCCAGATACTGTGCGGTGTATTACAATACCTTCTTTCTCGCAAAACTCAGTAAATCTTTACCACAAAACTCCATGCCATTATCGGTTCTCAGGCACTTGATTTGTTTATCTGACTGCTTCTCAATCAATGCCTTAAATTTCTTGAACCAATCAAACACTTCATATTTGTGCTTCAGAAAGTATACCCATACCTTCCTTGAATAATCGTTGATAAATGCCAGCATATATCGGGCACCTCCTTTCGAAGGAATCGAAGACGGGCCCTAGACGTCTGAATGAATATATTCAACTGGTCGTTTGGTCGAATGAATAGCTGTAGTAAACTTAACTCGGTGCTGCTTCCCATAGATGCAGTGCTCACATAAGTCCAGCTTTCCTATCTTTTGACCCTTCAACAACCCTTTTTCACTCAGCATCATCATACCTACCTCACTCATGTGCCCTAAACGCATATGTCATAATTGAGTCAAGTCAGAATCTGACTCACCTGATGAAACTGCAGCTGTTCCGGTCACGGTCTCTCCCAGTAGATGATAAAGAGTATTCACTTTCTTCCCCTTCATCATTGTCATGGCACCTCAAGAGATCTTTAGTACTCCACCTTCAGCGGTGTACCTGCACCCAATGTCATCGAGTGTCCCCAGAGAAATAAGGTTCTTCTTGAGCTCCGGTACATGCCTCACATATGTCAATGTGCGAACCACTCCATCGTGCATCCTAATCCGAATTGTCCATATCCCCACAGCCTTACAGACTGTATTATTCCCCAAAAGAACTCTACCACCATCTGCAGTCTGGTAAGTAGTAAACCAGCTCTTATGAGGTGTCATGTGATAAGAACACCCCGAATCTAGCACCTATTCGTCTCCTGACGAAGTAGCAGTCACACATAATACAGCTTTTGCATCACTAGTGCTCCCCTCAGCAACGTTTGCCACACTGCTTGTAGCATTCTGCCTATCAACTTTATTCCTCCGCTTAGGACAGTCTTTCCTGATGTGCCCCTCCTCGTGACACTCAAAGCACTTCACACGTCCCTTGGACTTTCTATGGCATGATTTTGATTTGTTTTTACCTCTGCTGCTACTAGGCCCTTGATGTTGTTCTCTACCTCGAACCGTCAGTGCTTGCGCTGCTCCATGCGCCGGACTGTCATCTCGCAACTTTCTCTGCCACTCCTTAGAGAATAAGGTGGACTTTACCTCTTCTGAGGTAATAGTAGTACGCTCCTGCAACAGTGAATCAATAAATTGCTCCCATGACTCTGGTAAAGAGGCTAACAACATCATGCCCTGCTCTTCTTCATCAAGTAGCTTACCGACGTTCTTCAGATCCAACATGAGTTTATTAAATTCATCTAGGTGGGTTCTGATAGATGTACCTTCAGTATAGCTAAATTGAAACATCTTCTTCAGCATGTACAAGCGATTGTTCAAACTTTTCTTCACATAGAGTGCTTGAAGTTTTGCCCATAATGCTGCGACATCCTTCTCCTCAAAGGCAACCTCTAGTAAGACCTCATCCGTCAAATTTAACGGATTATACTCTTTGCTTTTTCCATCAGCTCTACCCTCTCTGAGGCTTTCATTATAATCGGCAACTCATCTTCGCCATCCAGTGCCTTGGCCAAACCTTGTGTTGTCAATAATGCTCGCATCTTGATGCTCCATAACACAAAGTTGTTACTCCCGTTAAACTTCTCAATTTCAGATTTCCTCTCGAGACATAGTTGCGATATGAAATTTTCAGATAATAATCGGACAAGCAAAAGCTCCAAATCACAATCAAGAAATCCAACCCCAAGCTCGATACCAATTGTTGGGATATAATATGCGGAATTACCAAGATCATGCAATTTACGTCAACGAGAAATCGCCAGAGAAATAAACGAGAAAAATAAGGACACCAGAAATTTACGTGGTTCGGTCCGAGTATCGGTACCTACGTCCACGAGGAGAGCCAACATAAAATAATCCACTAAAATCGGAGAATCGGAGTTTACAATCGCTCAATCGCTCAAGTGTTTCCCACACCTAGAATTTAACCCCAAACCCAAAGTGTTTATAAATAACGACTCAATTTGGTATAAACTCACGGCACAAAATTACCGCGCGTTCAAGCTCAAAACCAAAAGCCGAAAACAAGAACTCTTTTTCTTGATCGCGTGGATGGCTTCACTTGACGTTGTGCGGCAGCAGCTCCTCGTAGGATTTCAGCAGCAACTCTTCTACGTAGGGCTTCTTTTCCTTTTATTTATATGTGTGCCCAAAGAGGAAACCTTTATTTTATATTTATTTCCTCTTTTGTAAATCTTCAAAAGTCCAGCGAAACTTTTCTGTTACTTGAGAAATCTTTATCAATAAATTCGGTTTAACAAATCGTTATCTGAATTCAAAATCGAGACATAATTTAACAAGCTCGACTCAAAGTCAAACTAGCACTTAGGTTATTCTCTCCCTCCTTTTTGTATCTGTGAATTTCCATTTTAATGGTTACTTATTGACTTCTAGATTCAGGGAAAGCACCAGAGAAAGTATCTGAGGATTGTACAAATTCCAATTTCAGTAAGTATAATTTAAAAGATCAATAAGCACCACAATCCCAATGATGTTGCTGGATGAAGTTTGCCTTCAGGCGATATGCTTTGAGACAGTTTGGCCAGTGTCTAAGAGAGCATTCAGAAAGGTGAATGGGGGCAGTATCGGAATTGCTGTGGTTGCAGCTTGTTTGGCTTATGGAGTGTTGGGCAGGCCTTAAGGTACTTGATGTTTTTCATTTTTTATTTCCAGTAAAATAACATTTTCTCATTGTACAATGTTTGGTATTCATCTGACCTAAATTTCTTTATTAAACTTTCAATATGTCTTACATCGAATTGCTTCTTTTGACAAGTTGAGCTTCTGATTGGTAGGTTGAACTCCATACTGATCCGGAGACTTACGAGTTAATGGGTAACGGAGCACCTCCTTTGCTTCGGATTTTCGGTGTCATAGCATAAAATGCATCGAACGTCCTGAACTTTGCTTACTGAAAACAATCCAGCCCTTAAACATTAAATAATCTGAAATTTTATTCTTTGACAAGGCTTAGGATTTGATTGTGTTGGATGACATGCTTACAATCTGATCGTGTTCCATAAGACAAGATTTGAGACTTTCGATCTCCTTTTCCTTGAAATTTTGCACGGGCCCGCGTGATGCACAGGCGAGTTTCTAACGTCGATTCACTTCGATCCAGGTAAAGAACTTGCATTGTTGATGTGTAATCATCCTTCCAATGCGGACGTACTTATAACGTGGCTTTTAGCTCGGGTATGTTCTTCTTTCTCTATTATTTACATATATGCAATGATGGATATGTAAGTGTAATTCAAGTTTTTGCAAGAGATCATATCTTTCTTTCATAAGAATCCGATACGATCTCTATAAGATTCCTCCTCCAAATGATATTGAGTAAAAGTTTGAGTAATCATATCTTTATCCCCAACATCCAAAGTATTTTGATCAATCAATAGTACAATTTGATCCGAACTACTCTATTTCAAATGATATCCATGTTTTTTGCAAATTGAATTTCTTTCTTTCTCTTGTAATAGCGTCCATAAAGTGATGACCAAATTAAGATTTGTGCATGTCTGAAATGATGATCGTTGGTCTGTAATTACAGCGTGCGAGCCGTCTCCGGAGCACATTGATGGCAGTAAAGAAATCTACCCAATATCTTCCGGTGAGTCTTAAATTAAGCAAAAATACAAACGCAACAAAAGAACAATAAACAAGCATTCATCTACATAACATCCGTACAATGAACTACGTGTACTATGATGACGGTCGCTGTCCACTAGGACGAGATAGCATTTTATGTGTTGGTAGCCGTTGTCGTAGTGAACCAAGTCGGATCAATGCTCGAGCCATAATTGAGGGGAAAACTACCTGTGGTAAAATTTCACGAAAACGAAATTGAAAACTTGATCGATTCACTATATACCCTGAGATAACGTGATACGGCAGATACATATAATGCTTTCTACACTGAATTAGCCCGAAGTATCAAGCGTTCCGTTCTAATGTTCTCGATTATCTCGCGACACTAACTTTATGGACGATGTGTCGCAGATCTTCGGCTGGGCAACCTGGTTTTCCGAGTTTGTGTTCCCGGACAGAAGGTGGGACAAGGACGAAAGCAAACTGAAATTACGGATTTGAAGACTTTCCAAGACATGCATATAGCATACTAATTTCACGAGTTTCGTCTTCTTCTGTTCTTCTGTTCTTCCGTTTCAAAAAGTTGTTTTGACATTTCGAATCTGGATGTCGCTGTTTGGGCTTGTTGCATTATAATGTGCGACAGCATGTTTAATTTGCTAGGGGAAAATATATTCCTGCTTACAGCATGGTGACGAATTAAATTACTTGATACAGGTAGGATTTACAAAGGAGGGAAAGGTGCTGGCAGTGGATCTCGAAATTTATAATAATGCTGGGAATACTCTTGATTTGTCTCTAGCTATCCTAGAGCGTGCCATGTTTTTTCTGATAATGTGTATGAGATACCAAATATAAGGATCAATGGAAGGGTTTGCTTCACTAATTTCCCTAGTAACACAGCATTTCGAGGTTTTGGGGGTCCACAGGGTATGCTTATAGCTGAAAACTGGATCCAGAGGATAGCTGTGGAGCTTAAGAAGAGCCCAGAAGAGATAAGGGTAAAAGTTGTTCTCGATTTGTTCTTTTCCTGGTTATTTTCTCTAATGCTTTCTTTTTAATTTGTCTCAAATTGAGTTTCCGTATCGGAGATGAATTTTCAAGGTGAAGGGTCGGTACTGCACTATGGACAACAACTTCAGCACTGTACACTGGATCAGCTCTGGAATGCACTGAAAGAGTCTTGCAACTTTTTGAATGCTCGCAAAGAAGCTGACCAATTCAATCTTCAAAATCGATGGAAGAAGCGTGGAGTTGCCACGGTTCCAACAAAATTTGGCATATCCTTCACAACAAAACTTTTGAATCAGGTATTGAAATATTGCATATCTAAATGTTTTCTCCAAGCTTTTAAGATGGTTCTGGCAATTATTAGTGGTCTCATGAAGAATTTGTACTTCTGATTTTTGTGCAGTATGATATAGCATATGCTCCCTCAAGAATATTCTCCAGGTCGCTTTCTTAATACCTTACCTCATTGATTTTTTTTTGGTTTCTTTAGGCAGGTGCTCTCGTTCAGGTTTATACAGATGGGACTGTTTTAGTTACACATGGAGGTGTGGAGATGGGTCAAGGTTTGCATACAAAAGTTGCCCAAGTTGCCGCTTCTTCCTTCAACATCCCTCTCACTTCCGTGTTCATATCAGAAACCAGTACTGACAAGGTAGCAATGCATCTTAGGAAATAGGCAAAAGAATATTATTATGATGTTCAGGAAGCCAAATCTTAAATTTTAACAGTATCTTGTGTGAATCCTAGTTTGAGCGACCATAAAGCATTCTATCCTTCTCTCTCTCTCTCTCTCTCTCTCTCTCTCTCTCTCTCTCGGAGGAATAGGGGTGAGGTGTGTAGCGAAGTTGATCTTGTTGTTGGACATGTCGCTCAAATCATTGGTCCGGAACTTGGTGAAGCTTTTTTCCCCCGACAAGATCATGGTCGCATATTCAACCTTCGAGGCTCCAACAATTGTTCCAAACTTTAAAAAAGAAGAAGATATCTTTATTAATGAAAGGTCCTACTTATCACCGTGTCTTTATTGTAAATATGCAGAAACAACAAATAATCCAGTTAAAGTAATAGAAATTAGACCTAAGACGAATCCAGCTAAGAAACTTTTCACAGCCAATTGGCAGAAAATTTGAGGAAATATGCTATTAGTCCTTTCAGAGTAAGGATAGGTGAATTCATTGATGCTTGCTTTCTAGCAGAATCTATGGACTTTAATTGTGCAGTTCATTACATCAGATACTTTATCTTGTAGATGTGAACATAAGTCACTGTTATTAAATTCATCCATGCCTCTACTCTTAGATTTTCTTTGTCAATGATAATTCATCCATCTGTAATTTTTGCAATGCCTTCGTTTTAATCATGTATAAATCCTTATAGGTTCCCAATGCATCACCAACAGCTGCGTCTGCAAGTTCTGATATGTATGGAGCTGCAGTTTTGGATGCTTGTGAGCAGATAAAAGCATGCATGGAGCCAACTGCTTCACGGAAGAATTTCAGTTCTTTTGCTGAGGTATATCCATTGTGTTGAATGGAAAATCATACTATCGTGTGCAAGTTCTGAACTTAATATATAAAGTTCCTCCTCTTAAGTTTCTTAACCACTATAATTTTACTCAATCTGCTAGTCCGCTCGATATTTTGGTCTGAATCACATGTTTAAATAGACTTGAGGCTGCTGAAAGCTGTAAAGTAGATGAGATACTCTGATCATGGCTCCTAAGTAATACTCTTTAAGGAATTGAGTCTTGTGTTATTTACAATGTAGGAAGCCAAATACTGCTGCACTTCAGATTTCGTGCTTTGAGCTTTTCATCCCAGTACCCAGTACTGCTAGTGAATGTGAGTTCAGCATAGTTGCGGCACTTAACTATCACGAAGATGTTTACTAGTCAACTTAGGACTGCATAAAGTAGAGTCCAAGTTATTGCGGGCTTTTCTCTCAAATTTTATAAAGCTTGGGTACCACGGGGGCTTTATCATAAGCTTTTCACGCCTAATAAAGCAGATGGCGTTCCTTATCAATCTTGAGGAACTTATATGTCTTATTAAACTTTTCTCTTCTTTTTTTTCCTCAGCTAGCTAGTGCATGCTATGTAGAGAGGATAGATCTTTCTGCTCATGGATTTCACATCGTACCTGAGATAGGATTTGACTGGAAAACTGGCAAGGGAATTCCTTTCCGTTACCACACTTACGGTGCTGCATATGCTGAGGTAGAAATTGACACTTTGACCGGAGATTTTCACAGAGAGATGCAAATGTCTTCTTAGATCTCGGATATTCTATCAACCCAGCTATTGATGTTGGACAGGTACCTTACATTTGAATCTTTCACTTGCAATCATTATTTTGTAATGCTTAAGCCTGGGGTTGATAAAACGTTCAAAACCTGCTAACATATGATAAATATGCTCTAGCTAAGTCTGGGGCGGAGTTAACTCCAACTTTTTAGCATGGATTCAGTATCTGTTACCATTTCCCAAAGATAATAGATTAATTCTAGACTTCAACAAGGACCTTCTCCATGCAAATTTAGTGCTACTCTGATGCTTGATCTAGATATAGTAAAGAGGAAGGGAGTGGGAGTTGGGGAAGAAGCTTTCACAGTATATTTAGGAGTGTTTAAATTGATGAAGGAAACTATTCTCCTTAAGCCATAACATGTGGATTACTGCAGCATCGATCTCGATTCTCTTGTTTGTCATCTGCACATACTCCCTATTCCCTAAAACTTGTGCATGGTGTCCTTGATTTTTTCATGTATACTTTTCGGCAGATTGAAGGAGCATTTGTACAAGGTCTGGGTTGGTTAGCGCTAGAAGAACTAAAGTGGGGTGATGCCGCTCATAAGTGGATTCCATCCGGATGCTTATACACGTGTGGACCTGGAACCTATAAAATTCCTTCTGTAAATGACGTACCTCTGAAATTCAGCGTCTCGCTTCTGAAGGTCTGCTTTCTTTCTCATTTCTCTTAAGCCCTATATATATGTATCATCAACTACATTAGACTGATAGGAAGAAAAACTGATGTAGTGGAAATTATACTGCAGTTCCAATATTATGAAGCAAGACAATGGAATTTTAGTCTTTGAAATCATGATACGCATTTCTAGGGATGGCCTTATGAAAAATACTTGGAATGCATGCATGTTTCCTATCCCTTCCAGAGGAATAACTCGATACCAACACAAGTTACACTTTGATCTGCATTAGGACACCGACTCGGCACGTCTCAATCTGCTTTTTATTAGAGATGTTATCGCATATAGGCTGAATTGAGAACTTAAATTGGAATTTAAAAGCTTATATTTGTTCTCTGTTCTAAACAGGGCCATCCCAACGTAAAGGCCATCCATTCATCCAAAGCCGTTGGCGAGCCTCCATTTTTCCTAGCGTCATCCGTCTTCTTCGCCATCAAAGACGCCATCATTGCTGCGAGAGCCGATGCAGGGTTCACGGACTGGTTTCCTCTCGACAACCCGGCAATGCCCGAACGTATCCGGATGGCGTGCTTGGACGAATTCACGGCGCCATTCGTTGGCTCTGATTTCCGTCCCAAGCTCAGCGTCTGATCATGCTGGTTGGCCTTTTATGGCTTACAGCGTATACACATGTACACAAAAGAACATTCGTAAATCCCCTGTATCTTAATTTAGAACTATCTATTGACCGAGCTCAAAGTCGGCTGATGTAGATCTGTACAAAAGGATGGGCTCGGATCTGAATATGAATAAAAAACGACAATCGACCAGAATAAATATTTCTCCGTTCCACCCTATTAATGTAAATGTTTAGTTTTACATTTCTTTCATATGTTTGAACTATCTTTATTAATTTTACATTCATATCATATCGTATATAAAAATTATTCATGGGTAAACATCTGGGACGTCAAGCCATCACGACCTCTTTTCCCAGCCAAAGGCACAGAGTCTTCCCATTCCTATTCATATTTCTAGCTAATACCCATTTCCATTTTGCCAAAGCAATTCTTTCGGGAAAAGTATTAGTAAAAGTCATAAACCTTTTGATTTTGTGCTAATTTAGTCATTCCAACTAATTTTAGTCGGATTTTGCTGACTGAGCGCCGGTCCAACCGATATGCTAAGATAACCCAGATGTGGATAATTTTTAATAATATTTTAATATTTTTAAAAATTTTATTTTATTATCTTTTTCTTTTCCTTTTTTTTTTTTTTTTTTTTCTTCTCCTCCTCCTTCTTCCAACTAGTCACCGAATCTCGGCAACCAGTCAGATCGACCTTGCCGGCCTCTTGCAAGCCTCACTGGCCACTAGCGAGGCTCGAGTCCTTGCCAGAGGCCTCAAGGCTTGCTTGCTTTGGGCTGGCGAGGCTCGCCAGCCTCCCTGGCCATGGGCGAGGTTTCTCTCAAGGCCTCCCAAGTGAGGTCGAGCCTCACCCAACCCAGCGCAAGACCGCTCTAAATAGGTTCTAGTGGTGACTCTCACTGTGCAACACTTTGTGACAAATAAGTCCAAGATGTGACACTCACGGCACAGCATTTTATCCCACACTGCGCATCCGTCCTACACTTTCGACTGGCACATTGCTACAGTACAATCGATGACAACCCGAATTCAAAAAAACCTGGATCTGGGTACCTAAGAGATACCGCTAAATAATCACCGAACAATCATAAGTAATGTAAATAGTCCTTAAAATCTTCAAAAGTCACATCATAATTAATTACCAATGACAAAATATTTGAGATAATCAAGCTTTTGTTGCGCTATGACATTTTAAGTTAATGGTCAAATTATCGAAAAGCCGCAAAAACTGTGAGAGAATCAGTGTCATTGCTGAATAAGTAGATTATTGATTGAGCAAATAATTGAATACCTCCATTCGCTACTGTTAAGTTATAATCATGCGCAAGATGCAATTTACACGATCGACCCAATTCAGATCAAGAAATGCGATGCATGATTAAATTCTCAAACACTTTTTTTGTCGGAATTTTTTTTTTTTGTTAACTCAAAGAGTTTGAGTACAAAAGACTCGAATCTAAAAGTCCGTTCGTTTCACGGGAAATATCACGTTTCCGGAAAATATTTTCTAAAAAACCATTTTTCAAGAAAATGACTATATTTTTTTGTGTTCGGCTCAAACCTGAAATTTTAGTGGGAATTTTTTTTATTGTTCGTTATCTAATTTGATTTTTTGGGAAAAAATTACCAAAAAAAATTAAATTTTAATATTTTTAATTGACCAAAAGACTTAATTTTAATTTTTATATATTTTTAAAAAATTGAATTTTTAATTATTTTTATTTTTTTCTTTCTTTTTCTTTTTTCCTTTTTCTTTTCCTCCCTCCTTCTTCCTCCTCCTTCCTCCGCTGCCGCGTGCCTCAACGTGACCAGCTGCCTGACGACTGTTCAAGACGCAATTACCAAATCCAGCAAGCTCGAGGCTCGGTCAATCTAGGCGAGCCGTGAGCTCGCTTGCCAGCAGACGTGGCTTGCCTGGATCGGCCGAGCCTCGCCCTCGCCAGATATGGCCTTGGGTGAGGCTGGAGTTGGCTTGTGGCCAGTCGCCGACCACCGCCGTGGTTTGTGGTCGGTTGTCGGCCGCCGCCGCGGTCAGTGACCGACCAAGGAAGAAGAAAAAGAAAATGGAAGAAAAAGAAAAAGAATTAAAAACTCAATTTAAAAAAAAAACATAAAATAAAGAGGAAGAGGGAAAACAAAGAAAATAAAAAAGAATTCGAATTAAAAAAAAAAAAAAAAAGGAGGAGGAGGGCTTAAATGGGTGTGAGATAAAATAGATCAAGTGAAGAAAATATTTTCCACTTGAATTTTTTTCCCTTAATGGAAAATGTTTTCCCCAAGTAATTTATTTTCCGTGAAACAAACGTCGAAAAATTCGGAAAATATTTTCCTAGAAATTATTTTCTGTGAAACGATTGGAGTCTAAATAAAGTAAAGCCCAAAAGGCTTCGAGGATTAGACAACCAATTAAAAGATAAAGCTCACTTCTATGAGCTTTTGCAATACAATCCGCAATCAAATTCAACCATATGTTGTAACAGGCCAAAATGTAAGTTAGTGAAGCCCATTAACAAATGCCCAACCTCGGTGATAAGTGGTTCTAAACTAAATCCCACGAACATCGTACTTCTCCTATAAGTGTCTTAGGGCGCGCATGACAAAATTTCTGAAATGGAAATCAATTTCTGGCTAGAAATTAATTTCTCAATTTATATACCATGAATGAGTTTTTCAGCAAAGAAATGTGTTTGATAACGATTCAAAATTTTTATTTCTAGAGTAAAAATACGTTTGATAAGAGAATAAAATTTCTATTTCTAGGAGCAGCGACGGCCGACATTCGATGGTTGGAGTTTGATGTCTGACGATTGGTGTCCGGCGTTCGGCGATTGACAGCGGGTGGTTAGAGTCCGACGGCTGGCGGCCGACGTCTGGAGTCTGACGTTCGACGTTCGGAAGGCGACAATTGGTGGGTA
This sequence comes from Eucalyptus curtisii, assembly GCA_017140595.1. NCBI lineage: Eukaryota > Viridiplantae > Streptophyta > Magnoliopsida > Myrtales > Myrtaceae > Eucalyptus > Eucalyptus curtisii. The sequence continues at coordinate 6,568,508 of CM029503.1, forward strand.
GCCAACTGCCGAAGTCCGGTGGTCAGCAACGGGTGGCCAAGCCGGAGTTCGACGGCCGGCGGCGGGGGGCTAACGGCCGGTGGCGGGTGGCCAACGGCTGGAGTCTGACCATCGACATCTGACAGCCGGTGGTGACCGATGGGTGGTTGGCGATGGGCCTCCGGTGGCCGGTGGTTGGTGATGAACAGCCAATGACAGACGGGCGTTCAACATCCGGCGACCAGCGGTCGGTGACGAGCGGCTAGAGTCCGATGGCTGACAGCCGGCGTTTGGTGGTTGGCGGTCGGTGGCGGGCGGCGAGCGTTCAGCATCCCACGGGCGGTAGGTGGGCGACGGGCGATGACAAGAGTGAACGATGAAGAAAGTTTTGATTTCTCATTTATATTCATGAAATAGAAAAGTTAAAAATTTTAACTTCTGATTTTTACTCCAAATCTATTTCTAGAATAGAAATTTGTTTCAGAAATAGAAAAATGAAATTGCGTTATCAAATGGATTTCTGTTCCAAACCTGTTTCGAGAAGTAAAGAAATAGAGAAATAGAAACGTTGTCACGCGCACCCTTAATCAATACTTCACAATTTGACTGAAGTAGGAGCCACCGTTCCATTTGAAAGACAAGGAGTTTTGTGGCTTTGATCATGGCCAAGGTCTCCGCTTGTTAAAGGTAGATTTGATAATATTTCTATTCCAAAGAATAGATTCTTGTTAAAAATAATTTTTTTCTATTTCTTTTCCCTATAACAATTTTTGAGTAAAATAACGCGTTTAAGAACCATACAAAATTTCTATTTCCTAATAAAATAAGAACATGAATGCGTTTAATATTTTTCGCACAAAAATGTAATTCATTCCTAAAATTTTCAAAAAGCACAATTAAGTCATAAAACTTGTTATGAAGGTACAGTCAAATTCTAAAATTTTAAAAAAATCCAATCAATTTTTAAAACTTATCACGGAAGTATATTTAAGTCTTAAAATTTTTAAAAATCACAATTAAATTTTAAAACTTGTCATGAAAGTGCAGTCAAATTCTAAACTTTTGAAAAAAATAATCAAATCCTAGAACTTGTCATGAAATTGTAATCGAATCCTAAAAATTTCAAAAAATACAATTAACGGAATGACTTAATTGACTCAATTTAATTGCACCTCTTGAAAATTTTAAAACTCAATTGCGTTTTATAATAAATTTTAATACTTGATTATATTTTTTTAAAATTAAAATTTAATTACACTTCCGTAATAAGTTATATGGGCGACTTTCAATATATTTATCGTAACGTGCATGGGACGGACTCGCCATGCTCTAGTCAACCCTAATAATTATTTAAAGATGTTCATATAATAATGTCTCGACTTCCCAAGCTCTCGCGGATCACTTTTCGATCTTGACGTAGAAAGTCGCCTCGAGGAATCCGCCCGAGTTGGTGAGGCAATAGCTTACCGTTCCAAGATAATTTCGCAATCGAAGGGTGATGTGACCGATTTATCTTTTACCCTTTTACGGCCGGACAGATGTGAGAAGAAGTACGATCCCGTAAGTCCATTTTCGACGTCATCGATCGTCACCGTGGGCCCGGGCCTCCCTATAAAACGACGGGGCTGTTGCCGTATCGGAACGAAGAAAGAGCGAAAGCCAAGTTGGAGAAGCTCTCTCTCCATCTCTCGGCATCCGATCGGGATTGAAGCCACCGCGAGCTCCGGCGACGGTCATCGGGCGGGGCCGGCGGCGGCGGCGAGCTCTCCGCCATGGGATCGCTGAAGAGCGAGGGGGAGCTGGAGCGGATCGATGAGGAGGCGGCCGCCTCGAAGGAGGCGATCCTGTACGTGAACGGGTCGCGGAAGGTCTTGCCGGACGGGCTGGCGCACCTGACGCTCCTCGAGTATCTCCGAGGTACGGTTCCACGCATTCGGATTGAGTCTCGATCGAGCTCGTCTTCGGTAGTTACGCAGGAACTGATCGACGAAAGCTGAGAAGCGTAGCGGCGAGAACAGAGTGGAATGTGCTGCATGCCGACTTGAATCTGAGGAGCTGATTGTTCTTATATAATGTGAATTCTACTTGAACAAACCGGTTTGGGAATCAACTTTCATGAACTCAGTTGGTGCCGAGATGAATTTTTCAGCTCGATTTCGTTGGTGATTTTAGAGCTGCTGTGAAATCTCTCACTTTCTGATTGTCTCTTTTGAAAGACTGGGGACGTCGGAATTGAGTGCTGGCCCTCTCGAAAGAATCTAGAGGGCTATGGGCTTTAACTGCTTGTCTATGGAATACTTATATGCCCTGAAAATCGGCATCATAGGCTGTTGCTGTACTCTCTTGTAGTATTTAATCTGTTTCTATGGTGTCTTTTCATTGTCCATTGCTTTGGAATTCCTGTTTCAAGTCAATCCTATTGAGATTTTTCTTTATACTAATATAGGCATAGGTCTGCCGGGGACAAAACTCGGCTGTGGAGAAGGTGGTTGCGGGGCATGCACGGTGATGGTGTCTCATTATAATAAAAGTCTCAAGAAATGCCGGTGCGTCTCTCTCTCTCTCTCTCTCTCTCTCTCTCTCGTTTAGACTTCTGTCTGTACTCAAAATTACTGAATTAGTTATTCGTCTACTTCTTACAGCCATTATGCCGTCAATGCATGCTTGGCTCCGCTATATTCAGTTGAAGGAATGCACGTGATCACAGTGGAGGGAATTGGAAATCGAATGCATGGCCTGCACCCAGTTCAAGTAATTTACGCATGGTTTTGTTTGTTTTGCACTAAGCATGCTGTTTTTCCTCTTTGCTTTATTAGTGTCTTTGGCTGGTCTCATATGAAAGGAGTTCTACCCTAATATTGTCTTTGTCTGCACGCAATGCCATTATTTTGGGATCTTCTAAGAATGAATAGAGTAGTTTTGCTGCTCCTCATGACCTGACCTCGATAGTTATGAGATTTCTATACGCATTTCCAATTCTTTCTCAATCTGTGGATTCTATTTTAAGTATTGGATATATCATCTGAAGTGAGGATTTGTCTCTGTGGGTCAATATGGAACAATTCATTGATAGTTTCTTATTTAAAATTTAGAGGGAGAACTGATGAAAACTGTTTTGTCACTACTGTAATCTTAAGCTACCAATCACTCAGTTGTGGGTCTTTCTTTTAGCAAAAAACATAATAGGCCATTCTGTCAATGACTTTGTTGTGTGATTGAACGAGGATAGGTGTAGAGACTCTATGGGAGCTGTGTGTGATAGATAACCAACTAGCTCATCAAGCACAACAAGGAAAAACAGATGACAATTTATGTATCACCTTTTGTCATTTCCAGATTTTTTCCATTTTCATAAAGGTTTCACTTTCATCAAGAACTTAGAAACCAGCATCCCATTAGCCATTTTTTTATCAGGACATCGCATTTGGCCAAGCATCGGTTTTACTGTTAAGTAAGATATGGATTGTCATGTGAGTACAATTCTTTATCAATACTTTGTACTTTGTGAAGACTCAACCTTATTTGCATACTTGGTTTAGCTCGTTCTGTCCAGCTATAAGGGAAGTTTGGCTACGGATTTTTGAAAAGCTGCTTTTCATATTGCTCCGCAGGAATCACTTGCGTGTGCTCATGGTTCACAGTGTGGATTTTGCACGCCTGGTTTTATCATGTCAATGTACGCTCTGCTGAGGTCAAGTCAAAGCCCACCCTCTGAGGAACAGATTGACGAATGCCTTTCAGGAAATTTGTGTCGATGTACAGGTTACAGACCGATTCTTGATGCTTTTCGTGTTTTCGCTAAAACAGACAATAGCTTATATGGTCCTCAGCCATCTTCATCATCTGTTGAAGAAAGCAATTTTGTCTGCCCTTCAACTGGTAAACCTTGTTCGTGCCGATCAGGAAGTCTAGTTGATTCAGAACCAACCAGAGAATCTATATGTTGTGGACAAAAATATAAAGCAATCTCCTACGATGAGGTTGACGGTAGCCTGTATGCAGAAAAGGAGCTTATATTTCCCCCTGAGTTGTTATTGAGGAAGATATCTTATTTGAGTTTGAGCGGATTCAATGGTCTCAAGTGGTACAGACCCTCGCAACTTAAGCAGGTATTGGAATTAAAATCAAGATATCCAGATGCCAAATTGCTAGTTGGCAATACTGAGGTTGGAATCGAGATGAGGCTCAAGAGAATGCATTATCCAGTTTTGATATCTACTATGCATGTTCCTGAATTAAATGAGCTGAATGTAAAGAATGATGGAGTGGAGATTGGTGCTGCAGTAAGATTGTCCGATCTTTGGAATGTTTTCAGAAAGGTTGTGACAGAGCGAGCTTATCACGAAACCTCGACTTGTAAAGCTTTCATTGAACAGCTCAAATGGTTTGCTGGGACACAGATAAAGAATGTTGCTTCAGTTGGTGGAAACATATGTACTGCTAGTCCAATATCAGACTTGAACCCTCTTTGGATGGCTTCTAGAGCAAAATTTCGAGTTATTGATGGCAAAGGAAACCTTAGAATCGTTTCAGCTGAGAATTTCTTTCTAGGTTATAGGAAGGTGGACCTCGCAAGTGGAGAGATTCTGCTCTCAGTGTTTTTGCCATGGAGCAGAAGTTTGGAGTATGTAAAAGAGTTTAAACAAGCTCACAGGAGGGATGATGATATTGCCATTGTAAATGCTGGAATGCGTGTTTTTCTTGAGAAAAAAGATGACAATCTGGTTGTTGCGGATGCCTCGATTGTTTATGGTGGAGTGGCTCCTTTATCTATTGCTGCAAGGCAAACGAAAGAGTACTTGATTGGAAGGACTTGGAATCAGGAGCTTTTGCAAGGAGCTTTGGAAGTTTTGAGGAGCGACTTAATTATCAAGGAAGATGCTCCAGGTGGGATGGTTGAGTTTCGAAGGTCTCTAATACTCAGTTTCTTTTTTAAGTTTTTCCTCTGGGTTTCTCATGAGATGGATGGGATGAGATCCATCAAGGAAGAGATACCATCGTCACATATATCTGCCATAAAACCATTCGAAAGACCATCTGTCATTGGATGTCAGGATTACGAAATTGTAAAGCGTGGGACTGCCGTGGGATCTCCTGAGGTCCACCTTTCCGCAAGGCTTCAGGTATCTTTAACACGTCTAGGAATCTAACACGAGGAGATTTTTGCATCTATAGTATGGATGCCTTTGCATATTCTCATTTGCATCACCGAACTTAATGCTATTCTCCTCAAGATTATTGTAGTTTTTGTGGTTGCCACAAAATCAGCATTCGGTTGCAATTCCTTTCCTCATGTGCTATGAAGTTGTAGTCTACAAACATGTTGATAGAGATATACACATGGTAAAAGCATGATATGGCTGCATTCATTTCACATTATTTAGGTCACAAACTTTAGACATTTATTTGCTTATTTGCTTGTTATAAGAATTTTATATGAAGGCAGAAAATTTCAATTAGTCTTCTTTGCTTCCCATATTGATGCGACCAATTTTTAAGTAGCAACACATCACCTGGCTACAAATCTTGATGCTTATTCAACTCAAAGTTCCAACTAACTTGAGATGCCAATGCAATAGTTTTTCTTTTTTACTTCACATGAGTTTATCACTAGATAATATGTTGAGAGTTAAACTGAATGTTTGGTTAGGTTGATGACCCCTAGCAATTTTTTTTATATAAAGCCAAAAGGCCAAAATTACAATATTAGCCTTATTGCCCATACATAAAATAATTAATGAAACAGACAAATATACCCCTATCAGCCAAATACTTCCAACACTCCCTCTCAAGTTGGAGCATAGATATCACACATGCCCAACTTGACTAAGAAAGGATGAAATAATTTAACCTCCAGTCCTTTAGTGAACACATTATCAAAGTTGATCACTGGACTGAACAAACATACAAATTAAACCTCTCTTAACTTCTCCTTGATAAAGTGTCTGTCAATCTCCACACGTTTCGTATGATCATGTTGTACAAGACTGTGAGCAATGCTAATATCAATCTTATTATCATAAGATAGCGTCATAGGAACAAAGACAAATACACCAAGATCTTTAAGTAATCCTTTAAGCCATAACAGCTCACAAACTCCCTGTAGTATTGCACGAAACTCTGCTTTAGTGCTAGACCAAGCAATTACATTCTGCTTTTTACTGCCCCAAGTAACAAGATTCCCTCTTAAGAATGTACAATACCTAGAAATAGACTTTCTATCTGGGGATCCAGCCCAATCAGCATCTGTATAAGCTTCAACTTTCAAGCCATCATGAAAGACAGAATCCCTTTCCAGGGAGCAAACTTCAAATACTGAAGGATTTGAAGAACGGCATCCATATGAGTAGAGTATGGATCATGCATAAATTGACTCACTAGGCTCACGGTAAAAACAATATCAAGTCGAATATGGGAAAAATAAATCCACTTGCCCACTAACCGCTGATAATGGCCTTTATCAACTAGATCACCATCCTTTTCTCGAAGATGAGTATTGGTCTCAATTGGTTTATTAGAGGGATAACATCCCAATAACCCATATTTTGTCAAAAGATTAAGGACATACTTCCTTTGGGATAGAAAGATACCTTTTGAAGATGTGGCAACTTCAATCCTAAGAAAGTATTGGAGCTTTCCAAGATCCTTTATCTCGAACTCTTGTCCAAGAAAATTTTTCAACCAATTGATCTCATCATTATCATTCCTTGTGACAAGAATATCGTCTATAGACAATGAGAATAGTGACTTTAGCGCCTAATCCCTTCACAAACAAAGTATGATCAGCATTGCTCCGTTTATTCCCAATGGAAACCATAGCTTTTTGAAACCTATCAAACTAGGCTCGAGGTGATTGCTTTAAACCATAAAGTGCCGTTTCAACTTACAAACTTTACCTTGAGTTTTGTTACAAGAAAAATTTGGAGGAATCTCCGTATACACTTCTCCTTCTAACTCTCTCTGATTACTAAAGATCCCATTCTTGGTTAATAGCATAAGAAAGTAGAACTCAAACGGTATTCAACTTAGCAATAGGAGCAAAGGTTTCTTGATAGTTAATCCTATAAGTCTCAGTAAATCCCTTTGCCACCAATCGTGCTTTATATCTGTCCATGGTACCATCCATCTTCTGTTTGACTACAAGCACCCTTTTACTTCCTACCAGTTGTTTCCCAGGAGGAAGAAAAAGGAGATCCCATGTGCCATTGTTCTTCAAAGCATGCATTTCCTCTACCATTGCTGCCTTCCACTTCTCATCTGCAAAAACTTCTTGCCAATTCCGTGGAATAGAGATAGAAGATAGAGAAGACACAAAAGTGCGATAGGAGCTAGACAAGACAACATGGGATATAAGGTGTTGAGTGTAAGTTCTAGTACCCTTTCGAAGTACAATAGGAAGATCAGAAGTATCTCTTGCAGCTGACCAAATTTGTGCCGCAGTATCAAGAACCAAATGTCCTTTTGCAATCTTTGGTTGCATCGAATTAAGAAGAAAAAACATTATCATAAAGTCATTCAAGATCCACTTATCCTGAGCATTATCTGATGTATCTGGTTTCACAGAAGTGCCATGATATGCCCTGTAAGCCCACGACCTGCAATGGTCCAAAATGCAGATTGAGACAGTATCAAATAATTTGCACCGTCAAGCTTTACAGAGATCGTAGCAAAAGTAATATAATCTGAACGGCCATCACCTGTAGGTGGAGGGTTCACAACTGAACCGTCAGACATTGTCTAAGACTTTGCCCCAAAAAAGTGTAAAAGAAGCAATCGAACCACTAAAACTTGCCAGAAAAGGCCAAAAATTGGATCGAAGTCCTCTCGTAGTAAGCTGAAGTTGTCCTCCAAAAATCAGCTAAATCAGATCTAGGGAAGGCAAAAATCGATTTTTCAAGGTTTTGGAAACCTTAAAAAAACGATAAGAACGTTGAAATTCGGAGAAAAAAAAAAAGGGAATATGGTGGGTGGTCCACGAACTGCAGTACTTTGGTCTTCATACTTGAGATAATTGTAGGCTGGCAGCAAGGCAAAACAATCTCAAACAAGAAGATCCAATAAATTGCAGAAGAAGTTGAACCACCTATGCAGATTGCAACAAAGCTTTAATATATCTCATAGAGGTGAAATTAAGGGCAAAAAATAGATTCAAAGAATCACCTCATTAGTGTCACCCTACACTGTAAAAGAAAGCAAAGGAAAAGGTGAGAAGAGAGAGAGAGAGAGACTGCACAGAGAAGAGATTGGGGTTAGGGTTTCAATTCAGCCTTGTCTCTGATATCATGTCGAAAGACAAAAACTGAACTAAGTGCTTGATTATGTTAATGTGACCCTAAGCTATCTATTTAAAATAAAGCCAAAATGCCAAAATTACAATATTACCCTTATTCCCCCCATACATAAATAATAAAGGAAATAGAAAAATATACCCCTATCAGCCAAATACTCTCAACATAATTTTAAAGTCAAATTACGAATAATGGCCAATTTATTCAGGGGGTATCTGTTTTGCTTTCTCCTGTGAAAATATATAACTCTTCCTAATCTCCTTTTTCTCTTTCCTTCTTTGGAGTTATACTTGTTTTCAAGGTGTGATATCATTGTTTCTTGATTTTGTGTATTTATCCTGTTGCAAATTCTCTGATGCAGTCAATACGCTAATATTGCACATAGTCCTGACCGATACGCCTTTAGTGGCATTGTTGAATGTGTGAGCGAAGGTTTTTCTCCTACCTTTTATACTGGTGTGCCCTGGAGCTGTCTTCATGATGTGATCTGTAAATTTTTTATTTCCTATTAGTTGCTTTTCCCATATGCTGAGAATAACCGTTTCACATTCTTATCTGTTATTATTTCTTCAGGTTACAGGTGAGGCAGAATATGCTGATGACATAGCCTTGCCACCTAATGGTCTGAACGCTGCATTAGTGTTAAGCAGAAAACCTCATGCGCGTATAATTTCAGTGGATGATTCACAGGCGAAATCTTCTCCTGGTTTTGCTGGCATTTTTCTTGCAAAAGACGTCCCGCGAAAAAATAAGATCGGGCCTGTTATTTATGATGAGGAGCTATTTGCTTCAGAATTTGTCTCCTGTGTTGGCCAGGTACATCATAGCAGAATTTGTACTCCGCTGAACAAATTGAACTTTTGAATTAAACTGGGGCCATCATTTGGAAAAAAATTTAAGATTTGACCATTCAACAAGGAATTCTTTTGACAATTTTTTTACTAGTTCTTACTCATTTGCATGTTAAGTTATCTTATTTCCATAAATTTGTCACAGGTTATTGGGGTAGTTGTTGCCGATACTCAAGAGAATGCGAAACTAGCGGCGAGAAAGGTTCATGTTGAGTATGAAGAACTTCCAGCTATCTTATCAATAGAAGATGCCATCAAAGCTAAAAGTTTTCATCCCGACACAGAGAAGTTTCTGGGAAAAGGTGACGTGGATCTCTGCTTTCAATCAGGTGAATGTTACAAAGTCATACAGGGGGAGGTTCAAGTGGGAGGTCAGGAACATTTTTACTTGGAACCACAGAGCACCGTGATATGGACAGTGGATGGTGGAAATGAAGTCCACATGGTTTCTTCCACTCAAGTGAGTGAGGCCTTTGACCAACATTTGTGTCTTCTCTTTATGTTGAATTTGCCAGCAGCTAGATCAAGTTGCCAAGTGTGAATAGGAAAAATTGATTGATAACTGAAGTCAATTGTGGTGGGTTGCCATGAGACTGGATTCAGCCAGATCATTAGTGTGGTAATTTAGAATATAACTAGAAAGAAGTATTTGGGCGCTGGGTTCTGTTTCTTCGCCAAACTTCAGGCTACTTAGTGATATAATTAGGGTTTTGGACAGGATTGTTGCTTTGTCCTCACTAAGTTTGATGACATTAGGTCCCTATTTTGAGAGATTTACATATACATGTGCTTGTATGTCCTAACTACCCTTTGTTCTTGTAGAAAAGGAAATTGATTTCAAGACTTTGTAAATAGTACTGTAACAGTATTCTTCCTCTGCAGGCCCCTCAGAAGCACCAGAAGTACGTTTCTGATGTGCTCGGTCTGCCAATGTCAAAAGTTGTCTGTAGAACCAAGAGACTTGGTGGTGGATTTGGAGGAAAAGAAACGAGGTCGGCATTCCTTGCTGCCGCAGCTTCTGTCCCATCATATCTCTTGAATAGACCAGTGAAAATTACATTAGATAGAGATGTGGACATGATGATAACCGGGCAGCGCCATAGTTTTCTCGGAAAGTATAAGGTGACGTTCTATTACTTAGTTTATTCTTTGTTTCTCTTTGTGCAAAATGTAGCAGTTTATTCTTTGTTTCCTTTTGTGCAAAATGTAGTTACTTTGTTCCACATTATGTAGTTGAAACTGCAGAATTCTATTCTTAACAATGGAACTCTTTCTTCTTCCCCTTTTATGCTTCAAAGACCAGTATTAAATTGTACAGAAACTGGTATAAAAAGTTGTTTTGACATTTCGAATCTGGATGTTGCTGTTTGGGCTTGTTGCATTATAATGTGCAACAGCATGTTAAATTTGCTAGGGGAAAATATATTCCTGCTTACAGCATGGTGACAAATTAAATTACTTGATACAGGTAGGATTTACAAAGGAGGGAAAGGTGCTGGCACTGGATCTCGAAATTTATAATAATGCTGGGAATTCTCTTGATTTGTCTCTTGCTATCCTAGAGCGTGCCATGTTTCATTCTGATAATGTGTATGAGATACCAAATATAAGGATTAATGGAAGGGTTTGCTTCACTAATTTCCCTAGTAACACAGCATTTCGAGGTTTTGGGGGTCCACAGGGTATGCTTATAGCTGAAAACTGGATCCAGAGGATAGCTGTAGAGCTTAAGAAGAGCCCAGAAGAGATAAGGGTAAAACTTGTTCCTCGATTTGTTCTTTTCCTGGTTATTTTCTCTATGCTTTCTTTTTAATTTGTCTCAAATTGAGTTTCTGTATAGGAGATGAATTTTCAAGGTGAAGGGTCGGTACTGCACTATGGACAACAACTTCAGCACTGTACACTGGATCAGCTCTGGAATGCACTGAAAGAGTCTTGCAACCTTTTGAATGCTCGCAAAGAAGCTGACCAATTCAATCTTCAAAATCGATGGAAGAAGCGTGGAGTTGCCATGGTTCCAACAAAATTTGGCATATCCTTCACAACAAAACTTTTCAATCAGGTATTGAAATATTGCATTTCTAAATGTTTTCTCCAACCTTTTAAGACGGTTCTGGCAATTATTAGTGGTCTCATGAAGATTTTGTACATCTAATTTTTGTGCAGTATGATATAGCATATGCTCCCTCTAGAATATTCTCCAGGTCGCTTTGTTAATACCTTACCTCATTGAAAATTTTTTTGGTTTCTTTAGGCAGGTGCTCTCGTTCAAGTTTATACAGATGGGACTGTTTTAGTTACACATGGAGGTGTGGAGATGGGTCAAGGTTTACATACAAAAGTTGCCCAAGTTGCCGCTTCTTCCTTCAACATCCCTCTCACTTCCGTGTTCATATCAGAAACCAGTACTGACAAGGTAGCAATGCATCTTAGGAAATAGGCAAAAGAATATTATTATGATGTTCAGGAAGCCAAATCTTAAATTTTAACAGTATCTTGTGTGAATCCTAGTTTGAGCGACCATAAAGCATTCTATCCTTCTCTCTCTCTCTCTCTCTCTCTCTCTCTCTGCGGAGGAATGGGGGTGAGGTGTGTAGCGAAGTTGATCTTGTTGTTGGACATGTCGCTCAAATCATTGGTCCGGTACTTGGTGAAGCTTTTTTCCCCCGACAAGATCATGGTCGCATATTCAACCTTCGAGGCTCCAACAATTGTTCCAAACTTTAAAAAAAAAAAGAAGATATCTTTATTAATGAAAGGTCCTACTTATCACCGTGTCTGTATTGTAAATATGCAGAAACAACAAATAATCCAGTTAAAGTAATAGAAATTAGACCTAAGACGAATCCAGCTAAGAAACTTTTCACAGCCAATTGGCAGAAAATTTGAGGAAATATGCTATTAGTCCTAGTAAGGATAGGTAAATTCATTGATGCTTGCTTTCTAGCAGAATCTTTGGACTTTAATTGTGTTGTTCATTCCATGAGATACTTTATCTTGTAGATGCGAACATAAGTCACTGTTATTAAATTCATCCGTGCCTCTATTCTGAAAATTTTCTCTGTCAATGATAATTCATCTATCTGTAATTTTTGCAATGCCTTTGTTTTAATCATGTATAAATCCTTATAGGTTCCCAATTCATCACCAACAGCTGCGTCTGCAAGTTCTGATATGTATGGAGCTGCAGTTTTGGATGCTTGTGAGCAGCTAAAGGCACGCATGGAGCCAATTGCTTCGCGGAAGAATTTCAGTTCTTTTGCTGAGGTATATCCATTGTGTTGAATGGAAAATCATACTATCGTGTGCAAGTTCTGAACTTAATATATAAAGTTCCTCCTCTTAAGTTTCTTAACCACTATAATTTTACTCAATCTGCTAGTCCGCTTGATATTTTGGTCTGAATCACATGTTTAAATAGACTTGAGGCTGCTAAAAGCTGTAAAGTAGATGAGATACTCTGATCATGGCTCCTAAGTAATATTCTTTAAGGAATATTACTGCTGCACTTGTATTATTTACAATGTAGGAAGCCAAATACTGCTGCACTTCAGATTTCGTGCTTTGGGCTTTTCATCCCGGTACCCAGTACTGCTAGTGAATGCGTATCCAGCATAGTTGCGGCACTTTGCTATCACGAAGATGTTTACTAGTCAACTTAGGACTGCATAAAGTAGAGTTCAAGTTATTGTGGGCTTTTCTCTCAAATTTTATAAAGCTTGGGTACCACAGAGGCTTCATAATAAGCTTTTCATGCCTAATAAAGCAGATGACGTTCCTTATCAATCTTGAGGAACTTATATGTCTTATTTTACTTTTCTCTTTTGTTTTTTCCAGCTAGCTAGTGCATGCTATGTAGAAAGAATAGATCTTTCTGCTCATGGATTTCACATCGTACCTGAGATAGGATTTGACTGGAAGACTGGCAAGGGAAATCCTTTCCGTTACCACACTTACGGTGGTGCATATGCTGAGGTAGAAATCGACACTTTGACTGGAGATTTTCACACGAGAGATGCAAATGTCTTCTTAGATCTTGGATATTCTATCAACCCAGCTATTGATGTTGGACAGGTACCTTACATTTGAAACTTTCACTTGCAATCATTATTTTGTAATGCTTAAGCCTGGGGTTGATATAAGGTTCAAAACCTCCTAACAACATATTATAAATATGTTGTAGCTAAGTCTGGGGCAGAGTTAAATCCAATTCTTTAGCATGGATTCAGTATCTGTTACCATTTCCCACAGATAATAGATTAATTCTAGACTTCAACAAGGATGCAAATTTAGTGCTCCTCTGATGCTTGATCTTGATATAGTAAAGAGGGAGTGGGAGTTGGGGAAGAAGCTTTCACAGTATATTTAGGAGTGTTTGGATTGATGAAGGAAACTATTCTCCCTAAGCCATAACATGTGGATTACTGCAGCATCGATCTCGATTCTCTTGTTTGTCATCTGCACTTTCTCCCTATCCCCCAAAACTTGTGCATGGTGTCCTTGATTTTTTCATGTAAACTTTTCGGCAGATTGAAGGAGCATTTGTACAAGGTCTGGGTTGGGTAGCACTAGAAGAACTAAAGTGGGGCGATGCCGCTCATAAGTGGATTCCACCCGGATGCTTATACACGTGTGGACCTGGAACCTATAAGATTCCTTCTGTAAATGACGTACCTCTGAAATTCAGCGTCTCGCTTCTGAAGGTATGCTTTCTTTCTCATTTCTCTTAAGCCCTGATTAATAAATAAAAATATATCCATGGGAAGTCCTTGATCAGCTCTTTCATCAACTACATTAGACCAATAGGAAGAAAAACTGATGTAGTGGAAATTATACTGCAGTTCAAATATAATGAAGCAAGACAATGGAATTTTAGTCTTTGAAATTATGATGTGCATTTCTAGGGATGGCCTTATAAAAAATACTTGGAATGCATGCATGTTTCCTATCCCTTCCAGAGGAATAACTCGATACCAACACAAGTTACACTTTGATCTGCATTAGGACACCAACTCGGCACGTCTCAATCTGCTTTTTATTAGAAATGTTATTGCATATAGGCTGAATGGGGAAATTAAATCGAAAGTAAAAAGCTTATAGTTGTTCTCTGTTCTAAACAGGGCCATCCCAACGTAAAGGCCATCCATTCATCCAAAGCCGTTGGCGAGCCTCCATTTTTTCTAGCGTCATCCGTCTTCTTCGCCATCAAAGACGCCATCATTGCTGCGAGAGCCGATGCAGGGTTCACGGACTGGTTTGCTCTCGACAACCCGGCAACGCCCGAACGTATCCGGATGGCGTGCTTGGACGAATTCACGGCGCCATTCGTTGGCTCTGATTTCCGTCCCAAGCTCAGCGTCTGATCATGCTGGTTGGCCTTTTATGGCTTACAGCGTATACACATGTACACAAAAGAACATTCGTAAATCCCCTGTATCTTAATTTAGAACTATCTATTGACCGAGCTCAAAGTCGGCTGATGTAGATCTGTACAAAAGGATGGGCTCGGATCTGAATATGAATAAAAAACGACAATCAACCAGAATAAATATTTCTCCGTTCCACCCTATTAATGTAAATGTTTAGTTTTACATTTCTATCATATGTTTGAACTATCTTTATTAATTTTACATTCATATCATATCGTATATAAAAATCATTCATGGGTAAACATTTGAAACGTCAAGCCATCACGACCTCTTTTCCCAGCCAAAGGCAAAGAGTCTTCCCAGTTATGATGATATAACAAATTTGGCGGTTTGCAATTTCCCGATCTAAAACCACATGCTCTAGAATTACGATTTGAAAGTCCAGTTGACAAGTTTCTGTGCTATCTTGGAGTAACTTTATGTTTCGCGCCCACGGCGCTCTTTGCATCATTTGAAAATTGTTTCTGAATAATTGTTAACTCCCGATCGACGCTGTTGCTCCCAAGTCACATGAAATGGTCATAAACCATATGAATGGCGGTGCACAGATCAACTTGAATATGGTTGTGACGAAAAGGTGCCGCGATGCACTGGCCATTGGCTAAGTCTAAAAGAAAATAAGATTGACATCGTTTCTGTTCTTTTCTTTTTTTTGTAATATATTTTCAAATCTTTCGACTGAATTAATCTTTACAGATACACGCATATTACCTTTATGATAAAACTTCAAAAATTACTTTGAATGGAAGACGCTATGATGTGAACTCAGTTCTCGCATCTAAACTAAAAATCTAACAAATCAATCGATCTAGTTGTGTCTCATGTGGCTCTACATGTCCTTAGAGATGGTTTTTTCACATTACTCTATGTGGCATTCGAATTGACCAATTCAAGATGCATGGACGTGGGATTTCATCTGGAGGCTAGTGGGATCCCATCTTCCAAATTGTTAGTACTTGGAGTTGGAAGCTCCATGCCCCATGCCCATTAAAAGACTATGCTTGTTGCTTGAACGCAATCACTGTATAAACTGGGGCGTCCCTTTAAGTTCATTCAACAATTCACTAACAAACACAAAGCCCTTTCCCAATGGCTGGTGCAACCAAAATGGCCACTCATAGGCCTCCTGACTTCTTATTTGCCTTAGCCATTTGCTTCATAGCCACTGATGCAGTTGGGGATTACAAGCCTCACAAATATTCATTTCCATCTTCGCCGACTTACGTTTATAAGTCTCCACCGCTACCGACTCTATTGCCGCCTCTTCCATATTACTACAACTCCCCGTCTCCCGAGAAAAAGCTTAAGACGTCGCCTTCTTATCCCTACTCATTGCCTCCACTTGATGTTTACAAGTGTCCATCACCACCATTCATAAAGCTAGTACTCACACTTAGAGAGAGGATGAATAAGTGTTTAAAAGAAACATTGACAAATAGGTAGGAAATAATTTACATTTTTCTTTAAAGTCTAGATGAGGATCAGAAACACAAAACTCCATAATTCTATGATAATCAGAAAGTGTGCAACAGACCATAAATGAAGGATTTAAGGAAAAAAAAATGCTCACGAATTTTATAGTGATTCGGATTATAGATTAAGCCTACGTCCACTCTTCCACATTGACAGCCCACTAGCTGGATTCCACTATATGATCAATCAAGAGATTACAACTCACAAGCATACACTTAGTGATGGAACTCTCTAATTCATTAAGACACTCTTTTATGTTTTCTCCGTTGATCACAATTTATAATGCTCATAGATAAAGACAAGTAAAATGAGATTAGCTTCAGACTTTGGAATCTCAAATTCACGTTCCGACACTCTTCTAGACCGAATGACCTCCTTTAAATACTCCTCTACTCTATACTAACCATTGGCAATCTCCAGAGGAACTTTCTTCCAATCAAGCAGTTGAACATAATCAAGCAAAGGGATCTTGTGGTCATTGAAGTTAGGATTAGAATTTCCACTTAATTTTGATTGCCCATACAATCAAAATTTTGGTTTCTATAAATAGATGCTTCCCAAAAAAGAACACGTTTTTAAGATTGATTTCATCAATTTGTGATTGATTCCATCAACTTATTTATAAAAGGTAAGTGAAATCCTTCACTAGAGAGCTAAACAATGTAGAATAATTTCATAATAAGTTCATTCTAGATCTATAATTCTACACTCTTCCTCGTTTTGGACATGATCTCGTTATGGACTTCATCAGAATAGACTTTTGCAAAAGTCTTCAATAGTTTCTCATAAACAACTTTTAAAGCTATATGTTCTTAATATTAGCATTAGATCTAGAGAGTTTTATCAACTTCAAAACTTAGTAGGAGTTTTTTTAACAATCCCTCCATTTTTTTTTCTTGTGACAAAACTTTTGTGAGGATTAAGGACCATTTCTATATTATCCTGCAAAACAACACTTAAGCAGTGCAACTTATGGAACAAACAATCATAAGCAAACAAGATAGATATAGATACAATATTTCTTAAAAGTTTGCAAAAAAAAAAAAAACTCATAATCACATTAGCAAACCAAAACACTTAAAATCTGCACAAAGTCTCTCCATTTTTGTCAACAGCAAGAGGGTCCAAAAAATCAATAGATTAAGAAAACAGACCAAACCAACAAACACACTAAAATGATAAGAATATTTAAAGAGATGAAGATTTTTCAAAAATCAGAGCTTTCTAGGAAGTTGGACAAGATGGTAATCTTCCAAGTTTTGCACAATCTCCTCAAGCTTGGTCATGCATTGACCAAAGGCAGCTTCAATCTTAGGCCCTGTTTGGTTTGACTTTCAGAAGGGGCTTTGGGACTCTAAAGTCCCTTGGTCAAATGCAAACGCGTCTGGTTCGATTTTTTGGGCGACTTTGGCAAAATACAATTGCATCTCCAAAGGACTCTAAGGGCCCTTAGTCCAAAGCAGTTTGGAGGTCCTTTGGGAACTTGCATTTTCGGAATGCAAGTTTGGGTTACTGTTCATCTTCGGAGAAACCACCGCACGAAGAAGCTGATCGGAGGCCGACGACTGCCGGCCAAGGGGTTGCGCGTGCCGGCGACCGTTGCCTAAGGTCGCCCGACCCCAGCGACAGTCGCCAAACCTCAGGCAACGCCTAGGTCGCGCGACGCAGGTGACTAGTGACCTGAATCGCGCGACCCAGATGGCCGCCTGGGGTTGCCCGACCCCGGCGACCGTCGCCTGGGGTCGCCCAACCCTGGCGACCGTCTGCGGGCCAGATTCGGCCATTCGGCCGCCAGATCCGGCGGTCCAGTGGCCGGACTTTAAAAAAAAAATACAAATATTTATTTTGTTTTTTTAATTTAATAAAAGCCTTTTAACAAATGCAAATTTTATTTTTTGCCAAAGTTGTTTCTCAATGTAAATTTTACCAAACGATATTTACATTTCGGAAAACCCCATTCACCCAAAGGTATTTGCATTTTTGCAAATGCATTTCCCAAAAGCCGAACCAAATGGGCCCTTAGTCATATCCTGGACAGCGTGCTATTTGTTATTCTGAACATCTTCTACAAGAGATTGTATCTGTCCACTAAGAGATTGTGCTATGGAAGCAAGAGGCGTGCAACTTTTGTATTTCGACCTCCTTACCATACTGTTGTGCTTTGATTTTCAAGAGAAGTTCAACTATACAAGGGTAGTTCAGATTTAGTTCGGTCTGAGCACTAGGCTTCTCGACAAAGAGAATTGGAGGAATATCCAAACTTGAAATGAGATTAGTTTGTATCTTGGAAGTATTTTCCTCCCCTTAAACATCAACCTGATGTTCCTTGTCGCCAATAGAATCCTTAGAAAAATGAAAGGCGTAGACGTCCTCTGCGTTTGGTGGAGAACGATTGATGCTATTACTTAAAGTTGATTCTACATTATGCTCTTGAGGAGTTTTCTCATCAAATCTCCCTATTTCTGTGCTATCAGTCTGAGCAACCAGAATTTCCTCCTGCCGTATCACGATCCTTTTAAGTTTCCTTTTATTGATGTTCTTTAACATCTTGTTGTTGATCTTGTCCCTCATTATCAGCACCTGCAGCATCGTCAGCCTTGTCCCTTGTATCATCTCCTCCCTTGTGGGATTCTTCCTTATCACCATCATCCTCGTCTTCTTCTTTGTCTTTCTCCTCTCCATCTTTTTTGCCCGCTTCTTCTTCATCACTCTCATCTTCGTGGTCTTTCTCACTCTGTTTTGCTTCTTCTTCAAATTCTGCCATGCTTGCGACAATATGAGTAAGTAGTTAGTTCTGGATAAGCATGAGATATTTCTAGACAAAAGTTTTCCAATTGAAATTTAGAATCTTGTGGCCGTTGAAGTTAGGAATAGAATTTTCACTTGATTCCGGTCACCCATACAATCAAAATCTTGGTTTCCATAAGTAGATACTTCCCAAAAAGGAATATGTCTTGAAGATTGATTTCATTAATTTGTGATTAATTCTATCAACATATTTATAAAATGTAAGTGAATCCTTCGCTAGAGAATTAGACGATGTAGACTAATTTCCAAATAAGCTCAATCTAGATATGTATCGCAAAATCAATAAGTCTGATTGTGCACTCTTCCTCATTCTAAACATGATCTCATTTTGGACTTCATCATAATGGGAAGTGCTTCTGGGGATAAATAGACTTTTGCAAAATTCTTCGATAGTTCCTCAGAAATAACTTTAAAAGCTATTTGTTCTTAAGATTAGCATTAGATCCAAGAAAGTTTTGTTAACTTCAAAACTTTGTAGGAGTCTTCTCAATAGCTACCACCATCGCCTCCCCCACCGTATGATTACAAATCTCCGCCACCACCATCCCTATCACTACCACCGCTATTCTTTTACAAATCCCTACCACCACCATACCCATCACCTCCGCCGCCACCATCCCCGTCACCACCCCTCCGCCACTACCATCCCTGTCACTACCATCGTCATTCTTTCACAAATCCCTACCACCACCATCCCCATCACCTCCGCCACCACCATCCCCGTCACCACCCCTCCGCTACCACCATCCCTGTCACCACCTCTACCATGTGTTTACAAATCTCCACCACCACCTTCCCCATCACCTCCCCCATCGTATGTGTACAGATCCCACCTCCACTGTCCCCTTTCCCACCAACTCCATATGTTTAAGAATCGCCACCACCTCCTTCGCCATCCCCACCTCCACTGTACATCCACACGTCTCAACCCCCTCCATCGCCCTTTTTACCTCCTCCTTATGTAAATAAATCTGCACCTCCTCCACCATATGTGTATTCTTCGCCACCTCCACCACCTTATTTCATAAGTCTCCACTGCCCCCATCTCCATCACCTCCTCCTCCATATGTTTACATGTTGTCGCCACCACCTTCTCCATCTCTGCCCCCTCCTTATGTCTATAAGTCCCAACCTCCACCGTTGCCATCTCAACCTTTGCCTTATGTATACAAGTCTTCACCTCCACCCTATCCATCACCCCCTCCTCCACATATCTATGTCTCACCACCTCCACCTTCTCCTTTGCCGCCTCCTTTATACATTTGTAAATCTCCACTACCTTCTCCATACGTTTACAAATCTCCACCACCACCTTCACCATCCTCATCACCTACATACATTTACAAATCGCCTCCACCACCATCTCCATCATCTCCTCATCTATATTTTTATAAATCTCCAATGCCACTATTGCATTCCCCGCCTCGTCCATACATTTACAAATCGCCTTTGCCGCCATCTCCATCTCCTGCTCCATACGTGTATAGCTCTTCGTCACCACATTCACAATCTCCACCACCACTTACGTCTATAAATCACCCCATCCTCCATACATGTACAAGTCCCCACCTCCTCCATCTCCTTCTCCCCCTCTGCTGAGCATGTACAAGTCTCCACCACCTCCAAGCTATGTATACTAGACAATTCACACTAGTTTCAAGATGTAATAATCGAGGGAAAATCCAAGCAAACGCTCTATTGGAGTTTCATCAAGGACTTTCTTTCAAGGGCGTTAAACGTGACTGAGGGAACATTGTCAATGCATAGAGACTCAATGGACCAAAGTTTTAGTCAGGCCTTCCCCTTATACCTTTGCTTGAAAGTTTTATAATTTGTACTACCAATAAACAAGAAGAAAATTCACGTAGTTTTCTTTATGTAATTTGAACTATGATTTTTTTCTGATATAATTTTCACTATATCATTGCACATATCATTGCACTACTAGACAAGGTTGGAAGTACTAATAAACGAAGAAAATTCCCGTGGTTTTCTTCATTTCTCTCTCTCTCTCTCTCTCTCTCTCTCTCTCTCTCTCTCTCTCTCTCTTTCTCTCTCTCTCTCTCAAGCTTCCTGTTAATGGAAGTTCTTAGAAGTTCTTAGGTCCAGTAATCGAATATGTAAGATAATTACTCGCTAAAGTTTGTTTTCATTATGACTAGGTGCGTGAGTTTCTTTTTCCATTTGTGTAGAATTGATGTATGTGTTTTGTTATTAATTGTTCATTGAATTCTATCTTATCTCATATGAACCTTCCTCTTTTGATCAAAAGAAAGGTGAAATTCTTAATTCATAGAATAAGTTAACCTACAATATTGGGAAAAGTACCAAAAAAGTCATAAACCTTGGTATCAATTCAATTCAATTCAATCATAAACCTTTCAATTGGACCAACTTAGTCATAAACATTTTCGTATTTGTACCAATTCAGTCAATCCAGTCAATTTAGGCCAGAAATAGCTGACGTGGACATCAATTGTGCCACATGACATAGTCAGCGCCGATATAGACATTTTTAAATAATTTTTTAATATTTTTTATTTTAAATAATTTTTTTCTTTTTTTCTCATTCTTTCCCCTTTTTTTTTCCTTTCCTTTTTCTTTCATTTTCTTTTTTTTTCTTTGGACTATAGTCAGCGATTGGCCACAAGCAAGGCTAGTGAGGGCATCACCACCCTCCCTAGATCTAGCGAGGGCAAGACCCTCGCGGCTTGAGCGAGGGGGCCCTCGTTGCCTTGGTGCAAGGGCTACCCTCACCAGATTCAATGAAGGCATCGAGGGTCAAGCCCTTGCTAGACTCAACAAGGGTTGAGCCCTCACTAGAGTTGGTGGGGGCCACCCTCATCCAAGCGACAAGGGTTGAGCTTTTGCCAGATTCGACTAGGGCCCCCCTCACCTAGGCCGCGATGCCCTGGCTAGCCCTTGCCTATGCCCTTGCCTATGGCTATGGCTAGTACTGGCCACAATCCAAAGGAAAATGAATATTAAAAAAAGGAGAAATAAAAAAATTAAAATAAAAGAAATCTAAAAAAATTTAATAATTATTTAAAATTTCATGTTAGTGCTAACCGTGTCACATAGGATGGCCGACATCCACGTCAATAATTTTTAGCTTAAATTGGCCGAATTGACTAAATTTATACTAATGTGAAAATGTTTAGAACTAAATTAGTCCAACTGAAAGGTTTATAACTAAATTGATATAAATGCAATAAGTTTATGACTTTTTTGGTACTTTTTCCGTACAATATTAGGACTCAATAGTTGTTATATTGAATGGAAATTTCAAAAGTAATCACCAACATTATTGTAATAGTAGAAGAAAATAGGAAAAATCTTCAAAGGAAATAACTTTCCATTAATTGCTAATTGGCAACAATAAAACTCGTCAAAGCTAACGACGCTAAAACTGATGCATTTTATTATTGAACAAGCCTTACGGTACTAATTGAGGCAATTACAAGTCCTAGTTAGAAGCGAAATCAGTGGAGAGTAAAGAAAAATACTCCCCGCAACAAAAATAAAATTTCTTGTAAATTATAGTCACGTGTCACTTTTACAGACAATTCCGAAGAAAGTGTTTGTTATTATATTTATATATACGTGTGTATATGCGTATTAAAGTCTTTTTATGGTGCAAAGGTGATTGCCAGGGTTTAAAGGGCAAAGTATACAAAATGGAAAAGAAATGGCCTGGGCGAAGAATGCAAGAAGAAGCATCTCAAATTGGTGATGATCAGGAGAGTTCTGGCATGTGCACTATGCAGCGCACTTAGGAGTTAGGACGAATAGAACTCTACTAATAAAAGATTAAATAATGAATTGATACGCGGATAGTATCAAAAACGTCAGGATGGCCGAGTGGTCTAAGGCGCCAGACTCAAGTTCTGGTCCTCGTGAGAGGGCGTGGGTTCAAATCCCACTTCTGACATTTTCCTCTGTTTTTCTTTTTGCCTTATCTTCATTTTATTTCTTTCTTCCTTCTTTTTTTTTTATTTCCCTACTTAACAAAGATCCAGTTCTCTGATGATGTATTTGGAGAAGAAACTCTTTTCAATTAATGACGATTATAAGGTGATCAAATTAGCACATACTAGATTTTTTTTTTTTTTTTTCACTTTTCACATTCTTGCCCTGTATATTCATGGGCCATTTCTTGCTGTGTACACGTTCTTATAGACAATGTCATGACTAGATCAGTCATTGTTCACACAGCATAATTATAGCTAAGGATCAGATAAACCACGCAATTTGTTGTATGGTTAAGAGAATGTTGATCTTACGGTCCGCTTTGTTATTTTTGTCCTAATGAGCGTCAAAGAGCTCACGAACATGAGCACAGATTTAGTTTGTTCATCCACTTGGGATTGGCAATTTACGGAGCAGGTCGACGAATTAGAATCAAGTTTGGGACATGAATCCCGATTGAAGAGGAAGCATCTCTTTACACTAATTTCTCCACATATTCAAGGTAGGAAAAGTTTTGGACTTACGATGTCGCGCCCAAATTGTTAGTTCTGGATAGTAAAATAGAGATATATGAGAATCTCTGGCAACGGATGTGGAGTATAGACACATCAAACTTAACAAGGATATGTCTCACTAAAATTATTCATCACTATTGAATGATACAATCGGCTTGTTGATACACATGTAACATAACTTGCACCTTGGTAAAGCATTCTAACAACAAGATAATGCTTAAAATATGTTGAAAATAGTAAATGAAGTGCTATATTTTTCTTCCGCCATCCCGATATCAAAGGAAGAGTTCTTAGCTTAATAGCCAATGGGAGGCGGTCGTGGAGGATATCTGGAGTAGTATGAACCCCCAGGTCGTGAGTTGACTGGAGGTGGTGGTGATAGGTAAACATAAGAAGGTGGCAGTGATGGAGGAGGTGGAGGTGGAGGAGTTGAAGGTGGAGGTGGTGACTTGTAGATGTAAGGAGGTGGTGGAGATATTGAAGGTGGAAGAGGGAAATTATAGTGATAGGGAGGTGGCGGAGAGGGAGAGGGAGAGGAGGTGGAGGAGATGGTGATGGTGAGGGTGATGGTGGAGGTTGAGGTGGAGGTGGTGAATTAAAATGGTAGGGGATTTCAGGAGTTGGAGAATTCGGTGGTAGTGGAGAGATGTAATAGTAGGATGGTGGTGACAGGGATGGAGAAGGTTGTGGAGGAGACCTGTAAGCACATGATGGAGGCGATGGTCAGGATGGTGGAGGATGTGATGGCAAAGGAGGTGGTGGTGATTTATAAACATAAGGAGGAGTGGCTAATGGAGGTGGTGGAGGAGAGTTCTTGTTCTATGTCGGCTAATGGAGGTGGCGGAGGAGAGTTCTTGTTCTATGGTAGTGGTGACAATGATGATGGTGGAGGTGGTGATTTGTAGATATAAGGAGGCAAGGGTGACGATGATGGTGGTGGTGGTGGTGGTTTATACACACAAAGAGGCGGCAATAATTGTGATGGAGGCGGAGAGAACTTGTGGTGATGTGGTGGCTTTATGGCGTGCTTTAGTGGCAGAGGTGGTGATATATATGGTGGAGGACAATGTTTAGGTGGTGGGGAAGACTTATGGTGGTACGGTGCATGAATTGCCTGGTTAGGAGGAGGTGGAAACTTGTGATGATGAGGTGGGTGAATAACATACTTTGGTGGTGGCGGTGGCAGAGATTTATGATGTTGCGGGGGATCAATTATATACTTGGGAGGTGGAGGTGGTGAGTTGTAACAGATGGTGGCGGCGGCGGTGGGGACTATAAGAAGGGGTTGGAGGTGGAGGATGATGCATAGGTGTTCGCAGGGAAGGTGAAGGAGAATATGTTGGTAATGGAACCGGAGAAGGAGGTGGTGAATATGTTGGTCGTGGAGGAGAATAAGTTGGGGGTGGAGGTGGAGGAGAATTCATTAGTGGTGGCTGAGTCAAATATGTTGGTGGTGGAGATGGAGCAGTATTTTTTGGTTGCGGCGGGGGCGAGAAAGTAGGGGACAGAGGTGGAGGCGAATTCATAGGTGGCGGTGGCAGTGAGTAAATAGGGGTGGAGGTGGAGGTGGAGGAGGATTCCTAGGCGGTGGCAGTGGAAGAGAATGCATAGGTGGCGGTGGCGAATACATGAGGGGTGGAGGTGGCGGCGGTGAGTAAATAAGGGGTGGAGGTGGAGGAGAATACTTAGGCAGTGGTGGTGGAGGAGAATGCATAGGTGGCAGTGGCGAATACGTAAGGGGTACAGGTGGCGGCGAATATGTTGGTGGCGGCAGTGAGTAAATAGGGGGAAGAGGTGGAGGAGAGTTCCTTGGTGGTGGTGGTGGAGGAGGAGAATATGTAGGAGGCCGTGGCGAATACGTAGCAGGTGGAGGGGAATTCATAAGTAGCGGTGATTGAGAATATGTTGTTGGTGGAGGTGGAGTTTATTTTGATGGCGGTGGCGAGTAAATAGAGGGTGGAGGTGGAGGAGTCCTAGGTGGTGGTTGTGGAGGAGGATCATATGTATGTGGCGGTGGTGAATACATAGAGGGTGGAGGTGGAGGTGGAGGGGAGTGAGTTTATAAGCGGCAGTGGCGGCAAAGATGTTGGTGGCGGCAGCAAGCAAAAAGGGGCTGGAGGTGGGGGAGAATTCCTAGATGGTGGCAGTCGAGGAGGAGAATACATACTTGGCGGTGGCGAATACATAGGGAATGGGGGCGAAGGGGAATATGTTGGTAGTGAAGGTGGAGGAGTATATGTTGGCGGTGGCGGTGAGTAAATGGGGGTGGAGGTGGAGGAGAATTTGTAGGTGGCGGCGGTGGAGGAGGTGAGTACGTCCGTGGCAGAGGAGAATAAGTAGGGAGCGGAGGTGGAGGGGAATTCACTGATGGTGGCAGTGAAGGTGGCGAATATGTCGGGGTGGAGGAGGAGAGTAAGTCGGCAGTGGAGGTGAACGTATCGGCACTGAGGGGAGGCGGAGGAGAATATGTCGGTGGTGGAGGAGAATTCAGGGATGGTGGCGGTGGAAGAGGTGAGTAAGTAGTCAGTGGGGGAGGAGGAGGAGGCTCGTAAGCATATGGCGGCGTAACATAAATTGGCGGGGAACTATCGTAAAGGTCATCGGCAGACGAGACAACTGCGACGAGGCAAAAGGAAATGGCATAGACCAGCCTAGGCCAATGCCAAGACCACCTCCGAGTTGCCATGGTCGCTCGACCTTTTGGATTACTCCCGATTAGAACTAAAGTGGGGAAGGATCAGTGGGCTCTAATACATTATAGAGAGGTCTCTCCACGCACTTACTAGGGTTAATAAATCTCTTCAATGAACTTAAACAGGCTGCATTCCAGATTAAAGTAAGACCCATCACTCAAAAAGCCCCCCACCACGTTGCAAACTCTTTCTTTATACATATCGAATGAGAGGATTTTCTAGGAAGGATCAGGGATTCCAGGCACGACTGGCCAATTAGCAAACCTACGAAGAACGACAGGAGCTGAAAGGTGCGATACAGAGAGCCCTCCAATCCAATGCAAGTAGTACGCATCCATCTTTAGTTCATTAACGAAGAAGGACAAGAATGAGCAATTGATAGGTATGAAACCATTTAACTAGCGGGCATCCCAACAACATGCAATCTTGCAATGAACGTAACCCAGCATCATGAAGGCCACGAAGCATATGTAAGGGGAGACCATTCATCAATCCAGACTGCATAGTCGTCGTTTATGATAACTTTATTGACGCTGGGCACTTTGCCGGTATGCTGTCGTAGGAAGTCCTCAATTCGAGTGTGAATGAATTGGCGCTTCAAGGAATGCATCAGACAACACGATCCTAGCACATGTTCGTAAGCTGTCAAAAACAATACTTGATTGCACCAGTCAATTGTTAGTATTTTTAATATCAATATTTCGTCACGTTTTCATTCAAGTATGAAAACTCCTCATGTATCGAGAAAAACTCATGTGGAGAAACCATTTATGTCCGTTTTGCATGTCAAAATTGTCAGCTACTTGAACCTGGGACATTCGTTGCCATTTGGTAATCTGGGGCTTATAATGAATGCAGCATCACTAATAAACCGGGATGATGCGAAGGTAACTCTGGTCATGCTGTTTTTTTGCTTGTCACGAACCGGCCAGAAAGCATGAGCTCCTAAAGACCACGGTGAAGGCAATTTGATTCGGGCTTCAGATCATGTCAATCAAAATCGACAACCATAATCCGAGTTTTGGTTATTGCGTCGAGAGAAGCAAGATGCAGTCGGTCCCAGCAGGTCGAGAGGAGCAAAGATATAGTCGGTCCCAGCAGGTCAGACCGGCAATTTTGATCTCCCCTATTCAGTATCAAATCAATACATCTATTGCAAGCAAATCAAAGATACAAACGCAATACTACTCAACTCCCTTTATGTTCATCGAAATAGGAAAAAACTAGAAGAATTATCTCATGATGCCTTATATTGGATCTGAGGATAATCATCCCTGTTTTACTATCGCACAACGAACAGCATCGCGTCAAAGTCAAAAGTCAGAGTAATACCAGGGCCTATTAATTGTTTCCAAGCTTCATCAGAAAATGATACGACGGCCGAGCTAGGCAATCCAAAATATAGACGCCGGTGGGATGGATGATTGACCCTAGAGGCTGTGGTCAGCAGTCAATTATATTTCTGATATATAGAGATACACATGTTTACAGCCACTCAGATTTAGTTTATCATGGTCAAAGTATTCCTCATTCCTCAGCATTCTTCCTCAACACATTTCTGCAACGCAACGCCGAATCTCGTGAAGCACATTCAAATGAATCATAAAATTCATGAGGGACAGTGCAGCTAACTATGTAAAAACAACCTGAAAATTTATAGAAAATACAAAGTCCAGCTATCTGACAGCTGTTTCTGTACCTACTTCATAGCTCAGCTTTTCATATCAAGTAAAACCCATTGTTTTACTAAGCAAGGTGCAACAAACAACCTCTATGGTGCACCACCCAAGCTCGAGAAACGAACAAAAGAAATGAGAATTCGCCTTTGAGTTCATTAATGATTACTTTTTACTCTTTTGGATGCATCCACGAACACCTCAGTGTAACAAATAGGGCAAGCCTGAGAGAAATCGAGAAGTTGCAATCAGTAACTTCTTGCATCTGGTGAAGGAAACGCGAATAGTTTCTCCAAGAAAATGATAAACCAATAAACAATGAAATTTGACAATTACCTTGTTGATACTGAGCCATTTGGCACCGCAGCCAGCATGGTACATATGATTGCAAGGAAGGGTCATACGCCGGTCTCCTCGTTTATACTCCATCTGGCAAATCACACATCTGTTTACATCACAGAGATTGGGTTAGAACAAACGACAAACTGGGGCAAAGCTGGCATTAGTTTCTTATAAATGCTGTACTGCAATCCCTATTGATAATCTCATTCACTTGCAGGCATCCAAATGAATAAGGAATTTGTTACTGCAGAGAAGAAGATTTTAATGTACTCGACCATCCATTGCCTGCTACAGCACCCTTCACTCATTATATGATCCTAAACTCATGATTAGAGGTGGTGCACAAAAAGTTGCCAGTTAAGTAAAAACAAAAAAATACTTCCTTGCTTTCCGGCCAAAATATAAAATATTTATCTGAATTTCAAAAAATTATGAAAAAGTTATACGTGAATCTACATGTCAACATTTATATGTTGTGAAAGACTAAAAGTTTCAGATGTTTTGAGTTATTGAAAATTTGGATTAAGCAAAAAGCAAATATAAAACTCTATCCGAAGACACCCGCTTTACTTTTAACTTAAATCATGGGTTAAAATAGACAGGCTAAAGACAATGACATCAACTTGTACCTTTCATCTCGTGATCTTCTCCTGGAAAAAAAACCACGCTTGTATTTGGAAATTGGAAGCAGACTTATTTGTTCTTGCGAAAGACCTCGACTCTGAGTTCCGACAGTTTCGCCTAACTCAAGTAACTCCTGTGCATGATATATCGTATCAGCGACTCTCACTTGAATGCATAAATCACATGCAAGAACACTAAATTTTGAAATAAAATAACTAGGGAAGGCATCACAAGCCTCACTGATCAATCATTAGACATGAAACAGTGAAATATTAAGCTCAAACCTCGTAAGTCATGTTGTCAGGATCTATGTTGTCTTGCCAAACGACCTGCATTATCGGCAAGTTTAACCATGGTTATCAAGATGGTTGACATTTAGAGCACAAATTACTTGAAGAACAGAACTTGATTTGGATAAGCCAGAGCTAATCAGCTCATTATAACTTTCTAGAACCTCATCTTGGATTTTATAAGCACATTCAAAGATAACCATAAGCAGTCATATACTCATTGTCATTGCAATCAGATAAACCACTTTGGAAGTGGGATGGGTTATCCAACTGTAAATACCACTCCTTGAGAACATATTGATGTTCACGGTATGAAATAGTTAGTGCAAAGAAAATACAACAGGTCGACAATATGATTCCTACTTTGAACCACGCTAGAAGTGATAGACTACAAAGCTACAGACCTGATAATCCTGTGAATTGTGATGCCTTCGTGGACCTGAAAAGCACAGAATGATTTAAATAAGATTCCAAAAATTTTTAAGTGACAAAAATTCTATATTATCCAAGAAAAAGAATATCAAGTAGCCTGAAGAGATTTGTGCAATGCCTTCAAAGATGGTCACAATAATATTTTGAAACCCAAAATGCATAAACAGGAAAATGGAACACTGAGTTAAATCAGCATCATATTCCCTGGAAGTTTGTAATAGAGCTGCTACTGTGTTTGCTTAGGAGATAATAAGTAAACTCCATAACAAAGTAGAAAACCTAGTCTCCACAAATGTGGTTGAGATTACTTGTATTTAGAGTGATAAGAGTATATGAAGTGTCTCGCTGCATATAAACAGATGCCCGCGAGAACAACCTGGATAAGTTACAAGGAGGAAGGCCCAATGAACTAACAATATTACTCTGACGGCATTTTCTTTTGAGTATCAATACCCGGTGTGTCAATATCACCACACAACAGCCAGGATAAAATTGTGCCAATAAACAATTGTTACAAAGGTAGAGGGAAGTTTCAAGGATGGCCAGATGCTTCTTAGAATAGTGTTTCTTAATAATGGGAAAGACTCTTTTAACTTTGAAGATGTGACAGTTGCTAATGCTTAGATCCAACCAAGAAGAGGAAATAGTTCTCCTCCTTGTAAGTCAAGATGGTCGTCTTATCTTCAAATCCACTAATTGACCAATGCCCATATTACAGGTGCTTTTATGAAAAGAAATGAATTTGTCGATTTTCAGAGTAAACTATGCAACAATTGCTCAGTCCCGCCATTGGATAAGATCTTAAGGAAAAGCTATGTCTGATGTTATAAGCCGGCATTGTGATATTCCAAACCACTCTTGGTACCAGGGCAAAAAAGGTCCTCACAAACAAAAGTCGACAACATCCTATATCCATGGACAGCCACGAAAAACCATGCCAGCGACTTATGATGAGAATTAGGCAATGCTTAATCACCTTCTAATGAGGTTAAAACAATAAAATCTTAACCAGTACCTCCGGAAAAATAATTTTACACTATCAACAATAAGGTTGATGCACTGCTGTAAAACATAGAACTCACATGCTGCAGAGTGGTCACGAGATCCACTATTTGCATTCCCCTCCCATCCACTGCTTACTGCAGGAGTCTGCTCATTAGTCATTGAAGGGCTAACCATAGGTCTTCTAATCTCATGATAGGCTTGTCCTTGACCATCCACTTCATACGAATGACCATAATCGTAATATGAGTAATTATTACCATATTCTGATGAACCCATTTTGTAGTAGTTTGTATTCACTGGTGGATATATGCTCTCCTGCATAATATAAGAAGGAAATAAAAGCAGAATTAGTGCTAGACTAAGATCTGAAAATACAGGAAACCAGAAAGATGCCCACAAATGCTCCCATAGTTAGATTGGCAAGTATAAATTACGACGGAAAGTAGAGAAATATTGAGTCCTGCCGTGAATTCTCCTCTTCCCAAAAAAAAAAAAAAAAATACGGAGAAGCAAAAAAAACTACACAGATACAGACCAGCCACCTCTCCAGAAATGGAAAACAACATAATCAACTAATAGGTACCTGAGCATGAGAAGCACCAGAAAATATGAAATTCACGTGTTCATATGTAAGACCCTCGAAATACTCCATAAAACTTTCGGATGTATTGTACGGGTAGCCAGTGTTAACATATTGAACATCCATGTTCCAACTCATCTCAGACCACTGTCAATTCCCACCTGGAATGTTAATGAAAGCAGATAAACGTCCACCCCGTATTAAAGTATCAGAGAGCACGAACACAAAGGATCCAGAAATGCATACCGAGCCTAATCTCTCGCAACCGAGGCTTGCAAATCCATTCAAATACAGTATGCCCCATCCATTACGTGATCCGGGTATCCTATCTTGTCATAGATCCTGCAATTGAGATGACAATAAAATCGAGCTCAGGCCAGGAAAGAAGCATCTCACGGGAACAGCACTCGCACCCAATGCTGCTAGCCATGCTTATAATGCAGAGATTACACGGATATCATAATTTTCTGCAATAATATGGCGACCCCTTAATGTTAGCCCTGCTTATAGTGCTACCGCGCTTATAACGAATGGCGATCGAGGAAATTCGAGTCATGGCAAACAACAGCCAAGGAAAAAAAAAAAAAATCGTTTTTGGGGGGCCGGTGCATGCATGCTGAAAGAACAGTAATTCACGGTGATGTAGTGCAATTCTCTGTTTCATCAGCAGAGTAGCAAAAGACGACTCTCGAGATCGTGCTCTGCGTCCGTCCCCTGCATGCCTCATCGCTCGATGACAAGATAGAAACCAGAGCTTCGAGCCTCATCAACGGACACCCGCCCGGAAGCAAAAGAGGAATTCAAAAAACTCCAGAAGGAAAGAAAGAAAGGCGACCGAGAGACGCCAATGCCGTTCCAATTCCACACGATCTCCTCTCTGATCAGATCGTCGCCAAATC
The DNA here is from genome assembly GCA_017140595.1 of Eucalyptus curtisii. Classification (NCBI taxonomy): domain Eukaryota; kingdom Viridiplantae; phylum Streptophyta; class Magnoliopsida; order Myrtales; family Myrtaceae; genus Eucalyptus; species Eucalyptus curtisii. The sequence continues at coordinate 6,600,361 of CM029503.1, forward strand.
AAAACAAACCAAAAAGAGAAGCCGCAGCATTGGCCGAAAGCCGCGAGCCGTTCCAGACCGCAAGAAAGAAACTTCGAAATCAGAGAAGACGGCACGCATAACGAGAACAGCAACGGGACCCACAAAATAGAAAAAAAGCACGCCCGACGATCGCCTCTCCAGTTTCGCATTTACCGGTGTCGCCTCGCCCGCCGACCGGGGGCTCTCGTTCAGCGGCGGAGCAGGGGACGACGGCGACGACGACGACGATGAGGAGGAGGAGGAGGAGGAAGCCAGCTATATAGCCTTAGCTCGAGGCGCGCGATTCCCGGCGAGAGAACCTCGGGTGCCCCCCCGGCTGGGGCTGGTTCTTTCCTCGGGAAGAATGGCGGATGCAGAGAGGGGTGGGGAGGAGGAGGAGGAGGATGGAGAGAGAGAGGGGCGGAGATTATATAAACAAAAATGGCGATGCGGCAGGAGTGAGTATTTTAAGTATAATATAAATGGCTCGCGAGCAGCAAAGCGATGTCGAATGCGGAGGTGATTTTCAAAGGCGCAGAGCGAACAGCATTAGATTCCTTGTAGAGAGAGAGAGAGACAGAGAGAGTGTGTAGAGTAGAGAGAGAACCGACATTCGTCGCTTTTTCCGGGAGGGGAGGGTCTCTGCCTTTCTCTCTCTCGTCTTGTTTGCCTCCTCCTCGGTCGATGTTGAACGGAGGAGAGAGAAAGTAGAGAGAGAGAGAGAGAGAGAGAGAGATGGGGGGGTTGAAAAAGAAAAGTTGGGGGGGGAGGAGCTTTCTCTCTCTGCGACTGGGGGACTGGGGAGGAGAGAGAGAGAGAGTGTGAGGGGGAAGGTGTTGGAGGAGGTGGTGGTGGCGCCTTTATGCAGTGGTTTCAGGAACACGCGAACTCCGTTAGCTGGGCTATGATCCCGTGCGCCGCGCCCCCCGCTGCAACCGCGCGTTCGCCGATCTCCCACCTTCGGATTTTGTCCGATATATATTTCTACTCTATTCTACTCTAATTCTTACTTTCAAGGTTGCTCTGCCTTCTTGCAAAATATGAGAGTCGAAATCACTTTAATTTTCCTAAGAACGTGGAAATTTGAAACCCCACCTCTTTATTCTCACATGAAAAGGATGATCATCAAGGTAAATCATAATGATTCACTAAATATATGCTTACCTAATGGGTATTGAGTTATGTCAATCTTGAGCTCAGATTTTCGAGTTTATAAGTTTTCCTTCTCGTGTGCTTGCACACATGCTAATGAGCCTAGTTAATAAGAGCCTTCAAGAAAGAGAAGTCGCGGATTGAAATCACAGACTCATTTTAGAGCATGGAGTTAGTTTTTTATCGAAACTATTCAATTTTGGGGTGTGATTTATATTATCTTTCTCGCTTTTACTTGTGTTTTTGCGTCGAATCCCAATATTGATACCGATTCCAGCCATTCAATATTTTACGAGCAGGTGGCTTAACGGTCGAGTTTGGCGACGTGGCACTTTCGAGGACGGCAGTACATCATAGGACGAGACATGCTGTTAAGCACCGTTGACGCGTGAATCGTGGCAATGAAAACTTACCCGAATTGAAAACTAAGGATAGGAGACATTGAATCTAGGAGCTAAGCCCCACCTTCCCCCCACAAAAAAGAAAAAAAGATGGAATAGGAGAAAGAAATTGAGATAGGACATTGACCAAACGACATAATAGGGGGTGGTGGGGGACGGGAGGAAGGGGAGGGGGGCGTGAAGGTGAAAGGAGATGGACGAGGGAAAATGAGGGGAGAGTAATGATGGGGGATTGGCGAGGGGCGGAGGCGTGGGTGAGCTAACGACGACGCCTTTGACACTACAAATTATGACAGGCAGGTGACCCGAATAATGATCGCCCCCTCCCCCTCTCTCTCTCTCTCTCTCTCTCTCTCTCTCTCTCTCTATCCTTTTTTCGTTCTTTTTTTTTTTTTAATGAGGAAGGAGTGGTGCGTGTCACGTGTAGGGCCTAGAGACAGGCAGGCCTCCCCGCATGAGGCGTTCACGCACATTTGCGCTTGTCCTGTTGTCCGCTGCTCTTGCAATGCAAACTGCAATCTCTCCCCCCCACCAACCACTTCTTAGATCGGATTAAAACTAATCTCACCCACCACCAATCTTGGATTTGTTTTTTTCTGGGTCGGAATTTGTTGTTTACGTCTCGATTTCTTAATAGACTATTGAAACTTTAAGATAGACAATTGGCACGATGGGTAAACAATGAAACGCGATGTGAGCACATGGAAACATTTTTGGGACTCCGAATTGTATTGATTCAACTCGTGGGAGATAATTCCAAATCCATATGTGCTTATGAAACTCGTTAGGACCCATTAACCTTGTCATGTAGTCTTAGGTTTTTCTTTAATGGACCACAGCGGATCAACAACCATACTAACCTACGGAGCCACCATGTCATTGTCATGCCCAAAGGGCAGGATAAAGCTAGCAGCTAAAATGGTCCAACCGAGTTGGTCCGAGTCAGTTGAACTGAAGAGAGAAAAAGGGGGGCAACTGCAAGTTTGCCAAATTCATGACATCACATGGGAATTCTTTCAAGAACTTATAGCTAGAGCAAGTCAAATCAAGACATGAAAACAACAACCAAAAAAAGAGATTTGGTAGCCAAAACCATCCCTTTGACAGCAACACCACCAAGTTGGAAACGAGAGTCTAGGTTGGAAAATGGCTTGAATCTCGTGGGATTGGAAGGTGGAGGAACTTTTAAGGGAAGGGAGGCGAGTGGGGGTGCAATCACTGCCCCGAGGGACAAAATGAGAGGAGGGAAGCCAAAAGCTGTCAGTCATGTGGGGGGAGGGAAGGCCATGAATTGAGTGGGGGGACGAGGGGATCGAGCACAAGACCTGACGTGCAAGGAAGGAAGAATCGATGTCGTCGTTCTTCACATCTTGGAAAAAAGAAAGGTGCAAGTAAAGCAACAGGACCCTGCAACAGCGGATGGCAAAAGACCAGATCATGAGCGCATATCCTTGAGGAGAATGATTAAGAAATTAAACAAGCATTGCCCTCTGTTTTGATGCATCTTTAAAGTTCTCTGATTAATCTATAAATGGTTGGTTCCGGGTATCAAGTTCGAACGGAAAAGGATGTGCGAGAACTTTTCTAGAGCCATGACAATTATCGAAAATTCATCATGTGAAAGAACTTGTTCATGCATCTAGATCTAATAGTGCACAAGCCTTAGTCATTAATTTTGATGGTCCAACTAACTATAGTTTTCTCTTGATCCTGGGAATTGTACAGGCTTTAATATAAGAAATGATAAGGGGAAAAAGGGGGGTGGGAGTGGACCCATCATGTTTTTCTAATTTGGAAAAACAGAAAAGATATTTGCTTCATCCAATGAAATGGGATGAGATGAGAACCTTCTTTTTTGTCAGCTTGCTTGAGGGTGGAGAAAAGACGCATGTTGTTTTTCTTCATGTTATCTACAACACAGGTAGATGAAAAGGAAATAATTATAATAATAATGAGCTCAGTTTGGCATGGAAGGCATCTCTAGGCGGAAAGACAAAAGGCAGAACTGAGTTGTCACCGTCTTTATCTTTTCAACCCCACTTTGGTATTCCTGATTTCTTTTTCCCAAGAAAATCAAAGGCGTAAGATCACAAGGATCATTGGATCAGACAAGGGTATTTTAGAGCAGCAAACATTCTTGGACTAACCAGACAATAGAAAAAGTGAAAGGAAGCAGCGGCTGCAGCACCAACTTGTCTTTTGCTACAAGATGGTTTACTCGGTTCCTCCCAGAGTAACAGCAGATCAAAGAATCAATCTGCAATCTCCTTTCACATTCTTCCCCAACAAGAGGCAAAAGGACTGGATTTTAAGCCAAGAAAAAGGGAGGGACCGGATTGAATACATGAAACCATATGCTCCTGGTGAATAGCAAGTCACCGAATACAAGAATCCTGCATCAAGAGCAAACATAATCAGAAATAAAATTAGTGCCCATTTGTACACTGAACGAGAATCTTTTTCAGGTTAATACTTCTTACAATTCTTCTTTCCGTTCCCCCAAACAACAGCAAGGCTACTGATCAGGATAGTAGCGACTATATTAACCAATTTGAATACTGTATTATAATGAAAGTGCGGATAGAGATTAACAGTGTTCATGCGGTGGGTCATTTATATAGAAGTATGAAGCAATACAGAAAATCGCTTGTAAATTTTATCACTTTTGAAGGCCATATAAACCAAAATCCTGCTTGAAAGTCCATCATTTCTTACGGTAGTGGGGCGCAGGCACCTGCCTGTAGATTAGAGTGAAACGGCTAGACTGTTATGCTTGGCTGAGTTCATTCCATATTGCAGCCAAACCACTTCACATAATTTGATGCTTTCATGCTTGCGAGGATCAACTCTATCATGAAATCACACATTAAAAATTGAAAAATCTGATACATGTACTAGTTTAACGACCAATTACCATCACTACTTTAAGAGAACTATCCGTTCCAAGATCAACTTCAGAGGGGATAACATATACTAAATTAGCAATTGCAAGATCGCAGAATCCTCGTAATTCCAGAACCCCAGAAATCAAAGCAAATATGCAGTCAAAACTTCAGTAATTTCGCTTCACATCGCTCACAAGCATCGAGGATGATTGGATTTAGTGGTCGAAGAATCTGATTCCAAGATGCCTGCAGAGCACAATGATGGCAACTCTTGTTTCAGAATGCAGTGGGAGCAGCCAACCTCACTCGCTTCCTGAATTAAGTAGATCATATACTACATCTTTGACTTCCCCAGCCTACCACTACATATCCAGTTTATTCCATGTCCTCAGAAAACCTGTTGAGATTAGGCCACAAAAAATACATAGATAAAGCGTCCAATTCGTAGAATAAAAACGCAATAGAATAAATTATAAATTGGTGGCAGAAAATTACTTGACCTGACCATCAGTGCAGGATTCAAGTAATGGTGACACAGCACCATTGAATCTCTTTGACCGACCAGAGCTAACCAGCATTTAGTCATCCAAGCACCAGGACCACTGAAACGGTATCATGAATTGCAAAAGATCGACCAGAGCAGGAACTGCTGTAAAGTTGGCGGACTGAGAATTTTAGCAGGGAAGCTTTCTTTTGGAGAAGCGGGCATAACTAAGATAAACCCAATAAAAAAAAGCATCCGCATAGTATTGCCAGATCCACTAATTCAATCACATTAAAGTAATAAATGATAAAAATACCTCTATACGGACTAGCTGCAGAAAGCTCTGGAACAAGCATGACAGCCAGTACCTCGAACATTGGGATGCATACTGATCACCCATCACAACTTTCCAATGAAGAAGCTGCAATAATTGCATAAACTTGAACTGACCATGTCCCATGTACTCCATACATCAAAGCAAAATAAAAAATACTAGAGAAAGATTCAATAAATCGCGATACCGTTTTACTTCTTTTCTATTTGTAGTCCTAGTCTTGCTCTGAATATTAATCTCAATCAACCTAGGATCCTTGTAAAAAAATGCAGATAGCTTCTGGTCTTCTTTCCTTATTGATAAACAAAGATGCATAAGTTACGATTTCTGAAGAGGATCTGATTTTAAGCTCCACATAGATGGCTATAAGGGAGATTAAAAATTCTATCCGCACGATCGCTTCTATGTGGCTGAAGAGTGTTTTACTTGTCACTTGCCATTAGTCCAATCCATAATATGTGTGAATTACTCCAAAAGGAGCGCCTGGTGAAATAATTTTTATCCCGCACGAACTTGTCCAGCTGCCTGCATGCTGCGGGTGCTCATAAAATGACCACCGCTTCAAATTTCTGGAGCATCGTAATGTGCCCATCAGACTCGAGCTCAAGTCAAAATGCTGCAGAGCCTCAAGCCACCAGTGGGTATCAATCAAATTCAAAGAGAATGGTCACCCAAATTAGAAATATCAACCATATTCTCGACAAGATGCAGCTGTCTTGTCAATATGACAAGGCATTGATAAATCCATTCCGATTGAGGGTGTGATTTATCCCTAACAATAAACTCATGAACAACTCCATTAACCTCAATTGAGCTACATCCCGGAGTCTTCTCTACTCCTCTCTTTGTCATCATCTTCCTCACCTTCCTAGCCTCTTCCCACATGTTTGCTTCTCCATACATATTCGCCAGTAGAACATAAGTACCACTGTCATGAGGATCCAACTTTAGAAGTTCTAAAGCCACTTTTTGTCCCAGCAGGACATTCCTGTGAACTCGACAAGCAAAAAACAGTGGGCCCCAAACTGCAGCATCTGCCTCCATTGGCATGCTCTCAATAAGCTTCATCGCCTCTTCCAATAAACCAGCCCTTCCAAGAAGGTCTACCATGCAAGAATAATGCTTAAGCCTAGGGAACAGATTAAATTCAGAAGTCATTTGAGAGAAGAAATTACGCCCAGCTTCAACCAAACCCCCATGACAACAAGCTGATAGTACCCCTAGAAATGTGACCTCATCCGGCTTCAGTCCATTACCGATCATTTCCCTGAAGAAAGTTATTGCATCCAGTGCATACCCATGATGAGCTAAACCGCATATTAATGCCGTCCAGGTTAAGGAATTTTTCACCGGCATTTCCAAGAAAACACGGAGAGCTCTAGGAATATCTCCACACTTGGCATACATGTCAATAAGAGCAGTTCCCAAGGCAACATTGAGAGAAAGCTTGTGTTTCTCAATGTAGTGGTGAATCCATATCCCAACTTCAAGAGCCCCTAGTTGTGAGCAAGCCGATAAGCAATTAACCATGGTAACTTCGTCTGGTCTTGTGTTGCTGGATTGCATTTCATGGAACAAGGCCAGAGCCTCCTTGCTACGGTTAGCTTGAACATAGCCACCTATCAATGCATTCCATGGAACAACATCCTTTTGAGGCATGCCATCAAAAATCTCACGAGCAGTGTCTAGAAACCCAAATCTTGCATATCCAACGACCATCGTGGTCCACGTAACAAAAGTTCTCACCTTCATGTTATCGCAAATTTCCTGCGCTTGCTCAAGATCCCCACACTTAATATACATGTCCATAAGAGCATTGGCGAGAGGCACAGTCAAAGTCAACCCGTTCCTCTCGATCAATTGGTGGAATTCTCTCCCTAGTTTCAAATCCTCCAATTGGGCACACGAACAGACCATGCCAATCATCGTGACCTCGTCCGGCATAACGCCCTCTGCCTCCATCTCACGATACATTCTCAGAGCATGATCCGGGAGCCCACTCCTCACATACCCATTGATCAAGGAGTTCCACGTAACCAAGTCCCTCACAGGACTTTCGTCGAACACCTCACGTGCCTTCCCTACCTCGCCCCACGAAACGACCATATGGATCACCGCATTGCACACGAACAAATCACCCTCGAATCCCAACTTCACCACGTGGCCAAGAACCCCACGGCCCGCACGCTTCATCGACGAATCACCAGCGCATATCTTCAGCAGCAGGGGAAAAGTGTAATTATCCGGCCTCGACCCGCCGTTCCTCAGCATCCGCCGGTACAGGGCGAGCGCCCCGCCGGGCCTCTCGCTCTCCGCGAAGCCCCGGATGGCCACGTTCCACGAGAACGCGTTCGGGTCGGCGGCGCCGCACAGGATCCTGGCGCAGTACCCGAGGTCCCGGGACTCGGAGAGGGCGCAGAAGGCGATGAGGCGGCTGAGGGCGAGCCCGTCGGAGGCCAGGCCGGTGGCGACCATCTGGGCCTGGACCTGCATGAGCTGGGACAGGGAGCGGCACCGCTCCAGCAGGGAGAGGAGCGGGTCCGCGAGGACGGAGGCGTGGGTGGTGTTCCAGCTCGCGGGCTTGTCCCGGTGGGGACGGAGCGACCGCGTGTGGAGCGCGGCGACCGGGAGAGGGCTCGCCGGAGGAGTCCGGAGCCGGCGGCGGAGGAGGGATCGGCCGGCGAGCGCGTGGAGGGGGATCATCGGAAATGCGGGTCGGTTATTGTCATCGGAGCTTCTTTCTCGTCGTGCAGCTCTCCATGCAGGGGATGGGAGTGATGAAATTCGAGCGCGGACGTGGTTTTCCCCGCCTACCGCATTAAGTAATTTTCTATTTGAAATAATTAATTAAGTCATCCGTAGTTTTTTTTTTTTTTTTTTTTTTTGAGTCAAAGTTAGGGATGTGGAACCAAACTGGATATACCCAGAAATCGGACCAACCCACCAAGAAAATAAGGTTGGGACCGATTCCCAAAATTCGGAACCGATTTAAATCGGTCTGGAAACCAATTCCCATTGATTACCTACCTGGAAACCGATTCTTGAATCGGTTTGGGAAGCCTAAGTCCAAAACCCTACTTTTTCACCCAATTTCTATGTCAAACAAGTTCTCTTCTCGTTCTCGACGTCTCTCAATTCAGCTTTGCGTTTCGTAACAATGTTTTCATAGTGGGTTTGTCGTGAGAGACTGGCATTCGCGAGTGGAAAGTGTAAAATTGAAAATTTTTTGGGATCTTCCTCACCTAAACAGTGCTTTGGATTTACCGTGCCCGTTTTTTGGTTATGAGGGTATTTGTTCTTTTGTCAATGCAATTTTTCTGTAGTCGTTTGAGTGGGGCGCATGATGCGAAAATGGGAGGCGTGCTCGTGAAGGGATATTAATTGTGATGCTGGAGGGTTGGGTGGTTCTGCTAATCATGGTGTTTTTCTTTCAGGTTCGTTACTAATGATCGAACCACCCAAAATGATTTACATCTGCAACGTTGGGTATGAAGTCTCAGAGGTACATATTCTCTTGCAGCTTTTGCTCCCAAGTAAATTCTTTTGGGTGTAGAAATAGGGACGGTAGGGACGTTCTCACATATTAATGTAAAATTTGGAACCGTATAGAATATCGAACGGTTGCCAAATAGATTCCGCTGAAAATAGGGTTGATCCTAGAACCGAGTCGAAAAAACATGGTGATTCCAAAACAAGGTCCAGTGCAAATAGGGCCGAACCGGAAAAATAGGGTGATTTCAAAATAAGGTCCAATGCAAATAGGGTCGAGCACAGAATCCAAGAAAAGGTAATCGATTATAATAGGGTCAAGTATAGGATCCAAGTCTGGAATCTACTCACCTTAGACCCAATCACCCCGAGTCAAAGTTGAGTTATGCATCGTTTAAGACGCTGTTTGGTAAATAATTACTATTTTTGTTCCTTTTTGTTTAATGGATTTGGAACGGAATTAATAGTAAGAAAAAGTTGCTTCTTTGTTTCTGGAAATAACTCCAGAATCAAAGTCTTTTTCATTTTTTTTTCTCTCTTTTTTTCTTGTTTTCTTCCTTTTCTTTTTCACTAGCTAATTCAAGTTAAGTTTATGGAAAATGTATCAAAGAGGTTATAAGCTTAGGTTACGTTTGGTCATCCAGATTTCTAATCAGGATAGGATTAGACAAAATATGATATGAAATCTAAGAGATTTTATTATATCATATCAATTGTTTGGCGATTGCAATAATAAAGTCAAATATATTCATATCATATCATATATATTGTTTTGTATAATTGACATATCAATATAAATGAATGACAAATTTTACAAACGAAGACGGTAAAAATCTATCGCGACACTTTTGTCTATTTCATTTTCCTTTCTTAATTTTTTTTATTTCTTTCTTTCCCTTCCATCATTCTTTAATAAAATTTTATTAAATAGAAAACTATACTAAGACCTAAAATACTAAAACACCTCAAATATGTAATAAATATATATTTATATATTGAGTTTATATTATAAGATATAATTAAATTCGAATATATAAATAAAAATAAGATTAAATTAAAAACCTAAATTGTTATTTTGAATTTCTTATATTAGAATTCAAATATTATTTATATTAAAATATAGTTTTAAATTTGTTAATTTAAGAAGTTTGTTATTTGAGTAAAATAACTTTCATATTTTGAATATTAAAAATCATATCCACATTTATCCTACCTCTCGCATGGGTTAATTTTATTTGGCTTATATTCTCCTTATGCAACTATATCCTATATTAACCACTGGCTACCACCCTTCCAACATGGAAGGGGGAGGTGGGGGGTTCGAATCCCCACCTCCTCAGAGGGATTGGGGTGAGAACGAATTACTTTCAAGAGTGGGTTTCGATTCTCACGCCCTGCACGGAGGTAGGGCAAAAGTCTGAGAGTGAAATTTAGAATAGAAGTAACGTAGGACTGACAAAAAAAAAACTATATCATATATTAAGTAGGTATTAAATGTAGGATAGGATAAATTTTATCATGATCTTCAAACACAGCTTTATTGTATTGATATCAATTCGATCATATAAACATTTCAATTTGACTAAATTTAGTCATACATTTTCTCGCATTGATACCAATTGAGCTCATTCGACCAATTTATATCGAAAATTGCTGATGTGGACGCAAAGAATCCTACATTGCATGATCGATCTTGATGTAAACAATTTTTTAATAAATTTCTAATTTTAAAATTTTTATTAATTTTTTTTCTTTATTTTTTTTTTCCTTTTCCTTTTCCTTGTCTTTAGCGTTGATACTTGGCCAAGGAAAGATAAGGGAAAAAATATTAAAAAATTAAAAAATTCCACATCAATGTCAATCATGTCAAGTAGAATGGATGTCATTCATGTCAATAATTATTGTATAAATTAGTCAAATGAACTCCATTAATACCAATATGAAAATGTTTAGGATTAAATTAGTAAAATTGAAAGGTTTATGATTGAATAGATATCAATACATTAGGTTTATGGTTAATACCCTAAAAAACCCAAAACTGGTACATGTGATAAATATACCCCAAAATAATTTTTTTACCATGAACAACCCCAAGTTGGTACACCTATGACAAATTTACCCCAACTGACTTTAAAAAAATCTTAAACTGGTACATTTGTGACAAATTTACCCTAAACTAATTTATTCAACAGTCAAAAACTTTAAACGAATGCATTTGTGACAAATATACCCTCCATTAAATTAGATTAATACCACAAAAAATTACAAAAATTGTATAATTGTGATAAACGAAAAGTAAAATCGTAAATTGAGATACTAGTCAATTGTTATGTGTCATTCAATTTAGTAATTTGATAGTAAAATTTAACAAAAACTAACATAGGCTAAATTTGTCACAAATGTACCGGTTTGAGGTAAATTTGTTAAAAGTGTACTAGTTTGGGGTTCTTTATGATCAAAAAATTAGTTTTGGGTAAATTTATCACAAGTATACCAATCTGGGGGTTATCATGACATTAATCCTTAGGTTTATGACTTTTTAATACTTTTCTCCAAATTTCTTGAATGAAAAAGACAATATCAACCACCGGTTGTGGTGGTTTCGCTGGATAAGAAACCCATTGATCATTTCCCAAAGGTGAGGGTTCAAAAACCCAGTGGAGGCATTTAGTGTCTTAAGTGTAGCGCCGAGGTGGTGGATCATTCGCTAGCGTCACCCTAGGGTTTACCCGCCGATTATTGGCTGTACGGGTTCCCTGGGTATAAAAAAAAAAAAAAAAAAGACAATATCAAAAGTAATGCTATTTTTATTTTCCTCAATCTTATTGATCTAGAAACATCATTTAAAGATACTTAGTTCCGCTCGCATCCAACTTAGATGTGACATTACATTTGATTTTCAACTTTATCTAAATACATGTGCTATGGAAAATCAACTCAACTATACTACATTTAGATTTGTGAGCCTTTGAGTCGTGAATTTTGGTTATGTATTATCATCAAATCATGAATTTAATTTCATTTATTCGTAAAAGTTAGACATTACCCTAACTAATCCAGGGTTCATGCACCATGACGTGGATAACTCAAAGTGGCATAAAGTGAGATTGAAATAGTCGACCAGCCCGAATTGTAACTTTACTAATACCTCAAAGCTTAATGTCATGAATTACCCGACAAAAATCATCTTTGCTCTCTACCAAACACAAATAAAATTATCGTGAGCTTGTCTAAATATATATTGTATGTTGTGACTTGCGGTTTTCAAATTCTAATCATGTTAAATTACTCAAAACTCGAAAAAAAAAATTGGTCAAATTAACACGAAAGATGAAACTTTCGGTCGGGTCATTTGACCGCATTGATAATGCAATGTGAGGACACCCTCCCGATTCAATCCACGTACGATGTGACAAACAAAATCCCTCGTAGCATAAAAGGCAAATGAAATTAGTACGTTGTCATCCTGTATAGGGGCTACTAGTTCGTAATCCGATATTGATATATGGTTTAGTAAAATGAGTCCAGATAATAGTTTTTTGTGTGTCATGAATGTGATATGAATATGATGATAATCTCGACACGGTTAGGTTTAGAATCCAAGACAGCATGGAGAACATACAAATGAAGAAAGTTATAACCTGATTTTAAGGACAGTGATAGTACTTTACACAAATTTCACTTGAATAAAGATGCACCGGCTGAAAACCAAAGACTTGTCCAACTAAAACCACCGATGCCTCGCGATTGTTGATTGGTGGGTTCCGAGCACGAACCAGTCAAGGTTAGGGGATTCCTCAACCGCAAAATTTGATACTTAGTAAAAAAGAAAACGAACAAATTATCATACGGATAGCATCATCTATTGGTCAAGTTTCATTCCTAGTCATCTCTTTCAACAGTTTTGCTCAAGATGCTCCTCCATTCAGAAACTTTCTTCGCGTGGTCAAGCGGTACTTCTTTTTCGGAAAGCACTGATCCAACAATTGATACCCCTGCTGTTCATTTACGGGTCATTCATGTGCTTTTGTTTTTCTTATTACAGCACATCATGTGCAGATACCCAAGTGGAACCTAAGTACCAGCTTTACGAATTGGACATATTCAGGCGGATTTCTCCGCTAATTGTCCACAAATCATCTGCCAAACAATGGAGACAAAGATAAACCAAAGTTCAGAATCGAATTAACCTGCTCCGTCTTGCAACTCAGGTGTAACAAAAACTGCTTGATGTCCAAGCACTATCCATCTGTTAACAAAAAATGAACTCAGCCACTGCCTCGCATAGTATGAATGAATCTGCTTGGTGAGGCTTCCCCAAGACATTTACATGAAGCAAAGATCATCCTAAGAGCGAAACACATCGCACTGCTAATTGGAAAATCTTAATGCAGGTCTACATTAGGCAGTTCACAGGTAGATAAAGTATCAAAAAACAATAATCTACTTTCAATGGCACAAATCTACTCACAGGGAAAAAAACAGAGAACAGCAGTCCCACCAAATTTTGATGATAAAGCAGTTAATTCAAAACCCGTACGCAGTTCGTCCTTTCTGAGTGGAGAGACAGCAAAGAGAGGCCAGTAGGTTGCTATTGATGCCTACTTAAATCTATGTGATCTCTCCCTTGAATTCTGTCAATGCCATGAGAAGTGGGGTCAAAAGATGCTTCCGACCTCCTGGAATTGATTTCCAAATCCCTATGCTTCAACTCCAAAAACCCCCGCTCATTTTCTAGTTTCATCCTCTCATTTTCCAGCCTCAACCGCTCCAGTTCCCTGTTTTTCTTGCTGCAGTATCTTAGCCACTTGAAACGCTGTTTCTCGAGCTCAAAGGATTGAGCCTGAATGTTTGCTCTCTGTTCTTGAAGTTGCAACATCTGTCTCTTGATCCACTCTTTTCGCTCCCATGGTGTCTTTGATGGGTCCTGAAATATATCTGCCATCTCAAATGGCAAACCCTCGTGCCTACTACACTGCGGCCATGATGGGCCGTCCTCCTCAACCATTTTCCTCTTATTAGGACCACACACTCTTCCTCGGCATCCGCCAACACCAATGTCATCCTCATCATCCAATCCATCGTCGTCATCTTCGTCTTCATCATCCTCATTGTCTTCAGCTTCCTCATCAGATACATTATCATCCTTTGATCCCCTCTCAAGATGCAATGAATATGCTTGTAAATCAAAATCTTGGCAGTTAGGAATCTTCTGGCCGTTATGATAGGCACACATCTCTTTGTAAAATAAATGCCTCGAGCTCAATATCTTCCTCACATCTTCCTTTGCCTTTGCAGATAGATGTGGCATGGAATCCATAAGTATGGGGTTCTCCACCACCCTACAACTAGTTCCTCTCCCAAGGATATCATTCAGTCTCTTGTACCTCTTGTTCAAGTCGTTGAACTTATCCTCGCACTGCTGCGGTGAGACATGACAGCCTCTACTGATCATAATCTTTGAAACAGTTTTCCACTTGCCCTTCTTCTGGAATATCCCAGATTTCCTCCTAAATCCCTCCTCGGGAAGCCCATCATCGCCCACGCACGCAACCACTGCTATGAGAAGCCTAACCACCTCATCAGTCCACTTCATCCGGTGCCAAGGAGAACCCTTCTTACTCTTTCCCGAACTATCCCCAGTCCCATCATCAAAACTAGGTTCATCCTCCTCGCTAACGTTGCCAGCGTTCAACGCACCAACCGCAGCCTTCCCTTTGCCGAAATTCGTCGGTGTGCCTCGCCCCGTCATGCCCCCAACTTCTATCAGCCCCACGTGTTGGCTGCCGCTTTCAAGACCAGTCATGAGATTCATCGGCTGCCGATGGCTCATGGAAGAATGAGCCAGGTGGGTCTGCTGGTGCCTGTGCATCGAGGACTCGAGGTCTAACAATCCCCCGCTTGACACCGACAAAAACCCGCCTCCCAAACCCGAACTGTCCATCTCTCGCCTTCACTAAACCCACAAGCCCAGACTCCTAATAAGCCAAAACAAAGGAGCAGCAGTATTCACAGAAGCTCCAGGCCAATCAGTTTCCTAGCATCATCGAATCAAACCAACCTGCTTATTCGACTATCTTCCTTCCTCTCCGAAGCCAAATGGCCCGAAACCACAAGCTAATTCACGACTCGCCACCGAATCTCGTCCGTTTCCAAAATTGCGAGCAAACGAAAGTACCCCAAAATTTTTTTTAAAAAAAAAAAAGGCAATCAGAAATCAGCAAGATCCGCAAGAGAATCTCGCTCCTCCTTCAACCACGGCGGAAACACAACCCCACGAAAACCCTCGAAACGATTCGGACGAGGAGGCGAGATCGCGTATCGTTTACCTCAAATTCCCAAATAAATCTCGACGGGCTCCTTCGCTACGGAATGGCCGCAGCGGAGAGACAAGGGAGAGGACAAGGAAAGCGAACGAACGAGCGAGCGGCGAACGGAAAAAGCTCGCGATCGTAGAGCCTACGATCATCTTCGGGAGAAGAATTTCTCAGTCCATCCGGTCCGGCGATGCTACTGCGCGCCTGCGCCGGAGTTTCGTTCTGGAGAGAGAGAGAGAGAGAGAGGCTCGCTCAAGCAAAGCTCGCCTGAGCAGGAGGGTTTTGTCGGAAAAGAGGTTGTCCAATTAAGTGGGGGCCACTTTTGTTCTGTCGTACGCCGAGGAACCGATACGCCGGTACGTCACGTAATCATACGTATTTTTTATTGTAAGTCCCGCAAACATTTAAACATTTTGATATATTTCCCATTAACGCGTAAAATTTAAAAAAATAATCTAGTGATAATCTTTAACGTAATGTGAAAATGACAATCCATTCTAAATTATAATCAAATTATAAATAATTATAAACTTATTGTGATTTAATGCGGGCTCACGATAAACTGTTATTTTCATAATACCAATAACTATTATACCAAAGCCCTAAAATTTATGCCCAAATTAGTTAATGCCCATTGATTTTCCAGAAAACAATTACTCAAGACCGCAATAAATCACAGTTCTCTCGCATGTCATAAGGACACATTCTAACCGGGGCGTAAGTGTCAAAGTGCGGTTCAAATTATCATTGACGACGTGAAGGTCTCACTCCTTGATTAGCAAGTCCGGGCTGCTAGTAGGTTTTGCAGGAGCAAAGCCCTTGAGCCACTAGAGAGTTTTATAGATTGAGCCCATCAAAAGGTATTGAGTATGTATAATTTCTCTCTCTTACAATTAAGGGTTATGATAGACAATTACAGGGTATAATGGAATTCTATACTAGATGTAAACCTAGTTTAAGGGCAAATTAGAATAAACCTTATATATTAATTTCTCTTTCTCGTTTTTACTCTTTATTTTATTGTGTTTAAATGCCTATTCCTAACATCAAATAGCCAGTTACAATTTGGTAAGCATTTTTTGTTTCTAATTTTTCATTTGAAAAAGTTTCGCTTTTTACGCGAATACTTCTTCTCTCGACACAAAAAGTTCTCTCGTGCCGCATGTCAATTAACCATATACATCGAATTTAGCGTGCGAAGTTTGCATAATTATTATGGATAATTATTATGGCCGTCGCTCTTCTAATAGTAAAATAGGGAAAATTCACAACGTGATTAGCGTCCGAGAAATCATATTCCGTGCATTTTAGGGGATCCTAACGTAGTTTCATCAAAAAGCCCAGATGGTCTTCATCCATGTCTGGCCTGAAAAATTTCATCAAAAAGTTAGGAAAAGGCTCCTCCCAAGCTGAGCCATTCAATGATTGCGTCTACTTATGCATTGATTTAATCCACTGCCATTTACCACAAGGTGGAGAGAAACAATGAGCCCCGACTATAAGCTTATCGAATTTTACGACCATTGGTCAAACTGCTTAACCGGATTTGATCGCGATACCGACTCGGAAGCGACGACAGGCCGAGGGTATGCGAAACAACATTTGCAATCTACAGCAGAAATTAGGATGCAAATATCTAAAAGCAGTCTACAGGAGCGAGGCACTTGCATTTTACCCGTTTGACCATGATTATCACGTTAGCAAAGACGAAAAGATGGGAAAGACACAACGTGGGCGCGTCTCAAGCGGATTTGGGGCAATAGCTCTGCCCTCGAGCATCGTGGACGTCTAAAGGCTTCTTGTAAGACTGCAGCAGTAAAGAGGAACAGACCACGCTGAGGGAGGAAGCGGCCATGCAGGCACCGGCAAGCCAAGGCGGTAGGCGGATACCGGTGAACGGGTACAGGATGCCGGCGGCGATTGGCATGCCGAGAACGTTGTAGCCAAGGGCCCACACGTAATTGAGTCGGATGCGCGACATCGTCTTCCTGGATAGATGGATAGCAGTTATCACGTCCTCCAGGTTGCTTTTGATGAGAACTATGTCGGCTGCTTCTATGGCAACGTCAGTGCCTGCACCGATCGCCATGCCGACGTCTGCTGCGACCAAGGCCGGTGAATCGTTGATTCCATCTCCCACCATTGCCACTATCATCCCTTTCATCTGCATCCGATTTAAATTTTAAGTAGTCAGATACGCAGCATATGCATAAATAGGGTAGAAGCAGGACAACTTCATCAGAGAGTTGAGGCGCATGAGCGGTATATTAGTAGCACAAGACAAAATAAACAGAAGGAGCCTTGAGAATCAAACTCGTTACCTATGCTCATATAACGTTAGACAGTTCTAAAAGCTAAAGCTCGTGGAGAAGTGAATTCTGAGATATTTTTGTTCAAAAGTCCCTGAATTCCTCATTTGCCTCCTTGATTATGATCAAATGTCATGGATTGTGCTTAAAAGCCAAAATCAACCTATGAGTAAGGAGTGTCGGAGTATTTAAATGTTTAAATTACGCCTCTATCTATCTATCGACTTAAGTTTCAGATGAGTTGGTAGTCATCGCACAACAGTTCTACACTAAACCGTCCAACTCTGTCAAATCCCAATATGATGCATAAATCTGCCATAAAAAATGATGCGTCGTGATATAAATTTTGTAAAAACTCCAGAAGGGATAGAACCGCCCATGAGATCATGTTCACAGTGATTGTACGAAACGCGTCTGCTCATACCTAGGACCCTACTTTCGATCTAAAGAATCCTTAGCAACACGAAATGCTCGCTCAAGCCAACTAATTAACCTTGGACCATATAATAATAACCATTTAAGATTGACATGGTCCACTTTAGAACCAAGGTGAGATAAGGATACCTGCAAATCTTTGATCCTATCAGCCTTTCCTACTGGGTCTGTCTCAGCAAAAACCTCCTGGATACCGACTTGCTTTGATATAGCCTTCGCTGTGGCCCAGTTATCACCGGTCACCATGATACTTGAGATGCCCATTGAGTGAAGAAAGGATATGACACGCCCAGCCTCTGGCTTTACTGGATCAGTTACAGCAAAAGCCCCGGCAATCTTTCCGTCAATGGCAACAAGCACACAACTACGAGCCATTTGCTCATTTTCTGAAAGGTAGTCCTGAACCTCATGACCAATAGCCACATTAGAGGCCTGCATGAGCTTCCTGTTGCCGACGAGAACAACTTTTTCTCCCACTTTTCCACTCACCCCAGCTCCTGGGTGCACCTCAAAGTCCTTGACCTCCGCATTATGGTCAGTGCTGGATCCAAATTTCTTGCGGAGCCTCTTTGCGTGTTCCATGACAGCTTTTGCTATTGGGTGTTCACTATTCACCTACGTATTACAGAAAGCCAATGAATCACAAAAAGAGAACTGCATAAATACATGATATCATCTAAATGGATGCAAGTCTGCTTGAACAAAATAATCCGAGGTCACTTCTTTGAAATATTAGCAATTTCCTCCAAAAAAGTAAAATGTTGAGATTGAATAGTGGCGTGTCAGAAGATCTCCTGAATTACGCCCACTTCATAGGTTTTTTCCATTACCACTTCAACATATATGTGCTTAATATTCCAACTCTCATTTTTAGACACTTTACTGCAATAGAGAGACACACCTCTGCAGCCGTAGCCAGGTCACAGAACTCCTCCATTGAGTAGGAGGAGAAGAGAACAGCACTGACCACCGCAGGCTTTCCAATAGTCAATGTTCCTGTCTTGTCAAACACTACTGTTTTCACCTGTAGACAGAAAAATGTAAATATATTGCATATTAGAGAAGTTCATATATTAGAAAAGAAATGGGAAAGGAGCTCACAACAGATTCAAGCCATGTACAGTATAGATTTATCCTTAACACATCTAGCTTCAACAGCATGCACTTAAAGTCATTCTCAAGGAAATTGTAATTTGCAAATTAATTCAAGCGTTTGTAATCAATAGAACACTGTCCTCTATCTGTGGGACAGGACAAAAGAAAAAAAAATGGTTGGTGGCATTCATGTCTTAACAGCTTATGTGCTCAGAATGCAACATCTGAACTATGAGGCAATTATTACTAACTAATGTAATCACCAGTGGAAAGAAATAAAGTGAAAAGAACTTTCTTTAGCATACTTAAAGACATTCAAAATGACAATGCGGTAGTGTTTACAGATCTGGTCATTTCCCCCTTGAAACAAGAACCAACTGCTAAAACAGATACTGAAAAAAGCAAGAAAGGCTTGTCTGGAATAGTAAAACAGTGACCAAGGCAGCACGCATTCTTCACGAGTAAATGAATGTCTGCATTCCAAGTAATAATATTGCTCAGTTCCCAGATGGTGGTTTCATATCCTACCTTGTGTGCCTTTTCAAGTGCATCTCCACCTTTGATAAGCACACCTTGTGAAGCACCCTTGCCAGTGGCGACCATGACAGCCGTGGGAGTTGCTAGTCCAAGGGCACAAGGACAGGCAACCACAAGTACTGAAATACCAAACTGCAGAGCAAGTTCAAATCCATCCATCGCTTTTGGTATCCACCAGTTAGGATAGAGACCAATTAGTCCAAGGATAAACCATCCCAGCCAGGTAAAAAATGCCACCACAACAACCTGTATATAGAAGAGAAGAAATCATAATTAATTGATTCATTATTCTTAAAAAGAAAAGC
Source organism: Eucalyptus curtisii (assembly GCA_017140595.1). Classification (NCBI taxonomy): domain Eukaryota; kingdom Viridiplantae; phylum Streptophyta; class Magnoliopsida; order Myrtales; family Myrtaceae; genus Eucalyptus; species Eucalyptus curtisii. Next base: position 6,620,104 of record CM029503.1, read on the forward strand.
AAGAGTAAACACTAAAAAGATTGCCACCATTAAGCATTTTACTATTCAAGGTAGTGAATTTTGTTCTTCCACTATGCCCAGTATTAGAAAAAAGCAGTGGCTGCTTTAAAAAACCAAGGTCTATAAACATTGCTCAGCCTTGAACGTATTAATTTCACTAGATGTGTGAATTCTATATATTGAGATCAACATTGACCAAGTATTCCGTGAGCTATACCTCAACTTTTTCACTTCTACCTAGCACTATTCCCTTCAAAACTAAGGTCCAAAGTTAAGCGAATTGTTTCGGCAAAGGAATGCTAGGTATACATGTCAAGTACAATATCAACAACTCCAGGATGACAAAATGAAAGAAGGCACGGACATATCTCCAAAAAGTGATGATGTGAAAACAGCAACACTAATAAAGAACTCAGTCTGCAAGCTTTACAGGCTACCAGATTGGGAAAATGCATTTCTTGTGAATCATATCTCCAAAGTGAGAAACTGAACTGGTCTCCACAACACTAAAATGAGAAAAGTAAAAGAACTATGCCTTGAAAATGAACAACCCGGTTTGTAATCACAAAGCAATATTATCGATCAACAATGTAACTACATAAAGCAGGACCAAAGAAAGACTTACTGTTGGCACGAAAAATCTTGAAATTTGGTCTGCTAGTTTCTGAACAGGTGCTCTTGCAAGCTGAGCAGCTTCAACCAGCTGAACTATTTGAGAAAGTGCTGTCTCCGACCCAACATGAGTGGCCTTCACTAGTAAGCATCCATTCTCATTCATGGTTCCACCGATGACCTATGCATCCAAATAAAGGACAGGTGAGGTGCCAGTTAAAATTGCAGTGCAAATATAACTCTAGTGTATGAGATGCCAAGCAGGAACACAAGGCGGTACCTTATCACCAGGTCTTTTAGCAACTGGTGTAGCCTCCCCTGTGATCATACTTTCATTGACATGGCTTTGGCCAGTGATGACCATCCCATCAACAGGAACCTTTGAGCCAGGAATAATCTTGAATATGTCATTCCTTTGTATAAGTTGAGTGCTAATTTCCTCCTCTGAAATTACATTCCCATCATTATCCAACTTAACCAAACAAGCTGTATCAGGTGCCAGATCAGTCAACTTGGCTAAAGCATCTGAGGTTTTCCCTTTAGCTACAATCTCCAAATATTTCCCCAAGAGGATAAAGGATATCAACATGGAACTTGTTTCAAAAAAGTCTTGCCCTTCGAATTTATCAGAAGTCAATGCCTTTATCATGACATATACAGAATAAAAGTACGCAGCATTGGTGCCCAGTGCAACCAGAACATCCATATTAGCTGATTTTCGTCTCAACGCGTGGTACGCCCCCACATAAAACCTAGAAAATATCCAAAATCAGAAAAGTTAGTTGATTCTCAGAAGTAACCTTGACATCATTCGCCATCCAACAAACAGCTTCTATAAGTGTGAAAACTCAACACAGCACAATCAATAATTAAAACTTTGGGAAAACATTTTCTTACCTTCGACCAATGACAAACTGCACCGGAGTGCAAAGCATCCATCTCAGGAGCATCCCAATGCTGAGCATGTTGTATATCTTATACTCTAACCAGTTCCCACAAGGATGAAGCATCGGAAGTACCATAGAGAATATGAAAACTGGAACTGAAAAGAGGCAGCTCAACAAGAATTGGTTTCTATACATCCGTACTTCCTCTTGTTGCTCAGATTCTCTACGTCTTGGCGCAATATAGAGGCTTGCATTGTATGATTTAGACCCATGGCTAGCTTCCTTTATGCAGTGTATCAAGGACCTTGGACCGGTAAGGTCTGGGTCATAGGCGATAACAACCTTTTCTTCTGCCAAATCCATCTCAACTTCATTCACACCTTCAGCCGACTCAAGGGTGGTCTGAATAACAGCCGCATCTTCTGGGCAATTCACTCCTTCGAGTTTCAGATGCACTTTGTTCAGATCATTACCCGTTGTGATAAGATCAGCCCCAAAACCAGCATCTTCTATAGCTTCAATGATGCGGTTGGTGTCGGTAATGTTTCCATCATAGTGGACCTTTGCTTCTTCTAGAGCTAGACCAACCACAGCTTTTTTCACTCCATCAACAGTTGAAAGGGCCCGTTCAACAGACTCGGAGCAGCTAGTGCATGCCATTCCTTTGATTCTAAGACGACATACCACAATATCTCGCTCTGGAAATTCTGAAACTGCAAAACCTGCTTCCTCGATGCACTCCTTAATCTTTCTTGCCTATAATAGAACCATAAATTTGCTGTTTCTCATTAACAAGGCAGGATGAACGGATCACAAGCAAAATAGAGAGCACTTCTTCTAAAAGTACAATTAAAGAGAAGAGAGCCAGATAGAAAGACAGACAGACAGATAGACAAATAGGTACTTTCTTTTCATTGATGCAACTTTCTCTGGTTTCTGTAAGGTTTTGGGAAAAAATTTGCAAAGAGATCAAAAAGTTCATTTCTTCTAACCACAAATCCATCTCCAGAACTTGTTATCATAAAATTAAGACACACAGGATAAACTAAAAACATTCTCAAAGAAATGTCATTAAACACACACACACACACACACACACACACACACACGCACGCACATTATCTGGTTGTGCACTGCCACAGACTTGATCCACAACACTCTCGATAGATGAACGCAATCTCTGCAATTTCTTGCTCTTCAAAATTATTTTGGCGCTAAAAAATGGGGATGATCTAGACTTAGTATCCCAAGTCACCTAAGAAGAGAAATAATGCTGTCATTTCTAGTGAAACTTAGATCATGTTCAAGTTAATAATTTGAAAAAACAACACTGAGAGAAGAGATTGCAAATAACTCACACATAATCTAGTTGGACAAAGGACTGTAACAAAGAGTGCGCCCTAAGGTTTCACTGTACGGAGAACAGCTTGGGTTAATCGTCACAGCAGACTTACATTAATTAGCTCGGGAATATATGTCACTGCAGCATGGCCCTGAAGTGGCGACACTGACACACTCTCGACCCCATTAAGCTTGCCAACAGCTGATTCTATAGAAACTGCGCAGGACGCGCACTTGATATCACTTACTTTGAACGAAATACTCCGTACTCTGTCATCTTTTCTACGATCTGTCGTGCTCAAAGAGGCGGTCACGCCATCAGCAGGTCGCAACAGAGGCGCCTTGAGGTCATCCTTCCCATTTGGTTCCATTTTAAATTTTCAGAGTTTTAATACTGCCTAATCCTGCAAAAGAAAAGAAAAGAAAATTTAACAAAATAGTGGAGTTACACAATCCAGCCTTTCTATAGCTAGATGAAAATCGCAGTTCGTCCATCATGCAGCGATCACAAGGTGTGAAAGAATATTGCTAACAGATTTTATCTGTCACCAATACTATATATAGCAAAATTGCTGCAGCAAGGAACTCCAATCCCAGGTCATCTTCAAAAATAAATCAGCGACAGACATTCGACAACTCCACGACACTGGAACATGCACGTTTTCGACTGCAGTACTAAATCATGAAACAAATTGGAGCGCATCGACTCTGTAAAGCACAATGATCAAGACAAACAGAGCAAGAAAAATGCTGTGTGAGGTCAACTGGACCTCTCACAATCTCATCAAAAAAAAAGAAAGCAACGCTACGAAAAATAGAAAACAAGCGAACGATCATTGGAGAGCTGATGCAGCTCTTCGGAGCAACGAGCGATGGAGCGGCTGCGAAGCCCGTACACACAACAGAAGAAACACGCGTCCGCTTAAGGCTACGAGAAGAAAAAAAGAGAGGGAGGGGACAAGAAGAGACGCGGGATTCAAAGCAGCCAGGCGGAGGAGTTCACATCAGCGATGAGCCATCGATCAGGCCAAACAGACCGGCACAAACGAGCGTCCGCGCTAGGCTCAACCGAGCGATCAGGCTAAGTCAAAACCGGCGGCCTCGTCGCCGGAGAAGCGTCTCCGAGAATAGCAACGCCGGACGCCGCCGCCGCCGCCATCAGAGAATCCGGGAGCGGAGCAGAGCACGGGGCCAGCAAGCGCAATCAAACAGGGAGCCTATATATATACAAAAGAGCGCGCGTAGAGCACACGTACCGGAACGACGATCCCTCTCTCTTGCCAAAAAAGGCGAAAGGCGAAAGGCGAAAAGGAGAGGGCGTCCTGGGAGCGATGGGGATCGATCGCGTTAAAGCTCCGAGCCCCTCCCTCCCTCTGCGAATTCTAGGGTTTTCCGGGAGGAAGAGAGAGAGAGAGAGACGAAACGGACAGAAAGCGGAGAGATGATGAGTCGCCTCGCTCCGTGACTCGCTCGCTCGCTCGCTATCTATCTCGCTCCAAAAATCTCTTTGCGCGTGTAGAAATATTTCCCCGACTTTTTTTAAATTTTTGAATCCTTAACGTCTTCTTCCTCCTCTTCTTCTTCGCCCTCGCGAGCCTTCGTGGGTTATCTCCATGAGCCACAACCGCCACCGCACTCGCTCGCGGGTGGGGGGGGGCGCGAAATCCCGTTTCTGCCCCCTCCCGCCCTGCGCCCACCATCTTCCCCCCGTTCCCACGTCCCGTCGGGTCGGTTTCCCCCACGCCCCTCCTCCCTCCTTTTTTCCACGCGCAATTGACTCGGTCTGATCTTGATCCGGTATTTCGATCCTAGCCTTTCGTCGACACATCGAGGATCGGAGTCACGAGAACCGCCGGCTACCACGGTCTCGGGTCCAACCCCGAGGAGGCTCTAGGCTCGGGCATCTCAATCTCGGCTCTAGCCCGCATCAAGTCCTCGAACCTTGAAGTCCTAGGCCCAAGACATTCAGGTCCTCGGTATCGGGTCTGACCCTTGTGCTTGGAATTTGGTCTTTCATGCCCCTCGCTCGCACACATCATTAAATTTTATGAGTCTTACATAATAACCTCTCTAATCTAACGAGGAATGCGGAACGAAATTTTTCTTGATATCTAGCTCCCGGGCTAGTCTCAAAGCACCAGAGTCAAGTTTATCGAGTCCTAAATTGGCTCTGAAGTCGTGAGGATCAAAATCTTGAGTTCGAGTCACTGGGCACTAGGGTCTCGGGTCTAGTCCCAAGGAGGCTCTAGGCTCGGGCATCGAATCTCAACTCTGGCCCGCATCACGTCCTTGACCCTCGAAGTCCTAGACTCATTTCTTATGAGATCCTAGGCTTGAGATATTCAGGTCCTTGGTATGGGATTCGAGGATCCAACCCTAGTGCATGAATCGGTCTTTCGCGCGCCTTCCTCGCACATGTCATTAAATTGCACGAGTCATATATAATGACCTCTAATCTGACGGACAATGCGAAAATAAATTTTTCTTGATAAAAGGTTTTCGGGCTAGTCTAGAAGTACCGAAGTCGGGTATCGAGTCCTGAACCGGCTCTGAAGTCGCGAGGACCATGAGGGATGACGAGAAATGATGCGCTCACCTGAATTCATGGTTTTGGTGGATGGGCCCTTAAGTAATTTCACCGTGCGTGCTGGGCAAGGCAAGGCGGGAGAAATCGAAATTGGCCGTCCGCGGGAAACCGTCGATTGGCTAATTAAAGAGATGAGCAGATGAAGCGAGTAATGAGACTTAAATTTGAATACTAACATAACGGAAAGTGGGGATCTACTAGTCCCCAGCTTTGATAAATCCGCAGCTTATGAAATAAAGAGTGATGCTTCAACGATTGCGATCGATTTTTAAATTCGTTTGTCAAGGGATGGAATCAACTTTTATTGTAGATAAACTCAATTCAAAATAGATATGCTGGTGAACAAAGCCGGCCTCACAATCCATATACTCCATTGTGGATTTAGATCAATTCCCATATATTTCTTTTTAATCCTAGTGCTCTAACAGCTTGCAGAGTAATCTATAGCTTTACACATAGCTAATGAATGACAACCGCATGGATTAGACCGTGAGTAACGCGAAAATTAACAGATTTTGCAATTCAAGTCGAACGTCAAAAGATAAAATTACTAAAGAAAATTATAAACGTCGGCCTTAAACTCCATTCAAAGCAAAATAACAATCTTTTATGGAAAACTCATTTGGAAAATTAAAAGAAAAACCCTAACACTCTTGTGTTTATTTTAGTAGGTAATAAGATTATTCTCTCTTATATACATAATATTCACACCGATCGAGAATCGAAGTCTAGCGTCCGAACTGCTAGGCACCAAGGCCTCGGGTCCAGCCTTGAGGAGGCTCCAGGCTTGGCCTTGGGGTCTTGGGCTCAGACATCTAAATTTCGGCTCTGGCTCACATCCCGTCCTCAATCCTCGAAGTCCCGGGCCCGTCTCCCTGAGAAACTAGGCTGGAGACATTCGGGTCCAAGGATCCGACCCTAGCGTAAGGAATCGGTCTTTCATGCACCTCCCTCGCACATATCATTAAATTCAATAAGTCTCTATATAATGACCTCTCTAATCCGAAGGTGGATGTGAAAAGCCTCGAAATACTTAAGTCGCGTATTGAGTCCTAAATTGCCTCTGAAGTTGCGAGGACCATCAGCGATCATGAGAAATGATGCGCCCGCCTAATTTAACGGTTTTGGTGGACGGATCCTTGGGTAATTTCACCTTGCGTGCTCAACAAGGGAAGTAGAAATCGAAATTGGCCAAGTCCACGGGCAATAAATCAAAGAGAAACAGATTGAGACGAATGACGACTTGAGTTTGACTAATTCATAAGAGAAAGTGGGGATCTATTCCTAAGCTTTGATAAATCCGCGGCTTATTCAATAAAGAGTGATGCTCCAATCAGTGCGATCGACTTTTAAATTCATCTGTCAGGGGATTGGAACAAATTTTTATTATAGATACACTCTATTCAAAACAGGTATGCTAGTGAACAAAGCCGGCCTTACAATCCATGTGCTCCACATTATAGAATGCAGAGTGATATATATCTTTGCATGGCTACATCGTCTTGTGAATAACACAAAAATTAATGGATTTTACAATTCAAGTCGGACACAAGTAGAAGAAACTACAAAAAAAAAAAAATGTATGATAACAAATATATCGAATATTTACGTGGTCTAGTCCAATCGTCAATACCTACTCCTACAGAAAAACAACTATTGCGAAAAGCGAACAATCGAACAATAAAATAGTCAAAAAAAGAAAGCAAATTTAACATTAGATTTTTGTGGTTCGATCGTGGTGACCTACATCTACAATCGTACTAGCTATACTTTCGATGCTGATCTAAATCACAACATCTACGTACATTCAATTCGTTAGCATTATAACCACATAGCAAATTTCTTTCACTTAAAACCCTCAGCTTTTTGCCACAAACACATATGCCACAATTCAGACTCTCGAACAAATGCATCTAACATCTCCATAGCGAAATATGTTATTGCCTCACCTTGAAATTCATATAGACTGCTTGATTTCTTTCATTATCACCAAAGCACCTCGAACAATTTTTAGAATTCCACGTTCTAAAATATATCAATACCCAGCTAAATTCAGGGTACCCAAGGAAATTAAGTTCTTCTTTAACTATGGAATATGCCTTACTCCAGTCAATGTCCTCACAGTATATCAAAATACATTCTGATTCTAACATTGTTAACACCGACAACATCGCATTCAGCATTGTTCCCCAATTGTATTTTACTTTTATCCGTGCACTGATAAGTAGTGAAAAGAATAACTAGAATACATAATCCATCCATCAAACGATGAATAATCAATGATAGACAAGACATAATTGGCATTATCAACTATAGCTGCAACATCATTTGCAGAGTCAACTATAATTCCCTTACTCTTCTCATTCTTCAGCTTAAGGCAATTCCTTCTAAAATACTTCATCTTGCCACGGCTCCAACAAATAGTATCACCAATCTTAGACTAACTTACGTCTATTCATATTAGTACCACTATTGCTAACACGTGTACTAGATGTTCTTCTATTTTCATATACTAAAGCAGCAAATATAGGTTCACTAGATCCTCTTATATGAATGTCCTCACTCACAATTAAATCTCAACCCCATCAAATGTCAAGCTTGTTGACCTCGAGGAATTACTAACAATAGTAATAGTAGTAATCCAACTATCAAGCAATGAGGATAATATAATCAAAGTACGTATCTCATCTTCAAAGTTAATCTCAACTGAACTCAATTGATTAACGATCACATTGAATTCATTGATATGATTTGCAACCAATGCACCTTTGCTCATCTTCAAATTAAACAAATGTCGCATCAAATAGACTTTGTTGATATCAGAGGGTTTGTCGTACATATATAGAGCTTTTATCAAATCAACAATAGTTTTCTCCTTCATGTTATCAAATGCAACATTACGAGCCAACCTCAGTTGAATAACACACATAACTCATCTATCCAGCAAATTCCAATTAGCTTGCTTTATCGTTTTTGGCTTCTCTCCAGATAGGGGCAAGTACAGTTTCATCTAATAAGGGCAAGTATAGTTTCATCTAATAGCAATAATTATTAATCTGTATATTCCAAAACCAAAATCATTCCCATCAAATTTGTCGATCTTCACTTTTCCTTCTTCTATCGCCACCGATTCACTTCAACTTAGTCAAACCGATACCAATTGTTGCGAATAGGCGGATATTCTTTCCCTTCTTCGGACAAAACTCTTAGGACTCGGAAGACCAGTCCCTGGCTTTGGAAAACTAATGGACAGCAATTGCTGAATACCTTCAGCATGGACTTATCTAGTCAATGCCTATGCTGTTCCTTTTCTTGTGGTCTTCTCGGGGTACAAGACAGACCATGCTTTAAGCAAGCAAATAATAATATAAACAAAAGAGAAAATAAATTGGACATTAGAATTTAAGTGGTTTATTCATAGAAAGCAGCGATAAATTTCACTATAGATCAAATGATGCACGGAAATTAAGCACTCGAATTATTCAAACACTCTCTCGGTGTTTCCCAAGTCCCAATTGTATCCAACAATGCATGCAGTATTTAGCCTCACAGCTTCTCGTGAAATAATCTTTTAATCTCACAAAAAAATTCACAAATCTTACCATAAGATTTTACGGCTACAAACACAAAAAATTCTTGGTGCAATTGCACGAACAAGAACAATGAGATAACCCATGTCAAGCACTTGTTGAGAATGACACTTTGATATTTCTTCTTGATCAACTTTGGAGAAACTGGAAAAATCCCACAATCAAATATATATATCAAGACTAACGGAGTCCAAAGCTAAAAACCAACGCATAGTCGAAATTGGAATCTAAGTCCAAAATTGAAACTTTCCTTTTTACTCTTCCCAATCCACAACATGGTGCGGAATAAGATAAGCCACACAAAAGTCCAAATTCGGTTAGCAAAATTATGTCGAAGTTGATCGACCGAATTTCTGTCCAATTAAAGCTCACATTGGACTTTTCAATAAGAGTTAATACCCTAAAAAATCCTAAACTGGTACACTTATGATAAATTTACCTCAAACTAAATTTTTTGACCACTAAAAACCATAAATTGGTATTGCCTTCGACAAATTTACCCCAAACCGGTGCACTTGTGACAAATTTATCCTCTATTAGTTTTCATTAAATTTTACTGTCAAATTACTAAGTTTGATGACATGTGATAGTGAACTAGTGTACTAGTTTGGGATTTTACTATATATTTATTACAGCTGTATCATTTTTGTGGTTTTTGGTGTTATTAATCCAATTTAACAAATTGTATAATTATCACAAATATACCAGTTTTGGATTTGTGACGGTTGAACAAATTAGTTTGGGGTAAATTTGCCCATAATGTTTGTAATTCTTGTAATAGCAATGTTGAGTTTTCGGTTCACACAATTAAGTTATTTTTGTACATTCATCTATAATTCTTCGATTCTTCGCGTCTTGCCTTCTAGTAATAACTTTGGGAATCTCATATAGATTATGACTTGAATCAGATCAATTCTTTTTCGAATTTCTATGCGTGCAATTCCCTCCACACAAGAGGATAATCTCATATTTTTTTGTAGATAATTCTTGATAAAATTTCGTATTTTTTGATCTTCTTGTAGACCATCGGAATAATTTTTGGGTTGTGCAAACCAAATAGAATGATGACCTTGGGTTGTACCAAGTTTGAAACCAAGTAGATTTATGTTTTTGTCCCATAATCCCCACCCTTATCCATATAATGATATGTCACATATGTATACTAGTTTGAGATTTTTTGTGGTCACTTGGAGTAAATTTATCACAAGTATATCAGTTTGGGGTTTTTCGTTGTCAAATAATTAGGTTGGGGCAAATTTATCATATGTGTACTAGTTTGGAGCTTTTCAAGGTATTAATCATTTCAATAATAGTCCAAAAATAGTTCGAATATAAATCCGTTATTGTATTTCCTTCTCTATTTTCTTGGCTGATTCCAATTTGATATCAAGAAAGATCCAATTGAACTTTATTGCCAAAACAGGAAATATGTATCTTCATGGCACAAATTCATATGTTCACAAATAACAATTCACTGTCAAGATTTGTATATCGTGCTCAAACTCGAGACATATTTTAACACCAACTACCAAGAAATATATTATGAATTCAAAAAATATAAAGTTCACATTGAGGGTTTATTGGCCCCAAATTACACTCAAAGCAAAATCACAAACTTTTATAGAGAATTGACTTGAAAAAACCAAAGAAAAAAAGCCTAACACTCTTGTGTCTATTTTAGTACATAATAAGAAAGTAGAATTCCATCTCTTATATGCATAATAATATTCATATCCAAAATAGAAAATATCTTTTAAAAACCTACTCAAACTAGAAAACAAATGAGGTGAACTACTTGGATCCGTTATTTTTATGGGCTTTAACTTCAAAACTTATTCTTGCACATCATGCGTGAAGAAAATATTGACAAAATTCAAGCTAGTAAAAAAAAATTGATAGTTTACGAATACACAAATCTAAATTGTTGAAAAGCTAAGGATATGCAAAAGTACCCGACAACTCTCTTGTATTCAAATTCCAAAGACAATACCTTCGAAATTATTCAACAGTTATCTTGATCATCATAAATCAAATTCTGTTGATTTATAATATCTTAAAGCAATTATTTATTTTAAAATTTCGAAGGATATTGCATAAAATTTGTTGTCAAAGTTAAAACGGATAAATCAGAATCCAAAATCCTTATTGTCTACCATCCCCTATTCTTTAATTCATATTTAGGATTAGAATAGCTTTTCAAAGTTCAAAAATCAATTCTCAAAATAAGTAAGTTTATCGATACCTATTCAATTTCAAAAATATCTCTAAACAAATATTCGAATTGTACCGAGATCGATTGCAAAACAAAACAAAAAAAGAAATCCCCAAAAAAACAACAATAATTGAAAAATGCCATCCAACCGGGAGGGCTAGCACTACCTGAATAACTTGGTGCCATTAGCCTGCTTTGCTTTCCAGAAATTCCCCTCAATTGAGGAAGCTTTTGTCCCACTCGAAAGTCGTGGTCCAGAGAATCTCCTGGCTCCCTCCAACCACGCCCTGGTCCAATCCCACGTTAAAAAGTTCACTAAAAAGTTCACTGTTCTTATGGTACTTGCAGCTTTTGTTACACTGAGCACGTGAACTTTACCCATGAAAAGACACTTTATTTATTTACCTTGTCCTTATATCATTTAGTGCAAAGATGCCAATGACCCTTGATAGAAGGTGGAGTGCAAAATGGGGGTCCCCACTATCAATTCCAGCTAGGGCCATTAATGTTGTTGATATGCCAATGACATGGGCATTTATGCTGCGGGATGGTTGGATCGGCCTCTCCTTACCATGTGGCCTTAGGAATTTGAAAACGAGTCAACATTACTTGCTCAAAAATAACATTGTAAAAACCTAGAAATTAAAGTTACTTTGGTACGTGTTGAGCGCAAGATTGACTTGAAATTTTTTTTTTAAGAAAACGCTAGATTGACCAACCTGCCGACAAATGCATTAAAGTTGGATCAGCTGAATTATTAAGCTGAAATGTTAAAGAAGATAAGGTCATGGGTGGGCAGCATGGGGTAGTGTCAGGGGATTGTGGAAAGATGAGGCAAAAGAGGGAAAAGGTCTCGATCATTCCAAGCTTTTGAGAGGAGAAGAAGGGTTCCACATCATCCGCCACTTCCTTTCCAATATATGCCTAAGCTCGCGATCAATGATGGTGCGCACCATGATTACGTTTCTCTCCGTGGAACTTCCATTCATCTTTGTTGTCCATTCCTGCAATCTCATCCATATGTTTGGTAGCCTTGTTAATCACAACGCCTTAGGCATGGAAATTCGCAAGGTGCGACGATGTGTTGTAAATTGCTGACGAATTTTGAGATTTGTCAATTAATCGACTATTATGTCATAGGCCGACATAGAAGAGGTGAAGAAGCAACTTTTTTTTTGGGGGGAGGGGTCGGAACGAAAGTTTTCATTTCACATGAATCACATGAAGGAAATATACATAACTTCAAGATAAAGATACAAATCCAATAAATCAAGAAAATCCGAAAGATAAATCAACTCGATACATCCTGTAAAGACTCGCTCATTCCACAAATGCGAATTTATCGTAGTATTAGAGCACAACTGACGGACGAGCATGCATCGAGACTTTCCTCTCTAATAGCTATGGTTTTGTCAAAAGGCGGGGCGTGTCTAGGTTCGGCGTATGAGGAGAATAAGATCGAGAAGAAGCATAAGAGAGGAGCGCGAGGCGAATGGAAAGACGATTGCTATGCAGCCCACCAAGGTCAGAGACACAAAAGATCATTAACAGAGCTGGAGAGAGAGAGAGAGAGAGAGAGAGAGACTGTAGCTCTTTGAGGCCGAGAACACAGCAAGTTCAGGAATGCTTTTGAGTCGTTTTGGTCGATCCTAGATTGCGAAATCAGAGAGTAAAAGATGGCTGTGACCACCATCGCATTGTGCTTTTTGTCACTCGAACATCCACAAAGGCTGGAGGTGGCGGTGGTAATTATGGTCTTTTCTTTTCACAGTCCAAAAGATACAAGCATGGTCGAAACATGGAGGAGTCGTCCACGAGAGAACGAGGACAATTTTAAGATTCCATTTCGCTATCCGTGGGCCACTTGGCTTTACGGCAATTCAAGTAATCATTAAGATGAAATGTGGGAAAAGTACCGAAAAAGTTATAAGCACGTCACATTGATGCAAATTCAATAATAAATTTTTTAATTAGACCAATCCAATTTCAAACCCTTTCACATTAGTACTGATTCAGCCGATTTGGCTTAAATTGCTGACATGAATGTTGATGATCTTACTTGACATGATCGATACTAATATGCACATTTTTTTTTATATAATATTTGATTTTTTTAATTATTTTTCTTTTCATTTTGGATGAGACGGTACTTGCCTAGATTTGGCGAGGGCCACAATTATTAGCCCTTGCCTAGTGTTTGGCAACTCTTGCCTATCAAAATGAGGGGAAAAAAAGAAAGAAAAGAACAAAATTTTTAGAAATAGTTATTAAAATTATTAAAAATATTCACATTAACGCCGGTCATGCCAAGTAAGATAACCGATGTTTATGTCAATGATTTCCGACTTAAATTGACCAGATTAACTTAATTGGTAAGAATGTATAAATATTTAGAACTAATTAGTCAAATTGAATGGTTTATGATTGCATTTGTATCGATATAGTAGGTTTATGACTTTTTCAATACTTTTTCCAATGAAATGTTCTAAATAGGATAAGATTGAAAAGATGAATTCTTCTTCATTTCGAGAATTACCGAACATACGAGGAGATATTATCATCACCGCATCCCTCTTTAGTACACGACAAAATGGCATATCATTTTTCCAACAAGATGATGTAACTTTGGTTGTGTTTTCTTTTCCCGTTTATAATCATGTCCGACCATCAAAACTCCCGACTCCTTTGAGTTTCCACTCGGAACGAGCACTCAGATTTGCCCAAAATGCGATCCATGTATCATCGGGCAAAACTGTCATTTGAGCAAAATTTGTCCAATGACTTTTTAGGCGTGCGTGGTGGATCAACAGCGATTCCACTCCATAAAAAAAGGGTCACATTTGCCCATTGGGAATGCCATCGGTCCCGTTGCTCCATACAGTCGGCAAGTCTTTTTGAACGGGGTCTAATCACATCGATTATGGTTGAAATCACGCCACCCTATCCAAACTTATGGGTTGGCACGGCAGCCTCACCGTCGCAAATTCCTTGGGCCACCGACAAGGGATCGAAAGCTTTTTCATGATTGAGGTGTAATTCAATGCAAATGAAAATGAGGTACTATTAAGTATCTGACGAGAACCGACTGATTGTCGCATGACTCGAAGCATTTGAAGTATTAGAAATTAATCTGTGTATTCTAAAGGTAAGACTATTTGGGTACATTAAAAATATTGAATCAATCTCGAATTCAAGCAAGAGTTGAAAACTAAATTCAACAAAAGAGAAAAAGGAAAAAGAGAAGGAAAAGAAATGATATGAAACTTATTGCCATGGCCCTGGCAGAATCTCTGTCTAAGCCCAGCAAGGAGGGCAGAACTCCTGGGCCCCGCGGCTCTGCCTCAGAAAACGGCCCAATAGGCCGGGCTCGGGCTCTCCGTACTTGACCCGATCTGAACATCCGACCCGTTTTCACCCCGGTTTTCAATGGGCAGGATCCGGATGCTCCGAGATCCGAGATCCGAGTCCGAGTCCGTCACTCCACTCCCCAGTCCCAGTTCAGCTTCGGCGACGCATTACCTTCGTCTTCTTCTTCTTCTTCGTCGTCTTCTTCGCCGGATCCTAAAACCCTAGAATCCGAAGGGGTTTGCCTCGCTGCCATTTCCGGCACACCATTGCCGATCGCCGGGCGGAGACATGCCTTGCAACGACGGCGTCCGCTTCACCTCGTCGTCCGTCAAGATCCGCCGCCTCTCGCCGCCGCCGCTCTTCCCTTCCGCATCCGATGACCCCACGTCGCCGCTCGCCGGAACGGCTCGCTTACTCGCTCGATTCATCGGCTCCTTCAAACATCGCGAGCGCGAGCGCGAGCATTGGCTAGGCCCGAAGTCGCCGCTCCTGAGCTCGCTGTCGCTGTCTCTGGCGCGGCCGAGGAATTTGCCCCCGCTGTGTTCCGCTTCTCTGTCGCTGAGCCAGCCGGACGGCACGGCCCTGCCCGATCCGGGATACAAGGAGAGCCCCGCGGTTCCGCCGGTCGAGTCGGCTCAGTCGGAGTTTGAGGCTCGGAAGGGGCAGTCGGTGAGTCGGCACGACGAGGAGAGGGTGTTGATTAGTGAGGTTTTGGTGAGGAACAAGGATGGCGAGGAGCTCGAGAGGAAGGACCTGGAAGTGGAGGCGTTGCAGGCGCTCAAAGCTAGCAGGCCAAACTCGGCCCTCACCGTGCGTGAAGTTCAAGAGGATGTCCATCGGATCATAGATAGCGGATACTTTTGCTCTTGCATGCCGGTGGCTGTCGACACGCGGGACGGTATCAGATTGGTGTTTCAGGTAATACGTTGTCTCTTTGTAGTTTGTTGTTGGGGTAACTGCCGGTGGTGGTTTATTAATTTGATGTCTATGCCGGATGTTTCGGACAACAATGTGTTCATTCTCTTTGAATTATACTTGAATGTTGTTGTAAAGAATTGGAATATTGCATTGAGATGCTGGTGACTTGACTGGGAAACGATGAAGCAGTATGGCTAGGCTTTTAAATTCTATCTTCCTGCTAAATGTTACCTGCGGTGGCGATAATGATAGAGTTGGGTTAGGTTCCTTTCATCAGTATTCAAAGTGTCAAGAACGAGAAAGCTCATTCTAAAACTTGTATCTTGCTTTTCTGATGTCGTGATCCTTGTCACCTCTCTCTTGTGTCACAAGGTAGAACCAAACCAGGAGTTCTACGGATTGGTATCTGAGGGGGCTAACGTTCTTCCATCAAAATTTTTAGAGGACGCTTTCCGGGATGGATATGGTAGGTTTTCTATTATATATTCCCTACAATTATACTTAGGAAACTGTGTTTGATGGAGTACAATAGCACCTCCTTTTCTTTATTTTCATTTTGCTGGATGGAACAGCACTCAAATGATGTCTACATTGTTTTGATTTTTGTGTCAAGTGGTGCAGGAAAAGTGGTTAACATCAGGAGATTGGATGAAGTAATAAATTCCATCAACGGTTGGTACATGGAGCGTGGTCTCTTTGGCTTGGTATGCTGTCACACTTGCACATTACATTGTTGATTGTGTATTTTACCCTATATGTCCAGGGATTCCAAATAAATTCTCTGTTAATTTCTTCCTATGAATAAATAGTCTGTTCCTACCTATTGTTAATCTAGGTCTCTGATGTGGAGATTCTTTCTGGAGGAATTTTAAAGATGCATATCTCAGAAGCTGAGGTTAATAATATCTCAATACGATTCCTCGACAGGAAGACGTAAGACTGCTATTGGATTTGTTGACATGCATGCTTGTACTTTGTAGAATTGACTATTCAGCAATTGATAAGACATTCATTTTGTTTAACTTTCAGTGGCGAGCCAACTACAGGGAAGACAAAGGCAGAAACAATACTTAGACAACTCACAACCAAGAAGGGACAGGTATGATGGATCTTAACTTTCTCTGTCCTATACCCCAAAAAAATAAGGAGAGAGAAAGGGAGATGGATGAGAATGAAATCGAAGAAGACTGTGGGGTTCTTTCAGCTTTCTCAAAGCTTACTTTTTGGTTTTGTGGGGGTTGGGGGCATAGTGGCTGGTACGTCAGGTGCGGATCTTGCACAGAACCTTTAAATGGGATTAACATGCTTGCAGGTTTACAGTATGCTCCAAGGGAAGAGAGATGTAGAGACTGTATTAACTATGGGAATCATGGAAGATGTTAGCATTATACCCCAGCCTGTGGGAGGTGAATTGAAAATTTTGCATCGATTAATCTTCTTATGGACTTCTTCCCCTTGCATCTTTGTCATGTTTCTTAAGATGGGCTAATGAAACCCCCTTCCCCAACTATACTAGTATGGTGAGGCGTTACTAATGTTAGCTGGATAGTCTGTAATTTATCAACTATAATAGGCAAGATTTCATCTTCTGTTTTTGGTCTTCGGATGCCATGGTTAGAAACTGTTGCTCAGTATGACCAAGAAGACTGGCCGCATAAATAGTGGTAAATTTTCTTTTTGGTCAGTAACTTGTGGCATTTTTTTGGGTAAGTAGTAATTTGTGGTGAATGATGACTACGACTGTATGAGCTCCATAATTTGGTTATCAATAGACTGCATCGTTCTTTTACGGCTATCCGATACAATTCTTAGTTCTTTAATATGAACCGTTCACATATGCAATTTCCCTGAATCAGGCTTGAACTTTAAAAGCAATGATTGGTAATTGTAGCTGATAATTTTATTAATGATCTTATTGTACTGACGCATTGTTAAGTAAAGAATCCCATTTTGAGAGAAAGAGTTGTTGGATGAATTGGAAATTAAGGAGTTCTAGATCTAGAAGCATGTGGATAATGAGGAGTTCCTGTATTGTCCTAGACTTGTATTGTTGTCCTACTTTCGGTTGACTAATACTCTCATTTGACATTATTATCTTATAATATTTGATAAATATTAAGAAATTAAGTGCTTCCTAATCCGTGTATTTGGGCTTTTGTGTATTTCTGTAATTATTGACATGATAAAACTTACAATTTTCTTGTCTTATAGATACCGGTAAGGTTGACCTTGTGATGAATGTTGTTGAGCGTAAAAGTGGAGGCTTTTCAGCGGGTGGTGGCATATCAACTGGGTAGGACACATTCGCCTGCATGAATATTACGCTAGGATTTTCCTATGCATTGATATTTTTGTGCTTATTTTTTTAGTTTGATTGATTTTTGACACATTTCTGATATAACTTTTGACGCCGTGGTATTTACATTGCAGGATTACAAGTGGGCCCTTATCAGGGTTAATTGGAAGGTAAAATGAGGACACCCTATGCATTGCTTCTTGATTTTACTTTATGGTTGCATAGTCTTGAGGGAATGATTTTAATCACATGAAAATTATGCTTTTACGTCTTTGGGATATGCCGTTTAAGCAATTTGGTAAATTCAAATATACTTAAAGTTGGATGAAGCTGGAGTGTAGAGCTCCGAGGTTGACAATTGCAGGGGAACTGCTTCAGTCTATTATGTATTACTTAGACCAAGTCAAACCAACACCGTGCTGATCAAACTCGTAATGCGTCTCCTTTTCTTTTCTGAAGAAAAGACAGAGGAATATCGGACATATGCATGAAGTAACAAGCTTTTACTGTTGCATGATTTCAGATTTTGCATGGTGAAGCTTTTAATTCATGCCTGCTCATACTTCCATTGCAGTTTTGCATATTCTCATAGGAATGTTTTTGGGAGAAACCAAAAGCTCAACATATCCTTAGAGAGGGGGCAATTTGATTCAATATTCCGAATAAACTACACAGATCCATGGATTGAAGGAGATGACAAACGAACATCTAGAACAATCATGGTTCAGGTATGGTATACAATTTTCTTTAAATCTTGCCTATGCTATGGTTGATTTATCACTTATATAGATGCTTTTTGGTTTAGAGGTTTTTGAAGAATATTTAGTATATTAAGAGTAATGGTAACTAGATGAGTTTAGGTACTTGAATATGGTGAGTTAGCTTTTCTCTGTATGGTCTATTCTAGAAGAAGAACGACTTATTCACCCTTGCATTAAGTCAATTGAGTGAAGGTGTATTGGTTTTTGATCTCTCTCCCCCTGTTGCAATCTTGAAATCTTAGCATGGTGTCAGAGCTTGATTCATAACACCACATATTTCAACAGAATTCAAGGACTCCAGGTTCAAATGTCCACAACCAATCTGAACATGGTAACCTAACAATTGGACGTGTCACAGCTGGTGTCGAATTCAGTCGTCCAATCAGGCCAAAGTGGAGTGGTACAGCCGGGCTAATTTTCCTGGTACATGGTCAAACTTTCTTCAATTTCTGTGTTGACTGTTAAAGAGCTATATTTGTTAGGTAGTAGAATTCTTTGTTAAAGCTTGAATGTAAATGTCATCTATGATATTTTAACATAACATCAACTTAGGATATCTACTCTTAAACGGTTGTTGGGATAGTAAAAAACTTGTCGTTTTTGAACTTTTTTCCATGAGTTGCTGGGAACTTGAATTTGGCAAAGAGTATTTATTCCATCCTGAAAATGCATCAGAACGAAGCTGTACTTGCATGTAACAGTTTCCTGATGCAAGGGAAATGCCTTTGCTGTTGTAGTTTGTTGGTTGGAATCTACATTTTGTTAGAGTTGATGCAGCCAAAGTATAGAAGTCTCGTGCCTTTGTCTTCCCTATTTCACGCTTTTAATTTATCTTGTGTGTCACCTTTTTGGGTAAATTTTCAGCGTTCAGGTGTTCGTGATGACAAAGGAACCCCAGTAATTAAGGATTTCTACAATAGCCCTCTTACTGCAAGGTATCTCTATGTCATGTATTGGAAATTTTGTTCGTTTTGGTTGAGATTTTTCATTTTTATATTGGCTCTACATTCCCTCCCTCCCCTTTGTCCAGTGGGAATACTCATGATGATAGTCTACTGGCCAAACTTGAGACGGTCTACTCTGGTTCTGGCGATCGTGGGTCTTCAATGGTTAGACAAATTTTATCTCTTCAATGTACTGATTTGGCTGTCTTGTGGGTTCTAATCTTTTGGTATTAACAGTTTGCATTCAACATGGAACAAGGAATTCCTGTTTTGCCGGAGTGGCTGTTCTTTAACAGAGTGAATGCCCGTGCTCGTAAAGGCATAGAAATTGGTCCTGCCCATTTTGTTCTAAGGTATCATGCCAATTTATGATTGTCTTTTAAGAGACTCTAGATAGCCCTGTGTATGAAAATTCAGAGCATTGTGGAACTTCCAGACGGCTTGACAGTAAAAGAAGCCTTGAACTTGGTAGTGTATTTAACTGTGTGAAGTTGCTGTTTCTAAGCATCTTCTATACCTTTTCTATGATTAGATGAAAATTGTTTTCTGATTGATTGTCTGTTCTGTTTGTAGTTTGTCTGGTGGGCATGTAGTTGGTAATTTTTCTCCTCATGAAGCATTTGCCATTGGTGGAACAAATAGTGTCAGAGGCTATGAAGAAGGTGCTGTTGCCTCTGGCAGATCTTATGTTGTTGGCTGTGGTGAAGTTTCATTCCATCTGGTGGGTAACTTTTGTCATTGTGCAATTTTGCCCTTTGGCTAATCATTTTCCTCTTTCCTTGGGCCTCAATCTGGGTCACCATGACTACTGAACTGCTTTCTTTAACTTTCTGTTTAGTTGTTTGTGGTTCCTCTTAAGGTGGTTTCTTTTCACCTCGAATCATGAGTTGCCTAGATGTTATCACACAATCATTTACTAGGGCATACTACTTTGGTTTTGTGATGTCACTGCATATTTTTCACTGTCACAGATGGTTAATTTTGGGACTGATTTTCTCTTTCGAAGTACTCTTAACTGGAATTTGAATGTTTGTTTAATAGCTACATTCTTCCTTTGATGATTGCAATATTGTTTAGAAAGAGCATAATGCCCCTCTCTCTCTGTGGTGCATGCACTATGGGCATGCGTACCATGTCCCCACTTATGAAAATGCCCTGGATGTGAAGCCATCAGAATGCTAACCATCAGTTTTCTGTCTTCACGTCCTTCAGTTGGGGCCCGTTGATGGAGCTCTGTTTGCAGACTACGGGAATGATCTAGGATCAGGTCCAACTGTCCCCGGTACTCTCTCTCTCTCTCTCTCTCTCTCTCTCTCGTTGCATTCACACATGCACATACACATACACAACTGAAATTTTTTTTCATCCCTACCTGCTAGAGCTTGATTGAACATTTTGCAAATGATTTATGTTTGTTAAATCAGGATCTGCATAAGATTCCAGTGAAAATCATCACAAAGTTCCTATCTCTAGTTCCATATAAAATCAAAATGCATAATTTTTTGCTCAAAATTCCTTAAGTTGTTTATATGTTGGTCAGATTTTGGCAGAACTAATCCTAAGTCGCCTTGTTCTATAGGTGATCCGGCTGGTGCAAGGTTCAAGCCCGGAAGCGGTTATGGATACGGGGTCGGCATCCGTGTGGATTCACCTCTTGGGCCACTGCGTCTGGAGTACGCATTTAATGATAGGAAGGCTGGCAGGTTTCATTTTGGGGTCGGTCATCGAAACTAAGTCTTTATCAAACCCCCCCCCCCCTCTTCCTCTCTCTCTCTGTGGGATGCCGGAATTGGACGTTTGAAGCCTGTGTTCAATTCACGTTCGCCTACATCCTCATCCTGTTTGGAGGAGAGGAAGAAGATGTGGGCCAAATGGAGTTTTGGTCATGAAGAACTTTTTCTTCTCTTTGTAAATGCCCTTGATTTTCGTTGTCTTCAGAACAAGGCTAATCGATGAGGTCGCCTCGGATCAAAACACTTGTAAATCTTCACCTTTGCAAGCTCATATCGACGTTGTCGTCTTCTCATCGCCATAAAAATGCCGTGGAGTTTTCCTTTATGATCATCAAATCGGGAAAAAAGAAGAAGAGGGGAACATAAGTCGTTTATATAGGACGACAAGCGACATGAACTTATCACCGTCCATTGCTGTTCTCAGAATCATCATCGGCCATAGATGCATGTGTTTTGCCCGTTCGATATGGAGAGTGTGCATTTTATGTGAACAGTCCGCGGTATGTAGCTGAGCGATCACCGTAGTACGTGCTGAGCCAACAATTTGTCCGCCCCCTGCTTCTCGGTACGTCCCATCGACGTTCTACCCGTGGCCTCCTGTCGTATTACTCTCTCTCTCTGGTTTTTCCCCTCTTTTTGTTTGGGGAGCATACGATAGACTGAGGCACGACCTTTTTTGACCTACGTGCCCCCCTGTCTGTCTAAGCTTTCTGACAGAGTGGGTACGTACGTGCGTACTTGGGTTCTCCTTGCTTCCTGCCGTTCGCTTTCCTCCATCGTGAAATCTTGTGTCCGGTCGAGCCCGCTAGACGATAGACGCCAGACCAATGTCCTTTTGCGGAAGTCTCCGTTGTGGAACGTGCACATCATGCGACTTGTTAAGCATGATTTTGCCCGTATGGATCTCGTAACACCAAGGCCAGTACCGAGCATCGCACTTCTTGATTCGCTAACTATTCGGCTGACACAGAGGCTCGGGCCCGATCGACGATTCCATGGATGGATGGTGAGGCCGTCTGGACCTCCTCCTTTGGCGTGCTTTGAGCCTTTACGTGAGCATCGCCTACGAACCTCAAGCCTGTAAGCTCGGTCTCACTGATAGCTGCGAATATTCCTGTTCGGTCGATCAATTATAAAAGGGAGTCTCTAAAATTTCAAAAATCACACGAGCTTAAATTAGATCTTTATTTTCAATTCTCTTATGAAGTTTGAGTAAGCAAAAAGTTCAACTATTCATACACACATCGCATTACGCATGCAATGATAGTATTGTCACGTGTGCATGATAAAGGAAATTTAGGGTAGTCGGAAAACCCAAGCAAGACTTGAAAGCAGTTTTCAACACGCTTTCTGCGGGAGCATGGCAGAGACTTTTGCCATTCACCTGCCTCGACGGCACCCACCTTCCATCATCTGTTTGTGCGATAGCTTACCTGTCAGCAGCATACGAAACACACACACATTCACACTCAAAAGAAGATAAGTAAGAGTGAAATTCATTTTTTAAAAATTTTTATTTTGCTTTATGAAGGGCGCTTTTTTATGGGAAAAATTGTCCAATCAATCATGAACCTATTATATAGGTGCTGATTATCATTTTAGTCATAAAATTTTTGATTTGGCATATTTAATCATACACCTTTATGCGAAATTTCTATATACTTTTTTGGCCAAATTTCACCGGAAATCATTAACATGATGGGAGTAACATAACGCTAGCAATTTCTAGCAAGGATTGACTAGAATGACATGCAAAAGTTAAAGATTAAATTGAAAATTTTTGGGGTAATGACACAAGTAGTCCATAAACTTTGAGCACATGTGTAATTTGGTCCTTGAATTTTTAATTTTTTTAATATGGTTACTAAACTGTAGCTTAATGTTCAATGTGATTTTTGAATTTTCGACATTCTTATGTGATCCTTGGATTTTTTACATATCTTCAATGTAGTCTATGAGCTATACTAAAATGATCAGAGTGGTGCTTTTATTTCAAGATCAAGGACAACATTAAACATTTTTATATAATCTAGAGATAAATTGAATATATACAAAAAATTTGGGAATTATATCAAACAAATTAAAAGTTTAGAGATCACATTGCACATTGAGCTAAAGTTAATGATCATAATGAATAATTAAAAGTTCAAGGATCACATTGTACGTAGAGCCAAAGTTCAAGGACTATTTATTATATTTTTCAATAATTTAGGACTAAATTAAAGTCGATACGAGAGTTTGATTATCACTTTTGATTTTCACTAAATCTAAATTTCGTTGCGTACATCATACTTCAATATTCTTCCACTCGAAACATCCGACACCTCACAACATGAAAATGCCGATGCGTAGATTTGTCTAACATGTCCATAAATTTTCACAATTAGAAAAATACTTGAAAATTTGCAGCCGGAAAAGATGCAATCAACCAATCTCAAGTATTGCCCGCAAAGCCTTCGTCTGAACACAAGAATCCAAACAGCAAAATGACTGCGAAGAGATATACAAATGAAATTTGGTGGAGATCGGTGTGATGTTTTTTAAATTTTTTGTCCTCTTTTTTTTTTTAGCAAAAAGAGGCAGATGTTTTGAATTCTTGCAACACGGCATGGACAGTAAAAATTCATGGAACTTTACACTGCACACGTGTTCTCTTGGTAACTTCAAAAAAAAAAAATTAATTTCTTGTTATTATTTATTTATTTATTTATTTATTATATGGTTAGAGACCAAGATCACCAGTCAAATTCAGACATGGCTCTCAAAGTCTAAAATCTGTTCTCGGGGTCTTATATGTGTCCTACTCTACCCATTTCTTGTCCCTTTGCAGGGGGACACACAGGAGACCTGAATTCATTTTTTCTCTTCTTTTCTTTGCTCCTTTTTCTCTTTATTATTTTATAGAAAATTGGGAATACGGCAACATTTGGATTTTTATGTACTGTTGTCTAATGTGCATAAATACCTAAATTTGCAGAGATACGTGGGACAGGAAACTTTCGCTAATCTGTAGAAGTTCGGGGGCTCGTTTCATCAATATCGAGATCTCCGAGGACCAGTTGCAAATCTCCACAATGCGAGGGGGTGTTTGGGGACAATTTTCTCTTGATTTTAACTTCATCAAAGATGTGACATTTAAAATTTACGTCGAGCAAACATGTCGTGGAACCTCATAGGAAAAAAATCCACTTGGTACTTGTGACCTTTCTTTTCTTAATAATAACTAAGCTCTTGAACATGCTTCATGCGTGTGCGTGATTGCTTTCATGCTATTTTTTTTTTTTTCATTGAAATAAAAAAACTTTTTCGGTCAATACCGACGTCTGAAAAAAATACTTATGTGAGTGTGAACAGTCAAATTGGGCAACAGGAGAATCATAAAAACTTTTCACACTGGTAAATCAAAAATTGAAATTTTACGAAAAAAAAAAAAAAACATCATATGGTAAGAGGTTGGCAGCAACGCGTCCTTAACCAAACTTGTGCGCAATTATCATCTTGTTAATTAGTGAAAAAATAGAGCCAATAGGGAGTAACTGGAGCCAAGAATTGTGGGTGGTTAGCGTATTTTGAATCGGTAAATAAGTGGCATGCATTTGTATAACCGTTTTGATCTTTTGGGCGGGTGATGAGTGTTTGAATACAAAATTTCAATATGTTGGAAAGTCCAACTCAAAACTTAAAGTTGATAAGTGAAGGAATGCCACAATAATATAAAGAGCATTTTGGACCTAATGTCTAACAATGCAAGACAATACTTTAACACCCATTTTCGCATGCAAGTTGGATAATGAGCGACACATGGAATTTTGACCACAACACGTGGAATTTAACTAATGGGGAGTAGACACATATTTGTAAAAGGGATAGCACTAACTTTGTAACAGTATTATAAAGTTCAACCCAAACGTTTCAACTAACAGGTGGAAATAGATCATATGAATATAAAGAGTATTTATAACTTGTTGTCAAGTGATTTGGAACAATGCTTCAACACCCTCTCTCACGTGCAAGCAACATGTGGAAATTTGACTAACAAGGGGTGGATACACATTCGCAAAGAGAATAATACTAGTTCGCTGATAGGCAGAGGGAGATCGTGAATATAAAGAGTATTTATGACCCATTGTTAAGTAATGTGGAATAATGATTCAACATCTAGCTATCAACTTAGGTTTTTGGATTGAACTTTCCAATTTAGTAGTAGAGTAGGAGGTCTTGAGTTCAAATATTTCCAAACCCCAATTTGTCTCCCAAATTATGTATTTTTACGCTTTAAGCTTAGGTTAAAGTCCAGTTTACATGTGAAGGAGAGTCTTAGAACATTTAAAAAATTAAACCACCCCTTCATCTATAATACAAGATACGAAAATCAAGGACAACTTACAAGCTTGTACACCAAACTCAAAAAGTTTGCTGTATAACTCATATAGATGTTAACATATAATATATATACACACTTATTGCTGGAATCAATTAATAAATTTTTTTTATCTCGATCAACTCGGCCAACAGGATATCTGCATTCAATGTCTCTTTGTACCCATGTTGGTAATTGAATCTGCATGTTTTCACATAACTCCAAACGGATGGCTTTACCCACCCCCCCCCCCCCCACCGATCCCAAGACTTCATCGAGATCTCTTACGCAGAAGCATTCTCTGTCCTCCTATCCTCATTCCACATTTTTTTATTTACGTTCACCTCTTCTGTCGAAGTCATAAACATTACCATCGCCGACCTCGCTCCCCATGCCTTCCCCTTCACCCGAACGAGACATGTTTTGTCGTGCGACTGCGTTCTCTTTTTGACTGCCGTGATTTGACTTCAGAAGTAACATGGGCTCTTCGATCTTGTGTAGAGACCCTTTCAAGGAAGATTCATCCTTCATGTTTATAGAGAGAGAGAGAGAGAGAGAGAGAGAGAGAGCGGTGGGTTTTAAACGATGGTGCTTGTGGCGCATTATGGTGAGATGTGGAAGGGTGCTGAGGTTTTATTTGGCTGCATGGAAAGAGTACATGTTAAGCACTCTCGACTCTGCATGCCGATCGCCAAGCCAACCGACAAGGGCGAGACCAACGAAGCGAATGCTGGGTGAAAAGATGAATCCTGTTGGGTTCCCGAGGCTTGGAAAACCCCAACAGCGGCTGCCACATTGCGAATCAGACCACTGGCTCTCTTCTGCATAATTTAGTCTCGTCATCATCCGGGAACAAGGGGATTAACATTAATTAAGTGTCTGCATTGGAGGTGGCCATGGCTTCTTTTTACTCCCTCCCTCCCTCCCTCTCTCTCTCTCTCTCTCTCTCTCTCTCTCTCTCTCTCTAGGCTTCTACTTCTGCCTCTGTTGGCTGTGATCTTCCCCTTTAAATGAAGCGTTCAAGGAGTAGTTTGTGGCTCTGAGTTATGTAGCGTTTGCAACTTTTGATAAAGGTTAATGATGGTCAAATCAAAGGCTTTTCCAAATCAATGCTCGCTTACTATAAATGCCAGCAACAGGGTCTTGACTTTTCAAAATGGTCACAAAAATGGGTCGTGCTTACAGTAGTGTGTACCCCCCCTCCCGAACCGTGATTAATACATTAAACATGCTTAACAAGGAAGTTAATTACTTTCAGCGCGTTGACCAAAGAACAAGAGAAAAAATGCCTTACTCAACATGGTAAATTTTCTGTATACAGTTGCTTAATAAGTGACCTCGAAGCCCTTATTGACAAGATCATTACGGAATTATTTACTGTAATATATGACGTTCTTGTCGCTACTCTTATCTTAAAGTTCTAATAAAATGTTTATAATTGCAATGTGGAGTCATTTGAAGAAGAGAGCGCATGTTTGGACAAAAAGGTTATGTACTTTCTAATTTTATGCTTAAACTTGTAATCTTTTTGGATCGTAAAATCCTGTAAGATAATTATTTACTTCTCTTGCAGAAAATAATAATAAAAAATTTACTCAAATTATTAAGCAATTAACCTACGAATGATATGACTTACCCGAAACAACAATGGAAGAATTATTCGTTTAATAATGATTGATTTGTAAGTAATGGTGGTGCTTCATTTTGTACCATAATGGTCAAATTATCATTTCTAGATGATCAAGGATGTGTTTTCAAACCTATCGTATCACTACTATGTGAACTGTTACTAGTTGCCAATATATCATTTACCATAAGCCTTTTCGACAAAATATTCCGTGTTTCCATATGAAACTTTTTTCTCCCAAAAAATTTGATTTGTCAAGAAAAAGATGTGCACGATGCATGCGTGACACATATCGGTTTGGCACTTTTCCTCACGTGTAAAATCAAATATAGGAGAAGTTTGGATGTAGTCATGTACTTCTTTTTGAAAAAAAAAGTTTTGTTGGATTACGTCTCTTTCGGTGAGTACCTGTTAAATCTCTAAATAAATAAAAAAATTAGTATATTGGTAACATTGCTTCTTTCGTGTTGAATGGAATTTAAGTGTCGGGAATGCAAGCATTATCTCATTAATGGTATCCTTTTTCTATTTGCCTTCGAAAATGAGAGATGGGTATCGGGAATCAAGTTAATTTCTAATGTTATTCCGATACCATGTTGGATAATTCCCTAGCTGACGATACTAAGCATTGGATAAGCACGGAATCCTCCTTTTGGAGTAAACCTTACTTTGCAAACCAGTACATGTTTAGATGGTGCAAGGCAGGATACCCTCTCGAAGACTGACTTACATTTATTGCTCTCTTCTTGAGGATTTTCTTCCTTCAAATGACTGTTTGGTTTTAACTGCTCGATCTCGGCTTGCTAAATTTATTTGCTATCTTTTCACCACTCTGCTCAATATGGTTGCTTCTTCTCTCAAGTCAAGTCCCAAGATTCTATCTCTCCCTCTCTCTCTCCTCTCTCCCTCTCTCTCTGTCTCTCTCTTCAAATTCCCAACAATCACCAAATAGAAAAAGAAGGTAAAAAAAAAAAAAAAGACAGGAAGAAAGAGAAACCCACTTCCCCCCCGGTTGTCTTTAGCATAATTTCTCCATTGTTTAGTCACACCTCACAAGTGATATCTTGTCTGCCTTTTCTTGCTCGAGTAACTTTGCTTTATCCCCCTCCCTTTCTTCCATATTTCTCCTTTTAACCCCCCTGCTCTCCCTCTCTCTTCCTCTTATATTTACCTTCGCCACTTCTCTCACAATCCACCTCTCTCTCTCTCTCTCTCTCTCTCTCTCTCAAAACCTGTCTTCTACAACACCCAACTATTCACTTTCCATCATGACGGACCCCTACTCAAGTTACTTGAATGGATGGATCAACTTCAACCCTCTTCACCGCTGCTCTCCTTCTCCTCCTCCTCCGTCCTCTTCTTTCTCTTCCATATCCACAAACAATTACTACAATTCTTCTCACTGCTTCTACTCTCTCTATGACTACAATCACGTCTACAGCGCCGCCTCTCTACCTCACGCCTCTCCTCCCCCATCTCCGCCCCTGAAAGAAGCGCTCCCTCTCCTCAGCTGCTTAAGCCCCGCGCGGCATGAAGAAGAAGAGCATGCCTCGCTTTCTACCCCGATGGAGGTTGACAATCCCAGCTGTCAAAAGGACAGCTTTTTTCCCCATAATTCAGCAGATGTTGCCGATGAAGATGATGATGGTGATGGTGAAGCTGTGACGGTGGCTCTCCACTTGGGGCTTCCAAGCCCTAGGTCTGCTGATCTGATCTCGAGGCTCTCATCAACAGAGATCGGCTCAGACAAGGAATTGGATCAAGAGACCACTGTGGCTTCTTCTGGTTACTTCACAAGCAACAACAAGCTCAACAAGGGCCAGTATTGGATACCCACCCCTGCTCAGATTCTTATTGGCCCTACACAGTTCTCATGCCCTCTTTGCTTCAAGACCTTCAACAGATACAACAACATGCAGGTGAGTATGGAAGTTGAGTTTTCTTGAATACAGGCGAAAATAAAAAAGGCGTTGCTTAAAGTTTGGCTTTCTTGTTTTGAAAATGGTCGTTTGATTCTGTACGCTGACAACAAAACCTTTGTTAGCTTTCTTTTTTTCCCTTATTTTTTGTTTTATTTGGAGAAAAAAAAGTGGAATCCACCCTTATCTTGTACACTTCTTTTTCTAGGTTAAACTCGATCCCTCGCTTTTGTTCTTGTTTTGGCCGGATTTCTTTCGAGAAGAGAGGAGTCATATGGGTCCTTAGGGTTTTCCTCTTTCCTTTTCACCCTTCACCTTATTGCATAGTTGCTTTCTCCTTTTCTTGTTTATGTTTTTGAGTCGCAAATAGCAAGAATTTAGATCTCCTCCCTTTTGCATGATTTGTGGGCTGTGTATAGTTTATTCGAAGAAAAAACCGAGAATATATAGTAAATCTGTCCATGTACCTGGCCCAACTGCAACATGATCAGTTGCCTCGACCTTTATGTGATTGAACTAGACAATGATAGTGCTTTTTGCACCTTGAGGTTTGTGTCCTACAGCCTCCTCATTGGCATGCGTGTAAACACTGAAACTATATACCTGAAACTCATCCCCAAGAACTTGATGACGACCCTCTTTCTTTTCACCAAAATCTAGAGCCTCAATCAACCATATCTCCCTCAATCTGCCTAGACTTAACCTGACGAGCAAATACCCACAACTTCAGGTGAGTTGAGTGAAAACTGAAATGCCTACTCACGAGACTGCATCAGAACATCTCGATTTGTAGGTGACAAGCCACATGGAAAGAGAGTCTTGTGCTTATCATGAGAAAGGGAATCAAAAGAAAGTAAACCCTTTAACTTGTGTGTGTTTGCAACTTTTATTTTTACCCTGCAAACCTATTTCCCCTTCAGGTAATTAGTCAGAATATTAATACTAAGAGAAGGGCGTGGGCTTTTTTTATCATCAGGTAGAGATCTCAAAATTTGCTCCAAAAGCATAAATAGATAAAGGAATCAATCCGCAGGAAGCGCACACAATCAGCCCCACATCTGTGCCTTACATGCAGATAAACTCCTACTCAATCAAAACCATGCACCTTCTTTTTATGCTCACTTTACCTTTATGTTGGCGCATCCACAAATGCAAAACCCTGTTAGCAAACATTTCTTTAATGGGTCTCAACTTGCACCATCTAGGTCAAAACTTTCACAGGCACTTGAACCCAATCTTTTACTGATTCACAAAATGGACATACTAAACGACATGGCATATTCTAATCGGGCATTAAGCAAGCGGATCATTTTCAAAAATGTATCAGATGACTCCGTGTTCCAGCTTTTTGAAGATCAGTCTTAGTTTATTGTCAATTATCTTCTTACTGTTCCAAATATATTCACACATGAATATGAAAAATTCTTCACAACAGATGCACATGTGGGGACACGGGTCGCAATACAGGAGAGGACCCGAGTCGCTGAGGGGGACGCAGCCAACGGCCATGCTGAGGCTGCCGTGCTACTGCTGTGCGCCGGGCTGCAAGAACAACATCGACCACCCAAGGTCGAAGCCGCTCAAGGACTTCCGCACCCTCCAGACCCACTACAAGCGCAAGCACGGGATCAAGCCCTTCATGTGCCGAAAGTGCGGCAAGGCGTTCGCTGTGCGTGGAGACTGGAGGACCCACGAGAAGAACTGTGGCAAGCTCTGGTACTGCAGTTGCGGGTCTGACTTCAAGCACAAGCGGTCGCTCAAGGATCACATCCGGGCATTCGGGAGTGGCCACACGGCTTATGGGATCGAGGATGAGTGCGGCTTCGAGGAGGAGGAGGCGGCTACTTCTGAAATTGAGCAGGACAACAATTTCGAGAGCCCCAAGTGATTGAATGAAGATGGTGTGTCAAAGTGAAGTTGTTGGACGATGATCAGCTGATCCGTAGTTTATGATACTATTGTTTTGACACGGTTCGTGGTCCAAGAGTCAAAAAAAGAAAAAAAGAAGAAGACTTCGGACCCTCTTAAGGCGCTTTTCTTTTATCTTTCTCTAGCTTAATGAGGACTTTCGTTTAAATGTAGATCTTGAACGGAGATGTACCAGCCTTTGATCTCTGTCTCTCTCGCGCGCGACAGTCCAATCAAGGTCAACCTTGCACGCTATGAAGTGATGGGACAAACTCTGTTGGTTATTACAGCTACAAATAGGTCGAGTTGATAACATATCGAACTCGCTTGGCCTCTAGAACGCAAAACATGGTTTAGAAAAACCTGCATGTCCACGCTGGGCAAAAAAATGTGTGTAGAATTCGAGCAATTCATCGGAAAACTTGGTAGCACATTCCAATACAATACAGGTTTTCCCTGGCCATTTCATGTGAAATAGGAGTTAGATTAATGGGTGTAATTCAATGTATGGTAGAATGCTATAACCCTAAGATAGATTACTTGTTACAGCTCATGTTATCTCTCCTATATACTATAATGATTTTGTGGTGCAAACGTATACATAAGATCCGGAAACCTACACGAGAGAGAGAGAGAGAGGTTGTGCAAATCGCAAGTAGCTCGTGGGATGAGTCTCAAAGATCTTTTCTATGCTTGAACTTATAGACTAGGCTTTTGGCTCACATTAACATGGCATAGACAAGTCTTTACCCAATCCCAAAACCCTAAAATATACGACATATCAAATCAGACTTAACTATTAACGAATTGATCCCCTTGTTTTTTCCTAGAAAAAAGATCCCCTCTCCTGTTAGCCCCCTGTGGTTGGTCTTAAAAGGTGAATCAACCTCAAGGTCCTAGGTGCAACGGTGAGAGAGATCAGGAAGAGAGAGACAAGGCCCCTTTTTCATTTAACTAGCTATCTTGGGATACTAATTGAGCGTGCTAATTTCTATTTAGTAAGTGACGTGAAATACTCTAAATTCTTGATGAGTAGTTAAATAGGACGGATTTGAATAAAGGCAATTCGTTTCTTTAAACAAGAGAGTTTAATTTATGATATTTAAAACATAGTTTGTAAAAGGAACCTCATTTACGGTATTTTGGATATTATCGTGCTTTGAATTGTGGTAAATGGGTGTCATATTTAAGAACAAGCTGACCAACATGGATGACAAGTTCATTTCCTACTTGTTGTCTCATTTCTTTTATAGGGCACCACACACCGGACCTCAAATCAATGTCTCAATGTTTAATAACATTAACGAGGTTTCTTTTGATATATAATAAATCGACAGACTGACAATATTTAATTTGTTAAAAATATAAATTTCATGCAATGCATGTTTAAAAAGCATTCTTGTAAATGCATTAAGTACTTTTCTTATTAGTAGCTCTAGCTAATTATATTGTGTTGCTTGGAGCCCCCTAATGAATAACATCATGGAAAGATGCACTATGGGGATACGGTATCTCTCCATAAAGCAAAGAGAGGCCTTTGGGTAATTAAACAAAGCCATATGATGGTTGGGTCACAGCACTTTTGGAGTGAAAGATTATCGCCCAGGTAAGAGGTTCTTACCATGTTTACATTCAGCCAGAAGATCCAAATCAAATGATTAGCCAGAGAGAGAGGGGGGGGGGGCAGTGAAATGTCTGGCTGGGCTCACCTGGGACAGATTCTGAAGCCAAACTACTGTTCATGGTCTGAAAAAATGTTGAAATGTGTAGCTTTTGACAAGACGTTTCATATGCTCTCTCTCTCTCTCTCTCTCTCTACGTCAAGAGCAAAAGCCAGTGCTGTTTGCAGTTTTCGCAAGTTATGATAGTCACCAAGTAGAATCTACGTAGGTTCAAGATCTAGGGAGACAATAAAAAAAAAAAAAACCAAAAGAAAGAAGAAACAGAGAGTTGAGTTAATACGATGATACAATACATGTCAGAGTGATCATAATGGTACGTAAGATATATTTCTTGGGGTTCAAAGTTCTCCAATGATCTGTCACAGCACGCCATGATTGACGGTGATATCCGAACTCCCATTTCAACCCCTCAGCTCTAAATACTCAGAGTCTAGGTTGATAATCTCTCTTTCTCCTTTTTCGTTTTTAATTCAATCGCGATCCCACCACACACCCAGGCGTCCATGCAAAATCAGTTCATACACGCATCTCTGTCGAGCTCATTGAGCTCAAAAGATCGGCTCCAAGGATAAGCATGACTACAAGGCGTTGTTCAATAAGATATTTATTTGATAACATCAATTAGTTATTTGGAAGGACATATCAATGGTTAAAGGATAAATTTGGAACAAAAACGAAAAATAGAAAAAAGTTACTTCCTTATTTTAAAAAATAATTTTGAAACATGTCATTTTCCAATTTTTTTTTTTTCCTTTTTTTCTTCTCCCTTCTCTAACCAATTGTCAAACCTCAACAATGGCTGGTGATTGGCCAAAGACGAGGTCCAACAACCACGCCAAAGCCTCGTCATGGCTGGGCAAGGCTTAGCCTTGCTAGATCTAGGTGAAGCTATCTTGTCGATGGCTGGGTGAGACTTGACCTCACTCTACCGAAGTTGACCTCGCTAAAGGTAGGTGAGGCTCCCTCGAGGTAAGCGAGGTCATTGGATCTCATCTTTGATCGGTCTCTAACCATCGCTGAGGCTAGCAACTAGCTGGAGGAGGACGAAGAAAAAAGGAAATAAAGAAAAATCTCAAAAATTAAAAAAAAAATCTACATCAAAAAAAAAAATTGAGGGTCGCATTAAATGCATTCCTATTTTTTTTTGTCCTAGGAATAGAAATTTTATACAGTTACCAATTCGTTCAAATGCTCGAGACTTGTCCAGAAAACAGAAATAAAAAACCCTATTTTTGAGCAGAAATTATTTTTGAGAACGGGAATGTTACCAAACGAGCCCTAAGCCTCCCATCATCAAACAAAGCATTAAGAGTGTCTCTATCTTATCGTAGTTCTCGCCGCATTTGTTGGTGTTTGTTCATTATGATTAAATAATAATGTTGATGATTTTTACTGGGAATTTGTGGAATCAGAAGGCTTTCAAAGTCGACAGTGGATTTGAATTTCAAAATCTGAAGGGTTTCAAAATCTAAATATTCTAGTTAATCATAGAACACGCATATATACCGTGGATGCTTGATCAAATAGATACATACATATGTGTACCCAAAAACACATTATCTTGTATCTACTTTGATAGACTGTATTAGAGGACATGGAATCAGAATCGTGGTGTGGTTACTTTTTCTTTTTAAATTTTCGGCCGGTCTAGTTGATGGAAAAGGACTCTTGAAAGATATCGTTATGTCTAGTGGAGCCCCGGATGCCCGTGAACCAAAACCCTTTAGTGTGTTTTCTTGCTTTCCTTCTGAATCCACATACATATCTCCAATCAAAGAACAGCCAAAATAAATAAATAAATAAACAAAAGGAAAATATAATGGGCTTTTGTATTGAATAAGATTAGGGTTTGGTATTATTTAGCTCGGTACACTTCTTAGATGATCATCCACTCACAAATATATAGAATATTTCACATTATATTGAACTTGTAGATTAATATTTATCTATCAAATGCCGTTGGTATCATGTGCTTCGATAATTTAATTTTTATTATTCGATTAGAGGTATGTTAGCACAATGAACAGAAAAAAAATCACATTAGTCTAGAACAAAACCAATGTAGATCGTCAAGAAGTTATTGTATCCACTGATAAGAAGCGTGTCATGTCAAGGGTTTCACCTGATCTTGGCCCTAGGGCTTCTCCTGCCTTGGCTCTTTCTATATGTTGTTTCTTGGAATGTTCTTGTCCAAATAGAAAAAAAGGAAAGAAAGAGAGAAAGAGAAGAATCAAAGAAGAGAGGGAGGAGGAGGAAGAGGAGGAGAGAAAAAGCAAGGTTAATGGTCAAAACAATGTCTTTGTGAAGTCTTAGGGCTTTTTTGTCCAAAAACAAAAGTCATAGAACTTCTTTAAATATCTGATTGGAAAGGTTAATTAATCTTCAAGTTTGATTATAAAAGTCGACTGTCACACCATACAGACAGGCATAAATAAGGTCGGCATCGATGGGACGGCTAATTTACCACAAAAAAAAAAAAAAAACACGTGAAAAGTTTCTTTCCCCATAGCTAGGAATTTGGTGCAATAATGGAGCAATAATTCCTGAGATAATTCATCTAAAGACACAGTTTCTTTCTTCCCTGCTCTGAGCACTTGATATAACTAAACTTCTTTGTATACCGACTTTCAAGGTCTTATCTTGTAAGTTGTCTTCATAATGCCTTCTATGCCTTCCATGTTCATGCATAACAAGGAGATTTTTGTATTTTTTGGGCATGATTAGCTACAAGATACTGGTGAATTCACAATTATCTCTCATGTCCTTTAATATCTTAATCTGTTTATCTTATTGTAAGATCACCTTTTCAAAGGATGTTAAATTTGTTTCCGTTTTCCCTTAAGTGTATTATCTTTAACAAGTAAAACGTTAGTTGAACTCAGGATATCACGTGAGATTCGTGAGACAATTGTCAATTGTTTTAAAAATTTAAACTGATAAATAAATGCATGGTTTAGTATCTATATAAGGGCGTGTATTATAATCATTCTATTTTAATTCCATAACTATTTTCTATTTCAGAAACAAGTTTGGAATAGAAATTCATTTGATAACATGATGTTATTTTTCTAATTCTGGAACAAATTTTTTGTTTAAAAATATATTTGAAACAGAAATGAGAAATAAAAATTTTCTACTTCTTTATTTCTAGAATAGAAATGAAAAACAAAAACTCTTATCATCGCTCACCCTCATTACAAGCCGGCCACCCACCTACTACCCACACGGTGCTCACCCGCCACTAGCCCCCTCCCACCGCTTGCCGTTGTCGCTATTTGTTGGCCACCCCCACCATTCGCCGACGCTTGGAAGGGAAAATTTTTGTGTCATTATCAAACCAAGTTATATTATTGAAACATAAATTTTATATCATTATCAAACGTGCTCAGAAACTCATCTAAGAATGGAAATAGAAAAATGTATTTCCGATCTAGAAATTAATACCCAGCTAGAATGGTTTTCGCGCCCTAAACGGTTATTGTTGGCTAATGTATCATTGTTTCGTAATGTTGTTGTTGAGGGCATCCATGGAGATCTTTTTGTTGAGAGAAAAGAAAGTTGAAACTTCATCATCGATCAGAGTCAAAACATAGGTTGTTCGTTTGATTAAAGATAGATGGAATGATCCACCACCTTTAATTGTGCTTACATGAGACTAATGTGATACATAACCCCGCGATCAGTTGCTTGAGAGATAAGGATGCTAATCGTGGTGTATGAGAGAGCGAGCGCTAATTGCGGATCTTAGGGTTTTCTATTTTTTCAAATTTAGAGAATTAAAACTACGAATTTTAGTTGGTGAACCAAGAAAGTATGGCATTTTTTGGAGACTATGCTTTGCAATTATAATCTCTTAGACTTACTTTTATGAAGAGATGTAGAAATAGGGGGGGAAAGAGACAAGTACTTTGAAAGCGAATCTTAGTATGGACACAAAATTGATCTTGTGGATTAGCTTTGCAAAGAGTCTTTGGGCTCAATCACTCTTCTTTTTCAATGCATGAAAGAAAAAGTGGTGCTCAAAAGTCGAAGACGAAAAGAAATAAAAACGAGACATTACAAAAAGAGAGGACAAAAAACCTCCTTTTGGACACACTCTCTTTCGACAAAATCAAAAAAGGGCTTGAAAAATTTTGCAAAATCTCTCTCTCTCTCTCTCTCTCTCTCTCTCTCTCTCTCTCTCTCTCTCTCTCTCTCTCTCTCTCTCTCTCAGAGTATGGAGATTATGAGCAATTATTGTAGAGACTCAACTTGATTAATAATAGACGCCAACTGTATCTGTTTGCCCTCTTTTCCCCTTCATTGGACAACACCGACATTGGTCTTCATCACGAGAGAATGAAATGGAGGAATCCATTATTGACTCTCTTTATATTTTACAAGACTCAACACTGAGTAAATAATTGGATGGATGGTCACCTGATGCTTCGAGAAAAGCTGAAAACCTATCAAAGTAAAACGACACGAGTCTAGAGTAGAGGAGCCCACTAGAAGCTAAATGCAATATGTCCAATTGAGTTAAAAGAGGAATGCAATTGAAATTCTCCCACAAATTAAGATATAAGTCTAGAGTAAAATCTTCAAACCTTTCAAGGTTTTTTTTTTTTGGTTAGATTTGATCAAATGAACAGATCAGGCTAAGCCTAACTCAAGGTCTATCTAACTTGTTACCCAAGTGTTTTTTATTGGATATAGAACTTGTTATGAACAAGTTCATCTATGACGAAAGAATAGGCACATAATTTTTTGCACTAAGGCCAAAAAATGGGAGGTTAGACTTTTCAAAATATAATGTTTTCTCAAACTCGTGCAAACCACTTTGAGAGTAAGCCTGGACGGATTTGTAGCCACACAAGACTTGTAAATTCTAAATGATTGAAATTGAGAATATCATATACTGCCCACTACTACTTCAAAACTATCGGATCTTGCTATATCAACAAGTTCGACGTAATCTCTCTCGTATGAGTTAGGAGCCTACAAAACCCCTTGAGGTTCACAAGTTTGGTTCTCTTGCTCTTTAACCTTATGCAGAGTTTACCCATTTCTCTTCCCTTCTTTACATTGGCAAAAGGGCATATTGGTATAGTTGCGTCGAAATGCACAAATGAGATTACGAACATACAAAGAAGAAAGATTTTAAGGTTCGAACTATTCAAGAAACTGAGGAATGATGTGGAATTTTATGAAATTTCTGATTAAAATGTTAAGAAGACTGAAACTTTTGTGAAATTCATGTGAAGCAGTCATTATCCAAATGCATTGTTTTACATACTCTTTTGCTCTGGGTAAATGGCCGTTCCGTATAGCTTCCAATCGAGAGCAGAAACTCATCAATCCCATCCTTTGAAGTTTTCTGTAGAAAGGGATTTTAGAGCCATTTGATGTACAAAATGATTGCTCATCACTCTTTCCAAGAAAGTTCATAAAGGAAAATTTTCTGTTTTCTCCTTTTCAAGCCATTGACAAACTCCTTTCTACTTTTGCTTTTTTCTAGTGTAGGTCTCTTTATTCTCTCCTCCAAATTATCTCCAACCTTATTCACTCAAATCATATCCAATGCATTAATGCAATCAAAAGTAACCCTTTTTTCCCCCTGTGAACAAAGCTGGGTTTTCTGCTTTTTTTGTGACTGATAGAAACATCTTACGAACTATAATAGAATGCTCTTGGTGCACGTAAGCACACAAGCCTACAGCATATCAATAAGTGGATTGTGTGGATCCACATCAGAACCAACACTCGATATCGATTGGGCTCATGCACCGGGCTCACCCTAAACTTCAATTGCTTTAGCATGAGGACAGGAGCAACTATGCCGACAGCGAGAAAGTGGAAACAACGTTTTATGCAGGGGCAGGCAATTTAAGATTCACTTAGAGACAAAGGAGGCAGCATTATAATGCCGTTTCAAAGTGAGATAGGATCATCCCACAGAAAGTTTTAGATCAATGTAATGCGAGGGAATTCCTAAAAGAATTCGACCTGCCTGCAGGCAAAAGAGACGCAATTCATTAATGATGGGAAAGCAGTACAATGAAGTATTGCTCCTGTCGGAGGATCAGCTTGGTATTGAATAAACTGAAAAGAGAAAAGTTCCTCCAAAGAGGATGGTGGATGATCTTAAGCTCATCGTACCCTTCAACACCACTGACCCATTCCTTTTCATACAGAGAAGTATATATAGACGAGTGTGTTGCTTCAGCTTTCAGCACAAGTCATATGATAGTTGAGAAACTAAAAAGTTGTAAGTTGTCGAGTGGATCTCCGTCTCTATGACAGCAGGCACCCTCACATGGCCCTATGGGGTCAAACTGATACTTAACAGCAAAATCCAAATGTTTGATTAGGGTCTACTTTAAGCTCCTCTCCTTAGTTAAGCTGATTTCCAGAAAATATAGGCTGAAAGCAGAAGCAAGATGCATGAGGCATGAAAACAGCGATAAAGCAAATTCTGCAGAGGACCAACACACGTTAATCAACAGAACAGCTGACATGCCCATAGTCCAAAAGGTGAAATAGAGTGCACAGATTGTACTAACGCTTGAACCAGCCCTAAAAAAATACAAATCAACTAGTCAAAAAAGCAGAGAACCACCTATATTGAATTTAAGGTCTTCCACTAAATAAATCTCACCGCCTTGTTCAGTTTAGACTCACATTTAAACGGTTAGCCATTAGGTATGAGTATCATCAAAGTACCTAAAGAAGTGAAGGATTGTCTCATCGACAGTTTTCCACGACAGCTAGTGCAAACATACCAAATAGTAAAAAAGGAAGGACTTTATAATCAACAGAAATAAAGCATTCTCAACCGTTGCTCCTTTACACAATTATCAGTATCCATAATTTTGTTCACCGGTACTCCTCTATTTAAACTTCCATGAGTAATAGGATAAGAGGTACTCAATTACCTTCATGGATCCAAGACAGCCATTCCCTACAAGACAATTGAAAGAGAAATGTTCAGTTTGTCAACAATAAACTGCTTTATCATCGAAAGAGTCAACTCTCAAGTTCAAGCTGACCTTAACCCAAGAACAAAACCAGATTTCAATGAGAGCAAGCAACAAAAGCTTTTCAAAACATGGGTGCCATGCTCCAAGGACAATTAAATTCATCCAGCGTAACCAAGTCCCCGATCTTGTGCATCTCTATTCATGAGTAAGATGTACTCCGGAATTCTACTCAGACTCCTAATGACCCATGATAAGTTAGTGAGTGATCTCATGGACTCGTAAATCGGCTCTTTGGGATTGTTCCCCTTTAATATTGGCCAACACCATATTTATTATCTGAGGAAATGGGTCGTCATTGACTTCCATCTTGCCATTTTCTTACAGGATCTCCGGTCCACCAGTTCATTTAGCTCGGCCTTTAAATATTGTTGAACTAGTGTTAATAGCTTTATGATTGATAAAGGCAGAACTTACTAAAACTGGAAATTTATTAAAGAGACAGTAAAAGAGAACTAACTCATATAGCCAGATTGAAGAACAGCAGCATGGCAAAAACACATTATTTTTACACCATCAGCCCAAGCAAAACAAATGCATCCGCTAATATGTCCGCTTTCTGCATTTTCTATCTCTGTCATTTTCACATGATTCAGGAGAAGATGAGCTCGAACTTCCCAAGCCATCATCTGAGCTCGATGATGCTTGCTGCTGCTGCATAATGAGACGAGGCATGTTCTTCAAGTACTCACGCAAGTTCTCAGTTACGCCATGAAGTCCAATGGATGTGAAGAAGTTGATGGAGAATCTTGTGTTCCTTGGATTGTCTTAGGGAAAATTGAATCAAAAGAGTCTTGCATCGATGGATCATTAAGGCATTCATTAAACAAACAGATCCCGCTCTGACAGTTCCTACAAGAGAGTGATGTCAATGAAAGCCTGTCTTTGAGATCATAAGGAGAACTAACTGACATTTGCCCCAAATAGACCAATACTAAAAAGAACTGGAAAACATAACCATGCCACAGAGCATCTTAGTGCATCCATCTAAAACTTAGATGGTAAAAAATGTCCCTCAATCAGTACTGCATATGATCCACTCAGCATAAATCTTCTTAGATTCTAAAAGGAAACGTGCCACATAAACCTATTTCATGGGTCATACACATATTGTGCCAAAATCAAAGGAGAGAGACCTACTGCAGATCGTCAGTAATTTTTCTTCCCACCAAATTTAATAACAAATAGTTTTCTTTAAACCATCGACAAATTGTTTCTACCATAGTAATTTAGTAAAAGAACCAACAGTAAGTCTGAAATTTTATGGGTTGGGATTTCACTGACATGGAAGAGGATTTTAATAAATATACGTGATGAAGAAGTGGTGTCTTCCTCAGTCAACTGTATGTAGCCCACAGACATGCCATGGCAGAGCATCTACGCCAAGTAAATGGGCAAAATTTTTTGCCACGTCTCTCATTTTGTTTGTCTCAAACGATGAATCATCAAATATTGCTGAACAAAGCATTTATCAAAATTCTTATGATAGACCTTGTTGATTATGCAGAGAACACTGCCCCAGCAGACCAAAGCAGTGGAGGTAAGTTCTCTCTTGACTGCAACACTCCAACAGCTTTATGCGTAACTCCATCTGCACAGCCCAAAAACAAGACAGTAAGTAAAAAAGATTCTAGTTCCAAGGACAGCAAATGAAGCAGCTGATGGACTAAAATAAGAATTCCAAAAGCATTCCATGATGTAGAGGAGGCAAAGACACATAAAAAGGATTAAAATATGATTAATTTCTCCAACAAATTAGCATGAGAAATTACATGCATTGTAATTAGGGACATCGACGAAAGTTGCAATGAAATATTTAAACCAAATCCACTATCTAGCTTAGAATAAGCTCAGCACCCCCTTTGAAAGCTCTCACCCCTGTTAGCCTATGAACAAGTCAATTTTGGAAATCTCTACATTCTGGGGAAACTTAACCCCAGATACTCAGTCACACAACCAAGCAAAACCTCACTAATGTAGCATGGTATGCCGCCTACCATAATTGCAGAAACAGTGAAGCATTGATAGCTTCTAATAAAAGGAGTCTACTTCCGAGCTATCAGGTCTAAGCTGCTGTATGCCTTATCAGCCAAGTCAATCAAAATGATGAGGCATATTATTCCAAGGAGATGATAAACCAGAAGCATCAACAAGATCTCGAATTTTCATCCTACTCCAAATCTACTCAAAACTCATTTGGCACAAGTAACACACAAGGAAGTCTTCCAATAACCATACAAAAAGCAAAAGCACCATTTTTGCATCTCATGCAAAAGAATTGGATACCTAGATTTATAATTGCCGCAGTTTCAAAGTCAGTGCAATACACAAAAGCCACACCCGTCCGTCCTCATTTACAGATGAATCATAGCATGCAAAGGAATCAGCTCTAAAAGTACAGGCCTTAAAGCAAGTTCAAAAGAAAAATTGTACTCAGCAAACTTCACTTCTGGTTGGGGACAAAAATCAGCAATATTTACTTATATTCTCAAAATCGCCAGACATGAGTAGTGAGTACTAAACAGATCCCAGAGCTGGCAATATGGGTCAAAAATTTTTAATAGCTTATATTATGACCCATTTTTAGTTAAATGGGTCATATATCCGTTCATCCTCTTCTTCATTAGAAAGTTAAATATTCTTCCTCCTCAGGGTCACCATGTGAATGTTAAATATGAACTGTCAGGCTGGAATATGTCTGGTCCAAAAATCATATTTAAGTTAAATATGGGTTAGAAATGAACTGCTTCATGAAGAATTCCACGTCGTGAATGTAAAACACAAAATATTATCGAAATAGTCTAAATGGGTTATAAGGAAACCCATTTTGAAGTTAAACCCTTGGCCTTTTTTAAATTTATAAAAATATTTTTTGATAAAAAAAACTGAAATTATAATTATTTTTCATATTTCAATTTTTTTTTCACCAGACCGTTTTACCTTTTGCTTTTTCGTCTTGGACGTTTCTTCATCGTTCTGGGCCCAAACTTGAACGGCGGGATGCAAACTCCCTCCACTCCCCGCCCGAGTTCGAAGCATCGGTATCCGCATTGCCTTCCCGCGGTGCTGGCGGCGGCTCTGGTTTGCGGCTCATCGCCTTTCCGCCGTCGCTCTCCGGTCGCGGCAGGAGGCAGGGTCGCCGGACAGACCGCCGGAGTACCGGCGGCGGCTCGAGATCATGCCGGATCGCAATCCGTGGCGAGGCGGAAGAAATCAGAGCGACTGCGATCTCGGAGGAGGAGGAGATGATGATTCGTCGCTCGCGCTCTTTCCCTCCCTCGAGAAAAAAAAAAAAAAGAGAAAAGAGAAAAATAAAAAATAAATATTAAAAAATAAATATTATATTTTTAAAAATAAAAATTATATTTTTAAAAAATTAAAAAAATTAAAAATTATATTTAAAAAAATTAAAAAATCGATTTTTAAAAATATTTCAATAACTTTTTCCTTCTTACTTTTCTTTATTAATATATTTTTATTTTATTTTTATGTTTTCTTTTTCATTTTCATTTTTTTTAAATCGAGTTTTTAATTTTTCTTTTCTTTTCTTTCTTTCCTATTCATCTTCTTCTTTGACCGGACCGGCCACGGCGGCGTCCGGCGACCGCCGCGGCCGGCGACCCGAAGCCGGCGGCCGGCAAAGAGCTCCGCCTCGCCCGATCTGGCGAGGCCGACGGAGCTCACGGCTCGCCCAGATCCGGCGAGCTCGCGGCTCGCCGAGCCGGCGGCTCGCGGCGAGCTCGGGCGAGATCGGCCGAGCCTCGAGCTCGCCGGATCGGCCATCGGGGCGGCCGGCCATCGTCGGGGAAGGAGGAGGAAGAAGGAGGAGGAAGGAGGCGGCGGCGGAAGGAGGAGGAAGAAGGAGGAGGAAGGAGGAAGGAGGAAGGAAAAGAAAAAAGAAAAAAAAAAAATTCGATTTTTTAAAAATATAAATAATTAAAAATTCATTTTTTTAAAATATATATATAAATAAAATTAATTTTTTGGTCAATTAAAATTATTAAAATTCAATTTTTGATAATTTTTCCCAAACAATTAAATGAGCTAACGAATGGTGAAAAATATTTTCCACTCAAATTTTAAGTTTTGACCGAACACCGGAAAATATAGTCATTTTCCTGGAAAATGACTTCCAGGAAAATGTTTTCCGGAAACATGATATTTTCCGCGAAACGAACGGACCCTAAATAAATAAATAAATTTTCTTATCGATTTAATTTGAAATTAAGCCAAAAAGAGAAATATATCAAAATTATGCACCCCACTCGTAATTTTAAGTAAAACTGTCCTCGATCATGTAAATAAGTACATTATTTATCTACTTGAGTATAAGTTTAATTAAAATAGTTGCTAAGATGGTTTTGCTACTAGCTAAATTTTAACGTCCCGATTATAGAACTAGTCGAAAATTGCAACCTACACATCACTTAGTTTCATTTCCTATTTTTAAAATCATTATCATAAATCCCACCCGTGTTGCGTATAAGTTAAATCGTTTGGAGGAAATTTGTTTAGTGAAAAATAAATTGATTTGACAATTAGACTATCAATCGGCAAGTGGTTAAATACATAAATTTAATTGCCATTTGTTCAAGTTGAATTTAAAATAAATCCGATGCATGTTTTGATTCAAAATTGTTATGAGAAATCGCGGACCGGCCAATTAGGTTCAAGTACAAGAATTGATAGCTACTCTCCTTCTTTCTATAAATAAAGGGTTTTTATATTTATTTCAATACCGTTGACAAACATAATATTCTAAAAAGCCTCTAAAATTCATTTTCTCTCGGAGATCGAAGTTTTCTCAAGAGCATGAAGCTTTGTGGATCAATTCGAGATTAAGTCATCAATACCCTCGAATATAGTTTGAGAGAAGATGTGATTAGATTATTTTCATGATATAATATTCTAATCAAAGTTTGTACTCCACTTATTGAAAATCGTATGTCTCTTCGGAGACATCCGAT
The DNA here is from genome assembly GCA_017140595.1 of Eucalyptus curtisii. Taxonomy (NCBI): domain Eukaryota; kingdom Viridiplantae; phylum Streptophyta; class Magnoliopsida; order Myrtales; family Myrtaceae; genus Eucalyptus; species Eucalyptus curtisii. The sequence continues at coordinate 6,664,812 of CM029503.1, forward strand.
AAAAAAAATATTGAAAACTCGTATAATTTGATACATACGTTCTAATCTAAATTTTCGAGAATAATTTTATTCATGTACAAACACGTTGGGCATGTAACTAGTATTGATATGTTTTGGCAACTTAAAATAAAAATAAATAGATGTTAAAATGGATAATGTTTTCTTATTATTATTTTTATTTTTTTTGGTAAAAAAACATTCCAATATACTTGGAAATTCAAGAGCTAATGGGCCCGAGATGCCCAAGCCCAATAATCTAAATTTCAGAACTAACTTTTTGTTGCTCGGGATTAAATAAAGCAAAGAAACAAGCTAAAATCATTAATAGTTAAACATTGTTCAATTAAAAAAAAATTGGCTGAAAACTATATTTTCCTTCAAATCGTTCTCGATTATAAGCCCCGTAATTCTGCCCAAACCTGAAATTACCATTTTTAAAGACAAGGCGTGGGATCTTCCTTTGTTGGGATGAAATTTTATTTCTCGTTTCACTCATTTTTCCAGAAAATCCTTTTGTTTTTGCTTGTATCGGGTTTGGGCTATATTGACTCCGTTTAATCTGGACCAGACTTGGATCTACAAAACCAGGCCCAATCACAAACGCTAGCCCAGCCCACATAGTCCGTGCTTGTCACCTAACTTTCATTGACTTTTAGGATGGAGTAGTAATCAGTGCAAACTAACGGGAAAGAATGACTGAAAATGCAACAAAAAATAATGACTCGGCTGTGCTTAACAAAGAAACAACTCTCATTTGCAATGCGCTGATTGCACATGACACGAGAATAAGAGAGTGCATTGGAAACGACAGTATTTCTTTATTTTAAGTGTTTAAGGAGTGCACTATCATCCTACGAATTAGCTTTAATGTAACGCGAGTTAATTCCCCAAAGAACTCGACCTGCCTGCAGGCAAAAGAGATGATGCAGTTCAATAAAATTGGGAAAGCGGTAAAATGAGAAATTGCTCCTGTGGGAGGGATCAGCTTGGTGTTCAAAGTGAAGGGAAAAGAGAAAAGTCCTCCAAAGCAGATGATTGTATGATGGTTAAGCTCATCTCACCCTCCAACACCACCAACCCCATTTCCTCCTTGTACAGAGAAGTTTATATAGCCAAGTGTATAGTTTCGGCTTTCGGCACAAGTCACGTGACAATAGAGAAACTAAAAAGTTCTTGGCTACTAGTTGTTGGGTGGATCTCCATCGCTAAGCCGCAGCAGGTATTGTTATACACGGCCCTATGATGTCAAACTGATACTTAACAGGAACATCCGAGTGTTTGATTAGGGTCCTCTACAAGCTCATCTCCTTCGGCAAGCTGATTTCCAGAAAGTATAAGCTGAAAGAAGAAACAAGATGCATGAGGAATGCGTGCAGCACAAAAAGCAAATTCTTCAGAGGATCAACAGACTTCAAGCTGATAAGCCCAAAATCCTGAAAGGAGAAATTAAGTGCACGGATTGCACAATCGCCTGAGATAACTCTATAAATACAAGGCATCTAGTCAAAAGCACCTGAGAGCTACCTATATCGAATTTAAGGTCTTCCACTTAATAGATAGTAACTTTACCGTCCCGTTCACTTGAGACATATATCAACTTCCGGATATTATGTACGACAGTCATCACAGTACCTAAAGGAAAGTAAGCATAACTTCACCATGTCAACTAAGGGTCAAGGTTGCTTCTTCTTTCTTCCTTTTGAGAAAGACCTAGGGTGTCCAGCCATTCCAATTATGCAACTCCAGGAAGATTGTGCAGGTCTGTAATAAACAGTTACATAGGTAAAATGAACCCACATACCTAGCTGACATGAAAGCCATCCCCAAAAACACAGCTTTTACAGCCTGCTTCTGTCCGGCATAATCAAATGCAAGTGGCAGCATTTCATGCAAGGTCAGAAAAGCCATCACTCCACCAACTGCACAGTGCAATGAGAAACGAAAAATGAGCACAACGAGTCAAACCCCAAAAGTTTACCGTGTCTCCTTCTAATGAGGCACTGCCAGCAATTACAAACCTGCACCCAGCAAGCCCTCAAGGATATCTGGACTCAAGCTGCTTGGAAATAGATAGGCTGCAAAATAGGAGCCTTATCAAAATAAACATAGAATTTAAGACGTTAATGCAAAAAAGAAAACAAATTTCTCAAGTTAAAACTCAACATTAGCAGAAAACACAAACATCCAAGTCTCTCCTCTTCCAAGGCATGAGGGGAACCTCAGTTTAATTGTCTGAGGGAAAGTTTTCCAGGGAGTGATAACTAGAATTGCTTTGTCATTCATGAAACCTCTATATTGCCTGATATCAAGCCTTACATATGGATAAAAAATCTCCTTCTACTCAAGCAAACTTATTCCTCTCAGGAAAAGTTAAGATAACAGGAATAAGATGACCTACCTACAATAATTACGCCAAGAGGTTCAGCTAAACCAGAGAGTGATGCAATTTTGAATGCCTGCCATTTGCTGAGACATATAGGAGATCAGGCAAATGAACAAATAGCTATATCACGAAAATGGGATCAGGATAGAACAGAAAAAGCATTTCAAGTAAATAGTGCACAAGGAAAGGAACATATGAAGAGAAAGATTGGACTAAATGGTGCCTGAACTTCTCACCTTTGTGTGGCAAAATATACAGGCAATGCAACAGCAACACCCTATGAAAAACTTTAAAGTTAGGATATTCTAAAGGGCATTAACCTATCACATGACATTCAGAAATATCAGATAACAAGGCAATTTATTTCTATCTTCAGATAGGATACATATACACTTCCATTGGCATTGGTAGCTTTCTTCAAAGTAAGATAATACCTTGGGATAGATTCTACACAATCACATGAAAGAAAAAAATAGCTATGTATGAATTCAAATTCTTTTAATTGCATGCAGAAACAAAGTACCCATATAAAAGAGAAACATGCAAAGGCAGCGCTAAAATGCAACATGATGCCCAAATAGTTAGTGTCAGTATAAATAGAGTGACTGTAGGAAGTATGATTGAAGGCTGGAACTGAAGATACCATGACAAAGTAAAAGTGCTCAGATAAACAAGGGAAATAGTTACTGAATTTGAAAAATTTACCTCTGGTATGTTATGCAAAGCAATGGCCACTGCCAAGTTAAGCCCAACACGAAGGCCCTACAAAAGGCACATCTAGCCAGTAAATACATTTCTGCAGTATCCATGCACAAATCTTGTCATTTCAGGACTTCAAATACCGAAATAATCTGAAGCAAGACAGTGCAAAAAAGAGTTCTTCTAATTGTCTGAAACTATTTGATGAACTAATAAATCATTCTTTGGAAGAAACTCAATCTACGTTAGATGTATAAAAGAGTGCCAAAGCAATAAATCTCACAATTGTCATTCAATTAATTCCAAAAGCATCCAATGGAGTTGAAAAATACTGAGAAGGTGGCAGTAACTTTGGAGTGCTGAACCCCTTATCTGGAACTGCAGTACTTAATACAGAAAAGGACTAGAACTATAGCTCCTTTGGCCTCAAATAGCTCATTGTCCTAAATCACCAGATTTTCTAAAAGAAAAACCTAAAATCATAAAGACTCTTCAAAATTACAATTCTAAAAGAAAGGCTACAACAAAAATAAAGCAAAGGATCGTCTCATTGACAGTTTTCCACAACAGCAAGTATGAACATACTAAATAGTAAAAAGGAAAGGCCTTTAAAGTGAACAGAAAAAAAAACATTCTGACTATTGCTCCAGTAGCCAATTATCATTATCCATAATTGATGGTACTCTTCTATTTAAACTCCTATTAGTTAAAAAAATGAGAGGTGGCTCAATTACCTTCATGGATCCAAGGAAGACAGCCATTCCCTCTGGAAAATTATGCAAGCTAATCCCTAGAAGACAATTGAATAGAGAAGTGTTCAGTTCATCAACAATAACTGCGGGCGCAAAATTTTGATCAAGAACCAACTCTTTCAACCAATGGTTGCTTCAAGAGTATTTCCTCAAGATGATAGCTTGCTGATTGCCAAATTTGACATACTGAAGAATAACATATCTGTGAGGATGAGCAAGCACGCTTACTATCTACTGCTATATATAAGCAGCATATATGAAAATCGTCACAGACCTGTAGCTAAGATTCGCCAGCTACCTAGAAGACAATTTTACTGTACTACTTTGACGTTAACTAGATTAGCCAACATTCAATATGTCCAAGTGCAAGCGACAATTAGCCACTGTTTACTGCTAGACAAAGCATACATTGACAAATACGCAAATCCCACAAACTGCATATCAAACAAGGTCAAAGCAGGGAGAGTGAAGATATTCAAAACAACACTAAACGAAATGTAACTTGTCTACTCTTTGCTTTGAGAACCACATTAAAATAAGAGAACTGTCTTTCTAGTTACTCATGAAGTTGCTAAAAGGAACAAAGCAAAACACTATTGCTTAGAGTCAGATTATATTTGAAAGCAACACAAGACCAGTTTTGGACTATCAAGGCCACTTTAGGGGGTGAAAGCCAAGAGTCTACGGATGAATTAGTATCCCCATCACAAGATAACTTATATTAAATTGAACATCAGACTTGAAGTGGGAGCAGTGGCCCCACTGAACAAGCTATAGCCCTGCCCCTAATATCAACTTATCGCTGGAAAAAAGAACAACGACAAGATGTTACCCTCCTTCATAGTAAAGCAGATGCTAGTGTATCAAGCTTGCATGTGGAGGCATGAAGTGGCTATTACAGTGACAAGATATAGACTTGAACAATAAAATCACTACATGGAAGACTTCAAAAAGAAGACAAAATGATTTTCTTAAAATAAGCTACACAAAGAAGACAGAAAGTCATACCTACTGCTGTAATGATCCCACTAAACAGAACCTGGCGCCGTTGCTTCTTTATCACATCCTTTCCCCCTTCATCCCCAGTATGCTGTTCTTAAGTAATACAAGAGAATCAGCATGCGTCTAATTATTTCGGCATACAAGTATACAAAAGACTCGTATTTAGCCAGTATTTTCATCCAATGACTATCGCACCTTCTTTTTTTTCGATTCAGAACTGGGGGCAATCGGCGGTTCTGGGATAAATTTGACCACAATAGCAAAAAAGATGACACCTGCGAAAAACTGCATTACCAAAAAACTGGGCATTGATCATCAAAATAAACATGATCAAATTGGTGGATAACTTATTTGCGCATATTTTCTTTGTTAAGTCATCTGTATCCATTTAAACTTGATGAGCAGGAAGACTAATGCTTACCCAAAGGTTCCCTTTCAGAAAGCCAATTGAGTTTATGGCATTGTGCGCCAAATCTAGGAATGATATACTCAGCATAAGGCCTGCAGCAAAACCCTGTGATATGCCATCTTTGAGTTAATGCCACTATACTTAAAATAAGCCGACATTGTCTCCTTGAATCAATCATACAACACCAAAGCTCAGCAAACAAATATTATGACGAAAATATGAATGCTTGACGCAAGAGATGGGCATCTAAGTTAAAAATGAGAGGTCAAATCAATTTGCCCAGCAAGCACCTAATGGCTAGTGTCGCGAGAAAAACAAAGAACATTCAAAAAGGACTCTCTTGGAGCATCACCTGTAAAAGACCAAGCATCTTCAAATTTGGAGCCTGGTTGAGAACAACAAAAAGTGCCCCTGTTCCCACATTCCAGAACCCAGAATTAAATTAATAAAATACGATATGGAATCGGCATTGAAACACCATATAATAAGCAGACCAGATCAATAAACATCACCAATCGAACAAGAATTATCATCCGCCTAGCATATCTGGACCCTCTACCATCGATTCAATCAGTTTAGAAGCATAGCCCTCCGTTGCCCATAATCAAATTGCCCAAAAAGAGTAGGAAAAGAAATAGGTAGGGGTCAGCCCCACTCTGACGCTGCCTTATAAGAGAGAATATAATGATAATACCTCATTACATGCTCTCTTCAATCTTTACAAGCACAGAAGCAGACAGCAAACAATATTTTTCTGTAGAACTAAAGAGGAGAATGCGGGTAGGATCAAAACTATCATCCCTACATAAACATCACACTAAAATTGCTTCCCAAGATCAGTTAAGTCACCCCAAAGACATAAATCAAATTCCCATTTCCAAGGACACGAAGCAAGATTGCAACTTGCAACCCAAAGACCGACTGACCAGGCAACCCAAAAGCCAAGACCCCCGGAACGATGCAAGAATCGGCATCTCTCACCTAGGGAAGTGCTCAGCCCGCCCACGAGCGAGAGCCCGAGAGCCACCAGCACCTGAGAATCCATGCAGCCGCTGCTCGGAACGATTGGGAAAACGGAGACCGACCCGAGTTCGAGTTCGAGCTCGAGCTCGAGCTCAATGTCGACCCACCAAAGATCAACCGGAGGCGCCGGGGTGGGCGATTTCGGACTCGATGCGTAGGCAAAAGCGACGGTCTTTCCTTGGTGGGGTTGTGGAGTTGGGGTTATAGAAGAGGTTGGAAATAGAGAAGGGTCCGCGCAGTGCTCGAGACGGAGAGAATGTGTGCGGCGAAAGGAAGAGCGAGAGAGAGGGGTCGGACTGAAGCGAGCTCTTGCAATGGAGCTCACGAAAGGCACAGAAGAGAGAGAGAGAGAGAGAGAGAAAGAGACAAGGAATGACGTCGAAAATGAACGTACGAAAGGCACCAAAACCTTCCGTTTTTATAAATAAAATAAAAAACATTTTCTATTTATTTGGCTTATTACTGTATAACCTATAATGTGATTTATTTTTATTTTATTAATCTAATGGGCTTGTTAATTAAGTTAAAAGAAAAGGGTTTTTCTATCCGGCAGTTGTTATATAAAATTGAAGCCGGAGATGAGAGGATGTTCGCTCGTGTCATTGCTGCGTGGCGACTTTATCTTAATTATCATCTTATGACGAGTCATACAGTTTATGTTCGATTTATTTAATTAGCTTATTGATTTGTTATGCTCGAAATTCTATCACTAGTTAAATATGGGCATGATTGGAAATTTATATTTGAAATTAACCAAAAAGAGAAATATAATTGTTGGAGATATGCGAGGATTGAGTTGAAGATTATCATCGATCAATCCAAAATTACATGAGATTATATTTGATTAATTATGTCAATCTGTGATTGGATTTGATTTGATGTATCTTCTCTTTCCTTTCCTTAATTAGACATTTAATGTATTATAAATATGGACTTATACAATTTAAATGTACACAGAGGAATACATGAGAAATTACAAGTATTCTCTTTGTCAAAGTCAAATATGAAAATAAATGGGTGTTTGTCTAAGTCTAAAATTATGGATGGAAAAATCTACGACATTGTTACTTTTCGGAGACTTTTAAGATTGCAAAACTTTACCGTGTTCAATTTAGAGTCAAGCTTTTAAGTTTGAATTGTGAAAGAAGTCTCAAAGTTCATGATGTCCCATTTGAAGTCAAGCTGTCACCCCTAATCATGCTAGAGAGAGAAAGAACCATAGATTTTCACGATTTGATATTGTAGTTACAAACTGCACCGTATTTGTTGAAATTAATGTAATTTACATACATTTCCTGATCACATTTTTATTGGTCTACGAGCACATGTACAAATGTGTTTACCCATTCCAACGCAATGATGCAAGCAACATAATCAATCTATTATATACAGTTCAATTTAGAGCTAAGATTATCTCCACTCCCGTGCTTGCCCCATGGCTTTCACGCGAGTCAAATGCTAACGATATGCATCGGCTTATGAATTTGTCAATCCAAAATTTTTATATCTTCTTAGGTTAATTTAAAGAAGAAAAGACAAGAAAGTATCTTAAATTATATATTTGATTAAATTTAGCCAAATCTATTTAACTAAGGACGAAGTAAATGTTATTACTTATTTCAATAAACAAAATCTATCCAACTAACGATAAAGTATAATCATGGACGATACAATTGTTTTCTAAGTGATGTATCCTCTTCAATGCAGCCACAATAATTTGCTACAATCGAGATAAATGATAAAATTTGATTAAACAAAACTTTGAGAAAAAATGTTTATTTAGAGATAAAATAATTGATATAATTCGTTTAATCGAAAAAAATTAAGAAAATAAAATTATAAAATTTTTAAATCATACATATCCACATTTCATCTATTTATTTCTTCTTCTTTTGAAACTCGTTTCAGCACATCTTATTTAAAACAAATAGGTTTAGAAGAAAATGAAAATAAAAAATTTACATCAAAAGTTCATTTAATTCAAAATAGAACAATAAAATGAGATTGATAAGTTTTTTCAGATAGCTAAGTTAGATTTAAAATCATTGGTGAAATATCTTGAATCAACAAATTATTATGTTCTATGTTCATATACGAAAATCAAATGGGAAAAGTGTTCACAAACTTCTAAACTTTTTGTATTTGTGCCAATTTAGTCATAGATATTTTATACCAATTTAGTCATAAATATTTTATCTGTGCCAATTTAATTCTAAACATTTTCATTTTGTGCTAATTGAGTCATTTCCCATTAATTTTGGCCGGATTTTGCTAACTAGATGCTGGTCGACTAGTGTGGCACAATCGGCACTAATGTTGACAATTTTTAATAATATATAATTTATTTTATTTTATTTTATTTTTCCATTTCTTTTTATTTTTTCTTTCTCCCCCTTCTTCCTCCAGACCAGCCAGAGACAACAGTCGACAAGATTGAGGTCGACCTCGCCGGCTGTTGCCTATGGCTGGTCGTCGAGGTTTGGCGATTGGCTACAAGAAGGAGGGGGAGAACGAAAAAAGAAAAAAGAAAGAGAAAAATAAAAAAAAATTCAAAAAATTTAAATATTATTAAAAGTTGTTCACATCAGCGCCAATAGTGTCACGTCAGCCGACCATTGCTTAGTCAACAAAATCAGGCTAAAATTAGCCGGAAATGACTAAATTGACACTAGAGTGAAAATGTTTAGGATTAAATTGACATCAATAAAATATTTAGTACTAAATTGGTATAAATGCAAAAGGTTTAGAACTTCTTTGACACTATTCCCAAATCAAACACAACTCTCCCCCCTCTCAATAAATAGGAGGCTCCTTCGACCTCCATTCATCTCGACTCCCTGGGCAAACACAGGCAAATTAAAACGCTGTAAAATTGATTTCGTGGAGACTAAATTACAAAGCTCTGCCAGAACCCCAATAATGATCGACTTGAGATTAGGTCAACCATCAAGGTTTGTAGGGATTAGTTCGTGAGGAGAACTCCAAATTCGTAACTTTCGATTTGAGATCAGCAATCAAGGCCCTTGAATCATGAGTTTGAGAAGAAAGAGTCCGAGAATCTTTTAGATCTAATATTGTAATAGGAGATTACACTATATTTGTGAAAACTAAAGCAAATTGACATACATTCTTTTTATTCAAAAAGCGGAAATTTTATGCATTCAAACGCATGCAAAGATATGTTTACATACATATGCCCGGCACTGCTAGCTTTAAGTAAACGCATTGCTCTTTTTATTTCTTAGCACCTATGAATTTATATTCTCGGAATGTAGAATTGGTAGAAAATGATGCAAATTAGAAATTTTCTAAATAGCTAAGCATTTTACATCTGTAATGTTATTACGCTTTATTCTGTACTAATTCAAATTAAAGTATAAATATATAATATGTATGTATATCTCTACAACATGTATATCCCCACGACTTTCCTTCAATTTCTTTATTTTTCAACTCCCTTTTCCAAATTACAGAAAATAAAATTATACTCTTGAACATTGTAGAATGGAACATTATTGTAAGAATCTCTGAATCCATGTTTACAAGTACCCATTTTTAGCCTCTAGTTGTAGATTATGGTAGATTCAAGGATGAAGTATCACTTTAGTCTCCAAGTTCAAGTATTTTTGCAATTTGGTCATCTCACTTTAACGCAAATTCTCTTTATTTGTGCAATCAAGCATTTCATTTATCCCGTTGCAACTAAAATTGTCAAATTAGAATCTTCTTCTTTCTTTTAGCGCCCCTTTGTTTTTCACCGATTTAACAGTCATTTGGCATTACGTTAGCATCGTGTGCCGATTCCGCTACGCTGACAATGGCACGAGATTGATTAATTCAACGAGTAACGAGAGCGGTTGATCGAAGGCTTTAATTGCACAGACCGAAAATGTTAGGGGACCCAATCGAGCAAATAGCGAAGGACGATCAAGTGCGCGGCAGCCTGTGCCTAATATTCTGTCGAACCCGTCGTTTTCGACTAAAATCGGGCCGAGCGCCGGGTGTCGGGCGAGCATGGAAAAACTTTGAAAAGCAGCTTTGCACTTGGAGCGAAAGCAGCTAGAACTCGGGCGATTGGGATAGGAAAAAGCTAAAAAGGGTCGATGATTGGAGACACGTTATTGCACCAACACATGCTGTTGCCTCCATCTTCATTAAGAATCAAATGCAGTTGTCCCACAAATGGATTCGAATCGATACTTCCCTCAGGATGTTTCTGCCTCCGCATCGAATCACGTGTTTTGGAACAAGGGATATGGAATGTTAAGAGGATGATTTCTTTTTTCCTTTTAATTTCGGGCGTTCGAATAAAATGACTGGAGTCTTAAAATAAATAAAAAAAGAGACTAATTTATATAAGTAAGGGATAATAATACATATGATCCTTATACCATTATTAAACTTTTAATCCGTGCAATGCGGTTCCCGAATTTCGATATAACGTGCCAAGTCATCGCCGAGCTTTTGATTTATACAAGATAGTCCCTGAATTATTGTTAAATGCTTGATGTACGTTCATGGACCATACCGAACGTGCATTTAACTAAAATTCAGGGACCGCATTCAATAAATTAATTCATGGATCACCCGTGTCATTTTTTTCTATGTAATCAAGCACGTTCTCAAAAGGAAGAGAGTAATCATACGCCGGAACTTCAATTGGACCAAAACATTTTTTCCCCGGTCGAGGACGGAAAGAGGCGATCACCGCGATGACATTTCTAAATATCATCGGGTCGTAAAATAGATATAACTATGTAATCAATTTTACCCAAAAGGTGAAAACAAATCCAAGGACGGGAGGTAGAGATAGAGAGAGAGAGAGAGAGAGAGAGAGAGAAGAGAGCATGAAAGAGTTACAGCAACTTGCTTGCTGATCTCCGGACAGCATCATCATACACATCAGCAGCGACCTCGCGAGGCCCATCGCCTCCTCCTCCTCGTGCTGTCCACGCTCTTCCAATGGCGGTTTGGCGAATTTCTCCCCGCTGCCCCTTCCTTATTTCCATCCTCTCCGCGGAACGAAACGGGCAGGGCAGTGTTTGTTTCGCGCCGATGGCAAAACCGTTACTACACAGCGACGACCGGGGACAATGTCGGAACAACGCCAGGTCGGATGCCACCCCCTCCTCCTCCCTCCTAATCAGTAGAGAGAGAAAGTGCTTCGGTTGGCGCAGCCAAAAAGAAGGGGAGGCCTCTCGCTCTCCTCCTCGTTTATATTGCGGGAAGAGAGAGAAAGAACGGGAAGAAAGGGGGGAGAAAAAGAAAGAAAAATCTCTCCTTTCTCTCTCCCCATCACCACCACCCCCACGCACCCCCAATTTTCTCTCTCCTCTCTCCATTCGGCTCCCTCGCTTTCCTCCTCCTCGCCCTCGGCCGGTCCCGAATTGAACAGGGGGTAGGGTTCGATCGTCCTGAATTTCTCGGTTTCTCTCCCCCCCCCCCCCCCCCTTCTCGTTTCCGTTTCGCGTTCTGGGTCGTCTCGATTTCCTCGGGTCGCGTCGTGGGTCGGATCGTTCTTTGTCGCTCGCGGATGATTTGCTTTTCTCTGCTGTTTTCTGCTGTTGGTGGTGGCGGTGCGCGCGTCCCTTGGTCGTCGTCGTCGTCGTCTTTGAATGAGCAGACGGGCCCGTCCGTGATGCGATCGCGATCCTGAGCTCCGAGATCGGCGTCGGCAGGACTCGTTTCTGGGAGGGCTCCCTGTTCATTTCCCGGACGAACAGGTCCCCGTTCTTTTTCCAATTGTTATCGATTTTTGATCTTGAGTTCGGGGGCGATTCTTCACGTTATTATGCCTTTTCGCGTGCAAAGGTCGTTCCTTTAAACGGAGGAAAGAGAGGAATATGTGATTTTGCAGGAGGTCTTTTAGTGAGATCGTCGGATCGTGTCGGGTGTTTTAATTTTCATTTGCTCTTTAGATGAGTATTGAGGAAAGAGCATTGCAAAGTTTGAAACTTTAGCGCACGTAGATACAGGCCGATAGAATTTGATTAATGGGTTTAGTGAACGAGGGCCGGGCGAAGATTATGGAGCTGATGAGCGTGACTTTGTTGATCAGTTGGAACTGGTTATCACATGTGTTTGTCTGTGGTGGAATTGTAGTTAGGTCGAGCTAGTATTCGCCTAGAAAATGATTGGTAGGTCTTCGTGTGGATGTGCGTTGTGAAAAGATTGCAGATGATTATTGAAAGATGTCTTTTTCAGTTCAGCAGATGGTACCGAATTCTATCTCCTTTGGTATATTAACACGTCTATTGAATGATTTTCTCCGTGTTAGTTTTCTAATTGTTTTGGCGAGCGGCTAATTTGTTGGGAGAGATTTGGGGTTTAGAATTTGTCTGTTCATGTACGTTAAGGCGGTGTTCTGAGCTGTTAGCTGAATCGAATCTCCTCCTTGTCTGTTTTTTCATGTTCTTAAAAGTCACTGGCGTTCTTGCTTTGATCTTTACCTCATCTAGAGGGGTTTTACTTTCTTGTTTGTCTTTGAGCTTTACCTTGTCTGTTTTTTCATGTTTTTAAAAGTCATTGGTGTTCTTGCTCTGATCCTTACCTCATCCTAGAGTGGTTTTACTTTCTTGTTTGTCTTTGAGTTTCACCTTGTCTGTATTTTCTTGTTCTTAAAAGGCATTTGTGTTCTTGCTCTGATCTTTACCTCATCTTAGAGCGGTTTTGCTTTCTTGTTTGCCTTTGATCTTTTCTTGTTTGGATAATCTTGTCTTTGGTTTTCTCTTCTTGTACATTCCTGATGAACTAGGACACAAGTTTCTTTTGATCAATAGTGTTTGTTAGCCAAGGTGTATGTTATTATTATGCCGTGTAGTTTCTTTTGATGAATGACCTTAAATGGTATCTTGTGACATTTGGTTGATATATAGATACCACAAGCTTCTACATATGATTCTCGATGTTTGTATGCAAAATGGTATTTGGTGTTCAAATTGTACGTTTGACATTTAAATCTTTAAAGCAATTTAAATTAGAAAATTTTTTTGAGGGTGAAACACTATCACGTTCATGGAGACACAAGCATTTCCACCCGAATTGCACGCGTGTGTGCTTATAAAAGTAAATGTATGTGTGTGCACACTTGTGCGCACTCATGATTCTGTGCTCTGCTTTCCCTCGGTAGAGGTTCCCTCTATCTTTTTGCCCAGTCGGTCACTTCTGAGCAGTGTTTATCTTAAAAACAGATGTTTTACTAGGATTGAAATGTGTGGACAAAGAAAACCAATATTCTATGTTTCTCCATTATCCTTTCTTTGTTAATTTTTTTCCCTTCCGACTGGATTTTCTTTTTATCCATTCCCGGTACTTGTTAGGAATTTGGTAATGACGTATGTGATGCTAATATTTGATCATTAAAGCATTTTATGAAAGGCATTTATGGCATTATGCAAATAGAGTATTTTATTTTAAGATAGTCCCGAATCAAGAATCACAGCAATTGCTCGCGGCTTCCAATGCTTCACATGTTGTTGCATTCACGGCTTAAACAAATTCTGAGAGTCTCCGCAGACACTTCTTTGAGCATAAAACGTATGGTTGTGTTTTGGCTGGTCATTTGACAACCGGATTGAACGTGTGACATTGTGGGTTGTGTATGACAGGGTTTTTGTCTGGTGTCTTGTTTATGGGTTGAGATCAAGTGGGGTCAGAAGTTTGTTAATATGTTTTGTGAATGGTTGGTTCATACTTACTGCTCGATGTAGATTACATATCATGGGTCTCACCATGCATACTCCTTCCTGTTTGGTGCATATGCTGCCAGTTGCCATATCAAACTTATGTAAGTTTACTGCAGGAGGATTGAGAAAATGGAACACGACGAGACAGGATGCCAAGCTCCCCCTGAGGGTCCAATTCTATGCATTAACAACTGCGGCTTCTTTGGAAGTCCAGCTACCATGAACATGTGTTCCAAATGTCACAAGGACATGCTGCTGAAACAAGAGCAGGCCAAGCTCGCCGCATCTTCCATTGCAGATGCTGAGAATGGATCATCAAGCACTACTGCAAGTGAGCCTGTTTTTGCTGCTTCAGTGGACACACAGCTCAATACAGTGGAGCCCAAGACCATCTCTAAACAGCCAACCTGTGATTCAATGACAGTTGCAACTGTTGAGAAGCCGAAGGAGGGCCCAACCCGTTGCAGCTCGTGCAAGAAGCGGGTTGGTTTGACGGGCTTTAGTTGCCGGTGTGGTAATATCTTCTGTGGCACCCACCGCTACTCTGACAAGCATGACTGCCCGTTTGATTATCGCAGTGCTGGCCGAAATGCAATTGCAAAGGCCAACCCTGTTATTAAGGCTGAGAAGCTCGATAAAATATAAGACATGCGTAGGGAACAAGAAGATCCAATGTGCTGAAAATTGATGCTTTATTGCGATCCATAAGTGATGTTCTCAGATCAGCTGCATTATGTATCAGGTGTCTGCTTGGTTTGTTATATTTGCAGAGGGATGATGATGGTGGTGGTGTTAGGACATCTCTGCAGTAATGAAGAACTCTACGATCCCAATCTTCTCTTGAGATGGCTCGAATGTGCCTTTAGCTCTCTGAGAATGTGGTGGTTTGATGGACAATGACATGGTTGGCTCTGTAATCTGTCTCTGCTTTTAAGACGTTCCGTTTTCTCTCTTGTACTGCACGGTCGAAATGGTAATGTGCAATCTCTCGTTCCCAGGGGAAGTCATCCTTTGAATATTGGTATGATTAGCTTTGTATATTGTGATTATGCTTCTAAAGGTGTTTTTCGTTGTGTGCAAGGCATCTTTGGTGTCTTGCAGTCTTCGTTGCCTCTTGAGTTGCATCACTGGTTGAATCGCTTGAATTGGCTTTCGGTGAGCTCCTACATAGTCGGAGCAGATCGGAATTATCGATGTGACGGGTGAAGGTTGAGGTGATGGTGGTTGTGCGGGTGTGTTATGGTCATTGAGGGGAGAGAGAGCAAGCGTTAATTGGAGAGAGATTGAAGCTTGAGATGAGAATGATTGTGGTGGATACTGAGCGAGAGGCGAGGAGGAGGAAAAGGACCGGTCAGGGTGTTTTTCAAGTACTAATGTTATGTTGTAGTTCATGGTCGGACCGGTCCGGTACCATTTCTCTCTGTTGTAGGTGCATACTCTCGAGACTTTTTTCTATTCAATTTCAATATTATGTTATAAGCATTATTACTAGTTCAGCGTCGATGAGTAATCCCCTTGAAGGAGCACCCATCTTGTGGAGCTCGTGTCTCCATCGAATACCATAACACGGACGACAATGTCCCATCTCCATGGCCATCTCATCGGCTTCCCCGTTAATCACTTCATCTCTTCAACAACACACTGCATAGGTCGATTAAAAAGCATAGGGAGGAACAACCAACTTAGCCGCCCTCTAGGGTTTGCATAAAGGCCCCATATCCACTACAAATGTTGGCATTTGAATCATTAGGCCGTTTGGTTCAACTTTGGAAAAATGACTTTGCATTTCCCGAAGTATCTTTAGAGGAATGGACATTTGATGAAGGCAAAAGTGTTTGGATACTCTATTTTGGTATATTTTGCAAAGTAGCTTTGAGGTGAAAAGAAAAAAAAAAAAAAAAAAAAGGAAGAGTAGATGTTGAAGCAGAGGGAAACGATGGCGGCGGGTCACGCGACCCTCAGACCGCTGTCGCCCGGGTCGCGGCCTCGGCGGCGACGCTAGCCGAGTCGCACAACCCACGTGCCGCCGGGGGGGTGGGGTGGCGCTCGTGGCGTGGTGGTGAGGAAGTGGCGGGTCATGCGACCCCCACACCGCCGTCGCCCGAGGCCGCGACCCGAGCGACGGCGGCGCGGGGTGTCGATGCCCGAGATCGCCTAACCTCAGGCGACCAAATCCGGCGACCCTTCACGCAACAAGTCCAAGGAAGACGATGAACAGTAATTATTTAGGGCAAAAGAGAAAAATGCAATTATCGGTGAGGGCAATATTGAAAGAAAAAAATCATTAAATCCCTATTTAGCATTTCGAAAATGCTGAAAGCCCAAAGTAGGTCCCCATCTGCTTTGGGCTTTCAGCATTTCAAAGGCAAGCATTTGGGGAATGGGAGCTCCAAATGCTGAACCAAACACCAAATTTTTTTCCCAATGAGCTTTGGGGGCCCAAAGCCCCTTGAGAAAGCCGAACCAAACGGGGCTTCCCTATGTAGATCCCATCACCATTGCCCCGTCGACATGCCAGAAGCTAAAAGGTATCTTCCCATGAAATAATAAATGCCTGAGGCAATAGCTGGCCAGAGGTTAACTCATACCATCGCTTGAACTTGGTACCTTCATGAAAGACAACATACTCCATTTACAACTAGGCTATCACGCTCGACAGTATTGTAAACAGAGCATACCAGTAATTGAGAGGTGATGTCAAGGCATACTAGTGATTGAAACACAGAGAGCTCCGTTGGACTGCATGCACGGCACATTTTTTCGCTCTCTGTATCATTGTATTAATGAAGCAAATCCAATAGCAACCTCATCCTCATAACTCTAACTGAAGAAATCCACGAAAAGCGCAAAGATACATTTGAACAAGTCAGTGAATGAGTAACTTTTGGTACAAAAACAGGGGCGGATGAACCATCTTATAAACCATAAGGATTGTCAACAGAAGCATTTTAGGGCGCAACAGAAACTGGCAAGGCACTTCAACAGCACATGAAACACAAAATACAACATAATTAGATGTTCTCATGCTACAACGGCAAATATTTGCAAAAGGATTAACCTTTCAGATTAAACCGTTCTGAAGCCGAAACCCTAAAGTTCCCTGTTATTTCCTACTGTCTACACTAAACTGGCCCATATGCCGCTGACTGCTACCAGTATAAACCATTTCACATTCAGGAAAGTTAGAAAGTTATTCCTCTAGATTCAGACTCAAGGTATTTGCAGATCCTCTCCATGACTTCTCTACCTTTGACACTGTTCTGCAAGAAGCGCTCGGCACAACGTTGCTCCACCTTCTCGGCCATTGACGCGAGTGTCGATAGTGGCTTGATCCTAATGCTGGTCTCCTGCTTACACACAGTCCACCCACTAGGATTATCTGGGTGGGGGTTGTACCGAATCCTTTCCTCCACCTCTATGAACTTCTGCAGACTGATGTTGCGAGTGGTCAGTTGCATCGACCGAGATTGACCATCAACGACTGTTGATTCAACACAATGGCATATGTCCTGACCCACGATCTTCCGGGCAAACCAGGGCCCGGGAGCATGGATCGTGATGGCACGAGTCGTGTAGAGCTTCCCTGATTCGGCGTCTAGCTTGTGGTTCAAGGTGTCAACATCAAGAATGTGAGACAAAGTGCGCTTATTCTCAGGGTCGGCAAACTTGCGCCAAGATGCAGATGTCACAATCTCCCAAGGGTGCTTGTACACATGCTCTTGTGCGTAGGCTTTCACCATCTCTTCTTTTGTAACTCTTCATGTAACAAATAAATGATAATATAACTTAGTCAATTAAAAGGATTAGTTCTGACCAAAGAAAATTAGAATGGAAAGCAAAACCTTCTGCTTTCGTCAGACTTTCGAGATTGCGATAATAAAGACATATGATATCGATCCATCTTTAGATCTAATCCTTAAGAATGGTATCAAATCAAATGCATGGCCTAACAGATAAAGCAAGCACACGAAAAGTGAAGCAATGCAATTCTCACATACGCACACAAGAATCGGAGCATCATTTCCAAAGAAATCTCCATTATCTCAAACTGCATTAGAGGATTCCTGCCAGCTTTGCAGGATACAGATTGCGCCCATCAAAACCTCAATGCTCGTTCATATCAATGCAATGCAAGCATCCAGGATTCCCGAAAAACAGAAAACATTGAGCTCTTCCAAGCAAAACTAATGACCCCAAATCCCCAAGATTTTTCCCGAGACCAGGCCATGCCAAGCAAATCGCTATAAACCCTTCAATTTCCGCATCTTAGTATATGACAAAAGCACCGAATTTCCAACGGCAAAAGAACAACGTTAGGGTCACCGAAAGAGCAAGTCAAAACATCTTTACACACAATCGGTTTGGAAAAACCCACAATAGCCAAGATTGCATCATTCCAATCATACCGAGAGAACCCAAAACTGG
Organism: Eucalyptus curtisii; assembly: GCA_017140595.1. Classification (NCBI taxonomy): domain Eukaryota; kingdom Viridiplantae; phylum Streptophyta; class Magnoliopsida; order Myrtales; family Myrtaceae; genus Eucalyptus; species Eucalyptus curtisii. Next base: position 6,683,190 of record CM029503.1, read on the forward strand.
CGACAAGAAGACAGGGAGACAATCAACGAATTCAACCCTCTCGATATCCGAAACGCAGCCAAAACCGCGGTCCGACCCTCCTAAGCTAACGACTCCCACCTCAAATCAAGACGAATCTCATCCAAGAACGGGGGTCAACACCACCTCCCTCCCTCCCAAATTCCCCATCTTGACCCACGAAACCGATTCGCCGACCCCAAGAAGCGCAGACCCACGAGCTAAGAACTCGAGGAAAGAAGATTGACGAATCGAGACGCGCACCTGTGGAGGCGAGGGAGAAGCAACCGAGCGAGGAAGCAAGAATCGAGAAGGCAAGTTGGTTTCTTGAGGAAGGAGAAGAAGGAAGAGAAGGAGAGAGAGAGAGAGAGAGAGAATGTTCAGAATGGTGGCAAAATACGATGGGCAACGAACGGTGATTCGGCGGAAGGACAAGCGGAACACTAACGTCGTACTTATTTTGGTCAAATCTAATACTATCCAATCGTCACTATTTTGAAAAATTTATATCCTGCAAATTTAATTTTCTGAGTGGGTTTTATATATATATATATATATATATATATATATTTTTTTTTTTTTTTTTGCGAAATAAGCAAAGTTTATGTTTCGAGCGCTCGTGAAATGGAGTTTGTAGCCAAAACTAATAAGGTGACGATGATTTTACCCGATTCTCGGAAAAGATAAAGTCTATGATTATTAGATTCATGTATATACCATATGCCGTTTAATTTGTGGATACTCATGTTTAGCAAAACCCTAGCTTGAGTCGGTGATAGTGATTTAGGGCCAGCAAATGGTGGGTCGGAGCTCCATCTCAAAAGTAGGCTGTGGGCCGATATGATGGGCCGGCCCATGTGCTTGTGCGCCAAGCCGTTTCATCAGGTTTGGCCCACCACTTCTATATAGAATCAAAGTGATTAGTTGATCATTAGTGAATTGATGACGTGGCATGCTTGGGAACTCGGTTTGATTTTCTTTTTATTCATTTTTTATTTAGTTGGAGTTCTTGGGAACTCAAAAACTCAGCTTTTATATATATATATATATATATATATATATATATATATATATATTAATCTTAGATATTTAGTCGATGTTAAAAGGCCAATTCCAACTCTTTCTCTTGGTCTGAAAATTTTAAAAAGCAAATTTAAATGCTTGCAACTTTAAAGTTGGTTGTTAATCACATACATGGAGATGGAGAATCGGGCTGTGAGATTAAGAAAAATCTATGCTTGAAATAGAATTTTGAAATAAGGCAATTGTAATCACCTCTCTCTCTAAACATAGGTTAGGTTTCCTCTCTTTTCCCTTGAAGCCGCTGTCTCTCCATGGTGTCGTCCCTAAGGGGAGATAGACCTTCCTTCCCCCCTCCTTCCCCCCTCTCCCTCTCCCTCTCCCTATCCCTATTCCCTTCTTTGCAACTTTAGTCTTTCTTTTCTTTCCCGATCGAGTCTAGATATTGTGTGTGAACAAATTTTTGCAATTGATTTTAGGTGAACATGGAGACTAGTTCGGACATTCGTCCAGTTGACAACCATTGAGGAGGATTTCATAACGTAGCTCTAGAATCTCTTCGAGATTAGATTGCTATCCTCTCTTAATTTAGATTTATGTTAAGTTTTGGGGGGTTTTTACTCTCTCAAACTAGATCTAGATATAGATCTTAGGGCTCCTTATAGATATTTAATTTGTGTTCTTTCAACATTCTGATATTGTGTTTATGCAAAGCAATGATGATGAGGACGTTAAATCTAGATGTGTATTGCAAGCCATTGCAAATGGAATGAGAGATTTTGATGTGTGCTCATTATTGAATTTGGTGATCGGCCATCAATCTTTTACGATGTCAGAAATATTCTTTAGGGATGAGAGTGTACTTTCAACCACATACTGTGTTTTGTTATTTGCTTTATGGCTTTTGCTTTATTCTGCTGTTATTTGCTTGAAAGCCTTCTTGAATGGTATCTTTCTTTCAATAAAAAAAAAAAGGCAATAAACTATTGGAACTTAACTCTATTATCACGTTAGGAATTCCATTTCGAAAGTCGAGTTATCAAGTGGTCGAATATTACTTAACAAGAAACTCGTGAGCCACGGATCAAATACTCTCGCGAATATAATTTGCCGATTCTTTGGGTGCATCAATTTTTCAAAGAGCATGGATCAAAGTAATATTCATGTTGAATTCACTTACAACATCGAGATACATGTGTATTGAGTCTACAAAAGATTTGCCGTCCAATGCTAATAACTTCTTTTTATAAAGAGAAAGGGCGAGAGAGAGTGACTATAGTTGGCAACTCTTGAAAGTGTTATCTTTGGAATTCCATGCTATATGGTCATGAGGCCGGGGCCAACAATGAGAAGATACTTCTCATAGTTGTTCTCGTTAAGTATGCTTTTGCTAAAATTTAGTATCTTGTCGATCCAAGATTCGCTTCCAACTAGGTTTACACCAAATGAAACTGTTTGAATTCGAACTCTTGAGTATTACTTAAGGTTGACTCAAATCCTCTTGTCTCCCATTACAAACAATTACATAATTAATATATCAAAGGTCATATGTTAACGAATGCTCGTGAGACATTTATAAAACTAATAAAAAATTGAAATAGTTCTGTTCTCAGATCACTGGCAACATCCCTTAAATTAAAAATATCCCTAGACTTAATTAACTCGCGCAATCCATGCCAATTAAAGTATCCGGGGACTGCACTTTATGGTGTAATGCCGTAAGATTCATGTTATCTTCCACCAATGTGGTTGAGGTTCCTGGGATGGTTAAATATGTTCCTCAACTGACGTGGAACCATCGCCAACATCGAAAAAGCAAAGCTGCACATGATCTTCATCGCCGGTGTCGAGATCGCCAAACATAATGAATGGAAAAAATAACAGTTTTGCTCGGTTGTACAGTCTCCACTGCAAGATTCAGTGCATCATTCGGCTCGTTATAGGGTTAGCGCGACCTGCGTAGGGCTAGTCGAACGCGTTGCTTCGACTGTCAGACTTGTTTATTTTCATGTTTTGGAGGATTGAAACATTAGGCAGCTTTGATAGTTTGATGGTTGATCCTCAGGGAGGAACCAGACCGAGCGCATTAATGCAGAAGGACATGAAAAGTCCAACCTTAATCTTCATGGGACCCACGAAAGTCAATATGTTCGGTTCAATGTATTATTCTCTGTCATTAATTAAGGAGCTTGAAGTTGAAGGTTCCCTGGTGAGACCGCACGCACTAACCCTTTATAGAAAATCCCAAATCTTTTTTAATGATGACTGCAAATGAAGAATATCATATGGTAATCCCCTGATGCAGAGACGTCCAGAAGAGCGATGAACATCTCACATATGCAAGCTTGATGAAGTCAGCACAACCCTCATTTGTCTTGTCATGTTTAGCATCTGTTGAAAGTAAAGAAGCATCTCTTCTAAAAGCTGTAAGCTCTTACATATGAGGCACATCAGTTGTCACTTGTTAACGTTCTCTTTTATACAGATGTTTAGTGGGATGCATCACGTTCGGGCTCTTTTGTTTTCTTTGCCAAGACTCGAAGAATTGTTGGGACTTACCCATGACATACAAGGAAGGAAAAAGGAGATATCCTGAATTAATCATCAATCAGATAGCTGCAATCCGGTGGCTAGCAACGTTGCCATTGCAGTCCAAGAACAAGTCTCTGTTCTCCCACATACGCACTCAGTACAAGAAAGCTTGATCTCACAATGAACCACATTCCTTCTGGCCCTAACGCGCCACCCCCCCTTCCCTCCCCCTTCCTCGTCTAATAGTGGTGACAGAGCTCAGGTCGCTTGATGGAGCGGGCGAGCTTAACCTTCCAAATTTGGAAGCGAATTGGCTGTTGTCTAGAGATCGATAACTAGATCTCAATAGTAACACCAAAATCTCGTCAGGGGGAGAGGGAGAGAGAGATAACTCCCGGTCATGCGACTGTTGACAGCGTGGTGGCGGTGGTGGCTACTGTGGTGGTGCGACAACAGACAACAACAGTTCTATACCATTAGGAGAGGAAGCGTAAGGGAGAGGGAGAGAGATACATAACAACTAAACTTCACTAGAGAATTATTTGGACGAAAGTTAAATGTGATGAATCTAACTCCAGCCAACTAGATTTGATATATTAAACTAGAGTAAATGAATGCAGCTATATGTTCTAAAATTTTGAACCGTTAAATGTTTTTAATTACATGAGCCATACACTGTCTTATGAGGAATTTTCACTGTCCATTAACGAAAACTATATGGCTTGTACATATAATTCGTGGGCACCCGTAAAAGCAAGGGAAAGCCAATCTAAGTTATCTTTGACTTTTATCATTTGAACCTCTAGTCAGAAGGGTGCCTAACCCTAATCTCCAAGTCCCTTGTATGTATTCGACTATGTATCTTGCGGGTTTAAAAGGTTCGAGATCCCTTGAAAAAGAAAGCTAAATCGGACGCAACTTAAAAAGTGCAAATTGCTCATTACTTGATTTCCATCCACTTTTTCTAAACCTCAAGTTTTTGTTTTCCGAATTAATGTCTCATGTCAATGAAGCTCTTACCCCCCCCCCCCCCCCCCCCCCCCAAAAAAAAAAAAAAAAAAAAAAAAAAAAGAGGCAAAGATTCAAAAGAAAATTAAAAAGAAGAAGAAGAAGAACTCTCACGTTTTTCTTAGCATATCCTGTTACTTCTTTCCAAATTCGTCATCTTCTCGTGCTCAGCACCGCGAAGATCGATTGATACTGAAGGGAAAACATCCACTTGTGGGCGTTAATTTTTTACCAGTAAGAGCAGCATATATACGGTCTCATTTTATCCACCAAGCATATGAAGTTCCATCTTATTCTTACATCAATCCTCAATACACGAAACTATTGTTATTTCCCCTTTGTTTATAATAATGGATGAGAAAGTCTTCCCCGTTCTACAAATCCCAGTGAAAACTTTCTTGCAGTGTTCACATATTGTCGTTGATCTCAAGTAAAATCAGCCGCCTCATAACAAACTATGCAAGCATTTCTCCACTCCATAACTACATCCGATCCAAGCTTATTAATTACAACTATGAAAAGAAAGACTTGGACACGTTCATCGTATAAACGGCAAGAAATCCGAGAATATTTTCCTCATCTTGGTCGGTCTTTATGCAACACCAGAAGGCATCAATCTTCTTAACTTCAGTCTTTATCGTTGCCTCATGAACTCAAAGAGACAACGGAGAGAGAGAGAGAGAGAGAGAGAGATTGTAAAGAATGTTTAATGAATTGTTTGTGTCTCTTGGGCTACTATCTTTGTCTTTGCAACAAACCTAACCCTACTCCTAAATCCTAACCCTAACCCTAACCCTAACCCTAACCGGGTTTATGTGCAAGAAAACAAAGGGTTCTTCCCCCCTTTTAAAATAAATTCAAATCCCAATCAATTCAAATTAAATTTTTGACCTATAATGTGAAAATAATCCTTCAATTTCGAGGCGACACGAGCACTTTCCCGGCGTTTCCTCCCACCCCTTGGAAACTCTCAATTTCTGCATGGGTTCTCGTGAACCTCTTTACCCAAAATTGCCCTCCCCCCTCCATTCTATTTCTTGGACATGCCATCGTTCGTTTCAACATTTCTCTCATCTTTAGACATGGAGGGAGGGTTTTCATTTTACCTTTTTTTTTCCTAAGGAGGAAAACAGCCAGTAGTATTGACCATTATAGGAGACAAGTAGGTTTGCAAAACCACACACTTATAGATATATACGTATTGCGGATCCCAGTAGTGCTTTTTCGGGGTTGTGGAATTGTATCTCTTCTATTCTCGAAATTATATCAGTCTGCGTTATTGCAGAAAACATGGTGGTGATAGATTAGCCCTCTGGAGAGTTGAGAAACTTGGTGGCTTAGCTATAATAAAATAAGAATTCCTTTGTTAATAAAGAGACTCTTTAAAAAACTAGTTAATCTATAGAATAATGTTATATTGACCAGTGTGTTCAACTAACTTATTAGGTCTGGTCATTTCAGGCAAATCATTGCTTAAACTTTAAAGATGAAGTTTTGATATCTAAACTTCCAATATCTCATATGATTTCGATACATCATGCTCCTATTAAGTGACTTTGGATCACGATTTTTCAGCATATTTTAAATGGCATAAATGCGAATGGATACTCATGAGTTGCTAGCTTTTGGATTATCCATAGTCTCTGATGGAGTCTCAAGAGATAAGCTGTAATGCAAATTTTAGCCTACATTAAGATAACGGAGGAGGAATGGGTGTTGGTAATTATTGTCTGGTTTCATTATCGAAATAGCCATTTCTCCATTTGGCTCGACACATGATTAGTGATTAAAGTACATTAAATGTTTTTACAAATATCTCTCTATTCTCACTCTCTCTAGCGTCGCTAGTCACCACTAATACATTGCTGCTAGTGACACCATCGGCAGTGGGGGTATGCAATATCGTTAGGGGTCGTCAGTGTACGTCCCACCGTCTGTCGATAAGGAGAGGCGGGGGGGGGGGGAGATAGCTGAATGTACGTTGGAAACATGCCGTTTCATTAATTTGGCTCGCGGCGGTAATAACCCTTGAAGCCACTGCAGCTTTATGCCAATCCCTTTGCTACGAGCCGATTTCTTACCACCCAATATCATTCACATTGGAACCCTAGAATGCGACTTTTGAGTCTTCAATACATGCACTGGTCTTGTACTTAGAGTCATGAAAGATACTGTTATAGTTCCCAAGCAAATGCGTGCATGATTCTACTTTTGAAACACCCTTCAACCAGTACCAGCGAAAGGGCACGTCCTTTGGTGAAAACGAAGGTAGAAAGCAAATAAAAAAAGAGATTAATTAATGGCTTTCTTGATTTTTCTTTTCCGTGCCGGTCATCATGTGGTCAAACCTAGCTCCCTCCCTTTATTTACTGTTTCCAAATGTTGAAAAGGAAGCATGCAACCGGAGATATCGGCTCGGCCTGGCGCATCGCCCCTACTTTCCACAGGAAGAGTCCAAAAAGGGGGAGGATTTCCAAGGTGGGGTCCAAAGGAACTGACACGTGTCAGTCACATTCCTGCGAAATTGGCCGCAAAACCTGAAACGGCGTGACGAAGGAGGGTTTTCTTTTCTTTTCTTCCTGGGGTTGGTCCAAATTTAATGAAGGGTATTTGGTCCTTCTCTAACCTCTTTTACGCTTCAGAAAAATGGCCGGTGGCGAATCCCCACCAACACGTCATCTTTCTCTCTTCATTTCCCATTTTTTCCCCCACAGTTCTCGAGAGAGAGAGAGAGAGAGAGAGAGAGAGAGAGAGTCTGAGATTCTTGTTTCTTTGGCCACAGACTCCAATGGCAAGTTTGCTTATATTCAAGCCCTTCTCTCCTTCGTACTGCTTCTGCGATTATCCTCGTTTATTATATGTGTAGTTTTAGATTTTTACTTAGGTCATTAAGTGACAGAAAATGCTTTTTCTCTTCTGATATTTCTTGTTCTGCCGTTGCTTTAGGGTTAGGAAAATACGTGAAGCCCTTCCCTTTTCGGTTTTCTTTAAGCGGTTTGAAGTGAAGAGAGCGAGGGACGTGGGTCCTGCCTCCCCTCTTTCTGGTCAACATATTCTTTGTTTATAAGGTATTTCGGACAAGAATTTTGGCGGGAAGTGCGGTATCATCGACGATGTAAGCAGGTATTGTTTTCTTTGTTTAAGGAAAAGAAGTTCTGTCTTTTGTTGTATTGTTTTTGTTTTTGGTGTGATGTATGTGTGTGGGGGGTTTGTTTCTTTTTTCCACGGGTGGTGTTTCGGATTCTCTCTGCTGTTTCAACTTTAATTCCAAGGGCAGTGTCACACGAGGACACGCGGTCAGAGATTTTTCAGTCAGTTCTAACAACAGATTCGCTGACATATAAAGAAACTTTGCATGTAATTCCATTCAAAAGATGGCTCTTTGAAACCTTTTCATGATTCCATTTCTGCAAAGGCACTGCTCTCTCTCTCTCTCTCTCTCTCTCTCTCTCTCTTCTCTTTTCTTGCATGTGGATGTGTGTGTATATATATATATATATATCACATGGATGAATTCACAACGATAGTACATCCATGTATTTCAAAAATAGAACGCAACCCAATCTATCATAAAACATCATGGTACTTTGTGTAGGTGAAACAGCAAAGTACTTCCATATGTGTTTTCATTTGAAAGAAATGGAAACGGCAAATTTTATGACTAGCGTGTCCTAGTTGCAACACTCACAACATTAGTGATTCAAAATTGATTCAGTCGTTCTTGTAATAAGTTTTGTTAGAGAATAGGTTAGATGTATTTTGACAAGTTTTATTCGCTAATATAAGTGTTTAATTTTGTATAAGTCACCTAATCTAGTGAAGTCCATAACTATATGCTCAAAATCTTTTATACTCAATTTTTTAGTTAGCTATATGTAGGCATTCAGTTTTCACCTTATGACCATAGTGAGGATATAGGTTGTTGCTTGAAAGCGCCATTATATAAGATCATGGCTGGAACGTATGGTGTGCGGTCATGTATTCAAAAACAGATGTTAGGTCCGTTGATCCTAATCCCTCTCGCGACCGTTTCCGTCCATGATTAAGCTAGATCTGGTTTTTGCGATGGCTTTTTGAGCGAGACACGTTTGCCTCGGTCGAGGACGACAGAGCCTCCTTCAAGCCACCGTCAAATCTATCTCGGCGTAGTCCTGGCTCCGTCGATGATGACTCCTAGGTGAACGCGAATTAGCTCTATCCTCATCGAGGAGCGCCCACCGCTATCATAAACAATACACACACAAACGCAATGGATGAACAGGGCTAGAACCTGCAAATAGACAGGGCCAACAGTGGAAACTTAGGTGTGCAGGCGAAGCAGTTGCTTCAATGTTTAGACTTTATGTCGTTGGGATCGTCATATAAGTTTCCGTCATTAGTAAGGTTTTCCTTGTGTGTTGTGATTTTGCATGTGGATGACTCAACGGGATATGAATGGCTCCCATTTTGTCTGTGCAGCAGTGTTAGTACTGCGACAACATCAAAACCTCTTTTATGATGGACCTATATTCTTCTCTTGAGAGAGCCATCGCCTTCAAATATTGTACCTACTACTCTTTGTCATTCCCACTGCAAAATTTTGTAAGGACTTCTAGGAAATAACTTCCCCCCTTAAGCAATGTCGCTTTCTGGTTGCCCTCCTACAGTTTTTACTCTTGTGGAGTTTCAACATGCACGCGCAGACACATATAGCTCCTCTTGTTTTCACCATGTGGGTGCATCATTTCCTTAGGAACTAGTAGATTTATGCCATGGACTTGTGAAGCGTTTTGAACTATTCTGAACTCAAATACCCAGTTAGATGAGACTTTTATGTATAGCGTTTGACATGGCTAGGGCTAGCTTTGTTGGTCCTGCATGGTTAGTTTGGTCCATTTTCAATGGGGTTCATGGTTTAATTACTAAACAAATGGTCTAAACTTGATTACTCAAAGGTACAAAAAAAAGACACCATTAGCTGTGCTAGCTAGCACCACACAAGCTTCTAGCGTGTTATGAAGACATGCACTGGACCGAACATATTAAATTCAATAAACTAAGCTTTTTGCACATTTGACCGGTGCGAATACCGATTAAGTGGTCAACAGATTTCTACTTGGGAAACCCAACAAAATCCTCCAATTTCTCTTCGATATTTTACTTTTGGGGGGGGGTTCCGAATATTTTTTCACCGAACGTGAGCTTGGTGATATTTGTTGAACAGGAGTAATTCTCACTCATCTCTCCCCCTTGATGAGTCCTTTTTCAATTTGATATGTCGGGTTCATTAAGGCAATAAGATAATGCATGTCCGTACACACACATCTTTAACACATGCATGACTCGGGGATCAACAAATTTTGGCTTGCTCCTGGTTGATGGTCCATGATCGTATCCCTCAACTTTAAGATATATATATTTCAGAGAGATTAGAGAGAGAGAGAGAGAGAGAGAGAGAGAGAGAGAGAGAGAGAGAGAGAGCTTTAATAATGATGATACTAAACTAAAGATATGAACTTATTTCTTCGTGATACATGAAGTTGCATGTGGCTTTAAAAAAGCAGTGCTATGTACATGTAACTCATGCCTGGTTTATAAATATTAATGATGTGTCGTTTAACGTAAGTTTTTCTTCTTTCTTTTTGGTACATTAGCGTTTGTAAATATTTTTGCCGGTGTATGTGTTGGGCATTTGCTCAATATTTTAAGGAGAGGGAAGAGAGATGATTTGGTGAGTGTGGGAATGCTGGGCTTTGGGGAGTCATTAGTTGTAGAGAACGAGGACGTGAGTTCCGATGAATCAAGTGGGTGTTGAATGGAGAGAGAGAGAGAGAGAGAGAGAGAGAGAGGATGGTCATATGGCGAACTTAGGGTTATATTCTTAAAGTTTTTTCCAGTTGGAATTCGTGGGTTTGTCTCTGGCCTCACAAATGACCGAAAGATCTTTATCTCATTCTTTCAATCGGCCACTCGTGGCCTCGTATGTAAATCGCAATATATAGATATGTATACTATGTTTCCTTTACTTAAAGCATTGCTTGATTTTGAAGTTCTGGATCAGAGAAGGTTATGCTAACATCCACTTAGTGAGCACTGTGCATTCAAATAATAAATGGATATATATACATATATATTAGATTTATAGTGGATATCACATGATAGTTCACTTAAAGACTTTTATGTGCCATTGGTGTACTATTAGGGTGGATAAGGAACACCCAGTTGAAAGTTCAGCTGCCATTTTCAGTCAGTACCTAGTGGGGGGAGAGAGAGAGAGAGAGCATTTAAATACCTGGTATACTCGTTCATGGTTTTTCCTTTTTCAGCCTCTCCTCTCCTTAGTCCTCTCTTCTATCATGTTTTCAGAAACCCTACTTCAATAAAGCTCTAAGTCTTCTGCTGCTCTCCCTGAGAGAGAGAGAGAGAGAGAGAGAGAGAGTTTCCATCATCAGGCAAAAGGTGCAACCCTAGCTACCATTTCTAAGGTGAAGATATCAAATCTCAGCCCAGTTCATTTTCATACTTTTTGGTACTTTTTAGCAGTCTGGATTGGCTGGTCTTTCTCCAGATTATTTCTGATAATAAGATCTGATTCTCTCTCTCTCTCTCTCCGATTTTTTATGATTTTATATGCAGGAAAGATTGGCCTCTGTTATTTTGCTCAAAAGACATCAAAGAAGTGCAGTTGCGACTAAGTACTTCTAATTACTGAAGAAGAAGAAGAAGAAGAAGAAGAAGAAGAAGAAGAAGAAGAAGAAGAGTATTTGTTATATGGGCTCGATGAATTCAAACAACTGGCTATCGTTCCCCCTCTCTCCGTCGTCTCACTCTTCCTTGCAAGCAAATCTTCACTCCACTCAGCCTCATCAGTTTTCTCTAGGGCTAGTCAATGAAAACATGGACAACCCTTTTCACAACCAAGGTAAAATTACTGAAATTGGAAAACCCCTCCCAAAAAACGTAGTTATTGCTACATCTGTTGGGTGATTCATTTTGTGTGTGTGTGTGTGTGTGTGGTTTTCTTTTCTTTTTTTTTTCAGAGTGGAATATGATCAATGCTCACGGGGCGAGTGGCGAGGTGCCAAAGGTCGCAGACTTCTTGGGAGTGGGCAAGTCAGAGAACCAATCAGATCTTACGGCCTTCAACGGGATGAACCAAGCTGGCGACGCTGATTACTTGTTCCCAAGCAGCAGCCTTGTCCCAGTCCAACAGGGCGCAGTCGTGGCACCGGCAACCTCGAGCAACTACGAGCTCCAAGAGAATGTAGGCAACATGCAGTCACTGACTCTATCCATGGGCAGCGGGAGCAAAGGCTCAGCTTCAGAGATTAGTGGGGACAACACTAGCAACAACACGGTGGAGAATGCGCCAAGAAGGACCCTGGACACATTCGGGCAAAGAACTTCGATTTACCGGGGTGTCACCAGGTGATCAAGCCTCATCAAGTCCTCATTGTCATGTTAATCTCCTCCTTTGATGGAATGTCGTAAATCAAATTACACATAGTTGCAATACCTTTTATACTTGGTTTGATTGGGTCCTGTCTTGGAGAAAATACCTGCAGGCATAGATGGACAGGGAGGTATGAGGCTCATCTTTGGGATAATAGTTGCAGAAGGGAAGGCCAGTCAAGGAAAGGTCGCCAAGGTATATATCTACATTTTGTTTATATTTATGGGCTGATTAGTGTCAGTCAGTCTTCTTGTTTGGATATACTTTTTTTTCCACTTTGATTCTTTGTGGTACTGACAAGATACATAATTTTTTTGTTTGTGGGTGTTGTTCTTGGTGTTTCCATTAATCTTCTGTTCCAGTCTATCTGGGTGAGTGCCATCAATTTTTTTCTTTTTAATTTCTCTTGGTTAACAGTTGCATTTAATGATTCTGATAAGCTAATTATTTCTGTAGATTATTTACTATAATTTTTCCTTACCTTACTTAGGGGGTTATGACAAAGAAGAGAAAGCAGCTAGGGCATACGATCTTGCTGCGCTCAAGTACTGGGGAACATCGACCACTACAAATTTTCCTGTTAGTTTCTTCCTTTGCTTTTTATTGTCATTGATCAGTATGAACACAAACCCGAGGCTTAGATTAACGAATAAATCACTATTTAAATGCAAGGCGTCACTCAAAACTTTTTATATTTCTTTTATGTGTGCAGATAAGTAATTATGAGAAGGAACTCGAAGAGATGAAGCACATGACCAGGCAAGAATTCGTGGCGTCCATTAGAAGGTCAGAAAACTTGTTCGAACGAAAATACTCATTTCTATCTCGACAGCTTCTGATACTTCTTCGCTATCAAGAAACGCTTATGAAGCTAAGTTGATGTTGTGGTGTTGTGTCGCTCTCCTTCGCAGGAAGAGTAGCGGCTTCTCTAGAGGGGCTTCGATGTATCGCGGAGTTACTAGGTACGCTTCTTTCTTCTCCTTCTTCTTCTTCCTCTGCTGCTGCTGCTGCTGCTGCTCCTCCTCCTCCTCTTCCTCATCGATTTCAATGAACTTTAAACAGGCATCACCAGCATGGACGTTGGCAAGCGAGGATTGGGAGGGTTGCAGGAAACAAAGATCTTTATTTGGGAACTTTCAGTGAGTCATTTAATATATATATTTTTATGTGATGGGTTTTTTCTTCTCTGCTTTTTCGAAAAAATAAAATTCTGGAGATGCCCCACGGGTCAGTCTTTTGTTAATTAAACATAAAAATGTGGAAACATTTATTACTCAGCAGCAGCTGCTCGCACCTAATATTTAACTGAAAAAAGTTAGATCCTTGCTGAGAAAGTTTCCAAGGATCTATCATTTATATTGGAACATTCCATGCATGCACATACGCTCAGTCAGTCAGAATCTCTACCAAGGCCAGCACCCATTTTCTTTGATTGAAAAGCACGTGCAACCTTTCTACTTTAGGTTACTAAATACTACCCGCTGGTGCAATGCATTGGCTCTTCCCTCGGCTATTTGCGGAACTGTGAAAACTGAACCTTGCGGGTTAAACGCTTTTTCAGGCACTGAGGAGGAAGCCGCCGAGGCCTACGACATCGCGGCGATCAAGTTCCGGGGCCTCAACGCCGTCACCAACTTCGACATGAACCGCTACGACGTGAAGGCGATCCTCGAGAGCAACACACTGCCCATCGGTGGGGGCGCCGCCAAGAGGCTCAAGGAGGCCCAGGCACTGGAGTCCTCGAGGAAGCGCGAGGAGATGATCGCCCTCACCTCGAGCTTCCAGTACGGGAGCTCGAGCTCAAGCCGCCTCCAGTCGTACCCTCTGTTGCAGCCCTCGTTCGATCACCACCACCAGCCTCAGCCGCTGCTGACCCTCCAAAACCCCGAGATCTCGCACTACTCGCAGCAAACCGACCCTTCTTTCCCCCATAATTACATCCAGACGCAATTGCAGCTTCATCAGCAGTACCAGAACCACCCTTACTACAATAGCACCAACTATCTTCAGAGCAACCCGGCGCTGCTGCACGGGCTGATGAGCGTTGGGTCTTCGACGGCGGTCATAGGGGAGAACACTAACAACAACGGGAGCTCGAGTGGGAGCTACAGCGGAGGGTACTTGGGAATGGGCTCGAGCAGCGGCGGAGGCGGAGGCGGCGGGAACGGTGTCGGGTCGGAGGAGCTCGCGATGGTCAAGGTCGACTACGACATGCCTAATAGCGGCTACGGGAGCTGGTCGGCGGACTCGGTGCCGGGTTCGAACCCAGGCGTTTTCACGATGTGGAATGACTGATGATGGTGCTGGAGAGGAAGGGCAAGATCACGGTGTGCATGGAAGATTTTATACATAGCTTTTCAATGCTTCTTTTACTAATGGATGGAGGCTGATTGGCTTCTACAAGTGCACCAACAAAAACAACCTTTTTCTTAATTTCTTCATTCTTCTTTATTTCTTTTTCTTTTTCGTTTGTTGGTTTTCATTATCGGAATCGAATGTATTAGATTCTTGGAGAAATCGCTAATCAAGTCAATCGCATTGTCAAGAATTATATAGGACCGTGCATTTCGTGCATCGTCATTGCGATGTGATTGACTTGATTTTAATGGCGGTGATGATCGTTCGCGTCCGAACGAAAATTTTGTTGCCTCGAATCTAATGAGAAATATCTAATTATTGAAGACTTGAGACGATCATGCCTTTTTATTTGAGCTTATTCTGATCTATACATAATGATACTGTAATGTATTCTCTCATTAAATGATGTGTATCTATTATGTTATTTTTCATTTATAATATGAAATGAGGCCCCAATCAATGTATTTTTTCTTTTGTCAGAATCAATGCATTTCTTTTCATCCGAGGCAATTTTAAGGCTTTTCGATATTATAAATATTTTTGTGGGTGATATAATAATGCATAAATATATGAAAAAATTTCAGATAAGGGCTTGAAATATTCTCAATTTCTCAAATAGGGGCGCGTTTGGTAACGATTATATTTTCGGGAACAGATTCTGATAAAAAATGTTTCTTTTTTATTCTATTCCCGATAATAATTTCTAAGAATTTTAAGCCGTTTAGTAACCGTAAAAAAATTTTGATTCTGGAATAGAATTGCGTTTGGTACTGTGCTCATTGATTATGTTCCAAATCAATTTCTTTTAATTTTTAAATAATTTTTTTACTTTTTTATTTTTATTTTTCTTTTCTTTTTTTCCTTTTTCTCCTATTCTTCTTCTTCTTCTTCTTCTGGCCGGCGACTTCATCAAAGCGTTGCCGGCCCTCGTCGGCCGAGCCTCGCCGGGGCTGGGCGAGGCTCGCCTAGCCACCAGTGAGGCTCGCCTGGCCACCGGTGAGCTCGCCGAATCGGTTGCCGGCGACCGGTGGTGGCGGCGGCGGACGGTGGCGGCGGACGGCTGCGGACGGCAATCGCGAGATGGCAATCGATGAAGAAGAAGAAAAGAGAAGAAGAAGAAGAGAAAATGGAAGAAGAAGAGTTGGTTTTGATTCTTAAATTTGTTCCCGGAACAAGAATCAACTTTTTTTTTTTATTATTGATTCTGTTCTAAATCTAATTCCAGGAACAAAAAAATAGAAATTTATTCCCGGAAACAAAAATTTTACCAAACGCGATTCTGTTCCCAAATTGCTCCCGAGAACAAAAAATCAAAATCAGACACTATTTGGATGGTTACCAAACATGGCCTAAGAGTTTGAGATTAATCTTATATCAAATAAGGGCATGAAATATCCTCATTTTCTTAAATAAAAGTTTCAAGTTAACTTTATTTCAAATAATGGCTTGAAGTAACCATACTAATCTAAAAAAAGGACCTACCCTCAGTAGTGATCGAGGGCATTTCTGTGCTTTTGCATTTTCTTATTTCTTTCTTTTTTCCTTTTTCCTTTTAAGAAACTTAAAAATTTAAAAAAGCTCAAACTTGAAAAAGAGAAATGAAAACACAAATGAAAAAAAAAAAAAAACCTAGGTCAAGGGTTGGGGCTAGCCCTCTCGCCTATGGGGCATTGGCCATGGTTGGCGGGGTCGTCGAGCTTACTAGCCCTTGTTGAGGCGTCGACAACTCCGCTGGCCATGGCCGACGCCCCACAGGCGATGGGTGGCGACCACAAGTGCAAGAGGGTTGCCTGCCAAGTCTCTCGCTCGTATTTTTTTGTTCTTCCTTTAATTTAAGCCATTTTTTTTTCTTTTTTTAAGTTTTGTTGTTTCTTCAAAAAAAGGGAAGAAAATTAGAAAATGTGAAAGTACAAAAATGCTATTGACCAACCGGTGAGGCGAGTCTTTATTTGAAATTGACATAGCTACTTTAAATCCTTATTTGAAATAAAACTCATTTAAGTCTTTACTCGAGATAATAATAGCACCTCAAGCCCCAATTTGAATTAATATTTACTTCATATTTTTATTCGAGAACTTGATAGCACTTCAAGTTTTTATTTAGAATTTTGCCTTAGGACGTTTGCAGCGCATTTTCGGATGACAATTCTCATTAATTTAATGAAACTTCATGAGTTGCCTTTATTACCCTCAAATACTTACTGAAAGTCCAATTTTGCCCCTCCTTAAGAAATTGGAAACCTAGATCTAGGCCGACTCATCTCCGCTTCCCTCTTTCGCACCAGGAGAGAGTCGTCTTTAAGTCGCGCGCCTCTTCTGCTCAGCTCCGCTCCGCTCCGTTCGCTCGAGCTCAGGCCAGTCGCGCTCGACCCTCTGTTGCTCGCCGCTTTCTTTGTCCGGGGAAGGAGGAGGTACCGATTCCGCGCTTTCTTCTTTAGGGCATAGAATGATTACGGGAAGATTTTGTTGTTCCCTTCTTCTTCTTTTTTTTCTTGGGAGATCTTTTCGTTGGTGATAGTGATTTGCGTTGGTGGAATTGTTGTCGACCGTGTTATCTCGGCCCGAGTTGTTCGGCGTCAAGTTGGCCGGGTTTTGGGCACATATGTTGCGGTCCTGATGTCGAACGGTGTGCGAAGATTGAGTGGGGGATGGATTGGCATGACTAGGACGAGAGAGGACTGGGGATTTAGTCGATTTGTGCGAGTTAACATGGCCTGCAGCACCCTGTTAGTTTCTCCTTTGCTTTTCCCGGAAGCCGAATCGAGCGCGGCTTTGGTACCCGTTCGCTTTTCGATTTTCTCCCTCTTCTTTTTGCGTAAATTGTGGTTGAATCTCTGTGTGGGTGCGAGACGTTTCGTTTTTGGTGGGTTTAGAGGGATTCGCTCGATCGACCATGGCTCGATTGTGACGGCGCAGTGTCGAATTCGAATTGTGGCTCCATTGAACTCTGGTTGATGATAACGTGGGACTAGTGCTTTTATCTTCCGCTTGCTTACTTTATGATTTTATGGGCTTCTGTACGTGGCGCGACTCGGTCTGTGGTAATCTTTTCGGTAGCAACACATGGGATATCTGCTAGTTGATGACTTGACAGAAACCTCATAGAAAGTGTGGTTTTAAAATTTGACGGTCTTTCATGTCTTTCGTGCTTCCAGGGATATTTCTCTGCTCGGTTGGATATGGCGAGAAGGCACGAAGATGATGAATCTGAAGATGTAAAGTATGATAGACGAGAAACGGAGAGAAGCCACCGGCGTGAAGATGGTTACAGTCGACGAGCAGCAATAGACGGTGAGACGGGGAGAGGATCTCATCGAGATTCGAAGGAAGACAATGAGGCGAAGGATGGACGGGACAGAAGGAGAGATCATCGGCGTGAGCATGGGCACAGGGAACGGGATTCTGAAGGTGGTTACAGAGACAGGGAGAGGGAGAGGGAGAGGTATACATCGCGGGACTCTGAGTATGAATATGAAAGGGCCTCGCACAAGAGATCAGAGCGTAGTAGGACAAATGGTGATAGACATGATAGACGGAGGTATGATGATAGTGACGGGAGTCCTCGAAAAGATAGAGAGGTTTACAAAGGGCGAGGTAACAATGACAAAGAGGGAAGAGATCGCAAGAAGGTTGATGATTCGAAACCAGAACAAACAACATTGCGGGAGGGCAATATGAATACTGATGCTTCAACCTTGGGCAAGAGTGGAGGAGTTTACATCCCACCATATAAGTTGGCCAGAATGATGAAAGAGGTCCAAGACAAAACTAGCGTTGAGTATCAAAGGTTGACATGGGATGCTTTAAGGAAGAGTATTAATGGTCTAGTGAATAAAGTCAACGCAACGAACATTAAGAATATCATTCCAGAACTTTTTGCTGAGAATCTTATCCGAGGAAGGGGTCTTTTCTGCCGTTCTTGTATGAAGTCTCAAATGGCTTCTCCAGGATTCACGGATGTCTTTGCTGCATTCGTTGCTGTTGTCAACACAAAGTTTCCAGAGGTTGGTGAGCTTCTACTTAGAAGGATTGTTTTGCAACTCAAGAGAGCTTATAAGCGGAATGACAAGGTACGGTCACATGTCTCTTGGTTGAGATGTCTTAGCTCACTTGTTGATTGTTCATACTTTCGGTGTTAATTTTTTTTTTTTGGTTGTATTCTCAACAGCCTCAATTACTTGCTGCTGTTAAATTCATAGCACATCTGGTTAACCAGCAAGTGGCTCATGAGATTATTGCTTTGGAGCTGCTCACTGTTCTGCTGGAAAATCCTACCGATGACAGTGTAGAGGTGGCTGTTGGTTTCGTGACTGAGTGTGGTTCCATAATGCAAGACCTTTCTCCTAAAGGTTTACATGGTAGGTATATGTTGTGAAGTTCAGATTATATCCAGCTTGTTGCTCTTCAATTCTTGCTTGGGTGCATGTATCATTAAATTGTGAGGCAATCTGTCGGATAGTGCTCTTTCATGGTTGGATATGAATTCATGAGATCAAAGTTGGAGATCATGAAGGAGTCGGCAGATTTGACGAATGGTTAAGCTTGTATTATCCATCAAGTATAGTGTCATCATGCTATATCCTAAGGCTTTTTATAGCATGTCATATCATCTAAGTCATCCTTTTATGTAGTTAAGAAGATAATTTTTACTATACAGTGTGCATGACTAGGACTTCTATTGTCTTGCACTGGTTTCTTAATTCTGATAATTTTTTCAGGTATCTTTGAGCGGTTTCGTGGAATTCTTCATGAAGGTGAAATTGATAAGCGAGTTCAGTTTTTGATTGAAGGTCTTTTTGCCATTAGAAAAGCTAAGTTTCAGGTCAGTTACTCCAATCTCCCTTACTTGGGTGAGAAAGCACAATTTTTCTTTTGGGGAGGTTAATCGAGGATGCATGTCTTAGCCTCCTTACTATCATAACTTAAATTTTCCCGTGTGCATACAGGGTTATCCCGCGGTTCGCCCAGAGTTGGACCTTGTGGAGCAAGAAGATCAACTGACACATGAGATATCACTCCAGGAGGACATTGATCCAGAAATTACTCTTGGTATCTGTCTACTTGGCCAGTTATGGGGAAGCTACTTATAATCTGCATATTATATTGTCTGATTTTTTTTCTTTTGTCATACTTGTTTCTGGACCAGACATATTCAAGCCTGATCCGCAATTTGCGGAGAATGAGAAGCGTTATGAAGAATTGAAGAAAACCATTCTTGGTGACGAGTCTGAGGAGGAAGAAGATTCTGAAGAAGGCTCAGAAGATGGATCAGATGAGGAATCTGAGGAAGAAGATGATGAAGAGATGAAAATCAAAGATGAGACAGAGACTAATCTTGTAAACCTCCGGAGAACAATCTATTTGACGATTATGTCCAGTGTTGATTTCGAGGAAGCAGGGCATAAGCTATTAAAAATTAAGCTTGAACCTGGACAAGAGGTTAGACACCTTTTCAGCCATTGCAGCCAAATTTGAATACTTGTTTTCTTTCTTTCCCTTGATTTCTAAGAAGGTGGTCCATGGGTTGAAATGGTTTTAATAGTCTGTTATTTTTTTTGTCCGGCGATTTTGAGAATTTAAGTAAATATTTGCTGATTTTTATCCCATAACCAGAGTGGATTTGGCTGATGTATAATCTTCCTGTTGAACTTGCTTTTGGGCTGTATTTTCAGAGCTGATCGCTTTGCATGTTATAATTAATCTGTAAATGAGGATCGACCGGTTTGGTTTTGTGTATTGCACTGACTTTGAAACTGCAGCAATTGTAAATTCTAGATATCCAATTTTTTGCATGTGACGCAAAATTGGTGCCTTTTCTTTTCGCAATTTCGTCTCTGTATTTAATATACTCCTACCATTACGACAACTAATCAATTTTGTACTTCCTTTTTTGTCAGAATCAATTTTGTTTTCAGATGTTTGGTAATTGGAAGACTTTCTTGTGCATTACTTTTGCCAGATGAGTTTTGAGTAGTTTAATAGTAGGAAGAAAAGTTGAGATTTTTTTGAATTTTGGTTGATCATCTTCTTTGAGTATTTTTTTCCTGATCATTTTGATTGACCTAGTTGATAAGACATATAGCGGCTAGACTTGATAGCTTGAAAGTAGAATTCTTTTATTTGGAAGCATTCACTGCCACTGCAATCAGGGGTTAACTTTCCCCAGAATGTAGAGATTTCTAGAATTAATTTGTTCATAGGCTGACATGGGTGAGCTTTCAGAGAAGGTGCTGAGCTTATTTTATAAGCTAGATGGTGGATTTTGTTAAAATCTTTCATTTTAACTTTCATCAATGTTGCTAATTGTAATGATTTTGTGGTGCTTGTAGTTTCTCATGCTAATTTGTTGGAGAAATAAGTCACTTTCTTGTTCTGTTTTACATTTTGCCTTCTTCAAATTATGTGTCTTTGGAATAATTTTCTTAGATTATCAGCTGCTTCTTGCTGTCCCTGGAACTAGTTTCTTCTTTACTTACTGTATTGATTTTTGGGCTGTGCAGATGGAGTTATGCATAATGTTGTTGGAGTGCTGCAGTCAAGAGAGAACTTACCTCCGCTATTATGGTTTGCTGGGGCAGCGGTTTTGCATGATCAACAAAGTCCATCAGGAGAATTTTGAGAAATGCTTTGTTCAGCAATATTCAATGATTCACCGTCTTGAGACTAACAAACTGAGAAATGTGGCAAAATTTTTTGCGCATTTACTTGGAACAGATGCCCTCCCATGGCATGTCTTGGCTTACATACGATTGACTGAGGAGGACACCACTTCTTCATCGCGTATATTTATTAAAATCCTTTTCCAGGTGAGTGAAAAGCCATCTGATAAAATATCAGACTTTCTGTTGGTTTCATTTGTTTCTTTTACTTATTTACTGCGGTAGAAAGAACCTAGCCAATGCTTTGAAGAATATTATTTCTGAAATAGACGTCTAGCTGACAAGTTGCTTAGTCTGCATTATGCTTAGAAGATTTTGGCTTTGACAATGATTTGTCATCTGGGCATTTAATTTGGTGGGAAGAAAAATTCACAGTAGGTTTCTCTACTTCGATTTTGGCACCACACATATGCGGCCCACAAAATAGGTCTCTGTGACATGTTTCCTTTTAGTATCTAACAATATTTATGCTGAGTGGGACGTGCCATCATGACTGTGGAAAAATGTTATTGCCCAACCAAGTTTTAGACAAATGCACCATTAAGATGCACCTGATGAATCGTGTCATGGTTTTGTTTTCCAGTACCCTTTTGTATTGCTCTATTCACTGGCAGATGTCAGTGATTTTTTTAAGCCTTCAATATCCTCTTATGATCTTAAATTAAAGGCTTCAGATTGCTGATATAATTATTATTCACTCAGACAGACTTTCCATTAGTTTTCAACTCAGAAGAATCTTTGTTTTATATCTCAAGCAGACTATCTTTGGTTTATATCTCAAGCAGACTAACTGTTGATGTTTGTTCTTTTGCAGGAACTATCGGAGCATCTAGGGATCCGGTTGCTTAATGAACGCCTGAATGATCCATTAATGCAGGATTCCTTTGAGTCAATATTCCCCAGAGACAATCCCAAGAACACAAGATTCTCGATTAACTTTTTCACATCCATTGGGCTCGGTGGCATCACTGAGAACTTGCGCGAATATTTGAAGAACATGCCACGCCTCATTATGCAGCAGCAGCAGCTGCAAGCTCCATCAGAAACAGATGAAGACTCGGGAAGTTCAAGCTCATCAGAGTCGGATGAATCCGATTCTGAATCTTCTTCTGAATCAGACTCCGGTTCATCTGACCGGGACAAGGATAGAAGACGCAGTAAGAGGAGGAGGAAAAATTAGGAAATACGTCCATTTTGCTCGGGTCTTTCAACCGACTGTCGCGTTTACATTTCTTTTCCGTTAAATTGTTATGGGAGGAATTTGTATTTGAGTTGGAAGAACATCTTTTCCTTTGCCCCCTCTTTCTTTCGGTGGGGTTGGCTCAAGACGGACTGTAATCGTGTACAGCGGGAGGAATTGCAATGGTAGAGGATCCGCGATCCATGTGATTTTGTGCTACGCATTGCTTGAGTTCCGGCCATGGTGCCAATCAGTTGATTCATTCAGGTACAAATCGTCTCTTTCGCTTTGAGAAGAACCATATCGTCCATTCCGTGTGATGTCTCAACTCGATGTCCGTTGCTCGATCGAGCATCGTTATGTTCAATCCTCCGTTTCTGATTACAATGATTGGAGCATGCTTGGTCGGACGCATATCGGCATATTGCATTTGCATAATCTGGAGCGCCGGGCATAGATACGGTCGTCTTCCGAGCACGTCCATGGCAACAGACTCGTAGGAGAGAGAATCTTATTAAATTGCCCGTGTCTCCTCTGCATTCCTTTCATAGCAAACATGGGGCCTCTTCCTATTCCACAAGTAATGGCTTTCACGTGTGGTTCGTCCTGAACTTAAATTCGTCCGGCGTTTAACTCTTGTAGGGCCGGTTCGCTTGCAGTGAATTGAATTGGGTCCTCAACTGCAATTCGCTCGGCCACCCCCAAAATTACTCGGATTCCCTGCAGCCGCTCGCCGATGAGTGATTTCTCGATCCCTCACCCCGTGATCCTCATGAATCGCCAAACACGAAGTTCACCCACCTTGAGATCCTAAATCATATGTGACGAGTCTCTATTGACTTATTATTGGTACGTGCTCGGCCGCATCGGGCTTCTCAAGGTCTTACCAGACGGATGAGCCGTCGAACAATTGTGACTTCTTGGAGAAGAAACTGGGAAATTTCCCTTGTTATTGATACTCTTGTTGACATGCATAGCTTGTTGAGAAAATTTCATCATATGCTAGTTAATTCAGTTATCAGTTTTTTGATTTTGTCAATCTAATCATGAACTTATTTTTTTATATCAGAAATCACTAACATGAATACCGACTATTCTATATGATATCATCGTCGTATCAGCGATTTTTTATTAATCGGAACAGCTATTGTGACATTTTGGACAATTATACCCGATTTGTCCATGTCCCGGCAATTTCCCTCGTTTCACCTCGAGAAAAGGGGTGGCCTTTCCCCGTCGGTAATCATTGTACAGTCTTCTGGCGATGCATGGCTAAAGAAAAGTGCACAATTACTTCGTTTTTTGGTCCCATCGATACGGACGAACATCATCTGCAAAGTCCACATGACTTGTCATCCAAATTATTAGCTCCCTCATTACTATTTTCAGCCTTTTTCTTGGCGGGCGAACCCCACTCCTTTTCCACGCAAAAGATTTCACGACTGATCCATGAAGATCAGATCCCACGCCGTAACATTATCATTCAACGTAAAATCTAACACAACATATTACCTAGATAAACCATAGGCACAATTCATCCTCTATCACGAGCAAGTGCGTACATACAAGTTTTGGCGTACTTCGGGTCGAGCATAGACCCGGAACTCCGGGACATCGGCCCGGTTTAACATGCTCTCAGGGGCTTCCCGCAGAGGCAGTCGTTGTACGCGAAGGACGACGCCTCGAGGTGGTCGAATGGTGACCCTGCCGGGATCCGCCCGCAGAGGTGGTTGTGGCTAAGGTCCATGTGCCCGATGAAGGACGCGGACGATATCGACCTCGGGATTGGGCCGCGGAGGCTGTTGTACGAGAGGTCGAGCGCGGTGAAGTAGGACCTCGGCCCGAAGACGTCCGGGATCGTGCCTTGGAGAGAGTTCCTGCTGAGGTTCAAGTTACTCACCGCGGAGTTGATCAGAGTTCGTGGGATTGGGCCGGAGATCTTGTTGGAATCGAGGTTCAGCGTGGCGAGGACCGCCATCTTGCCGAGAGAAAGTGGGATGGGACCTGACAGTTGGTTGAAAGAAAGGTCGAAGTCCGCCAATCGGTATATATCCGAAACCGAGTCTGGTATGGTCCCCGTGATCCGGTTCCCGCTTAGCAGAGCCCTGCTCAACATCCTCAGCCTCCCGAAATCTCGGGGCAATGGACCCGAGATCCGGTTGTTCCTCATGTCCAAGTGCATCAAGCTCGAGAGATTGGTCAGTGACCGCGGGATCTCGCCGGTGATCACGTTGTCCGCGACATTGAGCACCGTTAGGCGGTGGAGCTTCCCGATGTTCGCGGGGATCTCGCCGGAGAGGCGGTTCCCTATCAAGTCAAGGACCCGGAGGAACGGGATCGCAGTGATGCAGCTCGGGATCTCCCCGGTGATGCCCTTCCAGTCCGCAACCGTCAGACTGGCGAGGCGCTTGAGCCTGCATATAGCCGGGGAGATGGTGCCCGTCATGTAACCGGTCCGCTTCGCCCGCTCGAAGATCGGGTCCTCTGACTCGCCGCGGAGGTTGATGTCGGCGACGCGGCGGGTCTCAACATCGCAGCTGACGCCGTACCAGTTCCGGCAGCAGTCGGTGCCGGTCCAGGAGTTGAAGATGCCTAGGTAGGGCTCGTGGAGGCTGGCTCTAAAGGCCAGGAGGGCCGCCCGGTCCGACGGAGGGCAGCAGTCGACGGCGTATGCGGCGGCGAGAAGTAGCAGGGCGACGCAGAACAAGGTAGAGTCCATCGTTTTCCGCTGCATGCGTGCGCGTTGCTTGGATTCTTTCTTCTAGGGTTATCGACAGATGTCTGTTCTTGTGCACAGACAGAAGAGAGTTACAGAGAGAACATGCATGCATGAAGATGAAATGCAGTGGGGGTGAGGCTTTTATAGATGGAGATAAGAGTCCAAATCATTTCCCCGCTACTATTCAACCGATCGTCGCATATGAACATGTCGCGTAGGTTGACGTCAATTCATCTCTCTCTCTCTCTCTCTCTCTCTCTCTCTCTCTCTCTCACATCTGAATCCATTTGACCGTCCGGAACGGATAGATGAAGGAGCACAAAGAGAGGGACCCGTAAGGGATAGCTCCACATGCATGGTATCGAAAATGGGAAGGGATCGAAGGGAGGACCAGGCTGGAGCGTTTTAAATATTTCGGACGTCACATGACATGTTACGAGAATTCATTGAATAGTTTCGCATATAGTTAATTCTGTATGAGATGGGTTTGATATAATTGGTTTGCTTCTTTAACTGCTGACCAAAATTCTGTGATATCAAAATAACCAAAAAAAAAAAAAAAAAACAAAAGAAATAAAAACCTAGTTGCAAAATAGAGTCGATCCCTTAGCCTGCATATTTGTGGAAGCCGATCTCTAAAAGCTCATGTCTATCATTCGGCAACTGAACAGGAAGTGGCTTAAGAAAGGATTTTCGCATCGGATGCGCTTGGCCGGCGAGAAAGGCCCCGACCCTACCGACCGACTATTGACAAGAAATAATAGAATGGAAGGAGAAGAGAACTTCGTATTTTGGGAGTTATCTAGGAGTCATGTTCATTGTTCATCATCGGGGTTTCCGGCTCCCAATAGAGCTAGGGCCCGATCGAGCAACTAGTAGTCCTATCAATCTGCCTCTCTGGACACAATATCTTGAGTACCAATAATGGTGACCACATCTGCTGGCATGTGATGTTTGGACATAGAATCGAGTCCTTGTGAATGGGCAGAGCCAGGTGCTCTTATTTTACGACGGTAGGGACGATTGCTTCCATTACTGACCAGAAAGATACCAAATTCTCCTTTAGGTGCTTCAACTGCAGTATAGGTAGAAGGATCTGGTATGGAAAAACCTTCTGTATAAAGTTCGAAATGGTGAATTGAGGTAGAGTAGACCGATAATCCAATGACCACGCCACTCACTATTGCCTCCGCTGGCTACTGCACCGGCGTCGGCATGGCACTCCTCTTCGTCTCACCGAACACCACAGCGCTGTTGTACATCCGACGAACTTCGTTGCAGCAGATCCCCCTATGGTTGAGATTAGTGAATTTCAGCTCCTTCTTTGCTTATAAATGAAGGTTATATTGATCGGACCACGTAATTTTTTCCTATGATTTTTCTCGTTCGAAGCCTTAACTGAGTTGACTGGACAAGACGAATCGTGCTGCAGGACTACCGAAATCTATATGGGACATGCAATGTGGTCCCTCGAAAGGCACTTCATCTACAGCTACGCGGATGCCTTATGTCCACTATATTTTTAGGTTTTTCATATTTTCCATTACGGTGTATATGTTTATTCAATACATAAAATTTATTGAGTTAAAATGTTCTAGTTATATAAAACGTATTCTCAAAGTATTTAAGATAATCCACTTTCATAGGTGACCTAGGAATAATACATATGAACCTATGAGGCTTACTATTTCAACAATACATACATATGTCCCTCCAGGTTCTCTTAAAAAAGATTAAAAAAAGATCTTAAAAGGAAAGTTCGATCAATCGGATACCTAACTTTTTCGAATGTATAATTATATAAGTGAAATAGATGTGCTCTTGTAGTCCGAATAATTCCATTTTCAATTGCCTTATTTTGCCTGAATTTTTATATTGTGTAGAGTGGCACAGTATCGAATAAAATAGCTAATGTCAACTCTAACAAGGAAAAAAGTGTGCTGCTTAATTTTTTTTTTTTTTTTTATCTTTTGTAACTTCTAAGTGCATCTTAGACATGTTAGATTACATTTATCTTCATTTATTGTCTCACAACTCTAATTTGCTGTAAAATAGGAATTTGAGCGTGATCTATGTACTTAGGAAGACTATACTACAGAGATGGAAAATTGTAGATTAATTTTGTTTATCAAATTTCGCTACAATAATTTGTCAAAGACCTTTTTATATATATTGAAAATACCAGAAAACATAACATGGTAATTGACACCAAGTGCGCATGCACGCACCACGTTAGCGCACTTTCCTCTCTTCGTTCTCAATGGAATCCTTTCTCATAAAAATAGGATTATAAATCAAGCCGGAAAAATTATCTCGACCAGTTCTAAATCTATCATACGATGACCAAATCAATTTCGAACTTTTCAATTTTGCCAATTTAGTCCTAAATCTTAACAAAATACCCACGTAAACATTCCAAACAATTTTTTGTTGAGAAAGTCCAGTTATCGCCTATCATTCTAAAAGGCACGCTTGCGGATCATATCTTATTAAAGTCGAATTAGTTCTTTCAATAACGAAATAAGAGCTCCAAAAAATACCAAAGTGAATGGATTGTCCCCACCACCAGTGACCCGAACCCGTTGTCTCCCATGTCGAGAGCCACAAATTTCTGCAAATTCGGTAAGCAGTTCTATCATCCTGCAATCAATGCGATTGGATTCAGCATTGTCCATTTGCTAGATCTCCTGCCCTTTTCGTGTCCCACTCCATTGATTTCGGACGTCGACTGACCTTATCTCGAAGATTGGATTGCTTACATTCGGAGAGAAGTGACGATTCAGGGGTCGAGAACTGAGCCCATCCATGTCCTTTTGCAATGTGTATGAAAGAAACGGCACATGATTGATCTGGGAGTTCGACATCGAATCTCGTAATTAAGCCCTAAAATATGTAAAATGTCCTATGATCAAACGTCTCAATTAGATCCCTTTCGTTTTGGGCGACGACAAAAGTTCGTATGGCTGTTTAGGATGCGTTTGGTAACATTTCTGTTTCGAGAATAATTTTTGAACAGAAATAAATTTTTTTTTTTTTTTTTTTTCGTTCTATGGAACAATTTCTGAGTATAAGAACGCGTTTAGTAAGTGCAAAAAATTTATACTCCAGGAATAGAAATGCGTTTGTTAAACTTGTATAATTTTTTTTTTTGGTGAAGTTATAAAAAATATTTTTTGGTAAAGTGTATAATTTTTTTGTTTCTTTTAATTTTTCAATATTTTTATTATATTTATATTATATTTTTCATTTTTTTTTTCTTCTTTCTTCCTTTTGGCCGGCGACCTCGCCGTGGCTAGGCCGAGCCTTGCCTTGGCTGGGTGAGCTCGAGCTCGCCCAGATCTGGTGAGGCCGACCTTGCGCCACCTAGGCGAGGTCGAGCCTCACCGATGACCCCGTCAGCCAGCACAAGACCGAGCCTCATCGAGGGCCAGCGACACTCCGGCGAGGTCGCCGGCTCTCGACGGCGATCGCCGCCGACCATGGCCAAGGCCGGCAATCGGCCAAAAGGAAGAAAAATGAAAGAAAAAAAGAAGAAGAAAAAAGAAGAAGAAAAAGGAGAAGAAAAAAGAAGTGTTTCTCGGAATTGTTTTCGGGAACAAGAAACAAGTTTTTTCTATTTCTTGTTTCTGTTCCAAATCTGTTCCCGGAAACAAAAATGTTACCAAACGCATTTTTGTATTTTTTTGTTTTTGTTCCCCGAAACAAAAGAACAGAAATTTTGTTCCGAGAAACAGAAACAAAAATAATGGGTCCTCCCGCTTACATAGCACTTGGGGGTTTACGCTTCGGCTATCGGATGAGGCGGTTCCCCAGCACCAAAAAAAAAAAAAAACAAACAAACATGCCCTTATTTTACTTATTTTTCTTTCTCTCACGAGGATTTTGGGGCACTGACTTTTGCTTCGAAATGCGTTGATTCCCGAGTTCATAAGGGCGAGTTCATAAGGGCGGCGGTTTTTGATAATTCAAAACATCCTATCTTTTTTTTTTTTTTCGAAGAAAACATCCTATCTTAATTTATATATCTTTATAGTCCTTGGTTGTTTATGTGGCCTAAGGTTGATACCTGCTCTAATTCGAAATGCATGCGATCTCTACACGTAAGATATATCGAATAGGATTAATCATCATCATTCACATTATGTATAGGAGCAATCAAATTCAGTCATAGCACTAATGACCAAAAAATGAAACTTCCATAAATTAATCCTCCAGATTAAGATAAAGAAATGAGTCAAAAATCACAAAGCTAGCTTGATTGACTGAAACCTAAGAGCAGAAAATCAAGCATGAACACCACAACCACAACCGCACCCACAACCACAACCACACAGCTGCTCTTGTTTCTTTGCTTATAAAGGAAATCTTGAATTTGGCATGCCCTGTCTTTTCCCCGTAGTTAGGCTAAAGGCTAAAAATTTGGGGAAAAAAAGAAGAAGCAATAAAGTGGTAATATATGTTGCTTCATACATATGATTAGCTCCGAAATCTTGGCATTTTAGGCAGTGATGTTGCTGAGAATTTATTATAAAGAATTTTGTAGTAAAGACATTATACAAATTACAAACTAGCAAAGTTGAGTGCATTGAAAATTTGCAAATGCTTTTAATGGAAAAAAAAAACAGTGGTAATTTGGGTTATTTTGGGAAATCGATTTCAATTATTCCTTGATGAGAATAGTCACTTGAAATTATACTATAGTCTTCATAAAAGAAAAGGGAAAAAGACACCAAATCCCTAAATTTTATCCGATATGATAAATTTACTCCGAACTTTTTTTTGTGATACAAATAACTCCAAACTTTACCAACTGTGACACATGCACCTCAACTCTGTGGCTGAATGGCATTTTCGTCTTTTAATTTTTTCAATTTTTTTCTTTTTCTTTTATTTTTTTCTTCTTCTCTCTTCCCTCCGCCGCCCTTGCTTGAGTGCGACTTCCCTCCACCATGGCCGACGGAGGGAAGAGAGGAGAAGAAAAAAGAAAAAAGAAAAAAAATAAAAGAAAAAAAGAAAAAGAAAAGCAAAAGAAAATTTTAAGACAAAAATACCCATTAATTTATGGTAAATATGTCACGCGAGTATAAACTAGAGGTTTTTTGTATCACAAATTTTTTTTTAAGGTAAATGTGTCACAATTGGCAAAGTTTGAGAATTTTTATATAAAAAAAAAAAAAGTTCATGGTAAATTTGTCACATTGGGTAAAGTTTAAAGTTTTTTGCTGCATTTTCCCTAAAAGAAAATAGAATCTAGTTATAAGCTATTTAGTGGTTAATGTGATGACTTTGTCTGAATTTGTCCATTTTTTAGTAATACACTATTGTTATTTATTTTTACAAGTAAGCATGGGTATTTTGTGGAATTTTTAGGCAAAAGTTTCAATTCTGTCATATGTACTATGTGCATGCCGGATTCGAGATGGATTTCGATCATTTTTATAAGAAAAAAATGGATATGAACAATTATAAAGGGTAAGATATGCGCTCATGAAAACATGAAATGTATATATATGTTGCGGATATAAAGACAGTGAAAAGTAGACGTTGCAATAAACTAACTAAACATCCATTCATCAAGCAGACAGACCGATTTTTTTTTCATGTGCAAGAGGTAGAAAACTAAATTAAATCTCCGATAATATCGGAGGTTAATTAATTGATCGATTTGGGTATCACCTGGGGGAGCTAATGCTCGTGGCACGTGACCCTAACACCAAAGGCTCAATTCGAGGCATGTTCCTTTCATGTGAGCATGCTAATTAGTAGGTCACATAACAAATTAAATTATCCAAAAGACAAACTTTTTGCTACTTATGTATTTGAGACGTGCTTAAGATGTAATTATGCAAGTAATTATTAGGTCTATTTTGCTTCGTAATTGCCTTTAGTATAAAAGGCAAATTCAAAGGAATTTAATAAAAGGGAACATCGATAATAATTCCGAAATTTTCAAATGTTTTTCTTCTCAATATCTTTTTTTTTTTTTTGATCGGTCATACTCTACTCATATTCTATCGCTCACTCTCAGACTTTTGCTCTGCCTCCATGCAGGGCGTGGGAGTCGAAACCCACTCCCGAAACTAATGCGTCCCCATCCCAACCCTCGGGGATTCAAACCCCCCACCTCCCCCTTCCAAGTTGGAAGGGTGGCCACTGGGGTAAACCCCAGTGGTTTCTTCTTCTCGATAACTTGAAAATGCGACATATCGATATTTAGTAGTCTATTGTATTAGCTTAGTGATTTATGTGATTTTATAGATAGGCTCGGGATTTGTGGATTAGGTGCTCGATATAAGTTTGATTCGCACATCAACGGGTGCAAGCAAATTCTTGTTTGGGTCAGTTCTAATTGCATCTTACCCAATTTATGTGATTCTAGGGTATTTCCATGGGTCCTGCATTCCCTAATCAAGGCGGGTTTTCTTTTTGTAGAAGAAAACTATAAGAGCTAGTACTACTCGATATGGTTTTTTTGAGTGACACAAGTCTAAATATGAACTATAGAGAGAAAGCATCAATATGACATGACATGACAAGATACTACATGTTCTCATCGCAGATCAATCAATTGGCATGTAGAATAAAAATTAAGACGCTTTAAGCCGACACCAATCGACATGAATCACAGACACGGTTACGACACCACATCCGAAGTACTGGCCCTAGAAAATTGCACGAAATCAACAGTATTTACTTTTAGGCATATGTCTGCAACTACAACTTCGATAAAGGGTGGGCCCAAGCCCATGAAAATGGCAGTGGTCTGATCCATTTCGTTGCGAACATTTTCTATTCCGTCTTTTAGTTATTGCTTCTGGACCATATTCTATCTTTGTAGGCCAACGAAAAATCGGATCTATTTTATTGACTTAATTTCATATCAATTTTGGAAGTATTGGTGAATAAATGAGTCAGGAAAAATGATCAAGAAACTAATGATTTCGACATGAGCATTTAATTCTGGTCAATACTCAAATCAAATCGGAACAATAATACGTTCTTGCTAATTCAACTCGCATGCGACATATATCTATCTCCAATTTCATTTCAGATCTTATGTCGCACGTTAAGCTAAATTTTATAATAAGAAGATGATTATCGAAACTTGACTTTATAACGAGTTGAGATGACAGGGCCTTTACACTCGGGTAATTTGTGTCATAAGATCTAACAGCCTGTCAATCAAAATTACCAAAGAGATGCATTTAAAGGGAAAAATCGCTAACATGACGATTGAGTCATCATTGATGTCAACTATTCTAGAGATAAATTGGCCAAAAGGACTATATCAAAATTTCATGCAAATGTTTAAGATTAAATTAGAAAAAATTAAAAAAAAAAAGGATTAAATTGGCATTTATATGAATAGATTTTGGATAGTGAGAAGGAAAATTGATAAATTCACATGATAATGATATGTTATCTCAATCTTAGAAAATAATATATTTTCCGTTCCGTGTGGTTGTTAATGTGGCACGTCCGTAATGACATTAGAATCCTAAATTAAAAAAATCCGATCTTCATTAACACCGACGCAGTTCATCATTTCAACTAAGAATTACGCTATCTTAGCGCCGTACGAATTGCAATTAACAATTAAGCAGGGCTTATAAAATGCTTAGTCACCTCTCGACGTGGTTTCAATTTTGTCGTTTAGGTCAATTGATTAACAAAGTCAAAGATGTCGATCTCCAAATTAATCAAACCAAGGCATGAATTGGAGTAGCAGCATTGCATTTGATCATTATAATTATTCTTTTTTTTTTCTCCTAAGATTTTGATTATCATTGTTAATTTTAGTAGGAGTGCCAGTACCGAATTGAAAACAAAACCGAACTATATTTTCGTGCATTTGAGGTTCATTTGAGGTTTTTAGTTTGGGAAATGAAAAAATAACTGTTTTTATTTCAATTTGATTAGGTTAATCAAACCAAACTGAAAATACACAGTTTATCTCATTTGTCACTAGTCCTCTTTTTTATATAACAAAAAAGAAAACCGAAAAACCGAACAAATAGTCACGATTCATTTCAAAGCTAATGCCCATCCAAACGATTCAATCAAACCCGAACCGAAATCAACTGTTGAAAACCCTAAGGGGAGCACCATGATACACTTTAATCTTTGGAAAGTTTATTTAAATTTTTTTTTTGTCAATATAATTGCTAGCAGAAATATAAATTTACATTTAGTCTTAGCCGTGTCTCCCTCTAACAAAAGAGATGCGACCTTCTAGAAATAAAATAAAATTGTGCGACCACAGCTGAGAACAGTACTTTATCTATATAGGCTCTAATCGCGATTTTCTTAACCCACTAAATCTTGGATCGTTGAATGACTGACACAAATTTCCGTTACGTACATTGATGGTGGAAAATGAAAATCTTCATAGATTGGTTTCAATTCGTTAGGGACATATGTCCCGTCTTATTTGAGTCAAGATCAAGAGAGATCTCGATGTCCCTTGACGGCATTGAATTGGAACCCATCATTTAGTTTTGTTGAACCGATTGAAATACTTCTTACGATATGAAAGGAAAGAAAGAGATAATTTTATTTCGAGGATGATAATCTCTCTTTATGTAAAGTAGTTATTACAAACGTCGGTTCTTAGAAAATATAAGTTGATCGATTTGGAAGAATTGACAAAAATTTAAATACCAGAGTTGAGAAAATAGTGAGTCACATGTTCGACTCCACAAGAAATTAGGATGTAGAATCATTTTTGGAAGTAGATATGTGAAGAATAACAAGTATTTCGTGTCCTTCAAATTTTTTGGTGAAATGGACTTCATACTCAACCCTTACTCAGATCATATAATCAAGTGAGATTCATTTTGCAACTGACAGTTTAAACCCGTAAAAGGAAATTATGTTCTAAGTAGAGTTTAACTTACCTAGAAATGAATTAGTCGTGTTAGCGAATGCCCCTAAAGCTAATTTTTTAAGATGTCGATTACATGCATTCCTAGAAAAGTCAAAAGAATTTTTACAATTCCTTCATGTGATTGGTCGAAATTAATAAAAATCATATATTAATCACCGTGGACAAAGGAAAGAACAAAAAATTGGACTCGAGAGTTTACTTAAAAGAAAGACATTTTCCAAATTTCCTTAAATGAGACAGGGACACTATCTCGCAAACAAATCAGCGCACATGGTGTCACTGTACGGGACAGAAAAAATAAAGACGGGCAAAGATTCGTATCTCCTCAAATCTAGGAAGACCCTCTTTTTCATCTTATTATAATGAAATTGTAAATTCAACCGAGAAGAGAGAGAGAGAAGAGAGAGGGAAGGGGGAAAACGCACATGTAATACCACGCTTTCATGTAGTTTTTAAGCTACATTTCGCTTATGGTGTCCTTTGTTGGCAATTTTTTTTTTTTTTTTGTAGGACCTTTTAATCTAGACCCGAAAAGATGGTCTATCCCAGCTAGTAAGGTACTCATACTTCTATGTTTTTGTGCATAGCTTGCTTGTTAGAAAGAGATAATTTCGATAGATCGATAAAATAAGCAGACTTAGGCTTGAGTGGGATTTGATGTCATGAACTTAACTTACTCAAGATATTGTTTACTTTGACATGGCTCATACTGAGCCTCACAATTTTGTCTTACAGGTAACTACTTTATCAAGAGATCACCTATTTTGATAGTGCCTTAATTTGAGCACGGTTAAATTTAAGAGTTCCCAAACAAAGTTTGTCGTTACGTTAAAATTCGTTTTTGTAAGTTAATTTCAATTTTCACACACATGTATCTCAAGCACTCTTTCCCCTTATTTGATATATAATTTGGTTCATTCCTGTCCCTTCACAATCATAAAAGCCTGCTAGTAGCCGCTCTTAATCCGAATCATCTAGCTCTGATGATGATTATTGGCTCTCGTCGGACCAAGTCGTTACATGGAGAAATGGTTCCACTTTGCTGGTGAGCTTAATGATTATTTCAATCATGAGCCGACTCGAGGAAAGTTTTCGAGGTTGCAATCAAACCCATCCGATCCGACCCTTAGTTAGGTCTAATTAGGAGTAGGAGGGGGGGGGGTCATGTGAATTTATAATTTATTGAGTAGGACTTGCACGCCCTAGTTTAAAACGAAGAAATCCCCGACATTGAGGAATATTTTACATAATTGGCCAAACCCCCCACCAAAAAAAAAAAAAAAAAAAAAACGGAGGAATGTTTATTCCAATTATGGTCGTTTCAGCTTTCATAAAAGAAGTCA
Organism: Eucalyptus curtisii; assembly: GCA_017140595.1. Lineage (NCBI taxonomy): Eukaryota > Viridiplantae > Streptophyta > Magnoliopsida > Myrtales > Myrtaceae > Eucalyptus > Eucalyptus curtisii. The sequence continues at coordinate 6,718,325 of CM029503.1, forward strand.
GAGATCAAATCATGAAGGCACTCAATCGACAATAATTACGTGGAGACATCACCACTCTTGTCAATAAGATCGCGTTCCCATGCTTGTCAGACCACAGCACCAAATGCTACTCATCATAGTCAACTCCCTTAATCTTTTGCAATAATTCATAATCGACCTTCATATTCTCGAAAGGACATGCGGAAAAGTATATTTAATCCCGCAAATTATCACTAAAATATTATCGCAGGTCTCCATTAACAGCTATTTCAAGGGATTCGCTAAGTATATTTAATGAGAAATTTGTGGACTTTCACGGTCTTGATCCTACGTAAAACAATGAAATCAGCATGTCGAGAGTCATAAGCTTTTTTCATATTTACTTGCTTAACAAATTTGTTGAGAACACTATAGTAACGGGTGTGAGTTAACCACTTGGTGTGCATTTACAATTTTGTCAAGCATAAGTGCAAATCAAAGTCCTAAATTTTCTAAGAAAGGTAGTTAAATCCTAAAATTTTCAATTTGTGCAATTGAATCATAAAATTTGTTCAAAAAGTTCTACCGAATACTTCTGTTAGCTCTATTGAGTGAATTCAAATGATAATGTGGTTTTTCAAGTGATTTTTCGGGGTCATATGGTGCTAATTTGGCATCGGGTTAGCAAACTATCCCAAAAAAAGTAAAAGATAAAAAATAAAAGCATAGGGGAATAGTGAACCTGGTCGATGTTGCTTAAATTGGGCGGAAACCTTCTTTGGCGAACGTCAGGTGGCACCCTGATTGCAATGCTTTTCCTTTTCTTTCTTTCTTTTTCTTTTTCAATTTCTTTCTCTCTTTTTTTTCTCGGCACCACATGACCATGAACAGTATTTTCAAAAATTACGTTCGTATATTTTGTCATTCAATTTGAATCAAAATTATTACTTGCGTGCATCTCTCGGCTATATTTTAAGACTTTGACTACATAACTCAAAAGTTATAAAAAGTCGATTGTAATTTCGTTCGATGTTGTAGGATTTTAGAAGAACCTATTCCTTTCGCTTATAACCTCCTGACAATAAAGGGCATTTAATTCATGTCAACAAGTATAAAGTGGAAATATCTTTTATTCCAAACTCGTAATTCTATGTCATATCGAACTCAACAAAGAGGGTTTTCTGTGCAATTAAGCTGTAAAGCCATCTCCAATGAGAATGTGCAGTGATCATCAGAGCAGGAGAGCTCGAGCTATGTATAGTTCTTGCTAGGTTTTTAGGTTGGCAAATAAAGGCAATAGCGCGGTTGGACAATTGAGGTGAAAGTAGACCAACCCCCGAAAGTATGCATTTTGATATAACGGATTGGATTAGCATTGAAACTATGTGATGTACTTACAATATTAAGCATGCACAGGTGAGAACCTTGCCAATTAGGATATGTGATTCTTTTAGGAAACCTAGGGTCATGCTAACAACGATAGGCAAAAAACGTGGAGCTTCATATGGAATATGCGAAAAATTAACAATATCGCTTATAGGTCAGACCACGTAGTCAAAAAAAAAAAAATGATGTGCGAGGAAAAATCACGCATAGATTGATAGGGATAATGACACAAATGATCTATAACCCTAAGCTTTTAATTTGTATAATATGTCCCTTAAACTTGATCCTAATGTGCAATGTTGTTCATAAACTTCTAATTTGTTCAATATGGTCAATAGAATTTTTGTACATATTCAATTTAGTCCTTAAATTATATAAAAAGTTCAACTTTGTCCTTCTATTTATTGAAGCTTTAGGACAATAATTCAAGGATTAAGTTAAATATATACGAAAAGTCTAGGGACTGCATTGAACAAATTATAAATTTATGAACTACATTGCATATTAAGCTACAATTTAGAGAACACATTGAACAAACTAAAAGTTTAGGGATCATATTGCACATTTGATCAAAATTCAATGACTATTTGTGTCTTTTTCTGTAAATGGATAAGACTGTAATTAATCGTTGTGCTCCTACTAGGTTTTCAGGACGACAAAACTAGATAGGAATGGACAGAATCACGTAGCATTATCAAGTCAACGAGACATAAAGAAAGGCGTCCTTTTTTCTTTTTTTTACATGGTAACTTGGATTAACATTGAATCTCCTATTTTAAGCGTAATAAGATGAAAAACACTAAAAAGAACGATTGATCTCTTACAAAAGTATCAACTTAGGTTGCACTAGTATTGACAGATAAAATGGCGAGTCTTCCATAGTATGAAGACGATACCGCTTACATGTTAGGCTCTAATCATCATCTTGACTTTGCTATATTAATTTTTATATTTTCTTAGACATGACTTCTTAATATACTCAAATTTTTTTGCTTTCGAAATTATTTTGTGGTCTTTACACTCTAAAAATAATAAAATACACATGAACTCATGTAGAACATGAAGTGATCAATTAACTTACCAAATCGAAGATCAAAAGTTAGAAAAGCAAAAGAGCCTGTAACCATTGATGAGAACTCTCAAATCTAATCAAACCAGTGTTGAAGATGGTCAGGCGGGTTACTATCATTATCCGTAATATTGTATAATAAACTATAAAATTTACCACATGTTACAACCGTCGAGGTCTCACCTTTTCGCGCTTAACGTCATCGACACATGGCCGGTCATATGTTATTGATAATCCTATCGCGTGCCATGGTATGCGACACTCGGCTAATACCTTCTCACTGAGAGGCAGAAATAACCGAGCATCGAAAAATGTTCGAGCCGAAATTTTTGCTCTCGGGTTCGGGGTCCAGGGAATCGAGTTGTAACGTAACCGTTGATTCTTCGGATGGAGACAATGCCTGTGGTGCGTTCGATCCTTCAGACCCGGATCAACCAATTTCCCATATAAAAGGGGTATATGGGATCCATCATTGATGGCTGTCAGCAAATAATTCACCCCTCGCTAGTCATCATCAGAGCTTTCACTCCCCCTCTGCCCCCATAAAAGAACCTACTTTGTTCTAAAAGGGGCGTTACCTCATCCTTGTGCACCAAGCTCCACCATGAAAACTGAGGCACTTGGTGCGATGAGGAGCAAGTGCTTGGGTCACTGTGGGCGAACATGATGTAATGCACTTTTTGGTGGTGTGAGGGAACGAGAGACTCGCGTCCCTCTGGCTCCCAGTGTCCCTTTGTCTTTGCTGAAAAATGCACATAAAAAGAAAAGGTCCCCTCTTTTTATTTAACAAAGAGAAAAGGACCGTCATTTGGAGTTTCTAGTCTCATCTTCTCTCTCTCTCTCTCTCTCTCTCTCTTCACCCTTGGCATCAACCACACACCACCCCACTCCCAGCATCAAACTTTGTCCAGAGAGAGAGAGAGAGATTAGTCAGAGATTGACTGGTTTCTGCTTTTCTGTTTCTTGATTGCTGTTGTCCCCAGATTAGAACCCCATTTCGGTTGCAACTGCCCTGCCTTCTTCCAATCATGGTGGTCTGGAGTTCAGGTTTGGGACCGAAAATGGTAAGGAAAAACCTGGGTTGCTGTCAGATTTGGCTGATCTGTCTCTCCCTCTGTTCACACGAAGAAGTAGAGCACGATTGAATCTCCGGTTCTCTCTTTAGCCATCGTTTACATCGGTTCCTAATCTACTTGAGCAGCCTCTTCAAGTCTGAGCAAGCAGATATCCTTTTCTGGCTCTGACTTTTGGTAACTTGTCCTCTCAGGAAGCTCCCCTTGTCAAGGCTTTCTGACATTTTGATCAACTACTTGGAAGGTCGAAACTCCGAGCTCATTTTTCAAGAAACCCACCATGGAATCAGATCTGCAACAGCAGCGCGACGGTCTCTTCTCCAATTACCAACCCCAGCAACACAACAACAACCAACCGAACAACAACAACTCGGGCTTGTCCCGATTCCGATCCGCCCCGAGTTCATACTTCAAGAACTTACTGGACAGCTGCGAGGAGTTCCTCAACCGGCCCTCGAGCCCCGAGTCGGAGCGAATCTTCGCGCGCCTCATGTCCTCCTCCTCCGCTTCTGGCGGCGGCGGCGGGGGAGGAAACGTTTTCGGGCCGATGAAGACCGAGGCAGAGGTCCTTCAGCCAGAGCCGGGCAGCTTCTCCTCTGCTGCTTCCTCGCAAAACTTCTATCAGGGCTCGTCTCAGCTGCAAAACCAGAGCATGGAATACAAGGTAGTGGGCTCGATGGGCATGGATCGATCGGCGTCCATGAAAACGGGGAACAGCAACTCCTCGAATCTCATCAGGCAAAGCAGTTCGCCTGCCGGATTGTTCTCCAACACAAATATCGATGGTACACAAAATCTCTCTCTGTCTCCATGAATTATTTTCTTTCAGTTGCGTCGTTTTATCTGTTGGGTTCCTTTATACAAGATGTAGAGAAGCGAGGAAGTTCCAATTTTCTTGGGAGAGGATTTTGCATTGCAAGTTGACATTTATTATTCGGATTTTTACCTTTTTTGGCTCCTTCCTCGTACTTTAATTTTCTAGTGCTCTTCCAGTCCAGAGCCCTGTTTAAGTACATCAATCAAATTCGAAAGAGAACAACAACTTGGAACTCGAAAAAAGTCCTAGACAAAGAAAGGAAAAAAAAAACAAAAAAGGCAAAGTCTCGGCGGCAGTTAATCAAAATCTGTTGAAAGAGATGTTTAGAAGCTTCTTCTAGATTTTGATCTCGATGTTACTGAATTCTTCGAATGATTTGTGGACGGGATAAGACAGATAACAAACCGATGCAAATAGCAGGATATTCTGCCTCGAGAAGCATCGAGGATTTCGTCAGCCGCGGCGCTGCAGGAGACTCGTCCTTCTCTCCGGCGAGCAGGTTCAGCAACCGCATGAACTTCTCATCCGGGCCACCTCCTTCCTCGTCCGGAAAGATGAGCCCGATTACTGAACTGGGAAAGAAGAGCATGGATATCAATAGCCCGGAAGGGGGCGATTTCAGTGAAGGCCATGGCAACGACTACGTCACAGGTTTCCCTATCGGCTCATGGGACGACCCAGTCGGTCTTTCAGACAATTTCAACCGCGGAGATGAGGATGAAAAGGGAATTTTGGGTTTGAATGCATCGGAAACTGAGGTACTAGGTGCTTTTGATCCACATATGTTTATTTGCACTAAGGTCAGTTTATCTGATGAATGAACAAATGTGGGATCTGTTCTATATGATCAGGAGGGGAAAGGTAGAGTTCCTGGTCTTTTAGCTCACCACTTGAGCTTGCCGTCGAAAAGTTTTGCAGACGTGGACAAGTTTTTGCAGCTCCAAGATTCTGTACCGTGTAAAATCCGCGCCAAGAGGGGTTTCGCGACTCATCCCCGCAGTATTGCAGAGAGGGTAAGCTTAATCAATCTCTTCCTGTGCTACTTGAGTTTCTTCCATTCTATGTTTCTTCAAGGGTAAGTTCCATTTTTCAATGTGAACAGGTGAGAAGAACCAAAATCAGCGAAAGAATAAGGAGACTACAGGATCTTGTTCCGAACATGGACAAGGTATTACACTTTCAAATTTCTGGATATGAAACTGAAATGTGAAATTGAATCTCGGGTTGCGTTCTCGGCAGCAAACGAACACAGCGGACATGTTGGACCTGGCCGTTGATTACATCAAGGAACTTCAAGGACAGGTTAAGGTAAAGCATGAACCAAAAAAGTTTTGACTAGAAATTCACGAAACCCTCCACAGAAAAAGAAGTCCATGCAATATGTACATATCGTTTTCAAGATCTGATCTCCTTGCTTTTCTTTTCTCTTCTTTTTCAAAAGACTCTCTCGGACGATCGCGCAAAGTGCACTTGTCCAAGCAAGCCACAGCTATAACACGAAAAGGAAGGCCGAGAAGTCACTTGTGTACAGAATCGCATCGCATTTGGGAGAGGAGGATTGAGTAGCGGTGGACAAGAACAGACGTCCCTTTCCACTGGAGAGGAAGGTAAAGCAAGGACCATGTATTATTCCTAGGCTCTGCATAAACTGGACCACCTTGGTGCCCACTATCTGTCTACACTGTTAAAAAAAAGAAGTTAAAAATCAGTGTATTAGCCATAATTTCTGGAGCTTTTCTTGTGTGATTTCGGTTGCCAAGTTCAGCTAATTATGGAAACATCTATGTATTGAGATGGGAAGAGAGATAGAGAGGGAGAGACTACAATTTCTTTTATTCGATGGATTGATAGAGGGAGTGAGAGATTGCCATGAATGGTGGAGCCATTAAATGGAATGGGAAACAAGTGGGGGCTACCCTTTTGCTGGGTGACTATAATTGAAGGCAGATGAATGAGTGAAAGCAGATTAAAATTCTGCATAAAAGTAAAGCTCCCTGCTACCTGATGATTCAATATGATGGTCGGTTTGTGGTTGGTCTCTCTTCTTTTCCATTTCTTTTCCAATTTGGGAATCAAGCATTTTCCATGTTGTCCTCAACCCATTTTTGGGCATCTTCCATCTCTCTTTTGGCTCATGATTGTGTTCTTTCCTCTCTCCCTCTCCCACCTCACTCCATGTTATCTTTTGCTCCTAAAGGTGAAAGATGGAGAGTGGGGTGGTGGACTTTGTCCCATCATGGTTTGTCGCTTGATCAAGAAACTCCTAAGATTTGAATGTCTATATATCAACTAGGAGCCGGCCGGGAAAGATTTCCAATATGGTTATGGATATAAATTTTTGTTAGGTGACAATAGGGTTTACATATTATCCTCACAACTCATGACGCTTGTTGAGAAGTGCTTATCATGATACAATGGCTTGTATGAAATTTCTTTAACTTCATCATCACTCGACCTGACATGAACTCTTTTAGACTGGAATAGATGAATCCTAGTGTGCAAAACCATACACGTTTCCTGCCATTGTTCTTTTAACATGAACGCTTGTTCTTTTTTCTTTCTTCCTCCTCTTTTCCTTCGAAGCAAGAATGGTTGATTTGATTTTTAAGAGAAAGCGACTGAACTTGTGCCGAGAACCCCACTTCATTCACACACATACGCTCGCGAGGAGAAGGAGGAGAAGTCGTTGTCAGCCTCAGCGCCTGAGTTTATCATTAAACAACCCCAACCACTCCTTCCTGGATATAATGTATTAAAGGATCCACTTCAGAGTCGGACATGATTTGTGCCCCACCCCCCGCGAGGGTGCCGAAAGCAATTACTACTTTTGAAGTAACGGTTGCGCCATTGACTCTAATTCGGCATCAAGATCGCGCATTTCAATCCTTACTTTATTGAACGGAACTTTTAGGGTGAATGGCGACAATCTTATATTGAAATTTCTAATGAATCATTTAAGTGTATGGCGATTAAAAGTTTTGAAATTTGCAGTCATTTTTGGGGTTCTATTAGAAAGAAATGATGAAGGGATCATCATGCGTCCCATCTCTACATTTTCCAATTTGAAACGTTGATAGCCTCTTTTTTTTCTTTTTCCTTCACCTGGCAGAAACCGGAAGCTGGGACCAAGCAGCTTTATGAGATTTGCTTTTTGACTTTTGTAAATTGACTTTTATGTGGATTTTAGTCTAAAAAGAGCCCAAAATCATGGAAAACGCGTACCAGTTCGTATGGCCGATAATTTGATACCTCGGTTCATTCCATTTTTGCTATTGTTATTATTATCCTTAAAGATGCAATTATCTTTTGTTCATATCAATACTGTCGGGAATTTTTCAAACACCTGATTAATCCCCATCAAGTGTGGTAGTGCCGCCACGTCGTACACATCCGATAATTGCTCTTACACGCATGTATCCATGCTCTAAGGTGTAGCCTCAGTAGAATCTGCAAGTGTGATGGTCCGAATTTGAACGGGAATGACGAACACACTTGCTAACTGAACGCTTGCTAACTGAACATACAAGACAAAATAATAAGATTTCAGCTTAAATTAGATAATCCTGGCAATTATAGATTGGCATATATTGCAACCTTCATTGTTCTTAGCCGCGGTTTAAATATGAAATAATTTCTCTGTGAGGTTGAAGGTAATCTTCTAATATATCCAATTCAACTCTTTTTTTTCCCCTATAGAGGGACTAAGCATATCTTCATTATTCATTACTAATGTGACGTATCCATTGACGACGGTGAAAGCATAGAGTACGAAATGATGAACTATATCATTATATTGAAGTTTTGAACATGACCACATGTTATAATCTGGATTGATCCCAAGAGAACAAAAAAGCATACGATTGGGACGAAGATTGAGTACGTCGCGAATGTTCAAATCAAATCAAGTCGACATTCCTGGTTCGACTTTCATAGCCCGTGACCTCTTGCCTTGCCATAGATTTGTTAAAGGGTCATAGACTAATTTCTTAACATGTATTTGATGAGTTGAGTTATTACATGAATTAGTTATATCCAATAAATGGATCAAAATGGCTTTAAAATGTTAAAGTCTAAAATAGTATGAGTGTTAAATGAGTTTACGATTTATTTAGACCTAATCCATTTGTTTGATTATCTTTTCACTCGATCTTGCACTTACTCTGTGCTCTCACCTCAATATAGGTATGAGTTTTCCTAAATTGAGGTAAATATAGATGCGTTTTAGTGATGTGAATCGAGTTAGGTATGAGTTGATATGGGTTGGGCATAGGTTATTAAATTTTCATTATACAGAAATGGGTCTAAATGAGTTAAATGTGTCAATTTGAATCATATCATTTTTCGTTCTAACTCGATTAACCCGTTTGATTGGTCTACCTTGCCATTGAATCCTAAAGCCAAATAAGCTCAGTGCTTAGACTCACCAAAATGCAAGTGTCCACCTCGATCTCGATCTTTCGCTCTATGTAAATAACACTTACTAAAAAAAAACAAAAAACAAAAAACACTAGTGAGCCAATCTTGCTAACGTAGGCCTAATTTTTGGGCCAGAAGGCTAAATTGGGCGAATGGATCGACCAATTAGCAGTTAGCATATCCGGCCCCTTTAGACGGTGGAATGGGCTCCGCGAAAAGTTAAAAGTACAAACTCAAATCTCTTGAAAAACCGTAGGGCCCATTTTACGACCAAGAAAGGGGAAAAAGCCTTTAGTTACAAACCTTTTGATTAGCCCCAAAAAAATAAAAGGATTAAAATGACAAATCTTAGATAACTTGAAACAATACTTACTCTAAGGTCCTATATGCCAACACTTCTCTTTCTCTATTTTTTTGTTCTTTTACTCCTTGGAATTTTTTTTTTAAATCCGTTTAATAACGTCAGTAAATTTTTTAATTCCCCGAAATAGAAAAATGGGCAAGAAATAAATTTGGAACATAAATAAAAAGTAGAAAAAAAATAATTTCTTGTTTCGGGAATAATTTCTAGAAGTAAGTCATTTTATATAATTACCAAACGTATTATTTTACTCAAAAACTATTATAGGGAATATAAATAGAAATTATTCCTAGGAACATAAATGTTATCAAATGCACCCTAACTTCTCATGTGATCTTAGTTTTGGACTTATGGCATGCTTACATTTAGGGGGAAAACGGGATATTTTCTCTTTGTCGTGCTTTATGTTGATATAGACATTAAGACGTTCGAGATAACTTGATGTTTGATATGTGACGTTTCTGAATTAACTCACTTGGTGTGTTGTTCACTTTACCTAGTCCTATAACGAGCCTCATGATTTTGTCCTTTGTCTGAGAAAGCCACCCATCTCAGTAGTGCTTACACTTAAATTTGAAATCTCAATGCTAAGTATTGTCATTAATATATATCACTCTCCCACTGTTTTGATGTGAAATTTGGTTCATTTCTACTCCATTCACCAATCTAGAAGTTTGTTAGGAGCCACTTCTTATTTGGGTCTTTTAGCCCTGACGAACACTCTCTGCCCTCATTAGATCGAGTCTTCATAGGCCCACCGATTTCCGCGTGATTTGTTCTTGAACCACACACTTACTAGAGGGGATTATGCTTTGATAACATATTATGACGCTCTTTAGATTAACCCACTTGATGTATTGTCCATTTTGTCCTATCCTATACCGAATCTTCTAGTTTTGTCTTTGGGCATATAGATAGACACTTTCCCAAGAGGTCATCAATTCTGATAGTGCTTTCAACCAAGCGGGCAAAATTTTGGGATTCCAATGTTAAATATTGTTATTACGTCAAAAGGCGTATCTTATCAGTTAAGTCTAGTTTCATGTCAAAGAGCATTACTATCACGCTGTCTTTCTATTCAAGGCATAATTTGGTTCATCCTTGCCCCTTTGCATTTTAGGAAGCTATCAAGAGTGGCTCCTTATTCAAACCTTCTAGCCTCAGCGAATACTCCCACTCTCATCAGATCATGACGTTATTATGTAACATGCTTGGACACATGCTTTTATTCAACTAATTTTTTTTTTTTTTTTTTGAAAAAACTGAATGGGTTATTCATACTGCAAGTACATTTGTCTTCATTGTTAAAGATAAGTATTTAAATCCCTAATTTTGTGCATTCTCCTGGAGCCACCCAATGTGCTCGGATCTCAAAATGGACAGTTTTCCACGGCTAGAGAGAGTGAGGAAGAGGCGCCACGATGATGATTGATGACTTGGTTGCTTATGTCAAGGGGTTTTGATTAATTCTTCAAGCATGACAAAGTCGGATCTATTAATTGACTCGTGTTCTGATTGGCCCGTTTCAGATCATCGATCAACCAGGGAGCAATTATACTCAAATCTCGAAGATCGCCCATATACAATTATTTTTTTCTGAATGAAGGAAACCCCACAACTTTTTTTTTTTTTCATTTCATTATTTATTTTTCCCTCCTTATTTTTCACTATACTATTGAGAATAACTCAATACTTTGGGATTCTCTTCAACAAGGATGGTCCCATCGTTCGCTTATGTTAAAAAATGGCACACAAAACAGAGAGATCTTGTTGCAAGTCAACCACCTAGATGGAGAGATAGATCTTAATAACTGACGATTGCAAATTCACTCAGTACATAAAGTTGGAGTTGTGTGAACTTGGAGGTGTGGCGACCCCATATGAGCAATGTTTGACTACTCGATTTGCTACTGGCCCATCACAACCAAGCTCTACTTGTCCAAGTTTCAAAGGTCTAAAAAAATATGAGATCTCGTGCTTGATTCAAAATTGGAATGTTGATGATCGAGTCGAAAGGTAATAACAAGCCAGCGGCACGCCTTCTATTTGATTGAGATGATGAATTGAAGTTTTTTACCGAAAACTTCCCTAACAATGATGACATCTTGCATTTGCCAAACTTATTGTAGATCTATGCAAAACCAACATGTTTTTTCTTTTTTTTTTCTTTTTGGTCTTAGATGGTAAGAGACTTTATTTTTGTCATTGCGGTTTTAGGTTCCAATCTTGGCGTGAGTATTGCATGAGTAAAATCCCGAATGTATCAAGCCGATGGGGAGGAGAACGCTCAGGGAGGCGAACCAATTCAAGTGCGCAGAACTGGGCCTAGCCCACACAACGTCACACAGACCTAGCAAAGAAAGGGCAAAAGGACCACCCACGAAAGAATAGGGGGAGTTTTTAGTAAATTGAGGCTGCTAAGTGCCCTATTATCTTCAATAGCCCTTCTTCAACTTTGGAAGATAAATTGGAGCAGCCACAGCTGACCAATTGTAGAAAAGAGTCGGTGCAAAGTCTTGGAACACGTTGATCATGGCCATGTCAATTTGTCCGGACTGGAATCCATAAACCTTTCTTTTTTTGCTTGACTTGGAATATTTGTGTCCAAACCAAGAAAATTAACACGGCTTATCACGTTCCTCGACATGAATAATCTCCTCTCAACGTAAAAGAAGAGGAAGAAGTCAAATGATGATCCTTCATACAGAATCGGCTTCTAGAAACATTGTTTGAGAGCACCATGTGTTGATCATCCCAAGTCAAGTTAGATGAAGTCTAATTTGGAAATAAAATCTACATTACATTCAAAGAAATCAAACTGTAAAAGGGTTTTAATATGCCAAAAGGAGCGCTGATATCGTGGCAATTACGTGCTAATAAGGTAATGAATTACTCCTACAACACGTCTTTTATCATTTCATTTGTGCTAGTTAGTAATTTACGGTTATCAATTTGTACCTTCCAATTATGCTCCAATAGATTCCAACATTCAAATTAAAACATTTCTTCTCAGGCAGCAATTCGATTTCGATTTCCTCAAATAACATGATACCCACCCTTGGTCATCCCTCATTCTATTCTTTCCATATTCACAACGTTTCCCCCTCGTTCTAATCATTTCAGCAAATAAATATCTGCATTGAAAAATGCGCGAGGGGCTTAAGGGATAGCAAGAACGTCTCATCGGATAATTAGAAGTCTGATCAATCGCTAATTATAATTGTGAATTTCGGCGAAATTCATATGGAGTACGATGTACGATGAGAGAACCAATCAAAAAAGGGGCAGGAAAATTTGACCTTATCTGTTGAATCTAATAATGAAGTGGATGAAAACACAGAAGAACCCTAAAATCAAGATCCAATCCATGAAGTCCACCTTGGCACATCTTCTCGCCAACTCGACGAACATTCCTGGAAATTATGGAGATTCATTTGATCTGGCCCCTATATATTTTTTATAAAATTGGAAACTTTCCCCAAATTTTCAAAATTTCTTTTCCATCCTCATCATCTCCTCCTTGACTTCCCTCACCTCCCACCATCCCTTTCTTAACACCCCCTTAATTAATAAGAGGAATTAAAGGAGGAGGGGGAGGAGGAGGAAATATAATAATATTATGAAATTTATATACATTGTTGGGGACAAACAAGACAGGAAATCAATCTTTTCTCATTCTTTTTAAAAAGCCATGACGTCACTCAATTCTAAGATATTCGCCTTCAGGATCGCCGGCTTAAAATCACATTTGATTCGAATGTGACAAATCTCGTATAGGGTATTCTACTTGACGTAGAGGATTCAAGCTATTGAAGATTCTAAAAGTTTGGACGGCCGTATTAGTCGAAGTCTCTCTTCACATACGTATTAGTTGCGCCCAATAACCAAAATATTCGATTTTGATATGTTATATTACGTACGACACTTGGAAAGTTGTTGATCTTTTTTATATGGGAATCTACCGGGCGACCTTATATGAGATAGAAAAGGCAGGAGGCTTTCGACATAAATGAAGCTCTCTCTCTCTACTTTGCGATGAAACTGTGCTGAGTTGAGAGAGAGGGAGAGGTAGGTTAATAACAAGAAGTGGCTGCTCCTCTCATTCTCTCCAAACTGTAAAGAGTACCCAACTCGGTTCTTCTTCGTCTTGTTCTTGCCTCTAGAACAGTATCCTAGTTCTCTCTCTCTAGAAGCATACGCGCTTCTCCCGACGCACAGCAAAAGTATATTCATTGAGATTCAGTTCCATTCTATATACCCTTTCTTTATCTCTCCAGAAAGCTGACGCTATATAGGCCATGAATTGACGGGGAAAGAGAGAGGGAGAGAGAGAGAGAGAGAGAGATGACCAAGATGGAACGGGGGAGCAACTCAGCATCATCGTCGCCGCCGCTGGAATCGCCGTCGTCGAGGGGCCTGGCCACCGTGCTGTCCATCGAGTGCCTGAAGGGCAGCTCCAAGGCGGACGAGTGGACGGGCGACATGCTCCAGACGGGCGACATCGTGGAGGAGCTCCGGATCGGGGCCTCGGTGCAGATCCGGTCGCCGTTCAAGAACGGCAAGAGCGGCATCCAGAAGGTGCTCCACTCCTCCTTCAAGAGCAAGGACACCTTCATCCTCGTCCGGGTCCGGCGCGGGCTCGACGAGTTCGCCGAGCTGCAGGCCTGCATCGTCCCCAACGAGACCGCCGGCAAGAAGCAGTACATGCTGAGGTCGATCGAGGACCCCAACTACGCCGTCGGGTTCTGCGACCGCAGCGAGGCCGAGTGCCTCCACTTGCAAGGTCAGTTGCCGTGTTCTCGTCCTCTTCGTCGTCTTCGTGCGCGCTTGTCTTCCCTTTGACTTTTCTGCATCGTTCCTTCCACGTGGTACGATGTCGCATGCGGGGCCTCTCTCTCTCTCTCTCTCTCAAGCGCGTGGTATGAGAATTAGATTCTGCTTTACAGATATTAATCTAGAAGAAGGTTGAATATTTCTTGTCGTTTTACTCTGGAAATTGATTTCTTGATCATTTTCGAGCACGTTCTTGGTGCCAACGCATATGAATCGGTCAGCGGTTAGGATCGTGATCTGTCATGAAGCCACGGGCAGAGCATTGAAACCTTCGCCGGAGACCATGGAACAGACCCTTTTCGACCGACATGGCTGCCCACGTCTCCGTCCTAATTGATAAGAAGAAAACGAGAACATTTTTACCTTCCTTTTGCGCACTTCCGCGCTTCCGTTGGCGATCGTGTTTAACATTTGATAATCTGCTGCTTTGCTCGGTTAGGCAGGACCGAAGTTAGATAGCCACCCACGTGACGTGACTCCTATTGGTTCACTGTTGCATCTGGCGATAGTCATGGCCACTTTAGTGCTTGATGAGATCTAGAAAGTTGAGCCAGATTCGTGTGTACAAAACCAACTCCATCGCTGTTTGCACATTGTCAACATGGCAAGTTGATTTCGCAATCACCCCTTTTCCAGGAACCAGGAGAGCGTGACTTTCCTCGTGTTTCCTTTTTCCTTGTCCTTTTGTTTCGGTTTATGGTAAAAATACCACTTTTGAGAATGTTATGGTCTGCTAATCTGAAAGCGGCGAGTATTGCTTGTCTTTTGCACAAATTTACTGCTGCGTTGGTTAGGTCGGTGCGCCTTCCTTTACTGCTCACCTAATTGTCCATTGATCATGAGTTTTCTGTTTGGAGTCCACGCTTGACTTTTCTTAGCTTGCTGTACTTCTTGGACTCTTTTTAAAGACTGAGAATAGTTGGGGAACGAAGTCTTCCGAGCCGGTCAAGCGCAATTAGTGCCTGCTTGAAATAGGACATATGTAAATATATATATGTGTGCATATCAGATATTTACTGTCTGTAGGAAAGCTGATACGCCTCCGATCTACACAATTTTGTTTCTGGCTTCTGAAAACTTTTCATGTTTTGATTGCTGAGTGTTACCGGAATGCACATGAGATTTTTGTTGAAGTCGGCCTAGTTATTATCATTTATGGTGACCGCTTATATGGTTCGACAGATTGGCATTTATTGATGGTTGTCAATGTTGACTTGCTTAAAACCATAAACTGGTAGAAGCTGCTCCAACTATCATAACTGAATAATTGAGCTACTTAAATGATATATTACGGATTGAAAAAATGGCAATCCAGAGAAATGCCCATCTATCCTCTTCTTCTTTTGTTCCCAATATAAACTGAAGAGTGTGGTTGGAATCATTCCCATTTTAAGAAGGCTATTCTGTCTTTAAGGGCGACAACCTGATGAAAAGGTGAAAGGGGATTGTCCATTTAGAGGCTGATGCCAACAGTTCAAAACAATGAAGTCTCCATCTGAAGTCCAACCACACTCTCACCTGAAGTTATAATCTTATTAGGAAGTGTATGCATATCCGGAATATTGTGAATGACACCGAGAGTGAGGTTTTTGCTGGGTTTTCTTACCTTACATTTCTATGAGGATCATGTGATATGTCACTGCAGTGTCTTTTGCAGGCATGTTTTCTCCACAATTTCTACAACCAAATGCACTGAGCCTTGGTCCTTTTAATGAACACTTGTCATTAATCAAGGAATTAACTGCATCGATCATCATTTGGGTGCTATCTTATCTCACTTGCGGACAGGAACAATCTTGTGGATAAATTCAGGCTCCAAAAGAAAGTTGACCTCATTGATTGCGCATCTTGCATCTATAACATTTATCAGTTTGCCAACAACAAATGTATGACATGAGGGTTCCATGTTATTTGCCTTCTGAAAAAGCATTTCACACCCATAGTAGAAGCGATACACTTTGACTATGACCAGTTTTAGTTATTTTTGGGAAGGACAGTTACAAATTTAGCAGCAGAAAAGCTTGATCAAAATCTTTCTTTTGCTTTTAGTTTAGTCGTAATTGCATACGAACACTCAAGGTGCAAGTGTCAAACTTTGTGCTGCCTAGGTTTCAAGCTTGAGAGTTGAACTAATTTTCCTCATTTATAATTTTATTATATAAGGTAATACTACTTGAATGGATTCCTGGCAAGAAAAACTAATTCATGTATGGAAGAATACTAACCCTCTGCATGGATATTACTTGAAAAATGCAAACTTCTTTTTCTGCTGCTACTTGCTTTTTCGTGCACTTTGAGATGGCTCTTCTAATTTGCAGCTTCAAGGAGTACGAGGATGGTAAGTGCACTGTCTAGAACCCAGCTTCAAGATGGATACGTTTCCTACCGATGGGACCGCAAAATGCACGAGTTACTTTTGGTTCCCAATTCAAGCTGCTTTCTCTCCATACTTTTCCTTCCAAAAGCCTCCGATCGGGTTGCCTCTCGTTACAACGACCTGGAAGACACCCTTGCAAGAGCAAATGTGTGGCTCAACGCGTCCCAGCACTCTGGTGTGCCGATTGTCTTCATGAACATACAGACTGAATCCCTGCTCACTAAGGTAGACTTCTGATTCTTGAACCAACTCGCACATTAAAAAGCTGCGTACTTTCAACTCAAAAGTTTCTAGGACTAATTTTTTGAAGCATTCAAATAAATCAAGATACTCTGTCCATACATAGATCTCAAGATCTTCAAGTTGTACTGACTATGAAGTCATACTTACAGACACTTGGGTCCATGCATGTCCTTAAAACTGCCATACAATATTTGCTGAGATGATGTTTTATTCTCTCTTTCCTTTTAAATTTGGAATTGATAACTCTCTACTAACTGTCACAATCCATAGATAAAAATTGAAGGTGGTGAATGGAAGTGGAGTCTTACATATCTTATTTCCTTGAAAACGTATTGATGTCATTTCTTCTTTGCTTTTGGCCTGTTACAGATATCTGGAGAGACGGCTTCTTCCACTGTAAATGCTAGCTCATTGTCTGACCTATCCAATCTCGCCACTGCTAGTCTATACGGTTTTGAGGACTATCATGGGGTTGACATTGGTGTCGTGAGGGCAGTTCGTCTCTGGTTTGCACCTCTAGGAGGAGAGTTTGCGATAGAGATTAAACTACAGGAAGGTGACACAAAGCTCGGTTTCGCCATAAGCCGAACAGAGGAGGTACGATGTCCTAATTTCTCATGCCTTTTTCTGCTACATGTAAAGTTTTTCCTCTCCATAAAATCCCACTTTTTTTTTGTACTACTGTAAATTTCAGGGGTTTATCTATATATCAACAGTCATAGATGATGATGAAAGTGCACCCTCAACCCGGTCAGGGCTTAGCAATCTGTACCGTGAGGCGACTAGCTCATCCAGGCTTCTTGTCATCTCAAGAGTTTCGAACCAGAAAGTCCTCCCCTGGATTGTCTCATCAACTGGGGCAGTCCGATGCTATGACACGGTCTCTCTGAGCCAGAAGCTTTCCTTACACCGCCATGCCAAGGTGCCCATCCTCATGCACGTCTTCTTATGGGACCGCTCGCTCTTCCCCATGAGCGGAGGCAGCTCAAGGTTCAGGATGGCCCACTCGCCACCTGCCATGGCCGTAGGAACCGAAGCACACATATTGCGGCAACCCCATCAGAACCAAGTGCAGCCTCTGCCTCTCGAGTTATCAGATGACGACATTGTGATCCACAACAACCCACAGTACAGGATCGAGCGCGATACGGCTGGCGAGGCATCCTTTAGGTTCCATGATTTTGCTCTTCCTAATAATTGGGTCTGAAAAATATGGCTCCGCACTTGATCCCAGTTCTTCTTTATGATGTGTATATAGGTAGAGGAGAAAAATCCCCATGTACGATATTTTTCAACAAATTTGAAGAGAACAGGGCAAAAAACTTTCACTGTCCCAAGCATACAAACCATCAGTTGATGTCCTATGTATTGATGTTTGAATTATCTGATAAAGGAAATTGGACTTTCCCCAATCCTACAGTTTTCCTTTGTCCGAGTGTTATTGTTGTTGCTGTTGTTGTGAAGTATATAGATTAAAAACAGTTGTAGAAAGCTGTCAGCCTGCGATGCAAATTTGGTTGTCAAAAATTTTTTCTATTTTGCAGATTGTTCAATTTAATACGATTATAAGTGATCTGTGGAATTTCTATCCTAAGGAAACCGTGGGATGAATTGTCAAAACCGGTTTTTATTTTAGTCACAGTCAAGTGGGAGGACAGACTGAATCTGAAGGCCACAGTGACTCCTGTGAATCTTCAGGGCTTGCTACTGGAAAGACTAAAGACTCCGCACATTTTTGTTTCTTGCAGAGTCAGTCGATTTTGTTTAGTTATGTTGTCATCTGTTGCTTTCCCGTCCACGTCTATGGATGACTTTTGTATTGAATGAGGCCTCGGATTAGAAGCTAAGGTTAGTTCACTCGATTTTTTTTAAAGAAATGATAATGTCAACACAGGATATTTCCGTCCAAAGTCGATCGTACAGATGCTGAAATGTAGAGAAACACTGATTTGATGACTTGGTGGCACGGTGCAGAGACCTAGGAAATCTATCCTTTGCACTTCGGAGCAACACGAAAATATCAATGGAAGGCTTTATTTGGCAAGGCCTCTTTGATGATTGGATAGTAGTTTCTAATTTCAAACCGTGTAGAAATATGATGGAAGAAACTATTGCAACAAGAAGTGACAGCATTAGGTTGCAATTAAGAGGAAACTTCTTTGTTAGTTCTTAACGGAGTCCTAGAGCAGAGAGACCAGAGTCGTCTTTAACCCTACTTTTTCATGAAAAAAAACTGAAAGCACCTTGATTTCTTAAGCTACCTCTAGTGTTCCCTCATCCTCAATATGTTTCAATTCCAAGTCTTCAATTGCAGCTTTTGCTTCTCTAAGCAAAGCATAGTGATTGACGTGGTAGGAGCTCTAGTGGGCCGAGCTGTCCTCTCTGCTTCGCTCCAGGTACTATTCGACAGATTGGCGTCTGGCAGGCTGATAGACTATGTCTGGAGACGGAAAGATGAGTAAGTTCTGCTGAAGAAGCTAAAGGCAAGCCCTCTATTTGCTGAGGCAGTGTTGTCTAATGCAGAGCTTAAGCAAATCACAGACTCCACCGTGAAAGGGTGGCTAGACCAGCTAGAAGAAACCGTCACTGATGCTCAGAATCTCTTGAATGCTATTGAAGCCAGAGATTCACCGAGGAGGTTAAGAGGTGGATCAAGAAGCAAATTGCCAGAAGACATACTCGACGGATCAGAGCTTATGGCTGGGCAAAAAGATGCCTTTGGCTTCATAGAACTAGGAGTACAGCCTTTGCAGACATCCCCGACAATGTCTTTGAAGCAGGAGCCTAACATCTATTGTAGGGACGGAGATATGGAGGCAATACTCAGCTTGTTGCTGTCCATGCGCCGGGTGACCCAATATGTGTGATTACCATCGTTGGTGTCCCAGGGATTGGCAAAATCACGCTTGCTCAGTCTGCTTAAAATGATAATAGCGTGGAAAGGTATTTTGACTTCAGAGTTTGGATCTGTGTCTTGAACAGGTTTGACGTTTATTTGATTACCAAGACATTCCTAGAAGCAATGGTGAGTTGTGATATTAAGGATCTGAATCTTCTTCAACTGAGACTCAGAAAAGAGCTAATCGGCCGGAAACTCTTACTTGTTCTGGATGATTTTTGCACCAAGGACTGCACTGAATGGAACACACTGCAAAGTCCTTTAAGATTCTGTGCACTGGCTAGCAAGACCATAGTGACTACTTGTAGTGAAATCACAGCAGCAATGACATGCATGCTGCCAGCTTACCATTTAAGTCCGCTATCCTGTGAAGATTGCTGGTTGATCTTCGCTCAACATGCATTTGACAGTACACTCGGTGCTCCAGATCCAAACCTAGAAGCAGTAGGCAGAGAAAATGTGAATAAATGCCGAGGACTTCCTCCAGTCGCCAAATCCCTTGGAGTTCTGTTCCGCTCTAAACCAAACCATGAGGAGTGGAATGAAATCTTGACGGATAGTAGGTGGGATGCGTCACATGATATGAACAGCTTTATACAGACTTTAAGTTTTGGTTATCTACCTCTGTAATTCTTTGATTCTATATTAGCAGCTCAATCGTCTTAATCTAAACTTGCAATGATCAGGTTTTTACTTTTCCTTGGGTGTAGATTAGAAGTGGAATGGGTGAAGGGAGAAGAAAGCTTTTGGAAAGAAAACATGGCGAACATTTCTTCCCACGGGGTCTGAATCAGTTCTGGGGCACATCACCATTTATAAAGATCAAGGGGGCATGGCTTTCCAAACTTCTGGTGCTCTGGATCACGGTTCCGAGCATTGTAAGCGCATTGGTTTACAAGACTGTAAACGATTATCTGATCACAAAAATGAAGGAGGCATTGGGAAGCACGTGCAATACACAGGCACGGATGCTACAGAATCAGTTTATGGTCAATGTAAATCACATCCACGCACTTGCCATGGTGGCGAGATTTTATTACGAACAGAATGCAACACATACTAAATAGGTGTGTCCAACACAAGTCTCTTGGGTTCGATTTATTGACCTCTTTTCTATGCTGAACCTGATTGGTTCATTGAATATTAAAGGTGGCTGGACCCGTTAATTGTTGAAAAGGTAGATTATTATCCATATAGTTTTAAGAATAAATGGCGTTCGAACTTTCCCCTGCAACAAACAGCAATTTTTTGTCTCTGTATATGTCATATTACTCAATGTTAATAATTCTTCTGCTGGAAGATGCAAGAGGCTCTTGAGAGCCACATGGATAATACTACTTTTGAGCGCCCATTACTTTTTGGAGTGACTTACACAGAACGAATGTGTCACTGGGAGAGGGAAGATATTGGGAGAGGGCCGGTGTGGAAGATGATGATACCTAAGACCTTTAAAAGCTGCCCGCCTTTGCTTGTTCAAGAAGATTTTGCAATGGTCGCAGCCTGTCAAAAAAACACCGCTCATGAGATTGCACTGATGAATTCACTTAACACGATGGCTGAAAAGGTACCTCATCTGTTATTTTCTCTTTACACACTATGTCTTCGTATTTCCGCACTATGACACTTAATTGGGGCACGTGTTTGCATGTTCCATGACCCAGGAACATCGAGATCATGTATTGAAGGCAAGAACCGTTGAAGAAGCTGTATTATTAAGCCCCTTCAGGCTGTTAGGATCGAATCGGATTGGAGTGGTTTTGACATATCCTGTTTATAGATCCAATCTCTCATCGAGCATGTGTTCGGAAGGGCACATAATAGCCACTGCTTGGTTTGTCTAGTGTTGCTCTTTCTCACAGCATTCTTTAGTATAGTTAGGTTCGATCGAATGAGGATGTGGTCCTCTCTAATCATGATTTCTCTGAGGAACTGGACCAACCATTTCCTAGGAATGTTTGAACCTTGCTAGAAGCCGCCTGTGAGATGGGCTGGATCCTACTAGAGCTAGTTTCAAATGCTTCAAGTTTCCAACGGAACTACTTAACTGAAATTCATGTCCCTTGCCCTAGCCACTCCCATTTCAGAAAGACCCGCATTACTTCTTGTTTTCCTGCTATGATTTCATGGTGTCGTTTGTGTGCTATATTGATTGCAACCTTGATCTTGTGATATGATGAACTTGTGGGATAATGCTGGCTTGTGGACGCTGCGTTTATGCATATTCCAGATACTTCAGTAGGAGCCTCCAGTCAAGTTTGCCTTACATTAGGTAGTCCAAAATGTTGACATCTGTCGTGAGGATAAAGCCCTTGCTTATCTGTATCTTCTCATACCGAACCAACTCTTTTGTTTGTCTCCTGGTTAGTTTAGACGGACTATGTGTGATTAAAATTCACAACTGCCATCTGATATTTGGAGTCGTCTTTGAATTCGAGTCCCTTGTGGATAACGTACTCTGGCATCTTGGAAATCAGACAGTTTTGGTTTCTGTATATGACATCACAAACTCTTCTCGCTCATTGATGTATGGTCACAAGTATGTCAAAAGTGACTAGCCAATGATGCATGAGAGAAAGCTCGAACTTGGAGATCCCTTCAGGAAGTATCAGATGATATGTAGGTTAGTCCATCCAATCAAGGGTCATTCAGAAAGAAAGAGTTCCCTGTTGGGATGACGCTGACCATGCAGGTATCGAGATGTGGCATCCTTACCTTGGATCGCAGCCATTGTCGCATTCTTCATCATCACCATCGGTTCTTTAGGGCCATGCGTGCTTTATGCTGTGGCAATTCACATTGTGAGAATCAGACAAGCCTCGCTCAGAATTTAAGGATTGGAAGTTCAACTGCAAGATGCAAACACGGCCAATTCCCAGGTGACATTTTGAGGGAACTATCACAAAAGCAGCGTGCGTTTGTCCGCTTCCTGGTGATGACAGTCTATATGCTAACCATTTCTGATTTTCTATGTATATAACAGCTGCGAGCTGATGCTTCAGAGATTAAGCAGCCTGCTTATATCATGATCCGTACAATAAACATAACTCTCGCATCATTTTTAGCTTTTGTTCTTTTTAATGGCTCCAGTATGATCAAGGGATTGAATCTTTACGGAATACATGCTTTCATTTTCCCGCAGAGACTTTAGCCATGCTCCTCGATGCTGAACAGAGTTCAATACAAAGGGGCTACATTCAGATTGCTCAAGCTTGTGGAAAGAGCCAAATTGCAATAGTAGACAAAGCCCTGGAATCACCAAATTTGCCTGTCATAACTAATACCATCTAGAATGTTGCCAATCACGAGTCATTGACATATTGAACGTTGCTTGGAGAGTTTGAGGATCGAGTTCTACTACTCAGCTTTCAAGTCATGAGAATTCTATGGAAAAAGTACTATTTGCAGATCGGAAAGAAAATTGCTGGTGCAATTGACTTTTGACATGGCTTATGTAATTTTCTGGGTTCGCACAAGAAAGCAGGAGAATCTAAATTCTGCCATGACTATTGGCAATTCCTTGAAACCATCCCAGTGATCACAAAATATAGTTATAATCATATGATCATGAATTATTCTCGAGACAAGTAGACTATCATCTTGTCTTCCAAGAACATCAACTCCCGAGATCAAACCCATGAATACTGAAAAGCACAAAAATTTGCTGGAAGTCAAAGAAAGTGAAGCAAATCCACATTCCATCGATGCCCAAACATGTACATGTACATAATAACACCGATTCAAATTCTTCATCATCAAGCTAAAAGAGAAATCGACCTACGAAGATCTGTCTGACCACGTCTCTTCCTACTAAGCCCTCTCTCCTCGGATCCTCCTGGCGAGCTGGATATCCTCGGGCAATGATCGTGACCCGCTCGGCGTGGATGGCGCGGAGGTTAGTGTCCTCGACCAGCCCGACCAGGTGCGCCTCCGCCGCCTTGGTCGCCAGCTGTAATAATGAGAGCAGCTCAGCCCAGCCCAGCCCAGCTCCAATTTTCTTCAACAAATGAGCCTGTGAGCATATAAAGAGGGAAGGAACGCATGGGCGACACCGACAAAGAAAAGAAATGCTCGCCCATGAACAGGGGAGAGAGAAATTTTGGCGCGTTCCGGACGTACCGACTAGCTGAATCAACTCCGAATCACAATACCGGGTAAGTATTAAGTCTACTATTCGTTTGATCGAAATAATTTCTTTTTAAAATTAGTCTTAAATTTGGAGTTATGTGAAAATTGAACTGCAAGGTTCTTTGAGCTTTAGATTAGATTTATATGATTATGATAGATATAGGTGTTGAGGAGCTATAGAGTTTGACAAAAATTAATTTTGAAGTACAATTTTATCGGAACGAATTTCTGAAATTTCATGTGAGAGTCGCAAATAACAGACAATACACTAAGAAAGATAAACGTTCATTATAAACGAATTTCTTTGTTAGCGCTTAAGTGCCGTTTATCAATAGATAAGCATAATTAGTCGAGTTGTTCATTAGAGTAGTGAATTACTCAGTTTTTAATACAATTTTTCAAATGATTGATAGGAATACAAGTGCATCAGCCCAAGTAACCTACGTTAGTTTCAAGCTTTCACAAGTAAATGGTATTACCTCTTTTTTGAGTTTATAAACCTATATTTCACAAATGATATAAATTAATTATACTATGAGTTATGAAATGACACAATTATTGCATAAAATCTGGATCGAGCATTTACTATCATATATTTTTTTTGAAATGGAAAAAGATCTATTGATCACCATTTGAGTTAATTGTGTGTAAATAATTTGCAAAACCTTTCACAAAAGAAGCACAAAAAATTCATGATTTATGAAATATGGTTTATGAAAGGTATTTTAATATATATTGAATCGTGAAAGGTTATATAATTTGGTTTGTGAATCAGAGTATTGATGCGGTTTCTATTTTGGTTGTGGGATATAAGAGATTGAAATGGATTATACTCAATGCCTCTGTGAATTTTGGTCGCCTTTGTCACAAGACATTATGCATGATCATGGTTAGACACTAGAGCACAGGATTGGCTGATGCAATAGATCATTAACGTGTGATTTCGTGAGATTGATCAACCAAGATCATTGATTATTTGTTTTGATATTAGTAATAAAAAGGGTATTTATGTTATGAGCGTAGTTATGTTGAAGTAATATACAACTCATTTTGATCTAAGATATTTGTTAGATTTTGGATTTAGTGTAAATAAGTTATATTTAAATATGTATAATTGATACTTGATCTGCTTAAAAGGGATGTATTTGAGCTATGGTTACTCATTCCATTCATCTTATTTACTTTTCAAGTTCTTTGGCAAACCACAAGTATGATGAAAGTGTTACCGTCATTAGGAAGTCATTTTGATAATTGGAATTTTGGGTATGAGTTATAGGTGACTATGATGAATTCGTTAATGAATCATAAAAAAAAAAAAAAACTCTCATATTGTAATCGGATGATTGTTTATAAAATATATAGAGATGTATATATCTTGATATTAAGTTGCACGTTTGAGATTATGTCATTTGGATGAAAGGACGGCCTTGTCATTGCCCCTACTCTTGTTGAGTTGGGGATGTGACTTCTCGAGGCCTTGGCCCTAGTGGACGTTCGATCCATCTGCTTCGAGCCATTCCGATTGGCGAACTTTTTTTTTCCTTTTGTCTAGATGTTAGGGTCTGCTTGGTAGCACTCCAATTTTTCTTTTTTAATTCTTTTATTCCTCGAAATAGAAAAAGAAAAAAAGACATCCATTTAGTAACGTTAGTTAATTTTCTATTCCTCGGAAATAGAAAAAGTGGCCAAGGAATAGACTTAGAACGGAAACAAAAAGCAGAAAAAAGTAACTTCTTGTTCCTAAGAATAATTTCTATAAATAAGTCATTTTTTTTCCTTCTTTCTGTTCTAATCGCTCAATGGAGACTCGCCGCTTGCTGCAGGTCACTTGTCATTGGTCGTTGGTCATTGTCGCCGGTCGCCGATTACTGCCGCTGGAGGCTAGAGGAATAGAAAGAAGAGAGGAAAAAAAAAAGAAAAGAAAAAAGAAAAATCTAAAAAAGTAATAAAATATTAAAAGAAATTCTATGACACAAAAAAAATTATGGGTCGTACCAAACGCATTTTTGTTCTTTTTTTATTTTGATAATAGAAATTTTGTATAATTATCAAACACATTATTTTATTTAGAAATTATTTCATGAAATAGAAATAAAAAAATTATTTTTGAAAAGAAATTATTTCCCATAACAAAAATACTATTAAAATGCACCTTTATCTTCTTGGGGAAAGCGATTGAATCTGGTTTTTCTTGCAACTAGAGGAGGAAGATATACAAAGAAGAAGAGAGCGTCGCAGGAGAGGCAAAGTTCTAGGATTTGAAAAAGTTTGAGGAGAGGGAGGAGATTTGGCAATTCGATTATGGATGGATTTGACGGGTGAGATCCGTTATAATCGAAGTCTCATGGATAGCTAATACTTAATTGTCACAATCCTTAGATAAAAATTGGAGGTGGTGAATAGTAGTAGAGTCTCACAGATCTTATTTCCCTGAAAAATATTGATGTCATAAGTAAGCCGAATACAAGAGGTATGATAGTCCTAATTTCTCATGCCTTTTTATGTTACATATAACGTTTTTTCTATCTTTTTTTTTTGGTATGGTTCTTATAAGAAAATAAGAGAATAAGTTACATATGCTTCAACATAGCTATATTTATAACATAAATATCCATTTCACAATAATATTAAAACAAATATCAATGGTCCAATCCATTGATCAATCCATTAATCAATCTCATTAATTCACCTACCAATAGTCCATTCCATTGGTCAATATCATGCTATACATCAATATTTTATTCCATTGATCCATTTTATACGAAACCACACGTCGATGGTCCATTCTAATGACTAATCTCAAATTACACGTTGATAGTCCAGTCTATCGACTAAACTCAAATCACATATCAATGGACAATTCCATTAACCAAACTCATATCACATGTCAATGATTCACTCCATTGACCAATCTATTACTTAATTCAAACTATGATTACGGTATAATGCCTAGCAACAAGGTGACCAAAATTCTCTCTTATCAAAGTCTTCACCTATTACTAGCTTAGCCAACAATAATATTCTATACTAGTATGTGCAAACCCACAAATTTCTCACTGGGCTCATAGAGATATTAAGCATTAATACCAATCTACAACATCTTCCAATACCATAAATCTAATCCATAAACAATCTCACTTATTAAAATACATTTCACAAATCAATCATCAATAGCTTTTGCAACTCAACTCATCCATTAGAAATGCTTTTCATAAAACATTCTTAATCATTTCAAGACTCATCTCCTAAACCGATTTTATAGACCGAATCAAATTAAATGCATGTCATAAGACATTTCACAAGTCAATGTATAAAACATTCCATAACCCATGCTCAAAGAGCTTTTTATAAAAAGGAATAATGACACAAACAATCCCTGAACTTTGGATCAATGTGCAATTTGGTCCATGAACTTTCAATTTATTCAATGTGGTCCATGAACTTTAGCTCAATGTGCAATGTGATCCTGAACTTTTAACTTGTTCAATGTAGTTCCTAAACTTTTGATACATATTCAATATAATCCCTAAACTATAAGAAAATGTTCAATGTAGTTCATGATCTTGAATTAATACAGTTCAAGGACTATATTAAACATGTAGCAAAAGTTCAGAAACTAAATTGAACAAATTAGAAGTTTATGGACCACATTACATATTGGGCTAAAGTTTATGGAATAAATTGAACAAATTAAAAGTTTATGGACTGTTTATGACATTTTCCCTTTCGTAAAAAAGTTTTCACAAATCTAAAATATAAAATATTTCTTGACTTCGTTTATCAAACAAAATTTATATTTCCACTAAACAATTCTTACACCCTTCACAAATACCAAAATATAATAAATGCTTATTAACACCTAAATTTTGACAACCCGATCATTCATTTATTGCATAAAAAATTAGGGATTGAACTTTAGCCCCTAAACAAAAATATTAGAATTAAATTGCATAACTTATAGTTTTAGGGACATTTTTTTTTACTGCATTTGCATTGGACTAGTGATGAATGGGATTGACTTGATGGTTCTAAACTTTAATTAGACGAGTTGGACTAAGCCCATGAAGAGAGAGAATTGGCCCAAGCCCGTTATTCTCTGATGACTGATAATTAACTTAAAAAGAATCACGATTTGATATTGTCAGAAAATACTCATATTATTCTACTAATATTCGGTAAATCATTCATTTATTCACGCGAGATATACAATGAGTGATATATGTCGCAGAAGATTGGAAGATTTAGGACGAAATGTCAAGAGTGAATATGGCACGTTAAAAGCATATATTGAGAAATCAAAAGAAGATTGGACACGGCAAGATTTAAATCAATCAAGATTATCTCAGAGAGTGGAAAGATGCGTGAATGGGGCGAAATAAAAAGAAAGTGGGCTGAGGCAAGTTTTGGTCAACTAAAAAGGAAAGCGCTTGGAGAAAGGAAATATATGGTCAATCAAAAGGGAATCGGCGGAAAAAGCAAGTGTAAAAGCAAAGAAGGTGGACTCTCTTCAGGGAGGGGGGGACACATTAAGACACTAGACTAGAGAGAATAGAGAGGAATCGTAAAGGGCTTCAATCGAGACAAACCTGCGGCGTGGCGAGAGAGATGGTGCCAGGGGGAACGTGAAGAAGCACGAACATATATCCCAAATTGTAGCTGCTGGACCTTGCTTCCACGTTGCTTCAGTCTTTGTTTGACATTCCATCATCAGTCTTGGTTCCAAGACAGCCAGAGCGCCACTGACAGCGGCTGATTTTTTCCTGTCTTGCTCCACGTCGCACCTCCCATTTACCGTAGTCCATCGTGTTCCAGGGTTGCCAAGTCAAATCCTGATCAATTGACGTAATCGAGCTTCCAGAGATAGTCCAGCAGATCCAGACGACCTCTCACGCCACTCTCGAGTCCCTCGTCGTTCCATCCATGACTCGTAACGAGCAGTCGCGAGCCCCGACATGATCTTGCTGCTCATCCGAGAACCATCACAGCTCGCCATAGCCACGTTAACCCGCGAGCCCACTGTCTGCTGCTCATTGTCCCGAAGAGCCCGCTGCCGCTCGACACAGTCCCGACAAGTCGCTGCTGCTCGCGAAGCCCCTTGGCGAGCTTGGTGTTCCTGTTGTGCCAAGCCGTGCCGCGAGCTGCTCACTGCACGTCGCCATCAAGCTCATCCTTGAGCCGATCCTCAAAATCTCCGTTTTTGCAGGCTCATCGAAGCTTCGATCGTAAATCACCGCGCCGACCACCTGTGAGCCACGTGCCACCATCGCCGCCGCCAACTGCCCATCGCTATCCCGCTGAAGAGCCAGTTGTGATCCCCATCCAAATGCGTTTGGTCCAAATTTGGGAGCCAATATTCGGATTAGGTAAAAATTTTGTCTCATTTAATTTCCGAATATTCCGTTTCCTTATTTAAAATATATCGATGCATATGATCAAAGTTTATGATATATAGTCCTATTCGTAATCTTGAGTAGCTTTCTAAATTGGGAAATCTTTCTAATTTCACAACATGCATATGATTGATAGTCTGATTTCATGCCCGAAATATGACTCACAATCACACGAAAAAATCGCCAATCCGATCTTACGTTCAAGATGTAATTCGCAATTTTGTTAAAAAATAGCCAATCCGATCTCACGCGTGAGATGCGATTCGTCAATTTATTAGATGGATATAGATCATGTCTTGCCTGATTTGTTGCCCTATTGTTTTGTTTATGCACTTGCTTGGATTGATTTTGCTTCCTTAAAAGAAAACCCATGAAAAAATAAATATATTTGAGTTGGATTGGGTTCATGCTAGAATGCATGTTTTAGGACAATTTGCATATTTAGATTAGGCATTTTAATTATTCCAATTTTTTTAAATGAAAACGCCAAAAACATTAACTAAGGATGTTAGATTTTCTTTTCATTAGTTTAAATTGCATGTTCAATTATTGGGCAATTTTAATTTAGAATTTTTATAAAAAAGGAAAAGAAGACATAAAAAATATCATGCGTGTATCATCCAGAACTAGGTTATTCCGTCATCTAGTTATTGCATGTTTAGGATCATTTGAGTGCGTGACATATTAGGATAATTGCAATTAATATTTTTTTTGTCATTAGATCATGTTAAATAATTAATGACGTGCGACATATAGTTTGCACAATAGGTTGCATGTTACATGTCATTATAGTTAGGCCTTTTGGCATGTCATTGCATTGCATTCCACATAGACTAAGAGAAAATCCTAAAAAAGATTGAGTGATTGCATGTTAATTAGAAATCATATCTAAGATTGTTGATTAGAATTTTGAGCTAATATTGCAGATGATTTCGTTGCTATGAGATAAGTCCCGCAATTTATGTATTGATTTTTTTTTTGTTAAATCGGTAGTTTGCGCACCCGCATAATTACCTCATATGTTAGGAAAGTAAATTAAAATTAATTCGAGCTGCCTAAAACATTTTTTCGAAATAAAAGACAAAGGTAGAGAAATGGCGTTAGAGAAATCTAGCGTAATCAAGTTCCCGAACATACAATCTCTAGTTTGCAGGGTTTATAATTGACCTACCAAAAATAAATTAGTGACGGCTCCTAATTGAAAAATCATTTGCATGTTAAGAATTTGAACTTAAGTCATGAATTAGTATGAGCTTAGGAGAGCCCGAGTTAAGTTTAGGCTTAGTAATCCATTAGTCAAACCTTCAGTGGTGCACCAAGCTTAGGTTGTGACAATGCCCAATTCAAATTTTATGCAACAAATATACTTATTCATAATTTATAATATATTAATCTTTATCATTTTGAAGACATGGGCTTACAAATTCTTAGAAGAGATAGCACCACCCACCTGAATATTCTCAAACCAAATAACAAGTCTCACTCAAATCAACGAATTCGCATTTCTATCATATAAACAAGAAATATCATCAAAATCAAATAAAACGCTATCTCAATTAATGACTCAAACTAAATTATACTTATACTTCATTAAAACGACACCTACGCACTAACAAATCGCATATCCAAAGCGATTATCTAAGCCATCCGCAACACAAAGCTTGATTACGAAATTTGGTCACACCATAACTTCTTCTACTGATTCTCGATTCAAACATTCTTACGGTCAATAAAAAGCTCTTTTAATATATTACTAGGACCCTAACTTGACCATTCCAAGATTAAGCCAAAAATCGATAAAATATGGCCCAAAGTTGCTTGATGCACATTGTTCATCACACACAAGAAACTTTAAAATTTTGTTTCAGATAAATTATAAGATCCGTCAAATCCTACAGTTCCATAACACTTTAAGCTATCATTTCTATGTAAATACATAGCTCAATTACTCAAAAATCGGACTTCGCCGTACGAATATTTAATAATTTTGAATTTTAAGCCTTAAGTCCGAAACTACTCCGATTAAGTGAATGGGAGGTGAGAGCTTACCAGCATTAGGATACGCGATTGAATCAGCTTGGCGAGGCTTCCACGACGATAAAGCACAAAACCCTTTCTTCTTCTTTCCCTTGCACGAGCTCTCTGATCGTTGCCTCTCTCTCCCTTTCTTGTCCTTTTATCTCCTCCTTTTTCTTTCCTTCTCTTTCTCTTCTTTTTCTTCCTCTCTCCCGAAGGCTCGCCGTCTCTCCTCCTCCTCCTCTTTTCTCTTCTTTTTGACCGTTCAACTCTTCTAATTGTTCTTTTTTCTTTCTTTATTTTCCTTTTTTATGACTTTTCAAATCTATATTTTGCACCCATCCTCATGCACGTCTTCCTATGGTACGGCTCATTCCTTACCATGAACGGAGGCAGCTCGAGGTTCAGGATGGCCCACTCGCCACCTGCCACGGCCTCAGGACCCGAAGCACACATGTCGCTGCAACCCCATGAGAACCAAATGCAGCCTCTGCCTCTCGAGATATCAGATGACGACATTGTGATCAACGAAAACCCGCAGTACGGCTCGAGCGCGAAACGGCCGGCAAGGCATCCTTTAGGTTCCCCGATTTTGCTCTTCCTAATGATTGGGCCTGAAAAATATGGCTCCGCACCTGATCCCAGTTCATTGAATCTTAAAGGTGTGTCCCACACGACTCTCTCAGGTACGATTTATCGACCTCTTTTCTATGCTGAACCTGATTGGTTCATTGAATCTTTAAGGTGGCCGGACCTGCTAATTGTTGAAAAGGTCGATTATTATCCATATAGTTTTAAGAATAAATCGCGTTCGCAATTTTGGAATTTTTTTTTTTTCGCGTTAGCAATTTTGAACTTTACCCTGCAACAAACAGCAATTTTTTGTCTCTGATTATGTCATATTACTCAATGTTAATAATTCTTCTGCTGGA
Organism: Eucalyptus curtisii; assembly: GCA_017140595.1. Taxonomy (NCBI): domain Eukaryota; kingdom Viridiplantae; phylum Streptophyta; class Magnoliopsida; order Myrtales; family Myrtaceae; genus Eucalyptus; species Eucalyptus curtisii. Next base: position 6,750,220 of record CM029503.1, read on the forward strand.
AGACCCAAGAGGCTTTTGAGAGCTACATAAATAATACTACTTTTGAGCGCCCATTACTTTCTGGAGTGACTTACACAGAACAAATGTGTCACTGGGAGAGGGAAGAAATGGGGAGAGGGCCGGTGTGGAAGATGATGATGATGCCTAAGACCCTTAAAAGCCACCCACCTTTGCTTGTTCAAGAAGATTTTGCAATGGTCGCAGCCTGTCAAAAAAACATCGCTCATGAGATTGCACTAATGAATTCACTTAACATGATGGCTGAAATGGTACCTCATTTGTTATTTTCTCTTTACACGCTATGTCTTCTTATTTCCGCCATATGACGCTTAATTGGGGTGTGGGTTTGCATGTTGCATGACCCAGGAAGATCGAGATCATGTATCGAAGGCAAGAACCGTTGAAGAAGCTGCATTATCAAGCCCCTTCAGGCTGTTAGGGTCAAATCGGGAAAATTACCAAAAAAGTCCTAAACCTATTACAATTGTGCCAATTCATCATAAACTTATTTTTTTGACCAATTGAGTCATAAATTTTTTACAACTATTCTCGATCAGTCCATCCGGCCAAAAATGGCCTGCCGACGATGACATGGCAACTAGTCGGCGCCGGTGACATTTTTTTAATAATATTTTATTTTTTGAAATATATATATTTTTTTTATCTTTGTTTTCTTTTTTCTTTTTTCCCTCTCCCTCCTTCTCCTCCTCTCCTCCTTCTTCCCTTGGCTCCGGCGACCGCTAGAGGGGAGGGCTGGCCAGTCGTTGGACTGAGGTGGCTGGTGGGGCGAGCCCTCGCCCGGATTCGGCGAGGGGGCCCTCGCCGTTGCCAGGTCTGGCGAGGCGAGCTCGCCGGATCTGTCAAGGGCTCGCCTCACGGTCGCTGGGCGAGGCGAGCCCTCGCCAGAGCGGCGGCATCGAAGGCCTCACGTGACCCGCACCACCTCCTCCTCGACCCGTTGCCCTCGTCGCCATCGTCGCTGTCGCCTTATTAGGGTTCACCGGTGTCGACACTGTAGCCACCATCGCGCGTGGTGGAAGCCGGCCCCCGGAATCACATGCAGAGGGGAGAGAAACCGTGGCTCCCCGCAAATCGGTGAGGGCTCGCCTCGCCCGGCGACAGCCCACGCCAGATCCGGTGGGGGCTCGCCCCATCGTCGCTGGGCGAGCACCGACTGGCGAGGCGAGCCCTCGCCAAATCAGGCAGGGCTCGCCTTGCCAGACTCGGCGACAGCAAGGCCCCCCTTGCAGAATCTGGCGATGGCTCGCCCCGCCAACCGCCTCAATCCGGCAACCGGCCAGCCCTCCCCTCTGGCCGATTGCCGGAGCCAAGGGAAGAAGGAGGAGAGGAGGAGGAAGGAGGAAGAGGGAAAAAAAAAAAGGAAAAAAAGATTAAAAAAAAGTTAATAAAATATTATTAAAAAAAATCTCTGGCGCCGGCCGGTCGCCACATCAGCGCCGACCGGCCATTTTTGGCCGGATGGACTAATCAGGAATAATTGTAAAAGGTTTATAACTCAATTGGTCGAAAAAAATAAGTTTATGACCGAATTGGCATAATTGCAATAGGTTTAAGACTTTTTTGGTAATTTTCCCGGATATAATCAGATTGGAGTGATTTTGACATATCCTGTTTACAGATCCAACCTCTTTTCAAGCATGTGTTCGGAAGAGCACATGATAGCCACTGCGGGGTTTGTCTAGTGTTGCTCTTTCTCACAGCATTCTTTAGTATAGTTAGGTTGGATCGAATGAGAATGTGGTCCTCTCTAATCATGATTTCTCTGAGGAACTGGACCAACCATTTCCTAGGAATGTTTGACCCTTGCTAGAAGCCGCCTGTGAGACGGACTGGATGCTACTAGAGCTAGCTTCAAATGCTTCAAGTTTCCAATGGAACTACTTAACTGAAATTCGTGTCCCTTGCCCTAGCAGCTCCCATTTCAGAAAGACCCGAATTACTGCTTGTTTTCCTCCTATGATTTCTTAATTTAATTTTTTATTATTCGACTATTGGCTGTTCTATGACATATGCACGGTGTTTTTTGTGTGCTATATTGATTGCAACCTTGATCTTGTGATATGACGAACTTGTGGGATAATGCTGGCTTGTGCACGTGCGTTTATGCATTTTCCAGATACTTCAGTAGGAGCCTCCAGTCAAGTTTTCCTTACATTTACATTAGGTAGTCCAAAATGTTGACATCCGTCGTGAGGATAAGCCCTTGCTTATCTTTATCTTCTCATACCCAACCAACTCTTTTGTTTGTCTGCTGGTTAGTTTAGACGGACTATGTGTGATTAAAATTTACAATTGCCATCAGATATATTGGAGTCGTCTTTGAATTCGAGTCCCTTGTGGAGAACGTACTCTGGCATCTTGGGAATCAGACAGTTCTGTTTTCTGTGTATGACATTACAAACTCTTCTCGCTCATTGATGTATGGTCACAGGTATGTCGAAAGTGACCGGCCAATGATGCATGAGAGCAAGCTCGAACTCGGAGATCCCTTCAGGAGGTACCAGATGATATGTAGGTTAGTCCATCCAGTCAAGGGTCATTCAGAAAGAAAGAGTTCCCTGCTGGGCTGACGCTGACCATGCAGCTATTGAGATGTGGTATCCTTATCTTGGATCGCAGCCATTGTCGCAGTCTTCATCATCACCATCGGTTCGTTAGTGCCATGCGTGCTTTATGCTGCGGCAACTCACATTGTGAAAATCAGACAAGCCTCCCTCAGAATTCAAGGATTGGAAGTTCAGCTGCAAGATGCAAACACGGCAGCCAATTTCCAGGTGACATTTTCAGGAAACTATCACAAAAGCAGCGAGCGTTTGTCCGCTTCCTTGTGGTGACAGTTTTTACACCAACCGTGTCTGATTTTCTATGTCTATAACAGCTGCGAGCTGATGCTTCAGAGATTAAGCAGCCTGCTTATATCATCATCCGCACGATTAACATAACTCCGGCATCATTTTTTCCTTTTGTTTTTGGGGATAAGTACAATCGAAATCCTAAGACTTATTAGGAAAGTGCAACTGAATTATAAAACTAGCAAAAAATGCAATCAAGTCCTAAAACTTATCAAATTGATTCAATTGAATCCTAAAGTTAACACCGTCAAACTTATTAACGGAAAGTGTCAAACTTATTAACGGAAAATGCTGACTTGGCACCGACATTGCTTTTTAATGGATTTTTTATTTTCCACATGGCTTTTAAAAATTATTTTTATTCAATTTTTTTTAAAAAAATTAGATTTTAAAATTAAAGAAGAAAAACTAAAATTCATTTTTTTAAAAGAATTGTTAAAGAAAAAATGGCATCTCCGTCGCCGCTGCCACCCATTGCCAGAGGGGCCGGCGACAGTCGTCGGCCTTGGGCAAAGGAGGCCGGCCGCCGCTAGATCAGGAAGAGGCCTCGCCCAGGGCTGGCGACGATCGCCAGCCCCTCGTGAGGGCCGGCGTGTCCAGATCTAGGCGCTCGAGCTTGAGCTTGGCAAGGGTTGCCGGCCCTCACTTGGGGCCGGCAAGGCCTTGCCCTAGTCGAGCGGCGGTCAACCACCTCCGCCCAAGGCTGGCAACCGTCATCGACCCCCCGACGATTAGCGGCGGCTGCAGAGGAGCTGCCATTTTCTCTTCTTCTTTTTTTTTTAAAGTTTTTAAAATAAATTTTAGCTTTTCTTTTTTAGTTTTTAAATCATATTTTGAATAAAAAAATAATTAAAAAAATCCATGTGAACAATGAAAATTTATTTAAAATGCCACGTCAGCATTTTCTATTAGTAAGTTTGACGGTGTTAACTTTAAGACTCGATTGAATCAATTTGATAAGTTTCAGGACTTGATTGCACTTTTTGCAAGTTTTAGGACTCAATTACACTTTCTTAACAAGTTTTAGAACTTCTATTGCACTTATCCCTTTTTTTTAATAGCTCGTATGATCAAGGGACCGAATCTTTACGAAATGCATGCTTTCATTTTCTCACAGAGACTCTAGCCATGCTCCTCAATACTGAACTGAGTTCAACGCAAAGGGGCTACATTTAGATTGCTCAAGCTTGTGGAAAGAGGTAGATTGCAATAGTAGACAAGCCCCGGAATCACCAAATTTGCCTGTCATGAGTTATGGTTCGGTTGATTCAACAATCACGCACCCATGTGGCCTTAGAATTACGATCCCAAGTCAGCTTTACACGCACTCAACTCACAAGAAAGAAGCATGGGAGTGAAGCTCGAATATATTACTTGTGAACAAGAGTGTATATCTGAAGGGGGAGGGTCCCCTATTTATACATGAGCGGGCTTGATCCTATCCGTTGATCCTCTCTCGATCCAATGGTCGTATTCACATATGTACAATCATTACAAGGCTACATGCAGCTCAAGGGGTCCTAAGGCATGGGGAATCCCAAGGGATGTCTGCGATGGGTTTACAGGGTTAGTTCATAGGGAACCTAAAGGGTCACCTGACACAACACCTGACACAAGGAACTGAATGGCCACGGGCTTGTCCGACATTGCGCATGGGCCATCTCGCATTGATCGTGGGTCGCTCCTCAGGTCATTCATGGGCAGCTCATGGGCTGGCCCTTGTGTGGGACACGGCTCTATCATTTTGGGCGGTCTTGGATCATGCTCGTCCTTGGACCGTGTCACATGACTAATACCATCTAGAATGTCACCAATCACAAGTCATCAATATTGCTTGGAGAGTTTGAGATCGAGATTTACTACTCAACTTTCAAGTCATGAGAATTCTATGGAAAAGTACTTTTGCAGATCGAAAAGAAAATTGTTGGTGCAATTGACTTTTACATGGCTTATGTAATTTTCTAGGTTCACACAAGAAAGTAGGAGAATGGTTCGAGAAACATGTTATGGAAGGTGTCGTGAAAGTTTAAATGTGTGTATTATGATGAGAACTGATTTATGGAATGGGTTTTTGAGAATTTGGGAAATGTTTAATGAGAGAAACATTTCAAAATGTTAATGGTTTATGAAATGAATTCCGTAATGGTGTAAGAAATGTATTGTGAAATACATTCTATCTTATAAACGGAGTTGGGAAAGAGGATATAGTTTGGGCTTGCGAAAAGAAAGAATTGTGTTGACTTGAGTATGATTTATGAAAGGTGATTTGATTCAGCATATGAAACCGATTTATGATATGGATTTAGAATTGATTTTATGGAAATAATTAACTTGTGAAAGGTTATGTTTTGGTTTGTGAAGTCGATTGTAATATGGGCCAATGTACCATTGATATGTGTCAGAAAAAGACTAAATGCTACACGATAACGTAATTTCATGGAAACCACCTCTAGAGCCTTGCACCATTAATATGTTTTGGTAAATGATTAAATGATACATGATAACGTAACATCATGAGAGCCACATCTAAAGCCTTATACCATTGATATGTGTTGAAAAAGGATTAAGCGTCATATAATAACATAATTTCGTGAGAGTCACCTCTAGAGCATTAAGATGTGATGTGATACAAGTTTGGGAAATGGAATGAACTACTTACATGAGATATGATGAATTTGATCATGGAATTGAACCAAAGATATTTATTTTAATATTATGGATAATATATAATTCATTTTTTTTCTTGTAAGTTGTTATATTTTGAATTGGCATAAATGACTCATATCTTTAAATTTTAAATGTGCAATGCAGAGGTTTGATTTGCTTAGACAACATGTACTGCTCATTAAGCTTGTGATTACTTACCCCTTTATTTTCAAATCTTTTCAGATTTCTCGGTTAGTGGACAATAGAACGTGAACAATTTTAACGGAGCTTTTGGGAGTTAACAAATCACATTTCACCATTTATTTTCATTAGAGCAAAAAAGAAAATAAGAAGATTTTTATTACTCATACCGTTAAAGAAAAAAAGCATGCGTAGCGGACATTTGCTGTTTTTTAATTTTATAAACATACTACAAAGTCAACCATAGAAAAATACTCCATATGCATTAAAATAAAAGGAAACCCACATGAAGTTCCAAAGGTGGCTTCTCATCATATATGTTAAGCAATGGTGATTTGGGGCTGCATTCTTCGGGTGGGAGGACGGCCGTATCATCCCATCCCTAGAAGATTCGAGATGTGACATCTTTTTTTTTTTTTGATCGGTTTTACTCTATTCCTATTCTAACTCTCACTCTCACTCTCACTCTCAAACTTTTGCCCTATCTTCTTGCAGCGCATGGGATGTGACATCTTACATACCGTTTTTCTTTGTTCGAGTATCATTATTGTCATCATCATCATAATCATTATTATCATTATTATTATGGTGACATATATAACTGAAAGACAGTTGTTCATTGCTGCTAGCCTGCAAGGCAAATTTAGTTGTGGGGAATTTTGTCTATTTTGCAGTTTGTTCAATTTATTACGATCATAAGTGATCTGTAGAACTTCTATACTAAAGAGAATTATAGACAACCGTGGGATGAATTGTCAAAACCGTTATATGTTATGATCGCAGCCGACCGTGAGAATAGATCGGCTCCGAAGTCCACGGTGCTTTCTCTGTGAAGTTCGTGGAAAGTTGTGGAGGTGGTGGAGTGTGAAACCTTGAGACTTGCTCTTGACAAAGACTAAAGGCTTTGAACTTTTCTTTCTCTTGCGAGTTGGTCAACCGTGGGAGCGAGGGCTAGTTTACTTGATCAAATTAGAGAAATGATTCAATGACGTGGTGGCATGGTGCGGAGCCCCAGGAAACTTCTTCTTTGCACTCCAGAGCAACGCGTCGATATCACTGAAAAGCTGTTGGGAAAAAAAAGAAAAAGAATATTTGTGGAGAATGCCTAGATAATTTTTCCTGCTACTATTTCGGTGAAAATTAAATAGGATATTAATTTGAAAGCAGTAAAGATGAATAGTAAAGAACACCAGAATTTTAACGTGGAAAACCCTCCAAGGTGAAGGGAAAAACCCGGGACCGTAGTCCACTTCAAACTTCCACTATGATAAATAATGGGATACAACTTCACCCAAAGGTGGATCTCTCGTTGTCTTCAATTTGTGGATCTGAACCTCTCACAAATTGGATAACCCTCAAAGATAACTCTCTTTCTTGGAAGAAGAAAACTGTTTCTTCCGCTACGCTGCTATGATATTCTTGCTCTGTGTGTAACCTTTTCTCCGTTGAGGAGGACTCCTATTTATAGGAGCAAATACAATCCCAATTGGAATTGTACGATATAAAAAAAAAAATCACGTAGATATATCTCCTAATCTCTCGTGATTTTGTAGATATGAGCATATCACTTTGATTTCTTTCTCAATCTCCCTTGATTTTCTAGATGTGAAAAATCACGTTGATTTATCTCCCCATCTCTTTTGATATTTTTCTTTCTTTTTCTTTTTCTCCTTTTTTTTCTTTTTCTTTTACACACCCACTACTATACATATTCAACTACATATATACATAATTGCATTGGCCTCTCCAATTGGGAGTGACCTACTCAATAAATCTCCCCCTCACGAGCAATTAGGAGAAGGTGTCAAACCTGCAAAAGTTCGACAGGCTTGCATCTTCATTGTAGATAGAGATTTTGTCATCATATCTGAGCCATTGTTGTCGGTGTGTATTTTCTTCAGCTGTAGGGCTTTTTCTTCCAACACATCACGTATCCAATGATATCTGATGTCAATGTGTTTGGATCTGGAGTGGAAAGTTGCATTTTTGCTGAGGCGTATTGCGCTTTGACTATTGGAATACAAGATATACTCCTCTTGGTTATGGCCCACTTCTTGTAGAAACTTCTTCATCCACAAGAGTTCTTTACATGCTTCCGTTATCGCAATATACTCTGCTTCAGCAGAGAGATAGGGCAACACATTTTTGTAGTCGAGATTGCCATGAAACTGCTCCCCCGCAAAAGTCATTAGGTATCCCGATGTAGACTTTCTTGAGTCCACGTCCCCGCCATGTCTGAATCCGAAAACCTTCTAACACAGCTTTTACCATCACCAAAGCATATGCAGTTATTAGAAGTACCTCGAAGATACCTGAATATCCATTTGACTGCTGCCCAATGTTCCTTACCGAATTGGATAGAAATCTGCTTACCACTCCAACTGCATAGGCGATATCAGGCCTCGTACATACCATCGCGTACATTAGACTGCCAACCGCCGATGCTTAAGGGACTTTTTCCATTTCCTTCTTTTCTGTCTCACTTTTTGGGCACTACTCTAAGCTGAGTTTGAAATGATTTGCAAGTGGAGAACAGACTGCCTTGGAGTTATTCATATTAAATCTTTCAAGAACTTTATTAACATACCGTTCTTGAGATAACCAGAGTTTACGATTCTGCCTGTCTCGCAAGATTTCCATCCAAGAATTTGTTTTGCGGGTCCCAAATCCTTCATCGCAAAGCACTTGCTCAATTCCTTCTTTAAGTTGTTGATCTTGCTTTTATCATGGCCAACAATTAGCATGTCATCAACGTAAAGCAAAAGAATGAGAAAATTACCATCAGTAAATTTCTTGGCGAAAACACAGTGATCAGCGGTGGTTTTGTTGAACCCATTTTCTTCCATGAAGGAATCAAATTTTCTGTACCACTGTCTTGGTGACTGCTTGAGCCCATAAAGACTCTTCCTCAATCTACACACAAGATTTTCTTTGCCTTTGATTTTGAAACCTTCTGGCTGATCCATGTAGATCTCCTCATTTAGATCTCCATGTAAAAACGTGGTCTTCATGTCAAGTTGCTCGATCTCCAAGTTCAAGCTTGTTGCCAAGCCAAGGACAACTCGGATAGAGGACATTTTAACTACAGGAGAAAATATCTCATCGAAGTCGATATCTTTCTTCTGAGCGAATCCCTTCACAACCAACCTTGCTTTGTATCGTGGTTGTGAGTTACCTTCTTCGCTTTAGTCTCGAACACCCACTTGTTTTTGAGAGCTTTTCTTCCTTGTGGTAACTTGACTAAATCATAAGTATGATTTTCGTCTAAGGATTTCATCTCCTCCCATAGCTTTTAACCACTCCTCTTTGTGCTCGTGGAATAAAGCTTCTTGGTAATTCTCTGGTTCTCCCCCGTCAGTGAGCATCAGGTACTCATTGGGAGAATATCTACGACTAGATTGTCGTTCACGGGTTGATCTCCTCAATTGAGGTTTTGATGGGACCTGTTCAAGAATAGGCTCAAGTTCAGTTGAAGTAGTCTTACCTTCAATCCTAGATTCAGCTTGCTTGTTATTAGAATCGATAGGAGGAACGACTGGGCCAAGATCAACTGAGTATTCGTCTGTTGATGGAGATTTCTCGTGCTTCTCGAAATCCTCGATTGTCTGATCTTCAAGAAATACCACGTCTCGACAGGATCCCAGAGTCTGTAACCGAATTCTTCATGTGCGTACCCCAAAAAAATACATTGCTTTGATTTTCCATCAAGCTTTGATCTCTCATCCTTTGGAATGTGAACAAATGCTTTACAGCCGAACACCTTCAAGTGGCCATAAGAAATGTCCTTACCAGTCCAGACACTTTGTGGTACATCACCATTAAGTGGAGCTGAAGGTGATAGGTTGATTAAATCAACTGTCGTCCTCATTGCCTCACCCCAAAAGTGGTTTGGCAGCTTTGCATTGGAGAGCATACATCTGATTTTTTCACATATGGTTCTGTTTATCCGCTCCGCAACACCATTGTGTTGAGGTGTTTTTGGTACGGATTTTTCTAGTTTGATCCCAAGGTTCTTGCAATAATCTTCAAAAGGTCCTCGGTATTCGCCACCGTTGTCTGAGCGTACACACTTTAATCGCCTGCTCGTTTCTCTTTCAACCTTCATATGAAATTGCTTGAAGATTTCCTGCACTTGATCTTTAGTTTTCAAAGCAAATGCCCACACCTTTCTAGAATGGTCATCAATAAATATTACAAAATAAAGCGCACCTCCAAGTGTCCTAGTTTGCATTGTGCATACATCAGTATGTATCAAATCTAAAATTTCAGCTTTTCTAGATGGTGGGGAATTGTGAAATGCTACTCTATGTTGTTTTCCCATAATGCAGTCAACACAAGTATTCAACGGTGTACCTTTCATTCCGGGTAGAAGTTGCTTTCTAGTGAGAATCTTAAGTCCTTTCTCACTCATGTGTCCGAGTCGCTTATGCCATAACTCAGTGGTGACTCCTTTTCCGGTTACATTCACCTCTCCACTACACGGCTTGAATTGTGTGATATAGAGAGAGTTAGTCTTTTCTCCTTTGGCTACCACCAAATTACCTTTAGTGAGCTTCCATTTTCCATCACTAAAGAAATCGATGAAGCCTTCGTCATCAAGCTTGCCGGCAGATATAAGATTGAAGCGTATGTCCGGAACATGCCTCACATCTTTGAGTAGTAGCCTACATCCAACATTAGTCTCCAAATAAATATTACCCATACCAATAATTTTGGACGTACCTTCGTTTCCTATCTTTACGAGTCCAAAATCGCCAGTGGTGTAAGATGTGAAAAGATCTCGACGAGCCGTGACATGATAGGATGCACCAGTATCAACTACCCATGTCGAATCTTCGAATGCAAGATTAATGGAATCATCACTTTGAATAATGATCACCTCATCTGCAATATTTGCAGTGTCATTCGTTTGGTTTCGTTAGCTTTGTTGATGTTATGACTTTTTGATTTTTCTGCCTTTAGCTTTCTGCATTCTCTGATGAAGTGTCCCAATTTACCACAATGATGGCACTTCTTGTCTCGTCTGAAATTGGATTGGGACCTTCCTCGTTGCTGATTCCGGAAATTTCGGCTTTTGCTTTTCCCTCTATGGTCTTTATTTTCTTGTCGATTAATGACAAGAGCCTCGGACGCAGGGTTGACTCCACTCTCTTTTCGCCGGGATTCTTCATTCAACATTCTATCTTTTACCACGTCCATCGTAAGCTTGCCGTCAGGAGCCGAGTTGCTGACCGACACAACAAGTGTGTCCCAGCTATTTGGCAAAGAGCTAAGCAGCAGTAATGCCTGCAATTCATCATCTAATGTCATCTTCATAAAATTAAGTTGGTCTACTATAACTTGGAACTCGCTCATGTGTTCCGAGACACTGCTCCCGTCTTTGTATTTCAAATTCACGAGCCGCCGCATGTGATTTGCTTTATTTTGCGCCGTTGTTCTTGCATACATTTTCTTTAATTTTTGCCAAAGAACACCAGCATCATGTTCATTAGCAAAATTTTGAAAAATGCTCTTATCAATCCATTGTCGGATTTGAGTGGCACACTTCCGATTGAGCACCATCCATTCGCTATCGGACATTGTCGTTGGTTTGCCACCAGAAGACGATGCCAATTTGGCTTCCGCTACAAGATTTGACTCCTTGGACGTTGGTACTGGCACCTCCATCGGTATCACAATTGGCCTCCAAAGATCTTTAATGTATAGCAGATCCTCCATCTTTGGTTTCCGTTTGCATAATTGAATGCGATCGGTTTTATCATGTTGCCAAAATTTTCCCCCATTTAATTCTGCACAGAAAAATAATATATAGAGCAACCTTGCTCTGATACCACTTGTTGGGAAAAAAAAGAAAAAGAATATTTATGGAGAATGCCTAGATAATTTTTCCCGTTACTATTTCTGTGAAAATTAAATAGGATATTAATTTGAAAGCAGTAAATATGAATAGTAAAGAACACCGAAAGGTGAAGGGAAAAACCACGGGACCATAGTCCACTTCAAACTTCTACTATGATAAATAATGGGATACAACTTCACCCAAAGGTAGATATCTCGCTGTCTTCAATTTGTGGATCTAAATCTCTTACAAATTGGATAGATAACTCTCTTTCTTGGAAGAAGAAAACTGTTTCTTCCACTACGCTGCTATGATATTCTTGCTCTGTGTGTAACCTCTTCTCCGTTGAGGAGGACTCCTATTTATAGGAGCAAATACAATCCCAATTGGAATTGTACGATATAAAAAAAAAAAAAAAAATCGCGTAGATATATCTCCTAATCTCTCGTGATTTTGTAGATGTGAGCATATCACTTTGATTTCTTTCCCAATCTCCCATGATTTTCTAGATGTGAAAAATCACGTTGATTTATCTCCCCATCTCTTTTGATATTTTTCTTTTTCTTTTTCTCCTTTTTTTTTTCTTTTTCTTTTACACACCCACTACTATACATATTCAACTACAGATATACATAATTGCATTGGCCTCTCCAATTGGGAGTGACCTACTCAATAAAAGCTTTGTTTGGCAAGGCCTCCTTCTTTAATGATTGAATGGTTCTAACTTCGAACAGCGTGGAAATATATTTGAAGAAACTATGGAAGCAAGAAGGGTAAAATAGTGTTGCGATTGAGAGGAAGCCTCTTCGTTAGTTCTTATAAAAGGACGCGCAGAGGGGCCAGAGTAGTTGCTCAAGAATTGACCTCGTCCTTCGTTCTTTCCATGAAGTAAAAGACACCTTGATTTCTGAAGTTAATCTAAGTGTTCCCTCATCCTCTTCATCCTGTGATTCCTAGTCAATTGCCGTTTTTGCTTCTCTTAGCAAAGCCTAGACTCTGACATGGCAGGATCTGCAGTGGGTGGAGCTGTCCTCTCTGCTTCGCTCCAGGCACTATTCGACAGATTGGCTTCTCGGCTGATAGACTCTGTCTGGATACAGAAAGACGAGGAAGTTCTGCCGAAGAAACTGAAGGCAAGCCTTATATTTGCTGAGGCAGTGTTGTCTGATGCGGAGCATAAGCAAATCACAGATCCAACCGCAAAAGGGTGGCTAGACCAGCTAGAAGAAACCGTCGCCGATGCTCAGAATTTCTTGAATGCTATTGAAGCCAGAGATTCACCGAGGAGGTTTAGAGGTGGATCCAAAAGCAAATTGCTAGAAGACATGCTCGATAGATTGGAGATTATGGCGAGGCAAAAGGATGCCTTTGGCTTCATAGAACTAGGAGCACAGCCTTTGCAGACGTCCCCAACGACATCTTTAATTCAGGAGCCTAACATCTACGGTAGAGACGAAGATATGGAGGCGATACTCAGCTTGTTGCTATCCGATGAAGCACCGGGTGACCCAATATGCGTGATTACCATAGTTGGTGTCCCAGGGATCGGCAAGACCACGCTTGCTCAGTCTATTTACAATGATAATAGCGTGGAAGGGTACTTTGACTTCAGAGTTTGGATCTGCGTCTCGAACAGGTTGGATGTTTATTCGATTACCAAGACAATCCTAGAATCAATTACTATGGTGAGCTGTGATATTAAGGACCTGAATCTTCTTCAACTGAGACTCAGAGAAGAACTAATCGGCCGGAAACTCTTACTTGTCCTGGATGACCTTCGCACTGAGGACTGCTCGGAATGGAACACACTGCGAAGTCCTTGGAGATTCTGTGCACTGGCCAGCAAGATCATCGTGACTACTCGAAGTGAAATCACAGCAGCCATGACGTGCATGCTGCCAGCTTACCATTTAAGCCCACTATCCTACGAAGATTGCTGGTTGATCTTCACTCAACATGCATTTGATAGTGGACTCGGTGCTCCAGATCCAAACCTAGAAGCAGTAGGCGGAGAAGTTGTGAAGAAATGCAGAGGCCTTCCTCTAGTCGCTAAGACCCTTGGAGTTCTGTTCCGCTCTAAACCAAACCATGGGGAGTGGAATGAAATCTTGACGGATAGTATGTGGGATGCATCACATGACTTGAACAGCTTTGTACAGGCTTTAAGTGTACGACAGTAACTTTTGGTTATTGACCTCTCTAATTCTCTGATGTTATTTTAGCAGTGCAATAATCTTAATCTAAACTTGCATTGATCACGTTCGCTTTTCCTTGGGTGTAGGTTAGAAGTGGAATAGGTAAATGGAGAAGAAAGCTTTCGGAAAGACAACATGATGAAAATTTCTTCCCAGGGGTTCTGAATCAGTTTGGAGGCACATACCCATATTTAAAGATCAAGAGGGTATGGCTTTCCATATTTCTGGTGCTCTATATCATGATTCTAATCATGGTGAATGCATTGGTTTACAAGACTGTAAAAGATTATCAGACTACAAAAATGGAGGCATTGGGAAGCATGTGCGATAAACGGGCACGGATGCTACAGGATCAGTTTGCGTTTCATGTCAACCACATCCAGGTACATACTATGGTGGCGAGATATGGTAACCGACAGAGTGCAACACATACTGAACAGGTGTGTTCCCCACAACTCTCTTGGTTATCAATTTATCGACCTCTTTCATGTGCCGAACCTGATTGGTTCACTGAATCCTAAAGCAGGACAGACCCGGTAATTGTTGAAAATGTAGACTATTATCCATATACATTTAAGAATAAATGGCGCTCAGGTGTTTCAGACTTTCCATTGCGACGAAACAGCAAATTTTTGTTCGTCATATAACTCATGTTAATAATTTTTCTGCTGGAAGAAGGACGAGGCTCTTGGCAGCTACATGAATAAGACTACTTTTGAGCGCCCATTTCTTACTGGAGTGGCTATTGCAGAACGAGTGTGTCGTTGGGAGAGGGAAAAATTTGATTGTCGGGGGCTATGGAAGACAACGCATAGGATGTTTGAAGAGCATGCAGCCGTCAATGTCTCCTGTCAAGCTGACCGTATTGATGCACTTCTGAATTCACCTGAAATTATAACAAAAAAGGTATCTCATCTGTTATTTCTTCTTTACACGCTATGTCTTCATATATCCACAATATGACGCTTAATTGGAGCATGTGTTTGCCCACTACACGACGCAGGAAGATCAAGATGGTGTGCTGCAGGCAAGAACCATTGAAAAAGCTGTATTATCAGGCCCCTTCAGGCTGTCAAGATCGAATTGGATGTTAAGATCGAGTCCGATTCGTCTGATTTTGACATATCCTGTTTACAGATCCTATTTCTCACCAAGCACGTGCATTGAAAAGTGCATGAGTGCCGATGCAGGGTTTGTCCATTGTTCCTCTTTTTCGCAGCATTCTTTAGTATAATTAGGATTGACCAAATGACAATGCAGTCCTCTCCAACATGATTTCTCTGAGGAACTGGACCAACCATTTCCTATGAATGTTTGACCCTTGCTAGAAGCTGCCTGTGAGATGAACTGGATACTACTAGAGCTAGTTTCAAATGCTTCAAGTTTCAACTGGAAATAGTTAACTGAAATTAGGGTCCTTTGCCCTAATCGCTCCCATTTTGGACAGACCCAAATTTCTACTTGTTTTCCTGCTATGATCTTAATTCAATTTAAAAAAAAAACACTATTGGCTGTTCTATGACATGAGCCTGGTGGTGTTTGTGTGCTGTATTGACTGCAACCTTGATCTTGTGATATGACGAACCTGTGGGATAATGCTGGCTTGTACATGCGTCGTTTATGCATATTTTAGATACTTCAGTAGGAGCTTCCATTCAAGTGTGCGTTGCATTAGGTAGTCCAAAATGTTAACATCAGTCGTGAGGATACCCGACAAACCTTTTTGTTTGTCTGCTGGTTAGTTTGGAGGGACTGTGTGACTAAAATTACAATTGCCATCAGATATGTCGGACTCGTCCTTGAATTCGAGTCCCTTGTGGAGAACGTACTTCGGCAACTTGGAAGTCAGACAGTTTTGTTTTCCGTATATGAAATCACAAACTCTTGTCACTCATTGATGTATGGTCACAAGTATGTTGAAAGTGAACGGACCATGATGCACGAGAGCAAGCTTGAACTCGGAGATCCCTTTAGGAAGCACGTGATGATTTGTAGGTTAGTCCATCCAATCAAGAGTCATTCAGAAAGAAAGAATTTTCTGTTGGGCTGACACTGACCGTGCAGGTATGGAGATGTGGCATCCTTTTCTTGGATCCCAGCCAGTGTCACAGTCGCTGTAGTCGCCATCGGTTTGTTAGTGCCATGCATGCTTTTTGCTGCGGCAATTCACATAGTGAAAATCAGACAAACCTCGCTCAGAATTCAAGGATTGGAAGTTCAACTGCAAGATGCAATCACAGCCAATTCCCAGGTAATGTTTTCAGGGAACTATCATAAAGGCAGTGTGCGTTGTCTACTTCCTGGTGATGACAGTTTTTATGCTAACCGTGTCTGATTTTCTGTCTATAACAGCTGCGAGCTGACGCTTCAGAGATTAAGCAGCCTGCTTATATCATCAACCGTATGATAAACATAACTCCCGCATTCCTTTTTTTCATTTACAGCTCCAGTATGATCAAGGGAACAAATCTTTACGGAAAACGTGCTTTCATTCTGCTACAGGGACTCTCGCCATGCTCCTCGAGACTGAACTGAGCTCAATCCAGAGGGGCTACATCCAGATTGCTCAAGCTTGTGGAAAGAGGCAGATTGCATTAGTAGACAAAGCCCTGGAATCACCAAATTCGCCAGTCATAACTCACACCACCTAGAATGTTGCTTGGACAGTTTGAGATTAAGTTCTATAGTTCAGCTTTCAGGTCATGAGAATTCTAGGGAAAAAGTATTATTTGCAGATCAAACAGAAAATTTCTGGTGTGATTGACTATGGACATGGCTTATGTGATTTTCTGCATTCGCCCAAGAAACCCAGAGACTTTTGAATTCCGCCCTGACCATCATCAATTCCTTGTAATCACCTCAGTAATCACAAAATACAGTGTCAATAATCATGCGATTGTCTGTTACGCTCAAGACAAGCAGACCATCCTCTTGTCCTCCAAAACCATCAATTCACGAACTGAAAAGCACAAAAATTTGCCAGAATTCGAAGAAAGCAAAGCAAACCCACATTCCGATTATGCCGAAACATGTACCTCGAACACAACACCGATTCAAATTCTTCGCCAAGCCCTCACTCCACGGATCCTCCTGGCGAGCTGGATATCCTCGGGCAATGATCGTGACCCGCTCGGCGTGGATGGCGCACAGGTCGGTGTCCTCGAACAGCCCGACCAGGTGCGCCTCCGCCGCCTCCCGGAGGGCCGCGACGGGCGCTGCTCCGAGGCTTCTTCACGGGGGCCGACTTCCTCGCCGCCTTGGTGGCCGGCCGTAATAATGGGCCCAGCCCGGCCCATCTCAGCTTCACCTTTCTTCGATAAATGAGCCTGTGAGCGTATAAAGAGGGGAGGAACGCATGGGCGACATCGCCCCTGAATTGGAGCTAGGAAAGAAGGGGAAGAG
This sequence comes from Eucalyptus curtisii, assembly GCA_017140595.1. Lineage (NCBI taxonomy): Eukaryota > Viridiplantae > Streptophyta > Magnoliopsida > Myrtales > Myrtaceae > Eucalyptus > Eucalyptus curtisii. Next base: position 6,767,376 of record CM029503.1, read on the forward strand.
AGGAGAGAGTGTGACAAATTTTCGCGTGTGTAGCCATTCCGTACGTCCCTACAAGCCCAATTACAACGTCGGTAGATAACAGCATTGTGGCGCCGTAGATTTGACAAAAATTGATTCTGAAGTACGAATTTGTGGGAACGAATTTTTGAAGTTCGGTATGAGAGTTTCGCATAATGGATAATATGCATAACGGAAAAAAAAAATGAATATTCGCTAGAAATTGAGCTTTTTCAATAGTGCTTAAGTATCATTTTATTGATGGATAAAATTAAAGGGAGGTGACACAAAGCTCGGTTTCCTGAGCAGAGGAGGTACGATGTCCTAATTCCTCATGCCCTTTTTCGCTACATATAAAGTTTTTCCTATCCATTAAATCCCACCTCTTTTTGCACTACTGAAAATTTCAGGGGTTATCTATGTATCAACAGTCATGGATAAGGATGAAAATGCACTCTCAACCTGGTCAGGGCTCAGCAATCTGTACCTTGAGGCGACTAGCTCATCCAAGCTCCTCGTTATCTCGAGAGTACGAACCTGAAAGTCCTCCCCTAGATTGTCTGTTCGACCGGGGCAGTCCCGATGCTATGACGCGGTCTCTCTAAGCCAGAAGCTCTCCTTGCACCGCCATGAAAGGGCGCCCTTTGTCATGTGCGTCTTCCTATGGTATGGGTCACTCCTTACCATTAATAACAGAGGCAGCTCGAGGTTCAGTATAGCCCACTGGCCGCCTGCCATGGCCTTTGGACCCGAAGCACACCTATGGCGGCAACCCCATGAGAACCAAGTACAGCCTCTGCCTCTCGAGATATAAGATGACCACATTGTGACCAACGACAACTGGCAGTACAGGCATCCTTTAGGTTCCATGATTTTGCGCTTCCGAATAGTTGGGTCTGAAAATTTACAGCTCCGCACTTGATTTTTAGTTCTTCTTGATATGTACATAGGTAGCGAAGAAACATTCCCATGAGGATAAGTTTTCTCACTGTCTGTTTCTTTTTCAACAAACCTGAAGAGAAGAGGGGTAAAAACTCAACACCGTCCCAAGCATATGAGCCATCAGTGGATGTCTTATGTATTGATGCTCGAATTATTTGATAAATGAAATTGGGCTTTCCCTGATCCTACCGCTTTTCTTTGTTTGGGTATCATGATCATCATCAAAATCATCATCATGATTACTATGGTGACATATATTACTGAAAAACAGTTATACGTAGCTGCTAGCCCAGGAGGCAAATTTGGTTGTGGGGAATTTTGTCTATTTTGCAGTTTGTTCAATTTATTGCGATCATAAGTGATTGACAGAACTTCTATCCTACAGAGTAGACAACCGTGGGATAAATTGTCAAAAAACTGGAACATATTCTAGTCGCAGCCAAGTGTGAGAATAGACCAGTTCTGAAGGCCACGGTGCTTTCTGTGAAGTTCATGGAAAGTTATGGAGGCGATGGAATGTGATATCTTGAGGCTTGCTATTGACAAAGGCTGAAGACTCTGAACATTGTTTTCTTGCAGAGTCAGTCAATTTGAGTTATATTGTCTTCCGGTGGCTTTCATGTTAACGTCTACAGATAATTTTTATATTGAAGGTGGCATCATGTTAGGAGTGAAGGCTAGTTTACTTGATCAAATTATAAAGAAATGATTATATCAACAGAGGCTACGTCAATCCACAGTCGATCATGCAGATATTGAGTCATAAAGAAACATTGATTTGATGACTTGGTGGCATGGTGTGGATTCCTAGGAAATTTCTTCTTTGTACTTCAGAGCAACACGAAAATATCACTGGGCAAGGCCTCTTTGATTATTGAATGGTTAATTTCTAACTTCAAACCCAGTGGAAATATATTAGAAGAAACTATGGAAGCAAGCAGTGTAAGCAAGAAAGATAAAATAGTGTTGCAATTGAGAGGAAGCCTCTTTTTTAGTTCTTAATAAGGACAAGAGCAGAGGGGCCGGAGTAGCTGATCAAGAATTGAGCTCCTTTCCTTCCTCTTTTCCATGAAGTGCAAGAAGGATAAAATAGTGTTGCAATTGAGAGGAAGCCTCTTTGTTTGTTCTTAATAAGGACAAGAGCAGAGGGACCGGAGTAGTTGGTCAAGAATTGATCTCTTTTCCTTCCTCTTTTCCATGAAGTAACATCAAAGACACCTTGCTTTCTGAAGCTAATCTCAAGTGCTTCTCATCCTCAATATCTTGCAATACCTAGTCTATTGCCGTTTTTGCTTCTCTTAGCAAAGCCTAGACTCTGACATGGCAGGAGCTCTAGTGGGTGGAGCTGTCCTCTCTGCTTCACTCCAGGTACTATTCGACAGATTGGCTTCCCCCAGGCTGATAGACTGTGTCTGGAACCGAAAAGATGAGGAAGTTCTGTTGAAGAAGCTAAAGGCAAGCCTTGTATTTGCTGAGGCAGTGTTGTCTGATGCGGAGCATAAGCAAATAACAGACCAGACCGCAAAAGAGTGGCTAAACCAGCTAGAAGAAACCGTCACCGATGCTCAGAATCTCTTGAATGGTATTGAAGCCAGAGATTCACCGAGGAGGTTAAGAGGCAGATCGAGAAGCAAATTGCTGGAAGACATGCTCGATAGATTGGAGATTATGGCGAGGCAAAAGGATGCCTTTGGCTTCATAGAACTAGGAGTACAGCCTTTGCAGACGTCCCCAACGACATCTTTGATGCAGGAGCCTAACATCTATGGTAGGGACGAAGATATGGAGGCAATAGTCAGCTTGTTGCTGTCCGATGATGCACCAGGTGACCCAATATGCGTGATTACCATCGTCGGTGTACCAGGGATCGGCAAGACCACACTCGCTCAGTCTTTTTACAACAATAACAGCGTGAAAGGGTATTTTGACTTCAGAGTTTGGATCTGTGTCTCAAACAGGTTAGATGTTTATTCGATTACCAAGACAATCCTAGAAGCTATAACTATGGTGAATTGTGATATCAAGGACCTGAATATTCTTCAACTGAGACTCAGAGAAGAACTAATTGGCCGGAAACTCTTACTTGTTCTGGATGATCTCTGCACTGATAACTGCTCGGAATGGAACACACTGCGAAGCCCTTTGAAATTCTGTGCACTGGCAAGCAAGACCATAGTGACAACTCGCAGTGAAATCACAGCAGCGATGACGTGCACGCTGCCAGCTTATCATTTAAGCCCATTACCATACGAAGATTGCTGGTTGATCTTCGCTCAACATGCATTTGATAGTGGACTCGGTGCTCCAGATCCAAACCTAGAAGCAGTAGGCAGAGAAGTTGTGAAGAAATGCGGAGGCCTTCCTCTAGTTGCCAAAACCCTTGGAGTTCTGTTCCGCTCTAATCCAAACCATGGGGGGTGGAATGAAATCTTGAGAGATAGCATGTGGGATGCATCGCATGATTTGAGCAGCTTTGCACAGGCTTTAAGAGTACGACCGTAACTTTTGCTTATCTGCCTCTGTAATTCTATGATTACAGTGGAAGCGTCTTAACCTAAACTTCCAATGGTTGTCAATTTTACGTGGGTGTAGATTAGAAGTGGAATAGGTAAATGGAGAAGAAAGCTTTTGGGGAGACAAGATGATGAAAATTTCTTCCCAGGGGGTCTGAATCAGTCCAGAGGCACATTACCATTTATAAAGATCAAGAGGGCATGGCTTTCCAAACTTCTGGTGCTGTGGATTATGATTCTGAGCATTTTGAGTGCATTGGTTTACAAAACTGTATATGATTATCAGATCACAAAAATGAAGGAGGCATTGGGAAGCATGTGCGACAAACGGGCGTGGATGCTACAGAATCAGTTCACAGTCAATGTTAATCACCTCCATGCGCTTGCTGTTCTGGTGGCGAGATTTTATTACCAGCAGAATGCAACAGACACTAAACAGGTGTGTCCCTCACAACTCTCTTGGATATCGATTTATTGACCTCTTCCATGTTCCAACCTTGATTGTTTCATTGAATCTTCAACTTGGGTGGACCCAGTAATTGTTGAAAATGTAGATTATCGTCCATATAGTTTTAAGAATAAGTTCTGTCCACAGTTTTGAAATTTCCCCTGTAACAAACAGCAAATTGTTCTCTGCCATTTGCCATATAACTCATGTTAATAGTTCCTCTGCTGAAAGATGCGGGAGGCTCTGGCAGGCTACATGGATAGTACTACTTTCGAGCGCCCATTACTTTCTTGGGTGGTTTATGCAGAACGAGTGGTTCATTCCGAGAGGGAAAATTTTGAAAGACGGCACGGATGGAAGATAAGAGATCAGAACTTAGAAAGCCAGCCTTCACCTGTTCGAGAAGAGTATGCACCCGTTATATTCTGTCAAGAGAACATCTCCCATGTGAATTCACTTGACTTGTTGTCAGGAGAGGTACCTGATCTGCTATTTCCTATTTATACGGTACGTCTTCCTATTTCCACAACACCATTGCTTAATTGGGGCATGTGTTTGCATGTTGCACACAGGAAGATCGAGAGAATGCATTGAAGGCAAGAACTGTTGGAAAAGCTGTAATGTCAGACCCCTTCGGGTTCATACGAACGGAACGGATTGGAGTGATTTTGATATATCCTGTTCACAGATCCACACTCTCACCAAGCATTGGTGTGGAAGAGCGGACTAGAGCCACTGCAGGGTTTGTCTAGTGTTTCTCTTTCTCACAGCATTCCTTAGCGTAATTAGGATCCATCGAATGAATACACGGTTTCCTCCAATTATGATTTCTCTGAGGAACTGGACTAACCATTTACTATGAACGTTTGACTCTTGCTAGAAGCTGCCTGTGAGATGGATTGGATAATATTGGACCTAGTTTCAAATGCTTCAAGTTTGCACTATGCTACTTGACTGAAATTAGTATTGCTTGCCCTAACGGCTTGCATTTCAGACAGACCCGAATTACTTCTTGTTTTCCTGCTTGATTTCTTAGTTCTATATTCTTATTAGTCGACCATTGTGGCTGTTCTATGACATATGCATGATGGTGTTTGTGTGCTGAACTTATTGCAACCTTGATCTTGTGATATAACGGACTTGTAGGAAGATGCCAGCTTGTGCACGCTGCGTTTATGCATATTCCAGATACATAAGTAGGAGTCTCTGGTCAAGATTGCCTTGCATTATGAGTCCAAAATGGTTTTATCTTTCATGAGGATTTGCCCTTGGCTATCTGTATCTTCTCATTTGCTCATCCGTTACTTGATTTAATGGACTATGTTTGTTTAAATTTACAATTGCCTGCAGATATATTGGAGGAGTCTTTCACTTCGAGTCCCTAGTGGAGAACGTACTCTGGCAACTTGGAAATCAGACGGTTTTGGTTACTGTGTATGATATCACAAACTCTTCTTACTCATTGATGTATGGTCACGATTATGTCGAAAGTGACCAGCCCATGATGCATGAGAGCGAGCTTGAACTCGGAGATCCCTTCAGGAGGCACCTGATGATATGCAGGTTAGTCCATCCAATTAGGGTCATTCAGAAAGAAAGAGCTCCCTGTTGGACTGACACTGATCATGCAGGTATCGAGATGCGACATCCTTATCTTGGATCCCAGCCATCATCACAGTCTCAGTCGTCGCCATCGGTTTGTTAGCACCATGTGTGCTCTATGCTGTGGCAATTCACAAGGTAAATATCAGACAAGCCTCCCTCAAAATTCGAGGATTGGGAGTTCAATTGGAAGATGCAAACACGGCCAATTCCCAGGTGATGTTTTCGGGAACTTACCACAAAAGCAGCGTGTGTTGTCCGCTTCCTGGAGAAGACAGCTTTTATGCTAACCATGTCTGATTTTCTATGTCTATAACAGCTCCGAGCTATTGCTTCAGAGATTAAGCAACCTGCTTATATCATCAACCGTATGATAAAACATAATTCCCACATTGTGTTTTCCTTTTTGTCTGCTTTTAATAGCTCCTGTATGATCCTGGGATCAAATCGTTCTTTCATTTTCCCACAGGGACTCTTGCCATGCTCCTCGAGACCCAACTGAGCTCAATCCAGAGGGGCTACATTCAGATTGCTCAAGCTTGTGGAAAGAGGCAGATTGCATTAGTAGACAGAGCCGTGGAATCGCCAAATTTGCCAGTCATAACTCATACCAACTAGAACATGGCCAATCACGAGTCATTAACGTAGGGGATGTTGCTTGGATAGTTTGAGACTGGGTATGTTTGCAGACGCTCCTGCAAAAAGCAAATAAAAACTTTTATGGTGTGCTTGGATAGTTTGAGACTGGGTATGTTTGCAGATGCTCCTGCAAAAAGCGAATAAAAACTTTTATGGGGTGCTTGGATAGTTTGGGATTGGGCACGTTTGCAGTTGCTCCTGCATAAAGCAAATAAAAACTCTTATGGTGTGATTCGACTTTCAACATGGTTAATAACATGGATTGTCACTTTCTGCATTCGCATGTGAAAGCATGCCCCATCTACTGTCGATTCCTTGAAATCACGATGCAATTATCTATTATGGTCAAGACAAACAGATCACTGTCTTCTCTTCCTTGACGAAGAATTCGAAAAATCAAACCTTTGCAAACTAAAACACACGAGGAATCCAAAGTGAAACGAACCCACATTCCATTGATGTTCAATCATGTACATCTACATAACAAAGATTCAAAGCTTCCATAATCAACCCACAAAAGATATCGACCTCTCCCGCTTCAATCAAACACCCTCTAAAAACGATGAAGACCTAAAACACATGTTTCTCTACTAAGCCCTCTCTCCCCGGATCCTCCTGGCGAGCTGGATATCCTTGGGCATGATGGTGACCCGCTTGGCGTGGATGGCGCACAGGTTGGTGTCCTCGAACAGCCCGACCAGGTACGCCTCCGCCGCCTCCTGGAGGGCCGCGACGGCGCTGCTCTGGAACCGGAGGTCGGTCTTGAAGTCCTGGGCGATCTCCCTCACCAGCCGCTGGAACGGCAGCTTCCGGATCAGCAGCTCCGTGCTCTTCTGGTACTTCCTGATCTCCCTCAGCGCCACCGTGCCGGGCCTGAACCTGTGCGGCTTCTTGACCCCGCCGGTCGCCGGGGCCGACTTCCTGGCCGCCTTGGTCGCCAGCTGCTTCCTCGGGGCCTTGCCGCCGGTGGACTTCCGGGCCGTCTGCTTCGTGCGAGCCATTCCGATCGGCGAACTTTCCTTTCCTTTTTCTCGGGAGATTATTTTCTCGGGAAAATAGAGAGAGAAAGCGATTGAATCTGGTGTTTCTTGCGAGCGGCGGAGGAAGATATATATAAAGAAGAGGCGGGAAGGGGCGGAGTTTCGGGATTTGAAGATGTTTTGCGGAGAGGGTGGAGATCTGGCCGTTGGATCGCGGGTGGATTCGACGGGCGAGATTCGTTGTGGTTGGAGTTCACACGGATCGCGATCCGCGAGGACGGCGAAGCGGCCAATAAGGATGCGTCCCGGTGACGAGTGTCGCGCGGGAACTTTCGAAATTTGTCGGGCGTTGAAAAAAAAATTTGCCGACGTGTTCATGAATGCTTTGGAAAGAAAAGAGTTTTATGCGCGTTGTTTGACGAAGGGGGGGAAAATGGGAAAAAATTGAAATCATTTTAGTGGGAAATATGATTAGACAATGAAGAAAGAAACATTGATTTTTTTTTTTATTATAGAAGAGAAAGAATAATTCTAATACATTTGCAAAAATGATCCCAAAAATTGAAATGAAAATGAGAGGGGGGGAAATGGGAAAAAATTGAAATCATTTTAGTGGGAAATATGATTAGACAATGAAGAAAGAAACATTGAATTTTTTTTTAATTATAGAAGAGATGCTGCGCTGAATAATTCTAATACATTTGCAAAAATGATCCCAAAAATTGAAATGAAAATGAGAGATTAGGTCAAGACCATGACGGCATTGTAATGTTGCCATGACGGCATTATCAACCGCTGTCGAGAGTGAAGGGGGAAGAAGACAAGATGGCGGGGGCCAAGCAAATTTGGTAGTGGTCGAACGTAGTCATTTCGCCCAATGTTATCTGGTGGCATCATTCTTGTTGATAAAGATTATAATTTTACCAAATGGTATGAATAAAGCAGTGTCGATGCTCAAACCATATGTATTACATTGTATTGATTTAAGATTGTATATAGGCTTTACATATCTTTTACATTGAACATTGTAGTGCATTCTCTCCCATTTTCTTTAATTTCGAAAGGCAAAATTGAAATGATAATTAAAAAACATGCAATTTTGAAAGCCCGTCCTATAGTCTATGTATGGGTATAGTCTTCATCTAAGTCGGGATAAGCTACAATAATCCAAAATTCTAGGAATTAGGAGGAAGTTAACGAATCACTTAGGTTACGTTTGGTCATCCGGATTTCTAATCGGGATAGGATAGGATATGAAATCCTGGGATTTTTTTATATCCCGTCCATTGTTTGGTGAATCACAGTATTAAAGTTGGATATGTTCACATCATATCATGTACATTTTTTATATATAAATGACATATTATTATAAATTAACCTAAGTGTTCATAAACGGAGATGGTGAAAATCTATCGTAATATTATTCCTTAATTTATTTTTGTTTTTTATTTTATTTTTCCTCTTTTTTAATATTATTTTCATTATTATTTCTTTTTTCCCCTTTCACCATTCTTTAATAAAATTTTATCAAATAGTAAATTGTACTAACATACCTAAAATACAAAAATACCTCAAATATATAATAAATATAAATATTTAATTTATAGATTGAATGTTTATTATAAAATAGAATTAAATTTGAATATATAAATTAAAATAAGATTAATTAAAAATAATTTTTTATATTTTTTATATTTTTAATTATTTAAATTAGAATTCAAATATTATTTATATTGAAATATAATTTCAATTTTGTTAATTTAATAAGTTTGTTATTCAAGAAAAATAATTTTCCTATTATGGACATTAGAAATCATATCCACCTTTAACCCACCTCTCCCATGGGATAATTTTATCCTGTCTATATCCCCATCATATCCGACTTTATCCTGTCCTGAGCGAGTATCAAATGTAGGATAAGATAAATCATATCCTATCCCGAATTTTATCCGGACTGCCAAACGTAGCCTTAGAGGTCAATTGGTCCCGAGATATTAAGGGCCCGCATAATAACATTTTTGTTCCTTGATTTTTTTTTTAATTCTCAAAATAAAAAAAATAGAAATCTATTTGATAACGTCAATTAATTTTTCTGTTCCCCGAAATAAAAAAGTGGCTAGAAAATAGATTGAAATGGAAACAAGAAATATAAAAAAAAAAAAAACATTTTCTTCTTTGGAACAATTTTTAAAAATAAGTCATTTTCTTTTTTTCTTTTATTCTTCTTCCTATTCTAATGGAGACTTGCTGTCCATTGCCAATTGCTAGTTGCTACCTTGCCGGCCATTGCTAGCTAGAGAAGGAGAAAGAAGAGAGGAGAAAAATAAAAATATAAAAAGGTATTAAAATAATAAAAGAAATTCTATGGCAAAAAAAAATATTATTCATACTAAATGCATTTTGTTCTTTTTTTTTTTAATTTCAAAAATAGAAATTTTGTATAGTTATCAAACGCATTATTTTGTTTAGAAATTATTACAGATAATAGAAATAAACAAAAAATATTTTGAAAAGAAATTGTTCCCTAGAATAGAATAGATGTTACCAAACGCATCTCAAGTTTCCAATTCCAAGGTCCCAATTACACTAGGTGAAGGTCGAGCACCTCTATCTCGCTCTTGCGGGACCACATTCCTTCATTAAATTCTTCCATGCACTATCATAGGACTTCCTAATGTATAGTTTTCTTTCGTTTTTTTGAACCCTTAAAAGTAACGACTTCATCAAGTTTACTTCATGTTTAATTCATAATATGCAAATGCGTTTAGAGCACATCAAACAATGTCGACGATTTCCGATCCGTGCCAAAGCGAGCAGAAATGAGCATGAATCCAATGCCCTCACATCAATCACATGGATTCTACGTTCGAATGCGAGACAATCAAAGGGGGTCGAATCCAATCCCATCAGAACAACGTTTGAGCATAACATGTTGGAAATTTCCTATAATATAAACTTACATTAATTAATTGATTTTTATTTTAAATAATTGGGTTAATGGATATTCCGATTTTTTTAAACCCTTAAGTGATATTATTGAATTGGGTTTTGGCATCTATTAATAATGAGCATAATTAAGCAACAAAATGTAAGCAATTGTATTTAAAACGTACTTTTATCCACATCTGATCTTTCCTAAAATGAATCATTTGCCCTTTGACGAGAACTGAGCTTCTCACTAAGAGAATCGTAAGCTTCATTTCGATATCGAAGGTAATGAAGACTGGGAAATCGATTGATGATTGGTCGATCTAAGGTTTACAAATAGAAATTAGGGAAAACACTGGCGAAAAAGCCCATAGCGGGCATGCCATGCTTTACTTACCAATCTCTTTTGTCCTAATCCAGAATGGCTAAGTTCATAAAGGAGAAAACCAAGGTTTGGGTATTCTTTGGCAACGGGTGCTCTTTATCAATTCTACTTCTGTCTATTGGTGAGTCTCATGTGGTACCAACCCATGGATTTGCTGAAGCCCGTAATGAGAGGGGCTCAGTTGATACACTATTGATAAGATTTGCTAGATTCCCTCTCTAACATTAAAAACTACTATACTTAAATATGTTATAGAAAGGAAGATATGACATTTCTATAGATCTCTGATTATAAACAGGTTGATCTATTTATCTTCAAGTAAAGGAATGGCTCAAACAGATATGTTTTTATTCCGCCGTGCATATCGATTTTGGTATTTCACAATTATATATGGATCTAATTGTTCTTAATTAATTAGTTGTTTATGTGGATAATTTTCTACAGAATACGCATAAATTCAATACCAAATCAATCACCACACTTTATGCATACACACCTTAACATTGTTCGAATGCAAAACAAGCAAAATGAGGTATAGAATCCACGTGCAAGCATCTAATTTCATTCTTCGAATCCTAATGTTAAGCATACTAGATTTTGGAAAATGTTAGGTGGTCAAAGAGCATTTACTTTTGTATATATAGCCTACTTGCAAAATAGGTCTCGAGTTTTGCCATTTATATATCTATAGAGCCTTGGACTATAGTACTAATTTTGGCCCGTCGTGAATATAACTTGGTCGTGTCATCTTAGGGTGACACTAACTAGATATGGAAACGATAAAAAGTCTAAGTCCCATCTAGTATCCCTTACTATTCCAAAACCCGTTATGAATTTTGATCGGATATTCCAAACCTACCTAGATTCCTATCATGTACTCAGAACCCGCCATAGTATTTTGTAATAAACAATAATCTTATCATAAATATAGTGCAATCAATCTTAGATTTGCAAAAGGAACTATTTATTTGAAACTCATGCATTTAGATTTCCAATTAAAAAACCACGAAATCCAACACCCAAAAAAAAAAAAAAAAGAAAGAAAGAAAAGATCGAAAGTTTAAGATTCAACAACTAATAATTAGAAGTTAGGTACGAATGATGGCGGGCATTGAAACATGTTACATTTACTAAATTTCGTTTCCAACGTTCATAAATTCGTACAAGTAACCTCAAGAGTTTGAGTGGAGTAAGGACAATTTGAAAAAAAAAAAAAATCCCCTAGACCATTATAAATATTGATACGGTTAATAATATCATGTATGTATTACTCAATCACCTTACGAATATAAGAAAAACAAAAAAGCGTTTTACCAATCATATATTTCAGGTCCCAGTACAGGTTTTCAAGCTATAAATTCCCAAAACCGTCTCAAAACCTTATAAAATTTTAAGCAATTAAACCAAGCCCATCCCGCTTCCCCAAAATCACTCTCCATATACCGGTTTGAGCGGACCGGGCGACGTACTCTATTATGCCCATCCTGCTTCCATCCCTTGCACTACTCCTCATCGTTCTCTACTAATTATTTTGTAGGTGGGGGTCGCTCTCACCAAGATTTTTAATTTCACTCATATGATATCGATAGGATTTTTCTTCAATTCAATTTCAGTTTGATCACATTAGGATGCCGACTTTTTAGTGGCGAACGCAGGAATTAAGCTTAGTGGGGCCGAGATAAGCTCAAGCAGAGATAAAAAAAAAACTTAAAATTTTTAAAAAAAATTAATTTAGGAAAATTGTACGTGAAAAAGAAAAAAAGAAAAAAGAAGATTCACGAAGTAAATTTAAATTAGCATCTAGCGAATGGCGATGATGGGACGGTGGTGGCCATCGCCATCAGCCCTCTCTTAGGTCTGTTGCTGTGGTGGGGCGTGACCCTTTTCCATTGACATTTTCATATGCGCATCTCTCCTTGGATGTTTATGCAATTGATCATGAGGTAATCTATATGCCACTATCTTTTCAAATAGTAAGAGATCTCCATTGAGCAATTCAAGTTCACGTTCCATTTATTATTGAATTCGAGTCTAAGTTGAAATAACTTGATGGAGCATCATATTGAGTTGATGTTAAGTTTGTTAATGTGTGTAAGTGGAGTTGTTCAAAAGCTCGGTGTTGCAATTATTGTAGGTAAAAGCAAAGTTGTCATCGAGGTGACTGGCTCCATGGTACAAGGGTCAGCTGTCTTCTATGAGGTCATGAGTTCGATTCATATGGATGACTCTCTTTTAACTCATTTTGTTCTACTTGCTGGTGAGGATGCAACACTGTCGCGAGTGGTGTGAAGTTAGGGAGTCACTAGTACCAATTGCCTCTCTCTATCCTTTTTAGCTATTAATAAATAAATAAATAAATGCTAAAGTAGAGTCAAGTTGGAGTACGCAGCAGAAACACTTGATGATATTTAGCACGGACTTTGTAAAATATGGCCTCACAAATCTAATTCAGTTTCAATATGCTTTATATACTACAAACATAAAGTTCATGGATTTCTACTCTTCGTTTGGTTCAAATCTAAGATCAACTTTCTAAGTCGAGTCGAGCTCAAGATTTAAGGACATGATACTATATTCCTATACTTGAGCTTGAGATAGGGCAACTAGCTTTGTAAGTCTCCTATTTTCAAGTTGTGTTGAGCCCAAATGCCCAATGCACTATAATACCTCAATTTGACTTAGCTCAATTGCACCTATACCTTAGGCCCTCAATTCACTATAATGTCGCGTCTGCATCCTCGATAATTATAATAATACCGACACTAAAAGGATCCAACAGGATAATGATACGAGATAACTTACAACCTAGGGAAACAAATTATCGTAATTAGATTAGTACCAAATGCCGATGGCTAGTCAACATAATCAGTAGAAACGCACATATAAAACTATACATATATACATATATAAAAGTACGAAAAAAAAAGGGCTACGGCCATAATGGAATCCGCTTTAGCTGGAAAGCGAACAAACCGGGAAGGACAAATTGCATGGCATTATACGAGGAAAGCATATGGACAGCTTTTGTCTTTGTTTTTTCACTTCGAGACGGCTCTTTTCAATGGCGAATTGCAGCATTTCCAGAGCACCACAAAGCTAAGTGCCAACAACAATGACAACATCAATCTTAGATGGAAGCGTCGTGTCGCTTTCGCTTTCGAAAAAGCAGAATTTTGCAATGCCTCTTGGTCGGATCGATTCGCTTCGTTGCTACTTTTGTTGCTCTATATTATTCCTTTTAGGACGGACGGACAAAAGGAAGAGAGAGATGCGAAGCCCTTCTTCTTCTTCTTTCTTTTGTTTCTATCTGTCGCCCGTGGGGGGATGGGTTGAACGGTGAAAGAGCGTGAAGGTTCAGAATTCGAGCTCGAGCAGTTCCAGTTTAATTTGAGTTTTCAGTGAAACTGAATGACTAAGTCGAGTTGAGCCGAACTTCGAGTTTGTTGAAAACCTATTGGAGCCGATCTCAAGTTTGAAAAATCAAGCTTGAAGAGCATATTGAGGCTTGAATATTGAGCTTCGGGTTGGATACCGAGGCTTCAAAAATCAACCTCAAAGCTTCAGGTCGCAAGTGATATGGAATAGTTACAACTCAATCCGAACATTTAGCAATGGGTGTGAGACTCTTATTGCAATTAACATCAAGAGCATCGCCCTTCCCTACCCTTTTTATCTATGAATAAGAAAAAGGTTAGGAAGGGTCAAGTTGGGGCACGTAGCAAAAATAACGAATGATATTGAGCTTGAACTTTTATATAAATATGCACCTTTTTCAAAGTTCAAATTTAAGACCAATTTTCTAAGTCAACATGCGCCCAAATGTACGATCCACTAGACCTTATTCGACTTATCTCAGTTACAGGCTCTCAATTTATTTCTCGGACCCGTAAAATGTCGCCGCTTCATCTCCGATAGTTATAATAACATGGACACTAAAAGGTCAAACTGGATAACGAAACAAGATAACTCGTGACCTAGTGAAACTAATCATCGTATTCTTTTTAGTGACCGTAGTGCACATGGCTTTTCTAGAGATGCGCTTGAAGTAACTTTAATAAGCTAAGAAATGGAATCCGCTTTTGCTGGAGAGAAAGAACAAGCCGTGAAAGGACAAACTCCATGGCACCCATCCGAGGAAAGCAGGGAACAACCTTTTCTTTCTTTCTTCGCTCGGAGACATAGTCTTTCCCTAAGAAAAGAATGAATTGCAGCACTTCGTACTGCGGAAAAGCGAAGTGACGGTAACGATTATAACTCGATTTTAGATGGAAGCGTAGTGTCTCTTTCGCCTTGCGAAAGAAGCAGAGTTTTTGCCAATGTGGGCTTGGTTGGATCGATTCGTTTTGGGACAAGCAAAAGAGGAGGAGATGAAGATGCGGAACCCTTCTTTCTTTCTTTTGTTTCTGCACTGTCTTTCTACTGTTGAGAGCGTGAAAGGCTTCGAGCGAATTTATCATTTACTTTTCACACATGTTCAGGGTGGAAGTGAGCCAAGCTAGTAATTCGAGTTCGATTTGCAGATCATATTCAGGCTTCTTTGCTTTTGTGTTTGCGGATTAGGGCTCGAGCTTGATAATACTCGACTCGAGTGGATCTCACCCAAACCTGATCGAGTAACTGTATTTTACTTCTTTATACGTATGTGCACACGTATGAGTATGAATAGATAGATGAAAATTGTTATACTCGGTTATAGTGTACTTTTAGGACTTTGAGCTTGAGCATGAGCTTGAGTTCAAGTTTAATTCGACTTTCGAGTGAAACTGATTGACTTATTAAGTGAAGTTGAGCCAAACTCGAGCTTATTAAAAACTTATTTGAGTCGAGCTTGAGTTTGAAAAATCAAGTTTGAATAGAGTATTGAGACTTTGAATCTTCAAGCTTAAGCAACTTCAATTGAGTATTGAATTGTGTTGACTAGACTTGGCTTGACTACTCCAGTAAGTATATATGCATTTCTTGACATATATACAATAAATGTATAGTGATTCTTTCTTGTAGATTATTTAGGAAAATTGTCAAAAAAATCTTAAACCTATTATATGATAGCTAATCAGTCTTGAATTTTTCAATTTAGTCAATTTAGTTCTAAACCTTTAGATAATTTGTCGATTTAGTTCTTCTAACCCATTTTGGCCATAAATTACTAACATGGACCAACTATCCTCTATGAAATAGTCGGTGCCGACTTAGACAAAATTTGAATTTTTATTATTTTTTTTTTTTTGCACCATTGGTCAGCAAGGGTGGCAAAGGCATTGGCTGGCTAGTGACCCTTACTAGCCACAAGGGAGGGCTCACATGCCTTGCCTACCACTGGATGATGGTCGGTGCGGGCTTTGCAAGTCTCACTCATGATTCTCACAACAACCTTCACCGGCCAACAATGAAAAAGAGAAAATAAAAGAATAAAAGAAAGGATCTCAAAATTTATAACAAAATAATTTTTTTGAAAAAATGAGAAATTGTTTACGTTGTACTATCCGACTTCTATGTAAGTAATATCCAGCCAAAATTAGTTGGAACAACTACATCGGTTAATCATTAAAATTTTTATGACTAAATTGGGCAAATTAAAAAAATTACAATTGAATTAACCGCCATATAATAAGTTTTGTACTTTTTGGATAATTATCCTGGGATTGGTTATCTCTCTAATTCTTCCCATAGTTTTTCTTTGGCCTGTAAGGCCATGTTTGTTTAATTGTGTTTCTGTTCCCCGGAACAAAAATTTATGTTCTTTTGTTCCAGGGGGGAACAAAAAAGAATAAACGCGTTTGTTTATATTTTTGTTCTCGAAACAAATTTGGAACAAAACAAAAAACAAGAAAAATCTTGTTTCTTTTTTTTTTTTCTCCTTCTTCTTCTTCTTCTTCTTTTTTCTTTGGCCGACGACCTCATCGGACCTCCATCATCCGGAGCATCGACCGAGCCTCGCCGTGGGAGGCGAGGCCGCCCTCGTCGGCCATCGGCCGGCGAAAGGAAAAAAGAAAAAAAAAAAAAAAAAAAAAGGAAAAAATATATATATTAAAAAATTAAAAAAATAAAAAAATTACACAAGTTTACCAAAAGTGTTTATGTTCTTTTTTAATTGTAGGAACATAAATTTTGTGCGATTCCAAACACGCATTTTTCTAAAAAATTGTTCCTTGGAATAAAATGAATTTTTTTATTTTTGTTTTAACAATTTTTGAACAAAAACGTTACTAAACACACCTTAACTGTAAAGCAAAGTTTGTCATGCTGTTCTTCATGACTAGTCAAAGTTCATTGATGATGGAGCTCACACAATGCCCGGAATGGACCCAACTATTCAACCTATTTTCATGCTACATCAAAACCTAATGATTTGTCAGCCGGTTAACATTAAAGTTCTTCAAAAGTTGGCCAAAAGATAAAAGATCACAAAAATGAATTATTTCAAACAGCTCATCGACTCAGCAGAAGTACATAAGAAAGTAGTTACTAGTCTATAAACATGTCGACGCCTAGGTTACATTATTTTTCTGTCGATTCCCCTTTAACTTTTCGTTTTAAGATAGGTTATTTAATAAGGTTGTCTTCAAAACTTGGAAACACGTATGAAAACTTTAGAGTAAAGCTCGCACCAGCTCAATTACTGGTGACGCCTCTCGTGAATAGAACTATAACGGATCTTTTCCTCGGAAAGATATTGGAAAATGAAACAAGTTCTAAGAAGGGCTTCGGTGCACAATAGTTTAAGTAAGTTTAAGATAAAGGAAATTGGTATTCAAAATGAAGTAACATATGGGTTTTGAAAGTAAGTCGGTTGTCCTGGCAAATTGAGTATCCAATTAGAAAACATATTGTGCGAATCAATTTCCACCAATATAGTATTGTCCTTATAATTCTTAGGTTAGGATGAGAAACAAGTGAGGGGATCACGCTGCTTCGGTGCACAATAGTTGGACTAAGTTTAAGATAAGGAAAATTGATATTCAAGTAACATATGGGTATTGAAAGTAAGTCAGTTGTCCTGGCAAATTGAGTATCCAATAAGAAAACATATTGCACGAATCAATTTCCACCAATATAGTATTGTCCTTATAATTCTTAAGTTGGGATGAGAAACAAGTGAGGGGACTGAGGGGACCACGCTGCTTGCTCCCGTGCCCATTTCCTGGTACATCCAGCACATATCAAATGTAAGTCGCGCCATGCATGTCTTTACCCTACTTGCTCATCCTCCCTCTCCCACTCCCTCCCTCCTATTGACAAGGCTCAATAATGTTGATAAGCCTAGATTGCGATTTTCGTCGTAATTTGAAGACTCGGATTTCTCCGTGGAGACTTGATCGATGAAAATTAGGGCTTGCTCGACTTAGATTGTCTTGAATCTGAGGTTGTCACAGCACGTCATCTGTCATCCTCGACCGAAGATGGGGTAAACAGAGAGAGGGTCGAGAGGGGGGAGGGGGGTAACTTACGTAATGATTTAAACATACAAAGTTCGATTTTCAAAAACTAAAATATGATACCTTATAATATGAACAACTATATAGATAGATTGTCCTATCCAACAAACATCAATCAAGAATCTACTACAATAACTTTTTAAAAACAAATTTATCATCTTTAGCATCAACTTCCCCTCCTTCCTTTCTAGTGGAGCAGGTGAATGTTTTCTTTTTCGTCCTTTTAGGGCTATGATTGAACTCAAAGACGACACGCACCAAAAAAAAAGGAGGGTTCGGTATCGATCGGAAGTTGTGTTTTGGCTTGTAATGGAGTTCACGGTCCTTTGTCTCCTTCCACACACAAAACCCTGGCTAGCTTGCAAATTACAAATGCATGTGTAGAAATATGACAACAAGTGGTAGGTCACGGCGAAAGAGCACTCTTCATTTCCCTTCTTCTTTTCAATTTCCTTGATAAAAGTACATTTTGAACATGGATATCGAGAACTACCCGCGAGTAAATCGCGGTTCCGTTCGGTTATGTGAACAATCGCGCATGTGGGTAAAGATAAAAAGGGTGTGCAAAAATTGTTTAATTATCAAGTTGAGTAATTAAGACGATGGGCAAAATTGATGTCTTCTTATCCACATATGCACTTTCTCGTTGGCTTAGGGTTTTCCTATACTCCCGACTCGGAAACCGATGATTGCGGGTTCGATTTTTGTTTTGAGAAATTGGGACTGTCGTGCGAGCTCCCCCCTGAATAGCTAAGTATGGCCGTGCCCCGGTCGTGAGAAGAAGAATCTCATCGAATAAGAAACGGGACCAAATATTTTGGTTGTTTTTTTTTTTTTTTTGGTGGGTGGGGGGGAGTGGTCACGGCGGGCTGGCTGCCGTGCGAGTTCCCCTTCGAATAGCTGGCTAAATACGGCCGTGCCCGGGTCATGAAAAGAAGAATCTCATCGAGAAAGGAAACGGACAATATTGTTTATTTTGAAAAGATCCCATGTTAGGGCAAAAGAAATGACAATGGGTGAGTAAAAGGACAATGGTTGTCTTTAAGTGAGGGTTGAACAAAAAATACAACTTCAGTAGATTCTTTCGTCCGTAAATGCATGTCGTTTATTGGGGTTTTCTCTAACTCTGATCATTTCACTTCAAGCATATGAAAATTCTACCAAGTTGCTTTGTCTTATTTGAAAGAAAAAGGAATGATTTTGGTTGTTTTGAAAGTGACAACTCGAAATGATCAGAAAACAGCAAATAAAATTCATTTCAGCCCTCCTTCGCCACTTCATTTAATTTTAATTTATTCGATTTTATGCTTTTGGTGCCGACCGGTATGATCATACTTTTCGTTGCTTTGTGATCGCTCATCAGTCTCTTAGAAACTACCCAACTAAACGAGAAACCACCTAACTTGTATCCTACTATTTTTACAATAATTCGAAATGACTATCCAGAATTTTGCAACCACCACGTTGAAATATCTCATCATTTATCTCTAAGTTCGTATCCGAATTTCTAACTAGGGACCTTTTGACCCGAATTCCCGTCATGGACGGTAATGGACTTGATTTCTAATGGGTCAAATTTCGACCCAAATTCACGCGCATCCGTGCCGGAAAAAGAGTGGGTTTTTTTGGTTAAAAAGCAAGTGGGGTTCTACCGAACAGGAAAAAAAAAATTGAACCTACTACTGATGAAAAGTTGTATGATGAACATATTATAATGTCGTTGATTGAGCAAAGATTGAAGAAGCTTTTTGCATGTGGAGGTTGACAAATCTGGGTAGCTTTTCCGGAGGGGGTGGTTGGATCAGAAAGTTAATTTTCCCAATAGATTAGACTAAAGAAGATGGTAAAGTTTTGATTTTTCTAAGCAAAGTAGTCATAGGGAGGAACGAACTCAATATTCAACATTTTCCCCCAATCCTATCTGGAATTCCATTTTCAGTATATTATTCCTAAGTGAATCTTATTTTATATTCAATATATTCCCTCTATCAAAAATGCCATTATCTTCCTTGAAAGCATTCCAAATGGACTAATCCAAAATTCAAATAATTGGGACTTAAATAAAAAAAAATATTTATATGGGATGTCACAGGCAATTGTAACTTCTAGTGAACTGCAAGAGACCCAAACATTAGGTCCCCCACTTGAGCAAAAAAATGAAATTGGACAGCTCACTATATTCTTTTTACACTGTTACCCTCCAAAAATGCCGACTTTTTGAGTACTTCCAATGCACAAGGATTGAAGATATTGTTGGTTGACTGATGCACAATCAGAATGTACTCCTTGAGTTTTGAAATTGCGATAAACTCATTTATTCTTTCACAAATTGTAAGAACTTTGAAAACCCGTTTACTAAATTTTCCAATGGGTACTTCAAGAAGGGTTCGAATTTTGACCCACTAGAACTCGTTACTCTTGAAATCGCCTGATTACAATTTTTGGTGAGGTGAAAGAACGATGCTATTGATTCGGGATTCAATTTCTTGGCGAAGCCTGGTTTAGGCTGCTAAACAAGTTCTTGATGCATGTGTTGAAATGGATTCAAAGCGTGGAGCTTTTTGTTCCCACCAGGGCAATGCACGACATGATTACACCAACCCAGCAACACAGGGGGGCTTCTAAAAGCCACCAAAAGTGCACTCAAACAACCCACCTACAACACCATCATCCTAAAGACTTTATAGTGGAAGAACATATGATGATGGTCATTTTTAGTACCGATTGCAATCATGGGTCAGCAGCAGTTTCATCAGATCACTTTAGAACGTTCAATTCGAACCCAATTCCATGTCCCTCGTCCTGCGCACCAGAGGGAAGGGAAATTTCAAAGGGGGCAGTTTCGTGAATCTGCCCCACCACGGTGGCTGTATCTTTGGCTTCGGTTTGGAGTGCAAACCACTCGTCCCTGCTCTCTCTTTTGGTCCCTCTCTCTCTCTCTCCCTCTCTCTGCTTCACATGCCTCTCCTTCATCGATTGACAGAGACAAAACCTCCTTAGGAATTGCAACTCTCTCTTGGTCCCTCCCTCTCTCTCTCTCTCTCTCTCTCTCTCTCTCTCTCTCTATCTGTGTGTGAATTTCTGGTTTTCCAAGATTCTTCACCGGATATTATCACCATATCTGCAAAACCCAATCCACCCGTTGGATACCCACATGCTCAAATCTCTCTCCGTCTCTCTTGCGAGCGCACACTCGATCGCTGTGGCTCTCCTTTAGCCATCACTGAAAATAAATTTCTTTTTCTGACCTCCTCTTATTTTTCAGTTTTTCTGAAGGGGGACTCTTCCTTTTGTTGTATTAGCTGGAGTTACATGCTCCACCCCCGCTCCCCTGTTTCATGGCTGCATCAGCTCTGTCCCAATTATTCGGCGACCAGAACAGGGGCCAGGAGGTCAGCAGGCAGGAGATACAGGCCGCCATTGCCAAGGCTCTGGAGCTCCGGGCTCTCCACGCCGCGCTCATGCAGGGCAACAGCCCCGCCAACCTCCGATTCCCCGCCGCTTCCCCTGCTCCTACCTCCGCCGCCTCCTCTCATCTCTCTGCTCAAGACTACCCTGTCTTCACGCCCGTAAGCTTCTCTTTCGCTTCTCTCTCTCTCTAGAGAATAGTTCTTATTTTCCTTTTTGGGTTTTTCTTTTCCCTTATCAGTGACTTGTTATTGAAGTCATTCTGCATGTGCTAGTGGTGAATTGGGTGCTTGTGTTTCCCTTTTTATTGAAGTCATTCTGCATGTGCTAGTGATGAATTGGGTGCTCGTGTTTCCCTTTTTTTCTTTTATTTCTCCAATGCAGAGCCAGCCGGAGAATGCAAAGTTTATTTTACGCGTTTCACCTTGGCCAACCTCCGTTTCTTATTGTGCTCTGCTTGCGTAATTGGAAATTGTGTAGTGTAATCTATTCCTTTGCTTCTTTCTTAAGTAAAAGAGTGCGGAAATTTATTAAATATTTATCTTCACGAAGCTTGATGCCCCGACCTTAGATCCGGTGAACTGAATTCCAAGGTTTTGACAGAGCTATGAAGACGACCCTCTGCCGGGGTACCCTCCGGTTCCAGTGAAGGGTCGAACGATGTCGGGAACTTGGGATGAAATTGGACTGGGACTAGGGAATATGGACGAGAGTGTTATATCCGACTACCGGAAGGAAAATTCGTCTTCGAGAAAGGGCTTCCATTCCCATCTGGCGAGCTTAGAATCGCACGTATGTCCCACCGACGATCAGAAATCAGTCACTGGCTCTTGCACGAACAATTTGGCCATCCCCGAGACCTCCCCTAGGACCGATTTCTACAAGTCGTACCGGAGAAAGAGCATGGATGATTTGAAATCCGTATCGTCCTGCAATAAGTGCAAGCCCGCAGTTATAACCTCTGAACCGGATAATGTCCCTAGGACCAGCAAGAACTCCAACATCGTCGTGCCGCTCACGAATCCTCTCTCGTCGGCTCATTCGCAGACGAAGAACCGGGGAGTCTTTTCGTGGTTTCTCCCACGGCTAAAGAAGAAGAATAAGAACGAAAATTCCCCGAACCGAACCGAATCCGAGGAAGTATCTCAGATTTTCAAGGACTTGGGGATAGTTTCGATCGAAGCATTGAAGAAAGAGCTGATTGAGGCGAATGAGCATAGAGATGCTGCGCTAATGGAGGTGGCTGAGATGAAATCTTCGCTTGGGGAGCTGAGGCAGAAGCTGGATTACCTGGAGACTTATTGCGAGGGGCTCAAGAAGGCTTTGAGGCAAGCGACACAAGGGAAAGATTCTCAAATTTCCGAAAAGCCCAGGACGTTTCCTCTGAAGGGAAATTCCATAAATGGGAACGAAGAAAGTTTGATGCCTGTGAGTGAGGAAGTAATGACCGAGGGCTTCTTGCAAATGGTGACCGAATCGAGGTTATCAGTGAAGCAATTTTGCAAAACCTTGGTTGGTCAGATTGAAGAGACAGACAGTACCCTAATGGAGAATTTGAATACGCTGCTCCGGCCCTATAAGCTTTCTCTGAACTCAAAGTACTCGAAGGCGGTGTTGTACCATCTGGAAGCTATAATAAACCAATCGCTTTACCAGGACTTTGAGAACTGCGTGTTCCAGAAGAACGGTTCGCCTAAGATCCTAGACCCTCAACAGGATCGCCAAGCGCAGTTTACATCGTTTGTAGCGCTCAGAAATTTAAGCTGGAACGAAGTTCTGAGGAAGGGCACTAAGTACTACAGCGAAGAGTTCAGCAAGTTCTGCGATCAGAAGATGAGTTGCATCATCACGACCTTGAATTGGACCAGACCGTGGCCAGAGCAACTCCTGCAAGCGTTCTTTGTGGCCGCCAAATGCATATGGCTGCTTCATCTGCTTGCCTTTTCTTTTAGCCCACCAATCGGGATTTTGAGGGTCGAAGAGAACAGAAGTTTTGATCCGCACTACATGGAGGACATACTCGTGGATCGGCAGAGACAGCACAGTTCGAGCCGGGTGAAGATCATGGTGATGCCCGGATTTTATGTTCACGATAGGGTGTTGAGATGCAAAGTTCTTTGCAGGTACAAATCAGGATCATAAGCAATTATATAAATGGCATTTCTTTGTCTGTACCCTTTGTTGTATTCACTTCTTTTGCGCGCGATTTCGAATGGATAAAGTCTGTTAAGTCTCACAGTGCATGCCAATAAATGGAAAAAGGGGTGCTGTTTAGTGTTTATTGCTTCAATTCCCATACTTTTGCATGTTAGAACAGGAAAGTGTTTAACCTTTTGTATCTACAGTTTGAGAAGGCCTCTATGAGTCAGATTTGGTTTTACTTATTGTTAGTTGGCACCTACCAGAAAGGTTCAAGTTTATAGTCTTTTGTAAAATGAGGTTTTTGGCATTGCTGCATTGCATGACAAATCAGATTTTTTCATGGGAACACAAAAGTTATATACCTTGATTAAACCCCATTCAAGCGACAAGCCCTCTTTCTGCAACATTGTACTTTGGTAGCAAAGAAGCAATGTTAACACAGGAAAGTAGAAATAACTGTTCTGCTGTTCTTGTTGCGGTTCACGTCATTTTCCAGTCACTTCTTCATTGCCCTTTGATTGCGCCTTGTCATCAAAGTGTCATGGTACAATGCTAACTTGAATTGATGTGGCTCAGTCGAAACTTGCAATTGCCGAGCTATTTATTGCTTGAAAAAATACATTCTATTTTCCTTTCAATGTGCGAAAATGGAGCCGTAGAAATCTCATTCCGACCGCTGTTGATTCATCTACACAGCAGAATTGGCAGATTAACTTTCCTCTGTTGCACGTAAATACATGTCCCGGCTTTTCTGGTAGACAGCGGAAATCTTCCCTTGAGAAACCACTTGTTATCACCGATTGCCGACCATGTTGCTGCGTCCCAGCTCGGACAGAAAAAACTTAATCGACGGATGCTGAAAATGGTATTTGGTCTTCATTACCGTCTCATGGCGGGACACCTTGAACCCACTTTCTTCACTCACTTCCAACATGCATTCGATAGAACTCATCTTTGATCTCGTGAACGGAGCTATAAAGATGGTGACCCGCCATTTCTACGTCACGATAGACCCACATTTTGGGCAATACCTGGACATTTGCCCACGAACCAGGAACATGTCTCGCCATGTTTCGCGTAGCAGGTGCTTCTCGGAGCGTCCCGATACTGCTGCTGCACCCCAAGAATCTTCCTCGTGCGCTTTTCCAGCTCGCCTCAAGGGTCCAGGCTGATGCAATTTACTTGGAAGTTGATCGCACAGGGATTGAACTGGTTCAGGCAGCTGGACAGAAAACCAGCTTGGCCCTTGCTTTTGACCACAAAGGCCCAATCTAGACCGCGGAACGATATCAAAGATTCAAAATAGCATCACGGGGTTTGAAAAAATTGGGTTAGGCCTCGACATATAACCCACAAGATCGGTTCTTTCATGTGAGATTCGGCTCACACAGCGCAACACGCATTATCCCCAAATGATGCGTCTCCGCCATGGCCCTCGAAGCTTATAGGGGCAAGAACTTCATCAGGGTCGTTATTGCTCCAGTGGGTGTTCAAAGAAAGCCCAAATTCAAAAGCCCAATATTGCTTATATAAGAATGGTCACTCATGAGAAAGTATTCAGGGGTTTCGTAACGTCACATCAACTACCAATGTGGTTGATGTGGCTCGCATTTATATTCTTAGATTCAACTATTGATTGACACATCAATAGTGATTGGGAAAGGACATGAATTTTCTTAGTCTTCCTCCTCCATCTTAAGAGCACCGCCCCGTCTGGACATTCTACACTTATCGTCCATCCACAACCGCCGCTCCAGCCGAACGTCTATGGAATTGAGAATCTAATTTGGGATTCCACCGCCCAAGTTGCCGCAACCTCTATACTTGAGCTCATTGTCTCGCCATGGTTGCCATGCCACTCGACTAGTCCAATGCTATTATGCCTCTAGATCTTGCCACGATCGGCTTGTCCATGGTCGCAACAAGCGAGGTCCACTAAATCTTGCAAATTTCTAGAGCTGAAGCCATGACAATACCTTCGGGATTTGGCCGCGAGAAATGAATGAGGTCAAGATCCCGATAGTGAACTTTCAGATTTGGCCATGACCGACTTGTCTGTGGCTGTGATGGGTGATAGGTGACTTGGCTTGCATGTGGCACTGGCAACTTCATCGGTGGTGACAATGGGTGAGGCATGGAGATCCGACTTAAGGTGACCAAAGATAGAGAAGGAAGAGAGAGAAAAATTGAATTTTTTATTTTTTCAATGTCTATGTGTCAATTTGTAAGTGAGTTTAAGGAAATAAAAGCTCAACATATCACTATCTTATATGACGATATGAATGCACCGAATATTTCCTCCTAACACTGTACTAAAATTGAGATGGCCTACGATATAATCAATGTACGAAAATATTAAATGAGATCCCCACATGAGTCTTAAACAATAATCATTGTATTATTTTATATATCTATATGAGCATGAAATTTTTATAGAGGAAGTAATATGCAACGATCACAATAAAATACATATTTCATCAATTGAATCTTTGTGAAGCTTGTGAGTAAGAAAGAACCATAACAAAATAAATAATAGAGCTGTGAATTCATTAATTAGCACTTTTTTTTTTTGAAAAATAAAACTTTCCCCCGTAATCCGGTCGGTCCGCAGTAGATTGCGGTCGACAAGGAAAGAGAGGGTTTCGAACTTTGCTCCTGCGCCTGCGGACCATACGTTGGACTCGGCGTTCGGTCTCAATCATTTTGGTTGCAGATCGCTTTCGTTCACGGCGAAGTAAAGACGACGTTGATTTTTCTCTTTTTCCTGCTCACTTTGTTATCGCCCCCCATTATGGAAAATTAAAGAACTTGGCTTTTGGTATGACCCCATATCGTGTCTGATCTCTTACTTTCCTATTCAAGAAGTTGGAAAACCCTTTTACTAGAGCCTTTTGTTTTTGAATATTTGTACCGCCGGAATACTCCAATATTCTTATTATAAAAAGTAGATTATTTAGAGCGGGAATGAAAATCGGAGATAAGCAGTTTCAAGTTCTGTATAGGTTCCACCTAAAATCTGGAACCTACTCCTTTAAACATGTTTATTATTTTTTGAAATTTGGAATATATTTTGCCACGGGTTCTAATAGGTTCTAAGATTTATTAAGGTTCCACATATATTATTAATTGAACAATTGCAATGAATCATTATTAATAATAACCACAATTTACCGTTACAATCCACTAACCACAACTTATATATAGAAGCACGAATAATATAAAACATTAATAAAGTAAAAATCTCAGTTATAAAATGAAAGCTCGGAGTAATGGTTCTAGATTATACACTCATTATCGAACACCACTGAATATCGAAAGATCGCATGAAAATATAAATCAAGAAAAACACAACAACTTGTTTCGAATTCTAGGTTCTAGGTTCCACTTACCTAGAACTTGAGTTTCTACTCGTCGAAACAAGTTCTTCAATTTATAAAACCCGAAACATACATTGCATACTTTGAAACTTGGAACCAAATAAGTTTTCACCGGTTCAGCTTCTTCGATTTCACGTTCTGCCCTGAAACCATGCTCACTCCTAATGAATACCCATTTTATTTCTTTGGTTTGAAACAAAAACCCATTTAGTAAAATAATTTAATTTTTCTATTTTCGGGATACATTTTGGAATAAAATGAGAAGTAGAAATTTTTTACTTTTATATTTCTAAACATAAATGAAAAATAAGAACTTTTCTCATTGCTTGCCCCAAGTAGTGGGCGGGCGGGTGGGCCGCGCTTTGTTGCCACCACCTACCATTTGCCATTTGCCGTTCTCACCACTTGCTGCTCGTCATTTATCCTCCGCCACCACTCAAAAGGGAGATATTTAAGAAGGTATAATAAACGAATTTCTGTCATGAGAAATGAAAGATCGAAGTAATGGTTTCAAATTATACACTTATTATCAAACACCATTGAATATCGAAAGATCACATGAAAATATAAATAAAGAAAAACATGAAAAATTGTTTCAAATTTTAGGTTCTATAGGTTGCACCCACCTAGAACTTGAGTTCCTACTCGTCGAAATAAAACCTGAAACATACTCTGCATACTTTGAAACCTGGAACTGGACCAGTTCTTCGGTTGTAGGTTCTACCCTGAAATCATGATCATTCTTAATGATAACCCATTTTATTTCTCTAGTTTGGAACAAAAACCTGTTTAGTAAAATAATTTTAATTTTCCTATTTTGAAGATAAATTTTTAGCCTAAAAATAAGTTTGGAATAAAAATGAGAAGTAGAAATTTTATACTTTTATATTTCTAGAATATAAATGAAAAATAAAATTTTTTCTCGTTGTTTGCCTTTATCACCACCTACCATTTGTCATCCGTTGTCCCCACCACTTACTGCTCATCCTCTGTCCTCTGCCATCACCCAATAGGGAGATATTTAAGAAGGTATATTAAATTAATTTCTATTATGAGAATAGAAATTTTGTGTTGTTATTAGACATGCATTTTTGCTTAAAAACTCCTTTAAGAATAGAATTAGAAAAATTCCATTTTTTGGCCACAAATATGGCCCAGGAAAAGAATAATTACCATTCGTGCTCGTAATTATATAGTAAATGCACATCTAAAAGGAAATTATAGAACTCAATTAGACCACGTCGACCTTGCTTCCTAAGAATCACGTCTTTATCGTGTAATATGCTTTTCACGTAAGTTGATCGACAACTGTACAACGTAACACGCAACGATAAGAAGAAGCATGTCTCGATGGGAGTTCACGGTGGCACCATCGGTGGATGATGGTCTTTGCCGCCGGAGGGCATCGAGATAGATGCCGTGATGTGAAGAGGAAAGAGCGACGGACGGGAATGGTCACAATGAGGCATCCCGGGGAGGAGAGCGGCGGTAGACGTAATGAGGGAGCAAAAAGCAAAGAAAGGAAAAGACGAGAGAGGGAAAAAGGCTCAGGTCGGATATGGGCAGGGTTGACGAATCACAAATTTAGAGTGTGGATCGGATGAAATCCTAAAGTTTCCTCCAACTCAATACAGGAAAATATGACAGACGTTCAATTACATTTGCATGTGAATGACGTGCATAATTTGCAACGTATCAATCAAACTCCTTTAAAGTTAAGATGGAAGAGGATATAGCCTCTCGTGATTTTTACTTTTTTAGACATTATTATTGGTTAGGATGCTAGGAGGGGACATAAAACCGGAAAGTACTGCAATTTATTCACACGGACCATCCCACCATGACTTCTAGAAGAACGCACGGACAATTATTCACGTGACGTTTGGGGTAGGGTTTGGACAACATCGCTTTATGGAAAGAAGTCGGTCCTCGCGCACATAACGCTCATCGTCGATCGTGTCTGAAGCTGATTGGGTGCAGAATATAATTATTTTCTTATTTTTTTGCTTTTATAGTTTGAAATAATCATTAGATTAAGGAAGAATCAATTTTGACGGCGGGCTGATTTGGAAAAAATAAAAATCTACCGACGTTTAAGGAAAGTTACTAATAGCAAGAATGCCAATATTACGAAATTTATGATATATGAGGAAAGTTATTCATTGATACGGCCAAAAAATCTACAGACATTTAAAAGATTCTTACCACAATTCAAGTAAGTTATTAACAATAAGGAAAAATTTTCTGCAACAAACTCTGGTTGCTTAGGATATTCATGAAGAGTTAAGAATGCTAGGAAATTCAACCGATTCCGAAATAAATTACGACATTTGAAAGATGATCACCGTCGTATTTTATGAGGATTTAAAGAGCAATGAAATTATTGAGGAAAATTACCAAGTATTAGCGACTCTTGTGATATTATCGAGATATTCTGCGATTGATTAATTACTGAATATCAGTTTTTTGAATTACGATTATAGACAGGTTACCGTCCATAAAGATAAATTATCCGTAAAATGAAAATGGGTTATGACCACCACAATTAAATTACGACCGCATAGTTAAATTACTATAGATTTTTCTGACCCACCTTAAAATAATTTCAAAAAAATTACGACAAATTTTAGGGAAATTACTGCCCGTTAGAAGCACCCTTATCGAGTGAAGGTTAAATATGAGCTTTTTGGTCGGCTACGTTAGAGAGCGGGGAAGACTTGAAAAAGAAAATTAGGTAAAATACCTTCTTGTTTTCACACGGAAATGGACGTGCTTTTGTCGGTCGAAAAGGAGGGAGATTTTTAGAGCCTTGAAAACGATGACAACACGATCCGACAACGATCCAGCAGAGCAGAGAGGAAGAAAGGACCGGCATTCGCGGTAGAAAATATTGGATACCCACCACTGATGCCGATCTTTAGCAGTGAAGATTGACTTTGACCATAGAAGCGACTTCAGACGATGATGCCGGAAGAGACTCGGGAGGAGGAGGGGTTTGAGAATTCCTGGAGGAGAAAGAGATTTCCATGCCCGATCTGACTGAGAGCTAACTAGAAAGCTGGCGCTCACTGATGATTACACTGAGTATAACATGTCGTTTGTATCGGTATATATACGTGATTTGAGCCTCGCTGCTGGCTCGTGAATCTGGAACCGCAAGGTCCCCTTACCCGCTCGTGGAGATGTGCTCCCTGGGAATGGACGCGTGCCCGTTGCTGATCTTCGGTCCATTTCGGCTCTCCGCCATCGCCGACATCGCGGCGTCGATGAACTCGTCCAGCGCCCGCACGGACGACCCCCTGGCTGCGGCGCCGGCGTCGTCGTCTCTCAGGGCGCTCTGGATCATGTCCCTCGCTTCCCTCGCCCGCCTCCTCATCTCCCTCCCTCTCTCCGTCTCCCCCATCGCCGTCTCGATCTTCTCCCTCAGTGCCTCGGCCCTCACCTCGCCGCTCCTCCCCCGCGCCACCTCCAGGCAGGCCCCGACCCCGCCTCCCTCCAGCAGGCTCGCGTTGAAGAACTGCTCAGCGGCCATCGGCCACCCCAGCAGCGGCACCCCGCTGCTCAGCGCCTCCAGGACCGAGTTCCAGCCGCAGTGCGTCAGGAACGCCGCCACCGCCCCGTGCGCCAGTATCTCCGCCTGCGGCGCCCACCTCTCCACCAGCAGCCCCCTCCCTGCGGTCCTCCGCTCGAACCCCTCCGGCAGCCACGCCCCCGCGTCGAACTCGGCGTTTATGTCGTGCCCAACCGGCGGCCTCACCACCCATAGGAAGTCGCGGCCGCTGGACTCCAGCGCGGTCGCCAGCTCCATCATGTGCGGGGCGGTGAGGGTGTTCATGGAGCCGAACGACACGTAGAGCACTGACTTTGGAGGCTTCGTGTCCAGCCAAGCTATGCACTGCTCCGGGCTCGCGCCATCCGGCCTCGAAGGCGTCGTGGAGCGGCGGTTTTTCGCGGACAAGAGGACGGGCCCCACCGGCCAGACCTCCACGCCGAGCTTCCGCCGGAAGTAGGACAGCCCGACGCCGTCGAACTCGGCTACCGTGTTGAACAGGATCCCGTTCGAATCCGCCCAGGCGGACAGGTTCGAAGCCTGGAACACCGACCACTCGTCGGTCCCGTCGGCCTCGAGGATGGTCAGCGGCAGCTGCGAGACGTGCACCGGCGACCCTTCCTGAAAGTCCGGCAACGAGAACTCGATGGCATCGGGCTTCTTCCGGTGAGGCAGGTTGACCCAAAGGGAGTAGTAGCAGGCGAGGCCGAACCCGCTGGCGCCGCTGAAGACGGCGTGGAAGATGCCGAGCTCGCGGCACACGGTGGCGGTCCAGCCGAAGAAGATGTCCGCGATCACGCAGAGGGGCTTCCGGCCGCCGGCGACGAGACCGAGGAGGAGGTCGCGGAAGGGCCCCCGGAGGGAGGTGGAG
Source organism: Eucalyptus curtisii (assembly GCA_017140595.1). NCBI lineage: Eukaryota > Viridiplantae > Streptophyta > Magnoliopsida > Myrtales > Myrtaceae > Eucalyptus > Eucalyptus curtisii. The sequence goes on from CM029503.1 coordinate 6,798,594, forward strand.
GCCTGGAGGAGGCGGGCGACGAGGGGGTAGGGGAGGGCGTTGGTGTTGTCGGCGTCCGGGGGAGGCCGTGGTCGGAGGGGCAGAAGGGGAGCTCGACGAGGCGGAGGGCGGTGGAGGGAGGGAGGGAGGAGCGGAGCTTGGCGATGTTGAGAGGGGTGTTGAGGAGGGTGATGGTGAGGTTGGGAAGGCGCCTGAGCTTGCTCTCGAGGTGAAGGGCGAGGGCGAGGAAGGGGATGATGTGGCCTTGAGCCATGAAGGGGAAGACGACGATGTGGGTTTGGTCCTCCTCCATCACCGGCGGTGGCGGCGGCGGCGGCGGTGGGGTAACGGAGATGGGCGATGATCAATGGTGGCAAGGAGGAAGAAGGAGAAAAAGAAGAAGATGCTTCTTTCTTGTTCCTTTTTGCAGGAATAGTGGAAATATAAATCCATGACGGGCCGGCCCCATATTTGAAAAAGAAAATGAAAATTTTATTTTATGCTTTGTCATTTTTTATTTGGTTTGGCTTTTGTTTGATTTACTTATGTGTCCGACTAAATTTTAGAAAAGGAGGAGAAAGAAAGAGGGGACAAAAAAAGACTTTGACCAAACTTTCTTTTCCTCCAAAATTATTATCATCAGCTCTTTCTTTTCTTTGGGGGCGCAAGGGTGACCGAGTCCCACAGTTTGAGGCGGAATTAGGCAGAGCCCATTTAAAGAAATCTTACAACTCGAGAAAGAGAAGTTTATAATCTTACCGAGTCGTTCGCCAACGAAAAAAATAAAATAAAATGACAATAGGACCCCACGATCGAAGAATCGAAAACCAAATCCACATCTAACTTACGACAGTCTTGTGATCATCCCAGCCCCATGTTTTGCCATCCCTAGACTTCGATCTCGGGATTTTAGTGCTTAATGGCATAAGCTAGTTCTGTACAGATGATGTCAATATATCTGATCGCATTAAGTAACTCGACAGCGTATTGATGTACTCCTGTCTTGTTACGAAAACTTTTATTGTAGAGACTACCTCCCGTGCCACATTTTTCACGGGGAGAGAGCTAATAAACTTTATTATATGTTCTTGTGCTTATTTGGCGAAATTCACTAGAGATGAACTAACTAATATGATATGGTCCCATGTTTTTCCGGCTAAGTAACATGCGCAGTCCTCTTGATCATCTTGACCTAATGACCTCCCCCTTCATGGCGAGTGAGAGAGCGCTTAAGCTCCCTTCGCTTTCCACGACCACTCCGGGCATGGCCACTGCCCTGCTCCCGACGAACCCCCTCTCTCCCACCACGATCTTCCCGAACTTCACCACCCCGCCTTCGCCATCGTACACGTGCCCGAACAGCAGGGCCTCCCTCTCCACGCTCCCGCCTCCCTCGACCTCCACCATCTCGGGGTTCAACGCGGCTCCCATGGAGTCCACGTAGGTCCCCTTGTCCAGCTCGATGTACGACCCCATCAGCTTCATCCACACCAGGAACAATGCGGAGCCGCTCGTCATCTCCACGAAGTAGTCCCCGAACACTGTCCTGATGGCTTGCCACACCGTATCCATGAACACCCCTCTGCTCCATATATGCACGGTTTCTTCCTCTCTCTTCTTTCCCACGAGGATGTACTTTGCTGCCACGCAGGCCAATGCAGCTAAAACCCCGGTCGACACCCAGAAGAAGGGGAATGTCCAGTGGACCGGCATGTTCCTGGTGTTCTTGCAGTGGAGGAGCAAGTTCAGGGGGAAGTAGATGATTAGTCCGAGGAGAAAGTAGGGCAGTATTGTTTGTAGCAGCGGCTGAGCGAAAACAGCCCATGTGGTTAAGTACCAGGGCCTTGATAGGGTCACTTTCTCGGTGTCTTTTCTCTGGAGTGCAGCGGCCATTGGACAACCCGAGAGGTCGACCTTCACGTCCGACTGCTCCAGGAAGACCCTCCATGCCTCAGGAAGAGGATCTCCATTTCTCAGGTGCTGGCAGATCTCGTAGACTAGCGAACGGCCGTGATCGATAGATGCGCTCTGACTACTTGATGTGGCCCGGATTACATCCACCTCATGGCATCGGAGGAAAGGATTAAATTCTAGCCTTTCCGAGCCTTCTTTAGTCAGATTTTCATTGATAATCACCTCCCCAACATCTATGTAGGGAAACTGCGATTCGTCCCAAGGTTTCGTGCAATCGAGAGCAATGTCGTGTGCAGCTTCGTCCTGTGGAACTGGCCTGACTTGAAGCTGGAATATGTAACGGACTCCGTTTGGAGACTTCACACGGTTCTGGAAATCTTCAGCTAGGAAAAGTAATGGTCGGCTGTCATTAGCATCCCTTGGTATCGCACCAGTTTCAGGTGGAAGGATCCCTGAGGGTTCCACCTTGCCAGTATCTTCTCCGATATTTTTGTCGGATGGCCTCAACTTGAACTTCACATACATTTCCTGTCCATCCTTAAAGCGGAAGAGCCTACAGATATTTGAGTAGTAATGCAGATCCGCATAGGAGTCAGCTTGACGGAGGGAGGTCCACACTGCATCTCGCACGTGCGGCACCCGCTTGACGTGCTCCTCCCTCGCGGCAAGCCCACACACCAGCCAGGTTGCAAAATCAGAGATTGTGCGGGCATAGAATGCGTTCCCTGTCTTCAAAGTCAAGTCGAGAAGTGGAGAATCGTCCCCCTTTTCATCTGAGAGTATCCTTAATGCTGCTCCTCGTGCATCTAACCTTGCGTCATCATCAGCACTCAAGCTATTGCTGTGACGGACAATGACTGTGTACTTCTTTCCGGGGCCGAAGATGTTGTGCTCTGGCAATCCTTGAATGTCATCGTAGAGTTTCAAATATCCCTTCCCGCTAACACCGATACGATGGAAGTATCTCGATTTGACCTTCAAAGTCGTAGCTGCCAAGTTAGCGGCCAAATTGCCAACTATCCTTTTATATCTTGAATCCATCTCCTCTATCCTGTCATCCAAAGCGTGTGTAGTGTTTTTGACCATAACTGGACTTTGAGACCCCATGTAAACACCACCACTTTGGAGAACTGAATTCACTGGAGCAACTGAAATTGCCCCGAGAACAACATCCTTTTCGACTACTGAACCGGGGAGAATAAGGCTTTGGCTCCCAATAACTGAATTATCCTTCACATCAACATTACTCTGGATGTATCCACTCTGGGAATAGAAACCCGTAATGATCCTGCTAAAATCACCTAAATGGACACCAGCGCCTATTGAAACCATCCTTGGATCTGCAACCGGGTTGATGGATCTGATGGAACAATACTTGCCTACTTTTGCACCTAACAAGCGCAAGTACATGCAGAAGGCTTCTGTTCCAGAAAGAAGCTTGGCAAATCGGAGGTGGCAAGCAACAGCAAGTCGGTGGCCAAGCCAAGTTTTGATGTGAGTCTGTGTTTTCTTTTCTTTACTGGCAAGCAGATTGGTAAAGATGGATGTCAATAAACTAAGGACCAGGCCATGAGCAAAGTAGGCGGTTGCCAAAGAAATGGCAAACTCGAATGGATTAGGCAAGGTATTTGTAAACATGGTGGCGTATGCCGTGATGGTGAATGGAACCCAGTGTAAAGCTCCCGAAATGCAAAGAAAAGCCAAGTGTTCAAGGGAAGGAACTTTCTGAGATAGCCTCATGTAGAGCAAGAAAACAGCAGCGGCCGACAAAGAGCTGACAAGACCAACCATGTAGATGCCCATGAACTGTTGTATGGTCTCTTTCAGACTTCCCGGGGAAACCTGAAATGTTGAAACAGTAGATGCCGGATTATTGATTTGTACAACAAAAAAACAGGAAAATATGCATGTATGATGCTTCCATCATCTTATGAATGTTAAGATGCAACTCTGAGCATCAGAGACCTCACTAGTGACTGCGAAAACCAAAGACAAGGTTAACCATGATGAAGGAGACTGAAAAAAAGACGAAAAACCTCAGAGTTCCAGTGACTATTTTCTACTGCAATTTCTTATATTTAAACTACTCATTTACTATCAGAACTATCACACAAAAAACTATCAGCATCCTGCAAATTAAGTCAACCAATAATGCACTTGCTTTGGAACTTCAAAAAATAGCTTCAAGAGTAATATGACCACAAAATTCCACCCACTCCCTTTTTAAACAATGTCAGGAACAAAATGACAGCCCAACTGGATGCTTCCATCAAGGGCTTGGAAATGTTTTATTCATATCAGTACACATCAATTGAATAATCTATTATTCATTATTTGTAGGAGAATATTGCTTGAAACAAGTATAAGCCCTTTATAACCCGCACTACAAAAGTAGACGTTCTTTTGCCTTCTGACTAGCACCAGTGAGGTAGAGCACCATTACAAATACTAACCCCAATATAAGTTTTGCTACCACGAAAAGGTAATTAGATGAGTATTCTTGCTAAGCAAGTACGTAAGGTAGAGCACTGTTAGATTCACTAACTAGAGACTATATTTAGATTTTGCTAACTGGAAAGACCAAAAACAGATACATAACTACATGAAGGAGTAAAATGCATATTTTGGTTGATTTGGAGCATAATAAAATTTTACAATGAATAGATTTCGGTACACACACTTCGCATGAGAGTGCAACTCTACGTGCTCAAACTAAATAATTATCATAGTTACGTATAATCTAATCTATCATCAGGATGTTTCTATTGTCGAAAAGAGATATGAAACTCTCAGAGCTGACTTTTGGACCAATTAATAATTAAACCTCTAAAAATGGGTAGAGCACAAACAAAGAGTTCATATGAACAAAACAAGTACCTAAGTGCTTAAAGGCTTTACAACGAATGCTGCGCCTCTTATCAGAAAGAAAAAGGAAAACAGCACTTACCTTCAGTATGTTTTCTGCCTTGGCCATCTTAAGGGCAGACTTCCCACCTTCACTTTTTTGCAAGGCCAGCACTTCAGCTCCTTCTCCTAAAACACTTCCTTTCTGGATAACAGCATAAGGGCCAACTGAGCAATTCCTGCCAATCCTTATTGGCTGGAATCTCAAGATGCTGTTCCGCACTTCGTGACTTTGAAGCAGAGCACCTTCTGCAATCACTGCTCCATCTCCGATTGAAACCAGAGAAGGATCTGTTATGTCAACTGTGTCTAGTAAAACTGTTGATCCAATCCTTGCTCCAAGCATCTCAAACCAGTGTTTAAGGAACACTGTTCCTCTGAGATGCACTGCGAGGACTTTGGAGGAAACCTCCTGAGCCTTGTAAAGTGCCCACCACTTGACAAAATCCACAGACCAGACAGATACTTCAGGAGTCAGGGCATAATTTATGCGCAGGAAAGAAATACCGAAAAAGGCAATGGATATGCTGGTCAAGGCAATACAGAGGATCCAGAAAAGAGGTGCAAGAAGCACGACACTTGTATGATGCAACCAGGGAAGTCCATCCATCAGTTTTTGGCTGGCCACAACCAAAATTTGAAAAGCGGAAACTGATAAATAAGCAGGGAAAACCAGAATGAAAGAGACATAGAGAAGAGCAAGAAGTTGGAAGGACCAGATAAGCCAGGGGTGAAGTCTGGAAATTTCCATGGAGAAGTCAGCAGTGAGGATTTCTGGCTCTGAATGGTTGGATTGGGTGGTGACCAGATGGGGTTGAGACTTCATTAAAAGATTCTCGGCGAAGTTTGCCAAGTCTGTTATGCAGGTTGCAGTGAATATATCTACAGCTCCAACTGGCACTCCAAGAAAATCCGAAAGCTTTTGAGCAGCTCTGACCACGCCTATTGAATCAATGCCATAGGACACAAGGCTTTCAGTGGCTGAAATGTTCTGGATTGAAATTCCCGTCTGTTCACTGACTAGCTGCTTCAGAAACTCCACAATATTTCTATTGCTTAATTTTGGGCTTGGTGGTAGAGAACTTTTAGCAAGGTGGGATCGAGGAGTGTTTCCCTCCCTACACGTCCCAGTGGCGAAAGATCTGGTCAGCAATCTCTTTGTCACAATTGGATCTGGAACTGTGTTGAGAGTTCCATCAACAAACTGCTTGAGGCATTCGAACCTCTTGATCTTCCCTGAGGTTGTCTTACTTATGGTTCTAGGCCTGATCAACTTGACAGAGGCGACAGTTACCCCATGTTCTTCCGCCACATGGGATTCAATTTGCTTTATGATGTCCTTGTCAACGGGTTTACCATCTTTTAACTCTGCAATTACAACCAAGCCAACCTCATCAGAAGCATCCGGAAGTGAAATGCCTTTTGCTGATAGGACATCTTCTGGAACACTGATGACGGCACAGCAACCAGGGCGTAGAAGCTCAGATGAGCTCTCAACCGTCTTCTCAACATCTGCCGAGTAAATGTTTCTTCCAGCTACAATTATGAGATCCTTGATCCTTCCTGTGATGAACAAGTTACCCTGGATCACGCGTCCCAAGTCTCCCGTTCTTGTGTACTTTATTCCAGGGTATTTCTGAAGCTTGTTTCTGAAAGTTTTCTGGCTAAGTTCTTCCTTGCCCCAGTACCCAATTCCAGCGCTCGGACTACTAATCCATATCTCTCCTTCCTTCCCATCTTCGTCAACCTCTAAACCTGTGTCTGCATCAACAATTCTTATGTCAACATCTGCATCATTGGGATCCACGTATCCACAGCAAATTCTTCCCTGCCAATCTACCAATATAGGCTTCTTTTTGCCATAGGCACAGCCGACAAAGACACAATTTTCTGCCAAGCCATAGCCTGGAGCCATCACCTCCTGAGAAAGGCCATAGGGACGAGTGAGCTCAACGAATCTTTTGAGCGTTTTCTGCCTTACTGGTTCTGCAGCGACCATGAAAAAAATCATGGAAGAGAGATCATAATCATGCGCCTTAGCCTTGTCTGCTTCTAGCCTTCGAATCACTAGCTCGAAGGCAAAATTGGGGCCTGCACTGTGTGTGGCCTTGTAATCGCTGATTGTTTGAAGCCACAGGAGCGGATTCCTGATGAATGTCAATGGAGAAAAAAGGATTGCTGTCCCACCACAAACCATTGCCGTAAAAAGTCCTCCAATCAAACCCATGTCATGGTACTGAGGAAGCCAACTTACTAGCACAGTATTTGAAGTGCTTCCGTATCTCCTCCGCATCAATTTGACATTATGAATGAGTCCGCCATGTGTTATCATGACACCCTTAGCATCACCAGTTGAACCAGATGTAAATTGCAAGAAGCACAGATCATCCGGCTGAGATTCTGATTGAAAGCCAATGTTTGAAGCAGGCAAAACCTTGGAGCTTTTGATCCAAGAATCTGTGTGCAGCCATGGAAGATTAGGCCACTGTGCTGTGCTTTTCGCACTTTTTCTGGTGAAAGAGATCAAATTCTTTACTGACCCTGCCCTAACTGCAGCATGATAGCCAACAGTTGACAGGATGGCCACTGCATTGCACAATTTGGCAATGTTCTCAATTTTTGTAAGTGCCTGCCCACCTCTTTGCAATGGATCAGGTGGAAGTACTGGAACCGGTACGACTTTGGCTCTTAAACAACCAAAAAAAGCATCAACAAAGTCCAAACCTGGAATGTGGACAAGTAAAACCCTGTCACCTGGCTTGATAGTAGGTTTCCCGCTCGTCAAGAGCTTATGAGCAATGCAAGAAGCATTGGAGTCAAGCTCTGCATATGTTCTCTGGCACACCACTGCCCCTTCTTCATTGATCCAAGTATAAAGAGCCTTGTTTTGAGTGATTTCTTTGGCAGCCCAATGCTTCAAATAGCTATCAAGGGTGGGGAGGTCAGGGAAAAAAACGCCATGTGTTTCACTCAACGTTTTAAGGCCGGTCTCCTCTTGGTCTAGTTGCAAGGTGAACAGACTCTGCACGATATATATATTACACAGTATATCGTAGCTGCATTAATGCTGTTTCCATTTTCAGTAACCTGCTTCAGTTTATAGATCAAGAGAGCTGACTCACCTTCACATAAGGGAATGTTGGGAGGGAATTTGCACTGGCAAAGTGCTTGCAGATTAAAGCCATCGCATAAGATGAATTTCTTTCTGTGAGCTCGAAAGCAAAAAGCCCTCCTACATAATATGTGTTTCGATGACCCTGAAGTTCGGATTCTATTCTCTCATAGAATCCTTCCTTCATATCTGCGTCAAATCACAGAAAAAGTTATAAAAAAAGTTTGTATGTAGCTTGTGGCTCCCATGAATCACCATGCGTTATTTAACATACCTTTGCTGCCTACGTGAGGAAAGTACTTGAAACGCCTCTGAAGAACGGCCTTCTCAACTTGTCCACCCATTCTTCTAACTACTTCAATCGCGAGATCGATAATGTTAGATCCTCTGATATTCACAGAGTCACCATAGGACCAGAACAAGAAGATATTGGAGTCAGCATAAAATCTTTGTATTGCAACCGGATGTCCGATTGTTGAAGGGTCTTCCATGTATTCACCCAAATAATAAAAGCCAACAGGAATGCGTTCAAGCCCCTTTATCTTCAAGACGGTGGTGTAATAGTCTATTGTTTGCACTTTGCTGAATAGCTCCCTTTCAAGGTCGCTCACATCCAACAATCCAGTCTCAGCTTCTGCAGTGACAGCATTTTTATGAAAATCCAAACAAAACACAACTAAGAGAGTGGGAGTAAAATACTCAACGAACCTGTAGAAGACGAAGTTGATCTGTATGTTCTCGAATTCTTGAAGGGGAATGCACCTGAGATGATTATCTTATCAAACTCCTTATGCTCAGTCTCTCCGCTAGAATTGGTGATATCAACATTAACACCTGAACCGTTCCTTCTGACTGCTTGTACTTCAGTATTGCAGCACACTTTTATCAGAAGTGACTCGCTGATTTTTTTCCAGAGGTTCATATATCCACCTTTCATACGTCGAATTTTTCCAGCCATGCTGGTGTGAGTGAACTCATGAATGTAAGCATAAGGCATGTCTTGGACAAATCCGTACCCAGATGCAGTGTATCCATATTGGACAGACTTGGGAACGCTTTTGATTCCATGAGCCTCCAGATATGCTGGGGTTAAGTCTGATGCAATGTCACTCACTGCATGGATGCCTATACGATTCGAATCCTTTGCCTTATCCTGCACATGACATGAAAAGCTGACTCCAGCTGAATAGAAAGCAACAGCTATAACCAACAGAATGGGCACTTCGCTGTATTACCAAAAGAAGGGTACCTGGATTTCTAAGGTGAGCGAGACTAGAGACATATAATCTTCTGCAACATTTATGTCATGATATTCTCCGGTAAAACTGTCAATGAGAGCTAGTTTGTGGAGGTCCATTTCTTCTAATTCAGTCCCAGATTCTTTTGCCAAGTGAAAAATGACAGGTGCACTGTTAGCAGCAAGAACTTGACCACCCAAATCATAAACCTTTCCTGTACGAATGATCAAAAGATGTTAGTGAACTTGGACAGTGGAATAGCGAATAAGGCACCCTTCTTTTATGTACCTTCAATTTCTACCGATTCGCACATGCCTCCCACAGAATTGTGCTTCTCTATTACTGTGATGTCTCTATAACCGAGCTTCACTAGTGCATAGGCAGCTGATAATCCACTCGGACCACCTCCGACTATCCCGATTCTGGTATCCAGTGGCAAGCATGGATGCAACTTGGAGAACTGATCTTCCACAGATTTTCGGGAGTCCATCTTTGATGTAGTCGCACAGTATCAATAACACCTTTTGGGATCAACAACGCCAGACTTAGTCTATTTATATTTTTTACATTGACACTTCCCCAAAGTGCCACACCAATAAGGGGGTTTATATTACCACACAACCAAAGGACAAATTGAAAAAGAAGCGGAACAAAGAAATATTAAACTTTGCCTTCTTGTCTGTTCTGCTAAAAAGCAAGGATATAATGCAGCCGAGAACTTCTTTTGAGACAAAAGGAAGAAGTGAACAGAAAGTGTTGACAAAAATCAACAGCGTTTAAAACAAAGTTCCTAATCATTAAATGGAGGCAGACATGGGAGACAAGCGCATGGAACATTTTTCACGCCTAAGAAGATCCGGATATGCATAACCACCACTTACACTCATTTTTGCCGAACTAAAATCTAACGTAGTTGACTTCAAAAGATAAGAAATGTGCAATAGATCGACAAAATGGATCTCAGCCAAAACCAAAAGATAACATCTGATAGTCCCACTGTGTTATAGAAAAGTGCTTAGGAAGGATGCTTCAAGGATATGCTTTGTTCTTAGACTTAACAGCTAGACTTGCGACAGAAACGAGGTTGCAAAGCGGAAGGATCCAAATAATGCCTTCGGGAACAACTTTGAGTTCAGAAAGTGACAATCTTTGGTCGAAAAGGAAAATAGCCCGAGAATGCCCGTAGCACACCCCGAGAATCAGATCACCGACACTTTTTCCCGCAACTTTTTCCCGCAACCACGAAAAAGAAGCTCGGCCGTATCGAACCTTAAGATGACAATAGATCAAAACTCGCACCCCAGTTTCCTGCTGCGACCGCTCGGCACGCTTTCCGTGCCTCACCCTGTAATGCCACTGTTAGTGGAAGCGAGGAGACTGAACACTCAAAAGACCTATCGAATCATAACACATTCTTTTTCACACGGCAAAGTACAACGCATTCCTTTTCGGCCATCTCTACACAGCTCATTACATAGATATTGCGGCGCCCACACAGAACTCTAACTGTGGAAATATAAGGCTCAACATCGGTTGGTTACTAACCTTCGAGAGCGCGGAATATGTTGCCAAATGGCGCGAGATAGTTCCACAGTGTCGATGACAGCAGCAGCCGTTCTTCCGCATTCCAGAAACGCTGAGCTCATGCTCAAATTTAACCAGTCGAGATGCCCCATCAGTCCAACAAGAAAACGACAAAGAACCCACGAGCAGAGACTTAGTAATCAACTACCCTTTTCGGTAACTCCGACGGATCCCCATCCGGGGCACGAGATATTCCTCCCCCATTCGTGTGCTCCGGTAAAAACCTTGTACGAGCATATGATCATCTGCCCAACTAGGCAAGACGGTCTCGATCGGATTGAGGAATATACGGATACAATGCGAGCCGACCAATGACGCATTAAATAAGCGGATTGCGAAAACGGGCGGCGTCATTGGAACAGGGATCAGTGGGCACGGAGCGGCGGCGGCATTGGTAGGATGGGCATTGTCGCTTGCTCCTCCAAACGGCGAAGATGATTCTCGCAGAAAGAGGTGAACTTTTTTCCGGTCAAAGATAATAAAGAAAAAAGGAGAGAGGGAGAGGGGAATTCAGTTGAGTTTTGGCGGGGGAAAAACGCCATGGGGACCCTTTTTGGCGGTTGATGACCGTTAATCGGGCAAACTATAAATATAGGCTAACAATAAAATGAAATTCTTTGCACTTCATGATACGAGGAATAAAAGAAGATTATATAGGATTATTATTTTTTTTTTGAGAAAATAACATAAATAATTTTTAAATTTTGATCTAATAAGCAATGTGGTTCGCAAACTTTTAATTTATTTGATGTGGTCCGTGAACATTTAATATGATCAATATGGTCTTTGCACTTTTAGTATATATTCAATTTAGGAAGATGCTCGATGTTGTCCTCGAACTTGAATTAATGGGAAGACAATATTTGATATTTTTTATATTAAGAAGTGTTGTCTTCCTTTTTTTTTTTAATATAAATAAATAAATAAATATTATATATATACACACACACATTGGAAGATTGGTTTGCATGGCATTATTGCCCGTGGAGGCACATAATGTCAACTACTACAATAGAGAGAGAAACATGTCATATCACACTCCTAACCCTAGATTTTCTCAATGTGGAGTGGCAGAAAAAAGAAGCTAAAAACTAGACAATACTTCTTAAGATACATGCCATATCACACCCCTAACCCTATATTTTCTCAAGGTGGGAAAGCAGAAGAAAAATGCTAAAAATTTAAGCACTGACTGTTGGTGGTGCGGTCTTTAACTACTTAATATTAAAAATAATAAGGTGGTTTGATGATAGTTTAAATTATATGAAAAATTAAATAAATTTTTTTCGCAAACTATTTAAGAGTAAGCATAAGCGGAAGGATTTGACGATATGATTAGCTAGACTTCAACTTCCATTGAATTATTTTATCACTCTAATCAATTAAGTGCTTCCTCACTTAGTGCATCGAGTGATTTTTCAAGTCTTAACAATTAAATAAGTTATGCACAAGTTATGCACAATTAGAGGTTATCAGACGGGCTTACCGACATTTTCTAAAGTCTTTCTTCTCACATGGCAATAGTTGAAGAGTAGTTGGACGTGATCTTAAGACCGCTAATTAAAAAAAGATGATGCGATTATAAGCACTAATCTTAACCTCGTTATGTTTTTTCTTGTTCAGCTTTCAACATTTTTTTTTGGATACAGAATAGATGGTACACTTGTCTTACACAATTTTGACAATGCATCAATGGCTATGTAACCCCGGGAACCAATCCTTTGTGCAATCATCTGTCTACAGCATGGCAAGCAAAGACCATCTTTTTAAATAACGTGTTAAGCGAAGATTAATATAAGAAGTCATGGCATAGTTAGCAAGATGAACAATCTCAACGGCAGTTAGGCCATAATTCGATTTTAATGGCAGATCCTCATCAAAATATCTGTCACCAGCTAGAAGAATAGCACATTCTAGTAAAATTTTCGACCTTAAAAGTGAAAATTAGAAGCAATTTGGGGGTTTTTGTTTCTCTGAAACAGAGGGCACAGAGTCGACCATTGAGAATTTATTTGCTTTTTTGCAATGTCTTATTAATCTTAGTTTTCACCGTCGAGACACTGTTCACGCGAAAAGTCCCCCTAAAGAAAAGTTCACCGTGTGTCATATACCTATTCGCCGCGGTTAATAGTAAAGGCGTTCTTATCTTTAGCAATTCATCCCTGTGTTGACAATTCTATTTTGCAACAGGGATGCTTAGGATTAGAATTTGCGTTTACAATGTAAATCTGGCATACCAAAGGAAATCGTATGTTACAATGTCAAACAAGGAAACGGGATGATTCAAAGTGTCCAACACCTTAACTCAAACACAAGCGATTAGTGAAAGTTAACGTCTATGGCGTTAATCACATTCGCGTTGTTGCGGAAATCTGGGACAGCTTCGTGCATGTCTGCACTGAGCATGGATGTATCTAATCGAACACCAACCGATAAGACCGAGGCCGGCGCCTGTATTTTTTTAAGCCGGCTGTCACGCATCATGTTATCAGCTTGACGTGATATGTTCTCGATATGACAACTTAATCTCTGTATGTAAATGCAATAGTCAGCTCCTCCGCTTCTTTCTTTGCTTTGAACCTCGATCCGCTTCATTCCCGAATTCCTGTTTCTGTTAGTAAATTGCACACCATGTTAGCTGATTATAATCACCGAATACTTGTCGAGGTATATTATTACAAGATTTCTCCCAAGTCCCCACTTCGCTTATTTTAGCAGGAAAATGGAGGAGAGAATAAGCACTCTCAAATTATATGCAAAAGATTCACTTAAGTTCTTTATAAGCATGTGAAATTAGGGTTAATACCACCATATATCCTCACCCAAACTAATTTTTTGATAACAAAAAAGCCTAAATTAATATACCTTGACGAATTTACTCTCAATTAATTTACATTAAATTTGCTGAGGTAGATGACACATGACAATTGATTGATATACCAGTTTGAGATTTTATCATTCAATTGTCACAAATCAATTTAGGATTTTTGGTAAATTTATCACAGGTTTATCATTTTAGGGTTTTTGGTAGTAAAAAGAATTAGTTGGGGTAAATTTATTATAAGTCTAATATTTTATCCTTTTTCATGGTATTAACCCGTGAACGTGTTTAAAAAGAAAAGCTTCATTCGTAACTTGTTTCTAGTAGATTTTGCTTAGGGTAAGAAATGAGTTAATAACAGAGAAAAACTGAACCGATATGATATTTGTCAAGTGACTGAACGTGTGCATTAAAGTCTGGGCATATGTTGAACCCTAAGTATGAGATCTACAAAAAATTCAATGAAATCCCGAGTGAAGCCGCTGCATTTCAAAAAATCTACCAAAGCCATTTGGTTATCATAGTTCTTTTTTTCTTTTCCAATTCTTGAATTTGGACAACTAAAGTCAAAAGACTAGGACACATCCCGACATCTAATCCTGCCGTACATTCATGTGGTGTTGTGATGTTATAATTAAATATAAAACGTAGGAGAAATCGATTAGGACCTCCCAAATCTTCAAACTAATCCCATAATTACACTTATGTTAGAAGAAACATGCATAGGGGCATTGGACTTAATTTTTTGCAGGAAAGAGAGATTTTTTTTTTTTTTTAATTCAGCTTCTTCTGTGGGGGAAGATCTTAGTTGAACACCCCAATCAGATAATCTCAGTCTAATTATTTGCAATAGAGCTGTTCATGAATGAAAACGCTAGCCTTTCTTCTTCAATAGGGGCACGTGAAGAACAAATCCTCTTATTTGCTGACATAGCAGTTGCTCGGGATTGGTGGCATTTCTTCCTCAACTACAACCAGAAATGGAGAGAGAAGAAAATGAAGACCTACCTCCATTTCGAGTAAACTCATCCTTGTATTTACATGTAGGCGAAGTCTGAACTCAATCATTCTCATATAGAACTTGAATCAGCAAGCACATGCAGATTCCGACTAAGTTATATTCAAAACGGTGACACGGAATTGACATTTCTAGTACTCTCAATGCATAAATTTGTTGCTTTTGGCTTAGTTGACCGGGGAAACGGCTGGCCGATCGGATTTCTGTTGCTGTCTCAAAGTTCAAGATGAAGCTCTGTTCAGTGAATGTATGGCAAATATTAGTTTGGGACCCATCATGTCAATGCTGTATTCTATTTCAATTTGGTTAGGCAACTCAATTGCTCATCATGAGGCTGATACTCCTAATATGGGCATATTCATATTTCAAGGATAAATATTAGGACCTTGTCAACCATTTCAAGTAAAGATTTGCTTACATCTCTTCTTAAATCCGATAGAAAAAGGTCATCGATAAACCTTTGCACGTAAGCTGCTAATATTTCATCACCTTTTTGTATGTTCTTTGGCTTGGTTTTGACCTTGATTCGAATTAGTTAAAGATGCAGGACACTACTTGCTGCCGAATGCAGTTTTGCGGTGGCATGATTATTGCAGTATTATTGTAGTGAAACATAACTGCAGCCATATTCTTCAAGAGATCGAGGAATTATGTCTACAAGACAACCGTCTTCCTTGCCAGAAACAGCAGGAGAGGCTCATGATACGAGGAAAACATATTACAGAGGCTCGTTGTGTAAGAGCGAAACCTGTACTAAGACAAAGTTTTCAGGGTTATTCTTCTATCCTACACTAAGCATATGAATGAGTGGAAGAAGACGCCACTAGCTTCACCTGAATATAATTGCGTGTTCTGAGATTTTGTCCTTGTACTTAATGTTTTCAGAAGCTCTACTTGAGCAATCAATTTATCCGGTGGCATTGTCAACTACAGTAACTCAAAGATCAGTCTAGTCTTAATCTGCTTGTACAATACTTAATTGCGGCATAGGCAGTGCCTAATCATTATGGTGATTATTGATTATCATTGGATGCAATCACCTAAAAGAGCATCTAGTAAATCATATTTTTTGGCTAAATATTACTACTACAAAATGAAGTAGCATATTTAGCAACAAAGATTTCAGCTCAAGGATTAACTCCTCGCCCACTTCAAACTGCTAATTTACTACCTTCAGCAAACTTGGTCACAAATAAATTGTCTTCAACAACAGTTGATGTGAGGTTATCTTCTTGCCTTTAATCATCCATCGCTCTAATTCACCGAATGGAAACGGGGAAGCAACAATCAATAAGTTTGTTTACAATCTCGTGGATCAACGAAATGTTCTAGTTTCACACTAAAATTTTCCCATTGGAACTAATTCCCCATGTTTATGTCCAGACTCATGCATTGCCTCGAGAAAAAGGTCTTGGGGCGCTCTTTTTGGCGGTTGGTGACCGTTAATCAAATGTCATATTGTATATTGGACCAAAACTCAGAGACTATTTATGTCATTATCTATTTTTCTTTTCTTTTTTTTTTTGGTAAAAATTCTTTTTTGGGTGTTCCTATGTGGGGGCGTTCACGGGTGGTCCAAAAGAAGTAAAAAAAAAAAAAAAAAGTGAAAAAAAAAGTGAGCACTTGTGATAATGATGATCTAAGAGAGCACGTCCGTGTTGATTGGGTCTTGCAAGATCTTTAACGAAAAATTTAATGAGGGTGGTGTGGAAGATGGGATTGTCAAGTGATGTGCTGGCCAAATGGGGATGCGGTTGTGTTGTTCTTGAGCAATAGTCAACTTGCATGGAAGAAGATGATGGTGGTGGTGGTGGGACATTTCTTAGGAAGTGTTTTTTTTTTTCCTTTTAATATTGGAAGATTGGTTTGGATGGCATTTTGCGTGTGGAGGCAAATAATCCCAACATCTAAAATAAGAGATTCATGTCATATCACACCCTTGACCCTAGATTTTTTCAACGTGGGGTGGCAGGAAAAAAAATAATGCTAAAAATCTAAGCATTGACTATCAATGTTGAGGTCTTTAACTTCTTCTAGATAAAAATTATATAAAAAATTTGATGAGTTTTCTTTTATTATCAAATTATTGAAGAGTGAGCATAAGAGGAAGGATTTCACGATATGATTAGCAAGACTTCAATTTCCATTGAATTATTTTATTGCTCTAACCAATGAAGTAAGCACTTCCTTCTTAATGCATCGAGTGATTTTTCTAGACTTGAAACATTCAAATAACTTACGCGCAATTAAACGTTATCAAACACGCTTGCGACATTTTATAATGTGTTTCTTCTCACATTGCAATACTTAGAAAGTCATCGGATGTAATTAAGACCACTAATTAATAAAATATGGTACTATTATGAACACTAATCTTACACCTTGGTATGTTTATTATTTTTCTTGTTCATTTCAACATCATATATATATATATATATATATATATATTGGATATAAAAAAATATAGTACGCTTGTCTTATGCAATGTTGACAATGCATTATTGGCTATTTAATTTATAAGAATAATCCTTTGGGCAATCGGTCTACAGCATGCCGAGCAAAAACCATCTTTTTAAATTGACGTGTTAAACAAAAGATTAATAGAAGAATTCATGGCATAGTTAGCAAGATGAACAATCTCAATGGCACTGAGGCTTTAATTCGATTTTAATGGCAAATCCTCATCAAAACATCTATAACTAGCTATAGGAAAATCACATTCTGGTAGAATTTCGACCTTAAAAATAAAAATTATAAGCAATCGGGGGCGGGTTTCTAGGAAACAGATGGCACATGACCATTTAGAATTTTTTTTTTTTTCTTTTGCAATGTCTTTATCAATCTTAGTTTTCATCGCGGAGACACTTGTCACGCGAAAAGTCCCCTAAAGAAACGTTCAAAAATTTGCACCACTTGGATGTATCTAATCGGAGTGGGTTTCTTTTGCAATGCTATGCATATATCAGCTTGGCATAACGTGCTCTCGCTATAATAACCTAATCTCTGTATGTACATGCAATGGTCACCTCCTCCGCTTCTTTCCTTGCTCTGAATGTCGATCCGCTTCATTCCAGAATCCCTATTTCTATTAGTAATTTGCACACCATGCTAGCTAATTATATTCACTGAATACTTCTCGAGGTATGTTATCTCAAAATTTCTCCCAAGTCCCCACTTTGTTTTTTTTAGCAGGAAAATGGAGGAGAGAATAAGCACTCTCAAATTATATGCAGAAGATCTGTTGAAGTTCTTTGTGAGCATGTGAAAGTTGGGTCAATATCACCTAAAACTGCAAACTGTGACAAATTTAGCTCAAACTAATTTTTTGACCACAAAAAACTACAAACTACTACACCTTTGATAAATTTACTCTCAGTTGGTTTTTGCTAAATTTTACTGTTAAATTGCTAAATCGAGTGACATGTGGCAGTTGACGAATATATCAATTTGATGTTTTAACCTCCATTTATTTTGGATGTACCGATTTGTAGTTTTCATGGTATTAATTCAATTCAATAAAAATTAATAGAGGGTAGATTTTTTTTAAAGTGAACTAGTTTGAGATTTTTTATGGTAAAAAATTAGTTTGAGATAAATTTATCACAAGGATACTAGATTGAAGCTTTTTGTGGTTGAAAAATTAGTTTGAGTTTACGGTAAATTTGTCATGGAGGTATCGATTTAGGATTTTTTTATAGTAAAAAAATTAGTTTAGGGTAAATTTATCGCAAATGTATCGGTTTTGGTTTTTTTTTTTTTTTGATAACAGCCCGTGAAATTATATGCAAAGTAACATCAATTATCTCTTCATATTTAAAAAGAAAAGCTTCCTTTGTAACTTGTTCCGGTAGATTTTGCTTATGGTAAGAAATGAGTTAATAACATAGAGTAAAACTAAACCAACATGATATTTGTCAAGTATCTAAAAGTGTGCATTAAGGTTTGGGCATTTGTTGAATCTTAAGTATGAGATCTTCAGAAACTTCAACAAGATCTTGAGTCAAACCACTGCATCTCAAGAAAAATCCACCAAAGCCATTTGGTTATCATAGTACTTTTTTCTCTTTCAGTTCTCAAAATTGGACAATACAAGTCAAACCTTAGGATACCTCAAGGCTTCTGACCTTGTTCTGCATTCATGTGGTGTTGCAATTTTAAATATTAAGATAGAGAGTAGGAGAAATTGATTAGGTAGGAGAAATTGATTAGGACCTCCCAAATCTTAAAATTAATCCCATAATTACACTCTTCCATGTTAGAGAAACATGCATAGGGGCAATGGACTTCATTTTTTGTAGTAAACAGAATTTTCTTTCTCGGCTTTTCCTGTGGATAATATCTTAGTTGGACAACTCAATAAGATTCTCTCTGTCTAGTTGTTTGCAATGAAGCAGCTGTTCATGAATGAAAACGCTAGCCTCTCTTCTTCAGTAGGAGCACTTTTATAACAAATCCTCATCTACTGACATAGCAGTTGCTCTGGATTGGTGACATTTCCTCCTCAACTACAACTAGAAATGGTAAGAGAAGAAAATAAAGACCTACCTCCTTTTCAATTAAACCCATCATTGTATTTACGTTAAGGCAAAGTCTGAATTTAATCCTTCTCAGATGGTACTTGAATCAGCAAGCATATGCAGATTCCGAGTATTTTATGTACAAGAGGGTGACACGGAATTGACATTTCAAGTACTCTAATACATAAATTTGCTACTTTTTGCTAGGTTGACCAGGGAAACGGTCAGCCGATTGGATTTCCGTCGCTGTCTCACACTTCTGTTAAGTGAATCAAGGCTAATATTAGCTTGAAACCTGCCATGTCAATGGTATATTATATTTCAATTTGGTTAGGCAACTCAAGTGCTCATCATGAGGTTTCAATGACAAAGATTAAGGAACTTGTCAACTGTTTCAAGTAAAGATATGCTTGCATCTCTTCTTAAGTCCAATTAAAAAGGTTATCGCTAAACCTTTGCACGTAAGCTGCTAATACTTTATCACCTTGTTGAATATTCTTTGGCCTGGTTTTGATCTTGATTCGAATCAGTTGAAGATGCAGGATTGCCGCTGAATGCAGTTTTCTGGCGGCATGATCACTGCAATATTATCAGGAGTGAAACATAACTGCAGCCATTTTCTTCAAGAGATTGAGGAATCATGTCTACAAGACAACCGTCTTCCTTGAGAAACACCAGGAGAAGCTCATGATATGAGGAAAACATATTACAGAGGCTCATTGCGTAGGAGCTAAACCTGTACTAAGAAAAAGTTTTAAGGCTTCTTCTAATAACCTAGACTAAGCATATGGATGGGGAAAATTGTCCAAAAAGTCCTAAACCTATTGCACTTTTGCCAATTTAGTCATAAACCTTTTAACTTTGCCAATTGAGTCTTAAACCTTTTCACTTTTTGTCGATTCAGTCCATCCGGCCAATTTTGGCCGGAAAATGCTGACGTGGACGCCGGCGATGCCACGTAGGACCGCCGGCGCCGATGTGGACAATTTTTAGTAATATTTTTTGATTTTTTTAATTTTTTTTTATTTTTTTTTTCTGTTTTTTCCTTTTTTTTTTTTTTTTTTGGCTTTCTTGGCCTTTTCCGGTGGCCGGCCACCGGCCACAGCCAGCCGGCGGGCCTCGCCCGCCACAGGCGAGGCCTGGCTAGGTGAGGAGGATCCCCGGCGAGGGGAGCCCTCGCCCAGGCCATGGCGAGGGCCGGCCTCGCCGGATCCGGCGAGGGGAGCCCTCCGGCTCGCCCTCGCCCGGGCGGCGTCGGCCTTGCCCGCACCCGATCCGGCGAGGCCGGCCCTCGCCCGGCGGCGGCGGCGACGAGCAAGAGCGGGCGAGCTAAGGGATGAAGAGCGGGCGAGCAAGACGGCGTCGCCGTCGCCCGGCCAGGGGCGAGGGCCGACCTCGCTAGATCTGGTTTGAGCGAGGCCGATGCTCGCCTAGGTGAGGGCGAGCCTCAGCGAGGCTGGCCCTCGCCCAGGCTAGGGTGGCCTCGCCCGGCATTGCCGTCGCTCGGCCGACGCCCAGCGAGGCCGCCCTAGCCTGGGCAAGGGCTCCCCTCGCCAGGGCTCCTCCTCGCCTGGCCGGGCCTTGCTTGTGGCGGGCGAGGCCCGCCGGCTGGCTGTGGCCGGCCACCGAAAAAGGCCAAGAAAGCCAAAAAAAAAGAAGGGAAAAAATAGAAAAAAATAAAAAAATATTAAATATATTATTCAAAATTATCCACATCAGCGCCGGCAGTCCTACGTGGCACCGCCAGCGTCCACGTCAGCATTTTCCGGCCAAAATTGGCCGGATAGACTGAATCGGCAAAAAGTGAAAATATTTAGGACTCAATTGGCAAAGTTAAAAGGTTTAGGACTGAATTGGCAAAAATGCAATATGTTTAGGACTTTTTGGACAATTTTCCCCATATGAATGAGTGGAAGAAGAGGCCGCTTGTAACACCCTAGGTTGGATATCCACTGTACACATATTGTCCACTTTGGATACTAAGGGCGCGTTTGGTAACGTTTCTATTCCAGGGAATCATTTTTTAATAGAAATAGTTTTTTTTTTTTGTTTCCGTTCCAGGGAACAATTTCTGAGTATAAGAACGCGCTTGGTAACTGCAAAAAATTTCTACTCTAGGAATAGAAATGTGTTTGGTAAACTTGTATAATTTTTTTTCTTTTAATTTTTCAATATTTTTATTATATTTTTCCTTTTTTTCTTCTTTCTTACCAGGCCAGGGCGAGGTTGACCTCATGCCGCCAGGGTGAGGTCGAGCCTTGTTGGTGACCTCGTCAAGCTCGCCCAACCATGGTGAGGTCGAGCCTTGCCGGGGGCCGATGACGCTCCGGCGAGGTTGTCGGCCATGGCCGAGGCCGGCGACCGGCCAAAAGGAAAAAGAAGGAAAGAAAAAAAAAAAGAAGAAAAAAATAGAAGAAAAAAGAAGTGTTTCTTGGCATTGTTCTCGAGAATAAGAAACTAGTTTTTTCTACTTCATGTTTCTGTTCCAAATCTATTCCCAAGAAAAAGGAGAAGAAAAAAGAAGTGTTTCTTGGAATTATTCTCGAGAAAAAGAAACTAGTTTTTTCTACTTCCTGTTTCTGTTCCAAATCTATTCCCAAGAACAAAAGTGTAAATAAACGCGTTTCTGTTCTTTTTTTGTTCCTCGAAACAAAAGAACAAAAAAATTTGTTCCGGGGAACATAAACAAAACTAAACAAACATGCTAGCCCATACTACCCCAAGAAAACGTGTGTGTATACGTCTTAGACACTAAGTCCTCATGATTTTATTCTTCTCAGAACAGCCCATATTACCCCAAGAAAATGCGTGTGTACAATTAGAGGGCTCATTGCCTTATAAGGCAGCTCAGAACTCCCTCCCTAGGCGATGTGGGATAAGAGACATGCCTCTTCCCTGCGCATGTCCAGGGACTGAGGTGCGGACGCACCGCCATCCCTTCTTCCCGCGCACGGTCGCTTGGGCTGTCACACTGGTAGCTTCACTTGAATGTAAATGCACGTTCTATGATTTTGTCCTGGTACTTAATATTTTCAGAAGCTCTACTTCAGCAATCAATTCATTCCACGGCATTGTCAACTCCAGTAACTCAACCATCAGTCTAGTCTTGGTCTGCTTGTACAATACTTAATTGCGGCTTAGGCAGTGCCTAATCAGCATGGTGATTATTGATTATCATTGGATGCAATCACCTAAAACAGCATCTAGTAAATCATAATTTTTGGCCAAGTATTACTGCTACAAAATGAAGTGGCATATTTAGCAACAAAGATTTAAGCTCAAGGATTAACTCCTCGACTACTTCAAAATGCTAATTTACTACCTCCAGCAAACTTGATCACAAATAAATTGTCTTCAACAACAGTTGATGTGAAGGTATGTTCTTGCCTTTAATCATCCATCGCTCTAATTCACCGCATGGAAACGGGGAAGCAACGATCAATAAGTTTGTTTACAATCTCGTGGATCAACGAAATGTTCTAGTTTCACACTAAAATTTTCTCACTGAAACTAATTCTCCATGTTTATGTCCAGACTCGACCATTGCCTCGAGAACAGCAACGTCCCCTGGCTCCTTCAAGAAAAGAGCACCGTTGCTCAGCGCTCTCCTTCTGAAACAGATCAACAAAGCAAAAAGTTAATACTTTGGGTCCCTGCAACAGTCTGTAATTACTGCCTGCTAATTGAATTTTCTCATAAGAATATTTCTGGAGGGATCACAAAGAATCTGACGTCCTCTTGCTCACTTCATAAAGTAATTCTGAGCAAAGTAAAACAAGGACAGTGCATGGTGTCAGGATGCTCACTTAATGAGGACAGTAAACTTCTCGAAATAAAAAGTTTTTTAGGGTATTTAACCCGAAGCAAAGACCATTAACATCTTATAGTACCTTAAGAGTCATATTTGAAACGTCATTTATAAATGCTTTTAATTCATCCGTCACTCCACTGAATGAATAGAAGGTGCTTTTGCTTCGACCATCAGCATCATACAAGGTAGCCTGAAATAACATCATCACTCGTTAGAAAATGACAAATGCATAAGTTCGACTAGAATAAGATTTTGTAAGCAACGAGCGATCTATCAGGGTAAAAGGTGTTTACCTTTTAGATCCTCAAAATTAGTCGCTTGAATACAACATGGATCATAGGTGAGTTAAGAATACCAGGTAACCATGTCAACCACCCTGGTTTCCAAGTTCAAGCTGCAGCGTCCCCTTCAAGCCAACAACTTGCATGAATATCTGGAGGCGCTGAAACAAATCAGCGAGGACTAATCATAGTATATGCTAAAATTAGAGAAGATCATCAACTCGAGACATGCCGTGGGTGATTTTGAAGATGCGATCATCACATAAACTCCAGAACAGCCATTCTCCAATTGACTGCAAAGTTTCCATTGTTTAGGCCGTCAAGAACTTGCATATGTTTTCTCTCAATAAAAAATTTACTAGGTACACAAGACACTTACAAGGACGATGATAAAATATCCGGAGGAGGCAAAGTCAAATCCACATGAGTAGTTGTAGCGGAAACTGAGGTTATCTCCCATCCAACAATCTGCAAGATAGTCAACCGTTGATGGAATCCCATCCACAGACTGCTGTTAAAATACAGCAAAAAAGCCATTGGAGTTTCAGCAAATAACTTCAGGAGAAGTGGTGAATTACCATTCTTAAACCTCCAATGAAATGTACTCCCATATCGAGGATAAAGCCACCCTGCATTAAGGGAGCATATCAATTAAAGTAAGATTTGACCTCTGATAGAAGAGACAAGAATACAGCTTCAGAAAAGTATTCGTGATAAACAAGAAAAGGAGCCTTTGGAAATCCAGATTACTCGTGTCTAATGTGTTGTAAACGTTGAATCAAAGAGGATGCAAAACTTATAGCTTTGGCATTAGCTTCTAAACTTGTAAAGTGATTGGGACAAGATCCAACCTTACATTACATGTCTAATCCAATGTAAATCACGATTGCCACTTTGATGTTACAAGCATGATATCATTTCGAAATGGTTCTATTAGAAGCATCAGAAATAGGAAAAGTCACGTACCACAAAATTGCGTCTCCAAGAACTTGAAAAGTAGGGATTAGAACTGTTCATCGATCCTTCAACTATAACTTGGACATTCATCATGTCGCCAATATCAGCGAACAGCTTTTTACACTGTTGATTGAATCATAAGGATCTTTCAAGGTCGCAAATCAACAAAAGTAGAACAAGTACCTCAACGAAAGCAGGTTCAAATCTGTAGTTCTCGGCTACTGCCCAAATAGGCTTGCCCGGTGAACTAGCACAAAGAGTTCTATATCTTGAAAGTGCCATTTCTATCTCAGTTGTCGCTTTACAGATGAACCAACAGTTTAGAGGTAAATGATGCATGACTTTGCAAAATACAACTTTACTTGCAATTAATTGGAGACACGAATAATTCTATCTATAACCAGGAAAGTGCAATACAAACTTTTAGGTATTGAGTATACTAGATGCAGAAATGAAATTTTTTACCACCAACACCATACATAACAAATGACACATCAAGAGGAAATTTTCACAAGTTAAATGAACGCTTTGATGTGAACTCAATTCCAAAAAACCGAAATGGGTGTGAGATGCATTTATTCCCTAAAGCTAATGCATATAAAAAAGGTCATTTGTCTTAGCTGAGACGAATATAGCTTGAAACTTAGTGACAGAAAGAATTGACGAATAAAGAGACGCCATGACTACTTTAATAAACAATAAATAGATCGAGTTTAGCACTGACTTACAAGCAGCCCCAGGTTTTTTTTCATATCCAACCAGTATGCCAAGAAGAGATTCAGCGGATCAAAACAACGAAAAAAATTGACTTTTTAGTACACACAATGGAGGTAAACTATGCAAATAATACTGCCTAATGCGCATGCGAGCACACAAACGGACAATAAATAACTGTATTTGAGAACTTCAACCTATATGGTCAGCTATAAATTTACATGTTGCCAAAACTTCATGAGTTTCAGTCCATGCTTGTTCGCCTAAACTTACTGAAAGATTTCTTTTTTCTCAAAAAGAGAAACCATGGGCATCAAATTTAGTCATGGCATCTGAAACACAAATCACCTTGCAATACATGCTTTTCCGCCTTCAGCAGCCTAAGTGACATGTCAACCTGCACAAACTACCTAAGTGACATAACGAACACGTAATAAGTTGAAGCAAGCGATTGAAGAAAAAAATCGTTGCATGGAGAGGGGTTACAAGACACATGCTCACGTCAGGAACCAACTATATGCATCTATTATATTTCAAAGGAGAGTTCATATTTCAGTCCATCACTTCTCCGGAAATACCAGACATGTAATTTCATCCAAATAAGAGATTATTAATGCATGTGACTCCATGGGCAAAGATTTGTTAGTTGGTAGCATATACTCAAGTGATCCAGAAATTGCATAGCAGATAAAGGGGAATGCTGTAGAGTCAATGACATCCGAAGTAACAGTAAACCTCTGTGCACTCTCATCTTCGTTAACGTGGCCAATTGCATACCTGCGGACGGAACAATCAATAGACAAAAAGTCCTTCCTGTAAATTGCTATTTGGTTTCAACACTCGGTTACCGAGTCTCGAGAACAATGGCCTATACATCAACAAGTGAGGTGTGGGTGCCATCCATGTTCTAAGGGGCATATTAAGTTATGCGTATAGCGGGTCTCTGTTCTCTGTATCAAAAGAATGGTATTTAAAGGCCAATAACGTTTGTCGAGGAAAATTACTAAATATTGGTAAGTCCCGTGATAATTATTATTGGCTAATTGCTGAATATCAACTTTTTCAGGTTACGACTCTATAGACAAATTACAGTCCATAAAAGTAAATTACCGGTCAATTGAAAATGAGTTATGACGACCACAATGAAACTACGACCACACAGTTAAATTACTATAAATATTTGTGACCGTCCTTTCAATAATTTCAGAAAATTACGATAAATTTTAGGAAAATTACTGCCCTGTTAGAAGCACCCTTATCGAGTGAAGATCAAATATGAGCTTTTTGGTAATATAGTAAGTAATTCTAATAAAATCCAAACCAAAACAAAAATTGTAAAACACAAAATAAATTTTTCTTATTTCATTTCTTAAAATATGGGGCAGGCCCGTCATGTCTTCGTATTTTGACAATTCCTGTAAAAGAGAACAGAAAGAAGCATCTTCTTCTTTTTCTCCTCCTTCCTCTTTACACCCACTGATCATTGCCTCTCTTCGTTTCACTGTCGCCGCCGCCAATGATGGGGGAGGACCAAACCAATATCAATTATTGCGAAAGTGAGTGATCGAACAATAAACTAGATAGTCTTACCAAAAAAATAAAATAAAAAATAAAATAAACTAGACAGGATAAGAAAATAAATCAGACATCAAGTTTAGTCATAGTGACCTACGTCCATGGGAAGAGTTTAGCTCCACAAATTCTAGTGAAATAATCTCTCATTCTAGCGGATAAATTATAAACAAATTCTTACCACAAGATTTAATCGACTTTCATCACTAAAAACTCTTGGTATAATTGCATGAACGAAAACCAACGGAGAAATCTATGGCCAAGCACTCGTGAACGGCGCTTCAATATTTCTTCATCGACAAAAGCACGCCAAGCACTCGCATAGAAAATGACGCCTCAAGGCTATACATCCTTAGGCAGTTGCAGCAAACATATGTCTTGTACCCAAGTTGACCAACTTCAACATGGACAAAGAGAATCCATATAATCCTAATTGGATTCGTTCGACTAAGTCACATTCTTTCGACTTTTCTTTTTCAAACGTGAAGTCCAACAAGAGATATTAACCAAGAAGGAATATAACAATTCAAAATACATATTGGACTTTCAAATTCGGTGCCGAAGACTCCAACACATGTTAGGAAATCCTATTTTCGAAACTTGATCTTTCATTAATTTTATTTCCAAAATTCAGATTTTCGTTTCGGATTCAAACTCGAGATATATTTCAACAATTTCCACCTAACTTGATGTTTGAGCAAAGTCACAATCACTTCGCTTAAAATTCAAACTCTGCCTCCCATAATCTTCAATGGGCTCAACCGCCATAGATATTTTCCAAGTCCAGGTCCCGCTTGAATTTTGCCATAACCGTGAACCTTATTAGAACTCCAACTCCACATGTATCTTTAACTACTCTACAAGGATTTTCCGACACAACCTCTTCTACTACAGATAAAATAAAACAATTGTTGCATCCAAACCCATCAAAAGATCGAACATGTACATTGTCAATATCAGTAGTTATAGTAACAGGTCGCTCTACACACTCCATCTCGCTACAAGCACCATCTGTATCTATTACTTCGCTAGTACTCACTACCTTAGGAGCTTCTGGTTGCAACTCCACATCAACTTGAATACCATTCGGATTCATATGACCACTACTATAACCACTCCTACGCAGAAGTACAAAAAATTCATCAAATGTAAATTATCTGTTGATAACATGTGAATTTAATTCCGGGCACCACAACCAATAACCCCACTCACTTTGTACATAATCTAGGAACATTCACTTTTGTACCCTCTCATCAAGCTTGGCATCACTAACTCAAACATAACATGGACATCAAAATATTCCAAGGGCATAATAATCAGCAACATTACCTGACCACACTTCTTTGAGAGTTCGACATCCAATCACAGTTGATGTGGATCTATTCATTAGATAGCTCACCGTACTAAGCACATTTGCTAAGAATCTTTTAACCATACTAGTACTAGAGAGCATTTTATGGGTTGTGTTGCAACTTATCCTCAGGGGGAGGGAGTAGGTTTAGGGATATTGTCTAAAAGACGGGCCTAAGGTCCATGATTAGGCGCGGGCTCTTCCAAACCCATACCCCGCGTGACATTAGGATAATTTTTAGGAATTTTGCACAAAAGGAGTCGCCACTAGCCTATTGGGGTCGGCTAGAAACCAAGTGAGGCATGGGAGTGTACCTCACTTCCTACACAACCAAAGAATCTAGGGTCGGGAACTTGATTACACTAATTGACCAATTAGTGCCATTTCGATATCTAATCTTGTTCACTTTAACAAAATAATTTTTTGCAGGCAGTTTGGATTGATTTTATATCTATCCACTAACATGTGAGGTGATCATGCGGATGCGCAATCATTAAGTAACAACTATAGCTACCAAGATCCTAATTGTGGCAAAATTCGAAAGCACTAGTACGAACACCTAGTGGGGGGTAAATAGGTGTAAAAACAGATTTTGCAAAATATAGTGAAAACTTTTACTTTTAACACGAGTCTGAATAACAACAGACTTTTGAAACTGAGTTTGAAGAGTAGCAGACTTTTATCGAGATCAGACTTTAGTAGTTAAATAGAATTACGAATAAAATAAATGAGTTTAAAGAAAATAATAAGAACACAAGGTTTATAGTGGTTTGACTTAATCAAGCCTACATCCACTTTCCCACGCTAACAGCTTACTTGGCTGGATTCTACTATGCAATCAACAAAAGATTATACTTTGAGTGCGAACACTTAGTATCTCAATAAGTCACTCTTTTGATATTTCTCTCAAGATCATAAACATTTAAGCTCACGAGAGACAAGTGTATGATCGAAGGTCGCACAGACTTTGGAATTATAAATTCTATGTTCTGTCTCTTACTTGCTCATCGGTCCTTTATCTCCTTAAATACTCCTCCACTTCCAAACTAGCCGTTGGATAGTATCTCGAGGATCGTCTTCCAATCTACCCATTGGACAGATCTGTATCGAGAAGATTTGGTAGCCGTTGAGTGATAAAAGTAGAATCCCAAATTAATTCCGATCGCCCATACAAACAGAATCTCTCTGATTTTATCGTGCTTTGACTAACTGAGAATTTCTTTTTTAAGATATTATTGAGATGTTCTTTCCTTAAATAATATGTTATGATGAGTTTGGAAATAATACTTGATTATGGAGATTTTATATTTTGCTCTAATGAAATGGAATCCAAATTGATGGATACCAAAAAGGAAATAAGTTGATCGCAGGAAATCCTATAAAGGAAGAATGATAGCGAATCTTCACAGATTTTGGTGCGATCAAAAAGATATCCTGTGCGAAGATTGGTAATGATTTTTTTTTTTTTTTGGTATATTTCAAACATATACGTTGGGTAATAATTTTGGATGATTGTTTATTATACTGCAAATATCTTTTGTCATAAATATAAGGCATTGCAAGTTTTTACTTGTTTTGGCACGTGATAGAAATATCATCTTTCTTTTCGCAAAATGCATCAATAATATATATATATCTAATATTTATGCTCAAGATTTATTGCATATTTATAGATATTCTTGCTATATTTTTAGAAGATATCTCATATCTAGCAAGTTTGATTCGTAAATCAAAGGAATGTATTATGTGTTATTTTTTGCAAAGATTATTATCTAAGAATTTGCAACCAATGAAATTCGGAATGGGTACACTTGACGATATGAATCATTTGAAAAATAAACGTATTCGTTCTGTAGCGGATCTCTTACAAGATCAATTCGGATTGGCTCTGGTTCGTTTAGAAAATGTGGTTAAAGGAACTATATGTGGAGCAATTCGGCATAAATTGATATCGACTCCTCAGAATTTGGTAACTTCATCTCCATTAACAACCACTTATGAATCTTTTTTCGGATTACACCCATTATCTCAAGTTTGTCGTACGAAAGGTTGAGTAGTTCTGAATTTTAATTTTATATATGCTATTCAATTTATTGATTTGAAGAAAGGGTATTATATATTATATGGATATTATTACAGCCTATTTGTGCAAAAAGTTTGTTAAGTTTATGCAGGTTGAATTCGAGAAGAGCTTGATCGAAGAAGATAAATTTTTGCCTCGAATTTCAAAATGCAAATGATCGTTGTGGATATTGTTGTTACGAAAATGGAAAAATATTTTGCTCAACGTGCACAAGCCACAATTAGTGCTATTTGCAAATATTGTCATGATGACAAGGGGAGAAAGCGAATCCAAGAGAAAGGAAAGAATCGTGATCATCTCAAAAATGCAACAAATTGAGGGGGAGCATTGATCATTTATGGAAAAATCTTTTTAAATTGATCGTGATCTTGATTATTATGGAAGGAAGGAAAAGGTAAATGTGTCAGAATTTAAGTTCTACAGAATCTGGTTAGTGCATCTTTTATTACCTTTTGTCATTAACAAATCTCTTATTTACATTATCTTTTTATTACGACAAAAAGGATAAGTGAATTTTATAATACATCCATGATTTTTATTGAATATTTGCTGAAATATATTATCGAAGTGAGCTATATTGCATATTTTTAATATTCGACTTACTTTATAAAAGCTGATTTTTGGAAATTATGTCTCATGCAAGACATATTTGTTATCATTTTATATTTTCTACGTGATTCTATCGCTTTTTGATTATGACAAAAAGAGGGAGAGAATATAAATATGCATATGTGTTGATTAACTGATATTATTTATTGCATAATATTGAGATGCGATGATTATTTTTCAATATATTGTTATGCTCAATCTATTTGCTGTCTTTTGATTCAAATCACATATTTTTTTTTTGAAAATCTAAAATTTGATGATTGATTTATTAATAATTTAGAAATTGTGATTACACATCTGCATATTCAGAGATTTTTTTGTCATCATAAAAAATGGGGAGATTGTTAGGGAAATCCGTTATGATGTTTTGAAGATGACAAAATAAATTAAAGGCTACTAACATGTTTGATTGTTGAGTAACAGACTGTGCAGATGATAGAACATGTAAATGATATTATTAAAGTCTATTATGAAGATTTCTAGACTTTTGCATCAAAGTTTGAAGACTGCTAGACTTTAGTGTCAAAGTCTGTTTTACATCAGAAGTTCGCCTACTCTGACAAATTCCAAACTGAACGTGCTTGGAAGAACCAGAAGACGATTCTATGCTTTGAAACCGAATTGGGTACGACCTTAAGGCTAAATCTGTTCGAAGCGAATATGTTCATACTCAGATTGCAAAGTCTATCACACTCAAACTCAGATTGTAAAGTTTATTACTCTCAGACTTTACATTCAGATTCGACAGAACGTAACACAAGCCCCGAAGATATAACGGCTAGTGATCTGGTTTGGATTCCACATCAAGATTGATTTGATTGACTCAATCTAATTGATTGACAATTAGATCTTGAAGACAAGAACTTTCTATACGAATAAGCTTTACTTATGGAAACCAAGATTCTGTTTGTATGGGCGATCGGAATCAATTTTGATGCGGAATTCAAACCAGATCACTAGCCATTATATCTTCGGAGCTTGTGTTACGTTCTGTCGAATCTGGATGTAAAGTTTGAGAACAATAGACTTTACAATCTGAGTCTGAGTGCGATAGACTTTGCAATCTGAGTCTGAACATATTCTGCTTTTGAACAGATTTAGCCTTAAGGTTTGTACCCAGTTCAGCTTCAGCATAGAGTCTGTCTCTTGGTTCATCCAAGCACGTTCAGTCCGGAATTTGTCAGAGTAGGCAGACTTCTGATGTAGAACAGACTTTGACACTAAAGTCCGGCAGTCTTCAAACTTTGACGCAGAAGTTTGGAAATCTTCATAATAGACTTTGATAATATCATTTACATGTTCTATCATCTCGTACGCTATTACTCAACAATCAAACATGTTAGTAACATTTGATTTATTTTGTCATCTTCAAAACATCATAAGTGATTTCCCTAACAAAATTAACATATGCAACTAAACAATTGCAAACATAATGAAATATGTAAATTAAACCTGCGATATAATCAATATATAAGCAAATAAAAGCCTAATTATACTAAAAATGCAAAACATGGCAATTTCCAACCCAACTCTAAATTTTTAATTTTTCGAAATTTTTAATTTTTAATTTTTAATTAATTTTTTAATTTTTATTTATTTTTTTAAAAATATTATTTTAATATTATAATATTATAATATATTAAAACGACCCGGGTCGGATCCCCAGTTGGGTCCGACCCGGTTCAGTGAAAAGGGCCCCGGGATCGGGCCAGACAGCCCGAACCCAAACCCAATCGGGCAAGGAGGCCCGAGCTCGGACCGAGTTAGGCCACGCGGCTCAAACCAACAGAAAACAGCCGGGCTGAGCCTGATGTGCAGGCCTAGTTTGGTCTAATTTCTTTTAAAGTAAAGCCCACATTAAAACAGCCTAAACCCATAAGCCTAAAGCAGTCCGGGCCCAATTTGTTCAAAAACCCTACCCATTTCGCGACCTGTGTTCGACCCGCTTCGAAGACCCGGTTCGTGCTTTCTTCTCTAGGGCTTCCTTGCGGCATCGAGGGGGATGGCAGGGATGTCGGCAACTCGGCGGCGGTGGCGGCGACATGGCGAGCGGCGGACGACGGCAGCAGGAACGGCGACTGCGAGCTTCCTCTCTCTAGATCCGGCCTACTCGTGCGATTTACGACCCGCTCTCTCCTATGGTTGTCTTCAGCTGGCTCGGCGTCAGGAGCAGCAACGGCGGGTGCTGTGGGTCGACGTTCGGAGGGCAGTGGTGGTGTCGCAGCTTCGGGCTACAGGGGACGACGTTTGGAGGGTAGCGGTGGCGCGGCAAGGAGGTTTAGGCTGCTGGTGCGCGATGCTTGCAACTACAAGTGCTGTACCGGCGTTAGGTTGAGGCGAGGCGGAGCCTCGGTTGCTGGCGTCGACAGTTACGGCATCGAGTGCAGGGACTCGGGGTTGAGGCGGTGAGTTCGGGACAGCGGAGCTCGCGGCTGCTGGCTGCAGGAGCGGCGGTGCTTGGGCGAGCTATTGCGGCGGTTCCTGCGACGTCGGCGACGGAAGATGGAGGCGGCTGCGGGTCGCGAGCAAAGCCGAAGTAGTGGCAGCAGGCGGAGGGCAGCGACTCGGCTCAGACGGTGTCGGGCAGGAGGGCGGCGGCTCGGACGGCGTCGGGTTGAGGCAACGAGACCTCCTCTCTCCTTGGCCGCCGTCCTCCGCCCCCCAAACTTCTCTCTCTCTCTCTCTCTCTCTCTCTCTCTCTCTCTCTCCCTGTTTCTGGTTTTTTTTTTTCTCCACCCTCCTCTGTCGAGCTCCTCCCTCCGTTTTTTCCCCCTCCACCGCTAGGGTTTCAGCGTGAGGAGGAAGAAGCCGGCCTGGACCGGGCCAAGGCAAGATCCGGCTCGGTCCCCTCCACGCTTTCTTTTTTTCTCTTTTTTTTGTTTGTTTTTTTGTTTGTTTGTTTTTGTTTTGTTGTTTTTTTAGTGACTAATTCCTAATTTTGTACACAATTAAGTCCTAAAAAAAATTGTAAAATTTAGGTGTCGATAGGTTGTCTCTAATAATGTTCTATTCTTCAATTCCGCAACATATCGTAGTTCATCGTGACTAGTGTAGTGTCTCACTATACCTTCCTTCATGGAGAATTCATTTAACAGTTTCAAGCAAAACTCAATGCTATTGTCAGTCCACACGTACTTGATCGTCTTATTAATCTCTTTTTTGATCAAAAGTCTCAACTATCTGATACTAACAATAGCATTAAATTTGTGTCTATAAAAAACACTCACGTTTTCATCGAGTAATCATAAATAACTGTTAGCATACATTTAGCACTCTTCCTCGAAGGAAATGACAACAACATGCAAACATTCAAGTGAATTAACTTTGCAATCCGTGGTTTCTTTGACAATGGTAATAAACTGCAATATCCGCCGTTGATCTAGATCACAGCACCTGCATACATTCTGTTTGTTAGTAACATAACCACACAACATATTTATTTCACTTAAAAGTTTTAGGTTTCTCTTGCCAATGTGCCCCAAACATATATGCCACAATTTAGACTCTTGACTAAATGCATTTGACGTCTCTGCTATGAATAATGTCACTATCTCATCTTGAAGCTTATGCAGGCCACTATACTTGATTCCTTTCATTATCACCACAATACCTTGGACAACTTTCAGAATTCCACATTTTGAACTATACCGACACCCCGTTGAATCTAGGGCATTCAAGGAAATCAATTTTTTCCTTACTTTGGAAGTTGCCTCACTCTAGTCATTGTTCTTCTAATAACATTATGCATTTTTATTCTAACTTTGTCAACACTTACAACATCACATTTTGTATTATTATCT
The DNA here is from genome assembly GCA_017140595.1 of Eucalyptus curtisii. Classification (NCBI taxonomy): domain Eukaryota; kingdom Viridiplantae; phylum Streptophyta; class Magnoliopsida; order Myrtales; family Myrtaceae; genus Eucalyptus; species Eucalyptus curtisii. The sequence continues at coordinate 6,832,859 of CM029503.1, forward strand.
GTGCATTAATAATTAGTAAACTAGTCTTTATTTAATGTAACATGAAAATAATAACCATAATCCATAATTATCTATCAAATGATGAATAATTAGTAATAAACAAAACAAAATTAGCACTATCCAAATTACCAATAGCTACAGCTGCAACATTATTTGCAAAATCCTCTATAATTCCCTTACCTTTATCCTTTTTCAGCTCAAGGAAATTTCTCATAAGATGCCTCCTCTTACTATGGCTCCAACAGACAACATTACCACTTCTAGATTGATTACGTCTATTCATGTTTATGCTATTCCTACTAACGCGTGTACTAGTTCTTTCACCGTTTTCACCTATTAAAGCAGTAGATACAAGTTCACCAGATTCAACTCTACAGATATCCTTACTTATAATTAAATATCGAACTTCATCAAACATCAAGCTTGTTAACCCAGAAGAATTACTAACAGTAATAACAATGGTATTCCAAGTATCAAGCGATGAAGATAACATAATTAAAGCATATACCTCATCTTCAAATTCAATCTCAACTGAACTCGATTCACTAACAATTACATTAAATTCATTAATATGATATGCAATTGATTCACCTTCACTTGTCTTTAATTAAATAGACGTCGTATCAAATAGACCTTATTGATCGCAGAGGGTTCTTGTATGTATCCGATGGGGCTTTCATCAAACCAGCAATAATCTTCTCCTTCACAATGTCGAACGCAACATTATGAGTCAACGTCGGTCAAATAATACTCATAACTCATCTATCTAGTAATTCCTAAGCAACTTGCTTTATCGTCTTTGGCTTCTCCCCAAATGGCGGCCAGCGCAATTTTATTTCGTAGAGATAATTCTCAATCTGCATCTTTCAAAAACCAAAATTCTCTCATCAAATCTATCAATTCTCACTTTATCTTCTTCTGTGACCATCAATTTGCTTTAACTCACCCAAGTCTAGTTATGATATCAATTGTTACGAAAGTGAGCGATCGAATAATAAAATAGACAGAATAACAAAATAAATTGGTTAATAGATTTACATGGTTCGGTCGTAGTGAATTAAGTCCACGAGGAGAGCAGCAACGGATTCCATTATAAATCAAGCGATAAAACAAATATTATAATCACATTCAAGTTATTTAAATATTATCAGTATTTTCCAAGTCCTACTTACACGCAATAACTCACGCAGTGCTTAGCCTCACAAATCTTAGTGAAATAATTTCTCAATCTTGCGAAGGAATTGTAAACAAATTTCTACCACGAGAATTTAATCGACTCTTAACACTAAAAGCTCCTGGTGTAATTGCACGAACGAAAACCAACGGAGAAATCCACAGCAAGCACTCATGAACGGCGCTTCACTATTTCTTCGTCAACAAAGGCACACCAAGTACTCGCACGGAAAACGTCGCTTCAAGGCTATACGTCCACAAGCAGTTGCAATAAACATATATCTTGAACCAAAGTTGACCAACTTCAACATGGAGAAAGAGAATCCATAGAATCCGAATTGGATTTAGCCAACTAGGCCATGTTCTTTTGACTTTCCTTTTCCAAACGTGAAGTCCAAAAGATATTAACCAAGAAGGAATATACGCTCAAAATACATGTTGGACTTTCAAATCCGGTGGCCGAAGACTCCAACTCATATTAGGACATCTTATTTCCGAAACTTGATCTTTCACTAATTTTATTTTCAAAATTTAGATTTTTACTTCGAACTCAAATTCGAGACACATTTTAAAAATCATCATGTTCCCCTTCATAGCTTAAGGCCATATCATCCCCTTCCTCGCCAGAGCAAGCTCAGGCACCTCCCCAACCTCACGATCATCTTCCTCAACATCCCTCTCAACATCGCCAAGCTCCATTCCTCCCTCCCTCCCTCCACCGCCCTCCACCTCATCGAGCTCCCCTTCTGCTCCTTCGACCATGGCCTCCCCCCGGACACCAAGAACACTGACGCCCTCCCCTACCTCCTCATCATCCGCCGCCACCTCCCCCCAAGGGCCCTTCCGCGACCCCCTCCTCGGCCTCATAGCTGACGGCTGGAAACCCTTCTGCGTCATTGTGGACATCTTCTTCAACTGGATAGCCACCATGCCGCGAGCTTGGCATCTTCCATGCCGTCTTTAGCGGTGCTAGTGAGGTCAGCCTCGCCTGCTACTACTCCGTTTGGGTCAACCTGCCTTACCAGAAGAAGCCCAATTCAGTCGAGTTCTCGTTGTCGGACTTCCAAGAAGGGTCACTGGTGCACGTCTCGCAGCTGCCACTGACCATCCTTAAGGCCGACGGGACCAACCTGTGGTCGATGTTCCAGGCTTCGAACCTCTCCGCCTGGGGGGATTCAAAGGGACCCTGTTCAGCACGGTGGCTGAGTTCGACAGCGTATGGCTGTCCTAATTCCGGCGGAAGCTCAGCGTGGAGGTCTGGTCGGTGGGGCCCGTCCTCTTGTCCATGAAAAGCCACCGGTCCACGACGCCTTTGAGGCCCGCTGGCGTGAACCCGGAACAATGCATAGCTTGTCTGGACTTGAAGCCTCCAAAGTCAATGCTCCACGTATCGTTCGGCTACATGAACACCATCACTGCCCCCATATGATGGAGCTGGCGGCCGTGCTGGACTCCGTCAGCCGCACTAGAGTCTAGCGGCCACGACTTCCTATGGGTGTTGAGGCCGCTGGTCGGGCATGACATGAATGCCGAGTTCGATGTAGGGGCATGGCTGCCCAGGGGGTTCGAGCGGAGGACCACAGGGAGGGGGCTGCTGGTGGAGAGGTGGGCATCGTAGGCGGAGATACTGGCGCACGAGGCGGTGTTGGCATTCTTGACACATTGTGGGTGGAACTCGGTGCTGGAGGCGCTGAGCAACGGGGTGCTGCAGCTTGGGTGGCCGATGGCGACGGAGCAGTTCTTCAACGTAAACTACTGGAGGGGGGTTGGGTCGGGGCATGCTTGGAGGTGGCACGGGGGAGGAAAGGCGAGATGAGGGCCGGGGAGCTGAAGGAGAAGATCGACGCGATGATGGGGGAGACGGAGAGAGGGAGGGAGATGCGAAGGCCTGCGAGGGAAAGAAGGGAGATGATCCCGAGCGCCATGAGAGGCGACGATGCCGGCGCTGCGAGCAGGGGGTCATCTGCGCGGGCATTGGACGACTTCATCGATGCCGTGATGTCGACAAGGGCGGAGAGTTGAAATGGACTGAAGATTCCCAACGAGCACACGTCCATTCCCGGAAAGCATATCTCCACGAGCGCGTAACTTACGCGGCGTAAGGGCTCTTGGGGTTTCAGATTCAGGAGCCAGCAGCAAGAGAGCCCGAGGCCGACTGAATGAGGGGGAACTAGGTAGAGCCCATTTAAAAATCCTTACAACTGAAGGAAAAAAAAGATTTACCAAGCTGTTCGCCAAACAAAATATAAATAAAAAATAACAATAGGACCCCACGATCGAAGAATCGAAAATTAAATACACATCTAAGTTAGGACGCTATCTTATGATCTTCCCAGCCCCATATTTTGCCATCCCTAGACTTCGATCTCGGGAGGCCGCTGTCTGGGCTACACGTATGGATGTCCCTTTTGAGGTCTTGAGGCATCGTGGCTAATTAGGACTCTAATGTACAATCGCATAAGTTAGTTTTGTGCACATGATGTCAATATATCTATGACTGCATTGAGTAACTCGACAGCGTACAAATGCATCCTTACCTTGCTGGGAAAACTTTTATCGTAGATACTACCTCCCGGGCCGCATTTTTCATGGGGGGAGAGCTAATAAACTATATTATATGCTTATTCGGCGAAAATCGCTAGAGATGATTACACGAGACTAATGAACTATATCCGATATGATATGGTCACATACTTTTCTGGCTAAGTAACATGCACAATCCTCTTGATCATCTTGATCTAATGACCTCTCCCTTCATGGCGAGTGAGAGAGCGCTCAAGCTCCCTTCGCTCTCCACCGTCACTCCGGGCATGGCCACCGCCCTGCTCCCGACGAACCCTCTCTCTCCCACCACGATCCTCCCGAACTTCACCACCCCGCCTTCCCCATCGTACACGTGCCCGAACAGCAGGGCCTCCCTCTCCACGCTTCCGCCTCCCTCAACCTCCACCATCTCAGGGTTCATTGCGGCTCCCATGGAGTCCACGTAAGTCCCCTTGTCCAGCTCGATGTACGAACCCATCAGCTTCATCCACATCAGGAACAACGCCGAGCCGCTCGCCATCTCCACGAAGTAGTCCCCGACCACCGTCCTGATGGCTTGCCATATGGTATCCATGAACACCTCTCTGCTCCATATATGCGCTCTTTCGTCCTCGCTCTTCTTTCCCACGAGGATGTACTTCGCCGCCACGCAGGCCAACGCGGCTAAAACACCGGTGGACACCCAGAAGAAGGGGAACGTCCAGTGTACGGGCATGTTCCTGGTGTTCTTGCAGTGGAGGAGCAAGTTCAGAGGGAAGTAGATGATTAGTCCGAGGAGAAAGTAGGGCAGTATTGTTTGCAGCAGCGGCTGAGCGAAAACAGCCCATGTGGTTAAGTACCAAGGCCTCAAAAGGGTCACTTTCTGGGCGTCTTTTCTCTCGAGTGCAGCTGCCATTGGACACCCGGAGAGGTCGACCTTCACGTCGGACTGCTCCAGGAAGACCCTCCATGCCCCAGGAAGAGGATCTCCATTTCTCAGGCGTTGGCAGATCTCGTAGATGAGTGAACGCCCATGATCGATTGATGCGCTCTGACTACTTGACGTGGCCCGGATTACATCCACCTCATGACATCGGAGGAATGGCTTAAATTCTAGCCTTTCCGAGCCTTCTTTTGTGAGATTTTCATTGATAATGACCTCGCCGACATCAATGTAGGGAAACTGAAATTCATCCCAAGGTTTTGTGCAATCGAGAGCAATTTCCTGTGCCGCTTCATCCTGTGGAATTGGCCTGACTTGAAGCTGGAATATGTAACGGATCCCGTTCGCAGACTTCACACGGTTCTGGAAATCTTCAGCTAGGAAAAGTAACGGACGGGTGTCATTAGCATCCCTCGGTATCGCAATAGTTTCAGGCGGAAGGATCCCAAAGGGTTCCACCTTACCACTATCTTCTCTAATATTTTCGTCGAAGGGCCTCAACTTGAACTTCACATACATTTCCTGTCCGTCCTTGAAGCGGAAGAGCCTACAGACATTTGAGTAGTAATGCAGATCCGCATAGGAGTCAGCTCGACGGAGGGAGGACCACGCTGCATCGCGCAAGTGCGGCGCCCCCTTGACGCGCTCCTCCCTTGCGGCAAGCCCACACACCATCCAGGTTGCGAAATCGGAGATTGTGCGGGCAGCAGATGCCTTCCCTGTCTTCAAAGTCAAGTCGAGAAGTGGAGAATCATCCTCCTTTTCATCCGCGAGTATCCTTAGTGCTGCTCCTCGTACATCTAACCTTGCGTCGTCATCAGCACTCACTCCATTGCTGTGGCGGATAATGACTGTATACTTCTTTCCAGGGCTGAAAATATTGTGCTCTGGCAATCCTTGAATATCATCGTAGAGTTTCAAGTATCCCCCCCCGCTAACACCAATACGATGGAAGTATCTCGATTTCAACTTCAGAGTCGCCGCTGCCAAGTTAGCGGCCAAATTGCCAACTATCTTTTTATATCTTGGATCCATCTCCTCTATCCTGTCATCCAAAGCGTATGTAGTGTTTTTTACCATAACTGGACTTTGAGACCCCATGTAAACACCACCACTTTGGAGAACTGAATTCACTGGAGAAACTGAAATTGCCCCAAGAATAACATCCTTTTCGACTACAGAGCCGGGAAGTATAAGGCTTTGGCTCCCAATAACTGAATTATCCTTTACACCAACATTACTCTGGATGTACCCACTTTGGGAATAGAAACCTGTGATGATCCTGCTAAAATCACCTAAATGCACACCCGCGCCTATCGAAACCATCCTTGGATCCGCAACCGGGTTGATGGATCTGATGGAACAATACTTGCCTACTTTTGCACCTAACAAGCGCAAGTACATGCAGAAGGCTTCTGTTCCAGAAAGAAGCTTGGCAAATCGGAGGTGGCAAGCAACTGCAAGCCGGTGGCCAAACCAGGTTTTGATGTGAGTCTGTGTTTTCTTTTCTTTACCGGAAAGCAAATGGGTAAAGAGGGATGTCAATAAACTAAGGACCAGGCCATGAGCAAAGTAGGCAATGGCCAAAGAAATGGCAAACTCGAATGGATTAGGCAGGGCGTTTGTAAACATGGTGGCGTATGCCATGATGGTGAACGGAACCCAGTGTAAAGCTCCCGAAATGCAAACAAAAGCCAACCGTTCAAGGGAAGGAACTTTCTGAGATAGCCTCATGTAGAGCAAGTAAACAGCAGCAGCGGACAAAGAGCTGAGGAGACCAACCATGTAGATGCCCATGAACTGTTGTATGGTCTCTTTCAGACTTCCAGGGGAAACCTGAAATTTTGCAACAGTAGATGCCGGATTATTGGTTTGCACAATTAAAAACAGGAAAATATGCATTCATGATGCTTCCATCAGCTTATGGATGTCACCAATACAACGCTGAGCATCAGCATCCTGCAAATTAAGTCAACCAATTGCGCACTTGCTTTGGAAATTCTAAAAAATAACTTCAAGAGTAATATGACTATGAAATTCCACTAACTCCCTTTTTAAACAACGTCAGGAAAACAATGACAGACCAACTGGATGCTTCGATCAAGGGTTTGGAAATCTTTTCTTCATGTCAGTACATATCATTTGAGTCTATTATTCATTATTTGTAGGAGAATATTGCTCGAAACAGGTATAAGCCCTTTATAACCCGCACTAAAAAAGTAGACATTCTTTACCCTTCTCACTAGCACCAGTGAGGTAGAGCACCATTACAAATAGTAACCGCAATTAAAGTTTCGCTACCAAGAAAAGAAAAAAAGAGAAAAGGTAATTAGATGAGTATTCTTACTAAGTTTAAGAAGTAGAGCACTATTAAATTCAGTAACTAGAGACTATAGTTGGATTTTGCTAGCCGGAAAAAACGAAAAACATATATAAAATTATGGAGGAGTAAAATGCATAATTTGGTTGATTTGGAGCATAATGAAATTTTGCAATGAATAGATTTCGGTACACACGCTTCGCAAGAGAGTGCAACTCTATGTGCTCAAGCTAAATAATTGTCATATTTACCTATAATCTAATCTATCATCAGGATGTTTCTATTGTTGAAATGGGTAGAGCACCAACAGAGTGTTCACATAAATAAAAGAATTACCAATCAGAAGTGCTTAAAAGTTTTTACCAAGAAAGCTATGTCACTATGAGAAAAGATAAGGAAACAGCACTTACCTTCAATATCTTATCCGCCCCAGCCATCGTAAAGGCAGACTTCCTACGTTCACTTTTTTGCAAGGCCGGAACTTCAGCTCCTTCTCCTAAAACACTTCCTTTCTGGACAACAGCATAAGGGCCAACTAAGCAATTCCTGCCAATCCTTATTGGCTGGAATCTCAAGATGCTGTCCCGCACTTCGTGACTTTGAAGCAAAGCGCCTTCTGCAATCACTGCTCCATCGCCGATTGAAACTAGAGAAGGGTCTGTTATGTCAACTGTGTCTAGTAAAACTGAAGATCCAATCGTTGCTCCAAGCATCTCAAACCAGTGTTTAAGGAAAACTGTTCCTCTGAGATGCACCGCGAGGACTTTGGAGGAGGCCTCCTGAGCCTTGTAAAGTGCCCACCACTTGACAAAATCCACAGACCAGACAGATACTTCAGGAGTCAGGGCGTAATTTATGCGCAGGAAAGAATTACCGAAAAAGGCGATGGATATGCTGGTCAAGGCAATACAGAGGATCAAGGAAAGAGGCGCAAGAAGCACTACACTTGGATAATACAACCAGGGAAGTCCATCAATCAGTTTTTGGCTAGCCGAAACCAAAATTTGAAAAGCGGAAACCGATAAATAAGCAGGAAAAACCAGAATGAAAGAGACGTAGAGAAGAGCAAGAAGTTGGAAGGACCAGATACGCCAGCGGTGAAGTCTGGAAATTTCCATGGAGAAGTCAGCAGTAAGGACTTCTGGCTCTGGATGGTTGGATTGGGTGGTGACTCGATGGGGCTGAGACTTCATTAAAAGATTCTCAGCGAAGTTTGCCAAGTCTGCTATGCAGGTTGCAGTGAATATATCTACAGCTCCGACTGGGACTCCAAGAAAATCCGAAAGCTTTTGAGCAGCTCTGACCACGCCTATCGAATCAATGCCATAGGACACAAGGCTTTCCGTGGCTGAAATGTTTTGGATTGCAATTCCTGTCTGTTCACTGACTAGCTGCTTCAGAAACTCCACAATATTTCTATTGCTTAATTTTGGGCTTGGCGGTAGAGAACTTTTAGCAAGGTGGGATCGAGGAGTTTTTCCCTCCCTACACGTCCCAGTGCGAAAAGATCTGGTCAGTGATCTCTTTGTCACAATTGGATCTGGAACTGTGTTGAGAGTTCCATCAACAAACTGCTTGAGGCATTCGAACCTCTTGATCTTCCCTGAGGTTGTCTTACTTATGGTTCTAGGCCTGATCAACTTGACAGAGGCGACAGTAACCCCATGTTCTTCTGCCACACGGGATTCAATTTGCTTTATGATGTCCTTGTCAACGGGTTTACCATCTTTTAACTCTGCAATTACAACCAAGCCAACCTCATCAGAAGCATCCGGAAGTGAAATGCCTTTCGCTGATAGGACATCTTCTGGAACACTGATGACGGCACAGCAACCAGGGCGTAGAAGCTCAGATGAGCTCTCAACCGTCTTCTCAACATCTGCTGAGTAAATGTTTCTTCCAGCTACAATTATGAGATCCTTGATCCTCCCTGTGATGAACAAGTTACCCTGGATTACCCGTCCCAAGTCTCCCGTTCTTGTGTACTTTCTTCCAGGGTATTTCTGAAGCTTGTTTCTGAAAGTTTTCTGGCTAAGTTCTTCCTTGCCCCAGTACCCAATTCCAGCGCTCGGACTACTAATCCATATCTCTCCTTCCTTCCCATCTTCGTCAACCTCTAAACTTGTGTCTGCATCAACAATTCTTATGTCAACATCTGCATCATTGGGATCCACGTATCCACAGCAAATTCTCCGCTGCCAATCTACCAATATAGGCTTCTTTTTGCCATAGGCACAGCTGACAAAGACACAATTTTCTGCCAAGCCATAGCCTGGAGCCACCACCTCCTGAGAAAGGCCAAAGGGACAAGTGACCTCAACGAATCTTTTGAGAGTTTTCTGCCTTACTGGTTCAGCAGCGATCATGAAAAAAATCATGGAAGAGAGATCATAATTGTGTGCCTTAGCCTTGTCTGCTTCTAGTCTTCGAATCACTAGCTCAAAGGCAAAATTGGGGCCTGCACTGTGTGTGGCCTTGTAATAGCTGATTGTTTGAAGCCACAGGAGTGGATTGCTGATGAACGTCAATGGAGAAAAAAGGATTGCTGACCCACCACAAGCCATTGCCGTAAAAAGTCCTCCAATCAAACCCATGTCATGGTACTGGGGAAGCCAACTTACTAGCACAGTATTTGAAGTGCTTCGGTATCTCCTCCGCATCAATTTGACATTATGAATGAGTCCGCCATGAGTTATCATGACACCCTTAGCATCACCTGTTGAACCAGATGTAAATTGCAAAAAGCACAGATCATCCGGCTGAGATTCTGATTGAAAGCCAATGTTTGAAGCAGGCAAAACCTTGGAGCTTTTGATCCAAGAATCTGTGTGCAGCCATGGAAGGTTAGGCCACTGAGCTGTGCTTTTCGCACTTTTTCTGGTGAAAGAGATCAAATTCTTTACTGACCCTGCCCTAACTGCAGCATGATAGCCAACAGTTGACAGAATGGCCACAGCATTGCACAATTTGGCAATGTTCTCAATTTTTGCAAGTGCCTGTCCACCTCTTTGCAATGGATCGGGTGGAAGTACTGGAACAGGTACGACTTTGGCTCTTAAACAACCAAAAAAAGCATCAACGAAGTCCAAACCTGGAACGTGGACAAGTAAAACCCTATCACCTGGCTTGATAGTAGGTCTTTGGCTCATCAAGAGCTTATGAGCAATGCAAGAAGCATTGGAGTCAAGCTCTGCATATGTCCTCTGGCACACCACTGCCCCTTCTTCATTGATCCATGTATAAAGAACCTTGTTTTGAGTGATTTCTGTGGCAGCCCAGTGCTTTAAATAGCTATCAAGCGTGGGGAGGTCAGGGAAAACAACGCCATGTGTTTCACTCAACGTTTTAAGGCCGGCCTCCTCTTGGTCTAGTTGCAAGGTGAACAGACTCTGCACAAGAAATATATATCTCAGTATATCGTAGCTGCATTAATGCTCTTTCCATTATCAGAAACCTACGTCAGTTTATAGATCAAGAGAGCTGACTCGCCTTCACATAAGGCAATGTTGGGAGGGAATTTGCACTGGCGAAGTGCTTGCAGATTAAAGCCATGGCATAAGATGAATTTCTTTCTGTGAGCTCGAAAGCAAAAAGCCCTCCTACATAATATGTGTTTCGGTGACCCTGAAGTTCAGATTCTATTCTTTCATAAAATCCGTCCTTCATATCTGCATCAAATCACAGAAAAAGTTATAGAAAAATTTGTATGTAGCTTGTGGCTCCCATGAATCACCTGTGTGTGCGTTATTTAACATACCTTTGCTGCCTACGTGAGGAAAGTACTCGAAACGCCTCTGAAGAACGACCTTCTCAACTTCTCCACCCATTCTTTTAACTACTTCAATCGCGAGATCGATAACATTAGATCCCCTGATATTCACAGAGTCACCATAGGACCAGAACAAGAAGATATTGGTATCCGCATAAAATCTTTGTATTGCAACTGGATGTCCGATTGTTGAAGGGTCTTCCATGTATTCACCCAAATAATAAAAGCCAACAGCAATGCGTTCAAGCCCCTTAATCTTCAAGATGGTGGTGTAATAATCTATTGTTTGCACTTTGCTGAAAAGCTCCCTTTCAAGGTCACTCACATCCAACAATCCGGTCTCAGCTTCTGCAGTGACAGCATTTTTATGAGAATCCAAACAAAACACAACTAAAAGAGTGGGAGTAAAATACTCAACGAACCTCTAGAAAACGAAGTTGATCTGTATGTTCTCGAATGCTTGAAGGGGAATGCGCCTGAGATGATTATCTTATCAAACTCCTTATGCTCAGTCTCTCCACTAGAATTGGTGATATCAACATTAGCACCTGAACCGTCCCTTCTGACTGCTAGTACTTCAGTATTGCAGCACACTTTTATCAGAAGTGAATCACTGATTTTTTTCCAGAGGCTCATATATCCACCTTTTATACGTCGAATTTTTCCAGCCATGCTAGTGCGAGTGAACTCATGAATGTAAGCATAAGGCATGTCTTGGACAAATCCATACCCAGATGCGGTGTATCCATATTGGACAGACTTGGGAACGCTTTTGATTCCATGAGCCTTTAGATATGCTGGAGTTAAGTCTGATGCGATGTCACTCACTGCATGGATGCCTATACGATTTGAATCCTTTGCCTTATCCTGCAGATGACATGAAAAGCTGACTCCAGCTGAATAGATAGCAACAGCCATAATAAACAGAATTGGCACTTCGCTGTATTACCAAAAGAAGGGTACCTGGATTTCTAAGGTGAGCGAGACCAGAGACATATAATCTTCTGCAACATTTATATCTTGATACTCCCCGGTAAAACTGTCAATGAGAGCTAGTTTGTGGAGGTCCATTTCTTCTAATTCAGTCCCAGATTCTTTTGCCAAGTGAAAAATGACTGGTGCGCTGTTAGCAGCAAGAACTTGACCACCCAAATCATAAACCTTTCCTGTAGGAATGATCAAAAGATGTTAGTGAACTTGGATAGTTGAATAGTGAATAAGACACCCTTTTTTATGTACCTTCAATTTCCACTGATTCGCACATGCCTCCCACAGATTTGTGCTTCTCTATAACAGTGATGTCTCTATAACCAAGCTTCACTAGTGCATAGGCAGCTGATAATCCACTAGAGCCACCTCCAACTATCCCGATTCTGGTATCGAGTGGCAAGCACGGATGCAACTTGGAGAACTGATCTTCCACAGATATTTGGGAGTCCATCTTTGACGTAGTCGCACACTATCAATAACACCTTCGGGATCAACAACACCAAACTGAGTGAATGTATATTTTTTGCATTGACACTTCCCCAAAGTGCTACTCCAATAAGGGGTTTTATATAGCCGTACAACCAAGGGACAAATGGAAAAAGAAGTGGAACAAAGAAATTTTAAACTTTGCCCTCTTGTCCGTTCTGCTATAAAAAAAAAAGGATCTGATCCAGCTCAGAACTCCTTTTCACACAAAGGGAAGAAGTGAACAGAAAGTGTTGACAAAAATCAACACCGTTTAAAACAAAGTTCCAAATCATCAACTGGAGGCAGACATGGGAGACAAGTGCATAAAACATTTTTAACGCCTGAGAAGATTCGGATATGCATAACCACTACTTATGCTCAGTTAGGCCGAACTAAAATCCGACATAGTCAATTTCAAAAGATAAGAAATGTGCGATAGATCTACAAAATGGATCACAGCCAAAACCAAAAGATAACATCTAATAGTCTCACTGTGTTATAGAAAAGTGCTTAGGAAGGATGCTTCAAGGATATGTTTTATTCTTGGTAGAAAAGCGTCAAAAGTGCCAAAAATTATGTACGGTACTCACTTTAGTGCCGAAAGTTTTCGTCGGATCACTTAAGTGCCGAATCGGAGAAAAAATAATCACTTAAGTGCCAAGGCCAAGTAATTCCGACCAAACATAATACGTGGCTTTTATAATCAAAATTTTATATGGCTTGACATATTATTTAAAAAAAAAAAACAGTCCACATGGAAACCGCAACACACTCTTTTTCACCGGGCAAAGCACAATGCATTCCTTTTCAGCCATCTCTACACAGCTCATTACACAGATATTGCAGGGGCCCCACAGAATTCTCACTGCGGAAATCTATCAAACATTTTCATGGTATACGAGCATATACCATTCGACCCACATCAAGAAAGCTCTGAACAACCGAAAAATTCCTCTTTCTCCATCCCTCTCGGAGCATCGAAGTCTGCGGAAAGGCTCAACGTTCCAGAAACGCTGAGCTCATGCTCGAATTTAACCAGTCGAGATGCTTCATCAGGTCCCGCGCCCCTCCCCCCCCCTCAACACACACGAAAATAACGTGTTAAAATATACGGATTGCGATGACGGGTGGCGTTGTTAGAACAGGTATCCGTGGGCACGGAGCGGCGGCGGCTCGTGGCGGCATTGGTAGGATCGGCATCGTGGCTTCCTCCTCCAAGCGGCGAAGGTGATCTCGCAGAAAGAGGTCAACTTTTTATCGGTCAAAGATAATAAAAAAAAAAAAAAAGGAGAAAAGGCAAGGGACAATTCAGTTAAGTTTTGGCGGGAAAAAAGCCTCAGGCACCCTTTTTGGCGGTTGGTGATATTCCATTTTTTCTGTAAAAATTCTTTTTTGGATACTCCTAAGTGGGGTGTTTACAGAGAGACCAAAAAGAAGTTGAAAAAAGGAGAGGACTTGTGACAATGATGATTTAAGGGAGCACGGCCGTGTTGATTGGATCTTGCAAGATCTTTAACGAAAAAATTGATGAGGGTGGTGTGGAAGATGGGATTGTCAAGTGATGCGTACGCTAAATAGGCATTTGGTTGTGTTTAGTTCATGAGCAATGGTCAACTTGCATGGAAGAAGATGGCGGTGGTTGGGGGTGTGCAAAAGAATAAAAAACTGCTCGGACCGCTCGGAATCGGACCAGACCGGACTGAAATCGGCGATTCCCAAGGGAATCGATCCGGTTTCCGATTCTAGGTATGGAACAACTCACCCACCCACCCGTACCGATAAATATATAAATATATATTTAATTTTGGGAAAGTTTCAAATAAGGATCCAAAATGCTCTCATTTTCTAAAACTAGGGTCTGAAGTGAATCTTGTGTCAAATAAAGATCTAAAATGACTATGATCGTACCACCGGCTGTGGTGGCTCCGCTGGGTAGGCTTCAGTGATCCTCTGCGAGGGAGGAGAGAGGTTCGAAGTTCTTGCAACGCAAGGGGGCTGGCATAGTTACTTGGCGTCTTAAGTGTACTACCGGAGGTGGTGGGTCCTCCCACTTAAGGCACCTGGGGGTTTACGCTTCGGCTACCGGCTAAGGCGGTTCCTCCAGCACCAAAAAAAAAAAAATACTATGATCATTTCAAATAAGGGCTTAAAATGGCTTTGGTCATTTCAAATAAAGATCTTATCTCGCAGGTTGTTGGCCGGTTAAATATATCAATCAATCAAGGGTGTTTTTGTCAAATTACAATTTTAGTTTTAAATTATTATTTTTTCTTGTCTTTTCTTTCCTTTTTTCACTTTTTTTTTTCCGATGAGGGCCAACGGTCACCGACAAGGGCTCGGCGACCCTCGTCGGCTGCTGGTAAAGGTCAACGAGGGCTTTGCTAGCCTCGACGGCCGTAGGCAAGGCTACCCTCACTTGATCAGGTAAGGGTCGTCCTCGCTTAGGGCCAACAAGAGGTCGGTGACCCTTGCCAGCGGCTGGCGAGGACGACCTCACCTAGGGTAAGGGTTGCCTAGCCCTAGGTGAGGCCATCCCTCGCCAACTACTAGAGAGGCGACCTTCACCTAGATCTAGCAAGGACCGACCTCGCCAATGGCCGTGAGGGCGGCCTCTCCTAGGGCAAGGCAAGGCTGTCCCTCGCCAGCGACTATCGAGGTCGACAAGCCCTCGTTGGCACCAGGCGAGGTCGACCCTCGCCAAATTTAGAGAGTGTGGCCTCACTCGCGACCAACGAGGGCTGGCAAGCCTTGGTCAACCTTTACTAGCAACTGGCAAGGGCAACCCTCGCCGACTGCTAGTAAGGGTTTGTGAGCCCTCGCCTCTCACCCAGCCCTTTCCAACATTGTCGATGGTCGGCGATGATGAAGAAAGAAAAACCAGAAAAAAAAGAAGGAAGAAAATCAAAAACAAAAAGGTAAATGACTAAAGTGCCTTTCACTAGTGAGAAAATCAAGCACTTATTTGAAACATATATAGCCACTCCAGGCTCTTATTTGAGAAAAAGATGGTACTTTAGGTCCTAATTTAAAATAATGTCCATTTCAGGCCCTTATTTGAAAAAAATAAAGGCACTACAGACTCTTATTTGGAATATTTCCTTTAATTTTTTAAAAAAAATTCCAACTAAAAAAAATTAAGAAAAATTAAAACCCTAAAATTCATAATCTGAAACTCAACACTCATTAATCAAATGCTCGTCTTGTATCACTCTCACCTCGTATGAGTCGTTTCTTTATCTCTCATTCACGGTCTTAACTCTCAAGCTTAACATCAATCGACTTACGGTGTCAACTCTCAATTTTTAATATGAGTTCAATCTTTTTACTAGTCTTGCAATTAAGAATAGGGAGGTTCTTTGTTTTTTGTTTTACTTTGGCTCGTCAGAAAATGTTGTACCGAGTGCATGAAACTTGATGGGACCGGTTCCATGGACCGATTTGGGAATCGGATCAAACCAGCAGTCCAATTCTCGGAAGGATCCATAGAATTAATGGGTGATTCCCAATTCCATTTTTTCAAAATCAGTCCTTAGTGGGTGGTTCCCGATTCTAGGGTGGAAACGTCTAACCGGACCATGTTCTTAGTAATCATGGTGGATATATTTCTTAAGAAGTGTTGTCTTGGTCTTTTTTTTTTTTTTTTTTTTTACATTGGAAGTTTGGTTTGCATGGCATTGTTACATGTGGAGGCACATAATCTCAAAATCTAGTTAAGTTTTGGCGGGAAAAAAGGCATTGGGGCACCCTTTTTGGCGATTGGTGACCTTTAATCAAGAATCACATTGGACATTAGACCAATGTTCAAAGACTATTTATGTAAATATCCCTTTTTCTTTAAAAAAAAAAAATCTGTTTAGGTATACCTAAGTGGGGCATTCATGGGTAGCCCAAAAAGAAGTAAAAAAAAAAAAAAAGGTGAGGACTTGTGATAATGATGATCTAAGAGAGCACGTCCATCTTAATTGGGTCTTGCAATATCTTTAACGAAAAATTTAATGGCGGTGGTGTGGAAGATTTCATTGTCAAGTGATGTGTTGGCCAAATGGGCATTTGGTTGTGCGTGGTTCTTGAGCAACAGTCAACTTGCACGGAAGAATTTGTTTGGGGGGGGGGGGTTCCTAGGAAGGGTTTTCAAGGTTTTTATTTATTTATTTATTTATTGGGAGATTGGTTTGAATGGCATTGTTTGCGTTTGGAGGAAACATAATCTCAACATCTAGAATAAGAGATTCATGTCATATCACACCGTTAATCCTAGAATTTTTCAATGTGGGGCGGCAGAAAAAAAATGCTAAAAATTTAAGCATTGACTATTAGTGTGTGAGGTCTTTAACTTATCCTAGATAAAAATTATATGAAAAATTTGATAAGTTTTCTTTTATTATCAAACTATTCAATAGTGAGCATAATCGGAAGGATTTGATGATATAATTAGCAAGACTTCAATTTCCATTAAATTATTTTATCCCTCTAGCTAGTTAGTAAGCACTTCTTTCTTAATGCATCGAGTGATTTTTCTAGACTTGAAACAATAAAATAAGTTCAGCACAATTAGAGGTTATCAAACACGCTTGCGACATTTTATAAAGTGTTTCTTCTCACATTGCAATACTCAGTCAGTCGTTCGACGTAATTTTAAGACCACTAATTAAAAAAAATACGGTACTATTATGAGCATTAATCTTACACCGTGGTATGTTTATTATTTATCTTGCTTATTTCAACATCGTATATATATTGGATATAAAAAACATAGTATGCTTGTGTTACGCAACGTTGACAATGCATTAATGACTATTTAAGTTATCGGAATAATCCTTTGGGCAATTGGTCTACAGCATGCCAAGCAAAAACCGTATTTTAAAAATGATGTGTTAAATGGAGATTAGTATAAGAATTGACGGCATAGTTGGCAAGATGAACATTCTCAATGGCACTTAGGCTATAATTCAATTTTAATGGCAAATCCTCATCAAAGCATCTGTAACCAGTTAGAAGAAAATCACATTCTAGTAAATTTTCGACCTTAAAAATAAAAATTATAAGCAATCGGGGGGGAACGGCTTCTAGGAAACAGATGGCACAAACTTTGGCCATTGAGAATTTATTTTTCCTTTGCAATGTCTTTATCAATCTTAGTTTTCATCGTGGAGACACTTTCCACGACGAAATGTTCCCCTAAAGAAACGTTAAAAAATTTGCACCGCATGGATGTATCTGATCGGGGGTGGGTTTCTTTTGCAACGCCACGCATATATCAGCTCGACGTGATGTGTTCTCGCTATAACAACCTAATCTCTGTATGTACATGCAATCGTCACCTCCTCCGCTTTTTTCCTTGCTCTGAACGTCGATCCGCTTCGTCCAAGAATCCCTGCTTCTATTAGTAATTTGCACACCATGTTAGCTAATTATAATCACCGAATACTTCTCGAGGTTTGTTATCTCAGAATTTCTCCCAAGTCCCCACTTTGCTTATTTTAGCAGGAAAATGGAGGAGAGAATAAGCAGTCTCAAATTATATGCGGAAGATCTATTGAAGTTCCTCATGAGCATGTGAAAGTAGGGTCAAAACCATCTAAAACTCCAAACCATGACAAATTTATTCCAAATTAATTTTTTTACTACAAAAAACTCCACACCGATACACCTTTGATAAATTTACTCTCAGTTGGTTTCCGTTAAATTTTACTGTTAAATTGCTAAGTTGAATGACACGTACAGTTGATGACAGGTGTATCAGATTGGGTATACCAATTCATGGTTTTACCCCCCATTTATTATAGATCTATCATTTTGTAGTTTTTTATGGTATTAATCCAATTCAATAGAAACTAATGGAGGGTAGATTTATTAAAAGTGAACCGGTTTAAGATTTTTTTGTGATCAAAAAATTAATTTAAAGGTACTAGCTTGAGGTTTTTTGTGGTAAAAAAATTAGTTTGAGTTTGCGGTAAATATGTCATAGGGTATCGGCTTGGGATTTTTTATAATCAAAAAAATTAGTTTTAGGTAAATTGTCAAAAGTGTACCAATCTGAGGTTTTTGATGGCAATAACCCATGCAATTATATGCAAAGTAACATCCATTATCTCTTCATATTTAAAAAGAAAAGCTTCTTTTGTAACTTGTTTCTTGTAGATTTTGCTTACGGTAAGAAATGAGTTACTAACAGAGAGCAAAACTAAACCAATCTGATATTTTTCAAGTATCTTGAAGTGTGTATTGAGGTCTGGGCATTTGTTGAATCTTAAGTATGAGTCCTTCAGAAACTTCAATGAGATCCTGAGTCAAACCACAGCATCTCAAGAAAAATCCACCAAAGCCATTTGATTATCATAGTTTTTCTCTTTTAGTTCTCAAAATTGGACAACGCAAGTCAGATCCTAAGATACACCAAGGCTTCTGATCCTGTTGTGCATTCATGAGGTGTTGTAATCTTAAATTTTACGATGAAGAGTAGGAGAAATTGATTAGGACCTCCCCAATCTTCAAACTAATCTCTTAATTACACTTCCATGTTAGAGAAACATGCATAGGGGCAATGAACTTCACTTTTTGTAGTAAACAGAATTTTTTCTGATTCGGCTTCCCCTGTGGGGAATATCTTAGTTGGACAACTCGATAAGATTCTCTCAGTCTAGTTGTTTGCTATGAAGCACCTGTTCAAGAGTGGAAACGCTAGCCTCTCTTCTTCAGTAGGAGCATGCGTAGAACAAATCCTCATCTGCTGACATAGCAGGCGCTCTGGATTGGTGGCATTTCCTCTTCAACAACGACTACAAATGGCAAGAGAAGAAATAAAGACCTACCTCCTTTTTAATTAAACCCGTCATTGTTTTTACATTTAGGCAAAGTGTGAATTGAATCCTTTTCAGATGGTACTTGAATCAGCAAGCATATGCAGATTCCGAGTACTTTTATGTACAAGAGAGTGATGGTGACACGGAATTGACATTTCAAATACTCCAATGCATAAATTTGCTACTTTTTGCTACGTTGACCAGGGAAACGGCCAGCCGATAGGATTTCCGTCGCTATCTCAAAGTTCGGTTAAGTAAATTAAGGCTAATATTAGCTTGAAACCTGCCATGTCAATGCTATATTATATTACAATTTGGTTGGGCAACTCAAATTCTCATCATGAGGTTGATGCTCCTAATATGGCCATATTCATTTTTCAATGATAAACATTAAGGAACTTGTCAACCGTCTCGAGTAAAGATTTGCTTGCATCTCTTCTTAAATCCAATCAAAAAGGTTATAGATAAAACTTTGCACGTAAGCTGCTAATACTTCATCACCTTGTTGAATATTCTTTGGCCTGGTTTTGACCTTGATTCGAATTAGTTGAAGATGCAGGCCACTACTTGCTGCTGAATGCAGTTTTCCGGTGGCATGATCACTGCAATATTATCGGGAGTGAAACAAAACTGCAGCCATTATCTTCAAGAGATCGAGGAATCATGTCTACAAGACAACCGTCGTCCTTGAGAAGCACCAGGAGAAGCTCATGATATGAGGAAAACAAATCACAGAGGCTCGTTGCGTAGGAACGAAACCTGTACTAAAGCTCCATTCGTTTCACGAAAACTAACTTCTGGGAAAACGTTTTCCGAATTTTCCAATGTTCTTTTCACAAAAAATGAATTGCTTGGGGAAAACATTTTTCATAATGAAAAAAAGAGTCTTCTACCTCACTTGATCTCTCGTATCTCACACCCGCTAAGTGCTCACTTACCCCTACTCCTCCTCCTTTTTTTTTAATCCAAATTATTTTCTATTTTCTTTGTTTTCCCTCTTCTTCTTTATTTTTATGTTTTCTTTTTCTTTTCTTTTTTAAATTGAGTTTTTAATTCTTTTTCTTTTTCTTCTTCCTTAGCTGGTCGCCGACCACGGCGGCGGCCGGCGATTTATGATCGGCCAACAAGCCAACTCCAGCCTCAGCCAAGGCCAAATGCGGCGAGGGTGAGGCTCGAGCTCACTGTGTTTGGTGAGCTACGAGCTTGCCGACCTCAGCGGAGTTTGGGCTTGCTTGGATCGGGCGAGCCGTATCTGTTGGCCAGCGAGCTCGCGGCTAGCCTCGATCGGTCGAGCCTCAAGCTTGCCAAATCGGCGATTGCATTTTGGTCGGCCGTAGGGCAACCAACCATGTTGAGGCACGTGGCGGCAAAGGAAGGAGAAGGAAGGAGGAGGAAGAAGGAGGAACGAAAAGAAAAAGGAAAAAGAAAAAAAAAAAATAATAAAATAATAAAAATTCGATTTTAAAAAATAAAAATAATTAAAAATTCAATTTTTTTGGTCAATTAAAAATATTAAAATTTAATTTTTTGATAAATTTTCCCAAAAAATTAAATTAGATAATAAACAATGAACCACTCAAATTTCAAGTTTTAGCCGAATATCAGAAAAATATGGTTATTTTTCATGAAAATCACTTCATAGAAAATATTTTCCGAAAATGTGATATTTTTCGCGAATCGAATGGACCTAAGAAAAAGTTTTCAAGTTTATTCTTCTAACCTACACTAAGCATATGAATGAGTGGAAGAAGAGGCCGCTAGCTTCACCTGAATATGAATGCATGTTCTAGGAATTTGTCTTGGTACTTAATGTTTTCAGAAGCTCTGCTTCAGCAGTCAATTCATTCCGTGGCATTGTCAACTACAGTAACTCAACCATCAATCTAGTCTTAGTCTGCTTGTACAATACTTAAATTGCGGCTTAGGTGGTGCCCAATTAGCATGGTGATTATTGATTATCATTGGATGCAATCACCTAAAACAGCATCTAGTAAATCATATTTTTTGGCTAAGTATTACCGTTGCATAGTGAAGTGGCGTATTTAGCAACAAAGATTTCAGCTCAGGGATTAACTCCTCCACTACTTCAAAATGCTAATTTACTACCTCCAGCAAACTTGCTAAAAAAAAAAAATTGTCTTCAACAACAGTTGATGTGAAGGTATCTTCTTGCCTTTAATCATCTATCGCTCTAATTCACGGCATGGAAACGGGAAGCAACAATCAATAAGTTTGTTTACAATCTTGTGGATCAATGATAACTCTATAAAAATAGAGTTATTTTATCTATTTTAAGCAACAATTAATGCAATATCTATGAGAAAATATTTGGATTTTCTTCTGATTATTTGAATTTTCCTTATTTATGCATAATAATGATATATGAAGAAGATAAGGAAAAAGATCGCAAAACTCATGAATTTGAATCAAGCAACAGTGGGAGATAGATATCATATCAAAATCCTCTGATTTACTCCCTGATTTTGTGCGCAATTGCTTGGAGATAAGGATATTGGATATCTCCTATAAATAGGAGAGCCAGAGAGAGCAGCTAGTTTTTTAAGCTAGGTTTTTAGCGAGTTTTTGCTGCTAGATTGGTTTTCATTGTTCTGAGAGTTTTTCAAGTATTTTGAAGAGAAGACAGAAGTGGTGACAGAATTCTTGTTCTTTGATTCAAGATGCTGCATTTGATTTTTATTTTTATTTTTTCATCTACTATGTTCTAATTTTCTTTTGTTAGGGCTACGATGTAGCCTAACCATGATGATGTGAATTTCGTGATTTTTATGTTTTACAACTGATTTCATTCATGTGAGTTATATATTATTGTGTTTAATGCTTTTGAGTGATTGGCCACCACTTGAATGATCTGATGTGCATGTTTGAAATTGAGAAGTGATAATATGCAATTGCTCATTATAATATATAACCATGAATTAAACGTGGATAGAAATATACCGCGTTATTTGTATAGCTTTCGGTGATAAGGTGATCCAAAAGACTCAATGTAAACTGGGAATATTCATAATTTTGTATGCACTTATGTTTATTTTAATTCACATAGAGATATAGTGGATTAATAAACTGAGTAGGTTTGCTATACCTAGAGATAAGATAGTAAATAGGTTAGGAAATTCCGCTATCACATGTTTGATATCGTTCTTGTATTCACAATAATATGAAATTCATATCTAGTGGTTATGGTGAAATCAGATGCTCTAACATATTTATCTGATTGATTTACTACATTTAGTCTACAATTTTTGTTTTTAATTTATTCTCAATTATATTTTGATCCATTAGATAAATTTTAGAATTAATCTATTTTAGTATTTAATTAGTTTATTAATCATCGATCTCTGTGGGACGATACTTTATCTCATCATTATATTACTTGTTCGACACGTTCGCTTGCGTTTAGAATTATACGAACAATCAACGAAAGGTTCTAGTTTCATACTAAAATTTTCTCATTGAAACTAAGGCCTGGGTTGGTAACACTCTAAATAGTGACTGATTCTATTCTTTTGTTTCCTTGGAACAAAAAACAAAAATAAACAAAAATCCGTTTAGTAAATTTTTTATTCTTGGGAACAAAAATCTTTTTCTTTGTTCCCAAGAATAAATTTGGAATAGAATCAAGAATTAGAAAAAAAATTGATTCTCTTTTCCGAGAACAATTTCAAAATCAAGCCCAACTTTTTCTTTCGTTTATTTTCCTTTTTTCTCCTTCTCTTTTCTTCTTCCTTCCAGCCGGTCATCAGCCACTACCAGCCATCGCCGCAGCTACCGACGGTGGCGAGCGATCGGTTGGGTGAGGTCTAGTGAGCTCGCCGGAGGTTCCCCTGGCCACCGGCAAGGCTCGGCCTCGCAGATCTAGGTGAGGCCAAGCCTTACCAACTGCTGGGCGAGCCTCACTAAGCCCAACAAGCCTCGCCCGGCCATCGACAAGGCTTGACCTCGCCTTTGCTTGGCGAGGCCCAGCCTCACATTGGTTAGCGAGGCCAAACCTTGCTGGTGGCTAGGAGAGGCTCATCAAGCTTGCCCTGGTCTGGCGACGTTAGCTCGGTGAGCCTCAACTGGCCACCAGTGGAGCTCAACCTCGCCTAGATTTGCTAGGCCAAGGCTTGCGGTGGCTAGGTGAACCTCCAACAAGCTTGTCAAACCTTGCCAAGTCAGTCATCGACAACTGACCACAAAGGAGGAAGAATAAGAGAAAATGAAAAAGAAAAAAAAAAAGAGAGAGAGAAAAATAAGAAGAATATTATAAAAGTATTTAAAAAAATTAAAAGAAACAAAAAAAATTAAGAGTGCTATCAAACGTATTTCTATTTCGAGAATAAAAATTTTGGGTAGTTAGCAAGCGCCTTCAAAAACTCATAAATTCTTCTCTAGAAGCAAAAAAAAAAAAAAAATCTAAGAAAAATTATTTTCAAGAACAAAATAGTTATCAAACGCACTCTAATTCTTGATGTTTATGTCCAAACTCAAGCATTGCCTCGAGAAAAAGGCATCAGGGCGCCCTTTTTGGCGGTTGGTGACTGTTAATCAAGGATCACATTGTACATTACACCAAAGTTCAAAAACTATTTATGTCATTATGTCTTTTTTATTTATTTATTTTTTGTAAAAATTATTTCGTGGGTATTCCTTGGTGGGGCGTTAACGGGTAGTCCAAAAAGAAGTGAAAAAAAAGAAAACTGAGGACTTGCGACAATGATGATCTAAGAGAGCACGTCCGTGTTGATTGGGTGATGCAAGATCTTTAACGAAAAATTTAACGAGGGTGGTGTGGAAGATGGGATTTTCAAGTGACGTGTTGGCCAAATGGGCATGTGGTTGTGTGTGGTTCTTGAGCAATGGTCAACTTGCATGGAAGAAGATGGTGTCGGTGGTGGGGATATTTCTTAGGAAGTGTTTTCTAGTTTTTTTTTTTTTTTTTTGATTGGAAGATTGGTTTGAATGGCATTGTTTGCGTGTGGAGGAAACATAATCTCAACATCTAGAATAAGAGATTCATGTCATATGTCATATCACACCCTTAACCCTATAATTTTTCAATGTGGGGCGGCAAAAAAAAAAAAATTGCTAAAAATTTAAGCATTGACTATTTGTGTGTGAGGTCTTTAACTTATCCTAGATAAAAATTATATGAAAAATTCGATGAGTTTTGTTTTATTATCAAACTATTCAATAGTGAGCATAAGCAGAAGGATTTGATGATATAATTAACAAGACTTCAATTTCCATTAAATTATTTTATCGCTCTAGCCAGTTAGTAAGCACTTCTTTCTTAATGCATCGAGTGATTTTTCTAGACTTGAAACAATCAAATAAGTTCAGCACAATTAGAGGTTATCAAACACGCTTGCGACATTTTATAAAGTGTTTCTTCTCACATTGCAATACTCAGTCAGTCGTTGGACGTAATTTTAAGACCACTAATTAAAAAAAAATATGGTACTATTATGAGCACTAATCTTACACCTTGGTATGTTTATTATATATTGGATATAAAAAAACATAGTATGCTTGTGTTACGCAACATTGACAATGCATTAATGACTATTTAACTTATCGGAATAATCCTTTGGGCAATTGATCTACAGCATGCCAGGCAAAAACCATATTTTAAAAATGATGTGTTAAATGGAGATTAGTATAAGAATTGATGGCATAGTTGGCAAGATGAACATTCTCAATGGCACTTAGGCTATAATTCAATTTTAATGGCGAATCCTCATCAAAGCATCTGTAACCAGTTAGAAGAAAATCACATTCTAGAAAATTTTCGACCTTAAAAATAAAAATTATAAGCAATCGGGGGGGAACGGCTTCTAGGAAACAGATGGCACAAACTTTGGCCATTGAGAATTTATTTTTCCTTTGCAATGTCTTTATCAATCTTAGTTTTCATCGTGGAGACACTTTCCACGACGAAATGATCCCCTAAAGAAACGTTAAAAAATTTGCACCGCATGGATGTATCTGATCGGGGGTGGGTTTCTTTTGCAACGCCACGCATATATCAGCTCGACGTGACGTGTTCTCGCTATAACAACCTAATCTCTGTATGTACATGCAATCGTCACCTCCTCCGCTTTTTTCCTTGCTCTGAACGTCGATCCGCTTCGTCCAAGAATCCCTGTTTCTATTATTAATTTGCACACCATGTTAGCTAATTATAATCACCGAATACTTCTCGAGGTTTGTTATCTCAGAATTTCTCCCAAGTCCCCACTTTGCTTATTTTAGCAGGAAAATGGAGGAGAGAATAAGCAGTCTCAAATTATATGCGGAAGATCTATTGAAGTTCCTCATGAGCATGTGAAAGTAGGGTCAAAACCATCTAAAACTCCAAACCATGACAAATTTATTCCAAATTAATTTTTTTACTACAAAAAACTCCACACCGATACACCTTTGATAAATTTACTCTCAGTTGGTTTCCGTTAAATTTTACTGTTAAATTGCTAAGTTGAATGACACGTACGAGTTGATGACGGGTGTATCGATTGGGTATACCAATTCATGGTTTTACCCCCATTTATTATAGATCTATCATTTTGTAGTTTTTTATGGTATTAATCCAATTCAATAGAAACTAATGGAGGGTAGATTTATTAAAAGTGAACCGGTTTAAGATTTTTTTGTGATCAAAAAATTAATTTAAAGGTACTAGCTTGAGGTTTTTTGTGGTAAAAAAATTAGTTTGAGTTTGCGGTAAATATGTCATAGGGTATCGGCTTGGGATTTTTTATAATCAAAAAAATTAGTTTTAGGTAAATTGTCAAAAGTGTACCAATCTGAGGTTTTTGATGGCAATAACCCATGCAATTATATGCAAAGTAACATCCATTATCTCTTCATATTTAAAAAGAAAAGCTTCTTTTGTAACTTGTTTCTTGTAGATTTTGCTTACGGTAAGAAATGAGTTACTAACAGAGAGCAAAACTAAACCAATCTGATATTTTTCAAGTATCTTGAAGTGTGTATTGAGGTCTGGGCATTTGTTGAATCTTAAGTATGAGTCCTTCAGAAACTTCAATGAGATCCTGAGTCAAACCACAGCATCTCAAGAAAAATCCACCAAAGCCATTTGATTATCATAGTTTTTCTCTTTTAGTTCTCAAAATTGGACAACGCAAGTCAGATCCTAAGATACACCAAGGCTTCTGATCCTGTTGTGCATTCATGAGGTGTTGTAATCTTAAATTTTACGATGAAGAGTAGGAGAAATTGATTAGGACCTCCCCAATCTTCAAACTAATCTCTTAATTACACTTCCATGTTAGAGAAACATGCATAGGGGCAATGAACTTCACTTTTTGTAGTAAACAGAATTTTTTCTGATTCGGCTTCCCCTGTGGGGAATATCTTAGTTGGACAACTCGATAAGATTCTCTCAGTCTAGTTGTTTGCTATGAAGCACCTGTTCAAGAGTGGAAACGCTAGCCTCTCTTCTTCAGTAGGAGCATGCGTAGAACAAATCCTCATCTGCTGACATAGCAGGCGCTCTGGATTGGTGGCATTTCCTCTTCAACAACGACTACAAATGGCAAGAGAAGAAAATAAAGACCTACCTCCTTTTTAATTAAACCCGTCATTGTTTTTACATTTAGGCAAAGTGTGAATTGAATCCTTTTCAGATGGTACTTGAATCAGCAAGCATATGCAGATTCCGAGTACTTTTATGTACAAGAGAGTGATGGTGACACGGAATTGACATTTCAAGTTCTCCAATACATAAATTTGCTACTTTTTGCTACGTTGACCAGGGAAACGGCCAGCCGATAGGATTTCCGTCGCTATCTCAAAGTTCGGTTAAGTAAATTAAGGCTAATATTAGCTTGAAACCTGCCATGTCAATGCTATATTATATTACAATTTGGTTGGGCAACTCAAATTCTCATCATGAGGTTGATGCTCCTAATATGGCCATATTCATTTTTCAATGATAAAGATTAAGGAACTTGTCAACTGTCTCGAGTAAAGATTTGCTTGCATCTCTTCTTAAATCCAATCAAAAAGGTTATAGATAAAACTTTGCACGTAAGCTGCTAATACTTCATCACCTTGTTGAATATTCTTTGGCCTGGTTTTGACCTTGATTCGAATCAGTTGAAGATGCAGGCCACTACTTGCTGCTGAATGCAGTTTTCCGGTGGCATGATCACTGCAATATTATCGGGAGTGAAACATAACTGCAGCCATTATCTTCAAGAGATCGAGGAATCATGTCTACAAGACAACCGTCGTCCTTGAGAAGCACCGGGAGAAGCTCATGATATGAGGAAAACAAATCACAGAGGCCCGTTGCATAGGAACGAAACCTGTACTAAGGAAAAGCATTCAGGGTTATTCTTCTAACCTACACTAAGCATATGAATGAGTGGAAGAAGATGCCGCTAGCTTCACCCGAATATGAATGCATGTTCTAGGATTTTGTCTTGGTACTTAATGTTTTCAGAAGCTCTACTTCAGCAATCAATTCATTCCGTGGCATTGTCAACTACAGTAACTCAACCATCAATCTAGTCTTAGTCTGCTTGTACAATACTTAAATTGCGGCTTAGGTGGTGCCCAATTAGCATGGTGATTATTGATTATCATTGGACGCAATCACCTAAAACAGCATCTAGTAAATTATATTTTTTGGCTAAGTATTACTGCTACAAAATGAAGTGGCGTATTTAGCAACAAAGATTTCAGCTCAGGGATTAACTCCTCCACTACTTCAAAATGCTAATTTACTACCTCCAGCAAACTTTCTCACAAAAAAATTGTCTTCAACAACAGTTGATGTGAAGGTATCTTCTTGCCTTTAATCATCCATCGCTCTAATTCACCGCATGGAAACGGGAAGCAACAATCAATAAGTTTGCTTACAATCTTTTGTGGATCAACGAAAGGTTCTAGTTTCATACTAAAATTTTCTCACTAAAACTAAGACCCTGTTTGGTAACACTCCAAATAGTGATTGATTCTATTCTTCTATTCTCTAAAATAAAGAAAAAATAACAGAAATCCGTTTAGTAAATTTTTTGTTCTCGGGAATAAAAATCTGTTTCTTTGTTCTCGGGAATAGATTTGGAACAGAATTAAGAATTAGAAAAAAGTTGCTTCGTTTTCCCTAGAACAATTTCAAAATGAAGCCCAACCTTTTCTTTCTTTTATTTTCTTCTTTTCTCCTTCTCTTTTCTTTTTCCTCCCAGCCGGCCACTGGCCACTACCGACCACCATCGCAGCCGCCAACGAAGGCTAGCAACCAGCTGGGTGAGGTCTAATGAGCTCGCTAGAGGCTCGTCTGGCCACTACAAGCCTCGACCTGGCAGATCTGGGCAAGGTTGACCCTTGCCGGTGGCCAAGCGAGGCTTGTCGGGCTCAGTGAGGCTCGCTTGACCACCGACGAGGTCCCGACAAACCTTGCCTGGCCACCAACGAGGCTTCGACTTGCGCTAGCCTAGCAAGGCCCAACCTCACACCGGCTAGCGAGGCCAAGCCTTG
The DNA here is from genome assembly GCA_017140595.1 of Eucalyptus curtisii. Classification (NCBI taxonomy): domain Eukaryota; kingdom Viridiplantae; phylum Streptophyta; class Magnoliopsida; order Myrtales; family Myrtaceae; genus Eucalyptus; species Eucalyptus curtisii. The sequence continues at coordinate 6,861,355 of CM029503.1, forward strand.
TTGGTGGCTGGGAGAGGCTTGTCAAGCTCACCATGGCCTAGCGAGCCTAGCCCGGCGAGCCTCGACTAGCCACCAGCAAGGCTTGACCTTACCTAGATTTGTGAGTCCGAGGCTTACGATGGCTAGGTGAGCCTCCAACGAGCTTGGCGAACCTCGCCAAGTCAGTCACCGGCGACTGGCCACAAAGGAGGAAGAAGAAGTGAAAAGGAAAAAAGAAAAGAGAGAGAGAGAGAGAGAGAGAGAGAGAGAGAGAGAAATAAGAAAAATATTATAAAAGTATTAACAAATTTAAAGGGAACAAAAAAAATTTAAGAGTCTTACCAAATGTATTTCTATTCCGGGAATAAAAAAATTTGGACAATTACCAAGCGCTTTCAAAAAATTTGGAACAAAATAAAAAAAAATAAAAAAATCATTTCTGAGTAAAAATTATTCTCGAGAACAGAATAGTTATCAAACGTACCATAATTCTTCATGTTTATGTCCAAACTCAAGCATTTCCTCAAGAAAAAGGCATCGGGGCACCCTTTTTGGCGGTTGGTGACTGTTAATCAAGGATCACATTGGGTGCGTTTGGGAACCACTTTTGGGGAAAGTCTTTAGGAAAATGCAAAGATCTTTGAGCTAAAGGTGTTTTTCAAAATGCAAACTGTGTTTGGTAAATTGTACTTTGAAAGCTCTTTGTGAAGTACTTTGAGCAAAATGGTGTTTGGGGAATTACATTTACAAAGGAGTTTTGTGGTAAAAAAAAATTATCAAAAGAAAAATTAAAAAAAAAAAATGACCGGCGAGGGCAGCGGTCGTCGGCGACCTCCGGCAACCCCGGTTCTTGGGCAGCGAGGTCGCGTGACGCCGTCACGACCTCCGGCGACCCCGGATCTGGGCGGCGAGGTCGCGCGTCGCGCGCGACGCCGCCTCGACCTTCGGCGACCCCGGATCCGGGCGGCGAGGTCGCGCGACGCCGCGCGACGCCGCCTCGACCTCCGGCGACCCCGGATCTGGGGCGGCGAGGTCGCGCGCATCGCGCGACGCCGCCTCGACCTCCGGTGACCCCGGATCTGGGGCGGCGAGGTCGCGCGACGCCGCGCGACGCCGCCTCAACCTCCGGCGACCTAGATCCGGGGGCGGCGAGGTCGCGCGACCCGGATCCGGTCGCGCTCGAGCCTCCGGCACCGGATCTGGTCGCGACCACCGGACCGGCGACCGGATGGGTCGCGCGGCCCCGGCGAGCTCCGTGCGGAGGTCGCAGCAGCGAGCGACGGCCGGTCGGGCAACGCCGCGACTTGCGGAGGTCGCCCGACTCTCCGACGAAGATCGCCTAGGTCGCGGCGTCCCTGTAGCAATCGTTGGCCCGGAGAAGATGAACAGTGTTTCATCCAAGGGCACGCACCGGAAAAACAAAAAATTCTTGAGGACAATTTTGGAAAAAAAAAAAAAAAAAAAGTGAACGGTGTGTCGCGTGGGCATGCCGAGAAAGCGAAAGCCCAAGGCGGTCCTCACCGCCTTGGGCTTTCAGCCTTGAAAATACTTGCTTTGCCATTAAGTCCCTTCCAAAGTGTTTTGCCAAACACCCTTTTTTTTGCCCAAGGGGCTTTGGACCCCCAAGGGGCTTTGGGAAGTGGTTCCCAAACGCACCCATTATACATTGCATCAAAGTTCAAAGACTATTTATGTCATTATACCTTTTATATATATTTTGTAAAAATTATTTTGTGGGTATTCCTTAGTGGGGGCATTTACGGGTAGTCCAAAAAGAAGTGAAAAAAAGAAAAGTGAGGACTTGCGACAATGATGATCTAAGAGAGCACGTCCGTGTTGATTGGGTGATGTCAAGTGACGTGTTGGCCGAATGGGCATGTGGTTGTGTGTGGTTCTTGAGCGATGGTCAACTTGCATGGAAGAAGATGGTGGTGGTGGTGGGGATATTTCTTAGGAAGTGCTTACTAACTGTGTAGAAGAAGTTAAAGACCTCACACACTATTAGTCAATGCTTAAATTTTTAGCATTTTTTTCTGCCGCCCCACATTAAAAAATTCTAGGGTTAAGGGTGTGGTATGACATGAATCTCTTATTCTAGATGTTGAGATTATGTGCCTCCTTGCTTGCGACAAGTGTTTCTTCTCACATTGCAATACTCAGAAAGTCGTTGTACGTAATCTTAAGACCACTAATCTAAAAGAAAAATATGATATTATTATGAGCACTAATCTTACATTATTTTTCTTGTTCATTTCAATATATATATTGGATATAAAAAACATAGTATGGATGTATCTAATCGGGGGTAGGTTTCTTTTGCAATGTCACGCAGATATCAGCTTTGACGTGATGTGTTCTCGCTATAACAACCTAATCTCTGTATGTACATGCAATAGTCACTTCCTCTGCTTCTTTCCTTGCTCTGAACGTCGATCTGCTTCGTTCAAGAATCCCTGTTTCTATTAGTAATTTGCACACCATGTTAGCTAATTATAATCACCGAATACTTCTCGAGGTTTGTTATCTCAGAATTTCTCCCAAGTCCCCACTTTGCTTATTTTAGCAGGAAAATGGAGGAGAGAATAAGCACTCCCAAATTATATGCAGAAGATCTATTGAAGTTATTCGTGAGCATGTGAAAGTAGGGTCAATACCATCTAAAACTCCAAAACATGACAACTTTATTTCAAACTAATTTTCTAACCATAAAAAACTCTAAACCGATACACTTTTGATAAATTTACTCTCAATTGGTTTCCGCTAAATTTTACTGTTAAATTACTAAGTTGAATGACACGTGTGGTTGATGGGTATACCAGATTGGGTGTACCAATTTGTGGTTTCACTCTCCATTATCAATTTGTAGTTTTTTATGATATTAATCCAATTCAATATAAACTAATAAAGGATAGTTTTATTAAAAGCAAACCGGTTTGAGATTTTTTGTGGTCAAAAATTAGTTTAAGGGTACTAACTTGAGGTTTTTTGTGGTAAAAAAATTAGTTTGAGTTTGCGGTAAATTTGTCATGGGGGTATCAACTTGGGATTTTTTATAGTCAAAAAAATTAATTTTTGGTGAATTTGTCATATATGTATCAGTTGAGGTTTTTGGTAGTAATAACCCATGAAATTATATGCGGAGTACCATCAATTATCTCTTCATTTTTAAAAGGAAAAGCTTCTTTTGTAACTTGTTGCTAGTAGATTTTGCTTACGGTAAGTAATTGAGTTAATAACAGAGAGTAAAACTAAACCAATCTGATATTTGTCAAGTATCTGAAAATGTGCATTAAGGTCTGGGCATTTGTTGAATCTTAAGTATGAGATCTTCAAAAACTTCAGTAAGGTCCTGAGTCAAACCATTGCATCTCAAGAAAAATCCACCAAAGCCATTTGATTATCATAGTTCTCTTTTCTCTTTCAGTTCTCAAAATTGGACAATGCAAGTCAGATCCTAAGATACACCAAGGCTTCTGATCCTGTTGTGCATTCATGTGGTGTTGTAATCTTAAATTTTAAGATGGAGAGTAGGAGAAATTGATAGACCTCCCAAATCTTCAAACTAATTCCACAATTACTCTTCCATGTTAGAGAAACATGCATAGGGGCAATGAACTTCATTTTTTGTAGTAAACAGAATTTTCTTCTGATTCGGCTTCCCCTGTGGGGAAGATCTTAGTTGGACAACTCAATAAGATTCTCTCAGTCTAGTTGTTTGCAATGAAGCACCTGTTCATGAATGAAAACGCTAGCCTCTCTTCTTCAGTCGGAGCATGAGTAGAGTTGCTCTGGATTGGTGGCATTTCCTCCTCAACTACAACTACAAATGGTAAGAGAAGAAAACAAAGACCTACCTCCTTTTCAATTAAATCCATCATTGTTTTTACATTCAGGCAAAGTCCGAATTCAATCCTTTTCAGGTGGTACTTGAATCGGCAAGCATATGCAGATTCCGAGTACTTTATGTACAAGAGGGTGACACGGAATTGACATTTCAAGTACTCCAATGCATAAATTTGCTACTTTTTGCTACATTGACGAGGGAAACAGCTGGCCGATTAGATTTCCATTGCTGTCTCAAAGTTCTGTTAAGTAAATTAAGGCTAACATTAGCTTGAAACCAGCCATGTCAATGCTACATTGTATTACGATTTGGTTAGGCAACTCAACTGCTCATCATGAGGTTGATGCTCCTGATATGGGCACATTCATTTTTCAATGGTAAAGATTAAGGAACTTGTCAACTGTTCGAGTAAAGATTTGCTTGCATCTCTTCTTACATCCAATTAAAAAGGTCATAGATAAAACTTTGCACGTAAGCTGCTTATACTTTATCACCTTGTTGAATATTCTTTGGCTTGGTTTTGACCTTGATTCGAATCAGTTGAAGATGCAGGACACTACTTGCTGCTGGATGCAGTTTTCCGGTGGCATGATCACTGCAATATTATCGGGAGTAAAACATAACTGCAGCCATTATCTTCAAGAGATCGAGGAATCATGTCTACAAGACGACTGTCCTCCTTGAGAAGCACCCAGAGAAGCTCATGATATGAGGAAAACAAATTACAGAGGCTCGTTGCATAGGAACGAAACCTGTGCTAAGAAAAAGTTGTCAGGATTATTCTTCTAACCTACACTAAGCATATGAATGAAAGGAAGAAGATGCCGCTAAGCTTCACCTGAATATGAATGCATGTTCTAGGATTTTGTCTTGGTACTTAATGTTTTCGGAAGCTCTACTTCAGCAATCAATTCATTCTGTGGCATTGTCAACTACAGTAACTCAACCATCAATCTAGACTTAGTCTGCTTGTACAATACTTAAATTGCAGCTTGGGTGGTGCCTAATCAGCATGGTGATTATTGACTATCATTGCATGCAATAACCTAAAACAGCATCCGGTAAATCATATTTTTTGGCCAAGTATTACTGCTACAAAATGAAGTGGCATATTAAGCAACAAAAATATCAGCTCAAGGATTAACTCCTCGACTACTTCAAAATGCTAATTTACTACCTCCAGCAAACTTGCTCACAAATAAATTGTCTTCAAAAACAGTTGATGTGAAGGTACCTTCTCGCCTTTAATCATCCATCACTCTAATTCACCGCATGGAAATGGGGAAGCAACGATCAATAGTTTGTTTACAATCCCGTGGATCAACAAAATGTTCTAGTTTCACACTAAAATTTTCTCACTGAAACTAATTCTCCATGTTTATGTCCAGACTCAAGCATTGCCTCGAGAACAGCAACGTCCCTGGCTCCTTCAAGAAAAGAGCACCGTGGTTCAGCTTCATATCCACTCTCCTTCTGAAACAGATCAACAAAGCAAAAAGTTAATACTTTGGGTCCCTGCAACAGTCTGTAATTACTGCCTGCTAATTGAATTTTCTCATAAGAATATTTCTGGAGGGATCACAAAGAATCTGACGTCCTCTTGCTCACTTCATAAACTAATTCTTAGCAAAGTAAAACAAGGACAGTGCATGGTGTCAGGATGCTCACTTAATGAGGACAGTACACCTCAAAATAAAAACTTTTTAAGGGTATTTAACCTGAAGCAAAGACCGTTAACATCTTATAGTACCTTAAGAGTCATATTTGAAACGTCATTTATAAATGCTTTTAATTCATCCGTCACTCCACTGAATGAATAGAAGGTGCTTTTGCTTTGACCATTGGCATCATACAAGGTAGCCTGAAATAACAGCATCACTCATTAGCAAATGACAAATGCATAAGTTCGACTGGAATAAGATTTTGTGAGCAACAAGCGATCTATCGAGGTAAAAGGTGTTTGAAGCTTTTAGATCCTTCATTATTAGCGTCGCTTGAATACAACATGGATCATAGGTGAGTTAAGAATACCAGGTAACCATGTCGACCATCCTGGTTTCCACGTTCAAGCTGCAGCGTCCCCTTCAAGCCAACAACTCGCCAGAATATCTGGAGGTGCTGAAACAAATCAGCGAGAACTAATCATAGTATATGCTAAAATTAGAGCAGATTATCAACTCGAGACATTTGGGTGATTTTGAAGATACGATCATCACAAAAACTCCAGAACAGCCATTCTCCAATTGACTGCAAAGTTTCCATCGTTTAGGCCAACAAGAACCCACATATGTTTTCTCTCAATAAAAAATTACTAGGTACACAAGACACTTACAAGGACGATGATAAATTATCCGGAGGAGGCAAAGTCAAATCCACATGAGTAGTTGTGGCGGAAACTGAGGTTATCTCACATCCAACAAGCTGCAAGATAGTTAACCGTTGATGGAATCCCAACCACAGACTGCTGTTACAAGAAGCAAAAAAGCCACTGCAGTTTCAGCAAATAACTTCAGGAGAAGTGGTGAATTACCATTCTTAAACCTGCAATGAAATGTACTCCCATATCGAGTATAAAGCCACCCTGCATTTAGGGAGCATATCAATCAAAGTAAGATTTGACCAATACAGCTTCAGAAAAGTATTCCGTGATAAACAAGCAAAGGAGCCTCTGGAAATCGAGATTGCTCATGTCTAATGTGTTATGATCCTTGAATCATAGAGGATGCAAAAGTTATAGCTTTGGCATTAGCTTCTAAACTTGTAAAGTGATTGGGACATAGTCCCATCCTTACATTACATGTCTGATCCAATGTAAATCACGATTGCCACTTAGAATGTTATAAGCAGGATATCATTTCCAAATGGTTCTATTAGAAGCACCAGAAATAGGAAAAGTCACATACCGCAAAATTGCGCCTCCAAGAACTTGAAAAGTAGGGATTAGAACTGTTCATCGATCCTTCAACTATGACTTGGACATTCATCATGTCGCCAATATCAGCCAATAGTTTTTTACACTGTTGATGGAATCATAAGGATCTTTCTAGAGCCGTGGCAAATCAACAAAAGCAGAACAAGTACCTCAACGAAAGCAGGTTCAAATCTGTAGTTCTCGGCTACTGCCCAAATAGGCTTGCTGGGTGAACTAGCACAAAGAGCTCTATATCTTGAAAGTGCCATTTCTATCTCAGTTGTCGCTTCACAGATGAACCAACAGTTTAGAGGTAAATGATGCATGACTTTGCAAAATACAACTTTACTTGCAATTAATTGGAGACACGAATAATTCTATCTATAACCAGGAAAGTGCAATACAAACTTTTAGGTATTGAGTATACCAGATGCAGAAATGAAAGTTTCTACCGCCAACACCATACATAACAAATGACACATCAAGAGGAAATGTTCACAAGTTAAATGAACGCTTTGATGTAAACTCAATTCCAAAAAACCGAAATGGGTGTGAGATGCATTTATTCCCTAAGGCTAATGCATATCAAAAAGGTCATTCATCTCATCTGAGACGAATATAGCTTGAAACTTAGTGACGAAAAGAATTGAAGAATAAAGAAATGCCATGACTACTTTAATAAACAATAAATAGATCCAGTTTAGCACTGACTTACAAGCAGCCGCAGGTTTTTCTTCATATCCAACCAGTATGCCAAGAAGAGATTCAGCGCATCAAAACAATGAAAAAGATTAACTTTTTAGTATACACAACGGAGGTAAACTACGAAAATAATACTGCCTAATGCGCGCATGCATGCACCAACAGACAATAAATAACTGTATATGAGAACTTCAACCTAGAGGGTCAGCCATAAATTTACATGTTGCCAAAACTTCGAGAGTTTCAGTCTATGCTTGTTTGCCTAAACTTACTGAAAGATTTCTCTTTTCTCAAAAGAGAAACCATTAGCATCAATTTTAATCGTGTCATCTGAAACACAAATCACCTTGCAATACATGCTTTCCCGCCTTCAGCAGCCTAAGTGACATGTCAACCTGCACAAACTACCTAAGTGACATAACGAAAATGTAATATGTTGAAGCGAGTGATTGAAGAAAAATTTGTTGCGTGAAGAGGGGTTACAAGACACATGCTCATGTCAAGAACCAACTATACGCACCTATTACATTTCAAAGAAGAGTTCATATTTCAGCCCTTCACTTCTCCAGAAATACCAGACGTGATTTCATCCAAAGAACAGATTATCAATGCATGTGACTCCATGGGCAAAGATTGGATAATTTGCAACATATACTTAAAGGATCCAGAAATTGGATAGCAGAAAAAGGGGAACGTTGTAGAGTCAATGACCATCCTACATTATACCTCAGGTGCATCCTCATCTTCATTATTTGGCGTGACTCTGTATAATCTCATTAGACATAACATTGAACCTCCAAATCTGATACAGAATGCGCATTCCTTGTCTACCATAGGATCATTCCTACTTGTATGCATGTTACCACAAATTTGGGAAGTTACTGTTGTGAGATACTTATAAAAGCGCTTGACAAGGATCAGATAGCAATGAATAGAAAGCAAGAATGAAACGATTGGCTTTGTTTCCCCACCTTTTGGCTTGCTTAGAAGGTGACAAAACATGATCATTCATGAATTAACCACAGATCACCAAATTAATTTCAATACGAAAGCAGGACGGACTCGTTCCACTCTCTTAACTCACTCCTAGTCCAACCATCTTTCTCAAATTCACAGCGCACACCTATAACTATGCAAGTAAAGCAAGAATTCCCAGCACAAATTGAGGAGATATTTACTACTCGGGGTAGCGACACTGTGGACTACCAAATCGTTGATTATGGTAGGAGGAGAGAAGAACAGCAAAAGAGAACCTGAGCTTGTCCAGCCAGAACAACAGCAACAGCCGGTATCGAATCATCTCGGATGATCTCATCAAGACCCTCATCACCCCACTTACACTCCACCTCGGGAAAGTGCTTCCGTGCTATCTCGACCGCACCCGTCGCCGATTCCTGCAACAACAGAAGATCAAGAATCAAAGAAGACAAAAGGGGTCTGCCAATTAACTCGTGAACAGGGCCAATTTCTCTGTTTCTTTGCAACAAGGCCAAACCAACATAACAGGGGTAGCGATCACCCCGCAGATAGAAGAAAAGGGACAGCCATTTCGCAGGAATTTTCCCACATCCGATACACATCGAAAAACAGAGCCGGTACCCAAAACCGGGCTTAAGCCAAGACAACGTTTTATTTCACTGGAAGCTAAGACAACGGCCACGAGCTCCCCAGTTCTGTGTCCTCTGCTTCTGGCAACGAAACACAGCACGAACACAAAATGGTGAAGATTAAGAGGAAGAAGAAGAAGAAGAAGAAGCAGAGGCACCTGCGTTCGGCTCCATATGGACTTGACAAGGACGAGCTGCGAGATCTCGGCGAGCCTCGGGATGTACTGGGTCCTCACGAAGATGCCGGCTCCAAGAATGGCGATCTGGGTTCGCTTCTCCATTTGCAGTTCTCTCTTTTCCCACGAATTGGGATCTGGGTTCGCGCTTTTGGTGGGGAATGTGGATCGATTCGCGAGAACTTCCCAGATCGTTTACAGTTATTCCATCGAACGAGAACCCATCGATACTTTCGGTTGTGATATATGTAAATAACGAACGAGTGCTGGAAGAGAAGAGCCTGCGCACGGCCCTTTTTTTCAAATTTTTTGTTTTTCACTCGGCTGAAAACGCATTGGATATGTCTGAAATTGTTTATGAAACATCGTCAGATTAATATGTGACATTATTTGATGCAGATGCGCTGTAAAAACAAAAATTATGTTGCACGACGACATATCTTTGAAAAATCCTTTTAAATAAAAAGATTTTTTTAGTATCAACGCCATAAATTTGATTTGAATTAAGGAAATCATACAATCGATTTTGTACTCTTTTAATTTTTTTTCTTGCAAATCTTTTTACTTTACTGTTACTTTTCATAGATTCGAGTGCGTAGAGTGAACGCATAAATACATTTTAAAGCGATCTTACTTTATTCGCATATATAATTTTTAGTTGAATTATCTAAGAAACGAATCCAATTCCAAAAGCTGGATACATGCTCAAAGTTAGTTGAGGAATTTATGACGTCCTATATCTCGTTCACAAAATATCTGAAAATGCCTACGATCATTACGATTTTGGATCAAGTGAGGTGCGAGCTAAAACTTGAGCAGAAACATATGATTGTTTACACTCGGGAATACAAGGTGTCTAATTGGTGATATACGGCCAAATACATAAGTTCCTCAACCATTAAGCGTTGTCGTGCTTACTCGGATTATAGTTAGCATCTTTGGAGAAAATTGAAGGCAAAATGGATGGCACGTGCATGTGGACGCCCAAGTAATTTCTGAGAAGGTTCGTTGATGTTCCGTTGTGATAACATGGGCCGGGAAAAGAGATGCTCTCGTTTTCCTTTTCTTTCTCTTCCATTTGCAAAAAGGATGGGGAGAAACATTCTCAATATTAACACGAGTCTCGCACCTGAAAAGTAATGTTCGATTCGACCTATAATTATTCTGCACCACCCCTTGCTCAACCATTCGAGATCGGATAACAACCACGCCCCCCCGCCGGCGCGTGCTCATCACAGACTTACCAAAATTCTGACGGCCAGGAAACCTCTATGCATTAGACATGCTATGGTTAGGCAACAAAGAATGTGCAAGTCAAGTCAGAGATTTGCTTGCAGTATAAATCAAACTCATAACTCGACAAAAGACTATTAAAGACGGGCAATGAATGACAAAATATTCAATGGTTTCAAAGTACCATGTCAATTACTGATTTGAGGTGCTTTTTTAATCATGTTCAGTAATAAGAGGACACATATCTGCAGAATTGGAATAAAAAAGTTAAAAGATGAGATTCTCCCTTCTCCTCCTCTTCCTCCATCCTTTGTGAGATGATTAGCAGCAGCAGGAAGGTTACCTTCGACAGCCATGGCCATTGTCACCATCATCAGCGTCCCTCGTCCATGACCCTCGTCACCTTCATTGGTGTCCCTCTTCCATGGCCGAATGAGCCATTGTTGCTTGCAGCCATGGCTCCAAATCTTGGCCGAACTTCCAGATCGAGCTGCCTATTCGGGCATTGCTCGACACCGACGATAGCCATGGACAAGCAACACAATGCCTGAACGTGTTCGGCCATGGATGGGAAAATCCGGAGATTTGGAGAGTGATGCGGACGAAGGTGACAACGACCATAGATGAGTGATGCAATGCTAGATCTGGAGATTGGGGGAAAAAAAAAAAGGGGGAAAAAAACGAAGTCGGAGAGAGGAGGCTCCGGTCCCGCAAGCAACGCCAGGAGGCTGCAAGTTTTGCTCGTCCATGATTTGCGAGAAGCCTCATCCACAAAACCGACACCTGTGGATTGTCCACGACCGTGAGTCTTGACGTCAAGCTCCAAATCTTGTCCATGGACAAATAATGTCAATAACAGTAGTTTCTTTGCTTCGTTGGACTTGCAGACCTCTCGCCGGCGTTGCTTGAGTTTTCCCTATGGTCAGGCTAGGATGGAGAAGGAAGAAGGGAGAATTTGATCTTCTAATTTTTTTTTCTAAAATTCAGCAGACACATGTCATCTTATTACAGGACAGGACTAAAAAACGCACACCATGTCAGCAATTCACATGGCACTTTGAAATCACTTAATATTTTCTCGGTAATGAATAGTATGAATAAGACAACTTCATTTCCTCCATTACCAAAGGCAGGTTTGGTTGGGGAAGCAAAATTGTAAATTCTCGTCAAAACAAAAATGGATTTGCGCTACCGCATAAGTTTCTTTCTGGGTGCAAGAGAGACCGAGACCACAAAAGCAAAACATAATGAAATCAGATAGGACTGGCCAATGGTATACCCCACGGATGGAACAATCAAGAGACAAAATGTCCTTCCTGTAAATTGCTATTTGGTTTCAACACTCAGTTACCAAGTCTGAGAACAATGGCCTATACATTAACAAGTCCTTCATGTGCTGATACTGTGGCGGTGTGGGTGCTACACACCCAACCATCCATGTTCTAAATGGCATATTAAGTTATGCGTCTCGCAGGTCTCTATATCAAAAGAATGGTATTGGATAAAAAAGAGTACCATGTCAAGAATCAGCTGAACTCTCGGGTTTGCTCCACCAAAAGCTAACGGAGAAGCTCGTTGTTAGAGATCGTACATAATGCCACCATTTGGGCGGTATATACAGCATCTCCCCCTCCTCTAAAATACAATCCACAAACTCCAAGTCCATGATCTTGGGGTACTCCTTCTCGTCTATGTCATCTAGATCAACCTTCAAACAAGAACATGATGGATATATAAGAATACTTAGGCATGAAATAGAAGGACAAAGGACTGAGCAAAGCTAAAACATGTGTGTGTGTGTGTGTGTGTGTGTGTGTGTGAGAGAGAGAGAGAGAGGGAGGGGGGGGGGGGGAGAGGGAAGGAGAGAGAGATTTTTATAAAATTCAAGAGAAGTCTTGCAGTACAGATGTGGATGTACCAGTTGTTTCCTGGTCACCTTGATCACAATTTCAACATTTCAATCCTCTCACTAGAAAGGCAAAGAGCTCATTACTTTGATGACATCTCTCTTATTTATACATAAAGGGAAAAAACCTCATGCAACGAAAGAAACGCAATATAGATAGCTCATGCAAGTGGTGATATTCTGACGGTGATTCATCTGGTGATTCAAGACAAGCATACAACAGCAGAATACTTTTTCACTATATTAACACATTCTTTAGATACCGTTAGGTATCTGATATGATTGACATACTTGCAAGGTCAGAAAAATAAAGTACAGCCAGATTCTAACTGGCTTTTGATTTCAAATTAAGGACATGGTTCCAGTTGGGCATCCCGCAGTCTAAGCACCACATGTGACCAAAAAGAGAAGGCACTCTAGACTGGTCATACAATATCATCGACAACCCACCAAATCACAGATAGTCTGCATATGCAGGCACTTATGTTTTTGCATATTATAATTCAGGAAAGGGCTACAAGTTCAATAGTCACATTACTTCAGTATGTGCAGTGCTCTATCCTTTCTTACCAACAGAAAGGCAAAGTTTACATCAATCATTACCAAACCCCTTGAATTGTAGATTAATCGATCCCATGTTTTGTTTTTTTTTTTGGGTCTTTTCTCTTTCAATGTCATTTGCCTCTTTAAATAAGCTATCTGACTTAGTTTACAGTGTGAATTTCGATAAGTCAAGAAACAATAATATATTTAATGAACAAGGTATCCTTTTGAGAATTTCTTTCCACAAAAAGTAGGAGAAAAAAAGGAACATAAATTTATTGTTGAAGGGATGTGACGATTTGAAAGGTTGGGTATATATTTGCAAGGATAAATATGAGGAACTATTTGCAACATATCAAGTGAGTTAGAGATATTGGCAATTAACCCATCGTATTTAGAGATGGAAGAAAAAGGTACCTTACTAGAATTGCAAAGCATGGTTTCACTATGTGGATAGAGTTCCTCTGAGAATGAAGAGGAGTAAAGCCTTATATATTTTGCACCAACAACCTAAAGAAAAGAGACCATCCTTCATTCAAACAGCAATGAAGAGATAAAGGGGAGACAACTCTGACAGAGCACGACTTTGCAGATTATTTTGCACTAATAGCAAAAGGAGGGCTCACATACTTATAGACGCTTTGACAGTTAAGCTGATTATGGCATCGCAAGCAGAAGTGCTCAACCACGTCACTTATTTTTCTTATTACATATATGATCCTATGAAGTCCCTTCCTTCAAAAGAGTCATGTTACTAAATCACATGATTTTGCTATTCAATTTCAATTATTATTCATAAAAAGAGACTTTATAACCAGGATTTGCACCAAGATATGATAACTTTGATTATATGTCTCATAAGTCCTAACCCATATCATCACCTAAGATCTAATGGGAAGCAAATGACCTGATGATAATGAATAGAAATTCAGAGATAGATGTTCAATTAGCTTTAAAGTTAAGCTCGTCTTACCTTCTCATAAAATTTACTCAAACGCAATAAAACGCAAAAAGAAAATAAATATATTATCATGTACAGTTTGTAAAACAAATGCAGCTTTGCTATTGGCTTTGCGATAGAGAAAGCACCTGAGCAAGTATGTTATGGTGTGGATCATGGTGCAATGGGGTCACTGTGCCTGCTGGTCCGAACCAAGCATTAAGAGGATTTAGCTCTCCACCCCCAGCGAAACAATAGTCGGGGATGAGAATATCCTTCCTAAGCTCATTTATCTACAATAGCAGACAGATAAAATCAACATAAATCTGCCAACATTTATTACTAGTCTTTGAAGAAAAGCATCCACATGCCACAACATAGAAATTGAAGGAACACCTGCAATTATAATGAAGGAGCATGAGTACCTGATCAAAGAGTGGGTGCTGCGCAAGATATGTAGGGTTAGCTGCAGAAGGATCGTTAGACTGTAGGCGATCAAGAAACTGGGAAAACGTGATGAGCTCCTGCTTCCACTCAGAGCATAGATAGTTCTTTCCAACCTGCACAGTGTTAAAGCTTTACCAGATTTCAGTGCACAGGAATAAATCAGGTTAGCATATACTTGACATTGCGTAAAGGATCCCAACCAAATCGCACCAAATGCAGATTCAAACCAAACCAAAAGGTATTTCCCAGGTAGGGCAACTTTGGGATGAATGTGCCCAATTTATTAGCATGAGCAATTGTTGAGTTGATTCATGTTAAAACCTAGCAAGTATTGAAGCGAATTAAAGATTGTTAATACCGCTAACACCACTTCCTGATATGAACACTGTGCCAGTCAAAAGCAATTCACAAATATCAAATTGGTCAACCAATCTTGGAGAGCATGCATTTTGGAGCCCCTTCTTCTTCTCCCTTTCTTCTTTGTAGGGAGAGAAACAGGATTTTTTTTTTTTTTTTTAGGGGGGGTGGGGCGGTGGTTCGGTGTTCTGGGACTACAAGGTCAATCACCTCAACTGGAACTGTGCGGTCACCAGCAACAGTTTTGAGATAATCCATGTCATTCCACTTTGTTCTGGCAGGCCATTGAGACATGCAATCTGTAATTACAACTGGACAACCTGAGAGGAAAAATTCACGTAGGAATCCCTCCAAGGACAGAGCAGACCTCTTAGCCACAGATTTTACGGACAATGATTTTTTAGGTAATATTGGGAGCACCTACAAGTTCAAAGGGAGAAGATAACAGTCAGAAGAGCTTCAGATTCTGGCCTACTAGTGCCACCACAAAGATTGCCAACTTTGTTATTTGTGATGAGAAAATCCTTTCGGAAAAAGAGATGAGAAGTGAGCAGGCATCCTTTCTACTTACTTCTACTGAATACATGCATATAGATGTCGAGAAGCAAGGCAACATTTCATCATACAATCTTCAACTTAACAATTAACCTTTGACAAAACAAAAGGAAAACCAGCCACATCTTTAGGACATTCTTTCCAGATATTTTCTTGTTCCATCAAAACATGTAAAACTCAGAATAACAATAGCCAGAACAGAATAAAATCCTCACATCAGCTATTGAATCAGGGATGCGTAAATTATTCGTACATTGATCATGGGCCTAATAAAAATCCATGTAAAAATAATGCTTTTATT
This sequence comes from Eucalyptus curtisii, assembly GCA_017140595.1. Taxonomy (NCBI): domain Eukaryota; kingdom Viridiplantae; phylum Streptophyta; class Magnoliopsida; order Myrtales; family Myrtaceae; genus Eucalyptus; species Eucalyptus curtisii. The sequence continues at coordinate 6,876,856 of CM029503.1, forward strand.
TAGAGAAGGGCAGTAAGTAAGAGATTATACTTATAATCAAATCAAGTTACAAAAACAAAGCTTTCGAAAAAACAACCTCTACAGGAACCAACTGGACCGGAAACACAACTAACAGAACCAGGACGCGGGAAACGCAAGAACACATCTAATCTAAACAGGGTAAGTGTGAAAGAGCAAGACGCAAATGATAGGAGCAACTTCAGATACAAAATTAGCATCGCACATCAAAGAATCGATTTTGCAAACAAATAGAAATGAAGCGCGTTTAACAAGAGAGTTAGCGTTATCCATCGAAAGCAATCGAAATTAGCATCAGAGACTACAAATGATTAGACATTATATCATTACGACCATTTCTCGATCAGATAAAAGCAGGAAAACGAGAGAAGAAAATCGCAGACGAACCTCACCTTATCCCGGTCGATCCCCTCGCGGACCAGCCTCCTATCCAATCCCGCCGCCTCCTCCCCACCCTCCTCCTCTCCTCCCGAAACCCTAGCGCCCCTCGCCTCCGCGCTCAGCTTCTCGACGGCGGCCTCCAGGTCCTTCTTCAGCAGCGCGCCCCCCATGATGAGCCCCAGATCCAGAACCCTAAGCGCCTCCTTCAGCTCGCCGCCCCGGTAGTGGAGGCGGGCCACGTGGAGGCACGCCATGGAGTAGGCGTCCCGCCACGCCGGGAGCACGGAGTGCCAGGGCCCCGAGTGGAGCTGCTCCCACGCCATCTCCCGCGCCGCCTCCGCCGCCCGCACGTCGCCGCCGGCGGCGAGGCCCGACATGGCGGCGTAGGCGTAGCCCCCGTGCTCGGAGATGTCGCGGAGGAGGCCGGCGGCCTCCCGGTCCAGGGTCGGGGTCTCGAGGCCGCCCCCGGTCCCGCCGCCGCCGCCGCCGCCGGACATCCGGTCCGATGGTCAGTTAGAGAGAGAGAGAGAGAGAGAGAGAATGTGGGGAAAAAAGCGCGATGCCGTGGCGGAAAAGAGCGGGCTAAGAAATATCGGCTGGCGTGCGCTTTTTCGTACGGAGGGAGATAAATGGGAAATATCGCGCGAGATATTTCCAGCGTGTACGTGGCCGTCACGTGCCCGCACGTCCACCGCGGACGCCCGCGTGGCCAATAAGAACGCGACACGCGATCGATCGTTGTTACTACGTTCGGTTCTTGGACTCTTGATTTGCTCGGTACCGTCTCTCCATGGAAAGAACAAAAGAAGCAATGATTGGCGGTTGATATGTACTTTGGCCATTAGATTGCGGTCAATTTATGCACCTTTTTTTTATGCCACTATGACATCCACGTCATCCCTCACCCACCGCTTGACAGTACTTATTTCTAATTCGCTGTGGTCATATTCAAACGCAACCACCTACTTGATCTTAGAGTTGCACCTTTATCTAACAATTTTAACTTTTATAATAATTGATCGTAAACTTACAAAATTTCGTGAGGTCAAAGTAGGAGATTTCTAAGTTTAAATATTTCAAATCCATTTTCTCTATTTAACTCTCTAATTACATGTTAAATTCTGGTTTGCAAGTAAAGAAAAGTGTTAGAATTGATAATTTTTTAAAATTAAATGATACATTTATCTATCAATCAATATAAATTTTTAGAATAGTTGCCACAACTGCTGCTGCCAAGATAGTCTTGGCTTGTCGCCACCACAATGGACAAGAATAGATGGGCTAATCGACCACCATCAATGTCGCCTCTCTCTCTCTCTCATCGGAGACCATCACGCCTTAAGTCGCGTACCTTGCCTATCTCTAGTTCTGGATGGGCGCCTTAGATTTGAGGCCTTTGAGACTTTCAAGCATGGTTCACGACATTGTTTGAGGTAGCGATGCCTCCGCTTACATTCGAGGGGGAGAGTGAGTTGAAGAGTGCGATGGGAGATCGAAATGATAAGAGTCATGGACACGATGAGTCCACGTCCATCGTGTCTACAACCCTGATGACTAGGGGTGTCAAAAACCGAACTGAAAAATTCGATTTTTTCGGTTTAGTTTTTCATTAAAAACCAAAATTATTTTTATTGATTAACCGAATTGAACCGAATCAACAAATCGATAAGAGCTTATTTCTTGGAAACAAAAATATATACAACAACAAAAAACGAAAAAAAAAAATACAAAAACCGAAAAATAAAAGCTAAAAACCAAAAATCGAAAAACCGAACTGAACCGAACCAAAATTTCGGTTCGGTTCATATTCGGTTCGGGTTTCATTTGGTTCGGTTCGGAAGTTTTTCCTAACAATTCGGTTCGGTTCGGTTTTTTGACACCCTACTGATGACTAGTTTCAACTTCTTATGAGAGGTCGCGACAATCGGCCCGATGAACGGTGGTGATGACAGCTTCTTGGGGTGGATCACGACCGCGACGACGACTTCTCATCTTGGATCATTATATGGTGAGAGTGAAGCCATGAGGGAACCTTCATGATAGTTTTGTCTGTCGTTTTCTTTGGCCCACCAAATGTTGATTGGGCAGTCCGAATAAGCAAAAAGCTACATTGATCGGAATCCAGAAAGTTACAAGACTATATTGAATGAAAAAAAAAAATCTGTGAAATATATTGAATGTTAAGTATAAATTTATAAATTATTAATGTCATTGATTTGTGAAATAATATATGAGAGATTGGATGTACTTGCAAATTAATTTATAAGAAGAAAAATTATCTAAAAAATCATAAACATACTATCATTTTGCCAGTTTAGTTATGAACATTTTCACATTTTGCCAATTGAGTCTAACTAATTAATATTGATTGAAAATCACTAACATATACATCGGCCATTTTACATGGCACGGGCAGCGTTGACGATGACAATTTTCTAATAATACTTTTAATATATTGTATTTTTTTTATAATTTTGTATTTTTTTTCCTTTTTTATTCATTTTTCCAGTGGTTAGGTGGGCTAACCTCGCCTTGGCCAAGGCCGCCCTCGCCCACCATAGGCGAGGCTTGAGCCGGGCCTTGCCTAAGCGAGAATGAGTGTTGGCGAGATCTCCCTTGCCAAATCTTGTTGCTTGTTGGTAGTTTTTTTTTTTTTTGGTGAAAATTGCTTGTTGGTAGTTTGTTTGTAAAACAAACAAAAATTTATCTTGCCCCACGTCGAAAAGATGTGAAGGCGCACGTGGATAAGATTTAACACTAATCAACGATTATTATTTATATTTATTAAAATTCTAATTTATAATTATAAAATCATTTTGTCCTGTTGAAATGGTGTGAGTGTTCATAATAGAGTGACAATTATTTTTAATTATTTAATTCCAAATTTATTATTTTTTGCCCAATGATAATTAAGCACTTTTACAACCTTTGGAAAGTTGTGTCTATTCAGACGTAACTTCTTCATTTTTGAAAGGTTGTATCCATTCAAATATTTGTATTTAATATTCTGTGTTCAATACTTTCAACTTCTAATTCATTTTCTTTCAAAGATATATAGTCATTTTTCCAATTGTTTCCTTTGAGAGGCTTTGGAGAAATATTAAAATTGTTATCTAATATTCTCAATTGAGACTTATTGTATCCTAAAGGAAATGGTGACTATTAGCAATGATTTGGAGCAAATAATTGCTTAAAGAAAGTTATATTACATCTTAAAGTCTAACTTTATCATTCTTTCCAATCATTCATTATATTTTCCTAACAGATCTAATGAGGGATTGGCCTCATCAGATTTGGCTTGGGCTAGGTTGCCTTGGCCTAGGGCCATCAAGGCATCAACCAACGGGGGCCACACTTCATCTTCACATTAGACTGAGGCTCCACAATAGCATCAAGCAACAGCTGAGCTAAATCAAGATGTGAACAAAGCACAAGATCAAGCAAAATCCCAAGTGCAGCAAAGCCTTATCTACCGAGACACCGAGCATGCATCCGTCTAGGCAATATTGAGATAGGATCTAGTCTTCAACTAAGGCATTCCCCCTAGCTGCAACAAGTTTTTATCTAGGTACTTCTCTGGGCTTGGCCAGCCCTCACCAATGCTTGCTATCGCCCAGGTGGGGCTGGTGAGGCCAAGCTGGCCACCCATTGACAAAAGGAAGAAGAAAGAAAAAAAATCAGATAAAAATATAAAAAATACAAAATAAATAAATAAATTATTAATTTGAAATTGTTCACATTAGCACCTAGCATCCACATCAACGATTCCAGCTAAAATTGACCGGATGGACTCAATTAATAAAATATGAAAATATTTTGGATTCAATTAATAAAATGTGAAAATATTTATGATTCAATTGATAAAATCGAAAAGTTTATGACTAAATTGATAAAAATGCAATAGATTTAGGACTTTTTAGATTTCTCCTTATAAGGTGGTGTAATTGCATGTACATCGGAGATTTACATTTGTAAATAAATTTCGAGAAAAATAACAAGGACGATTACTCAAAACACCCCTTGAACTTTGGCATCATTGCGCAAAAGCCTCTGAATTTGATATGTTATAACTATTTCCGTGAATTTTGGCAGCTTGCGCAAGAAATCTCGAACTTCAAAAAGTTACAAATTCCCTCTCTGAATTTTGATTTTCATCATAGTCACTGATTTTCTATCTGTATTACAGTTAATTATAGCTTGAAGATGGAATATCTCATTTTTCTGAATTGAAAGGATTTCAAGTAAACTTCCATAAATTCATTAATCATGTATCATTATGTTTTTCATAACTTCATTGATCATTAACTGTTATTTTGGTAAAGAAAGATGAGTAAGCCCATTTTCAGGCTACGTGTAAATATTTACACGTGCCATTACATCGACAAGACTATTACAATGCCAATAAGAACGTGACGTGGTCAAGGACCGGACTTCTTATTTTCAATAATTCACATCATATCAAGAAATTGAATGCACAAACTTAACCATGGAAAAAGGGAAAAAATTGTGCAAATGTACGATGGATTGATCTCTATTGAAGTCCCACATTAAATATAAATGGATGTGTTGAGTGACTCCTAATTTGGTTTCACGATTCCTTTAATTGGCCTAATTTGGAATTAGCTGTTATATTCTCTTAGGCTCATCTTGTGCGCTTGAGTGGGCTTCCACTAATAAAAACTCACTTGAGTCCTTCACAGACCCATTTATTGGGTAGGCCTAGATGGGCTTGGCCCCAGACCTACAAAGGCCCATCTCAAGCCCGCCCGTTGGGCCAACTTTCTATCCCTTATTTTCTAAAATTTCAACTAAAAAACTTATAAAAGATGGAATAGAAATGAGTAAAAGAATTTGGGGTTTTGTGTTATTTTATTTTGCGGTTTCACCTATAGATTTAAAAATATATTTTTCTCTCATATCAGAATTTTGGGCTTATTTAATACAATCAGTGTTTATAGATTTTAAATATGAATCATTAGGAAACGGTGGGTTGGGCTTCAAAACCCTAACCCAGGTCGACCGGCCCAGTAAAGGACCTGGACATTTTGTCCAAGCCTGCTTAGTGGATGGACCTAAAAAGTTTAGCTAAGGGCTTTTAATTAATTAGGTCTCTTCATAGCCTCTCCATCATGACCATTCTTGTTGTTCAAATTGTAAACCACTACATCTGAAACCCGGGTTTTGCGGGGACGAAAACAAGTGACATAATTTTCCCAAAAGACAAAGATTAGCTACCTCATTTGAAAAATTTGACCAAATACAGGTTGATTAAGCCATTTTCATCGAAAATAACTTCATCATACAATGTTTTTCAATGGCATTTAATTTTTTACGAAACAAATTGGGATAGGTAGGCTAGGAACCTTAATTGATGGTCAAGATGGTAAATGAAATGTTTTATTTTTTTTTTTTTTTGCCCAATTTAATCGCTAAACTTCTAAAATCTGAGTTTCATGTAGTCTTCCTGTCGAGAAAACTGAAAGCGTTAGTAGACATGGCGCTCTCTCCAGATAGCAAGCTCACCCACGTCTCCTACCATGACAGCCGCAATTCATCGCCACAGCGCACGGTGGCCGCCACCAACCACCTGAAAGCGGCCGCCACCACCACCATCAAAACAGACTCGCCGCAACGTGCAAGAGCAGATGGCCCCGATCCACCACCAACATCGCCTCCACTTTGTATCTCTCTCTCTCTCTCTCGTCTGAAGCCACCAAGCATCAGAACTGTGGTCGTGCGCATCAGATTTGAGGATGTGCACCTCGGATCCGAGGCCGTCGAGAAGGGAAAAGATGCAGTGCAATGTTTAAGAATGAATTACGCAGTGGATGTTTTCGCGCGTGCGCGAAAGACATTTATTTGTTTATCGAAGATTTGCTCTTGGCGACGTGATGTGAACCGGCAGCTGGAGAAGAAAAGATCTCCAAAGCTGTGGCCGTGCAATCGATCTTGGAGAAGAGACGCTGCAAAACTGTTCAACTTTGGAAGAGACAGTATTCAAATTTCAGAGTCTAAAAGAAGGATCGCGATCGCGGGAGCCTAACCGTCGAGGATGATGAAATCCGAGAGCAGAAAGCGCTAGAGTCGGTAAACAAACCACACCGCCGAGCAGAATTCAAATGACGTGTGTATCGGCTGCTACCCGCTGCCGCTAAAGAAGGCGACGTTGACAAGTTCATCGAAGCTCTCTCAAAGAGTATTCTGCCGAAGAGAGGTATCTTTGTCTGACGTTATCAACGTACAGAGCCCTTCCGGGAAGTCAGTTGCTCCAAGTCGCAGAGGGTACCGAGAAAAGCCGACGTCCTCCGAGCCCTCCTCGAGGTCATCCGTGACAAGTGACTCGCTGCTGAGGTGAACTACCGAGGGAACACCATGCTCCATGTCGCGGCTCGAGCTGGCAGGATCTGCACGGCCGAGCTCCTCCTAAGCTGCGGCAGGATTCTGCACATGGCGAACGACACAGGGAACCTGGCGTTTCATGAGGCTGTGAAGAACCGGCGCCACGAGCTGTTGAGCCTGCTCCTCAGCTCAAGTCACGGATGATCTAGAGGAGGGCCTGGAGGATGTCGGCTCTATTGATACCCGCCGCGACATGCCGAGCAATGAGTTTCCAGAAGGGCCCTGTGCGTCGACAATGTCGGACAAGAGGGCCTTCTCTTCAGCGGAATACTTTTTTAAGGGCTTCGATGAACTTATTTACGTCGCCTTCTTTCGCAGCTTCGTGCAGCAGCCGATTCACATGATTGATGCCACTGTAAAATGCGCAACCTTACTCTAATACCACACGGAGGGTATGCAGAAGTATTTTGGTGGCTCGACACACACTTGTTAGACTAAACCGTCGTACAAGCATAACACTAACAAATTATCTATTTACTCACACCACGTTGCGAAACCCTCGAAGCAAACTAGGTTATGCAAACTAGCTTATGCAGAGACACTCTCGCTGTAATTCTATTCATCTCTCACTCATAGAGAGCAACCCTCTCTATTAGGCCGCGTTGCCCCCTCTCTTTCTTGAAGCTCACCTTTGCACATGGCGACTTCTCCTTTAGAAACTTCAAGCCTTATTTGTAGGCTCAAGTTATTTTCTCCAAGCTCACCGCCTTCAGCAGGCGGTGGAGTCCATTTATTCGTCGAGCAGATTGGTGAGTGAGTGGTGTCAGCTCGTCACTTGATGCCGACTTTATGCAGTCGAGAAGTTGCCATCACCTCATCGAATCGATCTCCTTAGCCAGTAGAACTTCGCCTCGTTTCGAATTAAGTTAACATGCTTTTAACAACCGCCTCATGTCACCGCTCTCACTTTGCTGACATCATTTTCTTTGTCCCATTTGGTGCTGACTCAGACATCCTCAGCCACAAGTTGAAGATATTTTCTTCGCTAGCAGTCGGTGCACATCATGTGGCCAAGAGCAATTCCTCGAAAAAAAATATCTTCCCGGGAACACGCGTCCATTAAATATCCTAAGTCATAAAAACATCCAACCATGTTTGCAGTAGCCATTGGAGAAAATATAAATATACTCGAGAAGGAGAAGAAATTAGAATCGGACTTTGAGGCCCGGTAATCCTCTCTTAAAAATTATTTGTTTCGTAATATTGCTAATGATTATTGACAAAAATCATCTAAAATACAATAAAATCTCAATGAAAATATGATATAACAATTACGATATTTCTTGAGTATCTCTCAAAGGAAATAATTAAAAAGAAGGTTGAATATCATAATAAAGAAGTATCAAAAGTAAAATTTAAAGAGACCGACAAATATGAATATATATAAGAGTATTTCGAGAGAAGGTATTCCCGAACAGATACGTCCTTAAAAGGTATATAAAAAAATTCGGATTAACTAATAATAATATTAATATTTTTTTAATTCTGAATTTCATAATATATGAAAAATTACAACATTTCATGACTAAGAAATTATGTCTGAATGACACAACTCTCCAAATGTTAAAAGGATATGTCCAAACAAACATAACTTTTCAAAGGTTGTAATTGCGCCTAATAACCGTTGGACAAATGCAATACTAAAATTTGAAATTAAATACAACAACAACAACAATAATAATAACTGTACTCTATTACGAATAGTCACACTATTTCAATAGTACACATAAGTTATTTTATAAATTCAAACTTCAATAAATAAAAAATTAAAAAAAGAGGATTAGTGCCGCTTATGATTCGTGAGCTTCCTAAGTGTGGTATCGTGGGTCTAGTCTACTTAGCCCATTGTCCTCATTTGAACAAGCTAGAGGACATCCATACTTATATGTTGCGTCTGGCGATTATGATAAAATTCGCGATAGAATAAAATTTATCTTATCATGCATTTGGTGCCCACTCAAGATATGATAAAGTCAAATATGAAGAGAATATAGACTGGATAAAATGATTCTATGGAAGAGGAAGAATAAAGGCGGGTAGGATTTCTAATATCTATAATAAGAAAGTTTTTTTCTCAAATAAAAGATTTCTTTATTTATTTTTTAATTTAATATTATTTTTATTTATATATTCTAATTTAATTCTATCTTATAATATAAATTATATATATATATATATTCATTACACATTTTAGGTGTTTTAGTATTTTAGGCATATTAGTACAATTTTCTATTTAATAAAATTTTATTAGAGAATGATGGAAGGGGAAGAACGAAACAAAAAAAGAAATTAATTTAAAAAGATAGGAAAATAAAAATAAAGTAGACAAAAGCGTTGCGAGAGATTTTACTATCTTCGTTTGTAAAATATGTGATTCATATAAGTGTTTATACCAAACAATATGTATAATACAATGTAAATATATCCAATTTTATTATTGTGATCACTAAATAGTGGATAAGATATAGCAAAATCCTCTAAATTTCATATCATATCTTATTTAGTTCTATCTTGATTAAAAATCTGGACGACCAAATGTAACCATATAATGGCCCACATATTCTTAACTATCCTATATGGGACGAGAAAAAGCAAAATTTTGTTTGTTTGCCCACATATTCTTATATATCCTGTATGGGACGAGAAAAAGCAAAATTTTGTTTGTTTTACAACCAAACAACCGACAATAACAATTAATATCACTTAGATGGGTGAATAAGTGATTTCAAAAATTTTGACAAAATAAAGCGGAAATAAAGTCATCAAGAGTGATGTGGATATGATTGTGAAAAACAAAATATGAATATGATTAGAAACAAATGATATCCACAATAGAGTTTATAGTGGTTTAACTTTGTGTAAACTTACATCCACTCTCTCTCAGCTGACAGCTTACTCACTATATTCCTCTAAATAATCGATAAGATATTATATATGTAATTACTGTTTATATTCAAGCACTTCTCCTTGAAGTAGGTGTTGTAGAGCTCACTATCTCACACCTAAGCATAAACATATTACTCTGCCAGCACTTCTCAAAGATTACAAAAATGAAGCGCTCAAAAGACAATGTAAAAATGGTGTGAAGCTTTATTTAGATGTGGAATTATTATTCCTGATGTATCTTTTTCTTCACCTCCTAAATTTTCTTTTATACTCTTCACATCGAAACTTCCATTGAACTACCTTCAGGACGATCTATCTCCAATGTAGCTGTTGGACAATTATTAAAAGGATAAGGTAGTTGTTGAGGTCGATCAATCAGAATTCTTGTTGATTTGATTGCCCCTCGATCAATTCTGGGTTTCCAAATGTGAGGTGCTTCTATTATAGAAAGAATTGTGCCTTTGGGATGATTGTTAATCAATCAAGATATATTGGAAATTCTAGAAAATTACAATCTCATAAGATAGGAATTCATACCAGATCACTACATGTTAAGGGAAGAAATAAAATATCTCAAAATAATATCTCTAAAGATTATAGAAGAATTGTCATTGCAAGTTGAATAAGTGCTTTGCTATTCACAGCCATTCATTATATCCAACTTTTCAGTATTTTGCTAATATTCACACTGTAAGCTGATCATATCTGTATATTACTTCTGCTCATATCCACGTATCCGCTCATATCCACATAGTAAGCTGAACAGATTCGCATATCAAGCTGCTTATATCCATGTAATAAATTACTTCTATTCATGTAGCAAGTTGCTCATTTAGACTTGTCAAACGAAAGGGTCGGGTGGGGTTGGGCCATAAATGGTCAGACCCAAGTTGACTATTTACTTATTTATGATCCATTTATTAATAATATAAATATATTGACCCATACCGACCCAATCCATGCCTAATTTATATCCGATCCAATCCTTCATATCCGATCCAATCCATATTATAAAATGCTTCCATATTTAATCAAATATAGAAAAACTTATTTCTTAAGATTTTTAAAAAAAATTATATTGATAAAACACTTCCATACAATTACAAATTTAATGGATAAATTTTATAATACATATATTTATATTTATATTTATATTGAGGCTCCATTTATTTCACAAAAAATGTGGCATTTTTAAAAATGATTATATAACTCAAAAACGAATTAAAAAATATTTTTCACATAATATAGAAAATTTGATTTGATTTTCCATGCACTTTTTTAAGTATTTTTTATTTTTGTTTGTATTATCATTTTAAAACATAGAATTTTCAATTATTATTTTTCCTCCTTGTTCTCTCGATCTTCGGCCATGGCGGCCATAGTTTCAAAAACGAATTAAAAAATATTTTTCACATAATATAGAAAATTTGATTTGATTTTCCGAGCACTTTTTTAAGTATTTTTTATTTTTGTTTGTATTATTATTTTAAAACATAGAATTTTCAATTATTATTTTTCCTCCTTGTTCTCTCGATCTTCGGCCATGGTGGCCATGGCCAATAATAGGCTGGCTCAAGCCTCGCCATAAGCCGATGAGGCTCCACCTTGCCCAATCAGTGAGCTCGAGGCTCCCTAGTGTGATTGGTGACTAGGGATGGTCCATTGCTGATGAGAGCTTTGCGGCCCTTAGCCAGTGGCCTACAAAGGTCAACCGTCAAAATTTGGAGGGGAAAAAGTAAAAGAAAGAAAGGAAAAATGAAAAAATAAAAAATAAAACTGATTAAAAAAATAAAAAACTTTTAAAAATAAAAATTATAAAAACTGCCAAAGATGATGATATCTCGTTAATAAGTTTACTGCTGAAGATGATGATATCTCATTAATAAGTTTACTCAACTAATAATTTTTATAAGTTAATTGGGTTGTAATTAAAAACAAACCCATTTACAACTCATGTATCACTAGACTTTCATACAACTCAAACCCATTAATAATCTATTTATTAAAACTTAACTAACTCATATATGACCCATCTCATTACAAATGGGTTCAAAGTGGGACTCATTTTGACACCTTTAGATATATTCAACTGGTCTTCTAAAGGAACTTAGGTTGTGAATAATAGATCCTTAATATCTTGGCATATCCAAGATTATATGTGTTTTCGCATTTATTCTCCAAATCAATTAAAAAGTTTCCACCGCTCATAAAAATTATCCTCATTGAGTACATATTACCTAAAACATAATAAACTCTTACATTTATAAAGATTGATAGAAAACATGAACAATTTTGTTAATTTCAAAATATAGTACGAAATTTTCTCAACAAAGTTTAGAGTTTTTTACAAACTCTTTCTGTTGAAATATATTTTGAATTTGAGGCCGTTGAACGAAATCGGACTGACAAGAATACTGAACTCAACCACGTGTGAGTCCAAAAAGTGGCAGACGTGAAATGATTAGCCGAAATTGTCAGAAGAAGAAGACTGCATTTGGATTTTATTTATGAGCCGCAAGCGTGAAGAGGTTAATTACGTGTGGCTTACCTTGGTGTCCTCTACTCTCCAAGTTGGACTTTTGAACTGGGAAATACATGGAGGAAATTAGACGGTGGCCCACTTGCATGCGAGGATGGTTGTCCCCTTTCCTGTCTTCTGCCGAAGCCATCGTTATTGACCTTGAGAGAGAAAGAAAAAGAAGAGGAAGAAAAGGCCCTACGTTTTTCCATGATTTAATGCATGCAGATGCATGGTGGCTTCCTTTGTCCTTTTCTTTCATCCGAAGAAGACTTCCACGTGATGCCATAGATGATGGGAACTCTCTTTTGTATTATAAAAGAGAGAGACGATGGGTCCAACGGAGAAGGGCGCCAAAGTTATTTCGGTGGCCCAGGGAGAGAGAGCTCTGAGATTATAGAAGAGTGCAGAGAGTTTGAGAGGAATTTTGTCGTTGTAATTACAACGAGTATTTTAGCCAGTTAAATTTTGCGAGTAGGATTTATTTAATTCTTTGAGTAAGATCTCACTAAGTATTTTAGCCAGTTAAATTCTCATGAGTAGAATTTGTTTAATTCTTTGAATAAGGTTTCATTATAAATTGTGAGGAACTAAATACTGTATGAGTTATTGAATGTTATTAGGGACTGAGAAACACTAAGTGAGTGTTTGATTGTTTGAGTGATTGTAATCTCCAGTGTACTGATTGGTTTCCACAGTAAATTTTGTTCTCCTCTTTCCGTTGACGTAGGTTTTATTATTCGGACTGAACTACGTAAATTCAGTATCCGATTTCCTTTCATTCATTCCGACTGTTTGATCCGATTCATTTGTCCCTATTCCGCAACACTTTCCACAGTCTGTAGAAATGCCTCGAGACCACAAGGAGTCGCCCATAAGGTTTGGATCTCCTGACCTTTGCTTCCATTGTTGCCGTTACTAGACATGGCTCCACTCTCCAGCATTCTTGCGGGGATTTCGATCCTAGTTGAACACAGCAGTCGGAAAAGCATTGAGCAGAACTTAGAAAGTTCTTTCTCTATCTTTCCTTTTTTTTCCCCTATATGTATGAAAATAATGATCGAAATTTCATTACATCAAATAAAAATGCATATTTGCATGCGTGAAAACATAAACTAGAAAAAAAAAAAAACTAAGAAATTCTAACTTAGTGATAACCGTGTTTAATTACTTGTATAAAATCAACCCAAGATTTTAAAAAGTATAAAGACAAGGAAGTAAGGTTTAATAACCTTTTTATGATATTTCAAGATATCGTGGCTAATTAAACTTTAATGTACGATGACTTGAGCTAGTTCTATACATTTTCTCGTTTGAGTATCTTTGTTCTACAATGTCAATTTATCCATAATATAATTTAGGGGATAAGTGCATGGGGAGTCCCAAAACTTGTCAAAAAAGTTTGATTAACTCTTAAAATTTTCAAAAAGTGCAATTTTTTAGGATTTAATTGCACTTTTTGAAAATTTTAGAATTTAATTATATTTTTGTAACAAGTTTTAGGACTTTCGATATCTTATTTATAAAGTTTAGTAACTCAATATCGTTCAAATGCATGACTATCAGAAGAAAACTTTATTAGTTTTTAATTTATTGCCAACATAATAGATGCTTCTAATTGTGTGCTGCATTCAACAATGTTTATGGAAAGTGCATGTCATGTGCGCATAACTAAACAGCCCATAAATTGTTTCTAGTACATGAACGTAACATGTTATTTTAAATTTGACGTACTTATCAGTGTAATTTGCTTAAAAAGATTAATATGCACTCTGGATACAAACATGTAATGGTTTATGTTATCGATATATTTGGATTCAACGAAAAGAAGAAGAAGAAGAAGAAATTTTTTAAATGAAAGGACTCTACATAGCAACAAAATTTGTAATTAGCCTTTTTGTTATCTTTAAGTAGAAAATAATAAAAAAGAAATCCAGTGATTGTGGAGATTGATCTCGATCAATATCATGAGCTACTTGATTTACAGGCGGCATCTATTTAAGGACTCTTTAATTAATATCACGAATTGTTTTACACTTCGTTTGATTCACGAAAAATGAATAATATAAAAAATAATTTCCTAAAAATGATCTCTTACATCGCCTATAAAATGAACAAATGAAAAATATTTTTACAATTCATGGTCGATTATGAAAATATTTTTCATTGACTAAGTATTTCAAACGACGTAAACTACTATTTTTTTTAAAATATTTTTTATATCAATTCATTTTTCGAACTAAAAACGATATATATATCCTCTTATGTGAATATCATAATTAGCATATTCTTATTTTCTCGTGTTTATTAGGCGAAAATCGCTGCAGATTATTACACGAGACCGATGCAGGACAGCAACGCGAGACCGTCCGCTTTCTATATCCGAACGACCTTTATGTCTCTTGCATAACGGGCAAAATCCTCTTCGATTCTTCATCATCATCATCATCTAATGACCTCTCCCTTCATGGCGAGCGAGAGAGCGCTCAAGCTCCCTCCGCCCTCCACCGCCACTCCGGGCATGGCCACCGCCCTGCTCCCGACGAACCCGCCCTCTCCGACCACGATCTTCCCGAACTTCACCACCCCGCCTTCCCCGTCGTACACGTGCCCAAACAGCAGAGCCTCCTTCTCCACGCTCCCGCCTCCCTCGACCTCCACCATCTCCGGGTTCAGCGCGGCTCCCATGGAGTCCACGTATGTCCCCTTGTCCAGCTCGACGTCCGACCCCATCAACTTCATCCACATCAAGAACAACGCTGACCCGCTCGTCATCTCCACGAAGTAGTCCCCGAACACTGTCCTGATGGCTTGCCATATGGTATCCATGAACACCCCTCTGCTCCATATATGCACGGTTTCGTCCTCTCTCTTCTTTCCCACGAGGATGTACTTCGCCCCCACGCAGGCCAACGCGGTTAAAATCCCGGTCGACACCCAGAAGAAGGGGAACGTCCAGTGGACCGGCATATTCCTGGTGTTCTTGCAGTGGAGGAGCAAGTTCAGGGGGAAGTAGATGATTAGTCCGAGGAGAAAGTAGGGCAGTATTGTTTGTAGCAGCGATTGAGCGAAAACAGCCCATGTGGTTAAGTACCAGGGCCTTGATAGGGTCACTTCCTCGGTGTCTTTTCTCTCGAGTGCAGCGGCCATTGGACAACCGGAGAGGTCGACCTTCACGTCCGACTGCTCCAGGAAGACCCTCCATGCCTCAGGAAGAGGATCTCCATTTCTCAGGTGCTGGCAGATCTCGTAGACTAGCGAACGGCCGTGATCGATAGATGCGCTCTGACTACTTGATGTGGCCCGGATTACATCCACCTCGTGGCATCGGAGGAATGGATTAAATTCTAGCCTTTCTGAGCCTTCTTTAGTCAGATTTTCATTGATAATCACCTCCCCAACATCTATGTATGGAAACTGCAATTCGTCCCAAGGTTTCGTGCAATCGAGAGCAATGTCGCGTGCCGCTTCGTCCTGTGGAACTGGCCTGACTTGAAGCTGGAATATGTAACGGACTCCGTTTGGAGACTTCACACGGTTCTGGAAATCTTCAGCTAGGAAAAGTAATGGCCGGGTGTCATTAGCATCCCTTGGTATCGCACCAGTTTCAGGCGGAAGGATCCCTGAGGGTTCCACCTTGCCAGTATCTTCTCCGATATATTTGTCAGATGGCCTCAACTTGAACTTCACATACATTTCCTGTCCATCCTTAAAGCGAAAGAGCCTACAGATATTTGAGTAGTAATGCAGATCCGCATAGGAGTCAGCTTGACAGAGGGAGGTCCACACTGCATCTCGCACGTGCGGCACCCGATTGACGTGCTCCTCCCTCGCGGCAAGCCCACACACCAGCCTGGTTGCAAAATCAGAGATTGTGCGGGCATAGAATGCGTTCCCTGTCTTCAAAGTCAAGTCGAGAAGTGGAGAATCGTCCTCCTTTTCATCTGAGAGTATCCTTAGTGCCGCTCCTCGTGCATCTAACCTTGCGTCATCATCAGCACTCAAGCTATTGCTGTGACGGACAATGACTCTGTACTTCTTTCCAGGGCCGAAGATGTTGTGCTCTGGCAATCCTTGAATGTCGTCGTAGAGTTTCAAATATCCCTTCCCGCTAACACCGATACGATGGAAGTATCTCGATTTCACCTTCAAAGTTGTCGCTGCCAAGTTAGCGGCCAAATTGCCAACTATCTTTTTATATCTTGGATCCATCTGCTCTATCCTTTCATCCAAAGCGTGTGTAGTGTTTTTGACCATAACTGGACTTTGAGACCCCATGTAAACACCACCACTTTGGAGAACTGAATTCACTGGAGCAACTGCAATTGCCCCGAGAATAACATCCTTTTCGACTACTGAACCGGGGAGAATAAGGCTTTGGCTCCCAATAACTGAATTATCCTTTACATGAACATTATTCTGGATGTATCCACTCTGGGAATAGAAACCCGTAATGATCCTGCTAAAATCACCTAAATGGACACCAGCACCTATCGAAATCATCCTTGGATCCGCAACCGGGTTGATGGATCTGATGGAACAATACTTGCCTACTTTTGCACCTAACAAGCGCAAGTACATGCAGAAGGCTTCTGTTCCAGAAAGAAGCTTGGCAAATCGGAGGTGGCAAGCAACAGCAAGTCGGTGGCCAAACCAGGTTTTGATGTGAGTCTGTGTTTTCTTTTCTTTACTGGCAAGCAAATTCGTAAAGATGGATGTCAATAAACTAAGGACCAGGCCATGAGCAAAGTAGGCGGTTGCCAAAGAAATGGCAAACTCGAATGGATTAGGCAAGGTGTTTGTAAACATGGTGGCGTATGCCGCGATGGTGAACGGAACCCAGTTTAAAGCTCCCGAAATGCAAAGAAAAGCCAACTGTTCAAGGGAAGGAACTTTCTGAGATAGCCTCATGTAGAGCAAGAAAACAGCAGCGGCCGACATAGAGCTGACAAGACCAACCATGTAGATGCCCATGAACTGTTGTACGGTCTCCTTCAGACTTCCCGGGGAAACCTGAAATGTCGCAACAGTAGATCCTGGATTATTGATTTGTACAACAAAAAAACAGGAAAATATGCATGTATGATGCTTCCATCATCTTATGAATGTTAAGATGCAACTCTAAGCATCAGAGACCTCATTAGTGACTGCGAAAACCAAAGACAAGGTTAACCATGATGAAGGAGACAAAGAAGAAAAACCACAGAGTTCCAGTGACTTTTTTCTACTGCAATTTCATATATTTAAACTACTAATTTACTATCAGAACTATCACACAAAAAACTATCAGCATCCTGCAAATTAAGTCAACCAATAGTGCACTTGCTTTGGAACTTCAAAAATAGCTTCAAGAGTAATCTGACCACGGAATTCCACCCACTCTCTTTTTAAACACCGTCAGGAAAACAATGACAACCCAACTGGATGCTTCCATCAAGGGTTTGGAAATGTTTTCTTCATATCAGTACACATCATTTGAATAATCTATTATTCATTATTTGTAGGAGAATATTGCTTGAAACAAGTATAAGCTCTTTATAACCTGCACTACAAAAGTAGACGTTCTTTTGCCTTCTGACTAGCACCAATGAGGTACAGCACCATTACAAATACTAACCACAATATAAGTTTTGCTACCAAGAAAAGGTAATTAGATGAGTATTCTCGCTAAGCAAATACATAAGGTAGAGCACTATTAGATTCACTAACTAGAGACTATATTTAGATTTTGCTATCCGGAAAGACCAAAAACAGATACATAACTACATGGAGGAGTAAAATGCATATTTTGGTTGATTTGGAGCATAATAAAATTTTACAATGAATAGATTTTGGTACACACACTTTGCATGAGAGTGCAACTCTACGTGCTCAAACTAAATAATTGTCATAGTGACATATAATCTAATCTATCATCAGGATGTTTCTACTGTTGAAAAAAGATATGAAACTCTCAGAGCTGACCTCTGGACCAATTAATAATTAAACCTCTAAAAATGGGTAGAGCACAAACAAAGAGTTCATATGAACAAAACAAGTACCTAAGTGCTTAAAGGCTTTACAAAGAAAGCTGCGCCTCTTATCAGAAAGAAAAAGGAGAACAGCACTTGCCTTCAGTATGTTTTCTGCCTTGGCCATCTTAAGGGCAGACTTCCCACCTTCACATTTTTGCAAGGCCAGTACTTCAGCTCCTTCTCCTAAAACACTTCCTTTCTGGATAACAGCATAAGGGCCAACTGAGCATTTCCTGCCAATCCTTATTGGCTGGAATCTCAAGACGCTGTTCCGCACTTCGTGACTTTGAAGCAAAGCACCTTCTGCAATCACTGCTCCATATCCGATTGAAACCAGAGAAGGGTCTGTTATGTCAACTGTGTCTAGTAAAACTGATGATCCAATCCTTGCTCCAAGCATCTCAAACCAGTGTTTAAGGAATACTGTTCCTCTGAGATGCACTGCGAGGACTTTGGAGGAAACCTCCTGAGCCTTGTAAAGTGCCCACCACTTGACAAAATCCACAGACCAGACAGATACTTCAGGAGTCAGGGCGTAATTTATGCGCAGGAAAGAATTACCGAAAAAGGCAATGGATATGCTGGTCAAGGCAATACAGAGGATCCAGAAAAGAGGTGCAAGAAGCACGACACTTGTATGATGCAACCAGGGAAGTCCATCGATCAGTTTGTGGCTGGCCACAACCAAAATTTGGAAAGTGGAAACTGATAAATAAGCAGGGAAAACCAGAATGAAAGAGACATAGAGAAGAGCAAGAAGTTGGAAGGACCAGATAAGCCAGGGGTGAAGTCTGGAAATTTCCATGGAGAAGTCAGCAGTGAGGATTTCTGGCTCCGAATGGTTGGATTGGGTGGTGACCAGATGGGGTTGAGACTTCATTAAAAGATTCTCGGCGAAGTTTGCCAAGTCTGCTATGCAGGTTGCAGTGAATATATCTACAGCTCCAACTGGCACTCCAAGAAAATCCGAAAGCTTTTGAGCAGCTCTGACCACGCCTATTGAATCAATGCCATAGGACACAAGGCTTTCAGTGGCTGAAATGTTCTGGATTGAAATTCCTGTCTGTTCACTGACTAGCTGCTTCAGAAACTCCACAATATTTCTATTGCTTAATTTTGGGCTTGGTGGTAGAGAACTTTTAGCAAGGTGGGATCAAGGAGTTTTTCCCTCCCTACACGTCCCAGTGGTGAAAGATCTGGTCAGTAATCTCTTCGTCACAATTGGATCTGGAACTGTGTTGAGAGTTCCATCAACAAACTGCTTGAGGCATTCGAACCTCTTGATCTTCCCTGAGGTTGTCTTACTTATGGTTCTAGGCCTGATCAACTTGACAGAGGCGACAGATACCCCATGTTCTTCCGCCACGCGGGATTCAATTTGGTTTATGATGTCCTTATCAATGGGTTTACCATCTTTTAACTCTGCAATTACAACCAAGCCAACCTCATCAGAAGCATCCGGAAGTGAAATGCCTTTTGCTGATAGGACATCTTCTGGAACACTGATGACGGCACAGCAACCAGGGCGTAGAAGCTCAGATGAGCTCTCAACCGTCTTCTCAACATCTGCCGAGTAAATGTTTCTTCCAGCTACAATTATGAGATCCTTGATTCTTCCTGTGATGAACAAGTTACCCTGGATTACCCGTCCCAAGTCACCAGTTCTTGTGTACTTTCTTCCAGGATACTTCTGGAGCATGTTTCTGAAAGTTTTCTGGCTAAGTTCTTCCTTTCCCCAGTACCCAATTCCAGCACTCGGACTACTAATCCATATCTCTCCTTCTTTCCCATCTTTGTCAACCTCTAAACCTGCATCTGCATCAACAATTCTTATATCAACATCTGCATCATCGGGTTCCACGTATCCACAGCAAATTCTTCCCTGCCAATCTACCAAGATAGGCTTCTTTTTGCCATACGCACAGCTGACAAACACACAATTTTCTGCCAAGCCATAGCCTGGAGCCATCACCTCCTGAGAAAGGCCAAAGGGACGAGTGAGCTCAATAAATGTTTTGAGTGTATTCTGCCTCACTGGTTCAGCAGCGACCATGAAAAAAATCAATGAAGAGAGATCATAATTGTGCGCCTTCGCCTCGTCTGCTTCTAATCTTCGAATTACTAGCTCGAAGGCAAAATTGGGTCCTGCACTGTGTGTGGCCTTGTAATCGCTGATCATTTGAAGCCACAGGAGTGGATTCTTGATGAATGTCAACGGAGAAAAAAGGATGGCTGATCCACCACAAACCATTGCTGTAAAAAGTCCTCCAATCAGACCCATGTCATGGTACTGAGGAAGCCAACTTACTAGCACAGTATTTGAAGTGCTTCGGTATCTCCTCTGCATCAGTTTGACATTATGAATGAGTTCACCATTTGTTATCATGACACCCTTAGCATCACCGGTTGAACCCGATGTAAATTGCAAAAAGCACAGATCATCCAGCTGAGATTCTGATTGAAAGGCAACATTTAGAGCAGGCAAGACCTTAGAGCTTTTGATCCAAGAATCTGTGTGCAGCCATGGAAGATTAGGCCACTGAGCTGTGCTTTTCGCTCTTTTTCCGGTGAAAGAGATCAAACTCTTTACTGACCCCGCTCTAACTGCAGCATGATAGCCGACAGTTGACAGAATGGCCACTGCATTGCACAAATTGGCAATGTTCTCAATTTTCATAAGAGCCTGTCCACCTCTTTGCAATGGATCGGGTGGAAGTACTGGAACAGGTACGACTCTGGCTCTTAAACAACCAAAAAACGCATCAACAAAATCCAGACCTGGAACGTGGACAAGTAAAACCCTGTCACCTGGCTTAATTGTAGGTTTCCGGCTCGTCAAGAGCTTATGAGCAATGCAAGAAGCATTGGAGTCAAGCTCTGCATATGTCCTCTGGCACACCACTGCCCCTTCTTCATTGATCCACGTATAGAGAGACTTGTCTTGAGTAATTTCTTGAGCAGCCCAGTGTTTCAAATAGCTATCAAGTGTGGGGAGGTTAGGGAAAACAACACCGTGTGCTTCACTCAATGTTCTATGGCCGGTCTCCTCTTGGTCTAGTTGCAAGGTGAACAGACTCTGCACAAGAATTGTATAGAGCAGTAAATCATGGCTGTATTAATGCTCTTTCCATTATCAGTAATCATAGATCCAGAAAGCTGACTCACCTTCACATAAGGAAATGTTGGGAGGGAATTTGCACTGGCAAAGTGCTTGCAGATTAGAGCCATGGCATAGGATGAATTTCTTTCCGTAAGCTCAAAAGCAAAAAGACCTCCTACATAATATGTATTTCGGTGACCTTGAAGTTCGGATTCCACTCTCTCATAAAATCCTTCCTTCATATCTGTGTCAAATCATAGAGGAAGTTATAAAATGTTTTGAACTTGAGCTTGTGGCTCCCATGAATTACCTGGGTATGCAATTATTTAACATACCTTCACTGCCTACATGAGGGAAGTACTTGAAACGCCTCTGCAGAACGACCTTCTCAACTTCTCCACCCATTCTTTTAACTACTTCAATCGCAAGATCAATGACGTTAGATCCCCTAATATTAACAGAGTTGCCATAGGACCAGAACAAGAAGATATTGGTGTCAGCATAAAATCTTTGCATTGCTACTGGATGTCCGATTGTCGAAGGGTCGTCCATATATTCACCCAAATAATAAAAACCAACAGGGATGCGCTCAAGCCCCTTAATCTTTAGAACGGTGGTGTAATAATCTATTGTTTGCACTTTGCTGAAAAGCTCCCTTTCAAGGTCGCTCACATCCAACAATCCGGTCTCAGCTTCTGCAGTGACAGTATGTTTATGAAATTACTCCAAACAAAAGACAACTATTAGGGTGGGAGTAAAATACTAGACAAACCTGCAGAAGATGGAGGTGATCTGTACGTTTTTGAATGCTTGAAGGGGAATGCACCCGAGATGATTATCTTATGGAACTCCTTATGCTCAATTTCTCCGCTAGAATTGGTGATATCCACATTAACACCTGAACTGTTGCGGCTGACTGCTTGTACCACAGTATTACAGCACATTTTTATCGTAAGAGACTCGCTGATTTTCTTCCAAAGGCTCATATATCCACCTTTCATACGTCGGATTTTTCCAGCCATGCTAGTGCGAGTGAACTCATGAAGGTAAGCATAAGGCATGTCTTGGACAAATCCGTACCCAGATGCGGTGTATCCATATTGGACAGACTTGGGAACACCGTTGATTCCATGAGCTTCCAGATATGCTGGGGTTAAGTCTGATGCGATATCACTCACTGCATGGATGCCTATATGATTCGAATCCTTCACCTTATCCTGTATGTGACATGAAAAGCCAACTAACAGAAAATATAGCAACAGCCAAAACCAACGGTTACTAGTGCAAATGGACACTTCCCTGCATTACCAAAAGAAGGGTACCTGGATTTCTAAGGTGAGTGAGACTAGAGACATATAATCTTCCACAACGTTTATATCATGATACTCAGCGGTAAAACTGTCAATGAGAGCTAGTTTGTGGAGGTCCATTTCTTCTAATTCAGTCCCAGATGCTTTTGCCAAGTGAAAAATGGCTGGCGCACTGTTAGCCGCAAGAACTTGACCGCCCAAATCGTAAACCATTCCTGTGCGGATGATAAAAAGATGTTAGTAAAGGTGGACAAGCTGAGAAGCAAATAAGACGGCCTTCTCTTCTGTACCTTCAATTTCTACTGATTCACACATGCCTCCAACAGAATTGTGCTTCTCTATAACAGTGATGTCACTGTAACCAAGCCTCGCTAATGCATAGGCAGCTGATAATCCACTGGGACCCCCTCCAATTATCCCGATTCTGGTATCCAGAGGCAAGCACGGATGCAACTTAGAGAACTGATCTTCTACGGATTTTCGGCAGTCCATCTTTGATGTCATTGCACACTATCAACACCTGTTGGGATCAACAATGCCAAACTGAGTCTATTTATATTGTTTGCATTTCCACTTCCCTAAAGTACAACAACAATAAGAAGGTTTATATTGCTGTACACCCAAAGAAAAATTTGAAAAAAAGTGGAAAAAAGAAATCCTAAACTATGCCTCCTTGTCTATTCTGCCAAAAAGCAGGGACACAATCCAGCTCAGAACTCCATTAAAGACAAAGGGAAGAAGGCTAGAGAAAAACCGAGTGCTGCCAGAAATCAACAGCATTTTAAACAAAGTTCCAAATCATCAACCAGAGTCAGACATGGCATACAATTGCTTCACACATTTTTAACACCTAAGAAGATCTGGATATACATTATGAATATCTTCCCAAAATCTTGTAGCGTACCATTACTTATACTCATTTCTGCGGAACTAAAATCTGATTTAGTTGACTTCAATAGAAAAGAAATGTGCAATAGTTTGCTCTGATCTACAAATGGATTACAGCCAAAACCAAACGATACTATCTGTTAGTCTCACTATTTTATAGAAAAGTGCTTAGTAAAGGATGCTTGAAGAATATGCTCTGTTCCTAGATTTAACAGCTAGACTTGCAACAGAAATGAGATTGCAAAATGGAAGGATCCAAATAATGCCTTTGGGAACAACTCCGAATTTGGAAAGTGCTGTCTTTAGTCGAAGGACAATAGCCCCAGAATGCCTCTTTCACACCCCAAGAACATATTAACTACACTGTTTCCACAACCACAGAAATGAAGCTTGGCTGTATCGAACCTTAGGATGACGATAGATCAAAACTTGCACTGGAGACTCCTGCCACGACAACTCAGTGCTCTTTCCGTACCTCACCCTGTAATGCCATTGTCAGTGGAAGTGAGGAGACAGAAAACTCAAGAGACAGATCGAAGCATAAGAAATTCTTCTTCACCCGGCAAAGCATGACATTAAAGCGGCCACGTGCAATTCCCAGTGTGGAAATTTATCAAATACTTCTATAGCATGTGAGCATATATCTTCACCCACATCTAGAAAGCCCTGAATAACTGAAAAATTCTCTCTTTCTCTGTCTCTCCCAGGGTCTCAAAGTTTGTAGCAGCCTGGCAGGGATACAATAATTCAAAAACCCAAAGCAACAAAAATGTAGAAAGGCTCAGCATGAGCCGGTGACTAACCCGAGAGTGCGAAATGTATTGCCAAATGGCAAGTCATAGCATAGAAATAAATCCACAGTGTCGGGGACAGCAGCGGCCGTTCTTCCACACACCAGAAATGCCACACTCATGCTCGAATTTAACCCCTCGAGACGCTCCATCAGTCCAACAAGCAAACGACAAACAACCCACATTTTTTTTTCTCCTTAAACCAACACTTTGTAATCAACCACTCTCTCCGGAAACTCCGAAGGATCTACCATCCGGGTCATAAGACATCCCCCCATTTCCGCCCAGCAAGAACCTCGTATCGCATGATCATCGGCACAACAGGATAAAAAAGAGCCTCGATCGGATTCGAGGCGATCGAGGGATGTATTAAATATACGGATCGAGAGAATGGGTCGTGTCGGAACAGGGATCTGTTTTGGTCGCTTGCTCCTTTGGATGGGCGAGAAGTGATTCTCACAAGAAGAAAGAAATTGCAGACTTTTGCCGGTAAAGAAATATAAAGAAAAAGGGGGAGAGAGAGAGAGAGGAAGTCCGTTAGTTTTGGCGGGCAAAGGCCTTTGGGCCCCTTTTGGCGGTTGATGACCGTTAACCAAGTCATATGTTTTCTCCAATGTCGAGAAAACCGTTAACTGCAGAGTCCAGATCCGCATGAAATAGTCTAAAGTAGGAAACTTCATGGTATGATTATATTATAATGAGAGATTATCTTGAAACTTTTCACATATTTTCTTATCCCTTCAAACTTCTTGATTGTATGACCAAAAAAAGAAAAACTTCTTGATTGGATATCAGTAAAATGATAATTCATCCATGGTGGGACTGATTTCTCCATGTCCGCACATCATTATTTTTTAGGCATTTTCTTTTTCAGTAGGAATACTCTGCCAAATAACATGTATGTTATTTGACAAGGAGGTTTATATGCTCTTTGTATTACATATGATCTCTAAACTTTTTGAGTTAGATTTTCTAACATGTTATTAGAGCTAGATCCTACTAACTGTGTCCACCTCCATTATTCAAATTCCATGGCCTACTCCCTAATCCTAACACATGGTATCCTACCACCCATAAGCTTATCTTTTAGGTTAGATTTTTTAACGTAAACATCGTCCTTAAAAGAGCACTTAGATCAGGATTTTCAAATAGAACAGCGGTTGTTACATTTAGGATAGTAATTACCTTTAAGCAGGAATGGAAAATTCATGGCGCCACCATTCGTTACATGACACATCCAAAAATATGTAATCAGTCAAGCTTATTCCAAACGATGTATTGAAACAGAATTCGAGATAAGAAGTCATGGCATGGTGAGTAAAATGAACAATCTCCAATGGCACTTCAAGCTAACGAGTGACATGAAGTCTACCAAACTCGAGTGCAATGACAAATGCCCATCAAAACATCTGCCCCTAGCTAGAAGAATAGCACATTCCAGTAAGTAGTCCACCTCAAATACCACAGGAAAAAAAAAGTAATAAGAACAATTGGGTTAATTTCAAAGATGCAGATGGCACAAACTCGAACATTGAGAATTCTAATCAACCCTAGTTTTCCTCGTCGAGACATTTCACCTGAAAAGTCCGGCAAAAAGAAGGTCAACGTTTGCCGCACCCGGTGGGAACATGCCGCGTGTCGAAGACAGATTCGCGGGTGGACAACAGTACAAAGCCAGCAATGAGAGTGACAGAGGAATATGCTCCCACAGGTCGGGATGGAGAGAACGATACAAGCAGTAAAGCCAAAACAATGGGGGCAAATGGTATCCTCTGGAGAATCGACGATTTCAAAGGAAATGACCAGCGCCAGCTCTTTTGCCATTTCCTTAGATACAAAATTACCGAGGCTGTAGATTCTGCATCGTTCAGCATTGGACTTTTGTGTTCACGAGGTAGATCGGCATATAAAGCGTGAGCATGGGTATAATCGCGTCGAATAAGCAGCCGAAAGCGAGAAGGTTTAGGTTGTCGGGAAAGTGACTTCACATTCACAAGCATATGATTGAAATGGGAAATCACTATAAAGGGCTATCTTGATCGTGATACAGCTTAGGTGAAATTGAAAGTGCCCATTAGGTTGGAAAAAGGTGTCCTATGTTGTAGATCTCTATGGGTATCTACCATAAGAGTCTTACCCTCAATACTAAATATTATTCCGCATAACTCACAACCCAATTGTCCAAGGTTGGCCAACTCCTTGCCATAGCCTCCAATGAAATGCCAACAGTCAGAAAATCTCTCGGCACGAGATACACCGCGATTAGCTAGCAGCACGAGCTGTTCGAAAGTTAGCTCACAACATAAATCGAACTCATGACCCACTGAAAGGCAAGTGACTCCTTTACTATCAGGCCAAATGCCTTGGCGGTTCCCTGATTGCACCAATGAATAGTCTGAATATGCAAATCCCATTTGTCACACTACCAAAGGTGGGTTGGGTTGGCAAAATTGAAATTTTCATTGAAACAAGAATGGATACGTGCCACGTACGAATGTTTGGTGACTGTCGCAAGATCATATTATTAAGTAGAACATGCCACTATACACACAAACATATGAAACAGAGTGAGGATGGAGAAGTTATACTGAATGGTAGAACAGACACCATTAGTTAACTCTCTCCTTTTACAGCTAGTAATACCTGTTTTTGACCGTGTATAAGAATTTTTAGGCCATGATCGGGCTGGGTACGATATCGGCCCATAATTTCAAGAAGCAAATCCCCTTGATGGGCCGAGAACGATGAGGAATTTAGCAATTCGAGGTGGGAATTTCGTCACGACAGGCTTCATCAGCGACACAGTTGGCCCCAATAGTTCCGACATGAATCGATCATCCCTTGATCTTGCTGGAGCTGAATATCCATGGCGTGACTCTTTTTTATATGATGGGACGCAAGATGAGGCTAGAAGAAATCTTATAGTATGGTTTTTCTTCTCGAGATAGTGACTCGATTTAGCCTAAACTTTGGAACTAACTTAAGATTAATTGAAGGGGGAAAAGTATGTTTAGCCGTAAACAAATATGAATTTTTCTTTTCTACTTTGGGGGCTAAAGGGGGAAATTGTGCAGGTTCTATGTACCACTAAATCTATTTTCCCTATACTAAAAATAATTCAAGACAATTGAAATAGCAAACTACGATTGAGACGTCATTGCTAGATAAGTTCTGAACAATGTCTTGATATTCTCAATTTGCATGTTGATCAATAGGGTCTATTTGCATTATTTTTTAGCATATACCCGCTCCATGCGCTTGCGTTATTATTTTCCATTCCTTGTGCAATGTTATAATGAAGTAATAATTAGACTAATAATAACTATATTGGAAGGAGAAATAAAACTATCAATAGTATTTACTTTTTTCATCATTATACTTCACTCGTTCTAGAAAACAAACATTCACGAATCGTCAGCTAGGGGGACCGCGTTGGATTGACTGAAAGTTCCCCTCAGATTTTTCGGTTCGCTAAGTTTGAAAAGTCCAAGAAACGTAGATTGGTCATGGAACTTGGATAAGGTTTCTGATCGCAGATCCATTCGAATATTATGTCATTTTTTAATAACTAAAAATAAAATTTTACTCAAGAATTAGAAAACCAAAATGGGAGAGGCATGAAGTTGGTCCTTGTATCGTAGGGACAATTAAGGAATATTACCAGATGTAGTTTTTAGCGGAAAGTAGGTAGCTAATTTTTTTTTATACTATTTTTTTACTATTTCATCGTATTTTTTTGACAAGTTTTACTTTTTCTATAGCATGACAGTATAAAAATAATATGCACTGATGGCCAAATGGGTAATTTAAAAGCGAAACAATCCTACTTTTGGCTTAAATATATATTGATTCGGTTTGAAGCGTTTTATCCATCCGCAGAACACGACTATGTTGGCACATAAGAAAGCATACGCATCAATATCAAAGAAGTCATCAAAAGACAAAAAGAAATTTAATTGACAGATAAAGTAATAGTGATATTTATCTCTACCCTTTTTAAACAAATTGTGAAC
Source organism: Eucalyptus curtisii (assembly GCA_017140595.1). Taxonomy (NCBI): domain Eukaryota; kingdom Viridiplantae; phylum Streptophyta; class Magnoliopsida; order Myrtales; family Myrtaceae; genus Eucalyptus; species Eucalyptus curtisii. Next base: position 6,905,174 of record CM029503.1, read on the forward strand.
ATGTTTATTTTAATTTTTAATTTTATTTTTGCATCGACTGAAATCATAATATCATTAGTTGAGCTTGCCGACATTGATACTCTTCATGAAAAAAATGCACTTCATTACAACAAAATATTTCTACTATTATGTATCATTTTTTTGGTAAGAAATGAGGGTAAAATCCAAGAATTATATCATTACTCTCTTAATAAAACTTGATCTTATTTGATCTCCTATCAACAAAGAAGTAAGCCTTTTGGTGGCATATCTAATGTTAAAGTGTCATTTACATCGGATGACTGAAGTATCCAATCTGTTAACCAATATGTACACGAGTTTCCTTCCCTAAAAGTATGTACGATTTTGACCTATTGAAAATACTCTAATATTTTCCCAATCTATATTAGGAGAATGTTGCCAAAATTAAGAGAGGGAGTTGATTTTTGAAGAAGGGAAATAAACCGCTTGCGGAAATAGCCACTTGTGAGTCCACTTTTAAGTTTGCGAATGCCCAATGAGATTGTCATTTTGAGACCCAAATTTATGCCCCAAAGTTCTGCTTTAGGCGAAGAACACACTCCCATAATTTGCGCAAACCCGCCAAGCCAATTGCCTGATTCATTACGATAAGATCCACCTACTGAAGCTAGAGTCGGGTTGTCCTTAGGGGCCTTGCCAGTATTGAGTTTGATCCAACTAGAAGGAAGGACGGTTTAAACCACAAACATATCTCGTTTCTCCTTCTGATAAGACAATCTGTTCTCAATCATATGAGCCTAAAGGACATCCTTAGCATGTTCCAAAATTGGCCCACAGGTGCATCAGGAAGAGAAAAGCCCACTTTATTATGACTAGATATCTCTACTACAGTGGCTGCTTGGACTATTGAATTTCACTGGTTTAAAGCATGCTGCTAAAGAAAAATCTTTCTCTGCATCGATCTTGAAGATCTCCTGGTGGGCAAATGCCTCTCGAAGATCTATAAATGTATTTGTACTACTGCGAGACTGAGGCTTAGTGGGTGTGACAGCGTTATGGTCCCAAGTGTTGCTCTGTCAAAGACAAACTTGTGAAGCTTGGGGCCTCGCTTGGTTGTTGTTCTGTGCATGAGTGTCAGAACAGTGAGTTGGCAAAGGTTAGTAGGTGTTACACTTGATGGTCCTGTTGCTGGTACACGCTGTATATCTTTCGAAATAATTGCCATATAAAAGATGAATTGTCCAAAGAAAAGGGGAGAAAAGTGATACTCGAGTTAATCTTAGAGCAATTAACTGTGCTCGTACATAAATTCACGTTTTGAAAATCGATTTAAATTACCATATTTTGCCCATAATATGCGGTCATTACTTATCTTATAGCAAGTATGAACTTTTCATGAACTTTTTCGGCGAGAATTAAAAGGCTAAATGCTGCTTTTGAATTCACTTCATAATATAAAGAAGAATATGAGCTAGACAACGGATGTTTTAATCCATTACCTAAGTTTACTCTCTCCAATTCATACTTCCTCCTACTAACATACGCATTGATGCGCAAAAGTGAAAGAAGATGCTCTTGGAAACCTTTCACAATTTAAATGGCAGAAAAATAACACGAGATGTCACAATCATATCAAATCGATACCGATATCATGATAACCCTACTAAAAAGCCATCATAGTCTCGAAGAAAACAAAAAGCATTTACGACAAATTTCACGAGCTTGAGTCACGTTCATGTTAGTAATAACTTTCCCCAGCTAGAAAATAAAATAAAACAAAACAAAAAAAAAATTAAAGAAAGGTTGAGCATCTTTCCAAGTATGCACCTTTCACAATTTAAATTGCAAAAAAATAACACGAGATGGCACAATCATATCATATCGATACCGATATCATGATAACCCTACTAAAAATCTATTATAAAGCACTTGCGACAAATTTCACGAGCTTGAGTCGCGTTCATGTTAGCAATAATTTTCCCCAACTAGAAAATAAAATAAAACAAAACAAAAAGGAAAAGGAAAGAAAGGTTGAGCATCTTTCCAAGTACGCACCTATGCAAAGCCAGGTGGAAATGGTCCATGCGGAGCTCACAACGAGACATCTAAAGGATGAAGACCCATGCTTGATCTCAGCTCGTGGATGGCCTGTGCTCGCACGGCATCGTTCATCATCTCGAAATGCTGATTGGATGCCCAAATTTCACCTCGGATTTCCTGTTTATGTCGTGCGTCGAGCGGGTGGTCCGAAAGAACTTGCGCAAATTGTCCTGCCATTGCAGTCTTTTCGAAGAAACGTACGACGACGCGACTGCAAATGGTCCCGTCTTGGCTGGTTTCGATTTTTCTTCGTCATCACCATCACGGGGGATTCTTTCTTTTTTCATGGTCCAAATTTATTAGAGCTGATCTGATCTGACCACTGATGAAGGCATTCGATTATCTTTCAATTTTTTTTATTTTTTTTTGCCTTTTGAGATTGTCACTAGAAAATGAGCTAATGGGAAAGGACTCACGCAACGTGTTCAAAAATTAAAATTTCTTTTTGGCTCTTTCGAGACTTCTATTGAAATACGCAATAGCTCGAGTAAAAAACAAGAAAGAAGTGATTTTAAGGTAGAAACGTCGTACTGAAAAGATGCCATGGGAAAAGTATTGCGAATTGATGGCAAATGTCCTTTTTTTTAATCGAAACCAAATGAGTTTATGCATGGTGATAAAAATATTTAAATATTAATCAACACTTTTGTTTAAATGTTTAATTTTTTAAAATAATTCACAACGATCTCATAAAATCTCACGTACGTATCATGAGAAAAAATTCTGAATTTAAATTTTTCAGGATATTTTAATGAAATGGAGTAGGATGAATTATGAATCAACTTTATCATTCAACTGTATGAGATTTTTCTTAATGTTTTCTTTTTGTAAATATTAAACTATATGCAATGAAATTATGACCTTAAAGCATATAACTACTAAATGACCTGTATTATATGACATGAAAATTATGAAACTAGTTTTATATGAGATAAGCATGTTATATTTTTGTGATTTCCTTTGCAAGTTAAATTAGGAGACTTCCTAAAATCTATGATGGCCTAAGTTAAATTAGGGAATGATTTATATTAAATCTCAATGTAAATTAGGTAATTTTCTAATTACTATAATTCCTAGAAAATGCAATTCTAAATTTGAAAAATTTAGTAGATGCAATGCAAATTCTTAGAAAATTTCTAAACACGGAAAAAATTTCTAAACACAAATCCAATCCCTAAGTTTTCTTATGAAATTGTTAGGGCAAAAATATGTGAATAATATGAAAAATAGTTTTGTTTAAGAGCAGCGGTTGACCCCTAATTTTCGATACAATAAAAAATAAATAATTTGTTAATTTTTAGGTATCAACAATATACTTATCTCTATTCTTCTTAAACAAATTGTGAACTTCTTCTTCTTCTTCTTCTTTTTCCTTATTTTTGCATCAACTAAAATCGTAATATCATCGGTTGGTGGCCTTGCCAACATTAAAATCCTTCACGAGGAGCGTGCTCCATTATTGAGTCATTGATCAAGTGCTGCAGACATTGTTGTCAGCAAATATCTCGGGACTGTACTCGAGTTGAATCCTGTTTTTGTTTCCGTTCGTTTGTATGGGGCTGCGGGCTGGACGCAAAGGAGAACTTAGCCAAGCGTTATATGAACAAACCAGAGAACGTCAGATCGCCATGCTGCCGCGATGAAAAGAAAGAACCAGACATCCTGTCGAGATGATTACTCAAAATCATGTTATTTCGGAACGCAATTCATGATTCCACGAAAGAAAGAAGTCTTTTTTTTTTGGTCGGGCTTTTCAGATCTTTTTCATTAACAGCGTGCGACTTTTAATATCTGAAAAGTTCCATTTCCTTACCCAAGGTTTCAAGCAGTCGAGACTGAATTCTTTAAGGCACTTAGGCGAGGGTTAAATTGAAGGAAATGGGATTCAAGATGCAAGCCCAATAAAAGTAAGATTTACTTATTAATCCCCCGTCCGGCGACGCAAACAAAGGGAACCTTCTTCATCTTACTATTTGGTATTGCATCCTGAGCGGTATCGGGAGCGAGTGCAAATCCTTTTTTCCTGGTTCAGTTCGGGTGTTGCCCAGTCAATAAAAAAAACTCGAAATTTCTTATTCCGTTCGGCCGACATAACTCGCCAAACTTCCCCCGCCAAAGCAAACAAAGTGAAAGGGCTCTTGATGCATGGGCGACAATGGCGGCAACAATTGTACTGCTGCGCAGTAGAGGAAAAAGATGGCACGGTTGAAGGAGGATCTTCTGTAGCCTTGCTCAGCTCACAACGAGACATCTAAAGGATGAAGGCCCATGCCTGAGATCTTATCTCGTGGATGGCCCCGATCAAGAAAAAACCCGAAATTTCTTCCGCTCTTTGGCTGAGGTAACTCGCCGAGCTTCCCCTCCAAAAGTAAACAAAGTGAAAGGACTCTCGATGCCCGGGCGGGCCGGCGACAATGGCGTCGATAATTGTACGGCTGCACCGTTGAGAAAATGACGGCACAGCTGAAGGAGGATCTTCTATACCTTGCTTAGCTCACGAGACATCTAAAGGATGGAGGCCCATACTCGAGATCTTATCTCGTGAGTGGTCCGTGAGCTTTCTGGGATTGCCCTTCATCCGAAGCTGGGCAAGCACGCCCTCATTTCTTATTGGATTTGTCAATTACGTCGTGGGTTGAATGTGTGCGGTCCGAATGAACTTGCTCAAGTGGTCCTGACATTACACAGTCCTTTCGAAGAGACTTGCAATGGCGTGTCTCGTCGCTTTAGCGTTTTGCTCTTCTCCATCATGGGCGTCTTTCTCAGGCTCGAAATTAGGGTTTCATCTGATGACCATTGATGAAAGCCATTCGGCTTATCTTTTCATTTATTTTTATTTTTTATTTTTGGAATTTTCAATGGAAAATGAGATGGTAATGAAGAATGAAGATTCACCGGGTCACGTTGAACGGGCTCTTTCGAGACTTTTTTCCAGGCACACAATTTCTCCAGTAAAAAAAGAGGAAGGCCTGAATTTTGAATCAGAAATAGCGTTCTGAAAAGATGCCATGTGAGAAGTAGAGTGAACAATGGTAAATGTCCTTTTTTACATTGAAACCAAATAAGTTCATGCGTCCACAAACGTAAATTTGTAATTCAGATCGAGCAATGGTACATGCATTGAAAATTTTGGCTGAAGTTTTTCTACTATTAAGTGACGCGACGATTCTTTGTTTGAGTGTTTAAAAAAGTTATCGAATCTTGCTACATCACTTAGTAAGTGAACTTTAGTGTAATTTCTCAGCGAGTAGCATTTCCCGCTTGCGCTTTTATGGAAAAGATTGACTTTCACCATCAATACGCAAGAAAATTACTCTCAGTCGAATTTACTCGTTTGATAAGGGGTAAGAGTACTGTTCTCGCGTACGATGCCCCTTACCGTCCCTACACCGGACGGACGATGTGCTTTATCTTGCAGACACGATCCGACAGTCGCGAGGCCCCTCCCCACTTCTCCTCACGCTGTTGACAAGCTAATGATGGAGGACGAGGTGCCGACAAGCCGAGATCCGAGTCCGGATCGAGCCCGAGCCTCAGTTCCGGAGATCGAGCAGGCTCGACCGTGACAGCAGCTCCGTTTTTGGAGGCCGACATTGCAGCATGGGGAGGCTACGGAAGAGAGAGAGAGATGAGGCCTCGGGGATTCACGGGCAGGATGGTTCGCCCTATAAGTGGCTAAACCCTATTCGCATTCAATCTTCGCTTGATTCTCCTTGCCACGAGTGGATGTCGAATCCTCTAATTTTCTCCTCCCCACATCTTTCTATTTTATAAACCCTCGGACTCTGTCGAACGCCAGTGCAACTTGTCCAGGGCTCGTATCACCGCACGCGTATCACCTCGTAGATCTTTTCTTATACGTACGCCGATCGCCATGTTTTTCGCCCGTTCCTAAGCCTATTTTCGATCGGATCCTTTCCAAGTTTGAAGAGCGCTAGGAGGTCGGACACACGGGCCCACACCCACGTTCCGACATTGTATGGGGAAATCAATCGATATCGGTCCTGGGAACCGCACGTTCCGATGGTCCCATGCCTGCATGAATGATATTTTGCAATCTTCTGGATTGCTTCGGTCGATCAGTATGGGCTTGTTCCATGGACTTTCTTTCGGCTTTTGATGGGGGTTGTTGTCATTGTTGATGCGCGTACAGTTTGTCTCGTGTGGGAAGCATCCGAGTTCACTGTTTTTGTATTTTTTTTTTGGCCTTACGAGCTGCACGCACAATTGAAACGTGTTCAACTCGCGCCCGTCAAGCTATAACTCGATCGGACTTCTTGAGCAAAGAGTTAGGGAGCAAAAGCATTGTTTTATGGGGTTTGATTTCCAACCTTTTTTAAAATAGGGGTTAGAGTATAAACTGGTACGTGCTAAAATTTCGGTACAATTCGACGGGAATCTCTCAATTCTTTCGAGTCATATTGGACGACCATTCCCTCTCTCTTTGTGAATGCTTCAACTAACCTTAAGGCTGCGTTTGAGAGTTGGGATAAAATTCGAGATATGATATAATTTATCCTATCCTACGTTTGGTGCTTGCTTAGGACATAATAAAGTCGGATATAAAGGAGATATAGGTAGGATGCAATTATCCCATAAAGAAGGTGGGATAAATGTGGATATGATTTAATGTTAATAATAGGAAAGTTATTTTTCTTGAATAACAAACTTATTAAATTAACAAAGTTGAAATTATATTTCAATACAAATAATATTTGAATTCTAATTTAAGAAATTAAAAACAAAAAATAAAAAATTATTTTTAATTAATCTTATTTTAATTTATATATTCAACTTTAATTCTATCTTATAATAAGCATTCAATCTATAAATTAAATATTTATATTTATTATATATTTTAGGTATTTTTGTATTTTAAGTATGTTAGTACATTTTACTATTTGATAAATTTTTATTAAAGAATGATGAAAGGGGAAAAAAGAAATAATAAATAAAATAATATAAAAAGAGGAAAAATAAAATACAAATAAATTAAGGAATAATGTTATGAGAGATTTTCACCATCTTCATTTATGAACATTTAGGTTCATTTATAATGATATGCCGTTTATATAAAAAAAATGTACATAATATGATGTGAATATATCTGATTTTAATACTGCAATTCACCAAACAATGGACATGATATAAAAAAATCTCAAGATTTCATATTCTATTCTATCTAATCCTATCCCGATTAGAAATCCGAACGATCAAACGTTAGCCTAAGAAGGCGTTGTTTCGTAAAACATGGATAATGCCAATCAACCTATATCGAACTTTGCATGTGGGCTGTGATGAAACTCATGTAATTAATAATTGAAATGATAGGGTCCTGGGACCACATCACTTACTGAACCTCTAACTACTTGCCCTTTTTTAGGCATGTGCAACTAGTGCATTTATAGAGGCCTCCCGATTCCCAAAGACACGTTGACATTTGGGCCATATGCAGCATTTAATCATTTTAAGGCCAAGACCTCCTTTCAGATTTGCCCCTTCAGCATTAGATTTTTCACCTTTCCATACAAGAAAAAAATATATTAGAAAAAATTCTAAATAAAGGCCTGAATGCTTTCGTTTTTTTTATTTATTATTATTTATAAATAAGGGTTCGAAGTGGATTTTATTTTAAAGAAGAGCCTAAAAGTGGCAAAATCGTTTCAAATAAGGACCTAAAGTGACCAAATCATTTCAAATAAGGGCCTTTGGCTGGCCGGTGACTATTCCGGTCATCGGAGAAAGAGTATTTTGATAAAAAAAATTGTAACCATATTTTTTATATATTTTTTCTTTTTTCCTCTTCCCTCCCTCGGCCATAGCCGTCGATGGTCGACAAGGGCCGCCTACCTCAAGCAAGGGCGAGGGTCGCCCTCGTTGGTGTTGTGTGAGGGCAACACTCGTTGGCTTTGGGTGAGGGTCGCCTCACCTAGGCTGGGTGGGGCAAGGGTCGCCTAAGCCAGATCTGGCAAGGGCGGCCCTTGCACGATGCTAGTGAGGGTGAACCTCACCAGCTCAGGCAAGGGTGACCCTCGCCCGACGCTGGTGGGGGCTGCCCTTGGCTGGCATAGGTGAGGGTGGCCCTCCCTTGAGTTCGGCGACCTTCGCCATGGCCGGCGAAGGGAAGGGGGAAAAAGAAGTAAAAAAAAAAAAAAGAAGAAGAAAATGAAAAAAAAGAAAAAGAAAGAAAAAGAAATAAACATAAAATAGATTAAAAGACGATAATGCCCTTCGGTCTAAGAGGTTATGCCCTTGTTTAAAACTGATATGGCTACTTCATGCTCTCATTTGAAACAAGTTTTACTTCATGCCTTTATTTGAGACGATCTGGCCACTTCAGACCCTTATTTGAAATAAGGTATACTTCGGGCCCTTATTTAAAATTTTCCGGTGTAATATCGGTTGTTCATCGTTTAACACATGTCACAAATACATATTTAAAGTCAACAAAATTCTTATTGAGCAGATACTTAATGGGATTGGACTTAAAAAAATTTCCCTTCTTTGTAATGCATCAATATATCACGTGTTCATGTCGATGCATAATAATTAAGGTTATATCGTGTCAATTAGTGCCAGCCTTAAAAAAATCATGATTTGATTTATACTTGCCAGGTAGTTGAATTACAACGAAAACGCAATAATTTATATCAATTTGTGTCAACATATAAAGGTCGGCATATCATGCCGTTTGTGTTCTGTAATTTTTCTTTGTAATTTGCGTTCCACCTTGTGGCGTGTTCATGTGGGGCAAACAGGTTATCTCCGAAATTGCTAGCCCTAATAACGCGTATGGACCGGAGGGTGCGGGTCCTATGCCAATCATGTCAAAGCAAGTCGAAGATAAGACGAGGAGGGAAGAAAACGAATTATGCAAGAAGAGAGAAAAAATCGTGTCGTTTCCATCCGCAATAAAAGCATATGGGAGAAAAAAGTTGGGTATGTATGCTCTTCATTGAATTCGTGCCGTATGTCCATTTTTCATTGGTCGGTCCTCCACGTAAGCTCCGTTATGAGTGGAGAGATAGGTTTGCTAAGTTGTTGGTGATGGATGGGACGCTCCTGAATTAGCAAGCCATTGTGGAGCTAAGCGTATGGTGGTTGTGTGGTGCACAACAGGTTCAGTATTTGGACGGCCTCCAATACGGTAGCAAGTCATGGTAATGTGGTCGTATTTGTCGCAAAATTGACATAGAGGCGTAGAGTCACGAGATTGAGATGGGTTGTCTCGCTGGGTAGGGTTTCTACCGAGATTGTTGGTTGCTAGAATTGTTTTGCGGGCACCATAGGAAGCACCACGTCCATTTTGGGCACCGTTCTAGTGAGCAGCGGATAGAGTAAAGCGTGATTTGACAGTATACTGAGTTGCGATAGGAATGAACTCTATAGCTTTTTCTTCATACTTAAGGTAAGTTTCATAATCGATAAGTTTGTTGTATAATTCCTCAAATAAAGTAGGATTTTCTCTGAAGTGAATTGCAGCAGCTAATTCTTCAAATTTAGGACCAATTCCATGTAAGGCATGAATAACAATATCATCATCTTGAAGGGGTGTATCAACAATAGAGAGCTTGTCAACAAACCTTTAATTCTTGAAGATATTCGGAAATTGATCTCAATTGACGCTGGATTGTGGACAACTGGTCCTTCAGAAGCATTACCCGAGAACGGGATTTGTTGGCATAAAGGTTGCTGAGCTTTTTCAGTGCCTATTAAGAGGTTTCGCTGAATGCAATCACTGGCAAAATGGAATTAGAAACTGAGCCAACAATGGCGGATAACAACAACAGGTCCAGTGGATCCACAATACGCATATTGCACTGGCTGATTTGGACGAATCAAGTGACGAACAAGGGTGTATGCCGTCAACAAATCGGAGAAGATCATGTCCGATTAAAATAGCTTGAAGTTGTGTTCGCCAAGAGGGAAAGTTGCCGGTTGTGAGCTTCACGAGAAGCTAGATAGTGTTGCCGATGGTGATGAAACCAATGTTGTCAATGGTGATGAGACCGGCTATGAAGGAGTTGGCGTTGTCACTAGTTGAACTCATGGTGGCTACTTCTTCGGCGTCGGAGGAGCTGAGTGACTCGATAACAGGTGGGATTAAAGACTCGGTTGAGCGAAGAAACTCTGATACCATATAAAGTTTAAGTGAATCAAGAGAATTATAAGAAAAAGGTTTTCTGCATCTGATACATTTTCCATGAGCTAAGTACATGTATTTACACGAGATTACAAGCCGTTAGAATCAATCAAATTGAATTTACAATCCTCTGATCTTAGCACTTGCTTGTTATGTGAGATTCTTCCTTGACTTTAGCACTTGTGTGATTTGGTTCGATCTTGATTCCTTGATTTGTGCCATTATCCTTAACCATCATGTCCCAAAAAATGTGCAAATACGGTGTAGATTCGGGAAATGGTGCTCCATAAGGGTGCATTTATTTCGTTAAAATAGATTATTTGAAAAAAAAAAAAAAGCACTTATGTCGTTTATAAAAATGAGCGAATGAAAGAAATTTTCTCTGTCCTAAAAAATATTTAAATATAAATGTTATCAATAATGAAGCATTTTTCATTGACTAGTACTTCAAGCAATACAAACAATTATTTTTAGAAAATATTTTCTAAATCATTCATTTTCCGTTAAACAAATGAACCATTAATTGACAAGAGACATGATGAGGTAATTTGTGTGAAAAAAGACCTAATTTTGGGAGGGTGAGATGATTGAACTTTACATGACAATCCACAAATTACGACACATCGCACCGAGCAACTCGAGAGCGACGACAACCTTAGCTAATCAGGCCCCCTAGGCGGGCATCAAATGCGCGGCACGTTTAATAAGCCTAAGAACACAATGTGTCAAGATTACTAAGAATGGAAGCAATAATTCAAAGAACCAAAGAGCTCTCCCAATGAAAGATCCATATCTAGCAAAAACACGAAGAGGCACGACACTCTAGGAGAAGAAGAAGACGTATACCCCTCCATGATTTGAGCGGTGGAAGGGTACGTAGGTGGGTCAGGTCAAGCATAGCTGAAATTTTTCCTGGTCGCTCCAAAACAAACTCTTCCATGGCATATACTTTTTGCATTTTTCCATATCTTTGAAATAACTTTGCTCCGCAGGTCCTGCAGGAGAGGATATTAGGTGGTCCAAGTCAGCGTGTTCCCCAGTCACTCATGATGCGCCACGTGGAGGCGTGAGCCCGCTTAGTGTCTTCCACCTTCTTCCCCTCTGCAGAGGCGATAATGACAAGTCCTATCTCTTCACCTTTTCCCATTTCCTCCTTCATTTTCACGTGCCATGTTCTTGCATTTAGGGCAAAACTCCCTCTATAAAACCCACTAGACCGAACCTCCAAAACCCCATCACGTCAAAGTCTCAGTAACACACTCCCTTTTTCACATCTCTCCTTCAAGGACACACCGAAAAGATCATCATCTTCATTACCACCACCATAATCATGCTGAAGCCGCATCTTCATCAATCCCGGTCCGCTTCCCCGACCCTGTTCCCCCTGAGCAAGCCGTTTAGCCAAGGCAATGGCGGGGTCGCAGTCTTGCTGGCACGGTCGGCGCCCGCGCTCCGAAACAGCCGTAGAACCGCTCGGGTGGGGCTCGCCTCGAGAAAGATCAAAGCGGTAGCGAGCCCCGGCACTACCGAGAAGTCGCTGTCGGTTAAAGCGGTGGTGTCCGTGCAACCGAGCGCCGGTGGGCTGTTCTCGGAAATCGGGATAAACCGGGGGCTCGATGATATTGCTGATTTGGTGGGGAAAACGCTCCTCTTGGAGCTTGTTAGTGCAGAGCTTGACCCCAGTAAGTATTGAGCATTCAGTTTTACTCTCCAGCTGGTCAACACATTTTAAAAGTTGGGGTAGATATGGGTGCAATTTGATTGAGACCTTTTACTTTTTAGAAATTTTGCGATGTTCATAATTGGACTTTTATTTGGAGTGAAACATCTCAAAATTTTCTAAGTACAAAAGTAAAGATTTTTGAACCGTATATGAATTTTTAACAATTTTTGTAAGAGTAGAAGACCTTTTCTATGTTTAGAGAAATGTCAGATAAGTACTTAAGTTATTTATAACTGGCAAGAAGCAAGGATGTTTAATAGTTTAATTAACAAACATTCCATAATTAAATTGTCTGTGGACGTATGTTTGTATTAGAAGATTTGATGCTTGTTGTCGGGAGAAGTGCCAAAAAAGTCCTAAACCTTTTGCCTTTGTATCGATTTAGTTCTAAACCTTTTTTTGGTGCCGATTCAGTCCTAAACCTTTTTACATTGTGTCAATTCAGTCATTTCCGGCCAATTTTGGCTGGGTTTTGCTGATTGAACGCCGGTTGGCTGACGTGGCCTGATCGGCGCTGACGTGGACAAATTTTAATAATATTTTAATATTTTTGAATTTTTTATTTTTATTTATTTTTTTATTTTTTTATTTTTCCTCCAGCCGGTCACCAAGGTCCGGCGACCGGCCAGAGGCGAAGGCCGGCGAGGGCGAGGCCGACCTCGCCAGCCACCTCACGAGCGAGGCCCTCGCCCATGGCCTGCGAGGCTCGACCTCGCCAGATCCGGTGAGAGCGAGCCTCGCCTGTGGTCGGCGAGGCTCGACCTCGCTAGATTCGGCAAGAGCGAGCCTCGCCCGTGGCCGGATCTGGCGAGGTCGAGCCTCGCCCGTGGCCAGCGAGGGCAAGCCTCGCCCATGGTCAGCGAGGTCGGCCTCGCCCTCGCCGGCCGTCGCCTCTGGCCAGTTGCCGGACTTTGGCGACCGGCTGGAAGAAAAAGACAAAACGAAAAAGAATAAAAATAAAAAATTCAAAAATATTAAAATATTATTAAAAGTTGTCCACGTCACGTCTCACGATCGATCAGACAGCCAGCCGGCATCCAGTCAGCAAAATTTGGCCAAAATTGGCCGGAAAGGATTGAATTGACAACGTAAAAAGGTTTAGGACTGAATCGAATCACCAAAAAAAAAAAGGTGTAGGACTAAACCGGCACAAAGGTAAAAAGTTTAGGACTTTTTTGGCACTTTTCCCGCTTGTTATCCAAATTAGTACTAAATGGGAAAAATAATATGTTAATAGAGGTATAATTTTCTTGTCTTGTTATTATATACATACATATATGCATATAAATTTTCAATCTATGATGTAGCATGATGTTCACTTAGGGAATAAGTGCAAAATTAATCATTAAACATTTTGGTCATTGGCGAATTGAGCCCTTCACGTTTTATGTTTAATTAATTAAGTTCTTGACATTTTAAAAAATGAGCAATCAAGTCCTGCACTTTCTGTCAATGGAGTTTCAACTGTAGAAACTTGCGTCACTCTCAGATCCGTGGCCACATGACATTAGAACTAAGGCTAGTGGAAGACATGTACGATTTCCAAAATTGGAAACCTTCCGATAGCAGACTTGGTTGCGCATGTTTTTTTTTTTTTTTTTTTTTCAAATGTTAAGAACTTAATGGAGCAACATAAAATGTTAAAAACTCAATTGATCAGTGGTCAAAATGTTGTGGATTAATTCTCTATTTATCCCCTTTTTTTGCCGATCATTTCTCCAAAGTTGGAAAAAGTATTGAATATAACAAGTATCTTGCAAACATGGTGCGACAATCCAATTACATTTTTTTTTTATTTGAAGTAATTGTCTGTGTTACAATGAGAAAATCAGTACTTAAATCTGTCCGCATGTTTGAATTACATACATACAAATAAATGACTCATTGTTCAGTAGGTACACAGTTAGAGATCATGATCTTTGCCCAGAAAAACAAAAAAAATATTTATCATGGTCCATCCCAAACCTTGGATTCTAAGCCATGATATAGGCAATAAGTAGATTTTACTCCTTACCCTTTCTATGTTCGACCTTTAATCTGAGAGAGAGAGAGAGAGAGAGAGAGAGAGAGAGAGAGAGAGATGGTCCTAGACTGCTTTTTGCAAAATGAATCGACCATCATACATGTTCGAAGTAAAAACTCTAGCGTGGTCCCTCGACGATGAAAAGAATCCAAAAACGGCAGCTTAATGTCAATAGTCAAGCCGAAAGCGATTTCTGGAAAACGAACATTATCTCTTCGAAGAAATATTCAGCTCCGAGCCCCCGATTCAACGATCTTCTGTTATATGCGCCCTCATTTACTTTCATGGCTTAAATTCAGCTTCCTAACATCTAGCCCTCCCCATGGTGTGCGAGAGCCAACTATAATTTCGGTCTTGTTATGATATTCAAAGTATCGATCTCTTGTATCCACGATGTCGATGATTCAAATATGGTCCTTATTTTCCGACTTTGTAAACAGAGACAGGACTAGAGAAGGGGACAATCAAAGGGTACGCACACAAGAAAAGCCAGAACGAGAAAGAGGTGACCTATGAGTGTGAGTTCGACGTTGGAGAGGATTTCGGGGAGGCCGGGGCTATTTTGGTGGAGAATGAGCACCACAAGGAGATGTACCTCAAGGACATCGTCCTCCACGGGTTCGCCGGCGGTCCTCTCAGCATTACATGCAACTCCTGGGTTCACTCCAAGTTCGATAACCCACAAAAGCGGGTCTTCTTCACCAATAAGGTTAGATCATATCCATAGCTAATAGTTTCGTATCTAGGGTTTTTTTTTTCTCATTTATCATGAGGTTATTACATATAAGAAAGATCAAGACCATTTAGGATTATCACTTGAATACATAGTATACATTTGCGAAACTTGAAAATTAGGGGTTTTTTTTTTCCCCAAGACTGCTAAATACTTAAGGAGGAGAGGATTGTCAAAAAACGAGAGTATTCGTACAGAGAGCGAGTGAATCAATTAGCTTACGTGTCATGAAATGCAACTTTAATCACATTTGATTAGCTATAACTGCCAAACAGTACTAAACGGTAGTATCAAAGTTATCTCAAGGCACAGGAGGGTAAAATTCCGACCTAGACAAGAAAAACCAGCATAGAGCTGGTGAAACTTCAGAGCTGGCGTAACTTTAGAGCTGGCGTTACTTTTTTTAGTGGAAAGTGGAGAAAACAGCCCCCACATTCATGTAAATCTTTTTACTCTCTCTCCCCCTCGCGGTCCCCTTTTGACCGACCCAATATTTTTAGGGCACGGAGGGCAAAATGAAAGCTGGTGTCACTTCTTTGAGTCGAGAGACCATAAAGTGCAACGCCCAACAGCAACTAGGGAAATTAACGTACGATGCACGTGGATGAAAAGCGTCTACATTCATTTAAGTCCTTTAACTCTCTTCAACCCCACCGCGTCCTTTTTAAAAAGCAAATTAAAGACAGCTTGTGTGACAGCCTGACAGATGCCCACTACCCAAAACTTGAGAAAGGAATTCAGTCAAAACAAGACAATTAATTAGAGAGAGTCGATGATTACTAATCTGAATCACGAGCAGTGCTTAGATAGATTCAACTTGGAGCTTGATAGTTTTCATTTTCAATGTTGCGCCCTCCTGTGGCGGCAGTGCTACTTGCCGGCGGAAACGCCGAGCGGGCTGAGGAGGCTGAGAGAGGAGGAGCTGGGGATCCTGCGGGGGAATGGCCAAGGCGAGAGGAAGTCGTACGAGAGGATATACGATTACGATGTGTACAACGACCTCGGGAATCCGGATAGCGGCGCGGATAAGAAGAGACCGGTGCTTGGAGGCAAAGAGTTTCCATACCCCAGACGATGCCGGACCGGGCGCCCTCGGTGCAAGACCGGTGAGTCGATAAATTATCGTTATCACTTCGTAATAATGACCAGCACAACACAACTGTAGATTTGCACAAGGTCCATTCGTATGATTTTTTTTTGGGCCGACAGGCAATGTGTATGATTTGAAAAATGTTCTTTTTGGACGGGAAATGCACTCCATAATAATCTGTCCAAAGGTAAATTTCTTTGTCTCTTCCTACTCTTGATGTGAGAGAGAGAGAGATGGACCATGAGAGCGAGAGTCCATAAAATTGATAAAAAATTGGAAAATGGAACTTTTGTATTTTTCTCTCTCAAAACCATAGTGATAAAAAACATCAGCCATTCATAATTTCTTATCCTTTAGACATGCTTCTGGCTATGATCATATCTTATCAACGTAATGTAATAAAGAACCCAGCTGTAAACCAACAATTGATTATAACTATGCGTTTCTTCGGATGATCAATTACAAGCTCAGTATAATGTAAGCTAGTGCTAAACATCCGCATATAATGTCAAGCAGATCCAGAGTCAGAATCGAGGAGTGGAACCATATACGTGCCTCGAGACGAAGAGTTCTCGACGATAAAGGAATTGACGTTCTCAGCGAAGACGTTGTACTCGGTGGTGCATGCGCTGATGCCGTCGCTCGAGACGGCAATAGTCGACACCGACTTGGGATTCCCGTACTTCACCTCCATCGACGAGCTCTTCAACGAAGGTGTCAACTTGCCCCCGTTGCAAAAGCAAGGCTTCTTCAAGGACCTCCTCCCTCGGCTCGTCAAGGCCGTCACTGATGTCACCGAAGATGTCCTGCGCTTTGAAACTCCCGAAACCATGAACCGTGAGCAAACCCTATCCCTCTCCCTCTCCCTCTCCCTCTAGTTAGATTCTATGTTTGATAGCGGTCTTACAGAAAATTATTATTTACGGTGAAGATTATTATATTTATCTGAGACCTTTGATTCATAATAATTAGCTCTATTGTTTCACTATGCAGGAGACAGATTCTTTTGGTTCAGTGACGACGAGTTCGCTCGTCAGACCCTAGCGGGAATCAACCCTTACACGATTCAGTTGGTCACGGTAATATTATATATAACGCGCAGCTATATAATTTGCTCACATACATTAGTTTCATGATGATTAATTCCTAGAAGGTTAATATATAAGTGGTGTTAAAATGTGTACTCAGGAGTGGCCCTTAAAGAGCAAGCTCGACCCTAAGGTCTATGGTCCGCCTGAATCAGCAATCACGACAGAGATCATTGAAAGGGAAATTAAAGGTTTTATGACTGTCGATGAGGTACGAGGAAACTACTTTGATGAAGTATCGCCTAATACAACCTATGAAATCAGACCAAACAAATTGATGAAATTCCACGCGATTCAACGTTGTGCAGGCCGTAAAGCAAAAGAAGCTGTTCATTTTGGACTATCACGACCTTTTCCTACCGTACGTGAACAAAGTGAGGCAGCTCAAGGGGACGACACTGTACGGGTCGAGGTCCCTCTTCTTCTTGACCCCCGACCAGACGTTGAAGCCCCTCGCCATCGAGCTCACACGGCCACTGTCCGATGACGGCGGGAAGCCACAATGGAAGCAGGTGTTCACCCCGTCGTGGCACTCCACCGGCAAGTGGCTCTGGCGCCTCGCCAAAGCCCATGTCCTCGCCCACGACTCTGGATACCACCAGCTCGTCAGCCACTGGTAACAAAACAATTCAGTCATTACATTTCGACGAGCAGAAAAAAATAAAAATAAAAAAAGAGGTATAGATCTAAGAAATGCTAATTGCTTCGTTCGTCGCAGGTTGCGGACTCATTGTGCCACGGAACCTTACATAATAGCGGCGAACCGGCAACTGAGCGCGATGCACCCAATCTACAAGCTGTTGCACCCACACTTCCGGTACACGATGGAGATCAATGCTCTGGCCCGTGGGTATCTCATCAACGGCGAAGGCATCATCGAGAGCTCCTTCTCTCCCGGCAAGTACTCCATCGAGCTCAGCTCCGTCGCCTATGACAAGCAGTGGCAATTCGACTTACAAGCCTTGCCCAATGACTTAATTAGCAGGTATTGCACATCGATTAAAATTAGGGAAAGAGAAAAATTAGTCATATAATAACTCCATCCTTGCACTTGTCACGCTTTTCTGATCGTGTCAACTCCTGCCAGGGGATTGGCGGTGGAGGACCCGGCGGCACCGCATGGCCTTAAGCTAGCGATCGAGGACTACCCCTTCGCCAACGACGGCCTCTTCCTGTGGGACACCATCAAGGAGTGGGTCACCGACTACGTCAACCACTACTACCCCGATCCGAGCCGCATCGCGTCGGACAAGGAGCTCCAGTCCTGGTGGACCGAGATCCGGACCGTCGGCCACGGCGACAAGAAAGACTCCCCCGGGTGGCCCGACCTCAAGACCCCGTCCGACCTCATCTACATCATCACCACCATAGTCTGGGTCGCCTCCGGCCACCACGCTGCCGTCAACTTCGGCCAGTACACCTACGCCGGCTACTTCCCTAACCGGCCCACTATTGCCCGAATCAACATGCCCCTCGAGGATCCCAAAGAAGAAGAGCTCAAGCTCTTCTGGGATAAGCCCGAGGTCACGCTCCTCACGTGCTTCCCGTCGCAGATACAGGCGACGAAGGTGATGGCGATCCTCGACGTGTTGTCGAACCACTCGCCGGATGAGGAGTACCTAGGGCAAGATCCGGAACCGGCGTGGAAGCAGGAGCCGACGATACACGCGGCGTTCGAGAGGTTCAACGGGAGGCTGAAGGAGCTTGAGGGCATCATCGATGCGAGGAACAATGACCCGACGTTCAAGAATCGGAACGGAGCTGGGGTCGTGCCGTACGAGCTGTTGAAGCCGTTCTCCGAGCCCGGCGTGACCGGGAAGGGAGTTCCATACAGCATATCCATCTGAGAAGACGGCCTTCTTGTTCGGGACGGCGGCGGTGACGACGGTGGTTGCAGAGAAAATGCTTTTCTTTATATATTTGTGGAAGAAGGCTAAGTGTAGTAAATGCCGACGACAATGTGATCATCCTAATCTGTGGACAACATTTTCTAATTGTTCGTTTCTACCCATCTAGTCAAAAAGTGAGCTCGTTCTCTTTTAGAGGGTACGAGAAGTATGACTTATTTCTGACGTATCAACTGCACCTGGCTGGTAAAATATCAAATTCCTATTTTATAACTTAATGAGTTTACACAAAGCTTGTCATGTCACGTAGAGGTCAAAGGTGGTTGGCTGTAGTTTGACTAATATGAATAAAAACGTGAGGACTAAAATCAGGCAAAGCCATTTAAATAACCAACATTTCGCACTTTTTATCGAACTGTTACTCACTCGGTTATTGAAGGGTCCTACTGAGAAAATTTCAAGCTACATTCTTATTTTTGGTGCGCAACGGTTTGATCCAGAAGAAGATCAATCTGGTTTGAAGCTCATTTTGAACTTGCGCATCAACATAAATCTTTTCCTTGTACTTTCACATGAAATATAATCGATAAAATTTTTTCTTTCCACAAGTAGACTTGAGATTGTACTATGAATGTGCTTAATTATGGTTCGTTTGTTTTATGGAAAAAAATTTTGTCGAAAATTTTTTTGTTGAAATTTTTTTTCCAATGTTTAAATTGCTTGGAAAGATGAATTGATAGAAAATATTTTCATAGTCAAAAAAACATATTTAATTAGATCAAGAAAATGATTTCCTTTTTTAAGAATGAGAATTCATTTTTCTCAAAATATGACTAAATATCAGCGCTTGCATTAGAGACCTTTGCGTTTGGCCACGAGAACCTTGATGCCCGTGCTTGGACCCTTAGTGGCCGAGCCTATATCCTAGAGGTCAGGCTTGGGACACCAATTTCCATGCTTCGGTCCTCGACGGCCATGCCTGGGTACTTAGCTCCCACTCCTAAGTCACTAGCACTTGAGAACGGGCCAATCAAGGCTAGGCTCTGTTACTTGGCAGTCACCCCTAGATCCAACAAGGTTGGGCCCAAGTCCCTTGAGGCCGGGCCCAAGACCCCAATGCCCATTAAATTACTACTTAATATCGAATTAATTACAAACTCTCATTTTAGTCATTTACCAATATTTATTTATATTCATCAATTGTCCAATATTTCTTATTGTTTGCAAACTTTAATTTTCATCTCTTCAAAAATCCTTAAATTCACCCAGCTTTTCTTTTTTAAGTTACGAACCTTATTACAAGGCCAAACACTTTGTTGATTCCCTGATTGAACCAATCAATAGTGTGAATATGCCAACTTTATTTCCTGCATTAGGGAAGGCAAGTGGGTTGGGTAAGCAAAATTGGAATTTCTTGTCAAAACAGTAACTGATGGGCACTACGCACGCATGTTTGGTAACTCTTATAAAAATATATTGGTAAATACAAAATTCAGAAAAATGAAAATATAAGTGCTGAAAATAAACTATTGAAATTAAGAAAGAGAATGAAGGGTAAAGAAGTTCTTATAAATGGTAAAATCATCAAGTTTGCGAGACACCATTAGTCAAATCTCTCCTTTTATGAGCTGAATAATTTGTTTTTAGTTTGTAACAGAAATTTTAAGCGATGGTATCAAAAATTTGACATTGACACAAGGGTTTAACTCCCTCAAAAAGCACCAACATTAGATTGGATCCTAATTCAGGCCCATATTTTTTTGTCTCATAAAATACACCAGCTTTGCATCAGCTCTCGATTATGGCTCGAACTTTTTTTTTCTTTTGTCTCATAAAAACACCAACTTTCATATGTTATCAGAAAAAGAAGGTTGTGAGTTCTAATCAACCATGCTTTCATTTAATAGCTTAAAATTTAGAATAGTACTTGTGTATTTAGAATATTGAACTAAATTATTTCAAAACATGGAATATTTTTCAAAATTTAAATTCACAAGAGATGTACGAGTTAAAAACAGCACAAGAAACTCAACTTTTAATGGCAATTATTTTGTTTTGTCAATTGGTGTGAATTACCATAATTTGCCCATTTTTTTGGCAATATATTGTCATTACTAATCTCACAGCAAGTATGAACTTTTCCTAGAATTTTTCCGCGTTAGTTAAAAAGCTAAACATTTCTTTATAAAGAGATGTGAACTAGATAATGGATGTTTGAAGCCATTACCTTAATTTATTCCATCAATGCATATTTCCTCGGCCTATCATATGCATTGTTGCGCAACAAGTGAGGAAGTTTGAAATTTCCTTTTTCTCTTGGAAATTTTTTATAAGATAAATAAAAACGAAATATTATTTTAGTATTGGAATAAAAAAAACTTATATGACGAAATTCATGAACATGAATCACGTTCATGTGAGCAATACCTTTCTTCACTCTGAGTTCCTTCTTATCAAATAGAAGATGAAGAGAAAAGCTGAACATCTTTTAAAGTACAAGGATATTATTAATTCAATCTTAAACTTATTAAACAAACTTTAACATGGTCTAAAATTTTTGCCTAAAATTTCAATGTAGCCATTTCGGCCAATTTTCGTTTGAAATTACTAACTTGAGGGTCCAGTCATCATTAGCCATTTTAAGTGGCACGGTTGGCGATCTGACGTAAACAAACTGAATTGCAACAATGTGGTTTTGCATGAAATTATGAATTTTCGTTTTTATTTTAATTCAAACAAATAAGGTTTCTCTTTTCCGCAAGTAAAAGGAACATCTAAATATCAGAATTATCAAAGAAATTTGAGCCCTAGCGGCGAAAACACAAATTCCTCATATCAGCCTAATCGAAAGCCTCCATTTTGTCTATTCCAAGCTCTGCACTCCCTATACAGCAGGAATGAAAGTCTTCATCTACCTTGAACAACAGCTAAAACACAGATAAATGCACCTAAAACAAAGGAAATGTCTCATATTATCATGAGGTAGACACACACATGATTCAATCATTCAGGCACGTGCCGGTGGCTCGGATGAAAGCAAGCGAGAAGAAGAATCCGAACAGAGCCCACTTCGGAGCGGACTTCGATTTCGTGATGAAGTACAAGCGAACAGCTGAGACGCGATGCTCTCGGTATCGACAGTCAGAGTCGTCAGATCTAGGGCTCGAGCTTGATGTCGCGACGGAGCTTGAGCCCTCCAAATCTAGGGACTCGAGCTCCAGTTAACAGGAGAGGTCAAGCAGCCCAGATCTGAGGCTCAAGCTCAATGCCACGGCGGAGCTCAACGTCGTCCAAGATTAGGGAGCCACCGAGCTTCACTACAAACTAAGCGGGAGGGGGGGACGTGTGATGATGATGGTGGATAACAAAGACATCCTAGGTAGAGTGAGGATCATACATTTGAGGGGAAAAAAATTACGAAGAAGGTTAACAGTAAAGATTGTAAGAAGAAGAAGACGACAAGCCATAAAGAATAAATAATAAAGTAAAAAAAAAAAGAAAATAAGAGAGAGAGAGAAAAAAGAAAGAAAATAAAAAATACATAAATTACTCAAAACAAAATCGTTCCGAGTAAAATTTGTGTCATTCATTTGAGTAAAAATTATCTATAATAAATTGCCAATGTGTCACGTACTGGTGATAACCGAATCGCAACATTAATAATATTAGGTGAAAATCGATTGGAAGCGCTGAATTGAAATAATTGAAATTTTTAAATCAATATTAAGATCAATAGATTTATGATTAAGTCGATAACTTTCCCTAAAAGCACACGCCCGTCTGAAACCAGAGTGGAATGGTCCATGGAGAGCTCACGACAAGCCATTTGAAGGATGAAGACGGCCTATGCGTGTATGGCATTGTCCTTCATCCGAAAGGTGACCGCATCGAGCGGTGGGTGGTCCCAAAGAAGAACTGGCGCAAATGGGCCTGATTTTTCCGGGTCCTTTCGAAGAAACTTACGGTGGAATTTCTCCGCCGTCTTGACTTTTCTAATTCATCTCGACGGGCGTTCTTTCTCGGGTCGAAATTAGGGCGAATCCCACCGTTGATGAAGGGCGTTCGATGTGTCCTTTCATTCATCTTTTTGGCCTTTTGGGATTGTCGCTAGAGAACGAGCAGATGATGGCGAAGGAGAAGGAAGACTCGCCCGTCGCGTTCCGAAATAACCAAAGCGTGGCTCCCAGACAGAAACCATCGTACGGAAAAAAGATTCTGGATGGAGAGGGGGAGGCGGAGATGCATGCACACGTCACGTCGGATTTCGCATCGATCGATGCTTGCGCGTAATTGACGGTTCCGCTGAAGAAATTTCTTACTAGAATGATTTGATGATTTTTCGATAGGGTATTTAGAAAAAGTTTTAATGATTTAAGTGGTGAGGCCTTGTCAGATTTTCCCAACGACAGCAAGGCCTCACCATCGTTGGGCGAGAATGAGTTTGCCTAGCCTCAGGCGACCTCGCCAAACCCAATGATGGTGAGAGCCCCCTCGCCTAGCCACCTCAGTCTGGCAATCGGCTAGCTCTCTTGTTTGGTTGGTTGCCGGAGCCATAGGAGGGAAGAGAAAAAAAAAAGATAAAAAAGATAAGCAAAATTAATAAAATAATTCAAAAAAATAAAATATTATTAAAATGCCGGCAGCCACGTTAGCACCGGCCAACTAATTTTGGCTAGGTGGACTGAAATGATAAAATTATAAAAGGTTTAGGACTTAATTGACAAAAAAAAATCTATGACTGAATTGGCACAATTGTAATATATTTATGACTTTTTTTTTTGGTAATTTTCCCTTACTTAACAAGAAAATGAAACTAAAAAAAGAAAAAGTTCAATCCTTCAATACCACGAAAGTTCAATTACTGGTACATAATCCATTTGCATTACATGCCATTTATCTAATAGTGATCGAACCGACCTATAGAATGATTCGATCAATTCACTACTCTCATTAGCATTACCCTCAAGTCTTGCGACACTCATTATTAAGGCGTCCTTTAGGTACATATTTTTTACTTTACATGAAGTGGTTATAAATAATATTTCCACAAGTAGGAAAAAAGGGGTTGTCCCATATGTTTTATATGATAAATTCATTCGTTTTCTTTCAAACTAAAGATTGTATCCCCCAGAAAGTTCATTACATTGGCATTATGCTCCATATAAGAATTCCTTTAATTAATGACTCCAAATGCATGCACCTCATATCAAAATGCCACTGATCGATATCCCTGGACCCAATACATTATCTTCCCTAAATCTTAAACCCAATCACAAAATCACTCAAAACATCCTCATTTCGAGTAAATGTATCGGTTGGATTGCAGGCGCACCATGTAGATGATTGGTGATAATTGGACCGCTACTGTAGTAATTTCAAACAAAAACTAAATGAAATGACTACAATAGAATTTTACATTAAAGTTTAAAACTACATTAGAACAATTAACAAGTTTAGCACCAAGAGAGTATTGAATTGATAATTTTCCCCTCAAAGCACACACCTCTCTAAAGCCAAGCAAAATGCAAAGCTCACCATGAAATATTCAAAGGTCGAAAGATGGCCTGTGCGTGTTTGGCACTGTCCTTCATGTAGAATGATACAATTTGCCCGAATTTCCTGCCTAATCTGTGTCGGTGTAGGCATGAAGTACAGGTTTTGTGTCGCGTCTTTAGTGCAACCATGGAATAATGTTCCCTTAAGATAGCGTAAGAGCCATTTTGTGGCTGTCCAGTGAGTTGTGGTCGGCTTATGCATGAATTGAGATAGCTTGTTTACCACAAAACCAACGTCCGGGCGAGTAATGTTGAGGTATTAAAGTGTGTCAATGAGGCTTCGAAATTCTGTAGCATCTCACTGGTGGTTCTTTGTCATGGACCGAAAGAAACTAACCCGTGGCTAATGGTGTCCCTACCTCTTTTATATCTCCCATTTTGAAACGTTCAAGTAGCTCTCTCTTATGTATTTATGTTGAGAAAGAAGTAAGCCGGTCTTTGTAGGAATGACTTCAATTCCCAAAAAGAAATTACATTCACTTCCTGTGATAATGAGGTCATCTATGTACACTAGAAAATAGGCTTGAATGCCCCAATGAGACTAAATGAACAATAAATTGTCATTTTTTTGAATTGACAAATGAATTTGCGAGAAGGAATGAACTTAGCTCATTATACCAAGCCCGCGGAGCCTGCTTTAACCCTTATATGGCTTTGCGAAGTTAGCAAATGTGTGTTGGTTTTTCTAGGTCTTTAAAACTAGATGGTTGTGACATGTAGACCTCATTCTGGAGTGTTCCTTTGAGAAAGGCATTGTCGACGTTCATTTGTCTCAATGTCCATCCACGCATTAGAGCTAATGATAAGACCACTCGAAAGGTATTATGTTTGATGACCAAGCTAAATGTATTGGTGCTGTTTCGGAAGCGAGCGATCGAACAATAATATAGATAGAAGGAAAAAATAAATCGGATATCGGATTTACGTAGTTCGATCGTAAAAGACCTACGTTCACAGGGAGAGCAGTAGCGAATTTCACTATAGATTAAGCGATACAAGGAGATTACACACTCGAGTCACGTAAACACTTTCTCGGTGTTTCCCAAGCCTCAATTACACCCAATAAAGCACGCAGTGTTTAACACTGAAATTCCTTAAGAAACAATCTCTCAATCTCACGAAGGAATTTCACGTAAATCTTACCACAAGATTTAATTGGCTTGAATACTAAATCTTCTTGGATGTAATTTACGAACAAGAACGACAAAGAAAAATCTCTCCCAAGCACTCGAAGACGAGACGGTGCTTCAAGACCAATTCTTCATCGATCAACAACTACCCACGAACAAGCCTTAAGAAGAATAATATAATCTACCGCTAGAGAATTCCATGCATGAGGGAAAACGAATCAGCCAGGATTCGGTAAACAGAAGTAAAATGTTGGACTTTCCTTTTGCAGTTAACTTGTCGATTTCAACAAAAACATATTTTCATGTATTTTAAACAAAATCCAAGTCCAAGTCAAAGTTGGACTTTTCTATTTCAATGGCCAAATTCTTCAACGCAGATTCGAATTTTGGGAAGTTGATCTTCGGATATTCTTTGCTCGATTTTGAACGTCCGCAAAATATCTGATTCGGAATATTCAGAATTTTGCATTGGGCTCAAGCTGGAGACATATTTTAACCGGTGCAATCAAGGCCCGGTCTTTGGTGAAAATCTTTGGCCACAAGACCGTGTCTTGTACCTCTCAATACTCCTGCCCGTATATCTTTTTGTCTAATAAATCCATTTGCAACCTACAACATTCAAAAATGGATCAAAAGGTATTAGTTCCTAGGTTCCGTTACGAATAAATGCATTGATCTCACCTGACATTACTTCCCATTGGTGAGAGGCGAACAGATAGAAGTCCCGTCAACGAATCCCATTAAATCATAACCAATGAGCAACGGCTGAAATTGATCATGCCAAGAGGGATAATTGGCAGCGGAGAGCTTGAATGGCAATTGGATGGCTGCCGAGATTGAAATCAGGCCATTACGTGCAGCTGTCCCGATGGAACTGGAGCCAGAATATGAGGTGTCTGCTATGACTGGAGGATGTAGAAGGTTGCTGAAAAAAAAATGCAAAATGGTCCGATCACAAAACTCTTAGGAGTAGAAGGCTTTGATACCATATAATAGCTCAATATATGTGAATGATTTTCATTGCTTTTCATTTACAAATTGTACATGTTTATAAAGAGAAGGCATAGCAAAAATCAAGGAATGCGAACTTATGCCAACTTATCTATGCTTGCAAAAATCAAGGAATGCCAACTCATTTATAAGTTAATATGAAATTAAAAAAGATATCAAAAAGATTTGATATCTTAACAAATCACGAGGTTTCGAGGTGGGTGCATATTGGAATTAGGATTCAAATCTTTTTACGGCAGATGATAATTCTCGAGTTTAACATGTGGTTGGCAGATAGAGCCTCCCATATGCAACTCGTCCTACCCATGTTCAATGCATGTATCCAGCCCCCAATTCTCAGGCACGCGTTGAGATTTTGGCCAACTATTTTTCACCACTTCCGTCTTTTGATCTGCCAAGAAAGCTGTCGTTCCAAATTATGACGTCATGATCATCCCATTGCATTACTCTTACCCTGCAAAAATGGCGAAGCCGTATTCACATCTGGTGCAAACGACCTTGCCTAATACACTAATCGGAAACTAATGTGGTTTATGCTCATCTGATTGCCTATCCTTTTCTATGGTTTCTCTATCATACTTTTCCCTTCTTTTTTTTAGGACTCATTTGAATCAGCAACAAAAGCACAAGAGCAAATTCTTATACATACTCAAGATCGGGACAATTATAAAAATATTCCCAAACCTATTACACTTATTCTAATTTGGTCTCGAGCATTTTGTGCTAATTTAATTCTAGATCATTTTACATTTGGCTGATTGAGTCAATCTGACTAATTTTGGTTATAAATCACTGATGTGGACGCTAGCTATCTTACGTGACATGATTGGCGCCAACATAAACATTTTAATAATACTTTGAATCTTTAAAAAAAAAATTGGGTTTTTTTTAATACTTTTATTTTCTCTAGGAGTGGATGCATAGGTGAAATAAACTCGGGTAGAATTGATTTTGATATTATATTAGAAAGTCCAATCTAAAAACTTAAGTTAATTTGTTGAGAGATCACAAGCATATAGAGAGTATATCAACTCAAAATTAAGTAATGTAAGATATTTCTTCTTCTCTCTATATATATATTTTTTAATTTTTGTTACTTATGAAATCATACTTTCAAGTAACTTTTATCTCATCTATATACTTTTATTATTGAAAAGTTGTCACGTCAGAAATCATGTCCACATGACTAAATATGTTAAAGATGAAGTTTACATGATTCCACAAAATCAAAAGGCGAAAAAACTTGATTATACATTTTAGAAAGTCAACAAGTTACATTGCATGAGTTGGAACGGTTTTGATCTATATCCTGAGATTGTCCATCATGATGTCGCAAGTAGTGGATATGCATTACGCTGGATATGCATTACGTTTGAACTTGTCGTCGGACTGTGAGCATCAAATGCACACGAGTTCATTCTTAATTCAACCTTTTACTTCAATCCCAATCAAAAGAGGATTTCTCTGAAATTTCATTGCCAGTACACTTCTAAAATTCTCAACCACTAGTCTTATTCTCAGCCACACGTTGAGCCAGCCAATTAGTTTGACCCTTCTATAGATGGAAACCCTATCAATATCACGACCCAAAAGATACATAAAGTTGATTTGCATTCATGCCGAGACGCAAAATAAAATAAAAAAACAAAGTTTGTGCAAAAGAAACCTAGCTTTGTCAGGGTGAGACGACGAAACTTTACATGAAATGTGGTAAATTATAACATATATCTAAACATTGCACTGAGCAACTTGAGAGCGATGATCCTTACTAGTCCACCCATAGTCTGGTAATGAATGCATGACATGTTTAATAAGCGTAAGGACACAACTTGTGTTAAGATAATCAATATTTGAAGACAAGCAATGATTCAAGGAAAACACGAGGTGCGAACTCAACCAAGATAATGAGCCAATTAATACTCTTCCAAACATAAGAACAAGACATACGCCTTGATGATTTTTGGTAGGATTTCTTTCCGCGGCTAGCACTTCTCGTACAGCTTTGATTGAATCATAAGTTTCGCAGTCGATACGTAGGAAAATTAGTCCGAGCTGAACTTACTTGTCTAATAAGAGGCCGAGGGGGAAACATGGATGTCGTGACCTTCCCGGAAGTGAACCATTAAAAGAAAATTAATGGATTATTAAACGGAAAAGAAAATTTCTCCCAAGAGACAATTGTTCGAATTTAGTTTGGACCCTTTGAAACTCTACTAATCACAACATGATACTCAAATCAACATGTAATTTTCTTAACTTACCTTTTAGAGCTGTTACTAATTGATTATGGTCGATTAAACACCCAAGTAAATTGCAGGAGTTTATTTTACTTGATTCAATGGATTTGTGGACTTGATCATGCTAAATTAATCTAAAACTTAAGTTGTCGTGACATTGGACAAGGTCAAGGGTTGTCTAACATAGACTGTGAAAAGATGCTAACCCTAATCCCAACATGCACACACCTCATCACCTTGTGGTTACTGTGTACCACCAAGAAAAAATTAATGGATTACTAAACAAACACTTTTCTAAGACTGTCTCAAGTCTATACCAATCACAACTTTGGGTGTTAATTTAATCAATTAAACATGCAACTTAAATTATTTTGGAGTCATCACTAATCTTTATAAGTCGATTATAAGAGTGTTTGATTTATCTAGCATATTTAAGTTCTCATATCCATTGAATATCTAATTTGTAAAAGTAAAATATACTTCCATATCTTACTTGGGTGTCTAATTGACCTGTAATCGATTAGTGGCGGCTCTAAAGGTTATATAAATTGAATGTTAAATTGAATATCAAGTTATGATTAATAAGACTTGAAAGGATTCGTGCTAAACATGAATGGTTGCCTTGTAAGACGATTTTTTTTTTCTCTTTTAGTAGTCCATTAGCTTTCTCTTGTGATGCACCTCCGGGAATGTTACGGCAAGAGCCATGAGATGAAGTCATGGTAAACAGACCTATATGGGACTGCCTAGTGGTCCATGCATGCATGAATGTGCTTGCTTGCGTTGTGATAAGACATTTCACTTCGTAAATTAATCATTAATAGAAGCGGTATGCACAATTGAAATATGCAAGAAAATGGACTTTCGTTCTCTAAATGCATCTGTTTCCTTTTTCAGCAAATGATAACGCTCACGAGCGTCTAGCTCAAATGCGTCAAAGTATGACTCCATTGGACTTCCTGTGAGGAGGGTTAAGGTGTAGGGTTGTTCTTTAGTATTTGATTTTCGGCCTAATAAAATAGTGGTCAAAATACAAATGCATGCCACAAACTTCGAAGAAATTCAACATGAATCTCACAATTTTTTGAGTCATTTGAGATCTTAGTCGTCTCTTCTTTTCTAAAATGCCTTGACTATAATCTTTAGAGGGCGTTGTTAAATTTTTCGATCTGAAAACTATGTAAACTAAGCCCATTCCAACCTTTAATCATGTGAGCCTCACGATGAAACTATCATAATTCATTGATGAAGTTGACATTGGTCTTCATGATTTTGTCGACCATATTATAAGTTGCCACATGCAACTCGTGCGTTGATGGAGCCTTCTAACTCCCAAGGACGCGTGGAGATCTTGGCCAACTTATTTTATCTAAATTTGGGCCAAAACTAGTTCGTATCACCACTTCCTTTTGAGGTCTGCCAACAAAGTAGTCGGTCCAAAATTCTGACGGCACAACAATCCAATGCATTACTCGTGTATAGTTTCGAAAATCGAAGGTGGTTGATTTTTAGTTTTTTGCATGGTTCACGTTGCATGGGAGGCACGTGGTTCACCTTTCCAGAATTCGAAAGTTCAAATATATATGTTTTCTATTTAGAAATTACTCCCATAAAAATCAAAGGTCTCGTATCGTTTAATTGAGAAAACCCAATATTTCAATCGTGGATTTTAAAAGTGAGAATGATATTTGATATGTGAGTGCAAAACCATGTTTCTTTTTTTTCGTAATTATCCAAAGATTAAATCCCTTTATGGAAGAAGACTACATTATGTAAAGCCCATTAAAATCCTTTATTCAAGTGATGTGAAATAAGACTTTAATTCATATAATATTTTCCTCTAACTCAAGAACGTATACCTAAAAAAATTCTGCCGCTATCCATCAGAGTCGCCCGTCCAAGATAAGTGTTTCGTCAGAGACGTGACACCTTTAATAGCATCTCATAATTGCTTAGGGGACTAAAAACGTTAATGACTTCGATCCACGTGGATCATCACCACATATGGTGTTCTCCATTTATGGTGGATCTTATTTATGAATCACTCAACAAAACCTTTTATGTTTGATGTGGAATTTGCTATGTGACGATACTCCTCCAAGTAAAGATAGAAACTGTATTGAAAAATCGACTGAAATTGAAGAACGAGGAACCATATTTGTGAAATAAGGCGCATGAAGGTTGTGCAATCCTAATCTAGAAAAGATAAACTATTAAATGAAATATCCCTACATGAATATAAGAAATATTAGAAAATTTAATACTCAAGCGATCTGGGATATCATTGTTCCCACTAAATGATCTCTCTCTCTCTCTCTCTCTCTCTCTCTCTCTCTCAATGTGTATGGATGTATGTATGTACCTAAATAAATTGTGTAACTATATCTTCTACGATTTTATTTCTTTTTCTTCCTCTTCTCAATCTTTGTTACTTATTAAATCGTATTTTTGAATAAATTCTCTTTTTGCACACATTTTTTTATATCAAAAAGTTGTCATGTCAGTAATCACGCCCGCATGATTAATTATGTCAGTGATGAAGTTTCATGATTCCGCAAAATCAAGAAGGCAAGAGACATTATTCTCCAGATTAGTCTGAATTGCATTGGTTGGAAAAGTCATGAACTTCCTCAGAAGATTGTCCACTGCGATGTTGCGAGTGGCTGCGTCGTTCTACGAGAATTTTATGCGGCCTTTTAATTTCTTTCCCAATCAAATCAAAAGAGAATTCATCTGAAGTTTCATGGCGAGATCGCTTCTAAAATTCTCAACCACCAGTCTTGTTCATTGGAAGGAATGCAGGTCACACGTAGAGCCAGTCAACTATTTTGACCCCTATATAAGAGTCCCAGGATGGAAACCTTATCAATATCCTGACCCAAAAAACGGTGCAAAATATGGTCTAGATTCAAGCACTGGCGCTCAAAATCTTGGTTGAAGAAAGACGGCATAGATAAATTTGTGCGAAAAAACCTAACTTCAAGAAGTGAGACGGCAAAATTTTCATAAAAAATCATAAATTATAACATATTTCTAGAAATTATATTGAGCAATCCAAGAGCGACAACCATAGCTAACTTGGTCCCCAATCCGGCAATGAACGCATGACGCGTTGTGTCGAAGACAACTAATAGTCGAAGACATTCTAGCAACATTGAAGAACCTAACAGCTCTCACAATCAGAGATCCACAACTTGCAAAACACGATGTACGACCTCGACTACGATGATCTTCCAAACATAAGGACAAGACATATATGCCTTGAACGATTCAAGTGGTGGAAAAGTACACGGGAGGGTCGGGGCGGGTCTAAAACAAACTTTTGTCACGTTTATTATTGAATTTTCCCAGGCCTTTGAAGTATCTTTGCACGCGGAATGTTACGGTCATGCAAAGCCAAATTCAATGAGAGTTTTGCTTCGTAAAATTACACGAAGACAAGTCTTGTCCCCCCGTCTTCTTTCCTCCTCTCTTCGTATTTCCTACTTCGTTTTCACGTGCCATGTACACGCATTTAGGGCAAAATAAAGCCCAAAACAATGCTAAAGCACATTCCACATTTTTCTTCCTCCTCTCCCTCTATAAAAACCCCTAGACCAGCTCTCCAAAACCCCATCAACCCAAAGTCCCCAATAACCATTGTTTTGAGCCATTGTTGTCTTCACCAACTTTTTACTTCACATCTCTCCTTCAAGAACACAGCAAAAAAGATCATCACTGCCATCATCATGTTGAAGCCACAGCTTCATCAATCCCAATCTTCCTCCCCAACCTTGTTCCCCTTAAGCAAGCCATTTAGCCAAGGCAATGGCAAGGATCGTAGGTTTTCGGGTACGATCCACGCCTGTGCTCCAAAAGAGCCGTAGAAGCGCTAAAGTAGGGCTTGTCTCGCGCAAGATCAATGCGACAATGAGCCCAAGCACTACCGAGAAGTTGCTGTCAGTTAAAGCGGTAGTGACTCTGAAAGAGAGCCCCGGTGGTTTGCTCTCGAAAATCGGGATAAAGGGAGGGGTCGATCTCCTCTTGGAGCTTGTTAGTGCTGAGCTTGACCCCAGTAAGTATTGAGCAATCAGTTTTAACCCTGAATTTGTTAACACAACTTGTAACAGAAAGTAGGGGCAGAAATAGGATGAATTTGATCGAAATGTTTTACGATGTTCATAATTTGACTTTTATTTGAAGTGAAACATATGATATTCTTAAAATTACAAAACTTGTGATATTTGAATCATATATAAATTGATAACAATTACTTTTAAGCCAGAAATACATTTGCTGTCATGGCTTTAATTTTAGCTCCCTAACAGTTAATTGGTTCCACTTATGATGCTAAAACAGTTGATACACTCCTGATTTTTTGAACTTTGTTGACAGAGACGGGACAAGAGAAGGGGACAATCAAAGGGTACGCGCGCAAGAAGAGCCAGAACGCGGAGGAGGCGACGTATGAGTGTGAGTTCGAGGTTGGAGAGGGGTTCGGGGAGGTCGGGGCGATTTTCGTGGAGAACGAGCGCCACAAGGAGATATACCTCAAGGACATCGTCCTCGACGGGTTCGCGGGTGATCCTCTCAGCATCACATGCAACTCGTGGGTTCACTCCAAGTTCGATAACCCGCAAAAGAGGGTCTTCTTCACCAATAAGGTTAGATCACACCCATAGATACATAGCTTCCTATTTAGGGTTTTTCTCATTTTTCAAGAGGTTCTTACATATATAAATATATCAAGACCATTTTAGGATCATGGATTGAAAATGAAGGTTTTTTTTTTTTTTCACAAGACTGAGGTGCATATAAATACCACTATAGTACAACTCTTTGATGATGTATATATTTAAATTTTGAGGCTTCATGGTTTTCATTTTCAATGTTGCTGACGCTTGTGGTGGGCAGTGCTATTTACCGAAGGAAACGCCGAGCGGGCTGAGGAGGCTGAGAGAGGAGGAGCTGGTGATCCTGCGAGGGAACGGTCAAGGCCAGAGAAAGTCGTACGAGAGGATATACGATTACGATGTGTACAATGACCTCGGGAATCCGGACAGCGACGTGGATGAGAAGAGACCGGTGCTCGGTGGAAAAGAGCTTCCGTACCCCAGACGATGCCGGACCGGGCGCCCTCGATGCAATACCGGTGAGTTATCCCTTTAGAATAATGACTTACGCAATATATTTTAGATTATTGGTGGTGCTCTTGTAGATTATCTTTTTTAGCCGAAAGGCCATATGTGTGACTTGAATAGAGCTATTTTTTGGAGGGAAATGCGCTCCAAACTAGTAAGTCCAAAGGTATGTTTATTTGTCTCTTCTGATTATTTCATCAGAAGATGACGTGGCGAATACCAATTTGAATATTCTTTATCGAGAGAGGGGGAGGGAGGGACCATGAGATTGAGAGTGCTCGACCCTTTTTCCAAGTGGAAATTGCAGCTTTTGTATTCTTCTTTCGTGAAATTATAGTCACAGAAACATCAGACATTCATAATTTCATATCCTTTTAGCATGCTTTTTTTAGGCTATCACCAAATATTTTTTTAATGTAATGTGGAAACTATCCTAGCTAGTATATCAATGATTATAATTATGCGTTTCTTCGGATAATAAATTACAAGCTCGGTATTATGTTAGCTAGTGTTAAATCCAAAACATTCGTTGATTTTTGTTTTTTCATCCTAACGAACAAATTAAACATTCACATATAATATAAAACAGATCCGCAATCGGAATTGAGGAGTGGAAACATATACGTGCCTCGAGATGAACAGTTCTCGCCGATAAAGAACTTGACGTTCTCGGCGAAGACTGTGTACTCGGTGGTGCATGCACTGGCGCAGTCGCTAGATACGGTGTTAGTCGACTCCGACCTAGGGTTCCCCTACTTCACCGCCATCGACGAGCTGTTCAACGAAGGTGTCAACTTGCCCCCGTTGCAGAAGCAAGGCTTCCTCAAGGACCTCTTGCCCCGGCTCGTCAAAACCGTCGCCGATGCCTCCCAAGATGTCTTGCGCTTCGAAACCCCTGAAACCATGATCCGTAAGCAAACTCTCTTCCCCTCTCCCTCTCTCTTTAATTGAGTTCTATCTCCTTATTCAAGTATGTGTTGGACAGCTATCGTCCGTAAATTTCTACTGTATGCTCGATTCAATGCGCTCAGTGAAAGGAAACTAACAAGTGATCAAGTAGACATAATCTATTTGGAGAAAGTAGCATGATAATCGCTCATTCTTTCTTCAGGAAAATATATTATTAGTCAATCATAGGACAAAAAATTTATGTATTATTAGAATATATCTCCAAGACTTTTTATGCATAATAATTAAGCGCGTTTTTCCACCTTGCAGGAGACCGATTTTTTTGGTTTAGTGACGAAGAGTTTGCTCGTCAAACTCTAGCGGGAATTAACCCCTATGCGATCCAGTTGGTCACGGTAATAATTATTGTACACATTTCAAATATATAATTTACTCACATACAATTAATTTAGTTTAATAAAAACTACAATTATTGGATATCACCATGTTGGGTATATGATTACTATACATAACTAGCATTAAAATATGTATTTAGGAATGGCCCTTGAGGAGTGAGCTTGATCCTAAGATCTACGGTCCATTTGAATCGGCTATCACGACAGAGGTTATCGAAAGGGAAATCAAAGGCTTCATGACGGTAACTGAGGTACGAAAATACTCCCTTGACAAAGTATCACCTAATACGACTTATCAGCTCTCTAGGCTTGAGCATAAACCTAAATCCTACTGCCCCAATTAATGAAATTTGACTTGGGTCCGACCTTTCCGGTTCGGTGGAATTCTATATTGTGCAGGCCATGAAGCAAAAGAAGCTGTTCATGCTGGACTACCACGACCTGTTCCTACCATACGTGAACAAAGTGAGACAACTCAAGGGGACAACCTTGTACGGGTCGAGAACGCTCTTCTTCCTGACCCCAGATGAGACGTTGAAACCACTTGCCATCGAGCTCATACGGCCGCCGACCGATGACGGTAAGCCGCAATGGAAGCAGGTGTTCACCCCGTCGTCCAGCTCCACTGGCAAGTGGCTTTGGCGCCTCGCCAAGGCCCATGTCCTTGCCCACGACTCTGGATACCACCAGCTCGTCAGCCACTGGTAATAGCAATTGGACAGAAACGCTCAACTGTGGCACAATTAGTTCAAATTCTTTCCGAAGCGAATGCTTTGGAATAAGCCGATCATTACTTTTTGACAAGCAAAAAAAATCATACATCTATTAGATAGAAGTATACTAGTAACGAAGCAGGCTAATGGCTATGTGAGTATGTAGGTAATTTTGTAATTGTTCCTTACAATGAAATGATTTGCATTAAAACGTGAATTATCTTGAGAAGTACCTATTTGCATAAACGATGATGAGGTAATTGATGTTTCTCTGATTTCGATCATCGTAGGTTGCGGACTCATTGTGCCACGGAACCCTATATAATAGCAGCAAACCGGCAACTGAGTGAGATGCACCCAATCTACAAGTTGCTGCACCCGCACTTCCGGTACACGATGCAGATCAATGCGCTGGCTCGCGGGTTTCTGATCAATGGCGACGGGATCATCGAGAGCTCCTTCTCTCCCGGCAAGTATTCCATGGAGCTCAGCGCCGTCGCCTATGACAAGCAGTGGCAATTCGACTTACAAGGCTTGCCCAATGACTTAATTAGCAGGTATTATACATCAATTATTTACTTGCACACTTCTTTTTTCTTTTTCTTTTTTTTCCCCTTATTAACGTTATGCAAAGAGAAGAACATAAAAATCGTTGGCACATGGAGCGTTCTCAAGCTTTTCTGTTCGTGTCAATTCTTGCCAGGGGATTGGCAGTGGAAGACCCGACGGCACCCCATGGCCTCAGGCTAGCGATCGAGGACTACCCCTTCGCCAACGATGGCCTCCTCTTGTGGGACGCCATCAAGGAGTGGGTCACCGACTACGTCAGCCACTACTACCCCGACCCAAGCCGCATTGCGTCGGACAAGGAGCTCCAGTCCTGGTGGACCGAGATCCGGACCGTCGGCCACGGTGACAAGAAAGACTCCCCCGGGTGGCCCGACCTCAAGACCCCGTCCGACCTCATCCACATTATCACTACCATGGTATGGGTCACCTCCGGCCACCATGCTGCTGTCAACTTCGGCCAGTACACCTATGCCGGTTACTTCCCGAACCGGCCCACCATCGCCCGAACCAAGATGCCCGTCGAGGACCCGACTGAGGAAGAGCTCAAGATCTTCTGGGACAAGCCTGAAGCCACACTCCTCACGTGCTTCCCGTCACAGATACAGGCGACCAAGGTGATGGCAATCCTCGACGTGTTGTCGAACCACTCGCCAGATGAGGAGTATCTGGGACAGGATCCGGAACCAGCGTTGAAAGAGGAGCTGGCGATAAAGACAGCATTCGAGAGGTTCAGCGGGAGGCTGAAGGAGCTTGAGGGCATCATCGACAAGAGGAACACCGACCAAAGGTTTAAGAATCGAAGTGGAGCCGGGATCGTGCCGTACGAACTCTTGAAGCCATTCTCCGAGCCCGGCGTGACAGGGAAGGGAGTTCCATACAGCATTTCCATCTGAGCAAACGACATTCTTGTTCGTGGCGGCGGCCACATTGGCTGCGGAGAGAGAACTTCTCTCTCTGTTTTGTAGAAGAAGAGAGGGCGTGGTATATGCGGATGATAATGTGGTCATCCTAATTTGTTAACATTTTTTTATTTTAATTTCATGATCTAATTTGTCGTTTTACCAATATCTATGGAATTATGATTAAATGATTAATTTCAGTTCTAGTCCTCTATCAATTGCCAAAAGAAAGCAAGTGACGATGTGCATAAAACGTTATCTTCATTACATCTTTCTTCCCCATAAATACCATATTCCACTACTGGTACATACTAATGCAGAATTTAAAAACTTGGGTACATGGTCAGTTCAATAGATTAGCTAGACATGCTTCTCAGCCACAAGCAAGAGACAAGAGGCATGCACTTCCAGCAAGCAAATTGATGAGGGTAAAGATTAAATGGATTATATGGAGTTATTAATGCCAGCATCATGCAAGTCCAGTTTTGCATGCACTCTTAGATCAGGCGGTTCCGTCAACATATCCAATTATGGGCCAATTATGATAAATTAATCATTTCACACACCCATTATATGATGTGAGACTTTCCTAACATAACTTATACGTACATCTTAACAAAAAAGTGATTGCCCAGAGTTTGACTACCACGAATAAAAAGGTGAGGACTAAAATCAAGCAAGTCATTCGAAACTAAACATCTAGAATTTTCCTACCTAAACATTTTTTTTTCTCGTTTTTCTCAAACACTTACTTAAGTATCAGAGGGTTCTATTGAGAAAATTTTAGGAGACTTTTTATTTTTCGTGCACAATGATACAATGTAGAAGAAGATCAATCTAGTTTGAAGCTCATCTTAAACATCCGCATCAAATATCCTTTTCTTGTACTTTTTTTTTTTTTGGGTAAAGGCCTTTTCTCGTACTTTTACATGAGGCACAATCGATAAAAAAATTTTCTTTCCACAAGTTGACTTGAGATTGTACCGTGAGTGCGCTTAATAAGTTGCTATTTGTTTCACGAAAATTTCTTACTGGAAAACTTCCGATGTTTAGGTTGCTTAGAAAGATGAGTCTATAGAAGATATTTTCATAGTCAACGAAAAACATATACTTAGATTTAGGAAAATAATTTCTCTTTTAAAAATAAAAACTCATTTTCTAAAATACAACTAGATATCGATGTTTGCACTAGAGTTTTTGCACTTGGGCACAAGAACCCCATTGCCTATGCCATTAGACACCAATGCCTATGCATGGGTCCTCGATGGCCATACATCGAATTCCATGCCCAAGTCACAGTGCTTGGGCCTAGGTTGATCAAGGCCGAGCTAGGTTCCTCGTCGGTCATGGTTGGATTAACAAAGGCTAGGGCCCAAGACCCAATTCCCATGCTTGGGTACTCGACTCCTTTGGCCATGTGATTGATGCTGGGGCCCAAGTCTCTTGAGGCTAGCTTGAGGCCCCAGTGCCCATGCTTGGGTCCCCGGCGACCGTGCATGGAGATCAGTGCTTGTGCTAGAATCCACAGCAACCATGTCGCGGTGTTATGATTAAATATGCAATGTAGAGAGGTGAATAGGATACTAATCAAAAGTTGATGTATTCTTGCAGATATGTGAACAGTTATATATATATGAGTAAACTGATGATATCAAGTACAATGTGTTACTATTAGATAAGTATTGAAATAAGTAAAGAGATAGAAGATAGTGCACATATCTTTATAGTGATTTGGCTTAGATCAAACCCATATTCACTTTCCCACACTAA
This sequence comes from Eucalyptus curtisii, assembly GCA_017140595.1. NCBI lineage: Eukaryota > Viridiplantae > Streptophyta > Magnoliopsida > Myrtales > Myrtaceae > Eucalyptus > Eucalyptus curtisii. The sequence goes on from CM029503.1 coordinate 6,944,191, forward strand.
TAATAGCCACCAATGGACTAGAATCCAGTAGTAATACTTTGAGAAGTTCCAACATAACTTGTGCTGCTTCTAGCTGAAGCTAGTAAGTAACATTACTAAATCCCAAGCACTACTACAACACTAGTACAACTCTCTCAAGAGATTAAAATTAATGAAAAATGCCCTTAGTAAATGAACTTCTTGCTCAATAAGTCGACAAGAGTATAACTGTATCAAACAATAAAGCTTTTCCAGTTCGTAGTTGTTCTTGTATTTTATGTCTTCTCTAGCATACATTGATCTTTGTTAAATTATGTCTCGAGTTTGGATTCGGATAACGATTTGTTAAATCGAATTTGTTGATAAAGATTTCCCAAGTAGAAGAAAATTCGCTGGACTCTTGAAGCTGCACAAAAGAGGAAATAAAAAAATAAAAAAAGGGAGGAAAGTTTCTTCTTTGCTGCGGAAAACTGCGGAATACTGCGGAATCCGAAAAAGGCAATCAGATCGTGGGGCCTAGAGTCAAAGTGTTGACTCTGGGCACACACGTATAATAACCTAAAGAATTCCCTTTTTGCCTGAAGCTTGCCGAAACCCCCTCTGCACATGAAACAAAACGTGGTGGGCCCAAGTCAAACTTTGACCTGGGCACATGTATAAAAACAGAACTTTTCTTCTAGAAAAAAAAAAAAGCCGCCGAAGTTCTACGTAGAAGGAAGCCGCATGTCCGCCGAGAGAGGAGCTGCACGAAAAAAAAAGAAAAGAAAAGGATAATGGAGATCTTTTTTTTTTTTTTTTGGCGTACAACTTGAACATGTGATAATTTTATGCCGTGAGTTTATGTTCAAGTGAGTTGTTTATTTATAAACACTTTGGGTTTGGGGTTAAATCTAGGTGTGGGAAACACTCGAGCGTGTGAGCGATTGTAAACTTTGATTCTCCGATTATAGTGGATTATTTGTTGCTGACTCTCCCCGTGGACATAGGTACCAATACTCGAACCGAACCACGTAAATTTCTAGTGTCCTTATTATTTCTCGTTTATTTCTCTGGTGATTTCACATTGACGTAAATTGCAAGATTCCGTCGTTTCCGCGTATAGTATTCTAACAATTGGTATTAGAGCTTGGGATCATATTTCTTGATTGTGATATGGAGCTTTTGCCTGTCTGATTATGTGACATCCTGAATTTCAGGTTCTGATTTCGATCAAAATAGTTGGGCATTTCATCGACGCGCTTATAGTTCTTTTCCTTGAACTGATCACTCATGGGATAACTAGTCTATCAGGTGAAGCTGTTAAGGGATTCTAATGCATCAGACTTGAGAATTCAACTAGGAAATGACTGCTCGACCGTGCAAATATGCAAGAGATCATTACGACACAGTAAGATCGATTAGAAATCGGAGATAGGTCGACTCGACAAAGGTATGTGATTAAGAGTGGGTCATTCCACTTAATTGCACAATTCTTGTCGATTGACACTAGACCGATTTTTCTGTCGTTTTGGTACCCTGTGTCCGTATTTGAAACCTTGAGATTTTTACGACAACCGAGAGTCGCCAATGTGTCAAAGATGTACTTTGTGGCTTGAAAATAATCAACCACATGTCAAATGCACGAAAATTCCTAAAAGCTACTTGGTAGATTAGGACGCGCTAAATTCGCGCCGAATTAAAATTAACCGTGAAAATGAACCCGAATTCAGAAATTGAGAGTTCTGTTATGTCACAGGTCATTTTAGGAGCGTCAACTCAGTCTCAGAAGATTTTTTAGAAACCCGAAACTTTTTGAGAAAAAGTCGAGGTAGGGCCCTTTTTTATCAGAATTTGCAGATGACCTTTTTAGATTGCGAAATTGGGATGCCGGTGGGTTATATTAGTGAAGAAAAATACTAATTTGACCGAGGACTCGACAATTGAATTTTCAGAGGCCGGATTGAGTTGATTCAAGAAGGATTGAAGTCCAAATTGTGCAATCTCCCTTCCAAATTCGTATGCCCCATGAACCCAACATTTTGGACTACCTAAAAGCTTGTAGAAGGGGCATTTTAGTCTAGAAAAGGAAGAGTGGATGACAACTTGCATGGTGGGCCATGTTTGAGGGATTAAAGAAAAAGAAAAATGAGAGAAGTGGTCCCCTCTTGTTCTCTCTCTCTCTCATCTTTCTTCTTTTCCCTCTCTCTCTCCCATCGGCACCCACTCTCTCTCCCTCTTCTTACTGCTCGGTGAACCCAGCAAGCCGAAGAAGCGGAAGACCAGCGAAGCCAGAGCAGCCGTTGCCGCCTCACGCCGTCGTCCGCCGTTCACGCACGCCATCACTGCTTCATCTTTGCCGCGCGCACATCCGCCTCCCTTTCTCCTCCATCTCCAGCTGCTGCTCGACGTCCCAGCAGATTTGAGAAGGCGTCGGAGCGGCCAGCAGCACCGTCGGAGCAGTTGCACGCCTTCGCCCGTCGCCATTCGCCACTGTGACGCCGTCCTAGCGCACGCTGCTGCTGCACATCTACCCTCCTCACGCCGTCGTCCTTGCTTCAGCCGAGTTCCAGCATCTTCCCCGAGCAGCTCAGGCCATCGCTGGAGCTCCCTCCCCTGCCGTACGCCTCCGTCAGGACCATTGAAGCCCCGTCGGACCACCACTGGCCCTGTCCAGCTCAACCCGAGCCCGGATCCGCCCCTTCTCGGCCCGAAACAACAGCTGGTTTTGAGGGTATTTCAGCTCGGGTTTGGCCCGTTTTGGCTGGCTTCCCAACCTCAAAAGTTAGGTCCGCCTTTGGGAAGGTCGGTCCCCGTTGCATCCTCGTCGTTTGGAACTGCTTGACTCGCTAATCGGGTGAGTTTAGCTCATTAAACCTTGATTAGTGAGTTAATTATGCTTAAGGAGGTTTAGTTTATGTTAAGTGTTGTTAGGTGGTTAGTTTAATCAGGGCCCCCGTGGTTGTTGGTTATGTGAAAGTGATTGCGTTCCAGTTGTTTAAGTTCGTATTACTGCATGTGATTGAGTGATATGAACATGATTGAGTGGTATGAATTGTGCTAACCTGCAGGAAGGAACTGAGGCGAGGTAAGTCCTCTGTGTGGTGTGGTTAGGCCACCCTTGGGCGTATTTTCTTTCTAATAGGGGTTTAGGGGGTGAACTTACTAAGACAATGTCTCACCCCGTTGTGGGCTTACATTTTTAGGTCCTTAGAGGACGGAGCGGCCAGTTCGTTGTGGTTGGCCTTGTAGAGTTGTAGAGGTGAAGTTTGTTGGATTGGAGATCGTGTCCGACTTGTAGGTTGTAGGACAGTTTCTTTTTAAGAGCCGGTCTTTTGTAGACTTTTGGCTGTAGACCTTTGTTTGTAAACTCCATTGGTTTATGAAAGTGTATTGTTCTGAAATTGCTTCCTGCTTATCTATCCCATATTTTATTGTCAGGGGTTTTATAATTGGGTCGGCGACGCGTCCTGGGAACGTCACATTTGCATGACCATGGTGGGATGTTTGAGTGCTCGAGGTTCGAGGCGTGACATTCTCGTTTAAGTGGTATCAAAGCATGGTCTGTGTATGAAGTGATAAGATGCGATGAGTCATGGGATAGTTAGTAGGAAAGGCTTTTAATATGCTAATGCGTGTGGTTGATAGCTATTTGGTAGTGTGTTTGTGGGGTCACTCAAATTCTAACATGATGTTGGAATCGGAAAACATGTGTCTATAAAGAGCCTGTAGGATGAGTGACCAGGAGTGGAGAACTCCTTGGAGGAGGTCGATAGGACCTGTGCCTCAGGGTAGGACGCTGACAAGAGTCGGTGCCCGAGGTAGAGCACAGGCTCAGACCGGCGCGAGTGTGAGAGTACCGCCGCAAGTTGGTACTGAGAGTGTAGCAGCACCGAATGATCCTAGGTTCGACGGGATCGTTCAGGCGCTAAAGTCTTTGGGAAGCATTTTGGGTCAGCAAGCTCAAGCTCAAGTCGTTGCCGTTGCCGCTGTCACTGCTACCGCCAATTTTGTAATCGCCGTTGTTGCTGCACCTGTTGAGGCCCAACCTGGAATTGTGATTGGGGAGCGAGCCGCCACATTTAGGTCGCAGTTCAGTTCAAACAGAGATGGAAATCGAGTTGGGAAGAGACCGATGTCAAAAGAAGAATATCCCATTCCACCTATCAGGAAGAGTGGGATTGGTAAGCCAGCATCCAACCTGAAGGGAGTGTGTTGTGCCTATGAGAAAAGGCATGGACCAACCCCGTGCCATTTTAGGACGGGTGCCCGTTATGAGTGTGGCCGACAAGGTCAAATAGCTAGGAATTGTCCCGAAGACCGATGTGACCACAATAGTTACCGCCGCTACCATCGTTGGGTCAGAAAAGAGGATTCGCGCCGCAGAATGCACCGTAGGGTGGTTTGAACAAGTTGCCAGCTCAAAGATGAATCGAGTTGTGCATCGATCAGAGGAGGAATGTTTTGAGGGTGACTTTATTAGAGTAGTACAGCAGAATTATGGTTAAGTTTAAAGAACCTCAGTCATTGTAATGCAGCCGTAGAAAGAAGAATCGTTAACTAGAGTTGTACTTGACTAGTTTGCTTATGTATGACCTTGATAACATATATGAAAAGGTTTGGCTCGAAGAGCTTTTTGTTGTAATGAATCGTTGTCGTAATGTGATACAGTTTGAACCGTTGATGGATAAAAGTTTGAATTTATCGAAAGTCGAGGAGGACCCTCGATCCCTTTTTAATTTTGCTGCTTGAGGCAACCCGTATGTTAGACGGGGGTTGTCAAGGTTACCTGGCGACTGTCGTGGATACGACAGTAGAGGAGTTGAAGTTAGAAGTTGTCGTAAGGGTTCAAGAGTTTCTAGAGGTATTCCCGAAAGAATTACCATGTTTGCCGCCAGAAAGGAAAATTGAGTTCGTGATTGAGTTAGCACCGGGACAGAGCCAACCTCTAAGGCTCCTTACCGGATGGTTTTGTTAGAGCTGAAAGAACTGAAGGTGTAGATGCAGGAGTCGTTGGATAAATGATTTATACTCCCTAGTGCATCACCTTGGAGAGCACCAGTTCTGTTCGTAAAGAAAGAAGATGGTTTGTTGCGCCTATGCATCGACTATCAATAACTCAATCAGGTGACGATCAAGAACAAGTATCAACTATCGAGGATCGATGACTTGTTTGATCAGCTTCTAGGAGTGTTGAGATTCTCTAAGATCGACTTGAGGACAGGGTGTCATCAGCTGGGGATTAGGAATGAGGTTATACCGAAGTCAGTGTTTCGCACTCGATACGACCATTATGAGTCACTGTAATGCCCTTTGGTTTGAAGAATGCCCCAGCTGCTTTCATGGATATGATGATATGTATGTTCAAGGAGTACTTGGATCAGTTCGTAATCGTGTTCATCGACGACACCCTAGTGTATTCGAGGAGTCCTGAAGAACACGAAAGGCACTTAAGGATAGTGCAGACTTTGAGGAATTATGAGCTGTACGCCAAGTTCAGTAAGTGCGAGTTTTGGCTAACTCGTGTGGCTTTCCTAGGTCACGCCATTTTCGGAGAAAGAATCTCAGTGGACCCAGCCAAGATTGAAGCAATAATCAACTGGTCAAGGCCGACTAAAGTGACAGAGATCAGAAGTTTTCTGGGTTTAGGAGGGTATTACAGACAGTTCGTATAAGGGTTTTCAGCGTTAGCGTCACCGTTGACAAGAATTCTGAAGAAGGAAGAAAAGTTCGTGTGGGTAGATAAGTGCGAAAGTAGTTTATAAGAACTTAAGCATAAGCTAACTACTGCACCATTATACCATCTGGTCCAGTAGGATTCGAGATCTACAGTGATGCGTTGTTTAAAGGATTAGGTTGTGTGTTAATGCAGCATGATGGGGTTGTTGCATACGCGTCCCGTTAGTTGAGACCTCATGAGTTGAATTATCTGACGCATGACCTAGAATTCGCGGCGATTATCTTTGTCCTAGAGATTTGGAGACACTATATGTGTGGAGAAAGATTCCAAGTCTTCACTGACCATCAAAGTCTCAAGTGTTTATTCTCTCAAAATGAGTTGAATATGAGACAGCGTCGATGGATGAAACTCCTGAAGGACTATGACTGTGAGATTTTGTATCACCCCGGAAAGGCGAACAATGTGACAGCCCAGGGAAGGGGAAGGGTCCTCTCTAGTCCCACATCGCTTAGGGGGGAGTCCTGGGCTTGCTTATAAAGGCTTGGATCCCTTTAATTTGTGTGACGCGTTTCACGTACGCTTCCGCTGCGTTGAAAAAAAACCCGTGAGGGGCCCACTGTGGGGCTGCCAAAGCGGACAATATCGGTTTGGGGAAAGGAATGGCCGAGTGCAACCTTGTCCCCAGGTGACGCGTTTCACGTACACTTTCGTTGCGCTGAAAACAAAGCCGTGAGGGAGGATGGGCTGGTGGGCCGTGCCTCCAAAGCGGACAATATTATGGCTTGGGAGAGGGAAGACCTGAGGGATGGCCCTCTGCCCCTGCGTGACGCGTTTTAAAGCTGTGAGGACTCAGTATCCAAAACGGACATTATTACATAGTAGGGCCCGAGTCGTTACAAACAAGGTCGCTGATGCGCTGAGTAGGAAGTCTTTAGTTGTGCAGTTGGTACTCAAAGAATGGAGTCTACTCGAAAGAGCACGAGATTTGGGTTTCAAATTTGAGGTAGGCCACCTTTCAAATCTTTTGGCCACTCTCAGAATTGAGCTGAAACTGCAGGTCATAATCAGAATGCTTCAGCTGACAGATCCGAATGTTCAGAAAATCCTGCAAGAGGATACGGAGAAAAAGGAAGCTGACTTTCAGATTTATGAAGATGGAACATTGAGGTTCCGAGAACGATTGGTTGTACCTGACGATGTGGAGCTTAGAGAGGAGATCTTATCAAAAGCGCATCGTAGCAGTACAGCATTCATCCTGGTAGTACCAAGATGTATTAGAATTTGTGTCAACACTATTGGTGGTCAGGTATGAAAGCGGACATTGCCAAGCACGTTGTCAGGTGTTTGACGTGTCAGCAGGTCAAAGCTTAGCATTGCAAGTTGGGAGGACTTCTGCAACCTCTCGAGATCCTAGAGTGGAAATGGGAGCATATCACGATGGACTTTGTGACTGGATTACCGAGGAGTCAAAGAGGAAATGATTCGATTTGGGTGGCAGTGGTCGACATTGGCAAAGTCGGCTCACTTCATCGTAGTGTGAAAGGACCTCAGTTTGAATAAGTACGCAGATCTGTACGTGCGCCACATAGTTCGGGTGCATGGAGTGCCGTTGACGATTACTTCAGATCGAGACTCGAGGTTTATAGCCGCCTTTTTGGAAGAGTTTGCAGATTGCTTCGGGAACGAAGCTGTAGTTCAGTACGATGTATTATCTTCAAACCGATGGCCAGTCTGAGAGGACAATTCAGACCCTTGAGGACATGTTGAGAACATGTGGGTTGGCTTTCAAAGGAAGTTGAAAGGAACAACTTCTTCACGTTAAGTTCGCTTGCAACATCAACTACCAGCAGAGTTTTCAGATGACCCATTTTTAAGTGTGTATGGCAGAGTGTGCATAATGCTAGTTTGTCGAGATGAGATCAAAGAACAAAAAATCGCAGGTCCAGAGTTGGTTCAGCAATTAGTGATTTAGTTGTAGTTATCAGAGACAGAGTAAAGACCACTCAGAATTGCCAGTTTAGCTTCGCGGATTTTTTGTCGAAGACCTTCGGAATTTCAAGTAGGGAAGTATATTTTCCATGGATGTTGCCTATGATAGGGACATCGCGTTTTGTTAAGAAAGGAAAGTTGAAACGGTACTTATATCAGAATTCTTCGAAAATTGGGTTCAAAAAAGGATTTTGTCTTTAAATGGATAAAGAAAGCAAGTCGAGACACTGTCAGCACCTTTAGCCGAGTGGTACCCGAGAATGAAGAAAAAGGTTCAAAGTCGAGAGTTCGAATCCTCAATGCGGCAGTTAACCACTTAGTGGAAAAATAAGAATAAAAAGAACCAAAATTTTTGCAACTTTTATTTTTGCGAAGATCGGCAAGTGCTTAACCTTTCGGAGCAAAGTGATTTAGGTGAGATTGGAAGTGATCTGACAATACCGCAGTATAGAAAGAGCAACCAGGGAAAGAGAAGATTTGATGAGACGACTGCACCCCCACTTTTTTGTTTAAAAATTGGTAAAGGTTTAAATTTCGAGAAGGAAATTTTTATAAGAGGGGAAGAGTTGTGACATCTTGAATTTCAGGTTCTGATTTCGATCAAAATAGTTGGGCACTTCATCGATGCGCTTATAGTTCTTTTCCCTGAATTGATCACTCATGGGATAACTAGTCTATCAGGTGAAGCCGTTAAGGGATTCTAACGCATCATACTTGAGAATTCGATCAGGAAACGACTGCTTGACCGTGCAAATCTGCAAGAGATCATTACGACACAGTAAGATCGATTAGAAATTGGAGATAAGTTGACTCGACAAAGGTATGTGATTAAGAGTGGGTGATTCCACCTAATTGCACAATTCTTGTCGATCAGCACTAGACCGATTCTTCTGTCGTTTTGGTACCCTGTGTCCGTATTTGAAACCTTGAGATTTCTACGACAACCGAGAGTCGCCAATGTGTCGAAGATGTAATTTGTGGCTTGAAAATAATCAACCACGGGTCAAATGCACAAAAATTCCTAAAAGCTACTCGGTAGATTAGGACGCGCTAAATTCACGCCGAATTGAAATTAACCATGAAATCGAACACAATTTCAAAAATTGAGAGTTCTGTTATGTCACAAGTCATTTTAGGAGCGTCAACTTAGTCTTAGAAGATTTTTCAGCAACTCGAGACTTTTTGGGAAAAAGTCGAGGTAGGGCCGTTTTCGATCAGAATTTGCAGATGACAGTTCTCGATTGTGAAATTGGGATGCTAGTGGGTTATATTGGTGAAGAAAAATACTAATTTGACCGAGGACTCGACGGTTGAATTTTCAGAGGTCAGATTGAGTTGATTCAAGAAGGATTGAAGTCCAAATTGTGCAATCTCCCTCCCAAATTCGTATGCCCCATGGACCCAACATTTTGGACTACCTAAAAGCTTCGAGAATGGGCATTTTAGTCTAGAAAAGGAAGAGTGGATGACAACTTGCATGGTGGGCCATGTTTAAGGGATTAAAGAAAAACAAAAATGAGAGAAGTGGTCCCCCTTTGTTCTCTCTCTCTCCTCTTTCTTCCTTTCCCTCTCTCTCTCTCCAGTCGGCACCCACTCTCTCTCCCTCTTCTTGCTGCTCGGTGAACCCAGCAAGCCGAAGAAGCGGAAGACTAGTGAATCTAAAGCAGCCGTCGCCGCCTCACGCTGCCGTTCGCCGTTCACGTACGCTGTCACTGCTTCGTCTTCGCCGAGCGCACATCCACCTTCTCCTCCATCTCCAGTTGCTGCTCGACGTCCCGGCAGATCTGAGAAGGCGTCGGAGTGGCCAGCAGCACTGTCGGAGCAGCCGCACGCCTCCGCCTGTCGCCGTTCGCCGCCGTGACGCTATCCTAGCGCGCGTTGCTGCCGCGCGTCTACCTTCCTCACACCGTCGTCCCTGCTTCAGCTGAGTTCCAGTAGCTTCCCCGAGCAGCTCAGGCCACCGCCAGAGCTCCCTTTGCCGCCGTACACAACCATCAGGACCGTTGAAGCCCTGCCGGACCACCACCGGCCCTGTCCAGCTCAACCCAAGCCCGGATACGCCCCTTCTCAGCCCCAAACAGCAGCTGGTTTTGTGGGTATTTCAGTTCGGGTTTGGCTCGTTTTGGCCGGCTTCCCTACCCCGAAAGTTAGGTCCGCCTTTGGGAAGGTCGGTCCCTATTGAATCCCCGTCGTTTGGAATAGCTCGGCTCGCTAATCGGGTGAGTTTAGTTCACTAAACCTTGATTAGTGAGTTAATTATGCTTAGGGAGGTTTAGTTTATGTTAAGTGTTGTTAGGTAGTTAGTTTAATTTATTTAAGTGTAAATTAGATTAAGAGTATGATTAATTTAAAATAGGTTTAATTAAGGCTAAGTAGTTTTATATTAGAATAAGCCTTGATTTGACATTATTGATTTATTTTTGATTAAATAAATATTTCGAAATTATTTAATAATTTAATAATATATTATTATTCGAAATTATTAAAATATTATTATTTAATTAATTTCGAAATAAATTTAATTATTTAATAAATTTCGAAAATTATTTCGGGACCTTAAATTCTTAGAATTTCGCGCGATCGCTCTTTGTGTACTCAGATTTTGAATTTGATGAGTGGTTAATGCAAATTGAATGTTGATTGTGAAAAATAAAGATTTTATTCATAAAATCCCAAGTGTTGGGTTTTGATACCAAAATTGGATTTTAAGGATTTTATTATATAATGGGGTTTGAGAAAGTAAGATATTGATTTTCTGGTTTGAAATTAGCGTGCCCCCACACACGTGAATAATTTCTGGAATATTTTTAATATGAAGAAAAGAGGCCGGGATCACTATTTTAAATGGAAGCATTGAGTGAAATGCAAAGTGTCCTGGGCCGAGTATGAATTTGTTGTGTGATAATTAAGAGGAAATTGTCCTGGGTTGTTGGGCCGGACTTGCCCCTATATGGGATTCCCCTTACAACGGATGCGGGTCGTAGTAGATTCTGGACCCATCCTTCTTCGGGAACGCCGTTGACGTAATGACGAAGCCATGCTCCAAGGTGGGGAGACGATGCCTGGCTATGCGCCGGTAGATAGCCGAACTGTGAGTAGGCTATGCCCTTGTGTGGCAGTGATAAACAATTGGAACGCATGCTGAGTGTTGTTGATGTGCCGGATTATGGGACGAAATTGTGTGGCATGGTATGTGACGTGTCATAACGATTTGGTCTTATAATTAAGGCCCCGTGGTTGTTGGTTATGTGAAAGTGATTGCGTTCTAGTTGTTTAAGTTCGTATTACTGCATGTGATTGAGTGATATGAACATGATTGAGTGATATGAATTGTGCTAACTTGCAGGAAGGAACTGAGGCGAGGTAAGTCCTCTGTGTGGTGTGGTTAGGTCACCCTTGAGCGTATTTCATTTCTAATAGGGGTTTAGGGGGTGAACTTGCTGAGACAATGTCTCACCTCGTTGTGGGCTTACATTTTTAGGTCCTTAGAGGACAGAGCAGCCAGTTTGTTGTGGTTGGCCTTGTGGAGTTGTAGAGGTGAAGTTTGATGGATTGGAGATCGTGTCCGACTTGTAGGTTGTAGGATAGTTTCTTTTTAAGAGCCGGTCTTTTGTAGACTTTTGGCTGTAGACCTCTGTTTGTAAACTCCGTTGGTTTATGAAAGTGTATTGTTGTGAAATTGCTTCCTGCTTCTCTATCCCATATTTTATTGTCAGGATTTTTATAATACGCTTCCGCATGTGCATTAATAATGAATTGGGTCGGCGACGCGTCCTGAGAACGTCGCATTTGCATGACCATGGTGGGATGTTCGCACGCTCGGGGTTCGGGGCGTGACATATTATTATTTGGAAATTTTGTTATTGCAATTATGTTTGAGAGGGAATCTGAAATTGAGAAGTTTAACGGGAGTAACAACTTTGTGTTATGGAGCATCAAGTTGCGAGCATTACTGACAAGCCAAGGTTTGGCCAAGACACTAAATGGTGAAGATGAGTTGCCTATTATAATGAAAGCCTCAGAGAGGTTAGAACTAATGGAAAAAGCAAAGAGCACAATCCTGTTAAATTTGTCGGATGAGGTCTTAATAGAGGTTGCTGAGGAAAAGGATGTCGTAGCATTATGGGCAAAACTTCAAGCACTCTATGTGAAGAAAGGTTTGTACAATCGCTTGTACATGTTGAAGAAAATGTTTCAATTTGGATATACTAAAGGTAAGTCTATTAGTACCCACCTAGATTAATTTAATAAACTCATGATGGATTTGAAGAACGTTGGTAAGATACTTGATGATGAAAAATATGGCATGATGTTGTTAGTCTCTTTACCAGAGTCATGGGAGCACTTTATTGATTCACTGTTGCAGGGGCGTACTACAATTACCTCAGAAGAGGTAAAGTCTGCCTTATTCTCTAAGGAGTGGCAAAGAAAGTTGCGAGATGACGGTCTGGTGTAAAGACTAGCGCAAGTATTGACAATTCAGGGTAGAGAACAATATCGAGGGCCTAGTAGTAGCAGAGGTAGAAGCAAATTGAGATCACACCATAGAAAGTCCAAGAGACGCGTGAAGTGCTTTGAGTGTCATAAGGAGGGGCACATCAGGAGATATTGTCCAAAGCGGAGAAATAAAGCTGATAGGCAGAATGCTACAAAATGTTGCCGAGGGGAGCACTAGTGATGCATAAGCTGTTTTATGTTTAACTACTGCTTCGTCAGGAGACGAATGTGTGCTAGATTCAGGGTGTTCTTATCATATGACGCCTCATAAGAATTGGTTTACTACTTACCAGACTGTAGATGGTGGTAGGGTTCTTTTGGGGAATAATGCAGTCTGTAAGGCTATGGGGATAGGGACAATTCGAATTCGGATGCACGATGGGATGGTGCGCACATTGACAGATGTGAGGCATGTACCGGAGCTCAAGAAGAACCTTATTTGTCTGGGGACACTCGATGACATCGGGTGTAGGTACACCGCTGAAGGTGGAGTACTGAAGATCTCTCTAGGTGCCATGACAGTGATGAAGGGGAAGAAAGTGAATACTCTCTATCATCTACTAGGAAAGACCGTGACCGGAACCGCTGCACTTTCATTAGGTGGGTCAAACTCTAACTTGACTCAATTATGGCATATGCGTTTGGGACACATGAGTGAGGTAGGTATGACAATGCTGAGTGAAAGGGGGTTGTTGAAGGGTCAAAAGACAAGGAAGCTGGACTTATGTGAGCACTGCATCTTTGGGAAGCAGCACTGAGTTAAGTTTACTACAATCATTCATTCGATCAAACGACCAGTTGAATATATTCATTCAGACGTCTGGGGCCCGTCTTCGGTTCCTTCGAAAGGAGGTACCCGATATATGCTGACATTTATCGACGACTATTTGAGGAAGGTATGTGTATACTTTCTGAAGCACAAATATGATGTGTTCGATCGGTTCAAGAAATTTAAGGCATTGATTGAGAAGTAGTCAGATAAATAAACCAAGTGCCTGAGAACCGATAATGGCATGGAGTTCTGTGGTAAAGATTTTACTGAGTTCTACGAGAAAGAAGGTATCGTGAGACACCGCACAGTACCTGTGACACTACAGCAGAATGGCGTGGCAGAACGGAAGAATAGAACTTTGCTTGAGCGAGCTCGATGCATGCTTTCGCATGTAGGACTTGGCAAGGAATTTTGGGCCGAAGCAGTGAACATGGCATGTTACCTGGTTAATCGATCTCCATCATCTGCTATCGAGTGGAAGACTCCTGAGGAAGTATGGTCGGGGAAACCTGTTGATTATTTCGGATTACGTATATTCAAATGTCCTGCGTATGTTCATGCGAGTGATGGTAAGCTTGAGCCGAGGGCGAAGAAGTGCATATTTCTGGGTTATGCACATGGGGTGAAAGGCTACCGGCTGTGGTGCACCGATCCCAGATCACCCAGTTTTGTAATCAGCAGAGATGTGATCTTCAACGAGACTGCAATGCTTCAACAGAGGAGTTCTGAGACACAACCAGCAGAGAAGACAGATCATGGTGTCATTAGTGAGGTGGAGTTTCAGGTGGAGACTCCGGAGACCTCGGAGGTAACAGAAGTTGAGACTGCAGATGAAACCGCAGTTCCTGAAGTTGGTGATAGTGAACAACCAACAAAGCCGCATCATACTATAGAGGGCAAATTAAATCACCGGTACGTTATGGTTATACAGATATTGCTTATGCATTGACTGTATGTGATGAGGTGGAGACAGATGAGCCTTCGTCTTACTCTGAGACGATGGCTAGTTCGGAGTCGTCACAATCGCTAGGGGCTATGAGTGAAGAGATGGAATCACTCCATCGAAATCAGACATGGGAGCTGGTCAAAGTACCTAAGAGCCAAAAGATTGTCGGAAGTAAATGGGTCTTTAAACGGAAAGAGGGCATTCCCGGTGTTGAGGCAGCGAGGTATAAGGCGAAACTTGTGGCGAAGGAATATACACAGCGTGAGGGCATTGACTACAATGAGGTGTTCTATCTTGTGGTAAAACATACTTCTATTCGTGTTTTACTTGCCTTAGTTGCTTCGCAGGATCTCGAGCTAGAGCAACTAGATGTGAAATCTACGTTTCTTCTTGGTGAGTTGGAGGAGCATATTTACATGAGGCAACCAGAGGAATTTGCTATTCCGGGTAAGGAAGATCATGTTTGCTTGTTGAAGAAATCTTTGTATGGGCTGAAACAGTCTCCTAGGCAGTGGTATAAATGTTTTGATGCTTTCATGGCCAGTCAAAAGTATTCAAAAAGTCAGATAGATAGCTGCGTTTACTTTAAGAGATTGGAGAATGGTTATTTGATTTATCTACTCTTATATGTTGATGATATGCTGATAGCAGCAAAGAATATGTCTGATATTGATGTGCTGAAGAGGCGATTAAATGCTGAATTTGAGATGAAAGATTTAGGTGCTGCAAAGAAAATATTGGGTATGGAGATTTTGCATGACAAGACTGCAAAAGTTTTACGTCTATCTAAAAAAAAAAAAAATATTGAGAAGATCGTGGCACATTTTAATATGCAGTCAGCAAAATCTGTAAGTACACCTTTAGCGAAGCACTTTAAACTTTCAGATAAATTATCACCGTAGACTGAGGAGGAAGAGGAACATATGTCCCATGTTCCTTATTCTAGTGCCGTGGGTAGTATTATATATGCTATGGTGTGCACTAGGCCTGATATTTCACAAGCTGTGAGCATGGTTAGTCGCTATATGAAGCATCCTGGTAAAGCTCATTGGGAAGCTGTGAAGTGGATCCTCAGATATTTGAAGGGGACAGCAGACGTGGGTATAATGTACCGGAGGGACAGCAATGGCAGTGAGACCATTGGTTTTGTGGATTCGGATCACGCCGGTGACTTGGATGATTGCAGATCTTTAGCAGGGTACGTATTTACGCTAGCGGGTGGTGCAGTTAGTTGGAAAGTGTCCTTACATGATCACATTGCTTTGTCTTCGACTGAGGCAGAGTACATGGCACTAACCTTTGTAGTGAAGGAGGCGATATAGTTACAAAGTTTGCTATCGGACTTCGGTTTAGAATAGAAAAGTGTGGATATACACTATGATAACCAAGGTGCGATATATTTGGCGTATAATCCAGTTTATCACGAGTGAACGAAGCATATCAACATCAAGTACCACTTCATCCGAGATGTCTTAGCTAAGGGTAATGTTACTGTAAAAAAAATTGCTACAGTAGATAACCCGGCAGACATGATGACTAAGTCTGTTCCTTTGGCGAAGCTCAAGCTCTACTTGAGCTCTATTGGCGTCTGTGGAGAGTGAGCGCCCGTCGGGGCGTTGGGAGAGTAGCATGAATGATGAGCACTATAACTTGGCTTCAAATATCGAGCCAAGGTGGAGAATTGTTAAATTATGTCTCGAGTTTGGATTCGGATAACGATTTGTTAAATCGAATTTGTTGATAAAGATTTCCCAAGTAGAAGAAAATTCGCTGAACTCTTGAAGCTGCACAACAGAGGAAATATATATATATAAAAAAAAGGAGGAAAGTTTCTTCTTTGTTGCAGAAGCCTGCGGAATCCGAAAAAGGCAATCAAATCGTGGGGTCCAAAGTCATAGTGTTGACTCTGGGCACACACATATAATAACATAAAGAATTCCCTTTTGGCGTGAAGCTTGCCGAAACCCCTTTGCACGTGAAACAAAACGTGGTGCGCCCAGGTCAAACTTTGACGTGGGCACACGTATAAAAATAGAACTTGTAGGTCTTCTTTTTCTTTCGGAAAAAAAGAAGCTGTCGAAGTCCTACGTAGAAGGAGCCGCGAGAAGCCGCACGTCCGCCGAGAGAGGAGTTGCATGAGAAAAAAAAAACAAAGGACGCTGGAGATCTTTTTTTTTTTTTTTTTTTTTGGTATGACTTGAACGTGCGATAATTCTGTGCCGTGAGTTTATGTCAAAGTGAGTTGTTTATTTATAAACACTTTGGGTTTTGGGTTAAATCTAGGTGTAGGAAACACTCGAGCGTGTGAGTGATTGTAAACTCTGATTCTCTGATTATAGTAGATTATCTGCTGCTGGCTCTCCTCGTGGACGTAGGTACTGATACTCGGACCGAAACACGTAAAGTTTCTAGTGTCCTTATTATTTCTCGTTTATTTCTTCGGTGATTTCGCGTTAACGTAAATTGCAAGATCTCGTCATTTCCGCGTATAGTATTCCAACAATCTTCTTATGTAGTCTTCAATAGCCAAACTAACCATTCTATAATTTTCAAGATGATCAATTTAGTCATTGAAAATAAACAACGCAATCACTGGGAGATCTAGTTGCCCACACAATCAAATCTTCCTTACAATGGTGTAGTTTTCAAGAATAAAGTCACTTATATTAGGAAATGGGATAAGTGCATTAGGAGTCCTAAAACTTATCATGAAAATGCAATTGAGTCCTAAAACTTTCAAAAAGTGCAATTAAGTTCTAAAACTTATCACGAAAGTTCAATCAAGTCCTAAAACTTTCAAAATGTTCAATAAAGTCATAAAACTTGTCTCGAAAGTGCAACCAAGTCCTAAAACTTTTAAAAAATGCAATAAATGAAAGGACATAGATTGAACCATTTTGATAAGTTTTAGGACTTGATTGCACTTTTTGAAAGTTTTAGGACTTAATTGCACTCTGTGACAAATTTTAGGACTTAATTGCACTTTTTGAAAGTTTTAGGACTTAATTGCATTTTCATGACAAATTTTAGAACTTCCAATGCACTTATCCCTTAGGAAATTTATTTACACCATAGTGATTGATGATTGATTGGATTCTACTTCATGTGCCTCTTCCAAAGTTCTAGGTTGTGGCTTGTTGTAAATATTCCATAAGACGTAGATTGATAGTCAAAGGAATAGATGGTCTTCAAATCAGAATGTGCCATCACGTGATATGCGCGTTCTTCTCCTGTGATATAGGGAGCTGCTAATATTAGCGATCCACGAGTCTGTCTAAGCTTCTTGATGGTAGTTGACTTATTTACAGTTTTCCATTTGCTCTTCCTTAGTAAATTGGTGATCAAAGCCCCAATGAATAGTTCACCTTATGGTACCTCCAAGTCTCCTTGAACTTCCCATTTCTCAGACTCGTCACCCTCTATTAAGGTCATTCTAGTCTTCACAAGAAGTCTTTCCTTTTTGTACTTTGGAACAAATTAATAGTAATAGAACATACTTATATCAATGTTACCTGAAACAAAGACATCTGCATTTATCAAGTAGTAACACAAATTGAACGGTTTTGTCAATTTCAAAATATTACAGGAGGTTTTCTCACTATCGGGTACTTGGTTTCCATAACCAAGTCACTTCTGCTAAGCCTTGGTCCATTGAGATCAGGTCGGGGTCAACTAAGGTTGTGCTCTAGTCCTTTGAGGCAAGGCCCAAGACCCTAGTACTTGTACCCGGCCCCATCGGTTGTGCCCAAGAAATTGGCTCCTACTGATGATTCCGATGAGAGTAAGAAAGAAGTAGAATCTAAATAGAGTTTGGCTTGGAAAAAGACTCCAATCATGTGATGAAGTTCAAGAAGCCGAGGTACGAGAACGGAGAGAATACAAATAGCCAAGACATGATGCTCTCCGAATCGATAGTCATAGTAGCTAGATCTAAGGCTTGAGCTCGATGTTGTGATGGAGCTCGAGCCCTCCAAATGTAGGGCCTCGAGTTCGACACAGTGGCATTGGTCGAGGAATCTGGATCTAGGGCTCAAGTTCAACGTTGCAGTGGAGCTTGATGTTGTCTAGCTTGGTCAGTATCTCGCAATCGCAGAGCACAACAACAAATAGAGCCCCGAGAGGAGGGGGGAGGCGGTGGCATCCTAAGCATAGTGAGGATAAGAAAATTTGAGGTAAAAAGATAAAGAAGAAGATGAACAGTTGTTTACATAAAAAAAATATGGCCAACTTTTTGGAATCATCAAATAATGAAGGTCGATCAATCGGTTTAGATTGGTTAAACTGACAACTCTGTGGCATAGACATCCACAATTATGTGATATGGTCATTGGTAACTAAATTATATCGACATCGATGAAAAATAAGGGATGTTTAGCGAGCACCATAACTCATCGACAAAACTTACAAGTGATCAGTTATCTTAAAGTTGGCTCGGTGTTGGGTGAAAAAAAAAGAAAGAGAACACATTGTTCAAAGATGTCAAATGGATGGGCCAGCGTCAAGTGACGTTTGAGCGTCCTAGTGACTTAGGAATTTGTAACTTCCCATTGATAATGATTGCCAGAGCACAAATAACACACCAGGAATCTCGGAAAATGCGTTTGTAAGTGATAATTGCTTATAGAGGGCTACAAGTATCCGTGATATTCACTGTAAAGCGGATCAGCTCAAACACAAATTCGCAATTTGCTTAATCAATGTATTAATTGCACGTCTTTTCATCTTCAGTGTTTATTTATCATTGACTTTATGTACATTCGTCTTCTTTGCATTGCATTCTCACTTTAAAATCCACACACTCCCATATCCAAAATCATCACACAAACCAGTTCCACACAAAAAGCCAAGAACCAACTTTGTGAAGAATTTTTCACCATTTGGGTAAAATTTCACTTTTTGGTGTAACGACAGTAAAGATTGTATGAAGAAAATGATGAATATTAAACATACAAAAAAAAAGGGAAAAGGTAAAAAAAATCGAAAAAGCTTCCTCTCTGCTTGATGACTGATATAGATTCGGAAGATGATATGATAGAACCTTCTAAAGTCACTTGTGATGAAGTGGATTATAAGCTGACAAAAATGTCTGATGAATTAAGAAAATTTACTCAATGGAATTGTGAGCTTAAAAAAGAAATTTCCTTGTTAATGGAACGAGAAGTTTTGCAGAAAGAAGGGATTTCACACCCTGCAGAAAGAAGTTGAGTCTACTAAAGCAGGACGTGACCTACTGTAGAGGGCTCCTTTATGTTCAAATTAAGGGAATTTATGGACAGTCGCCTTCTCCTTGCTTAACATAAAAAATGAAACTAAGGAAAAGAAGTTTGGTCCTTCGATACTACTAAAGTTCAATTACTAGAACATATTCTATTTACAAGACATGTCATTCATCTAACAGCGATCAAATTGATCTACTGGACGACTTGATCAATTCACTACTCTCATTAGCATTATCCCATGTCTTGCAACACTTTTTATAAAGTTGTCTTTTTGGTGCATAATTTTTACTTTGTATGAAGTGGTTAGAAATAGTAGTTCCACAAATAGGAATCAGAGATGTCCCATACGATATTTTATGATCAATTGATGGATTTTCTTTCAAACTAAAGATTATCCCCTTATAAAAAGTTCCTTGCATTGACATTATGCTCAATATAAGAATTGACTCCAAATGCATGCACCTTGTATCAGAATGCCATTGGTAGATATTCTTGGACCCAACATAGCAACTTTCCTAATTCTTAAATCCATTTACAAAATCATTCAAAACGACATCATTTCATATAAATTTATCTATTGAATTATTGGTGCCCCATACAGATATCGCCGATAACTGCGCTGCTATATTAGCAATTGCAGGTAAAAATTGACTAGAATAATTATGCTAAAATTTCATGCAAAAATTTAAAATTATATTAGAACAATTTGAAGATTTAGCACTAATGCTCTGAAGCGGAGCTAAATGCAAAGCCCACAATGAAATAATTGAACGTTGAAAGATGCCCTGTGTGCGTTTGGCGTTGTCCTTCATCTAAAACGTGGCAGCATGCCTCTAATTTTGACCTTGGGTTTCCCAATTATGTTGCGTATTGGGTGGGGGACCGACAAAACTTGTGCAAATGGTTCTGAGATTGCCATCTTTTCGCATTGATGTATATTTTTGCCTCTTTCGAGACTTCTAGCCAAGCACGGAGGTACTACAGTAAAAAAAAAAAAAAAAAAAAGAAGAATGGCGTGGCATTGACTCCTTTATGTACAAATTTTAAAAATATCTTTTTTTAAATAATCACTCATAAAACTTACAAAAATAAATAGATAAAAATTGAAATATAAATTATTATTGGAAATAAAACATGTTTAACCGACTAATTATTTTAAATAATACAGGCGATCATTTTAAAAAAATATATTTTTAAATCATTTATTTTTCGCGAAATAAGCAAAACCGAAATTTTCACTAAATTTCTTATCAAAAGATGTGATGATTTTCCAATTGAGTATTTAAAAAATGAAAGTTGCCACATCGCTTAATAAGTAAATTGTAATAGAATTACTTCTTATGTTTAACATTTTCCAAACCGCTTTTAATGAGAATGATAGCTTTCACAGTTAGTATGCGGAATTTTTTTTTTTTTTTTTGCTCCTAGTTGAAGTTAATAAGGGGCGAGGGTACTGTTCTTGTATACAACACCCCATATTGTCCCCGTGGCCACGAGGCCTCTTCCTCCTCCTCCGTTCAATTATCTAATCATGTTGTCGACAAGCTAATAACCGAGGGCGAGGCGCCAACGAGCCAAAATCTAAGCTCGAATCTTGAGCCATAGCCCCGGACCTCAGATCTGGGTCGATCCAAGGTTGAGCGGGGTCGGCGGCGGTGGAAATAGCTCGATTTTCCGAGGTAGATATTCGCCATTGGCACCTTACGTGAGAGTTGCAAATCTAAGGTGGCTGCGGAAGAGAGGGACGAGGCCTAGGGGTTCCACGAGCAAGAAGCAGGTTCGATGGCGGCATCGTTGAGCTTGGATGGGCACTGCTAGGGTAGCTAGTGGTGTCATGGGGCGCATACAGTGGAAGGGTTGGGTCGGCCAAGTGAATTGGAGCAACCGGTGGTGGCAGGGTGGGCAGGCATGGTGGCGGTAGCAATGCATGAGCATGACGGTTGGCAAAGCTAGAGGTGAAGAGCTTGCCGAAAATTACAAGAGATTTTGCAAACATAATAGCTTTTAGAGTACTATAAGAATAATAATATGTTGTGACTCACAAATTCTTGAAGCAGTAGAATCCATAATAGTTTTAATTATCATTTGTTATTTATTTTTTTTGTTGCTCAAAACAAGTTATTAATATCATAGTAAATTAAAGATAGTCACATAAATATTTCTCCATTGCTAAAGAAAGGAAAGAGTGAGAAGAGATGGGCGGGTGGCTATGCCATCATGGCTATGGTTTTGGTGAAAGGACAAGTGCGATGGTAGTATTGGGCTGCTGTAGAAGAATTAATGAATGAGGGGGAGGAACATAGAGAAAAGAATAAGAGGCGTGTGAAGATCCGACTATCTAGAATTTTATGTAATATTCTGTGAACTAGTCAATTTCATATCTATGTCATATGTAAGTAGTTCTCACTCAGTGTAGTTTGCACAGAGTTGATAAGATTTGAGCGAGAGATTTTCAGTCCTTGAACTGAATATGTCCCAAAACTTGAACTATTGCACCAAACACGGGGTTTTAAGGTGTGTGCATGTTTCGCCCAAAAAAAAAAAAAAAGTGTGTGCATGTTGAAATTAGGGTTTTGAATTAAGGTTTGAATGTTTCTTCGGTGTGTCATACTTCTTAAGGTAGTTTTACACATGGTTGGTGGATGGAGGAATTCCAAAAACCAATGTTTCACAAAACTTGAACTATTGTGCCAATCATGGGGTTTTGAGGTGTGTGCATGTTGAAATTAGGGTTTTAAATTAAGGTTTGAATGTTTCTTCAGCGTGTCATACTTCTTAAGGTAGTTTTACACGTGATCGGTGGATGGAGGAAACCCAAAAACCAACGTTTCACAAAACTTGAATTACTGTGCCAATCATAAGGTTTTGAGGTGTGTGCATGTTGAAATTAGGGTTTTGAATTAAGGTTTGAATGTTTCTTCGGTGTGTCATAGAAATTAATGCGGTTTATTCTTATTATGGGTTTCTCAGTCGTAATTTTCTTTTCAAGTCAGAAATCTTGAGTCAGCCACAAAAGCACAAGGGCAAATTCCTGTACACATTCAAGAATCCGTGCACCCATCGGCCAGATCCCAATGAATACCGACGATTTTTTTTACTATCTACATCGATCTTCTCCCTAAACTCTTAGCAATTGATCAACCTCCCTCAAACAGTCCTCTCCAAAAGTCGAAAGCTTCCGAGCAACTATCATGCAAAGAATGATTTGTCTCAACAGGCCCACAAAGGCTAGGTTGAATCTCAGTCGAAGCATACAGACCTAGTAACCAGCCAATACTAGTTGTGATCTTGTATAGCAAGTCCAATTAGAAATGACACATGGAATTAAACACACAGAGTGGATGCATGCGTCAAATATTACAAAAAATCCCTCAATTGAAGTACAGACAAAAACCATATCATAGAATGGGCTTGAAACTGAAGAACGAGGAGCCACATGTGTGAAAGAAATGTGTGGCGTGAAGGTTGCGAAATCCTGATCTAAAAAAAAAAAAAATTATTAGATAAATATCACTACATGAATACAAGAACAATTTTCAAACCCCCCCCTCCCAAAAAAAAAAGAAAAAAAAAAAAAAAAAAGAGAAGAATACAAGAGCAATTGAAACTTGAAACTTGATCTCAAGCCACAATGACATTTTGCCAACTGCAATAATCTTCTACTCTCTCTCTCTCCATATGTACATTTATGTATGTATTCATGTGCGTATATACATAGTGTAACTATTTCTTCCTCTATTTTTTTCTTCTCTTTGTTACTTATGGAATTTTACTTTCGAGTAACTTTTCTCTCTTTTTCACCATTTTATTATTGAAAAGTTTTCATATCAATACTTATGTCTGTAGGATTAAATATGTCAAAGATGAAGTTTACACGATTCCACAAGATCAAAAGGCAAAAAAACTTGATTTTACATATTTAGAAAGTCGAGGTTGAATTGGAAGAGTTGGAACGGTCTTGAACTTTCTCCTCAGATTGTCCACCGTGATGTCGCAAGTAGTGGATATGCATTACATTTGAATGTGTCGCACTATGAACATCAAATGATGGATATGCACGAGTTCATACTTAATTCAACCTTTTGCTTTCATTCTCAATCAAAAGACACTTCATCTGAATTCATTGGCAGTCTACTTCTAAAATTCTCAACCACTCGTCTTATTCTCAACCACACGTATAGCCAGCCAATTAGTTTGACCCTTATATAGATGGAAGCCCTATCAATATCACGACTCAAACGATACATAAAAAGGGTCTACATTCATGCCGAGAAGCCAAAAAGCAAAAAAAAAAAAAAAGGTTTGTGCAAAAGAAACCTAACTTTGTCAGGATGAGACGACAAAGCTTTACATGAAATGTGGTAAATTATAACATATACTTAAAAATTGTACTAAGCAAGTTAAGAGCGATGATCCTCACTGAACTAGCTCGCCAGTCCCACAATGAATGCATAACATGTTTAATAAGTGCAAGAATGCATATTGTGTCAATATAACCATTAGTTGAAGACAAACAATGATTCAAGAAAAATGTGAGGTACGACCTCAACAAAGGTAATGAGCTGATTAGTGCTCTTTCAAACATAAGAACAACACATGCACAACTTAAGAAAACTAAAAGTTTTGCAAAAAGAAGGATTTCACGCTCTGCAGAATGAAGTTGAGTCTACTAAAGCGTGACCTACTGTAGAGGGCTCCTTTATGTTCAGATTAAGGGAATTTATGGAGAATGCCCATGTTGGTGACAATTTTTTAATAATATTTTATTTTTCGATTTATTTTATTAATTTTTATCTTTTTATCCTTTTTTTTTCTCTCTTTTTCTTCTCCTCCCTCCTTCCTTTGGCTCCAGAGACAGGCTAGAGGGGAGGGTTGGTTGGTTGCCTAACTGAGGTGGTCAGGTGAGCTCGCATTGCCGTCGTTGGGTGAGGGTGAGCTCGCCTAGCCACTAGCGAGGTGAGGCCTTGCCAGATTTTCCCAACGACAGCAAGGCCTCACCATCATTGGGCGAGGATGAGCTTGCCTAGCCACAAGCGACCTCGCCAAACCCAACGATGGTGAGGGCCCCCTCACCAATGGCTGGACGAGCTTGCCCGGCCGCCTCAGTCTGGCAATCGGCTAGCTCTCTTGTTTGGCTGGTTGCCGAAGCCATAGAAGGGAGGAGAAAAAAATAAAAAAGATAAACAAAATTAATTAAATAATTAAAAAAATAAAATATTATTAAAATGCCGGCAAAAGCACTAGCCAACTAATTTTGGCATGGACTGAAATGATAAAATTGTAAAAGATTTAGGATTTAATTGGCAAAAATAAAAGTTTATAACTAAATTGGCACAATTGCAATATATTTAAGACTTTTTTGGTAATTTTCCTTACTTAACAAGAAAATGAAAATTAAAAAAATAAAAAGTTCAATCCTTCGATACCACGAAAGTTCAATTACTGGTACATAATTCATTTGCATGACATGCCATTTATCTAATAGTGATCGAATCGACATATAGAATGATTCGATCAATTCACTACTCTCATTAGCATTACCCTCAAGTCTTGCGACACTCATTATTAAGGCGTCCTTTAGGTACATATTTTTTACTTTGCATGAAGTGGTTAGAAATAATATTTCCACAAGTAGGAAAAAGGGGTTGTCTCATATGTTTTATATGATAAATTCATTCGTTTTCTTTCAAACTAAAGATTGTATCCCACAGAAAGTTCATTTCATTGGCATTATGCTCCATATAAGAATTCCTTTAATTAATGACTCCAAATGCATGCACCTCATATCAAAATGCCACTGATAGATATTCCTGGACCCAATACATTATCTTCACTAAATCTTAGACCCATTCACAAAATCAATCAAAACATCCTCATTTCGAGTAAATGTATCGGTCGGATTGCCGGCGCACCATGTAGATGATTGGTGATAACTGGACCGCTACTGTAGTAATTTCAAACAAAAACAAACTGAAATGACTACAATCGAATTTTACATTAAAGTTTAAAACTACATTAGAACAATGAACAAGTTTAGCACCATGAGAGTATTGAATTGATAATTTTCCCCTCAAAGCACACACCTCTCTAAAGCCAAGCAAAATGCAAAGCTCACCATGAAATATTTAAAGGTCGAAAGATGACCTGTGCGTGTTTGGCGCTGTCCTTCATGTAGAACGTGACAATTTGCCCGAATTTCTTGCCTAATCTGTGTCGGTGTAGGCATGAAGTACAGGTTTTGTGTCGCGCTGTAAGTGCAACCCATGGAATAATGTTCCCTTAAGATAGCGTAAGAGCCATTTTGCGGCTGTCTAGTGGGTTGCGGCTGTCTAGTGGGTTGTGGTCGGCTTATGCATGAATTGAGATAGCTTGTTTACCGCAAAACCAACGTCCGGGCGAGTAATGTTGAGGTATTGAAGTGAGCCAATGATGCTTCGAAATTCTGTAGCATCGGCTGGTGGTTCTTTGTCATGGACCGAAAGAAACTGACCCGTGGCTAATGGTGTCCCTACCTCTTTTATATCTCCCATTTTGCAACGTTCAAGTAGCTCTCTCTTATGTATTTATGTTGAGATAGAAGTAAGCCGGTCTTTGTAGGAATGACTTCAATTCCCAAAAAGAAATTATGGTCACTTCTTGTGATAATGAGGTCATCTATGTACACTAGAAAATAGGCTTGAATGCCACAACGAGACTAAATGAACAATAAACTGTCATTTTTTGAATTGACAAATGAATTTGCGAGAATGAATAAACTTAGCTCATTATACCAAGCTCGCGGAGCTTGCTTTAACCCTTATATGGCTTTGCGAAGTTAGCAAATGTGTGTTGGTTTTTCTAGGTCTTTAAAACTAGATGGTTGTGACATGTAGACCTCATTTTGGAGAGTTCCTTGGAGAAAGGCATTGTCGACGTCTCTTTGTCTCAATGTCTATCCACGCATTAGAGCCAATGATAAGACCACCCGAATGGTATTATGTTTGATGACTGAGCTAAATGTATCTGTTTCGGGAAGCGAGCGATCGAACAATAATATAAATAGAAGAAAAAAATAAATTGGACACCGGATTTACGTGGTTCAATCATAAAGACCTACGTCCACGGGAAGAGCAGCAACGGATTTCACTATAGATCAAGCGATACAAGGAGATTACACACTCAAGTCACTCAAACACTATCTCGGTGTTTCCCAAGCCCTAATTACACCCAATAACGCACACAGTGTTTAGTTCCGAAATTTCTCAAGAAATAATCTCTCAGTCTCACGAAGGAATTTCATGCAAATCTTACCACAAGATTTAATTGGCTTGAATACTAAATCTTTTTGGATGTAATTTACGGACAAGAACGACAAAGAAAAATCTCTCCCAAGCACTCAAAGACAAGACGGCGCTTGAAGACCAATTCTTCATCGATCAACAACTACCCACGAACAAGCCTTAAAAAGAATAATATAATCTACCGCTAGAGAATTCCATGGGAAAACGAATCAGCCAGGATTCGGTCAACAGAAGTAAAAGGTTGGACTTTTCTTTTGCAGTTAACTTGCCGATTTCAACGAAAACATATTTTCGTGCATTTTAAACAAAATCCAAGTCCAAGTCAAAGTTGGATTTTCCTATTTCAACGGCCAAATTCTCCAACACAGATTCGAATTTTGGGAAGTTGATCTTCGGATATTCTTTGCTCGATTTTGAACGTCCACGAAATATCTGATTCAGAATATTCAGAATTTCGCATTGGGCTCAAGCTCGAGATATATTTTAACATGTGCAATCAAAGCCCGGTCTTTTGTGAAAATCTTTGGCCACAAGACTGTGTCTTGTACCTCTCAATACTCATGCCCATATGTCTTTTTATCCAATAAATTCATTTGCAACCTACAACATTCAAAGATGGATCAAAATGTATTAGTTCTCAAGTCCCGTTACGAATAAAGGCATTGATCTCACCTGACATTGCTTCCCGTTGGTGAGAGGCGAATAGACAGAAGTCCTGTCAACGAATCCCATTAAATCATAACCAATGAGCAACGGCTGAAATTGAGCGTGCCAACAGGGATAATTGGCAGCGGAGAGCTTGAATGGCAATTGGATGGCTGCCAAGATTGAAATGAGGCCATTACGTGCGGCTGTCCCGATGGAACTGGAGCCAGAATATGAGGTGTCTGCCATGACTGGAGGATGTAGAAGGTTGCTGAAAAAAAAAATGCAGAGGTCAGATCACAAAACTCTTAGGAGTAGAAGGCTTTGATACCATAAAATAGCTCAATATATGTGAATGATTTTCATTGCTTCTCATTTACAAATTGTACACGTTTATAAAGAGAAGGCATAGCAAAAATCAAGGAATGCGAACTTATGCCAACTTATCTATGCTTGCAAAAATCAAGGAATGCCAACTCATTTATAAGTTAATATGAAATTCAAAAAGATATCAAAAATATTTCATATCTTAACAAATCACGAGGTTTTGAGTTCGAGGTGGGTGCATATTGAAATTAGGATTCGAATCTTTTGACGGCAGATGATAATTCTCAGAGTTTAACATGTGGTTGGTAGATAGAGCCTCCCATATGCAACTCGTCCTACCCATGTTCAATGCATGTATCCAGCCCCCCAATTCCCAGGCACGCGTTGAGATTTTGGCCAACTATTTTTCACCACTTCCATCTTTTGATCTGCCAAGAAAGCTGTCGTTCCAAATTATGACGTCATGATCATCCCATTGCATTACTCTTACCCTGCAAAAATGGCGAAGCCGTATTCACATCTGGTGCAAACGACCTTGCCTAATACACTAATCGGAAACTAATGTGGTTTATGCTCATCTGATTGCCTATCCTTTTCTATGGTTTCTCTATCATACTTTTCCCTTCTTCTTTTTTTCAGGACTCATTTGAATCAGCAACAAAAGCACAAGAGCAAATTCTTATACATACTCAAGATCGGGACAATCACAAAAATATTCCCAAACCTATTACACTTATTCTAATTTGGTCTCGAGGATTTTGTGCTAATTTAATTCGAGATCCTTTTACATATGGTCGATTGAGTCCATCTGACTAATTTTGGTTATAAATCACTGATGTGGACGCTAGCTATCTTACGTGACATGATCGGCGCCAACATAAACATTTTAATAATACTTTGAATCTTTAAAAAAAAATTGGTTTTTTTTAATACTTTTATTTTCTCTAGGAGTGGATGCATAGGTGAAATAAACTCGGGTAGAATTGGTTTTGATATTATATTAGAAAGTCCAATCTAAAAACTTAAGTTAATTTGTTGAGAGATCACAAGCATATAGAGAGTATATCAACTCAAAATTAAGTAATGTAAGATATTTCTTCTTCTCTATTTTTTTTTTAATCTTTGTTACTTAGGAAACCGTACTTTCAAGTACCTTTTATCTCATCTATATACTTTTATTATTGAAAAGTTGTCACGTCAGAAATCATGTCCACATGACTAAGTACGTTAAAGATGAAGTTTACATGATTCCCCAAAAATAAAAGGCGAAAAAACTTGATTATACATTTTAGAAAGTCAACAAGTTACATTGCATGAGTTGGAACGGTTTTGATCTAGGGTTAATACTCTAAAAAACCCCAAACTGGTACACATGTGACAAATTTATCCCAAACTATTTTTTTTACCATGAAAAACTCCAAACTGGTACATATGTGACAAATTTACCCCGACTAACCATAAAAAATCATAAACTAGTACATTTATGACAAATTTACCCCAAACTAATTTATTCGACCATAAAAAACTCCAAACTGGTAAATTTGTGACAAATATACCCTCTGCTAAATTGGATTAATACAAAAAAAATCACAAAAATTGTAAATTGTGACAAATGAAGCATAAAATCCCAAATTGGTAAATCAATCTACTATCATGTGTCATTTAACTTAATAATTTGACAATAAAATTTAATAAAAGCTAACATAGGGTAAATTTGTCACAAGTGTACCAGTTTAGGGCAAATTTGTCAAAGGTGTACTAGTTTGAGGTTTTTGGTGGTCAAAAAAATAGTTTGGGGTAAATTTGTCACAGGGGTACCAGTTTGGGGTTTTTCAGGGTATTAACCCTTTGATCTATCTCTTGAGATTGTCCATCATGATGTTGCAAGTAGTGGATATGCATTACGCTGGATATGCATTATGTTTGAACTTGTCGTCGGACTGTGAGCATCAAATGTGCACGAGTTCATTCTTAATTCAACCTTTTACTTCAATCCCAATCAAAAGAGGATTTCTCAGAAATTTCATTGCTAGCACACTTCTAAAATTCTCAACCACTAGTCTTATTCTCAACCACACGTTGAGCCAGCCAATTGGTTTGACCCTTCTATAGATGGAAACCCTATCAATATCACGACCCAAAAGATACATAAAATTGATTTGCATTCATGCCGAGAAACAAAAATAAAAATAAAAATAAAAATAAAAATAAAAAACAAAGTTTGTGCAAAAGAAACCTAGCTTTGTCAGGGTGAGATGACGAAACTTTACATGAAATGTGATAAATTATAACATATACCTAAAAATTGCACTGAGCAACTTGAGAGCGATGATCCTTACTAGTCCACCCATAGTCCGGTAATGAATGCATGACATGTTTAATAAGCGTAAGGACACAAATTGTGTTAAGATAATCGATATTTGAAGACAAGCAATGATTCAAGGAAAACACGAGGTGCGAACTCAACCAAGATAATGAGCCAATTAATACTCTTCCAAACATAAGAACAAGACATACGCCTTGATGATTTAAGTGGTGGACTAGTGGTTGGGTCAAGTCAAGTATAGTGAAGTTTTCCGGATAACAAGACATACGCCTTGATGATTTAAGTGGTGGACTAGTGGTTGGGTCAGGTCAAGTCTAATTAAACTTTTCCGGATGGATCCAATACGAACTATTCCTTCACATGACTTTTGAATTTTTCCAAGCCTTTGAAATATCTTTGCCCCAACGCCGTACAGACATCTAATGTCAAATTTCAAACGAATACAAGTCAAGTCCACCGCCTTCTTTCCTCCTCTCTTTGCATTTTCCACATAGTTTTCACGTGCCATGTACATGCATTCAGGGCAAAATAAAGCCCATGCCCAACTTTTCTTCCTTTTCTCCCTCTATAAAAACCACTAGACCAACTCTCCAAAACCCCCATCACACCCAAGTCTCAATAACCATTGTCTTAAGCAATTGTTGTCTACATACACCATTCTCTCTTTCAAGAACACACCAGAAACGATCATCACCACCATCGTCATGTTGAACACACAGCTTCATCAATCCCCACCTGCCTCCCCAACCTTGATTCCATTAAGCAAGCCACCTAGCCAAGCCAACGGGGGGATCGCAATTTTACCAGCGCAGGCTGCACCTGCGCTCCAAAAGAGCCCTACAAATGCTCGAGTGGGGCTTGCATCGAGTACGATGGAAGCGATTGCCAGCCCGAGCACCATTGAGAAGTCTCTGTCGGTTAAAGCAGTAGTGACCGTGAAACACAGCGCCGGCGGAGTCTTCTCGGAACTCGGGATAAGCGGAGGGCTCGATACGATTACTGATTTGATGGGGAAGACGCTCCTCTTGGAGCTTGTTAGTGCAGAGCTTGACCCTAGTAAGTATTGAGCATTCAGTTGTGAACTAGAAATTTTTAACACAGCTTGAAACAGAAAGCAAGGAGTGAAATAGGCTGAATTTGATTGAAACGTATTCTTCTGCTTTTTGAAAATTTTGCGTTGATCACAATTTGACTTTTATTTGAAGTGAAACATTTGAAGTTTTGCAAAGTTTAAAAAGAGCGATATTCAGAATTTTATATGAATTTTTACCAATTTTTTAAAGAGTAAAATAGCTATTTCTAGGTTTGGAGAAAAAAGTCACAGAAGTACACAATTTGTTTATGACTTGCAACAAACAATGATGTTTGATTGTTTATTTCATAAGCATTCCCTCTATAAATTCTCCATGGAAGTAGGTTTGTACTAAAAGTTCTGATGCATGTTAGCCGATTATATGTGAGGGATAACATGTTAATGGAAGTGTAATTTTCTTGTCTTGTTACTAAGCCACATCACAAGACTATATATATACACATGTCTAGAAATCTTGATCAACGACTAATCTATGACTTAGAGAAGCTTTTCTAAATATCAAGCCAAATTGATTTACTATATGTACATAAAATCTTCAATCTATGATATAACATGAGGTTTGGGAATAGGTGCGAAATTAGTCATTAACATTTTGATTGTTCATCAATTGAGCTCTTAACATTTTATTTTGGTTAATTAAGTTCTTAATCTTTTTAAAAAGGTGCAACCAAGATAATCGGTATATATACAGTTCTTGACATATTACAGAACATATAGATATTAACCCTTACCCTTGCTATATTCAACCTTCCACCTAAGGTCGGGGAGGGAGGGAGGGAGAGAGAGAGAGAGATTGCCAGAATTATTCAGCTCCAAACCCGCAATTCGACGATCTTTTGTTAGATTCGCCGTATTTACTGTTCATGGCTTCATTTCAGCTTCCCAACACCGAAATATAGCCAACTGTAATTTCGTTCCTGCTATGATATTCAAAGTATCGATCTCCTGTATCCACGATAGTGAAGATTTAAACACGGTCCTGAATTTTAATTACAGAGACGGGACAAGAGAAGGGGACAATCAAAGGGTATGCGCACAAGAAGGGCCACAACGAGGAGGACGTGATGTACAGGTGCAACTTTGAGGTCGGAGAGGAGTTCGGGGAAGTCGGCGCGATCTTCGTGGAGAATGAGCACCACAAGGAGATGTACCTCAAGGACATCGTCCTCGATGGGTTCGCAGGCGGTCCTCTTAACATCACATGCAACTCATGGGTTCACTCCAAGTACGATAACCCAAAAAAGAGGGTCTTCTTCACCGATAAGGTTAGATCATACAAATAGCCACATAGCTTCCTACCTAGGGTTTTTTTGTCATTTTTCATGAGGTTATTACATATACTAAATAATCAAGACCATTTAGAGTTATGAATTATATAGATAAAAAAAAATTAGGTTTTTTACACACATATATATACTTGAGATGCAAGTTTAATCGCAATTAATTAGCTATAATCACCAAACATTGTACAAATTTTGGGTGATATTGATTCTTGAATTGACCCAAAGGCGACTGGTTAAACTAAGGTACAATGCATGTGAATGAAAAGCATTTAAGTTCAATCTCTTGACTCTCTCGCCCTCATAGTGTCCTTTTCAAAAAGAATCAGAAACAGCACGTGAAACTGGTGCCCTGTCGTCCGCCGGTCATAGATTGCGCATCGATTTCACGGGACTTGATTTTCACGCCAAAACCTCAAAACCAAATTCAGTTTAATTGACTAGAGAGAGGGTCGATCATCACTGTTTGAATTGAGTATTACTTAGATGGGTTTTATTTGGAACTTGATCGCTTTCGTCGCACGCTATTGCGCTGCAGTGCTATTTACCGGCTGAAACGCCAAGCGGGCTGAAGAGACTGAGAGAGGAGGAGCTGGCGATCCTGCGAGGGAACGGCCAAGGCGAGAGAAAGTCATATGACAGGATATACGATTACGATGTGTACAATGACCTCGGGAATCCGGACAGCGACGCGGATAAGAAGAGGCCGGTGCTTGGTGACAAAGAGCTCCCGTACCCTAGACGATGCCGGACTGGGCGCCCTCGGAGCAAGACTGGTGAGTCAAGAAATTATTGTTATTACATCATAATAATGATTAACGCAACGAAACTTTAGATTAGCCATTCCTCCCAATGAACGAATTGAATATTCACTTATAATATCAAGCAGATCCACAGTCGGAATCGAGGAGCGGGAGCATATATGTGCCTCGAGATGAACAGTTCTCGCCGATAAAGAACTTGACGTTCTCGGAGAAGACGGTGTACTCGGTGGTGCACGCGTTGGTGCCGTCGCTAGAGACAGCAATAGTCGACTCTAACCTGGGGTTCCCCTACTTCACTGCCATCGACGAGCTCTTCAACGAAGGCGTCAACTTGCCCGCGTTGAAGAAACAAGGCTTCCTCAAGGACCTCTTCCCCCGGCTCCTCAAAACCGTCACCGATGCCTCCGAGGATGTCTTGCGCTTCGAAACCCCCGAAACCATGATCCGTAAGCAAACTCCTTTTCCCTCTCCCTCTCTCATTCTCTCTTTATCGGTAGAAGTAATTTGTTCGGAGGAAAATACATTATTAGTCAATCATAGATCGAAAATTTGATATACTATTTATTATATATCTCCAAGATTTTTCATGCATAATAATTAGCTGTGTTTTTGCACTCTGCAGGAGACAGATTTTCTTGGTTTAGTGACGAAGAGTTTGCTCGTCAAACTCTAGCAGGAATTAATCCTTATGCGATCCAGTTGGTCACGGTAATAATTATATGTATTTGTACACATTTCAACTATATAATTGGCTCACATACACTTGATTTAGTTTAATGAAGACCAAAATTATTTGACAACATCATGTTGGGTATATGATTTCTATACTTAAATGGCATTAAACTATGTATTCAGGAATGGCCCTTGATGAGCGAGCTTGATCCTAAGATCTACGGTCCGCCCGAATCGGCCATCACGACAGATATTATCGAAAGAGAAATCAAGGGCTTCATGACAGTAAATGAGGTACGAGAATATTTCATTGACAAAGTATCATCTAATACAACCTATATGCACTCTAGGGCCGAGCGTAAACCTAACTCCGATGGCCCCAATTAATGAAATTTGACCTGAACCCCACCTTTTCGGTTCGGTTCAATTCGATTTTGTGCAGGCTATACAGCAGAAGAAGCTGTTCATGCTAGACTACCACGACTTGCTCTTACCGTACGTGAACAAAGTGAGGCAGCTCAAGGGAACAACCTTGTATGGGTCGAGGACGCTCTTCTTCTTGACCCCAGATGAGACGTTGAAGCCGCTCGCCATCGAGCTGACGCGGCCGCCAACTGACGATGAGAAGCCGCAATGGAAGCAGGTGTTCATCCCGTCGTGCCACTCCACCAGCATGTGGCTCTGGCGGCTCGCCAAGGCCCATGTCCTCGCCCACGACTCTGGATACCACCAGCTCGTCAGCCACTGGTAACAAAATAAGTTGATTACTTTTCGACAAGCAAAAAAAAAAAAAAAAAAAAAAATCATAGATCTATTGAGTAGAAGTATAATTGTGATGAAACAGGCAAATAAAATTTTCAAGAGAGAAGAATATAACTTTAAGAATTGTTTTCCACACATGGAGACACACATAGCATTGTGAGATCTAAGTATGTTGATAATTTTGTAATTGTTAAATGATTTGCATCTAAAACGTGATGTTATTACGAGAAGTACCTATTTGCATAAACGCTGATGGTGTAATTGCTGTTTCCATGGTTTCAACTTTTGCAGGTTGCGGACTCATTGTGCCACGGAGCCTTACATAATAGCGACAAATCGGCAACTGAGCGAGATGCACCCGATCTACAAGTTGCTACACCCACACTTCCGGTACACGATGGAGATCAATGCGCTGGCTCGCGGGTATCTGATCAATGGGGACGGCATCATTGAGACCACCTTCTCTCCCGGCAAGTATTCCATGGAGCTCAGCGCCGTCGCCTATGACAAGCAGTGGCAATTCGACTTGCAAGGCTTGCCCAATGACTTGATTAGCAGGTATTGCACATCAATTAATCAATTGGCATACCTCTTTTTCCCATTCTTAAAATTAGGGAAAGAGAAAAATATAACAATAGTTGACACATGGATTGTTTGGAAAATCGCTTTTCTGATTGGGTCAATGCTTGCCAGGGGGTTGGCAGTAAAGGACCCGACGGCACCGCATGGCCTCAAGCTAGCGATCGAGGACTACCCCTTCGCCAACGATGGCCTCCTCCTGTGGGACACCATCAAGGAGTGGGTCACCAACTACGTCTATCACTACTACCCCGACCCAAGCCGCATCGCCTGGGACAAGGAGCTCCAATCCTGGTGGACTGAGATCCGGACTGTCGGCCACGGCGACAAGAAAGACTCCCCTGGGTGGCCTGACCTCAAGACCTTGTCCGACCTCATCCACATTATCACAACCATGGTCTGGGTCGCCTCCGGCCACCATGCTGCCGTCAACTTCGGCCAGTACACCTATGGCGGCTACTTCCCAAACCGGCCCACCATTGCCAGAACCAAGATGCCTGTCGAGGACCCGACGGAAGGAGAGCTCAAGATGTTTTGGGACAAGCCTGAGGTCACGCTCCTCACATGCTTCCCATCGCAGATACAGGCGACCAAGGTGATGGCAATCCTCGACGTGTTGTCAAACCACTCGCCGGATGAGGAGTACCTGGGGCAAGATCCGGAACCAGCATGGAAGCAGGAGCCGGTGATAAACGCGGCGTTCGAGAGGTTCCATGGGAGGCTGAAGGAGCTTGAGGGCATCATGGACGCTAGGAACGCTGACCAAAGGTTTAAGAATCGGAATGGAGCCGGGACCGTGCCGTATGAGCTCTTGAAGCCGTTTTCGGAGCCTGGCGTGACCGGGAGGGGAGTTCCATACAGCATTTCCATTTGAGGAAACCACATTTGGCGGCGGTGGCCACGGTGGTTGCTGATAAAAACACCTTTCTTTTCATTTTGTAGAATAAGTGCGGCATATGCCGATGTTAATGTGATCATCCTAATTTGTGGACGACATTAATTCAATTTCTTGATTTAATTTGTCATTTGTTACCAATATCAAAGTACTTATGAATAAAAGATTAATTTCAGTTCTAGTCCTCTGTGAATTGCCAAAAAAAAAAAGTAGTAAGGGAAGATGTGCAAAGAACCTAATGTTCACCACACGTATCTTCTTCATAGATACCATCTTCCACTACTGTTGCATACCAATTCAGAATCTAAAAACTTGGGCAAACGGCCAGCTCGATAGGTTTGCTAAACATGCTACTTACCCACTAATTAGAGACTAGGGCATGCACTTCCTGCAATCAAATCAATGAAGGCAAAAAAATAAAGACGGAGTTATCATTGCTAGTATCACAAGCACGTAAGTCCAGTTCACATGTACTCTTGGATCAAGTCAGTTGCACGCGGTGCTCATCTCGTCGTGAACTGAGCTCACATGATCCAGATTTGCCTAACATGTATTTTCGGGATAGAAGGGCTATAAATGAACAACTTTGTATCGGTCTAAAAAGTGGCTATCGTTCTATTCGGCAAGTAGCCCCTAGTATTAATGAAAACAGAGCATCATCTTCATATCAAACACCAAAGCTCCTTTGGAAAAACATATGGAAACTCAAACTCGTTCCCAAAATCCGGCTTTTCCTTTGGTCATTATGCCAAAATGCGCTGCCCACTAAGGACAACCTCTTCCACAGACGCATCAGCTCAGATCCAGTTTGTAATCTATGCCCAGCTCAACAACCAGAAGCAATGGAACACCTATTTTTATACTGTCCATGGACATCCAAAGTTTGGTCTCATCCTCAAATCAACATTTGTATACTACCCACAGAAATCCATCGCATAGAGGCTTGGATTGCAAATCGATTTGAACAGAGAAACATCTTACATGGTACGGAGATTATCGCTACACCCTTATGACAAATTTGGAGGTGCGCAACAGGTCCATCTTCCGCCGGCAGAGTCTAGATCCCTCCTACGTTGTGGCTGCAGCACTCGCCCAAGCTCGAACAGCACGGGTTGCTTCTGTCCATGCGGCAGGATCAGCTCGAAGTAATCCAGATCCAGCCACAAATTAGAGGCCCCCCGATCCCGGAGTCCTAAAGATCAATATTGATGGGGCTTTTTAGCTAGGAAGCACCACAGGATCAATAGCATACCTCTGTCGCAATCATACAGGTAAATTGATCAAGGGCTTCTGTCACGCCCCGAACCTCGAGCGCTCGCGCATCCCACTGTGGTCGATCAAACATGTGACGTCTCCAGGCACTCATGGCCGACCCATTCATTTTCTTATACACATGCAGAAGCGTATTTCAAAACCCCTGATAATAAAATACGGGATAGAAAAGCACGGCACAAACCACAAAAGCATACTTTTATGAACACCAGGGTTTAGTTACAAAAACGAGTCTGGTCATCAATCTACAAAAAGTCGACTCTCAAAAAGGGCTGTCCTACGATAAACTAGTCGGGCACGATCTCCAATCCTTCAACTTCACCTCTGTAACTCCACAAGGCCAACTATAACGAACTGGCCGCTCCGTCCACTAAGGACCTGAAAATGTAAGCCCACAACGGGGTGAGACATTGTCTTAGCAAGTTCACCCCCTAAACCCCTATTAGAAAGGAAATACGCCCAAGGGTGGCCTAACCACACCACACAGAGGACTTACCTCGCCTCAGTTCCTTCTTGCAGGTTAGCACAATTCATATCACTCAATCATGTGCAGTAATACGAACTTAAACAACCGGAACACAATAACTTTCAGATAACCAACAACCACAGTGGTCCTGATTATAAGACCGAATCATTATGACACGTCCCATACCATGCCACACAATTCCGTCTCATAATCCGGCACGTTAACAACACTCAGCATGTGTTTCAATTATTATTCATTGCCACACATGAACATAGCTTACTCGCAGTTCGGCTATCTACTGACATTAATGCCAGGCATTGTCTCCCCACCTTAAAGGACAGCTTCGTCACTACGTTGACGGCGTTCCCAAAGGAGCATGGGCCCATAATCTACTGCAACCCGCATCCGTTGTATGGGGCATCCCATATAAGGGCAAGTCCAACTTAATAGTTCAGGACAATTCCTCTTAATTATCACACAACAAATTCATACTCGGCCTAGGACGCTTTACATTTCACTCAATGCTTCCATTTAAAATAGTGATCCCGGCCTCTTTTCTTCATATTAAAAATGTTCCAGAAATTATTCATGCGTGTGGGGGCACGTTAATTTCGAACTAGAAAACTAATATCTTATTTTCTCAAACCCCACTATTTAATATAATCCTTAAAATCCAATTTTGGTATCAAAATCCAACACTTGTGATTTTTTGATTAAAATCAATATTTTTCACAATTAACACTCAATTTACAATATCCACTCATCAAATTCATAATCTGAATACATAGCAGCGATCAACGAAATTCGAGAATTTAAGGTCTCGAATAATTTTCAGAATTTAATAAATAATTAATTTATTCCGAAATTAATTAAATAATAATATTTTAATCGTGTATATTATATATAAATGATTAAAATATTATTATTTAATTAATTCGAAAATTTTATTTAATCAAAAATAATTATTAAAGTCAAATCAAGGCTTATTCTAATATAACATCTACTTAGCCTTAATTATACAAACTTTAAATTAATCACACCCCTTAATCTAATCCACTCTTAAATAAATCCATCTACTAACCTAAACTCACTTAACTTAAACTAAGCACACCTAAAGTATCATTAACCCTCTAATCAAGGTTTAGGAGGCTAAACTCACCCGTTTAACAAACCGCTTGGTTCAAAACGACGGGGATGCAACAAGGACCGACTTTCCCCAAGGTGGGCCAAGCTTTCAGGGTCGAGAAGCCGGCCAAAACAGGCCTTAACCAAGCTAAATACCCACAAAAACCAGCTGTTGTTTGGGGCCAAGAAGGGGTGAATCCAGTGCCGGTTTGGATGGGAAATGGGTGGAGGAGCTACAGCGGTGCTGTGCAGCCAACGGTGGGGTCTCGCGGTGGTCGGAGGTGTGCTGGATGGTTCCGGCTGAACTTCACCAAATCTGAAATGGCTGCTAGAACAGAGGAGCTGGCGAGATGGAGGCGAAGACGGGCGGAGCAGCGGCGAGCAGCGACGGCGTGCGCACGAGGCTTGGATGGCGAGCGACGGCAAATGGCGACGGGCGGAGGCGTGCGGCTGCTCTAACAGTGCTGCTGGCTACTCCGACGTCTTCTCAGATCTGTTGGGACATCTAGCAATAGCTGGAGATGGAGGAGAGAGGGAGGCGGTGGCACGGGTGGTGGCGCGAGCAGATAGCGAGCAGCACGGCGGTGCAAACGCCAACGTAAGGCGGCGACAGCTACTCTGGCTTCGCTGGGTTCATCGAGCAGCAAGAAGAGGAAGAGAGAGTGGGTGCCAATGGGAGAGAGAGAGAGAGAAGGAGGAGGGGACCACTTTTCTCTCTCTTTGGTCTCTTAAACATGGCCCACCATGTGAGTTGTCTTCCACCAACATTTTCTAGACCATTTTACCCTCTTCTAGAAGCTCTAAGGGGTAAAAAATGTTGGGTGCATGGGGCATACGAATTTCTTACATTTCCCACTTCAATCTCAATCAATTTCAATCAATTCTCAACCAAACAAATCCAATTGAAGCCCAATTAAATCCTTTAAGGTGTCCTCATCCATCTTATGACTTTTCCCCGTCAATTTATCCAACTTGACGGCCAAAGATGCGATCAAAAGCGGTCCTCTAACTTTCCCGATCAAAAACGGCCTTACTTTGCTTTTTTACCAAAAATCTCGGTTTGTAGAAAAAAAATCTTCTGAGGATCAGTCGATGTTCCTAAAATGAATTGTGACACAACAGAACCCTCAATTTCTAAATTCGGGTTCGATTTCACGGTAAATTTCAATTTGGCGCGAATTTAGCGCATCCTAATCTGAAAGAACTAGTACGAGCACCTAGAGGGGGGTGAATAGGTGATCAAAAAGATTTTTGCTAAACGTAACAAGATAGATTAATTTTTATCGATTGATAGACTAAGAGATTGAAATCAATAATAGACGTATGAAGATGCGATATAAAGTAAAAGGATTAGGGATAGAGAATCAAGACTCCAAGTTTATAGTGGTTCGGCTTAAACCAAGCCTACGTCCATTCTCTCGCACTGACAGCCCACTGGCTGGATTTCACTAAGAATCAAAAGGAGAATTTATAGTCTCACGTCCTTGATTCCACAGTGTAGAGACTCTAGTACATTTCCTCAAGGTCTCACAAAAATTAAGTCTCTCTTTTGATTACAAGTATAGCTCGACGAATAAGATCGCAAAAGAACAAGGAGATTCAGACTTTGAAATTTTTCTATCGGGCACTCTTGAACAACTTGAATGTCTCCCTTATATACTTCTTTATGCCTTCAATACCGTTGGCACCTTCCAAAGAAGTTCTTCCAATCAACCCGTTGGACGTAATCAATTAGAGAGATCTCGAGCTATTCAAGGAAAATGACGATAGCTCATCAATCCTGCTTGCCCATACAATCAGGATCTCGGTTTCCATAAGTAGAACCTTCCAAGTATAATTCGCGGATCAAGAGGATCTAGATTACTCGAATACGAATAACAGATCTTGAAGTACTAACTCCAAATCGAGAGATCTTCTTCGATCGATAGAATCGAATCCTTAAAGAAATACTCAACTTAGGATAAGTCTTCTTCGACGGTCTAGAAACCGTCAATGAGGGTAGACTTTGAATCTTGAGTCGTGGTCCGCGGTCTTCAGACTTTGACGACAGAGTCTGCATGTCTTCACACCAGACTGATGGAAACGTTTTGTCAGCTTCAAAACATGTAAGGAAGTTTTCTCCAACAATCTCCCCATTTTTGATGGTGGCAAAACTTTCCTGCAAATTTGGATACTTATGACCTGCAAAACAATACTTTAAGCGTACATGGATATCTCATAAAAGATAAATGAGTTAGTATAAAGATAGTATCGAATCCGCATTCACGGAAAAGATTTAGTCCCGTAAAAACAACTATCTTTGCCATGAATATCAACATGCTTAGAATACGAAAGCAAGCATTTAAGCAATCCAAACCAGTCCAAACCAAATCACAACCAAAGTCATAACCAAACAACCAAAACAAAAGTAAAGTCCAAACAAAAATCAACAAAAATCAAACCAAAGTCAAAGTCAAATAAGTCAAATCTGCACTTCAGCTTCTCCCCCTTTTTCTCAACATTAAAAAGGTATAGAGAAAAAGAGAATAAAATTAAGATTGTCTTGGAATGCGAACAAGCTGGAAATCTTCCATCGACTGAACAATTCCTTCCAACCTTTTCAAATCCTCCTTCAATTGAGCCACTTCTTCACCCTTTGCTTGAACTTGAAGAGAAAGGGCATGAATTTGATCATGTAGAGAAACTAAAGAGGATTGTCATGCATTCTGCAACTTCTGAACTTCGCATCCCAGGGCATAAATTTGGCCTCGCATCTCCATAAGAATTTCAACCACTTTTCGAAAGTCTCGCCGAATTATCGGTCCGAGTGCTTGCTTCAAAGATGATCGGTTGAGGAGTATGTGCGGATGATGGCATTTCAGCATGATCATCCAGTTAGGAGATGAAACCTCATGATCTTCCTCGGAAATTGAGTGGCATATACATCTTCTCGGATCTCAGTGAACGACTAACATCTTCACTAGAAAAAGCAATTGAAGAAATATCTCTTTTCTCAGCAGCTCCCCCTGTTTCAGTGCCTTCGGGTGGAGAGAAGTACTCTTCATGCTCTGACTCTGCTTGTTCTCCTCTGCCCTCTTTTTCTTGAATTCTTTCTTCCTCTGCTTCTTTCCTCTTCGATTCCCTTTCTTCATTTCGCTGCTCTATTTCTTCTCTGTCTTGATCCTGTCTCTCCTCTGTCTCTGGAACAAAATGTTGAAGGTTCCTCAAGGCAAGAGTTGATATGGTGAGATCATCATTATCTTCTTCATCCTCCAAGATGAGTGCTCTTCTTTTCTTGGATGGAGCTATCATGGGCTCCTTCCCTTTCCTTTTTGCAGACATAGACGCTTGATGAGTCTTGACAGGGGTTTTCTCCTTAAATCGCTCCAAAGCCTTGTTCAGCTCCTTCAGTCGCATTTTGGAAACCATCTTCAGTCCCACCACCATTTGATCACAGGTTTGAACACACATAATTTTGGGAGGCTGAATATTAAGATGTCTGAACAGCTTAGTAACAAGTGCAGAATAAGGAAGTTGACCCTTGTCCTTCAGCATAGATTTGTACATGTGAAACAAGATAGTGTGCGGCAAAGAGAACTTTTTGCCAGCATTGATAGCATACATCAATTTTGCTTCTGAGTTGGAGACATCAGTCTTCGAAGTTGATTTGGGTCTAAGACAGTTTATCACGATCTTGTGAAGCAAAATATTTGAGGCATTCATCCTCAAGTACGAAATTCGTCCCTCTGCCATTCCATCTCGAACAAGCTCTACCGTCGCACGACCAACAGACACACTAATTGATTGAAATGCCCCTCGCTCTACTCCAATCACATCCGCCAATGTGTCCATATCAACGATATAATCCTGGTCTCGAACACTAAAAGATAATCTATTCGCATCCAAGAAACTTAGATTAGAATAGAAGTATGCAGTAAGTTCGGATAAGCCACCGTTGATTCGAGCAAAATTGTTCAAGTTGAAGAAGAGTGAATTTCTCTCTCAGCTTCACATTCAGAGAGTCAAGGAAATCAAAATCCACACTTCTTGGGTTGATTACCCCTCGCTTTAGTAACTTGAATAAAGTCGCTTGTGTTCCTCCGAGTGAAATAACTCAGTCCTTTTGCTTCGAAAATTTGCTGCAACACCCATTCTAGGCTTAAAATGAGTGTACATTTTATCATCATCATTTCCATCAGGCTAACTAAAACCTCCAACACGTGGATCACTTGGAACATTCGCAAATGCTCGATCTGCCGACCCCTCAGGAGCAATTCCCAAATGTTCCATCGTTCGCAAAAAATGAATTTCATTTTGATATCCTTTCTCTTTCAAAAATTCATCAATGAAATTCAATGCAGAACCTCCTTCCTTTAAAGCAGTGTACAGTTTGAAAACAAAAGCAGGCTTTAGAGTCCTTACAGGTTCGACATCCTCAATGATTTCTTCTTGTTGTTGCTGAACATTCTGTGGTCTAGACTGTGGAGAAAGGCTCGATTGAGAATGTCGTGGGCTCTGCTGTTGCCTTGGAGATTTTTCTTCCTCGGTGAGATCAAAATGCGTAGGACCCTCACGCATATGCTGTGGTCCCCTGCTTGCTATTCTTGAGGACTTTCTTTGGGAAGCCATTATCACAGTCTTTGAGAGATTCCAAACTCGATTCGTGAGAAAGATTTAAGCTTTGAGGAATAAACTAGAGAGTAATAGTAAGAAAGTAAAGTTCTGTGCTTCTAGGGTTTACGAAGAGGAAAACGAACAGTATATAAGGCGATCGAAATGGGGTATATGAATCGCCGTAAAAAGAAAAATAAAAAATGCCTTTTCAAAAAATAACTGCCTTTTTGAAAAGATAAATAAATAACTGTTATTTCAAAAAGTATCCTCTTTTTCGAAAAGGAATGATTGCAATAATCATGAAAATTTGGGAAGATAACATCAATCAATTACTGATTAATCGATGAACGTACGTTTTCGAGATTTTATTCATGAGATAAACTTCTAAAAATAACTTACAGTTGTGAATCTTGATCTTCTGAGTCTGAATGTCTTTAGTCTTTAAGAGATAAGATATTGAGTCTTGAACGTATAGACTCAAATGAACTTTTCTCAAGCGGCTTTGTGAATATGTCTGCTAGTTGATTCTTTGAGTCGATAAACTGTATCAGGACTTCTCCACTTTGCACATGATCTCTAATAAAATGATGTTTAATCTCTATATGCTTTGCTCTTGAATGAAGAATTGGATTCTTTGTGAAATTAATTGCACTGGTGTTGTCGCATTTGATCTCGGTGCAAGAGTCTTCGATGCCAAAGTCTCGTAGTTATTGTTTTATCCATAGTATTTGAGAACAACAGCTTCCAAGAGCTACATATTCTGCTTCTGCTCTTGAAAGTGCTACGGTACTTTGCTTCCTTGAAAACCAAGATACTGCCCTGTTGCCAAGTAATTGACAAGTGTCGGATGTGCTCTTTCTATCAACTCTGATCTGCGTCTGAATAGCCAAGGAGAATAAAGTCTCCTTCCTTGGGATACCATAGACCAAGATCAGCAGTAGTTGCAACATATTTGATGATGCGTTTTGCTGCGCTTAGATGTGATTCTTTGAGATCTGATTGAAATCTAGCACAAATGCAAACACTAAACAAAATGTCAGGTCTAGATGCAGTAAGATAAAGAAGTGAACCAACAATAGTCCTGTATAATTTTTGGTCGACTTTCTTCCCTCCTTCATCTTTGTCTAGCTTCAGCGAACTTGACATTGGTATATCAATCTTTTTGCAATTTTCCAATCCGAACTTTTTAACAAGTTCTTTTGCATTTTCTCTTCATGAATGAAAATTCTTTCTTTCAGTTGTTTCACTTGTAAGCCAAGAAAGAAGGATAGTTCACCCATCATACTCATCTCAAATTCATCCTGCATAGACTTAGAAAATTTCTTGCACAGACTT
The DNA here is from genome assembly GCA_017140595.1 of Eucalyptus curtisii. NCBI lineage: Eukaryota > Viridiplantae > Streptophyta > Magnoliopsida > Myrtales > Myrtaceae > Eucalyptus > Eucalyptus curtisii. The sequence continues at coordinate 6,988,663 of CM029503.1, forward strand.
TCGTTAGGTGATCCAAAAATAATGTCATCAACATATATTTGAACAAGTAAAAAGTTTTTACCTTCCCTTTTGATGAATAAGGTAGTGTCTACTTTACCTTTAATGAAACCACTTTGAATTAAAAAGTTGCTTAACCTTTCATATCAAGCTCGAGGAACTTGTTTTAATCCATATAGCGCCTTTTTCAGTCTGAACACACAGTCTGGTTTTTTTGGATCTTCAAATCCAGGAGGTTGTTCCACATAGACTTCTTCTTGAATAAATCCATTCAGGAATGCACTTTTGACACCCATTTGGAATAACCTGAAATTCTTATAGCAAGCAAAAGCAAGTAATAATCTAATTGCTTCTACCCTTGCTACAGGAGCGTAAGTCTTGTCATAGTCTATCCCTTCTTCTTGCGTATATCCTTTAGCCATGAGTCTTGCCTTGTTCTTTGTCACTTTTTCTTTTTCATCCACTTTGTTCCTGAAAACCCATTTAGCTCCAATAATAGATTTACCTTTTGGTCTAGGAGTTAATTCCCAAACATTGTTGATGCTGAATTGTCTGAGTTCTTCTTGCATTGCTTCAATCCAGCTTTCGTCAGCTAAGGCTTCTTCTATATTTTTGGGTTCTATTTCAGAAACAAGTGCCACAGCACTAGACTCTTCTCGCCTTTTGGATCTAGTACGAATCCCCTCATTAATATCACCAATAATGAGTTCTTCGGGATAACTAGACTTATGCTTCCAGTTACTAGACAGTCTGACAGGTTGTTGATCTTTTTCTTGAGTTGATCCTTCAACATCAATTCGTTATTCTTCTACTGGGATCTAAACTGTTTCAGGGGAGGTAGACCTTGTAGAGTCTGGAGCATGTTCAGATTCTTCAGTCTGAATCGGTTGAATTTGTGGAGAGTCTTGAAATTTAATGTTCATTGATTCTTCCACAGTCTGAGTCTTCTTGTTGAATACTCTGTAAGCTTTGCTTGAAGTTGAGTATCCAAGAAAGAATCATTCGTCCGATTTTTCTTCAAACTTACCAACTCGATCATTTGCATTTGCATTTTTCAGAATAAAGCATTTACAACCAAATACTTGAAAATACGAAACAATTGGCTTCTTTCCTTTGAAAAGCTCATAAGGAGTTTTCTCAAGAATTGGCCTTAAAAATACTCTGTTAATAATATAACAGGCTGTAGAAATAGCTTCAGCCCAAAAACGTGAAGAAATATTACTTTCAACTAAAAGAGTCCTTGCCATTTCTTGTAAAGATCTATTCTTCCTTTCCACAACCCCATTTTGTTCTAGTGTGTATGGAGAGGAGAATTTATGCTGAAAACCAGATTCATCACAAAATTTAGCAAAGTCTTGATTTTCAAACTTACCTCCATGGTTTGTACAAATACTTGAAATAATATAACCTTTTTCATTCTGACCTTTCTTATCAAATTTAGAAAAATGAGAGAAAGTCTCAGACTTACTTGCAAGAAAGTAGACCCAAGTAAATCATGAAAAATCATCCACTATTACTAGGCAAAACCTTTTTCCACCAATGCTTTGAGTTCTTGTTGGTCCAAAGAGATCCATATGCAAGAGCCGCAAGCACGACACGATTAGTGGAAACTTGATTTATTGGTTTAAAGGAATTTCTAACCTGTTTTCCCAATACACATGGTGTGCATAAATCAGACTTTTGGTAATTGAGATTGGATAGTCCTCGAACAAGCTTTTTGGAGGAGATTTTGGTAATTTGCTTCATGTTGATATGGCCAAACTTTCGGTGCCATAGATTTGCTTCATCTTGTACTGATATTAAGCATTGTGATCTTTCTTGATTCACATCCAAAAGATAGATATTTCCATGTCTATGCCTAGTAAAAGATTGAGAGAAGTCTTTACTGGTTCCTGAACATATTCCTTCTTGGAAGTTGATCTTGAATCCAGTATCACACAATTGGCTTATGCTGGATAGATTGTAATTCAATCCTTCCACCAAGGAGACATTATTGATTGTTAGACTTCCAATTTTTACTATTCCGCGACCAATAATCATTCCTTTGCTGTTACCACCAAAAGAAACTTTCCATCCATCTATTTGGACAAGTTTTATAAAGCAACTTGAATCTCCTGTCATATGTCTTGAGCAGCCACTATCCAAATACAATTTGATCTTCCTTTTGATAATGACCTGCAATTAAGAGAAAATTCAAGCTTTCTTTTGGTACCCACATCTTCTTGGGTCCGGTGGAGTTAGTGCAATAAACAGTCTTTGCCCAATCTCTTTTAACATGTCTCCAAACCATAGGGCATTCTTTCTCAAAGTGTTATGAGCTTTGACACTTTGAACATTTGAGAGCATTTCGGCCAACAAGTTTTTACAAAGACTTTCTGAAATTGATTTTTATAAACAGCTTTCGTAGGTCTTTGTTTGATTCTTTCCTTTACCTTTGGAAAATCAATTAGAGGAATGGTTTCAAAGATCATTCCCAAGCCTGATTTGTTAAAGTAAGGTCTTTGTACTTGAAAGAATCTTTTCTAATTTCTCGATCCTACGAAAACTTCTTTGAAATGCTTGAAATGTCATTTTTTAAATGGGTGTTTTCTTTTGAAAGAGAGTCTGAGTTTTCTTTTAAAATGATAAAGTCTTTATCTAAATTTTCAAATTTTTCTTTCCAAGATTTTTCCTGTTGCCTCAAAGTAGAATTCTCCATTTTTAATTCGGAGATCCTCTTAAGAGAGGTTTTGAGGCTAAGACATAGTTCATCAATATATTTTGAGACTTTAATAGGAATTTTTAGATTACTTACCTCAATTTCACTGTCTGAGTCTGAGTTTGAGTCTGTATCTATCTCGAGGTTTGAGTCTGAATCCGATTTTGCCATTAAACAGATATTGGCATAATCATCATCACTTTCTTCACACTCAGTATTACTCCATGTTTCTGATTTGAGAGTCTTTCTGTATTTCTCAGTCTTTCATTTCCTTTCTTTAATAAAGGACAGTTGGGTCTGATATGCCTCTTTTTCTTACATTCGAAGCAAGTCACGTCTTTGTTGGAATCATCATCTTCAGTTGATTTGTTCTGAAATCTTTGAGTACTTTGTCTTTTCCAATTGAATTTTCTTCCCTTTTTGTTCAGCTTTCTGAACCTCTTTATCATAAGTGCTAGTTCTTCATCATCTAAATCTTCTTCGAAGTCTGTAGCATCAGAATAATCGTTAGACTTTAAAGCAATAGACTTCTTACCTTTAGAGTCTTCATCATCGTTGGTGTGCTCCACTTCGTAAGACTGAAGTGTTCCAATCAATTTATCTACAGAAAGTGGTGCAATCCTTTGCGTTTCCCTTATTGAAGTCTTTATATAATTCCAGTCCTTAGAGAGTCCACGCAGCAGTTTGTTGACCTTCATTTGTCCTGAGATTGGATGTCCCTGATATTCTAGACCATCCACAATTTCAGTAAAATGGCTAAACATATCAGTGATTGATTCTCCTGATCTCATTTTGAAGACTTCATATTGTCCCAAGAGAATATTGATCCTTGTCTCTTTCACTCGATCAGTTTCTTCATAGGTAATGTGCAGCTTATCCTAGACTTCTTTTGCTGTTTCACAAGAAGATATTATGTTATACTCAGTAGGAGATAAAGCACAATATAAAGAGTGAATAGCTTTAGCATCAAGAGCTTGTCTCTTGGTTTTTTCTTCTTGTGTCATCTCGATAGGAACAGCAACCTCTTTTCCTCTCTCTCGATGCTTGATGCAAGTAGGGAATGATTCCTTTTTCTACCACTTCCCATTCCAAGGGATCTTTCGATCTTAGGAATGCTTTCATCTTGTTTTTCCATATGCTGTCCTTCAACCAACCCTATAGGCAACATACTAACCATAGATCTTTAACTCAGAAGTAAAAACACTTCAAATAACTGAGTACACAAGCTCTGATACCAATTGAAAGAACTAGTACGAGCACCTAGAGGGGGTTGAATAGGTGATCAAAAAGAATTTTGCTAATCGTAACAAGATAGATTAATTTTTATCGATTGATAGACTAAGAGATTGAAATCAATAATAGACGTATGAATATGCGATATAAAGTAAAATGATTAGGGATAGAGAATCAAGGCTCTAAGTTTATAGTGGTTCAGCTTAAACCAAGCCTACGTCCACTCTCCCGCACTGACAGCCCACTGGCTGGATTTCACTAAAAATCAAAAGGAGAATTTACAGTCTCACATCCTTGATTCCACAGTGTAAAGACTCTAGTACACTTCCTCAAGGTCTCACAAAAATTAAGTCTCTCTTTTGATTACAAGTATAGCTCGGTGAATAAGATCGCAAAAGAACAAGGAGATTCAGACTTTGAAATTTTTCTATCGGGCACTCTTGAACAACTTGAATGTCTCCCTTATATACTTCTTTATGCCTTCAATACCGTTGGCACCTTCCAAAGAAGTTCTTCCAATCAACCAGTTGGACAGAATCAATTAGAGAGATCTCGAGCTATTCAAGGAAAATGACGATATCCCATCAATCCTGCTCGCCCATACAATTAGGATCTCGGTTTCCATAAGTAGAACCTTCCAAGTATAATTCGCGGATCAAGAGGATCTAGATTACTCAAATACGAATAACAGATCTTGAAGTGTTAACTCCAGCCGAGAGATCTTCTTCAGTCGATAGAATCGAATCCTTAAAGAAATACTCAACTTAGGATAAGTCTTCTTCGACGGTCTAGAAACTATCAATGATGGTAGACTTTGAATCTTGAGTCTGGTGGTCTAGCGGTCTTCAGACTTTGACGACAGAGTCTGCATGTCTTCAGACCAGACTGATGGAAACGTTTTGTCAGCTTCAAATCATGTAAGGAAGTTTTCTCCAACATAAACTACCGAGTAGCTTTTAGGAATTTTCGTGCATTTGACCTGTGGTTAATTATTTTCAAGCCACAAAGTACATCTTCGACACATTGGTGACTCTCGGTTGTCGTAGAAATCTCAAGCTTTCAAATACGGACATAGGTACCAAAACGACATAAGAATCGGTCTAATGCTAATCGACAATAATTGTGCAATTAGGTGGAATCACCCACACTTAATCACATACCTTTGTCGAGTCGGCCTATCTCCGATTTCTAATCGATCTTACTATGTCGTAATGATCTCTTACAGATTTGCATGGTCGAGCAGTCGTTTCCTGGTCGAATTCTCAAGTCTGATGCGTTAAAATCCCTTAACGGTTTCACCTGATAGACTAGTTATCCCATGAGTGATCAGTTCAGGAAAAAAAACTATAAACGCATCGATGAAATGCCTGACTATTTCGATCGAAATCAGAACCTGAAATTCAGGATGCCACGGCTTCACCAGAGACATACCTGCTTCCTCGGCGTTGCAGGTGGAGATCCAGGCGCTGAGCTTAACCCTACACCACCTGTTGCAAACCAACAAGACTCAGGATCCCCTTCTCATTGAGTCGGATTGTCTCGCGATGGTTGAAGCAGTGCAAAATCTTCAGGCAACGCCATGGGAGGTCAGATCGCTGCTCGGCAAAGTCGCCGCTCTCCTCCCCTGTTTCCATCGTCTTCTAGTTAGGTTTTGCAAACGCCAAGCAAATTTTGCTGCGGATTGGGTTGCTAATGCCCATAACCATGGCTCTTTGTCTCCAAATTGGGCCGTTTCGCCCCCCCTTTGTTGGACCTTCTTTTTTCAGACGCTATTGAAGCGGATTGTACTGCTTCTTTCTACTAAATGAAATGTATCTTTTCGACCAAAAAAAAAACGCCCAAATCAATTTTTATTTTGATCAGAGAGTACTGCAGTCTACTCTTTTTAGGAGATTTAAGCAAAGGGCAAACTTGATCTGAACCTAAGAGGAACTTCGTAAATTCAACTGAGTCAGAACTAGCGTTGCCCTATAGGACGGTTAGCATCCATGTTAGTGATTTCTGCCCTAAATTGGCTGGATGGACTGAATTGATACCGATGTGAAAAAGATTTAGGACTAAATCAGTCCAATTGAAAGGTTTATGACTAAATTGGTAATGATACAATAAATTTAGGACTTTTTTGATACTTTTCCCAAGACAAAAGGCATGCACTGCCTTCAAGCAAATTGATGATGGTAAAAATTAAATGGATTACATGGAATTATTAACGCCTACATCACACAAGTCCAATTCCCATGCACTTTTACATTAGGTGGGTTCCCGTCATCATATCCGATTATGGGCCAATTAAGATATATTAACTATTTCACACAATATCAATTCTTTGACGTGAGACTCTTCTAATATGATTTACATGTACATCTCAATATAAGGTGATTGGCTAGAGTTTGACCATTACAGATAGAAAGATGAGGACTAAAATCAGGCAAATCATCCATAACCAAATAGCTAGGAGTTTCTTGCCTAAACATTTTTCTCTCATTTTTCTTGAACACTTACTCACTTAAGCATCAGACAGTCCTACCAAGAAAATCCTAGGGGACTTTCTTGTTTTTGATGCACAATGGTACAATGTAGAAGAAGATCAATCTAGTTTGAAGCTCGTCAACATAAATCCTTTTCTGGTTCTTTTACATGAAACACAATCGATAAAACCAATTTCTTTCCACGAGTAGACTTGAGATTATATCATGAGTGTGCTTACTAAGGTGCTTTTTTTTTTTTTTTTGCGAAAATCCTTTTATTGAAAAACATTTTTTGATGTTTGGATTGCTAAAAAAAAAAGAATTCATATAAGATACTTTCAAAGTCAATGAAAAATCTATACTTGGATTCAAGAAAATGCCTTCCTCTTTAAAAATAAAAAATCAATGTCCATAATACGAGTAGATATCGACGTTTGCACTAGAGTTTTCACGCTCGAGCAAGAAAACTTCGATGCCTATGCCACAGGACAGTGCCTAAGCCTAGGTCCTCAACGATCATGCCTGAGTACTTAGTTACTACACCCAAGTCACGGCATTTGGGTCTGAGTTGATCGAGGCCGAGCTACGTTACTTCGTAGTGACGCCCAGGTCTACAAAGGGTAGGCTCAAAACCATAAGGCCCATGCCTAGATACTCAACTTCTGCGGCCATGTAACCAACACTAGGACCCATGTCTCTTGAGGCCAACTTAGTACACTAGTGCCCATGCTTAGGTCTCCAATACCATGCACGAGAGTCCGATGCCTATGCCCAAATCCCCGACAGCCATTTCTCGTTATTATGGCTAAATATGTAGTGCAAAGGGAGGTGAATAGGTTAATAATCAAAACTTGATGTATTCTTGTAGAATTATCAAGGTGAAGTTTGATATGCGAAAATTTAACATATAATATATATATATATATATATATATATATATATATATATATATGTTAGTATGAGATAGATATGGAAACAAGTAAAGAGATAGAAGATAGTGCATGCATATCTTATCATCTTTGTAGTTTAGACCAAATCTATGTCTATTCTCCCACACTAATAACAGCTACCAAGTGATTAAAATGCACAATTAATATTGTGAGAGGTTCTAGTATAGCCTCTACTACTTCCATTCGAAACTGGTAAATCACACTACCAAATCCCAAGCACTACTACAACTCCTTCAATTCTCTAAAGAGATTAAAATCAATATAAAAAGAAAAAAACACTCTCTATAAATAAAACTCTCACTCAATAAGTCAACAAGAGTATATTTATATCAAACAGTAAAGCTTTCTTAGTTCATAGTTGCTCTCGTGATTCGTGTCTTCTTTACCATTCGTTAACCTTATTACGTAGTCTTCAATATCAAACTAATCGGTGGATAATCTTCAAGATAGTCAATTTAGCCATTAAAGATAAACAACATAATCACTGGGAGATCTAGTCACTCACACAATTAAATCTTCCTGAAAAGTTGGATGGAATTCAGATCCCACAAAGTTGTATGGAATGTAGTATGTTCACCAAAAAAGGAGGGAGGACTAGGCCTGCTCGATCTGAAACTCTAGAATAAAGTGTTGATGGGATGCATGCTTTGGAGCCTCATCAATATTTCGTCCTCATCCCTGTGGAGTACTTGGGTTCATTATATTAAATGTAGAGGTACTCCCATTATGCAACTCGACATAAAAGAGCAGTATGGCTTAGAGTTGGCGATATATTCTCAAGCTTAGACTTGCTCTAATGCCTATTATCTTGAGCCAAACATATTGTTGCAAAGACATATACAAGAAATTCAGACAAGAGGGATCAGCCGTAGACTAGTATTAATTAGTTTGGACCAATGGTATTAGCAAGCATAATTTTATTGGTTGGCTTGTTTGTTGAGAAAGGTTACCAATAGCAGTAGCCATATCACAATGGCTACCTTTAGTAAATACTAAGTATAACTTTTGTATGACTGATATAGAAGATAGAAACCACTTATTCTTTGAGTGCCTTCGGATAAGTAGTGTATGGCATAGTATTTTGGCACAAAATGAAACTTGGTGTTAAGTAAGAGGTTGGAACTTAGAACTTCATTAGATGATCGGGGCCACCAAGGGCAAAACCTTGGAGGCAAGACTTTTCAAGCTGTTTTTCTTAGCGATAATCTATTGCATATGGATGGAACGCAATCGCAAATGGTTTCAAAACATGTCGATTAAGCCTCATCTTTTGTTGGCTAGGATTTGAAAGGTTGTAAGAGGTAGGGTGTCACTTGACTAAAAGTGCAGGCCTTTTAAAGCAAATGTTTTATTGGCTACTATATGGAGAATTTCTTCCTCCATCTTTTTGCATACTGAGTTTATGTGAAAAGTTAGGGGATTCCCCTAAACTTTTGTACCTTATCTAATTAATGATATCCACATATTTACAAAAAAAAAAAAAATCTTCTCTAAATGGTGTAGTTTCCATAAACAAAGTTGCTTATATTAGGAAATATACATTTCACTGTAGTGATTGATGATCGATTGGATTCTCCTTTGTGTTTCTCTTCTAGAGTTCCAAGCAGTGGCTTGTTGTAAATATTCCAAAAGACTTAGATTAATAGTCAAAGGAATATATGAGTCTTCAAGTCATAATGTGTCATCATGTGATATGCATGATCTTCTTGAGTGATATAGAGAGTTGCTCATATTAGTGATCCATGAGTCTATGTAAGCTTCCTGATGGTAGTTGACTTATGTACTATTTTCCATATGATCTTCCTGAGTAAATTGGTGATTAGGGCTCCATAGAATAGTTTACCTTACGGTACCTCCAAGTCTCCTTGAACTTTCCATTTTGCGGACTTGTTTACCCTCCATTAAGGTCCTTCTAGTCTTCACTAGTCTTTCCACTTTGTACTTTGGAACTAATCAATGGTGATAGATCATACTTATATCAACGTTACCTGAAACAAAGACAATGTCTACATTCATCGAGTAGTAACACAAATTAAACGGTTTTGTCAATTCAAAATATCATAGGAGGTTTTTTCAATACTAGGTACTTGGCTCCCATAACCTAATCATTGGTGCTAAGCCCTAGGTCCAATGGACCGAGTTGACTGAGGTTGTGCTCTGGTCCTTTGAGGTAAGGCCCAAGACCCTAGTGTTTGTAATAAGGCCCCCAACGGTCGTGCCTAATAATTTGGCTCCCAATAATGGCTCTAATGAAAGTCAGAAAAAGTAGAATTGGAATAGAGTCTGACTTGGAGCGGACTCCGATTACGTGATGAAGTTCAAGAAGCCAAGGTACAAGAGCAAAGAGAATGCAAATATATAAGGCATGATGCAATTTGAATCAATAATCAGAGTTGGTAGATCTAAGGCTTGAGCTTGATGTTGTGATGGAGCTCGAGCCCTCCATATCTGAGGCCTCGAGCTCGACATAGTGGGATAGGTTGAGTACTTCAGATATGGTGTTCAAGCTTAATGTTGCGGTGGAGCTCGAGGTTGTCTAGCTTGGTCGATATCTTGCAATCGCCAAGCTTGATGACAAATAGCAAGGGGAAGGGCATGCGGTGACAATGGCAAATGACAAAGACCTCCTAAGCAAAGTGAGGATAAAAAAATTTGAGGAAAAAAATAAGAAGATGAACGGTTGTTTACATAAATAAATAAATAAAAAATAGTCAATGTTTTGTAATCGTCAAATAATTAAGTTTGACCATCAGCTCTGATACTATTTATTGGGAGTGTGCAGCAAAAGTCCAATACCTTAACCTAAGCAGATTGTCAATAGAGAGCCCAAATTCGAGCTCGTTAATATATCCAGTTATATTCATCTTTACTTGAAAGTTTAAGCAAATGAGTTATGGGCCAACTATGATATATTAACTACTTTATACTATGTTAATTCTTCGATGTAGGATTTCTCTAACACAATGCACTCACACTGTATCCTAATAATCTCTACTTCACATGTGAGCTTACTGTTGCTCACAGGTATCTTTCTAGCCCAACTTTATCGCTACGAAACCACGTTACTATACCACAACGCCCACCTACCCAAAAATCGTAACCATCAACTCTGATATTATTTGTTGGGAGTGCGTAGCCAAAGTCTGAGTTCGTTAATATATCCGGTTTGATCAACTTTCACTTAAAAACTTAAGTCAATAAGTTATGGCCCAACTAAGATGTACTAACTATTCCACACCACATCAATTCTTTGATGTGTGACTTTTCTAACACAACTCACTCATATGTGTATCCTAACAATCTCACCCTCACATGTGAGTTCAGTGTTAGGCACATTCCCCCTTAATTCAGATATTCTTCTGCACCAACTTTTGGGCCTACGTTACTACACCACAACACCTACCTAGGCAGAAACCGCAACCATCAACTCTAATACTATTTGTTGGAAGCGTGCAGTAGAAATCTAATACATTAACCTAAAGAGATCGTCAAGGAGGAATCCAAATTCGAGCCCATTAATATATCTAATTAGACCCACATTCACTCAAAAGTTTAATTCAATGAATTATCAGTCAACTATGATATATTAACTGCTCTACATCATGTTAATTATTCGATATGAGATTTTTCTAATACAACTCACTCATATGTGTATTCTAAATATATTTTCATATCCCAAATCATCACACAGCCCATTTCCACACACAAAAAAAAAAAAAAAAAAAGAGCCAAGAATCGACTTTGTGAAGAGTTTTTCACCATTTGGCTAAAATAACACGTAAATGATTAGCGAAAACTAGATTGTCTGGTTAGCAATTTCTGACAAAAATTGGCAAGAATGACTAAAATTTCATACAAAAGTTTGAAATCATATTGGAACAATTAAAATGTTTAAAATTAAAAAGTTTAGGACTGAATTTGTAATTTTCCAATCAAAGCGCGCTAACTCTCTAAAGCCGAGTAAAATGCAAAGCCTTCATCTAAAACGCGGCAGCACGCCTCCAATTTCACCGTGGATTTCTCATTTATGTCGTGCGTTGGGTGGTGGGCCCAAAAAAAACTTGCGCAAACGTTCCTGAGATTGCAATCTCTTCGCGTTGACAAAATTTTTTGCGATAACTAATGTAAAAAATAAAAAAAAGGCGTGGCTTTGACTCAGGGACGTTGTCCGGAAATGATTCCTTGTGAACACTGAACAGTACTATGAATAATTTAAAAAGTGTTTTTAGAGCTCGTATTGCTCACGAAAATATATAAAAGTGTCGTAATCCATAAAAATGTTCAGATATAAATTATCGTTGAAAATAAAATATATATTTTATGTTTTTTTGGTCGAAAAATTAAAACATAGTTGATTAACTAATCATTCTAAATGATATAAGCGATAACTCTTAAGTTAGCTTTACAGAGACGAAGGAAACTTAAAAACCAATGCTTCGCTGAGTAATGTTTTATAGAGCCGCCCATATGCAACTCGAGCTACCCAATATGCAACTCTGTGCTCGCGTTGAGATTTTGGCCAACTATTTTTCACCACTTCCGTCTTTTGGTCTGCCGATAAAGAAGTCGGTCCAAATTCTGACGTCATAATCATCCCATGCATTGCCCTTATTCTACCATAAAAAAAGTGAAAAAATTGTAAAAGCGTACTCATATCTAATGCAAACGACCTTGGCCTAACGCATCAATTGGAAATTAATGCGGTTCATTCTCATCTAATTCCCTCTTTCCATTCTATAGGTTTCTCAGTCAAAATTTTCTCTTCAAGTCAGAAATCTTTTGAGTCAGCAACAAAAGCACAAGTGCCAATTTCTGTACACGTTCAAGAATCCGTGCACCCATCGGCTAGATCCTAATGACCACCCACAATTCTTTGACTATCTACATCGATCTTCTTCTGAACTTCTTAGCAATTCATCAACCTCCCTCAAACAGCCCTCTCCAAAAGTCGAAAGCTTCCGAACAACTCGATCATGCAAAGAATTATTTGTCTCAACAGCCCCACAAAGGCTAGATTGAATCTCAACCAAAGCATACAGTCCTAGTCAGACCGCCAACACGAGTAGTGATCTTGTATAGCTTCAGGAACTTTGGCATGGAAAGCAGAATCATATACCACGCTGCTACTGAACCCACGGAATTGTATATAAAGAGCTTATAAATCCCATAATCAAATTATGCGGGATATTTCAATGTCATTTTTCTCGTGCAAGCCGGATTAGGAATGGCATGTGGAATTAAATGATCGGAGTGGATGCACACGTGAAGTTCAACCCAAAAACTTGAGTCAATATATGGAGAAAGATCGTGTATATAAAAAGAGCATGTAAATTCATAATCGAGTAATGTAATATATTTCAATGGACATAAAAGCGCAAATAAATGCTAACCACCATGCCACACATAGTTGATTGTCCACTCCCATAATATGCTTGATGCAGCTAAAAGTCATTAAGCATATTGTTAGAGATTTTCACGTGGTCGGTCCACCACTTGTCCCGGTCGGAATCATCACGGAGTGAATAGTTTCAAAAATTAGGTGCTTGATTTTTACTTTCCATAGCTCTTTGAACTGAAAAAAATTAGATTTTGTTTGCATGGTTCACGTTTGTATTGGAAGCACGTGATTCATGGTCCGAAATTCAAAAATCCACGACACTCCACTTATGTTTAATTGTCGTATTTTCCTATTTAGAGAATATTCCCATAAAATTGAAAGCTTTCGTATAGTTCCAATGGAAAACCCAAGATTTAGATTATGGTTTGCAAAGTAGGAACGGTATTTGATACGCGAGTGCAAACCTATGTGTTTTTTCGTATTTATCCCAAAATTCAAAAATCTTAATGGAAGAAGACTACACTCATCTAATGATCCCTAAAATCCCTTAAGCGATGTGAAATAAAACATTGATTTATTATTTACCTTAACAACATATCCCCTAAAAAAAATCATAACACTATGCGTCAGAGCCCATTGCCAAGATGAGTGTCTTGTCAGAGACGTGGCACCTTTAATATCATATCCCTTACATGTATTCAAGAGTAAAAATGTCAATCGCTTCAATCTATGCGTATCACTGTATAATATATTCTCCACTTTTATAGATGGGTCTTTACTTATAAATCACTCAAGAAAATCTCTTCCGGTTGACGTGAGACTTATAATGTCGCAAAAGTCTCTCAATTAAAGTACGGACAGAAACCATATCAAAGAATGGGATTGAAATTGAAAAAACGAGGAGCCACATGCGTGAAAAAAATGTGTGGCGTGCAGGTTGGAAATCCTGATTTAAAAAAAAAAAAAAAAAAAAAAAAAAAAAAAAAAAAAAAAAAAGAACAATCCATTAGAAAATAGATCACTACATGAATACAAGAACGATTGAAACTTGATACTCAATTGACAATAACATGTTGCCATCTACAATAATCTCCCACTCTCTTTGTCAATCTCTCTATGTTCGTTTATGTATGTACTCATGTACGTATCTACATTGTGCAACTATTTCTTCTTCTATCTTTCCTTTTCTTGTCTTTGTTACTTAAGAAATGGTACTTTCGAGTAACTTTTCTCTCTTTTACACCCTTTTATTGTTGAAGTGTTTTCATGTCAATACTCATGTCTGCAGGATTAAATATGTTAAGGACAAAGTTTACATGATTCCACAAAATCAAAAGGTGAAAAAACCTGATTGTACATATTTAGAAAGTCGAGGTTGAATTGGAAGAGTTGGAACGGTCTTGAACTTTCTCCAGAGATCATCACCATGATGTGGCAAGTAGTGGATATGCATTACATTGGATATGCATTACGTTTGAACGTGTTGTCGGACTATGAACATCAAATAGTATATATGCAAGATTTCACGCTCAATTCAACCTTTTACTTTCATTCTCAATCAAAAGGGAATTCATCAGGGATTTCATTGCCAGTCTACTTCTAAAATTCTCAACCACTAGTCTTATTCTCAATCACAAGTAGAGCCAGTCAATTAGTTTGACCCTTATATAAGAGTCTATAGATGAAACCCTATCAATATCACGACCCAAAAGATGCACAAAAAAAGGTCAACATTTATGCGGAGACACCCAAAAAAATAATAATCTAGTTTTGTGAGGGTGAGACGGCAAAGCTTTACATGAAATCTCATGAATAATAACATAAACTTAAAAAATGCATTGAGCAATTTGAGAGCGACGATCCTCACTAACCAGGCTCCTAGTCCGGCAATGAATCCATGACATGTTTAATAAGTGCAAAACGCATAGTGTGTCAAGATAACCAATAGTCGAAGACAAGCAATGATTCAAGAAAAACACGAGGTACCACCTCAACTAAGTTAATGAGCTGATTAGTACCCTTCCAAACATAAGAACAAGACGTATGCACAACCTATGAGAACAAGAAGTTTTGTAAAAAGAAGAATTTCACGCTCTGCAGAAAGAAGTTGAGTCTACTAAAGCAGAACGTGACCTCCTGCAGAGGGCTCCCTCATTTCAGATTAAGGGAATTTATGGAGACTGCCCTTCTCCTTGCTTAACATGAAAATGAAATTAGGAAAAGAAAAAGTTCGGTCCTTCAATACTACAAAAGTTCAATTACCACTACCTAATCTCTTTGTAAGACATCCCATCCATTTAACAGTGATCGAGCGGACCTACCGGCCAATTCGATCAATTCACTACTCTTATTAGCATTACCCTCATGTCTTGCGACACTTATTATTAAGGCGTCCTTTAGGTACATATTTTTTACTTTGTATGAAGCGTTTAGAAATACTATTTCCACAAGTAGGAAAAAGGTGTTGTCCCATATGTTTCATATTATCAATTCATTGATTTTCTTTCAAACTAGAGATTGTACCCCCGCAAAAAGTTCATTACATTGGCATTATGCACCATATAAGGATTCCTTTAATTAATGACTCAAAATACATGCACCTCATATCAAAATGCCAACGCGCATATATTTGCGTTAAGTTTCGTTTATTTTGAAAAAGAATAATCTAAAAAATATTTTTTTTTTAAAAATCATTTTTATTGTTTACAAAGTTGAAAGAAAGACCAAATTTTTATTATTCACAAAAATATTTAAATATAAATTATTATTAATAATGAAAATATTTTCTACGAAATGTATGGAGCCTTAATAGTTTTTTTCCTTCTTCATCTTTATCGGTGTCTTTGCTTTCAGGGCTCTAAATTATGGTAAATCTGTCCATAGATGAAGGCATATTTCGGTTTTATCTTTTCATTTATTTATTTATTTACTTTCTGGAACTTTCACTGGAAAACGAGCACATGGTCAACACACGGCACCCGGCACGTAATTAGGCCAATTAACAAAATAAGAAAGGCGTGGCTTTTGACTCACAAACACCGTACGGAAAAGATTCAATGCGGACGGTACCATGAAGTGATGGTGAATGCCTTTTTTCTTGGCAAAACGGAATAAGTTCTTCTACGCGTCACATCTCGTTGACCGATGCTGCGCGTAACAAAAGTTAGGGTAAAAGCCTAAAAAAATCTTAAATTATGTTTATAATGACACATTTATTTCACTTTTTTTACAATAAAATTTTTAATTTATACTTATATGACATATTTATTTCAGATTTGTACAGTATGAACATTTACTTAAAACTTCTAAGCTTGTATCCTAACGACACATTTACCTCCAATTTTTTTTTTTTGTTGACCTAGGGAACCCGCGCACGGCCCCCTACCGGGTTTACCCCCAAAAATTTGGTATCACAAAAATCCTAAACTAATATAAGATAAATTTTACCGTCAAATTACTAAGATAGATGATATGTGAAAGTTGATAGATGTACCAGTTTGGAATTTACCCTCTATTTGCCGTAGATATAATGGTTTGTGTTTTTTGTGGTATTAATTCAATTAATAAAAGGGTAAATTCATCATATTTATATAAGTTTGGAATTTTTTGTGATCAAAAAATTAATTTGAGGATAAATTTATCACATGTATACCAATTTGAGGTTTTTTGTAGTCAAAAAATTAATTTGAGATAAATTTATCATAAATATATCAATTTGAAATTTTTCGTCGTATTAACCCTAATAAATTCACTAAGTTGATGTAATGATTTTCTAATTGAGCATTTAAAATATTGAAATAGCCACATTGCTTAATAAGTAAATTTCAACAGAATTACTCAGTACGTCTAGTAGTTTCCATATCACTTTTAAAGGAAATGACAACTTTCACCGTTGATATGCACAAAAAAAAAAAAAAAAATTCATGGAACATTTTGTAAATTTCATAAATCAATCAAAACTTTGACAGTATAGCTACCCTCATTTGGAGTAGTTTACATAGAATTAATAAAATTGGAAAGTAATCTCTTGAAATCTCTTGAATCCTTAAGCTTGAAATGTCCCAAAGCTCGAAAACCATGCTAACCACGTGGTCTCAAGGCAGGTGCTATTGGAATTAGGGTTCGAATCTTTTTACGGCGTGTGATGATTCTCAAGTTAAGTTTAACATGCTGTTGGTCGATGGAGCCTCCCACATGCAACTCGTGCTACCCATGTTCAATGCATTTATCTAGCCCCCACTTCCCACGCACACGTTGAGATTTTGGTCCATTATTTTTCACTACTGCCACCTTTCGATCTGCCAATAAAGCCGTCGTTCCAAATTATGACGTCATGATCATCCCATTGCATTACTCTTACTCTGCAAAAATTGCTAAGCCGTATTCACATCTGGTGCAAACGACCTTGCCTAATACACTAATTGGAAATAAATGTGGTTTAAACTCATCTAATTGCGTTTCCTTTTCTATGGTTCCTCTATCATGATTTTTCTTTTTCTTTTTTTCAGAGCTCTTTTGAATCAGCAACAAAAGCACAAGAGCAAATTCTTATACATACTCAAGATTGGGACAATTACAAAACATTTCCAAATCTATTACACTTGTTCCAATTTGGTCTTGAGCATTTTAGTTATGCTGATTTAATCCTAAACATTTTTACATTTAGCCGATTGAGTTCATCCAACTTATTTTGGTCGGAAATCACTGACATGGATGTCAACCATCCTACATGACACGATCAACGCCGACATGGATTTTTTTTAGAGCCTTTACAATTTTTATGGGTTTTTTCTATTTTTTCTTTTCTTTTTTCTGGGAGTGAATGCACAGGTGAAAGAAACTTGGGCAGAATTGGTTTTGATATTATGTTAGAAAGCTTAATCCAAAAGCTTAAACTAATATATTGAGAGAGATCACATGCATATAAAGAGTTTATAAACTCAAAATTGAGTAATGTAAGATAGTTCTTCTCTATTTCATCTTTGTTACTTATGAAATCATACTTTCAAGTAACTTTTCTCTTATCTACATACTTTTATTATTGAAAAGTTGTCATGTCAGAAATCATGTCCGCATGACTAAATATGTTAAAGATGAAGTTTACATGATTCCATGAAATCAAAAGGCAAAAAAACTTGATTATACATAGTAGAAAGTCACAGATTACATTGCATGAGTTGGAACGGTCTTGATCTTTCTCCTGAGATTGTCCACCATGATGACGCAAGTAGTGGATATGCATTACGTTGGATATGCATTACATTTGAACTTGTCGTCGGACTGTGAACATCAAATAATGGATATGCACGAGATCATTCTTAATTCAACATTTTACTTCATTCCCAGTCAAAAGAGGATTTATCTGAAATTTCATTGCCAGTACACTTCTAAAATTCTTAACCACTAGTCTTTTTCTCAACCACACGTAGAGCCAGCCAATTAGTTTGACCCTTATATAGATGGTAACCTTATCAATATCACAACCCAAAAGATGCATAAAATTGGTCTACATTCATGCTGAGATGCAAAAAAAAAAAAAAAGTTTGTGCAAAAGAAACCTAGCTTTGTCAGGGTGAGATGACGAAGCTTTACATGAAATGTGGTAACTTATACCTAAAAACTGCACTGAGCAACTTGAGTATGATAATCCTCACTAACCGGCCCCCTAGTCCGGTAATGAATGCATGACATGTTTAATAAGTGTAAGGACACACACATATTGTGTTAAGATAATCAATAGTCGAAGACAAGCAAAGATTCAAGAAAAACACGAGGTGCAAACTCAACCAAGATAATGAGCCGATTAATACTTTTCCGAACATATGAACAAGACATACGCCTGATGTTTTAAGTGGTGGACTAGTGGTTGGGTTTGGTCAAGTCTAGCTGAACTTTTCCGGATGGACCCAGTACGAACTCTTCCTTCACATACAATTTTTGAATTTTTCCAAGCCTTTGAAATATCTTTGCGCGAAAATCGTACGGTCAACGAATGTCCAATTTCAAACGAATACAAGTCTAGTCCACCGCCTTCTTTCCTCCTCTCTTCGCATTTCCCACATTGTTTTCACGCGCCATGTACATGCATTCGGGGAAAAATAAAGCCCAGAAAAAGAATAACGACTAGGCACATGCCAAACCGTTCTTCCTTTTCTCCCTCTATAAAAGCCACTAGACCAACTCTCCAAAACCCCATCACACCCAAGTCTTAATAACCATTGTTTTAAGCAACTGTTGTCTACATACACCATTCTCTCTTTCAAGAACACCCCAGAAACGATCAGCACCCACCATCATCATGTTGAAGACACAGCTTCATCAAACCCCACCTGCCTCCCCAACCTTGGTCCCATTAAGCAAGCCATCTGGCCAAGCGAATGGCGGGATCGCAATTTTTCCGGCGCAGTCTGAACTTGCACTCCAAAAGAGCACCGGAAGCGCTCGAGTGGGCCTTTCATCGAGTACGATCGATGCTGTTGCCAGCCCGAGCACTATCGAGAAGTCTCTGTCGGTTAAAGCGGTAGTGAAAGTGAAACTAAGCGCCGGTGGGTTCTTCTCGGAACTAGGGATAAGCGGAGGGCTCGATAAGATTACTGATTTGATGGGGAAAACGCTCCTCTTGGAGCTCGTTAGTGCAGAGCTTGACCACAGTAAGTATTGAGCATTCAATTTTGAACTTGAAATTGTTAACACAACTTGTAACAGAAAGCAGGGCGAGAAATAGGCTGAATTTGATTGAAACGTGTTCTTCTGCTTTTTTGAAAATTTTGCTATGTTCACAATTTGACTTTTATTTGAAGTGAAACATTTGAAGTTTCTCAAAGTTCAAAAAAAGCGATATTCAGAATTATATACGAATTTTTACCCTTTCTTTAAAAATAGCCATTTTGGGTTTGAAGAAAAATTCACAGAATTAGATAAGTTGTTTATGACTTGCAACAAACAAGGATGCCTGATTGTATAATTAATAACCATTCCCTATATAAATTCTCCGTGGACGTAGGTTTGTACTAAAAGATCTGATGCATGCTATCCAATTTAGCACACTATATGTGAGATATAACATGTTAATGAAGGTGTAATTTCTTGTCTTGTTATGTTCGACCTTCCACGTAAGAAAGGGAGGAGAGAGAGAGAGAGAGAGAGAGAGAGAGCGCGGGGAAGAGGCTATCTCTTGCCAGAAATATTCAGCTCCAAGCCCCCAATCCGATGATCTTTCGTTAGATTCGTCGCATTTACTGTTCATGGCTTAATTTCGGCTTCCTAACACGAAATCCTAGCCCTCCCGTAGTGTGCGAGAGCCAACTGTAATTTCGTTCCTGCTTTGATGTTGAAGATTTTAACACGGTCTTGAACTTCGTTTACAGAGACGGGACAAGAGAAGGAGACCATAAAAGGATATGCGTACAAGAAGGGCCAGAACGAGGAGGAGGTTACTTACGAGTGCAAGTTTGAGGTCGGAGAGGAGTTCGGAGAGGCCGGGGCAATCTTCGTGGAGAATGAGCACCACAAGGAGATGTACCTCAAGGACATCGTCCTCGACGGGTTCGTTGGCGGTCCTCTTAATATCACATGTAACTCATGGATTCACTCCAAGTACGATAACCCGCAAAAGAGGGTCTTCTTCACCGATAAGGTTAGTTAGATCATGCTGATAGCTACATGGCTTCCTATCTAGGGTTTTTCTCATTTTTCATGAGGTTAGTACACATATTAAAAGACCAATATTATTAGGGTTATGACTTATTGCACATATTGAAAATTAGGGGTTTTACACACACATGTATATTTGTGTTGACGCACTTGAAGGCACTTAAGAGGAGAGGATTATAAAATAAACAAGAGTATTTGTGCAGAGATCGATTGAATCAACCAGGTTACGTGTCATGAAACGCAAGTTTACTTGCGATTAATTAGCTATAATCTCCAAACATAGTACAACTCTTGGTAGACATTGATTCTTGAATTGACACTGACGCGACTGGTGAAACTAAGGTACAATGCATGTGGATGAAAAGCATTTGAGTTCATATAAATCTTTTGACTCTCTCGCCCTCACAGTGTCCTTTTAAAAAAGAATCAAAAACAGCACGTGAAATCGGTGCCCTATTCGTCGGCCGGTCATGAATTGCGCATTGATTTCATAGGACTTGATTTTCACACCAAAACCTCAAAAGCAAGTTCAGTTTAATTGTTTAGAGAGATAGTCGATTATCACTGTTTGAATTATGAGTATTACTTAGATGGGTTTTATTTGGAGCTTGATGGCTTTCGTTGCACGCTATTGCGCCGCAGTGCTATTTACCGGCCGAAACACCGAGTGGGCTGAGGAGGCTGAGAGAGGAGGAGCTGGCGATCCTGCGAGGGAACGGCCAAGGCGAGAGAAAGTCGTACGAGAGGATATACGATTACGACGTGTATAATGACCTCGGGAATCCGGATAGCGACATGGATAAGAAGAGGCCGGTGCTTGGAGGCAAAGAGCTCCCGTACCCTAGACGATGCCGGACCGGGCGCCCTCAGAGCAAGACCGGTGAGTTGAGAAATTATTGTTACTCCTTCATAATAATGATCAACACAACAAAACTTTGGATAAGCCATTCGTCCCAACAAATGAATTGAACATTCACATGTAATACCGAGCAGATCCACAGTCGGAATCGAGGAGCGGGAGCATATATGTGCCTCGAGACGAACAGTTCTCGACGATAAAGGAATTGACATTCTCGGCAAAGACAGTGTACTCGGTAGTACACGCACTGGTGCCGTCGCTTGAGACAGCAATGGTCGACTCCGACCTGGGGTTCCCCTACTTCACCGCCATCGACGAGCTCTTCAACGAAGGCGTCAACTTGCCCCCGTTGCAGAAGCAAGGTTTCCTCAAGGACCTCTTCCCTCGGCTCGTCAAAACCGTCACCGATGCCTCCGAGGATGTCTTGCGCTTTGAAACCCCTGAAACCATGATCCGTAAGCAAACTCCTGTTCCCTCTCCCTCTCTCATTCTCTCTTTAGGAAAATACATTATTAGTCAATCATAGGACACTAATTTATGTAGTACTTGTTATATATCTCCAAGATTTTTATAATAATTAGCTGTGTTGTTGCACTCTGCAGGAGACAGATTTTTTTGGTTTAGTGACGAAGAGTTTGCTCGTCAAACTCTAGCGGGAATTAACCCCTATGCAATCCAATTGGTCTCGGTAATAATTATTGTACACATTTCAACCATATAATTTGCTCACATATAATTAATTTAGTTTATGGAGACTAAAATTATTTGACATCACCATGTTGGGTATATGCTTTCTATATATAATTGGTATTAAAATATGTACTTAGGAATGGCCCTTGATGAGCGAGCTCGACCCTAAGATCTACGGTCCACCTGAATCGGCCATCACGACAGAGATCGTCGAAAGGGAAATCAAAGGCTTCATGACTGTAAATGAGGTACGAGGATACTCCCTCGACGAAGTATCGGTTAATACAACCTATCTGCACTCTAGGGCCGAGCATAAACCTAAATCCGACGGCCCCAATTAATGAAATTTGACCTGAACCCAACCTTTTCGGTTTGGTTCCATTCGATTTTGTGCAGGCTATACAGCAAAAGAAGCTATTCATGCTAGACTACCACGACCTGTTCCTACCATACGTGAACAAAGTGAGGCAGCTCAAGGGAACAACCTTGTATGGGTCGAGGACGCTCTTCTTCTTGACCCCAGATGAGACGTTGAAGCCGCTCGCCATCGAGCTGACTCGGCCGCCGACTGACGATGGGAAGCCGCAATGGAAACAGGTGTTCATCCCGTCGTGCCACTCCACCAGCATGTGGCTCTGGCGGCTCGCCAAGGCCCATGTCCTCGCCCACGACTCTGGATACCACCAGCTCGTCAGCCACTGGTAACAAAATAAGTTGATCGTTACTTTTCGACAATCAAAAAAAAAAAAAAAAACATAGATCTATTGTGTAGAAGAATACTAGTGATGAAACAGGCTAATAAAATTTTCTAGAGAGAAGAATATAGCTTTAAGAATTGTTTTCCACACATGGAGACACACATAGGATTGCGAGATCTAAGTATGTTGATAATTTTGTAATTGTTTTATGATTTGCGTGTAAAATGTGATTTTATTATGAGACGTACCTATTTGCATAAACGCTGATGGTGTAATTGACGTTTCTATGATTTCAACTTTTGCAGGTTGCGGACTCATTGTGCCACGGAGCCTTACATAATAGCAACAAATCGGCAACTGAGCGAGATGCACCCGATCTATAAGTTGCTACACCCACACTTCCGGTACACGATGGAGATCAATGCGCTGGCTCGCGGGTATCTGATCAATGGCGACGGCATCATCGAGACCACCTTCTCTCCCGGCAAGTACTCCATGGAGCTCAGCGCCGTCGCCTATGACAAGCAGTGGCAATTCGACTTGCAAGGTTTGCCCAATGACTTGATTAGCAGGTATTGCACATCAATTAAAATTAGGGAAAGAGAAAAATATAATAATTGTTGACGCATGGAGTGTTTAGAACAAATTAGTTTTATGAAAACCGAATAGCTTTTCTGATTTTGTCAATGTTTGCCAGGGGTTTGGCAGTAAAGGACCCAACGGCACCCTATGGCCTCAAGCTAGCGATCGAGGACTACCCCTTCGCCAACGATGGCCTCCTCCTGTGGGACACCATCAAGGAGTGGGTCACCAACTACGTCAATCACTATTACCCCGACCCGAGCCGCATTGCGTCCGACGAGGAGCTCCAATCCTGGTGGACCGAGATCCGGACCATCGGCCACGGTGACAAGAAAGACTCCCCTGGGTGGCCTGACCTCAAGACCCCGTCCGACCTCATCCACATTATCACAACCATGGTCTGGGTCGCCTCCGGCCACCATGCTGCCGTCAACTTCGGCCAGTACACCTATGGCGGCTACTTCCCAAACCGGCCCACCATTGCCCGAACCAAGATGCCCGTCGAGGACCCGACGGAAGGAGAGCTCAAGATGTTTTGGGACAAGCCTGAGGTCACGCTCCTCACATGCTTCCCATCGCAGATACAGGCGACCAAGGTGATGGCAATCCTCGACGTGCTGTCGAACCACTCGCCAGATGAGGAGTACCTGGGGCAGGATCCGGAACCAGCTTGGAAAGAGGAGCCAGTGATAAAGGCAGCATTCGAGAGGTTCCATGGGAAGCTGACGGAGCTCGAGGGCGTCATTGACGCAAGGAACACCGACCAAAGGTTTAAGAATCGGAGTGGAGCCGGGATCGTGCCGTATGAGCTCTTGAAGCCGTTCTCAGAGCCCGGTGTGACAGGGAAGGGAGTTCCATACAGCATTTCCATCTGAGCAAATGACATTCTTGTTCGTGGTGGCAGCCACATTGGTTGCAGAGAGAAAACTTCCCCTTCTAATTTGTAGAATCTTAATTTGTGGACAACATTTTTTTCATTTCATGATTTAATGTGTCGTGTTACCAATATCTATGTAATTATGATTAAAGGATTAATTTCAGTTCTAGTCCTCTATCAATTGCCAAAAAATTAAAAATTAAAAGTGACGATGTGCATAAAACGTAATCTTTACTACAATCTACATCTATCTTCTTCATAAATACCGAATTGCACTACTGTTACATACTAGTGCAGAATCTGAAATCTTGGGTAAATGGTCAGTTCAATAGATTTGCAAACATGCTTCTCAGCCACCAGTGAGAGAGAAGGGGCATGCACTTCCTGTCTGCAAAAAGATGAGGGTAAAAATTTAATACATTAGATGGAATTATTAATGCCAACATCACGCAAGTCTAGTTCCCATGCACTCTTAGATAAGGCAAGTTCCTGTCAACGTATTTAGTTTTGAGCCAACTACAATATATTAATTATTTCACACCACACTAATTCTCTAATATGGGACTCTCATGACATAACTCGCACGTACATTTCAACTAAAGGTGATGGCCTAGAATTTGACCACTACAAATAAAAAGGTGAGGATTAAAATCAGGTGAGTCATCCATAACCAAACATCTGGAATTTTTTTGCCTAGACATTTCTCTCTTTTTTTCTCGAACACTTACTCACTTAAGCATCAGAGAGTCTTACTAAGAAAATCTTGGGAGACTTTCTTGTTTTTGGTGCACAATGGTACAATGTAGAGGACGATCAATTTAGTTTGAAGCTCATCAACATAAATCCTTTTCTTGTACTTTTACATGGAACATAATCAATAAAAAAAATTATTTCCACAAGTAAGCTTGAGATTATACCATGAGTGTGCTTAATAAGGTGCTATTTGTTTGGCGAATTTTTTTTTATTAGAAAGCATTTTTCTAATGTTTGGATCACTTAGAAAAATGAGTCCATAGAACATATTTCCATAGTTAACAAAAAACCTATACTTGGATTCTGGAAAATGACTTCCTCTTTAAAAATCAAAATTCAATTTCCAAAATATGAGTAGATATAAGCGTTTGCACCAGAGTTTTTATACTCGGGCATGAAAACGCTAATGCCTATGCCACAGGACACCCGTGCTATTGCCCGAGTCCTCAACAACCATTCTCAAGTACTCGGTTACTATGCCCAAGTTACAGTGCTTAGGCCTAGGCCAATCAAGACTAAGCTAGGTGCCTTGGCAGTCACACCCAGTCCATAAAGACTTGGCTCAAGACCACAATGTCCATGCTTGGACGCCCAACTCCCATGGTAATGTAATCGACGCTAGGGCCCATGTCTCTTAAGGCTAGCTTGAGATGCTAGCGCCCATGCTTAGGTCCCTAGTAACCATATGTGAGAGCCCGGTGCCTGTGGTCGGATCCCTGGCAGCCATATCCTGATTTTATGTCTAAATATTGAATGTAGAGAGAGGTGAGTAGTTGAATAATCAAAACTTGATGTATTCTTGTGGAATTATCCAAGTGAAGTTTGATATGTGAACAATTTAATATATATATATATATATATATATTAACTGGTGATATTAAGTGCAATATGTTACTATTAGATAAATATGGAAATGAGTGTAAAAAAAAAATAGAAGATAGTGCATGCCTATCTTATTATCTTTATAGTGGTTGGCTACAATCAAGCCTATGTTCACTCTCCCATACCAATAACAGCCACCAACAGATGAGAATCCACTAGTAATATTTTGAGAGGTTCTAACATTGCTTGCTACTTCCACCTGAAATTGGTAAATCACACTACCAAATCCAAGCACTACTACATCTCGCACAATTCTATGAAGAGATTAAAATAAATGAAAAACACTCTTAGTAAATGAAATTCTCTCTCAATAAGTCAACAAGAGTATAATTGTATCATACATTAAAGCTTTCTCAGTTCGTAGTTGCTCTCATGATTCATGTCTTCTTTCACATACGTCGATCTTATTACGTAGTCTTCAATATCCAAACTAACCAATGGATATTCTTCAAGATGATCAATTTAGCAATTAAAGATAAACACCATAATCATAGGGAGACTGGTCGTCCACACAATTAAGTCTTCCCAAAAATGGTGTAATTTCCACAAACAAAGTTGCTTATATTTGTCGTGACCTCTCTTTTCGGCACCCACTTACACACGGGCATGCAGAGACTAATGGCTTGCTAAATATTAGACTTAGTCCGAGCTCTCCTACGCCCACCAATTCACAACTTACAGTTTGAGTTTTTAACATGTATGTTAATTTCAAATAGGAGTCACGACTAATCAATTTGAGGTGGGTCGATTAGAAACCCAAGTAAAACACTAGGAGAAATATTTACTCTTACACAATCGGAGAAACTAAGATTTGGGACTTACTTACACTAGTTAATCAACTAATACTCTTCCAGTATCTAATTTTGTTTAAACACTGATGTTTGATTTTTTTGGATTTTTCAAATATTTTTCATGCATTTGTGGAAAATAAAAACCATCGTTTTAGGCTTTTCTGATTTTTTGGAAAATGTAGAATTTTTGAGATTTTTCTGATTTTTAGAAAAAATAAAGTTTTTTCTGATTTTTTTAATTAAAATAACAACAAATCAAAAAGCTGACCCGGGTGGGTGAGACCCGCAAGCTGGCCCAACTGGGACCGGCCCGACCAACCCGGGTCGCACCTTCGGGGGCTAGACGTGAGGCCCTCCTCTGACCCTTTTTTAACTCTTTTATTCCTTCCTTTGATTTTTTCCTTTTATCTCTCTCTCTTTTCCTTGTCTTGTCTTTTCACACACGCCAGACTAGTGAAAAAGAGAGAGAGAGACCCATTTTGTCTTTGCCCACTTTGTCTTTATGCTTTTTTGACTTTTCTTTCTTTTCTCTCTTTGTTTCTCTCCTCTCTCTCTCTCTCTGCACGTTGTCACACAAACAAAAAATTTAACTCCATCTTTTGTACTCCATGAACCAAGAGACAGCAGATAGATTCTTTCTATTTAAAAATTATTTCCCCTCCCCCTCTTGTTTTCTTTTCATTTTTTCCTGTTTTCTCTCTCTTCTACCCTTCACCTTTCTCTCCCTGCATCTCTCGGGTTTCTCATTCTTTTGCACGAAATGGCCGAAACGTAGCCGACCTCACCTTTCCCGATGACCGCCAGTTCAAACGTAAAAATAAGACTCCGACTTAATTAATTAAAAAAGAAAAGAAAAGGGCTCAAGAACGAGGGTGCCGCGTCCAGCTACCACCGCCACACTCCAACCTCGCCGGGCAAGAATCAGTCGCTTGTGGAACATGATGCATGCCGATAATAACCATGAAACGAGGCAGACCGAGCAAAAGATGTATGTGGAAATCTACCAAAACGTATTCGACAAATTACGAACACCAAGAACGGATGGGAAACCAAGAATGAATGCATATATCTCAACCGGGCATTTCAACAAGCACGTGAGGCCCATAGGCGGGGGTTTAGAGACGAGGACAATAAGCTCGAATTCAAGCCGTGATTCAAAGCCAATGACACCCGAGACCTTGCAACGCAATTTGCACCTAAAATGAGGTCGGAGACTCACCGGACCCGAAGGACGGCGGCACGGCCGACGGGCCCGTAACAGAGTACGAAAACAAGGTACTACAGGAGTTTGGTTGAATGAGCCCTACTCAGCTTGGTGACGTCAGACGGCAGACGAGCTAGACAGATCAAACTACATCCGCACGCCTCGCTTGTCTCCTAGTCGAGATCCTTGGGAAACCGACCCCAAACCATAAAAAAAAAAAAAAAAAAAAAAAAAAAAAAAAAAAAAAGAGTCAAACCCGAACAGAACCTACCACAGCTTTTGACACGAACAAAGCGTGACGACAGCCAGCAACTTTCCCCTACAGTCCACCCTTAATCGCAACTCTCAAGTATTCTCTCTTGCTTGCTTACTCTCAAGCCTCCCTTGATATCTCTCCGGGGAAGTTCTCTGAGCTTGCTGTCTGCTTCAACTGAGCTCACAACCTGCCTATTTATAGGCGAGGAGGGTCCGGTCAACGGAGGAGCTTTGGCCGTCGGTCCTTGGCTCGCCGACCGGACTCTTTCTTGGCCAAACCGATGTCCCATCCCTTCTTCTTCGCAGAGGCCTGATTGGCATTGAAAGCGAGCATTGATGGCGTTTACGAGACATCCTCTCCGTCGCCTGTCTATCCTCCTCTCTCCTCTCCTGCGCACGTCGTGTGCAGAATTTGGAAGGAAGGAGGAAGAAGAGGAGAGGGCCGGGCCGCGAAGTAAGCAAGGTGAGGGCGAGATGAGCCCTGGGCCCGTGCAGCAAAGAGAAAAGGGGCTACGATCAGGCTAGCCCCCATAGCCAATGTTTATTTTTTAAATATAATTATCCGAAAATATGATAAAATAAGGGAAAATAAAACTTAGTAAATGCAAATAATAACTATGATTGAGGTGATGCTAAAATCATTTTTGTTATGGCCAAATTGGTTCCTAATTTTCTATGCGATTTTTATCATAAATACTTAGCCAAAATTTAGGTGTTAACAATATTAAAAAATATGCTTTTCACCACAGTGATTGATGATTAATTGGATTCTCCATTACGTATCTCTTCCAGAGTTCCAAGCAATGGCTTGCTATAAATATTCCATAAGACTTAGATTGATAGTGAAGGGTATATGTATGAGTCTTCAAATTAGAACTTGTCATCACGTGAATGCACATTCTTCTTGGGTGATATAGGGAGCTGCTCATATCATTGATCCATGAGTTTGTGTAAGCTTCATGATGGTAGTTGACTTATGTACAATTTTCCATCTTATCTAAGTAAATTGGTGATTAGGGCTCCATAGAATAGTTCGCCTTGTGGTACCTCCAAGTCTCCTTGAACTTCCCATTTCGTGGACTTGTTTACCCTCCATTAAGGTCCTTATAACCTTTGCTAGTCTTTCCACTTTGTATTTTGGAACAAATCAATAATGATAGAACATACTTATATCAATGTTACCTGAAACAAAGACAACGTCTACATTTATCAAGTAGCAACACAAATTAAAATGTTTTGTCAATTCAAAATATCACGAGAGGTTTTTTCGATACTGGCTACTTGGCTCCCATAACCTAGTCATTGGTGCAAAGCCCTAAGTCCATCTAGATTGGGCTTAGGTAGATTAAGGCCGTGCTTTGGTCCTTTGAGGCAAGGCCAAGATCGTAGTGCTTTAAGCCAAGCCCTTGATGATCATGTCAAGTAATTTGACTCCCATTGATGGCTCCAATGAAAGTGAGAAAGAAATACAATTTGAAAATGAAGTAGAATCTGAACAAGGTCTGGCTCGGAGCGAACTCCAATCTCATGGTGAAGTTCAAGAAGCCAAGGTACAAGAACAAAGAGAATGCAAATATCCAAGACATAATGTTATCCAAATCGATAATCATAGCGAGATCAACAGATTGAGCTTGATGTTGTTATGGAGCTTGAGCCCTCCAGATACGAGGCCTCGAGCTCGATACAGTGGGATAGGTTGAGTAGTCCAGATCTAGGGCTCAAGCTTAATGCCATGGTGGAGCTCGAGGTCATCTAGTTTAGTCAATATCTCGCAGGTGTTGAGCTTGACAACAAATAGAGAAGGGGGAAGGGCATGTGGCATAGACATCGACAACTATATGATATGGTCATCAATAACTAAATAAAATTGATATTGACAAGAAATAAAAGATGTTCAACAAGTATCATAACTCACTGATAAAACTTACACATAATCAGTTATTTTGAAATTTGGTGAAATGTTGGGTAAAAAAGAAATAGTACACATTGATCAAAGATGTCAAATAGAGGGGCTAGCATCGAACAACGTTTGAGCGACTTAATGGCTTTGAAAGTTGTAACTTATTAATGATAATGTTTGCCATAGCATAAATAGCACGCCAAGATTCTGATAGAATGTGTGCTTGTAACTATACTTGAGTGATAATTATTTGTGGTGGGTCATAAATACTCATGATATTCACTCTAATAGGGATCGACTCAAGCACAGATTCGAAATGTGTTTAATCAATGTATTAATTGCATGTCTTTTCATCTACAGTGTTTATTTATCATTTCCTTTTAAGTAAATTTGTTTTCTTTGCTTTGCATTCTCACTTTAAAAGCTAGACCTTTTCCTATCCAAAAACATCACACAGCACATTTCCACACAAAAAACCTAAGAATCAACTTTGTGAAGGGTCTTGTTCAAAAAAAAAAAAAAAAGAACTTTGTGAAGGGTCTTTTCGCCAATTGGGTAATATACCACGTAAATGATCAGTGAAAATTAGATAGATGTTAACAATTTCGGACAAAAATTAATTAGAATGACTATATTAAAATTTCACATAAAAATTTAAAATTATATTGAAACAATTAAAATGTTTAGCACTATAAAATTAGGACTAAATTTGTAATTTTCCCATCAAAGCACGCTAACTCTCTACAGCCGAACAAAAATGCAAAGCCTTAATCTAAAACGCAGCAGCACGCCCCTAATTTCACCTTGGATTTCTCATTTATGTCGTGGGTTGGGTGGTGGCCCGACAAAACTTGTGCGAACAATCGTGAGATCGCAATCTTTTTTGCGTAGAAAATTTTGTTGGCTCTTTCGAGACTTCTAGCCAAACACGCGATAACAACGGTTAAAAAAAATAAGAAAGGCGTGGCTTTGACTCGGCAACGCTGTCCGGAAATGATTCCTTGTGAACAGCGAACAGTACCATGAAAAATTTAAAAAGTATCTTTAGAGATAATTGCTCGTGTGGCTCACGAAATTCTTAACTTAGTTTTGGACCGAGACAAAGGTTACCCAAAAAACAAGGCTTCACCGAAAAAGGTTTTATAGAGCCCGCCCATGTGCAACTCGTGCGACCTACTATGCAACTCTGTGCACACGTTGAGATTTTGACCAACTATTTTTCACTGCTTCCGTCTTTTGTTCTGCCGATAAAGCAGTCGATCCAAATTCTGACGTCATGATCATCCCATGCGTTGTTCTTATTCTACAAAAAGAGAGAGAGAGAGAGAGAAAAAAATTGTAAAACCGTAATCATATCTAATGCAAACAACATTGGCCTAACGCATTAGTTGGAAAATTAATGCGTTCATTCTCATCTAATTCCTTATGGATTTCTCGGCCATAATTTTCTTTTCAAGTCGGAAATCCTTTGAATCAGCAATAAAAGCACAATAAGCAACTTCCTGCATACTTCTGATCCAAAAAAAAAAAAAAATTCCTGTACACATTCAAGAATCAGTACAGCTGGATCCCAGTGACCACCGCCAGTTCTTTGACTCTTCGCATCGATCTTCTACCAAACCTTTCTCCCGCGATTGGTGAGGATGTCCAGGCCCTCACCCAAGTCAGAAAGTGGCCCAATAAGATGAAAGCTGGGGAAAAGAGAAGAAAATAAAAGAAAATTTAAATTTAATAAAAATTCAAGAAATTATCAAAAACTGTTTAATTCAATATCGATCGTATCATGTAAGGCGACTAGAGATCATGTCAATGATTTTCGGTCAAAATTAGTCAAATAAACTCAACTGAAAAAATGTGAAAAAAATTGAAAATTTTTTGATTGAATTGATAAAAATTTAATAGGTTTAAAACTTTTTAGATAATTTTCTGAATAGCTGGTCAATACCAATTGTGATATTGTATAGCATTAGGAACTTTGGAGTGCAAAGCAAAATCATATACCACGTTGTCAATGAACCTACAATTTTGTATATAAAGTGCTTATAAACCCCATACTCAAGCGATGTGGGATATATTAATATCCTCAAGCACATGTTAGATTAGGAATGGCACGTGTAATTGAAAAAGCTGAGGTGCATGAACACATGAAATAAATTAGAGTAGAATTGGCTTTGAAATCGTCTTAGAAAGTCTAATTCAAAAACTTAAGTTAATATATAAAGAGATCACGTGTATAAAAAGATACGGAAATCCATAATGGAGTGATTTAAGATAAATGATGACCATCATTTATCAACCGAGAGAAAAGCGCACGTAAATGATGGCCATCATGCCACAAACAGTTTGATTGTCCGTTTTCAACATTGTGCTTGATGCAGCTAAAACTTTTTAAGCATATTGTTGGAGATTTTCACGTGGTGGGTCCTCCACATGTCCGGTGGGAATCACCACGAAGTGAATAGTTTCAATGTTCGATTTTTATTTTCCATTAGCTCTTTGGACCCAAAAAAGTAATTTTGTTTCGCATGGTTCACGTTTGCATTGGAAGCACGTGATACATGGTCCGAAATTTGAAAATCCAGGACAGTCCATTTTCGTTTAATTGACATACTTTTCTATTTAGACATTATTCCCTTAAGAACAAAGGATCTCATATCATTTAAACGGAAAACCTAAGATTTAGATTATGAATTTTAAAAGTAGGAATGGTTTTGGATAAGTGAGTGCAAATCTATGTTTTTTGTACTTACCTCAAAATCAATTTCTTCATAGAAGAAGACTACACCCATCTAAAGTCCGTAAAAATCCCTTATTCAAATGATGTGAAATAAAACTTTAATTCATATGATATTATTCTTTAACTTAACAACATAAACCTAAAAAGTGCTAACGCTATCCACCATGGCCCCCTATCTGATATGAGTGTTTCGTCAGAGACGTGGCACCTTTAGTATCATCTCTTACTTGTGTACAGGACTAAAAAAGTTTAATGGCTCCGATCCATGTGGATCACCAGACAAGATATTCTCCATATTTACATATGGGACTTTACTTATGGCTACATTGAGTAATTTGAAATATTTATTAAAAAATGATCGCTTTCAATGCTTAAAAAAAATATAAGAACGAAAAAAAATTCCGTCATCCATCAAAATGTTTAGATACAAATTGTTGTCAATAATGAAAATATTTTATTTATTAATTAATTATTTTAAACGATATAATCGATCATTTCTGGGGAAATTTTTTCTAAATTACTCATTTTCTGTGAATTAAACAGAGCCTATAAATCAATTGAGAAAACCTCTCCTGTTTGATTTGAAATTTATGATGTCCCAAATGTCTCCCAATTAAATCGCATGCATTGTAACGGTCTTGATCTTTCTCCAGGGATTGTCCGCCATGATGATGAAAGTAGTGGATATGCATTACATCGGAACATGTCGTTGGACTATGAAAATCAAATCATGGATACGCATGAATTCATACTCTATTTAACCTTTTACCTTCATTCGCAATCAAAAGAGAATTCATTTGAAATTTCATTGCCAGTCCATTACTAAAATTCTCAATCACTAGTCTTATTCTCAACCATAAGTAGAGCCAGCCAACTAATTTGACTCTTATATAAGAGTCTATAGATGGACCCTATCATTATCACGGCTCAAAAGATGCACAAAAATGGCATAGATCCATGCGGAGACACAAAGAAAAAAAGGTATGTGCAAAAATAAATAAATAAATAAATAATTTTACAAGCGTGACATGACAAAGCTTTACATGAAATGTCGTAAATTATAATATATACCTAATAGCTACACCAAGCAACCTAAAGAGTGATGATTCTCACTAACTTGGCCTCCTATTCCAACAATGAAAGCATGACACATTTAATAAGTACAAGAACGCCTATTGTGTCAAGATGACCAATAATAAAGCACGTGCCGAGCTGTTCTTCCACCTCCTCTCCTATAAAAAACCACTACACCAACTCTCCAAAACACCATCATACAGAAGTCTCAGTAACCATTGTCTTAAGCAGTTGTTGTCTACACCATTCTCTCTTTCAAGAACACACCAGAAACGATCATCACCTCCATCATCATGTTGAAGCCACAGCTTCATCAATCCCCATCTGCTTCCCCAGCCTTGGTCCCATTAAGCAAGCCATCAAGCCAAGCCAATGACGGTATCGCAATTTTACCGGCGCAGTCCACGCCTGCGCTCCAGAAGAGCCCTAGAAGCGCTCAAGTGGGGATTGCATCAAGTACGATTCAAGAGGTTGCCAGCCCAAGCACTGTCGAGAGGTCTACGTTAGTTAAAGCGACAGTGACCGTGAAACCCAGCACCGGCGGGTTCTTCTCGGAACTCGGGATAAGCGGAGGGCTCGATAAAATTACCGATTTGATGGGGAAAACGCTCCTCTTGGAGCTTGTTAGTGCAGAGCTTGACCCCAGTAAGTATTGAGCATTCAGTTTTGAACTTGAAATTGTTACCACAAATTATAACATCAAGCAGGGGGAAAAATAGGCTGAATTTGATTCAAACGGGCC
The DNA here is from genome assembly GCA_017140595.1 of Eucalyptus curtisii. Lineage (NCBI taxonomy): Eukaryota > Viridiplantae > Streptophyta > Magnoliopsida > Myrtales > Myrtaceae > Eucalyptus > Eucalyptus curtisii. Next base: position 7,023,044 of record CM029503.1, read on the forward strand.
TGCTTTTTGAAAATTTTGCGATGATCATAATTTAACTTTTATTCTACGTGAAATGTTTGAAGTTTTTCAAAGTTGAAATATAGCGATATTTAGAATTATATATGAATTTTTACCGATTTTTAAGACTAAAATACCTATTATTAGCTTTGGAGAAAAAGTCACCGAAGTACATAAGTTGTTTATGACTTGCAACAAACAAGGATGTTTGATAGTTTAATTAACAACCATTCCTTAAATAAATTCTCCGTGGAGGAACTTTATAGTAAAATATCTGATGCATGCTATCCAATTTAGCACTATATGTGATATATAACATGTTAATGGAGGTATAATTTTCTTGTCTTCTTATTAAGCCACATTACGAGACTATATATATGTGATCTACGACTAATCTATGACTAGGAGAAGCTTTTCTTATATCAAGCCATTTTGCTTTACTTAAATCTTCAATCTATAATATAACGAGATGTTTTCTTGGGTAATAGGTGCAGAATTGGTCATTATCATTTTGATCGTTTGTCCATTGAACTCTTTAACATTTTATTCTGGCTATTGAAGTTGTTAACGTTTTTTAAAAGGTGCAATCAAGATAATATAGACCATACAGATTTTAACCCTTACCCTTGCTATATGCGAACTTCCACTTACGGTCTCTGTGAGAGAGAGAGAGAGAGAGAGAGATAGAGTATCTCTGGAGAGAGAGAGAGAGAGAGAGTATCTCTTGCCAGAAATATTCAGCCCCAAGCCCGCAATTCGACGATCTTTCCTTAGATTCGCCGCATTTACTGTACAAGGCTTAATTTCAGCTTTCCTAATACCAAATCCTAGCCCCCCATGGTGTGCAAGAGCCAACTGTGATCGCGTTCCTGCTATGATATTCAAACTATTGATCTCATTCTCTTGTATTGACGATGTTGAAGATTTAAGCAAGGTCCTGAACTTTATTTACAGAGACGGGACAAGAGAAGGGGACAATCAAAGGGTACGCGTACAAGAATGGCCAGGACAAGGAGGAGGTGACGTACGAGTGCAAGTTCGAGGTCGGAGAGGAGTTCGGGGAGGTCGGGGCGATCTTCGTGGAGAACGAGCACCACAAGGAGATGTACCTCAAGGACATCGTCCTCGACGGGTTCACGGATGGCCCTCTTAGCATCAGTTGCAACTCATGGGTTCAGTCCACATATGATAACCCACAGAAGCGAGTCTTCTTCACCAATAAGGTTAGTTAGATTGTACCGATAGTGCGTTTTTCTCATTTTTCATGAGGTTACACATATTAAAAGATCAAAACCATTTAGGTTATGACTTACGTAGATGGTATACATATATACGCGCATGGTATACATATATACGCGCATGTGCTTGTTACTTGAAAATATGGGTTTTCATATGCACACACGTCTGTGATGAAATGCAAGTTTAATTTTAGCTATAATCACCAAACATATTATATTGATTCTTGAATGGACCCAAAAGTGTCTATGTTCATATCAAACTTTTGACTCCCTCGCCCTCACACTGTTGTTTTCAAAAAGAATCAAAAGAATTTAAAAGGAAAAAAAAAAACAGCACGTGAAACCGGTGCCCTATCGTGTCCGCGGTACTTAAATTCAAAGCTGGTCAATCGCTGTCCGTACATGAATTGCGCATTGATTTCACGGGACTCGATTTTTCACACCAAAACCTCAACGGCAAATTCAGTTTAGTTGATTAGAAAGACAGTCGATTATCACTGTTTGAATTATGAGTATTTACTTAGATGGATCTTATTTGGAGCTTGATGGCTTTCATTGCACGCTATTGCGCCGCAGTGCTATTTACCAACCGAAACGCCAAGTGGGCTCAGGAGACTGAGAGAGGAGGAGCTGGCAATCCTGCGAGGGAATGGCCAAGGCGAGAGGAAGTCGTACGAGAGGATATACGATTACGATGTGTACAATGACCTCGGGAATCCAGACAGCGACGCAGATAAGAAGAGGCCAGTGCTTGGAGGCAAAGAGCTCCCCTACCCTAGACGATGCCGGACAGGGCGCCCTCGGAGCAAGACCGGTGAGTCGATAAATTATTCTTATTACTTCATAATTATGATTAACGCAACAAAAATTCAGATCGGCCATTCGTGCTAACGAACTAATTGAACATTCACTTATGAAACGGAGTAGATCCACAGTCGGAATCGAGGAGCGGGAGCATATACGTACCTCGAGACGAACAATTCTCGACGATAAAGCAACTGACGTTTTCGGCGAAGACAGTGTTCTCGGTGGTGCACGCACTGATGCCGTCGCTAGAGACGGCAATAGTCGACTCCAACCTAGGGTTCCCCTACTTCACCGCCATCGACGAGCTCTTCAACGAAGGCATCAACTTGCCCCCGTTGCAGAAGCAAGGTTTCCTCAAGGACCTCTTCCCTCGGCTCGTCAAAACCGTCACTGATGCCTCCGAGGATGTTTTGCGCTTCGAAACCCCTGAAACCATGATCCGTAAGCAAACTCACTTTCTCTCTTCCTCTCTCATTCTTTCTTTATCCGAAGAAGTAATTTATTCGGAGAAAGTAATATGATCATCGCTCATTCTCTCTTTGGGAAAATACATTATTAGTCAATCATGGGACAAAAAATTTATATTTTATTTATTATATATCTCGAAGATTTTTCATGCATAATAATTAGCCGTATTGTCGTATCCTACAGGTGACAGATTTTTTTGGTTTAGTGACGAAGAGTTTGCTCGTCAAACGCTAGCGGGAATTAATCCCTATGCGATCCATATGGTCACGGTAATAAATTATATGTATTTGTTACATATTTCAACTATATAATTTGCTCACTTACACTTGATTTAGTTTAATGAAGACTAAAATTATTTGACATCACCAAGTTGGGTATATGCTTTCTATATATAATTTGTATCAAAATATGTACTCAGAAATGGCCCTTGAGCAGTGAGCTTGACCCTAAGATCTACGGCCCGCCCGAATCGGCCATCACGACAGAGATCATCGAAAGGCAAATCAAGGGCTACATGACAGTAAATGAGGTATGAGAATACTCTCCCAACGAAGTATCACTTAATAAAACCAATTTGCACTCTGGGGTCAAGAATAAACCTAAATCACCACAATTAATGAAATTTAACCTGAACCTGACCTTTCCGGTTCGGTTGAATTCGATTTTGTGCAGGCCATAGAGCAAAAGAAGCTGTTAATGCTGGACTACCACGACCTGTTCCTACCATACGTGAACAAAGTGAGGCAGCTCAAGGGGACAACTCTGTACGGGTCGAGAATGCTCTTCTTCTTGACCCCAGATGAGACGTTGAAGCCACTCGCCATCGAGCTCACACGGCCGCCGACCGACAACGGGAAGCCGCAATGGAAGCAGGTGTTCGTCCCGTCGTGCCACTCCACTAGTATGTGGCTCTGGCGGCTCGCCAAGGCCCATGTCCTCGCCCACGACTCTGGGCACCACCAGCTCGTCAGCCACTGGTAACAAAATAAGTTGATCATTACTTTTCGACTAGCCAAAAAAGAAAAAAAAAAATCATAGATCTATTACGTAGAAGTATACTAGTGATGAAGCAGACTAGTTATTTCTCAACAAGAGAAGAATATAGCTTTAAAAATTGTTTTCCACACAGAGACACACATAGGCATTGTGAAATCTGAGTATTTTGTAGTTGTTATATGATTTGCAAGTGAAACGTGATGCTATTACGAGAAGTACCTATTTGCATAAACGCGGATGGTGTAATTGATGTTTCTATGGGTCCAATTGTCGCAGGTTGCGGACTCATTGTGCCACAGAACCCTACATAATAGCAACAAATCGGCAACTGAGCGAAATGCACCCGATCTACAAGTTGCTACACCCGCACTTCCGGTACACAATGGAGATCAATGCGCTGGCTCGCGGGTACCTGATCAATGGTGATGGCATCATCGAGAGCACCTTCTCTCCCGGCAAGTACTCCATGGAGCTCAGCGCCATGGCCTACGACAAGCAGTGGCAATTCGACTTACAAGGCTTGCCCAATGACTTGATTAGCAGGTATTGTACATCATTTAATTAGTTGCACACCTTTCCTTTTTTAAAGTTATGCAAAGAGAAGAACATAAAAAATCGCTTTTCTGATGGTGTCAATACTTGCCAGGGGGTTGGCAGTGGAGGACCCGACGGCACCGCATGGCCTCAAGCTAGCGATCGAGGACTACCCCTTTGCCAACGACGGCCTCCTCTTGTGGGACGCCATCAAGGAGTGGGTCACCTACTACGTCAATCACTACTACCCTGACCCGAGCCGCATCGCGTCGGACAAGGAGCTCCAATCCTGGTGGACTGAGATCCGGACCGTCGGCCATGGCGACAAGAAAGACTCCCCTGGGTGGCCCGACCTCAAGACCCCGTCCGACCTCATCCACATTATCACCACCATAGTCTGGGTGGCCTCCGGCCACCACGCTGCCGTCAACTTCGGCCAATACACCTATGGCGGCTACTTCCCGAACCGGCCCACCATCGCCCGAACCAAGATGCCCGTTGAGGATCCAACAGAAGGAGAGCTCAAGATGTTCTGGGACAAGCCTGAGGTCGCGCTCCTCACGTGCTTCCCTTCGCAGATACAGGCAACGAAGGTGATGGCAATCCTCGACGTGCTGTCGAACCACTCGCCAGATGAGGAGTACCTGGGGCAATATCCGGAACCAGCATGGAAGGTGGAACCGGCGATAAACGCGGCGTTTGAGAGGTTCCATGGGAGGTTGAAGGAGCTTGAGGGCATCATCGACGCCAGGAACAATGATCAAAGGTTTAAGAATCGGAGCGGAGCCGGGATCGTGCCGTATGAGCTCTTGAAGCCATTCTCAGAGCCCGGCGTGACCAGGAAGGGAGTTCCATACAGCATTTCCATTTGAGGAAACGACATTTCGTGGCAGTGGCGATGGTGTTTTCTAATAGAAACACCATTATTTTCATTTTGTAGAATAAGAGGAGTGCGGCATATGCTGATGATAATGTGATCATCCTAATTTGTGGACAATATTAATTCAATTTCGTGATCTAATTTGTCCTTTGTTACCAATATCGAAGTAATTGTGATTAAAAGATTAATTTCAGTTCTAGTACTCTATGAATTGCCCAAAAAGAAAAAAAGAAAAAAAGTAAGTGACGAAGTGCATGAAACCTAATGTTCACATGTATCTTCTTCATAAAAACCATCTTCCACTACCGATGCACAAATAATGTAGAATCTAAAACTTGGGCAAATGGCCATTTGGATAGATTTGCTTAAAAATGCTACTTTATCCAGAAGTGAGAGACTAGGGCACGCACGTCCTGCAATCAAATCGATGAGGGTAAAAATATATATAGATTAGATGGAGTTATTATCACCAGCAGGCGGGCGCATATGTCCATCTCACATGTGCTCCTGAATCAAGTCGGTCACACGCGAGGCTCATCTCATTGTGTACTGAGCTCACATGCTCTGAATTTATTTAACATGCATTTTTCGGCTAGAGAGCTATAAAATGAACAACTTTATATCAGTCTGAAATGGGGAAAATTGTCCAAAAAGTCCTAGACCTATTGCACTTTTGTCAATTCAGTCCTAAACCTTTTAATTTTGCCAATTGAGCTCTAAACATTTTCACTTCGCTCATCCGGCCAATTTTGGCCGGAAAATGCTAACGTGGACTTCGGCGGTGCCACGTAGGACTGTCGGCGCTGACGTGGACAATTTTTAATAATATTTCAATATTTTTTTGAATTTTTTTGAATTTTCATTATTTTTTTCTATTCCCCCCCCCTTTTTTTCTTTTTTTTCTTTGTTTTTTTTTTTGCTTTCTTGGCCTTTTCCGGTGGCCGGCCACTGGCCACAGGCGACAGCCAGCCACCGGCCACAGCCAGTCGGCTGGCCTCTCCCAGGCCAAGGCGACCTCGCTGGGCATCAGCCGGGCGACAGCAACGGCAGGCGAGGGGAACCCTCGCCGAGGCTCGCCCTTGCCCAAGCGAGTGTCAGCCTCGCCCAGACCAGATCTGGCAAGGCCGACCCTCGCCCTTGGCCGGGTGACGGCGACGATTTTGCATTGAGCAGGCAGCGACAAAGAGCTAGGGATCGAGAAGTTACTGACGAGGAGGGTGATGACGCCAATCACGAACGATGAGGAGAAGAAGAAGACGACGGGGAAAAGGAGAGCCGGGAACAATTGAAGCGGTACGAACAGATTCTCGCTCTCGCTCATCACCCGGCGTTGCCGTCGCCCGGCCGGGGCGAGGCCGACGCTAGCCTAGGCAAGGGCGAGCCTCGGCAAGGGCTCCCCTTGCTAGATCTGGCAAGGCCGGCCCTCACCCAAGCCAGGGCGGCCTTGCCCGGCACTGCCGTCACCCGGCCGACGCCTGGTGAGGCCACCCTGGCCTTGGCTAGGGTCGGCCTCACCCAAGCGACTCTTGCCGGGCCGCGCCTAGGCGAGGGCTCCCCTCGCCGGGGCTCCTCCTCGCTCGGCTGGGCCTCACTTGTGGCGAGCGAGGCCAGCTGACTGGCTATGGCCGGTGGCCGGCCGTCACCTGTGGCCGATGGCCAGTCACCGGAAAAGGTCAAGAAAGCCAAAAAAACAAAAAAAAAAAAAAAAAAAAAAAAAAAAAACAAAAAAAAACAAAAAAAAGGGAAAAAACAGAAAAAAAAAATATTAAAAATTCAAAAAAAATGTTAAAATATTATTAAAAATTGTCCGCATTAGCGCCGACAGTCCTACGTGGCACCATCGGCATCCACATCAGCATTTCCCGGCCAAAATTGGCCGGATGGACTGAATCGACAAGAAGTGAAAAGGTTTAGGACTCAATTGGTAAAGTTAAAAGGTTTAGGACTGAATTGGCAAAAATGTAATAGATTTAGGTTTTTTTTGGACAATTTTCCCGTCTGAAATGCCCCAGTCAATTCTTATTTTGATTAGAGAGTACCATAGTTTGCTCCTTTCGGTAGATTTAAGGTAAGGGCAACCTTGATGAGAACCATAGAGGAACTTCATAAATTCAACCCGACGGTCCGATGTCCGAATTCAGAAGATCGAGTATGAACAAAAAGAAACTGGATCTTCTATTGAGCTTTGACTTATTTCTCACGTACTGATCGCATGTGACTTACAAAATATCAATTCCTAATTCATGCCTGTAATTGTCCTTAAAGTTTTTTATGCCACGTGGAGATTGGAGTCAATCGACTAGAGTTTGACGACTCTGAATAATGTGCCATGCTAAGAAGATGGATCGTCAAGTGATGGAGACTTGCTCACCACACATTTCAAGCATGGGATACTGGCAACCAGAGTATAAACCTTCCAAAATCAATTGCCAAGAATGCCCCTTATAATAAACCGCAAAAACTAAGGCCTTTAAAAAGAATAATAATATACAAAATCTAATCATGTAGCGCCATATTAAACACCTATAGGAAACGAAAGTTAACGCAAAACCAATCTTTCGTATCATTTTAAATATCATGCCTTGAGCCAAGACTAATTTGTAAAATGCCACACACAATTTCCAAAAGAAAATGAAAATTTAATTGAATTTAAGAACTAATAAATTATATGAATTTAATGTAAGCCAAGTTACAACTTCAAATGTATAGGGATGGTACTTTACAATGACAAATGACGAATCACAACCTAAAAAGTGAGACATAATATTCTGTAAATTGTAGTTTCTAGAGTGAAATATGAGAAAATTTGACGAAACTTTGCAAAAGATAATATTTATTCAAGTAAAATTTTATAATGTAGGGAGTAATATATGTTTTGATTCCGCATTATCTCTCTAATTTCATGTTGCTCATGTTTAAGTTGTTGCTTTGGTACCATTGGTAACACCAAAATCTCAAACTAATAGCACATATTTTAAAACCGTGCAGACATTGATGATCATGACTAGAGTAAGTATTTTTGTGCTAGTGACAAGCTCAAGTGGCGATATTTACACACGGTGAGTTACAGTAGTCACATATATGGCGATGTTATATTTTATATATTAAAATGTTTTGGTAATAATACAAAATGAGATGCAAACCTTGGAAATTCTAATTTGACAAATGTCAAGCAGGCTTTCGTTTCCTTTTGGTATCTTTCATTTCCTTTTGGTATTTAGGGTTGTGCTAAATGTAGATTATGTTCATTATTTCCTTTATTGGTTCTAGTTTTTGTGATTTTACAATTTAAAGGTCATTTTTGGCAATTAATTATGGAAGCCTGAAATTCTTGTTGCCATAATCCCACAATTGGGATGTATGGTCAGCGTGTCCCCGTCACTTTCCAAGAAGTGACGGACCATCTTACTAGCTTTCTTCTTTCGGAGATTGATAATTTCTCAATTTAATCTTTCTTGCTAATTTTGATGAGAAACTATTAACATGTCAATCTAATCTATGGCTACCATTTTATGTGGCACGGTTGATACTAACACGGACAATTTTCACAATTTTTTTGCTAGTGTAGGCAAGGGCGATCAATGGAGGGAAAACTGAAAAAAGAAAAAAAAAAAAAAAAAAAAAAAAATGAGAGAATATTCAGAAAATTTGGAAAAAAAAATTATGAAAATTGTCCACTTCAACATCAATCGTGCCATGTTGGATGATGCACTGACTAGATCGCCACATCAGTGATTTTCAATGAAAATTAATCAAAATGACTAAATTGAAAAATCATGGAAATGTATAAAACTAAATTGGTAAATCCTAAAAAGGTTTACAATTAATTTGGCATAATTAAAATATTTAGGACTAAATTAGTAAATCATCAAAAGGTTTGAAACTAATTTGGCAAAATTGAAAGGTTTAAAATTGAATTGACACATGTTCAATGGGTTTAAGACTTATATATATACCATAAAGGGGTTAGGATCGGAGTACTATAACAAGAGAACAAACAAGTATTAGAGACTTAACAGATCTATAAGAGAGATGTATAAGAACTTAAATAAAGTCGCGAGAATTAAAGATAATATAAAGACCAAAAGCAATATATAAAATATAAAGTAAGAATATGCATAAACAAAAACCAACCATGAAGGTGGTATGAACTTGTATTATATAAACTGAAAGTTACATGTATTGAAGGATGCGGAAACTAAAGCATCAAGTCATCCACTAGGGCGGTAATACGCACTCTAGGGAGTATTGATGTTGTATTACAAGAAACGGTTAACCAACTATCATGTAAGTTGGTAACCCTGTATAAAACTATGTATATGAAAAACAAACTTACTTTGTAACAAGGGATACAAGGTAAGAAAGCTTGAGGCTTGAAAGGATGAGGATGAAGGGATGAGGGTTACAAGAGGGAAGGAGGAAGAAGAAGAGAGAAGTGAGATCTGAAAAATTTCGAGTCCTCCTCTCTTGTGCCTGAGAGGTGTATTTATAAGGGGTGCTACAGTGAACAGTACTAAGTGAATAGTATAAAGTGAACAGTACTTAGTGAATAGTGAACAGTATACAGGGTTACCAACTTACATGATAGTTGGTTAACCATTTCTTGTAATACAACATCAATACTCCCTGGAGTGCGGATTACCGCCCTAGTGGATGACTTTATGCTTTAGTTTCCGCATCCTTCAATACATGTAACTTTCAGTTTATATAATACAAGTTCATACCACCTTCATGGTTGGTTTTTGTTTATGCATACTCTTACTTTATATTTTATATATTGCTTTTGGTCTTTATATTATCTTTAATTCTCGCGACTTTATTTAAGTTCTTATACATATCTCTTATAGATCTGTTAAGTCTCTTATACTTGTTTGTTCTCTTGTTATAGTACTCCGATCCTAACCCCTTTATGGTATATATATATATATATATATATATATATATATATATATATATATATATATATATATATATATTCTTTTTTTCTTGTTCTTTTTTGTCATTGTTACTTATGAAATTGTATTTTTGAGTAACTTTTTTCTTTTTTACACAACATCATTATTGGAATGTTGTCATGTCAGTAATCATGGCTGCATGATTAAATATGTTAAAGATGAAGTTTGCATGATTCCACAAGATCAAAAGGTGAAAAAACTTCATTACACATATTATAAAGTCGCAAGAGTTGTAACGATCTTGAACTTCTGATAAAATTATTCAAAAAGTCTTAAATCTATTGTATAGAGGTCAATTCAATCATAGATTTTTCAATTGTGTTAATTTAGTCCTAAATATTTTAACAATGTGTCAATTTAGTCCTAATTATTTTGATACTTTGTCAATTTAGTCATAAACATTTTGACAATTTGCTAATATAGTCATTCTGCCAAATATTTGTATAATAAGTTTATGACTAAATTGGCAAATCTTTGAAAGGTTTAGGACAAAGTAGACACGGAGAAATTTTTAAGACTAAATTGGTGAATCGTCAAAAAATTTAGGACTAAATTGACACAATAATTGCCACACAATAGGTTGAGAGCTTTTTAGACCATTATCCCTAACCTTCTCTAGATAACGTCCACCATGATGTTGCAAGTAGTGGATATGCAATGCATTGGAACGTGACGCCGGGCTCTGAACATCAAATAGTGGATATGCGCGAGTTCAAACTTTATTCAACCTTTTTACTTTCTCAATCAAAAGAGAACTCATAGGTGCTTTAACCTCGAGAATCATCTCTCATTTGTTTAGGAAGAAAGATGATTAAGTAGTCCAAGCATGTGCATCAACTTGATAATGTGGTCTTTGTCATTGAAGAAAGAGGCGTAGGAAAATTGCTTGCCTTCTTGTTTTATAATTTGTGCCAAAAAAAAAAAAGAGAGGCCGGAAAATTGATTTTAGATCATCTAAGGCAATGCGTGTCGAATTAAGTGAGGCATTAGATATGTGTTGGATGCACATAATTGAAAGCGCGCTCTCCATGCAACAAATTTTCCTCGTCTATGCATAATATCCATAGATTTCAATGAATCACACTCCATTAAATCAACTTTCACAGTGAAAAACACAACCTAAAAATTTGAAAGGTATAATTTACCACGACGTATAAACAGTAGTTAGTATTGATTAAGAACTTTTCACCCTTCTAAATGTACACATTATAAAGATTATTATCATATTAATGAAATTTACCGAACTTTGGGGATAGTTACTAAATTTTTTGAATGGTATCAACCAATGTATATGTGCAATTACCAATGTCATATAGAAATCTACCGATCTTTTCATAATCTCGAAGTCATAATTTACAATGTGGATGAATAATTCGTCAGCATAAATCGAAATCAATGGCTATTGGTCCCGCACAATATTTACAAACGTGAAACTTACTGCCCTGATGTGAACTTACGGTCGTGTCGCGAAAAGGTGAACTATAAGGTACTAACTTTGTTTGAACTTTTTTCAACTCAGTTTCAGAGGCATGCGTGCTTGTTTGGATCAAAATTTTAACGGGGACAGGGATATAAACCTAGTTTGGTCTCCGAAAATCAATGGAGCTAAAAGACATGGCCTATGGATCTGGGCACGGAGGGTCGGAGATTCCCGCACATGGGTCAATAGATGTCCTCATTATGAATTAATTATCTCGATGGTTGTAGGTCTCGAGTAAATCAACCAGGTTTGAAATTTTAAAAAAGATTTATAAAAAAAAAAAAACACACACACACACACACACAACTTGCCAAAACAATGTACGCGTCCTAGGTTTCAGGATTCGGGCTAAAATCGTTAGTCATTATTCAAACGATAATACACTTTCGTTCTTTACCAGATTCCATGCACGACGAATCTTCCATTTTTTTAAAAATAAGTCTATATAAAAAGAGGGAAAAAGGTGAGACAGAAGAAGAAAAAGAATATTTTGCCCTCGGTATGGACAAAGCTTACTGAGCACATGCAACCTTAACTTACAAATTTTCTATTCTTCCTATAAAAATTAATTTTATGACAGCTAACCACTTGCTACCTATAGCCACTTGCCTTAAGAAGAAGAAGAAGAAGAAAGATTCCTGGATTGTAAAAACCTATAGCCACTTGCCTTGGGGGACCCGGGGGACCCGGGGGACAGGCTCCTTTTTGGAGCGTGCCACATAATTTCTCCAATTTGGCTTTGGCTTCTATCATCCACTTGACAGGGAAGGTTTTTTTTCTCCCCCCATTTCATTGGCTAAAGCACACTTGTTGGTGAACTTTTATCGCGAGTTCATGCTTAATCCACAAGTTGTCAAACCAACTCAAGTCTGATCTATCTTAAGTTCATATTTAATTCTCTACTAGCGGATAGATCAAATAGCGAAAGGCCGATACCCGTGTTTGGTCAAACCTGCTGCTCTTGAGTGCCGTTATGCCACTTTCTATTGCTTCTTTCACAAAACTAACACCACCATTAGATTCACCGGCCTCAAAAGAGCAAGATCCTGAAATTTCACGGCAAAGACGCTAAACCTGCACTCTCATTCATCTCCTGCTTCGTACAAAGACAAAGCAGTTTCTCATCTCCTGCCTTCTAGGAAGTAAGGGCAGCTATCTCCTGTGAACGAATAGGCTCTTTTCGCTCTCTACAATCGGGTTTCAACCCGGCTACGAACCGGCTTATAGAAGGATTCCTTAGACTACAAGACCTTGAAATTTCATTGTCATACTCACTCTCACTCTCTACCACATCTTGGACTTACTGACCCCGACAACAATCAATGCTATTCCGACACTTTGGGCTTATCAACATGAAATGCTGTAAATTATAACATATACCTAAAAACTGTACCAAGCAACCTTAAAGCGACGACCTTCACTTTCAACGATGAATGTACGACATATATAATTAGCATGAGAACACATATTATGCCAAGATAACCAACAGTCAAAAGACAATCTATAGTTCAAGAAAAACACGTGGTCCGACCTCAACTAAGACAGTGAGCCGATTAACACTCTTCCAAACATAAGAACAAGACGTATCCTCGATAAATTTAAGTGGCGGAAAAGTAGTTGGTGGGTCGGATCAAATCTAATCGGATCAAATCTAACTGAAGTTCTCCGGGTGGATCGAATACGAACTCTTCCTTGACATATAATTTTCGACTTCCTTCCAAGCCGTTGAAATGTCATTGCGCGAATACGGTACGGTCACGTGAAGTCAAAGTCCAATTGAATACAAGTCTTCTCTCACCGCCTTTTCTCTTCCGCTCTCCTCGCTCCCTGCTTCATTTTTACGTGCCATGTGCATGCATCTAGGGCAAAACAAAGCCCAGAAAAAGAATAATTACAATAATAAAGCACGTGCCATATTTTCCTTCCTCCTCTCCCTATATAAAAGCCACTAGACCAGCTCTCCAAAACCCCACCATACCCAAGTCTCATTAACCATTGTCTTAAGCAATAGTTGTCTACACCATTCTCTCTTTCAAGAACACACCAGAAACGATCATCGCCACCATCATCATGTCAAATCCACAGCTTCTTCAATCCCCATCTGCCTCCTCTACCTTGGTCCCATTAAGCAAGCCACCTAGCCAAGGCAATGGTGGGATCACAGTTTTACCAGTACAGTCTGCGCCTATGCTACAAAAGAGCCCTAGAGGCGCTCAAGCAGGTCTTGCTTCGAGTAAGATTGAAGTGGTTGCCAGTCCGAGCGCCATTAAGAAGCCATTGTCAGTTAAAGCGGTAGTGACCGTGAAACCCAGCACTAGTGGCTTGTTATCGAAAATCGGGATAAATGGAGGGCTCGATAAGATTACTGATCTGATGGGGAAAACGTTCCTCTTGGAGCTTGTTAGTACAGAGCTTGACCCCAGTAAGTACTGAGCATTTCGTTTTAAACTTGAATACAACTTGTAACAAAAAGCAGGGGGAGAAATAAGATGAATTTGATGGAAAGGTATTCTTCTACTTTTTAAAAATTGTGCGATGTTCACAATTTGACTTTTATTTGAAGGGAAACATTCGAAGTTTTTCAAGGTCAAAAATAGCGATATTATACGAATTTTTACCAAAATTTTAAAACTAAAATGCCTATTATTAGGTTTGGAGAAAAAGTCACAGAAGTACATAAGTTGTTATTGACTTGCAATAAACAAGGATGTTTGATAGTTTTACTTATCAACCATTCCCTAAATAAATTCTCCATGTACGCAGGTTTATGTTAGAGATCATGATCTTTGCTGGAAATAGATATTTGCAAGTACTGCAAAGGATATATGTACAAAATGCAAAATAAAATTGACAACAACTGCATGGTTTTTGCCCATATTTATCATATTTGAATATAGTCCTGAACTTCATTTACAGAGACGGGACACGAGAAGGGGACAATCAAAGGGTACGTGTACAAGAAGGGCCAGAACGAGGAGAAGGTGATGTACGAGTGCGAGTTCGAGGTCGGAGAGGAGTTCGGGGAGGTCGGGGCGATCTTCGTGGAGAATGAGCACCACGAGGAGATGTACCTCAAGGACATCGTCCTCGATGGGTTCGCGGGCGGTCCTCTTAACATCACATGGAGCTCATGGGTTCACTCCAAGTACGATAACCCACAAAAGAGGATTTTCTTCACCAATAAGGTTAGATCATAAAGATGGCTATATAGTTTCCTATCTCGGGTTTTTCTCATCAAGACCTTGTAGGATTATAACTTGAATAGATAATGTATATATTTGTGTGTTACTTGGAAATTAGGGTTTTTGGACACATATGTATATTTGTTTTGACGCACTTGAAGGCACTTAAGAGGAAAGAACTATTAAAATAAAAAAATAAAAATAAAAAAACCCGTAGAGTCTTCTTCACTCAGTTAGTTATGTATCACGAAATGCAAGTTTTCTCGAGACAAACATAGTACCACTTCTGGTTCTAGGTATGAATTATGAGGACTATCTAGATAGATTTAATTTGGGGCTTGATGGCTTTTGCTGCGCACTATTGCGAGGCAGTGCTATTTACCGACGGAAACGCCAAGCGGGCTAAGGAGACCGAGAGAGGAGGAGCTGGCAATCCTGCGAGGGGACGGCCAAGGCGAGAGAAAATCGTACGAGAGGATATACGATTACGATGTGTACAATGACCTCGGGAATCCGGACAGGGACGCGGATACGAAGAGGCCCGTGCTCGGTGGCAAAGAGCTTCCATACCCTAGACGATGCCGGACCGGGCGCCCTCGGTGCGAGACCGGTCAGTCGAGAAATTATTTGTTATTACTTCATAATAATGACTAACACCAAAAAAAAAATAGATTATTGAATTAATTTCTTTCTTAACGGGAGATGCCCTCCAAAATTAAGTCCAAAGGTAAAGTGCATAGAAAAAAGACCATGAAAACGAGAGTGCATAAAAATTGGAAGAGATATTTGTAAAGTATAAGGATAGAAAGTGGATCGTATAAAATCAGCCATATCCAGGCTTAACCCTTTTAGCAATTGGAAAATGGAACTTCTGTATCTTTCTCTCGTAAAATTGTACTCACAGAAACATCAGCCATTCATAATTTCATATCCTTTTTGCATGCTTTTGTACATCATCACATTCTTATTACAAGCTCAGTATCATGTTAAACATGCACATATACTATCACGTAGATCCACAATCGGAATTGAGAAGCGGGAGCATATACGTGCCTCGAGACGAACAGTTCTCGACGATAAAGCAAATGACATTCTCGGCGAAGACGGTGTACTCGGTAATGCATTCGCTGGTGCCGTCGCTAGAGACGGCAATAGTTGACGCAGACCTGGGGTTTCCCCACTTCACCGCCATCGACAAGCTCTTCAACGAAGGCATCAACTTGCCCCCATTGCAGAAGCAAGGGTTCCTCAAGGACCTCTTCCCTCGGCTCGTCAAAACCGTCACCGATGCCTACGAAGCTGTCCTCCGCTTCGAAACCCCTGAAACCATGAACCGTAAATAAATTATTAGTCAATCATAGGACAAAACTTTATGTATTATTTATCATGTATGGCAGAGATATTTATACATCTCCAAGATTTCTTATGCATAATGATTGGCCGTATTGTTGCATCCCGCAGGAAACAGATTCTTTTGGTTTAGTGACGAAGAATTTTCTCGCCAAACCCTAGCAGGAATTAACCCCTATGCAATCCAATTGGTCACGGTAATAATCATATGTATCACTACACATTTCAACTATTTAATTTGCTAAGATACAATTAATATAGTTCAGTGATAGTTAATTTCCCTTGAAGACATTACTTGATATCGCCATGTTGCGTACATCATTTCCATACATAAGTGGTATTAAAATGTATATTCAGGAATGGCCTTTGAGGAGCGAGCTCGACCCTAAAATCTATGGATTGCCCGAATCGGCCATCACGACAGACATCATCGAAAGGGAAATCAAAGGCTTCATGACAGTCGACGAGGTACACGAATACTCCATCGACGAAGTATCACCTAATACAACCTATCTGCACTCTAGGGTCGAGCAAAAACCTAAATCATACTACCCCAATTAATGAAATTTGACCTGAACCCGACCTTTCCGGTTTGGTTCAATTTGATTTTGTGCAGGCCATAAAGCAAAGGAAGCTGTTCATGCTGGACTACCACGACCTGTTCCTACCGTTCGTGAACAAAGTGAGGCAACTCAAGGGGACAACCCTATATGGGTCGAGGACGCTCTTCTTCTTGACCCCAGACGAGACATTGAAACTCCTTGCAATCGAGCTCACGCGGCCGCCGACCGACGACGGGAAACCACAATGGAAGCAGGTGTTCACCCCGTCGTGCCACTCCACTGGCATGTGCCTTTGGCGGCTCGCCAAGGCCCATGTCCTTGCCCACGACTCTGGATACCACCAACTCGTCAGCCACTGGTAACAAAAAGCCGATCATTACGTTCGACGAACAAAAAAAAAATCATAGATTTGTTACATTGAAGTAGTAACGAAGTAGGCCAATGACTTTTCAACAAGAGAGAAGAATATATTTTAAGAAATTGTTATCCATAATAAGTAGGATATATATGCACATATATATGCACTGTGAGATCTGAGTGTGTAGGTAATTTCTTAATTGTTCCTTACAATGAAATGATTTGCATGAAAAACGTGATATTATTTTGAGACGTACTTGCTTCCATAAATGCTATTATTGTAATTGACATTTATCAAATTTCGACCATAACAGGTTACGAACTCATTGTGTCACGGAACCATACATAATAGCAGCGAACCGGCAGTTGAGCGCGATGCACCCGATCTACAAGTTGTTGCACCCGCACTTCCGGTACACGATGGAGATCAATGCTTTGGCTCGTGGGTATCTCATCAACGGCGACGGCATCATCGAGAGCACCTTCTCTCCCGGCAAGTACTCCATGGAGCTCTGCGCCGTCGCCTATGACAAGCTGTGGCAATTCGACTCGCAAGGCTTGCCCAATGACCTGATTAGCAGGTGTTGCGCATCGGCCGAATACCTCCTTTTACCTATTTTTAACGCATGGAGTTTTTAGAGCAAATTTAGTTTGATGGTAACTGAATCTTTACTCGTGCCATCGCTTTTCTAATCGTGTCGATTCGTGCCAGGGGATTGGCAGTGGAGGACCCGACGGCACCGCATGGCCTCAAGCTAGCGATCGAGGACTACCCCTTCGCCAACGACGGCCTCCTCTTGTGGGACGCCATCAAGGAGTGGGTCACCGACTACATCAATCACTACTACCCCGACCCGAGCCGCATTGCGTCGGACAAGGAGCTCCAATCCTGGTGGACCGAGATCCGGACTGTCGGCCACGGCGACAATAAAGACTCCCCAGGGTGGCCCGACCTCAAGACCCCATCCGACCTCATCCACATTATCACCACCATAATCTGGGTCGCCTCTGGCCACCACGCTGCCGTCAACTTCGGCCAGTACACCTACGGCGGCTACTTCCCGAACCGGCCCACTATCGCCAGAACCAAGATGCCCGTCGAGGACCCGACAGAAGAAGAGCTCAAGATCTTCTGGAACAAGCCCGAGGTCACGCTCCTCACGTGCTTCCCATCGCAGATACAGGCGACCAAGGTGATGGCAGTCCTCGACGTGTTGTCGAACCACTCACCGGATGAGGAGTACCTAGGACAAGATCCAGAACCAGCGTGGAAGGAGGAGCCGGCGATAAACGCGGCCTTCAAGAGGTTCCATGGGAGGCTGAAGGAGCTTGACGGCGTCATCGATGCCAGGAACAACGACCAAAGGTTTAAGAATCGGAACGGAGCTGGGATCGTGCCGTATGAGCTCTTGAAGCCGTTCTCCGAGAACGGT
The DNA here is from genome assembly GCA_017140595.1 of Eucalyptus curtisii. Classification (NCBI taxonomy): domain Eukaryota; kingdom Viridiplantae; phylum Streptophyta; class Magnoliopsida; order Myrtales; family Myrtaceae; genus Eucalyptus; species Eucalyptus curtisii. The sequence goes on from CM029503.1 coordinate 7,041,284, forward strand.
GTGACCGGCAAGGGAGTTCCATACAGCATTTCCATATGAGAAATTGACATGTCGCTGTGGCGGTGATGGTGTTTGCTGATAGAAACACCTTTCTTTCTATTTTGTAGAATAAGAGGAGCGTGGTGTATGCCGATGACAATGTGATCATCCTAGACAACATCTTTTTTTTAATGTCATGATCTAATTTATCGTGTTGCCAATATCTATAGAATTATGATTAAATGATTAATTTCAGTTTTAGTCCTCTATCAATTTCCAAAAAAAAAAGTAAAATTAAAAAGTGACGATATGCACAAAAGGTTATCTTCACTACATCTATGTTGTTCATAAACACCATATTTTACTACCGTTACATCCTAATGCAGAATTCAATAACTTGGGTAAATGGTCAGTTCAATAGATTTGCTAAACATGCTTCTCAGCCACAAGTGAGACAAGGACCAAATCAACAGCAATTCCAATTGATCAACTTCAACGGCTAATTGATCTTCTCAATAATTATCCAATGGCTAGTTTAGAAATTGATCCTCTTGAAAAATGTCCAACGGGAAGATTGGATGTGGAGGAGTATAAGATGAAATCAAGGCACCAAAGAAAGTAGGAGATCAAGAGTTCATAAATCCAAATTTAGAGAGAGTTTCACATTTTATATTTGCCTTTTGAGAGCTTTCAAATTGTAATATTTTGAGAAGTTTTGACGGTGTTATAATTTGTACTTTGGTATGAGATAACGAGATCTATTAGCTTGGGTATAAATAACACTAGCTTCGAGGAAAAGTGCCTGAGTATAAGCAGCACATTCAACCGTTACTTCAAGTAGATTTCTAGTGGAATACAAACAATAGGCTATTAGTATAAAAGAATGGACTTACAACAAGCTGAATTACTATAATCTCCATGTGCATTGTTCTCTATCTCTTTGTTCATATTCACCCGTTGCCTGATATAAGCATTACACTATATTGCCTAATAGAACCAGCTTGTGCTTATATCAACACTTTGTTTCACCCTCTCTTTTTTTGTCGAATGTTTTACTCGGTTAAGCTTATATCAAACTTGATTGTCATAATTCCAAAAATATTTGTCAAGTTTCTTCAAATCACCCCCTTCTCTAGGTGCTACTGTTAGTCAATGTCACACGTAACTCTAGCTGACATGTGCCATTAGATCAGGCCGATTGCACATGGGGCTAATCTCGTCGTGAACTAGGCTCATATTGTCACGCCCCGAACCTCGAGCGCGCGCGCAACCCTTGGTGGTCGATAGAATTTCGCGACGTTCCCAGGACTCGTCGCCGACCCTTTTTATTTTATTGCACATGCGGAAGCGAATTAACTAATCCCCGACAACAACATACATGGGATAGAAAAGCTGGACAACCAGTTTCGAATCAAATACACTTTTATAAACACTTCAAGCTTATACGAAGGTCTATGTCATAAAGAACTACGAGCCACCTATGCTCCGACCCTTCCGCTTCAAGCTCCTAGCTCTTCACACTAGGGACCTGAAAATGGTTATTCAATAACCAGTGAGATATAAATCTCAGCAAGTTCCACCCCTAAGCCCCGGTTAGTACACCAACTCAACTCAGGGTATCTATCCAGAACTACCCCACCACAAGCAACAACCAACGGTCGATTCGCATACAACCTTACCTATTATGCCATACCTTGCACGTTATAATTCAACACGATACACACAATGCACATGGCCATTAGATGATACATTTCATCAATCACATAAGAGTCGCATCGCAAGCGATCTCACCTGGCCATTGCCACGTCCTGCACGTTATCGAGTCATGCGTGCGTGCCATAAACAATGTGCTTAACTCCTGCATGACTGAAATCACAAATGCCATGATTCTCATGCATTCTTGCACATTATCACAGTTCATAAACACAATGCATATATTCAATGCATACAACCATTGAAACGCCTTACTCATCTCAGTCAATCACATGGGTCCTGATTATAAAACCAAATCGTTATGACACGTCCCATTCCACGCCACACAATTTCGTCCCATAATCCGGCGCATCAATAACACTCAGCATGCGTTCCAATTGTTAATCACTGCCACACATGGGCATAGCCTACTCGTAGTTCGGCTATCTACTGGCGTTTAACCAGGCATCGTCTCCCCCCCGTGGAGTACGGCTTCATCACTACGTCGACGGCATTCCCGAAGGAGCATCGTCTCCCCCTTGGAGCACGGCTTCGTCACTACGTCGACGGCATTCCCGAAGGAGCATCGGTCCGTCGGCCCGGCCTCTCTCAAGCGACCGGCATCCATTGCGCGGGCATCCCATATAGGGGCACATCTAGCTCAATAGCTCAGGACGGTTCCTCATTAGCCAACACACGACAATTCATTATCGGCCCGGGATACTTTGCATTTCACTCAAATGCCTTGATTAAAATAGTAATCCCGTCCTCTTTTCTTCGTATTAAAAACATCCGCGAAAGTAGTCGTGCGTGGGTACACGTCAATTCGAACTAGAAAACGATACTTTCCTTTTTCAAACCCCACTGTTTGATATAATACTTAAAATCCATTTTCGGTGTCCAAACCCGACACCCGGGATTTTCTAAATAAAATTCAATTTTCCAATCACCACACAATTGCACAAATCATCATTCAATTCATGCAGATGTTTATGCAATAACACATCCAATCACTTCATAGGATTAAACCCACATGAAATTAGAAACTTTTCGTTCTCGGGTGAACAGTGTTTTGTGAACAAGAACTCGTGAACAAAGTGTCGAGTGAACAGTAAATTTCCAGAATTTAATAAATGATAATTTAAACTCAGAAATAATTAAAAACATTAATTAAAATAATCAAACAATTAATTAAGCAAAACAAGCTTAATTAAACACATAGGCACAATTAAGCAAATAAAGCAAAATTAAGCTAAACTAATTTAATCCATCCATCTAACCACCTATCTTAGAGCTAATACAACTTAATTTAATCACCTAAACTAGAATTAAATCTAACTAAACCAACCCTAAGCAAGTTTAGGCACTAATCGAAGGATTAGGAGCTAAACTCACCCGTTAAGCGGGCCGGAGGCACCGACGCGGCGGCGACGACGGTGGCTACGCACCGAGTCCTCTACAACGACGATCCAAGGCGTTCCCAAGCTCAACACAGCAACCACAGCTCGGACTCCCACTGAAAACACTGAAAAACAGCCCTGCCGGAGGAGAAACTGAGTTGAACGGCTTGGCCGGAGCTCCGGCGAGGGGGTTGGTCGACAACCGGAGGCTCCCAGGGGTCTTGGGAATCTTGTGGGTGGCTGGGATGGGCAAAGGAACGGCTGGAATGGGAGAAAACGGGCTGCAAAGTCGAAACAGTCCAGGCTGCAGGCGGACCGACGGACCGGCGACCGGCGGCTTTCAACGGCCGTACAGGACGGACGGAGACTCCTTTCGGGACGAAATTAGGCTCGTTGGAACGGTCTATCTCTCACGGTCACGGTGGTCGGTGGTTCGTTCTCTGATTCAACCGGGAGGACCACTTTTGACTCGATTCTTCACCGAAGGGTCAGCTGGAGCAGAAACTGGAGGAAGAAGAAAATGGAGGAGAGAGAGGCTTCGACCGGTTTGGGGCCGAATGGGGGAGAGAGAGAGTGATGGGAGGGCTGTCAAGACCCCGATAAATGCTTGCTTCAAGTCCCCATGCCATGACATCATCTTCTCTCTCTTCCTTTGCTTTATCCACATGCTTTTAGGGGCGATTTGGTCATTTCCACCTTGCACAAATTACACATCTGACCTTGGGCTGAAATTGGTGGATGGACCTAAGAAATGGGCTTGTCCATGAATAGGAGTGGGCTTGGAAATTAATTGGGCTTGATTGGGCTCAAAGTTGGACCATGGGCTTTGAAAGATGAATAGTTGGTTTGGCCCAATGGGCTCATTTGCTTGACTTAGGCCCATTTGGTGGCTGTCCCAACTTGGGCCTAAGGCCCACACTGGCTTGGCCCGGCCCACGTCCTCACGGGCTTGCTTCCTCGGTCCGAAAATCCCTTTTTCAATTACTCGGCTTAACCTGGTTTTGTCGATCGTTTGATGTAGCTTCATCCAAAGTCCGTCCGGACATTCCCGATAATTCGAAGTCAAATACTAAGTTCTCTTGCCATGTCAATTTCGCCCTAATGCCATTTTGGTTACAACTCAGACTAACAGGCGGCTCCGAGGATTCACGCGTAATCGACTCGTGCCAAACCACGTTCAAGACATCTTGACGGATGGACGTCCTTGACTGCATGAGATTACGGAGGATAGATTCTTATTTCAAAGTACACGATCCCTGAAGATCGACATAGGGTCGTTCGAGGGTTCGATAACGATAAACGGAATCACCCGTCGTTCCATTATGTTCGCCCGCAAATCGACTTCTAGTCGTCCTTAGAATCGGCCCGCCTTATCTACGGGATCGTCCTCACGCAAGTCTCACAGTCAAGTCATTTTTCCAGATCAAGTTCTTTAATCGTACGAGTTCTGTCCTCATTAGTCTTTCCCATCAAGGTCAGTATCTCAGGAGTGATCAATTCCGAGTGAGATCAACCAACAATGCATTGACGAAATTCACTTTCACTCGTCCCTTAGAGGGCTCGAATTTCAGGATGTCACACATATACTTCAAATTATGTGGCATAGTCAACGCTAACATAGAAAATATTTACAATTGTTCGACAACCTAGGTGAGGGCGACCTTTGCTAGCCATCCCTAAGGCCTGGCAATGGTCGGTGGAGGGAAAAAGGAAAAAAAAAAAGAAAAAGAAGAAAAAAACTCATAAAAATAAAATAATTGTAGAAGCTATCTACGTTGACATTGGCCCTATCACATAGGATGGCCAGTACTGACTAGACCGTCACATCAGCCATTTTTAATCAAAATTAGCTGATAATTAAATTGGAAAATTATTGATAGATTTAGGACTAAATTAGCATTATTAAAAGGTTTAAACTAAATTGATAAATTGTTGAAACGATTAAGGACTAAATTTGTCAAATTGAAAGGTAGAATTAAATTGGCATGAGCGCAATAGATTTAGGACCTTTTTGGTGATTTCCCCCTCAAATCAAACAAGTCATCTATAACCCACCCTCCCATTTTTACATTTAGAATTCTCAAGCCTAAACATTTCTTCTCTCTTCTCTCTCGAACCCGTATCGGAATGCCCTATTGAGTCAAATCCTAGCAGACTTCCTTGTTTCGGGTGCGCAAAGATCCAATTGAAAGGGAGATCAGTCTAGTTTCAAGCCGACATGTGTATTGAAAAAATCCCTCCGACCAGGGGGGCTACGAAAATCCTCATTTTTTTTCCTAGAATTCTTAAAAACAATTAGTATAACGTAAATCTATAACTCGTTTTCTCTCCCTTTATTTCAGATAAAGTGAGAATATAGCATTTTCAGCTCAAGGCTTGAGTAGGCCGTCTTTATTGAGAAAGCTTTTGAACCAAGTGGCGGAGAGCTTTGGGTATCTTCTGAGCCCATTCTTGTAATCCACGTAGTTGATGCCGAACCGGACGGTGTACCCGTCGGTCCACTCAAAATTGTCTAGCAACGACCATGCAAAATACCCTTTCACGTTCACACCATCCCTATATAACAAAGAACCAAAAAATCACGTCAAGAAAATAGGAGATTTCATGCGGAGGCAGAATTCTATTGTTCTATGCTAAAAAAGAAAAAAAAATCTATAGAGTTTGTTGTTGTGCCAGTAAATCCTGATTGGTGTTAATAAGTGTCAACAAATTGTTGGTGAAAAAATGACCTATGACTCTTGTTGGTAATTCACCAACGCCTTTATGAAAATTGCCATCTTTTGTATAATTAGTAAGTTAGCAACTTTAATATTGACTTAACAACTTTTATTTGCATTTCGACCAAAAAAAAACTTTTATTTGCATAATTTGTTAATGCTTTGACACTTTGAATTAACGAAATCCAATATGAAATTTTTTGCCTAAATTAAAGTGACTTACCAACTTTTATCTAGTCAAATTACCAACTAATTTTTTTGTTACTGACTCCAAAAGTGTAATTATCTTTTAAGATTTGAACTTTTCTATTACTCTACCACTTTCATTTACCTTGATTAGAAAGTGATTACACTTTCTAACTTTTTTCATAGATTACCAACCCAAATTAGTGTACTCACCAACTTCTTCCATGAAATTACCATCCAATATCAACATAATTATCAATTATCATTTGAGTTGTTTATCGTTATTTATTGGGTTATTCAACTCCAACCTTGCTAACCACTGAGATTCGTCCCAGTGGCCACCCTTTCCACATGAGAAGAGAGAGATAAGGGGTTTGAATCCCCACCTTCTTGGAGAGGTTAAGGTGGGTACAATGTAGTTTCAAGTATGGATTTTGACTCTCAAATGAGACAAAGTTAAAAGTCTTAGAGTTAGAGTAGAGCAGGACCGACCCAAAAAAAAAAAATCCAACCTTGCTTATTATTTGCTAACATTTTATTTTCATTCATTAGCAATGCACTAACTTACCAACTTTATTTAGAAATTACTAAAATAACGATCAACTTATCTATTGTTCCTCGATTAATTTTTCTACTAGTTTTAAGTTACCAACTTTATTGACTAGCTTGGATCATACTGACATATCAAGAAGTTCTAATCTAACTCTCGTTTGAATTAATTACAGGCATGTATGTAGTTTTGTTTAAAAAATTTAGCAAATTTTGAACACTCAGCAACTCTTTTTGAAAATTACCGGCTTGGAAAAAAAAATCAATTTTTTTCAGAAATGGAAGAGTAGAATCGTCTATGAGAGAGAGAGAGAGAGAGAGAGATACGCACTTGATTGCTCTTAAGACGTAGGAAAGATGACGATAATAATAATCTATTCTCATGTTGTCGACTAGCTGTTGCTCAAGAGGCAGCGTTTCATTATTGAACTCATCAATGCCTGCACGCATGCGAAAGAATATCAAACACGCGAAAATATCTAAATAAGAATTTTATAGGACTAAAGAGACATGCATGATAAATTTTAAAAATTCATAATACATTTCCCTTTTATTACGAGGAATCCATGTAACTTGTTTGAATGGCATATACGAAAATATTTGAAACTAGCAAACTATATAGATCTGCTACATAATAGATAAAAGCATTTACAAAAATAATAACAAGATTATATATGTGTGGTACTCTTAGGGTGGCTATTTCCACAACCTTTTTCTAACTAAATGCACATTTCATGGGTCGTTTTTTTCCTTTTTGAAGGAAGGAGTAAATTATTCTCTTCAAAAGGAATTGAAGTAAAACAATATAAGAAAGTAGCAATTCACGAATGATAATTACCTAAAAATTATATTGTTAGATATCAAAACATGCCATTCACCATAAAAAAAATAAAAAAAAATTAAAAAAAAAAAGAGTATAAAATACATGCTCAACTGAAGTGGAAGATTAATTTGGTCAATCAACTTAAAAAGCATGTGTTTTAGTCAAAATGGTATGAAAATAGCCACACCCCTTAACTTTGTATCTTGTTTGTGAAATGTTACCATTTTCCGTGATGTAAATGAGAGGGTCGCTGTATTTCTTCTTCACGTACAGCAAAAGACTTCGTATTCCTTTGGGATACACGTATAACCAATTCGAGGCAGCCTGTCCATTCCATTAAAAGAAGTATCAGATTTATTCACCTCTATTTTGAAGTATATGAATTTCATCAACTAGAAAATAAACTATAAAAAAAAAAAAAGGCCCTTAATATCGCTTGCAAGTCACACAGCCAAACCAGTGGATGTTCATTTTCATCTCATGAAGTACATAGCAAAAAAATAGGGAAATTCCTACTACAACGGACGCTCACCTTTGGACCAATCGGGATGCCATTCCTCTCAGCTACAACAAATAAGACTAACTCATAAGGTGAAAAAAAGAACAAATTGTTCATTAAACTTAATCAATGATCGATAATGGAACTTGTTGAAATTAATTACAATTGTAATCTTACTTGTAAGGTTGGCACGGGAATCTGTTAAGTAGCTCGGACTCGGGCCCATCAAGTGCGGAGAGTCGGCGATGTAGTATGCAGTGTAATAGTTCAATCCGAGAAAATCGATCGAGCCTTTCAACATGGCCGATTGCTCCGGCGAGAACTTGGGAAGTCTCTCTCCAACAAGAGAGCGCATCGAATGTGGGTAGTCTCCATGAGTTAAAGGATCCATGTACCTGATGAACCAATTAACATAGAATTAATATTTGTGTTACATACTATTCGTGATGATCTAATGAATCTATGTAATTAGCCCATGAAAATAACTTTCAATTCTTGGAATTAATTTTAAGTACATTTCCTTAGCTTAGTCCATTTACTAAACAGATGGTGATTGATCGTACTAATTCAATTAACTCCCTTCCTTATCCCGAAATACATTATTTTTTTCATCGTACTAATCAGAATTTAGATTTTTATTTGGGGATTAGGAAAAGAGTGCCATTTGGGTATAATTAGGGCCCATAATGGAAGCTTAATGACCCTCAGAAAAATGAGAGAGAAAAAAAAAAAAAAAAAAACTGGGGACAAAATTAAAAAAAGGCACACTTACCATCCAAGCATGAAATCCAGGGCTCTTGATGTAGCATTTTTGTCGTGTTTGGCATCTGAGCAAGGCACCATCCATTGAGACACTAGCGTTATCCCTATCTTCCCCTTTTGCGATTCCTGCATCTATCCAACTTTTTGATTATAACATTTCTTGGTAAGGATGTACAAAAATAAAATGAGATAATTTTCTAGAAATTAACTGACCAAATTTTAGTTAGCTATCATGAAATTCTTTGGGAAAAGTACCAAAATAGTCCTAAACCTTTTGTATTTGTACCAATTCAGTCCTAAACTTTTCAATTTGACCAATTTAGTCCTAAACCTTTTTCACATTGGTACCAATTCAGTCTATCCAGCTAATTTAAGCCAGAAAATACTGACGTGGCCGCCAGCGGTCTTATGTGACGCCACGTGGACAAATTTTATAATTTTTTAATATTTTTTCAGATTTTTTTAATTCTTTTTTTTCCTCTTGTTTTTTCTTTTCTCCTTACCCTTGGCCGGCGAGGTCACCGTCCAGCCGACCATCGCCGGCCAAAGGTTGGTCGGGGCAAGGGGCCCCGCGCCCTCACCGGCCACCGGCAAGGCGTCGGCCCCCCCCGGATCCGGCGAGGGCCGAAACCCTTGCCCCTTGGCCGGCAAGGGCCTCTGCGCCCTCATCGGCCACAGGCGAGGGCGCGGCAGCCCTCGCTCATGGCGGGCGAGGTGCGGCGGCCCTCGCCCGATCCGAGCGCGGCGGTGGGGCGTCTTGTCTCCTCCAACTGCGAAGCGTCTCTCCCTTCTTCTCTCAATCAAGCTCAACGGTACTCTCTCTCTCTCTCTCTCTCTCTCTCTCTCTCTCTCTCTCTCTCTCTCTCTCTCTCTCTCTCTCTCTCTCTCTCTCCCTCCCTCCCTCCCTCCCTCCCTCCCTCCCTCCCGCACGCACGCTTCCTTCCGCAAGCGTCGCGTCTTGCACGAGGCATGTTTGTGAGAATGCCGACACAAGCCCCGACCACTACCGCTTCCTTCGTCGATAGCTACGAGGCTTGAAACCACGGAGGGCCGCGCCCTCGCCTAGATCTGGGCGAGGGCCGCCGCACCCTCGCCCACCACAAGCGAGGGATGCCGCACCCTCGCCCGTGGGCCGACGAGGGCGCAGAGGCCCTCGCCTGGATTTGGGCGGGGGCCGACGCCCTCGCCTGGATCTGGGCGGGGGCCAACGCCCTCGCCTGTGACCGGCGAGGGCGCGGGACCCCTCGCGCCGACCAGCCTGTCGCCTGCGATGGTCAGCCGGCCAGCGACCTCGCCGGCCAAGGATAAGGAGAAAAGAAAAAAAATAATAATAATTAAAAAATCTGAAAAAATATTAAAAATTTATAAAATTTGTCCACGTGGCGCCACATAAGACCGCCGGCGGCCACGTCAGTATTTTCCGGCTTAAATTAGCCGGATGGACTGAATTAGTACCAATACAAAAGGTTTAGGACTATTTTGATACTTTTCCCGAAATTCTTTTATGACAAGAAAACTCATTATTAGTAGGCACATTAGCAAATTAGTTATCTCACATGCATTTCTCTATCAAAATGAAGATGTTATTCAAATGATAGTCCCGCCGTGTACGATATATAACCAAGTTCCAAAAAACTCGGTTCACAAGTAAATCAACAAACGGTCATTTCGGACAGGATATTGAAGCACAACTCACACACGAAGCATCACGTGAAGAATTCATCCGTGGAAATCCAAATTTGCAGAACATGTGTACATAATTACTCAAAATTGATAGATTATAAGATAAATTTTAGAAACGATGCATATGAATGATAGGGACAGATAATGGAAACGCGACAACAAGACACGATTTTTAACCCTAAAGCAACAACTACATATATGTTAATAGGGTTTTTGACCGCTCACCTGATACTTGTGCCTATACAACTTCACAGCCGTGGCATGAGCAAGAAGCTGGTTATGAGACACCAAATATGGCTCAACCCCAGAATCACCGCCCGTGCAATTCATCCTTTGCCACTCGGAGCATCGACCAGGTGCGGTAGATCCAATGGCATAGCCTGCCACACTATAACTGAATGGCTCGTTCAGTGTTATCCAATGCTTCACTCTATCCCCAAACTCCTTAAAGCACACACCCACATAATCTTGGAAGTCATCCCTAATTTCAAATATCAAATTAACCCAAGTACTCGTACTTCTGAAAGATTTATCGAGTAATGTGCAATAGTAATGTTGTGTAACATGTTAATATGGTATCATTCAAAACTGAACAATTGGTCTCGTCTTCCAATCTATGCATTTGTTATCGAATGTAATGAATTAAAAAGAAAAACCAATTGCATCATACTTTCACATGAACACGTTGCATGACATAGACATAATCCAATCGAATTTGAGCGACTCACACGATGCGAGGACTCAAGAAACCACCGTACTCGTCTTCCAAGGTTTGGGGAAGGTCCCAGTGGAATAACGTCACAAAGGGTTGAATTCCTACATCAACATCAGAAGTTAATCATCCTAAGATCAAATAGGTGTGTGAAATTAACTTGAGAGATAATATAGGAGATCAAGCAAATACCTTGTGCTAGTAGCTCATTAATAAGGTTGTTGTAGTAGTTGATACCTTCCATGTTCACACCCCCACTCATTTTTCCTTCTGAAAGTTGCCTCAATGGCATTTTAGTGAATATACCATTTACATTGTCTTATTAACTTGGGAAACAAATGATAATGTAATCCAAAGCCATCTAGATGCTATCGCATTTTACAATAATTTTTAAAACGTCATTGATGGGTCCATTGATTTACACGGGAGAGCAAATCGAACATAAATAAAAATTGAAAGGGATAAAGGTTAATCCGGCTTACTTGGTAAAATTCTAGACCACGAGATGGAGAATCTGTAAGCATCTAAGCCCATTCCCTTCATGATTCCAACGTCTTCCTGCATCACACTAATTTTTACAATCAATGAAGTATAATTAATTGCCCTTAATAACCCTTTTTTGCTCTTACATTTGATATGATGTGACAAGAAAAAAAGGGGCATTCCTTTTACAAGTAACATTTAGTCAAATTAGAAATTAGTGCGAAAAAGAGTGACCTTGTACCGGTGGTACGAGTCAACCGCAACATCACCATTGCTTCCATCTGCTATTTTGCCTGCCATTTTTTTACCAAACATTTATAGATTGGATAAAAGAAAGAATACGATGTAAAAGATTGATACACAGATCTTTCTTCTTCTTTTTTGTCAATTGTTTACTTAGCACGAGTCTATTATAGATGAGGCAATGTAAGCACGAGATATGTTATTCCCCACAAATTATCTACTTTTAATCAAATCATATCTATTGTTCATTGTGATCTCAAAATCTCACAACTTTCCATGAGAATTCTGATTTATTTGCAAAAAGGCGAAGAAATCGATTTCTCATTCCACTCCAATTGATTCAAGAAAGAATGAATGAACTAATGCCCCATTCAAGTATCTCAATTGAACTACTTATAAATGGAATTTTACATAGAATAGTATTCTTTCTTATTTCAATGATCCTCGATAGAGAAGAAAGAGTTCGGGAATTGCTAAATTATGTTGCATTTTGTGTTAGTATTTATAACCCTACGCTAGAATTGTAAAATACTACATTTCTTGTGATTTGGGAATATTTATAATCTCTTATATCAAGAAAACATAGCAAGACGGAATGAAAATCATTTACCGCTAATTATGTCCCAATTGGTGCCACTTGCCTAAAACAACAAACCATGCTACTTATTTTCGAAAATTATAATGAGAAGTCGCATGAATATCGAAATCTTATACACACGATGCAGATTAAGGCATAATCAGAATGTAGAGATTTTACGACACCATTCCTAATTTATAGTCTCTAGCTTTAATCTCCTATATAAGATTACAGGCCCGTGCCTGTCCTAATTGTTAACTTATCTGCATTAGTATCTCAAATATGTATATGTATGTATGTGTGTGTGTATGTATATTTGGCTAAGTCGGTATATAATTATTAAAATGTCATGGTCCATACAATTTTTGTCAACATGAAAGGGAAGACATCGACGTGCGTACGGCGAGGGGACTCGAATGGTTCAGCATTTCTCAACACCTTATCCTAACACCTTGTATATTTTGATCCAATCCATTATAAAACAAGACGTGGGGACAAACCCAACCACAGTTCTATGGAATTTAAATTCGGACACAGCATGAGATTTTCTAATAAAATAACAATTGCATTGTCGTAAAAATCGATGTCTATAAATTTTAATCCTTGTTAATTGGACAATTATATTGCACCCATGAAAAAAGAGATTTGACAATATTTATCGGTGATAAAATGCGTCACTGTTTGTGTGTGTGGAGGGGAGGAGATTAATGTAAGCCAGTTCACAAGAAAATAAATTAAAACAGAAATGCAAATATAAATACATAAACACACGATCAGTTTTATTTTCTTGTTATTGAAATAATAAATTGCTTATTAACAACCCAAAAAAAAAACACTTTTTCCCCAGGAAAAATAAAGAAAAGTGGTCCTTTCTACGGTCGTTGGGAAAAGATATCATTATGCACAAAATAGATAACAAGTTGCAAAACGTCCAGAAAGATAATTATAAAGAAATATATATTGTTTTATTTACCATCTCTCTCTCTCTCTCTCTCTCTCTCTCTCTCTCTCTCTCTCTCTCTCCTCCCCACATTGACAATTAATTCATCCAGAAAGGATGGTTCACCTAAGAATGCTGTCTGCATCGAAACTGAAGAGCGCACATCCTCCACCACCAAGAAAAGAAGGGGAAGAAATCAACAGAATAATTTCCAGACCAAAAGAAAGACTCCCACCAACTCATTTCACTTTCTCCTCCTCCTCAAGAACGAGAGAGATGGAAATAAAAAACACTCGTAACAATTGGTTCACGACGATATCAAGGTCTAAACTCGTTCATGATACCAACAATTTCCTAATATGTACGATTAGTTCTGTTCACCATGTCATTCATATAAAAAATAACTCACTAGACGAGGGTATCGAATGTTGAGAGAGAGAGAGAGAGAGAGAGAGTCACCTGGATATTTGTGAGTGTAAGTGTCCCATATACTTGGCCCTCTACCACCTTCATTTGCAGCACCTTCATACTGAACAAGAACCAAAGGCCGAGCAAGAGCCTCAAAAAATCACCGCCAAAGTCGGATTTTTCACCTCTCCCCTCAGAGAGAAGAAATTTGGGATAGAAAGGAATGGTATGTAAATGAGCTGAACCTGATAAGAGGCTGAGGCAGTGCCGAAGAGGAAACCAGCTGGGAAGCTGCTTCTGTTGAGCAAAGCAGTGTCGTACATGGGTGTTGCAGTAGCTCCGCTCTTGATCAGTGAGCCCAACACCACCAGCACCGCGAAGCTTGTTAGGAGAATATGCCCTTGAAGACCCATTATAGCTTTGTTTTGTTAAAGCTTGCTTTGTGTCCGTTTATATACATGTGTCTCAGAGAGAGACAGAGAGAGAGAGAGAGAGGGGGGGCGGAAGAGAGCTGGGCTCTAAGGGGACGCACCAACCCTATTCTCATGTCCTTACATTGATATAGGACTGTCTATTTTCTCAAGACTGAGTCTCGGGAATCAAAGTCCCCAATTAATATCATTTAAGAGGAATTTTTTTTCATGTGTATAAAGAGATGCTCATTTATTATCGTCAAAATCACACTTAATTTCGTGAAAATTGAATGTTCTTTTTGGGGAAAAATACACCGCCTGTAACTAGGTTAAGCCTTAATTAAATATCTTCAGTAATGTTTTGACAACTAATCAGCCAAATTTTAAAGGATCCGATCAAACGAACATGAAAATGCTTAGAATTTATATTACATTTATCTAAAACTAGTTAAATCGATTAGACCATTTTTTATCTGGTTTTCACTAGATGAATTACATCAACTCTCCTTTGGCTGCTCTTGGGACCTCCCTTTTCAATTCCTGCGCACGATGTACCCAAGTCTTGGTCTTTTCTTTTACTCTGCGTACGATGTACCCAAGTCATGGTCTTTTTTTTCTTTTTGGTTACCTTGGCAGTATTCCTTTTCAAAACCGGAAATCATCGACCTTAATGCTGACGAAGCTGCACTTGGAAGCACAATATCCGCCGGAAGAAAAGATTCCCTAGGTCAAGATACAGACTTTCTCCGGTTGTCTTATATGAAGACGGCAGTAGATTAGAGTTGAATGGAAAGGAGCCAAAAAGACGGCGATGTTATCATATGCGTGAGGACCAGAGCGAGTCACGAAGGCGAAGTTTCACTTAATATTCATGGCATATGCCTTTGGTCCTTACAACTTGTCTTCCTCTGGACGGCTCTGAAGTCCAATGCATCAACTCAGCCAAGAACACATGCATGCGTTCTCGGGCAGAAAGGTCAAGGACAACAAAGGGACGACGATGGGTCCGATTGGCCCGGGTTTCCTTGAACGTGGTGAGTATTTCGGGCAGTACATAATCCCCGACTCGAGGGCACCGACCCCTTAAAATAAGAAAAGAAATGTGATACGATCGTTATCTTATGGAACAAAAAATAATGATATTATTGCCTTTTTTCTTTCTGCATTTGAATAAGTTCAGCGCTTTAGCATAGGTAAGGTAACAACCCTACCTCGGTTGGCACGTACCTCCCCCAAGAGTTTTTTTGAGTTTAGAGTTTGTTTTGATGTGGTCCCTCAAAAGATGATGTTCGATTTGACCACCAAGAAATCCAGGCCAAGCCAGAATACATTTTCTTTTCTTTTCTTTTTTAAACTTTTTCAATATCCTGCTAGGCGAAATATCTTGAGTCAGATATCTAATAAGTCGTGTCTCTAACCTCGTTAAACAAGCCATATCTTCCATATCAAAAGTAAGGGACTCGAGACCATTTAATCTCTTAATACTGAACCAAAAAAAACATATCAAGCAAGGATTGAA
This sequence comes from Eucalyptus curtisii, assembly GCA_017140595.1. Lineage (NCBI taxonomy): Eukaryota > Viridiplantae > Streptophyta > Magnoliopsida > Myrtales > Myrtaceae > Eucalyptus > Eucalyptus curtisii. The sequence continues at coordinate 7,056,869 of CM029503.1, forward strand.
TCCAATATCTATGTTTTAGATGCAAAGTTTCAAATGCCGTAATGGCTCGACTAATTTCTTGCAATAACAGTGTAACCTAATTCTTACCTACATGCTATGTCATTTGGATGAATAGCGTTTGAGTGAACATACATAATTGCGACGATTAAAGAATAGATGGGAAAGGAAAAAAAATGTCGCATGGCATTGAGCAAACCGAATTTGTAATTACTCCTATTTCTAGATTCAAGTAAATCTTTCTTTTTTTCCTCAAACTTCTTCCCCTTGCTGACTCAAGTTAGCCTTTTCCACTTGCTTTGTCGACTCTTTTATGTTCTTACTTTGTTTCTTTGGTCTCAAGGACATTGTTAGAATCTGAAAGTCCAAGATTCTTCTTTGTGAGAAACGCCTCTGCTTCGCTCTTCAATGCAGGTCCTCTTTAAGGCAAAAATTATTTAAATTGAACAGAATTAGCATGATTTCAGTCACTATGCATTCTCCAATTTATGAAAAACCCATTGCATAGCAAAGTGTATAAACACAACTATATTACAAGATGCACATCTAACACCGCAAGGATAACAGGCATTAGGGAAATGGATCTTATCAAGGTTTGACAAAATACACAACCATATTTCACATGTTATTTCAGTAGATCGAGCTTACCATGCTATTCCATTTAGAAAAAGCGCTTATCGCACATAAAGTACAGGTACCCCATGTGTTTCGGTATAATGAACGGTTTTATCCGTCCTACTTCAACGCTAAATATTAAGATATCAGAAGATAAAATGTACATCTTGAGGAGCTTGAGAGCTTCAACAAGATTAAGTCAGTCACACGGAGCCTGAATGAGATCATAGACAACCAAAAGAATATGAACAAGCCAATTTAATTTACTCCCCATTGCTGGTGCTGAAAAAGTTCCAGAGATGCTTAAATTCCAGAATAAAGTTTTTCCTTAACTTCTAGGTGGCATACTTGACCGGTCGCACCCCCACACTTCGCTGGTTTTAGCACAAATGGATTGGCTCAAAATAATAGATGTAAGTAACGGTAGTTGGAATCTTCAGCAGAAAATATGAGCATGATGATGTAGATGACAGCAATAGTAGACCAAAATGCTATGAGTTGAGATGAGAAGGTTCTAATGAATCTTACTTTGCTTGTACCTTAAGAATAATATTACACTCCTACCACAGTTCAAAGTACTGTCTTGGGTGCAATTCAACAACAGAGAAAACATCAAAATTGGCAGATTCATCAGCTGAAATGTTAGCCTGGACTTTCCAATCCGAGAAGCGGCAGACTAACTATGAATACTTTGCATAGAAAAAGAGCAACTTGTTTAGCTCGTCAAAAAATGCAAAGTTTTGAGCGACAGATTGTGTATGTAATGGAACAATGAGTTCCTGCATGCAATATATCAAGCAAATCAACGTACACTAACCACTGATTGTGAACTTTACTGACAGATCATAAAAAAGAAAAGTACAACAAGTACAATGTGAGAGGGAATGGAAGTAAAGCGGTGGCAGTCAGAACAACCATCACAAAGAATTTGTAGTCAGAAGTGGTAGGATTAAGGTAGATAAAACCTGGCAACTCTCAAAGAGAGCATTTGACGTAGTAGCCGAGCACAAGAGAGATCGGGCATCAAAAACTACAATATCCGCAATGGAGAAATCTCTGTTCACATGTTCTCCCAAAGTTCACTGACATTAAGACTGGGGAGACTAATAACTGAGCAAATAAGAAACATGAGTTTATCCAACTAGTTATGGAGCAAGAGCATCTCCCCTTTCTAGAATTTGGATATTGGATGGGACATTAATAAGAAAAATTAGACACGTCCAATATAGTTATGTTATATAAGAAGTGCTTGAGCAGTACCAAGCTGAACTACAAAAATCAACAGAACTAGACATAGAATATGTCAATGCACCATTGTCAAAGCAAAAGCTATAACACATTAGCAATTATCCTGACAACAAGCACTAGACACGGGCAAAGGTTCCAATTTAAAAAGGCAAATCTCCCAAGACTTACTTCCAGTAGTATAGGGTAATCACAGATGCAGTATTTGAAAACCTTCATGAGACTGCTCAAGTAAGCAAATAGAAGATTATCAGAACCATATGTCAAAGACCCATAAGTCTGATTACCATTGTCCTATTCCAAGGCCACCACATCGCCCCAGTATAAAGAAGAAAAATTTCATAATACGATCATAGAGGACAAAGGTTGGGAAAAATGTTAAATGGCATTAACAGAAATAACATGTCCAGGATAATTAGTTCCATAAGCACTTACCAAAATCAAATAGGATCAAAGATGCGGAATCACCAACAAGAGCAAAACAGAAAATAAAAGAGAACATGAAATAAAATTCACTTAAGGCCTCACTTCCCATTTCATTTTTCACCAGGTACTGGAAAGAGGAGGATGCATCAAACGCCACATGCAGGTTCATTTGCATTCGACACCCGCTTCAGCAGCCCGACGAGGCTTGCTTTTCCTTCTGCTGCCATTGTGCCGAAACCCATTGGACTTGGCTGAGTCTTCCACATTTGATCTGGCTCCGACACCATTTTCCTCTTTCGTGATATCTGATTTCTCTTTTGACAGCGAAGTCCGTCTCCTCTTCTTCCCATTCTCTGCTGCAACAGGACTTGTTGTTTCCTTACTTACAATACTGTCTTTTCCATTCTCTCCATCTTCCCCATCTACTTTTTTAACATCTTCCTCATCAACTTCATCCTTGAAAAGCTTTTGTGGCCTTCCCCTTCTCTTCTGTGCTGGAATTTTCTCTTCCTCACCACTTCCAAGATCCTCACGACTGCTAGAAGTTGATCTCTTTCCCTTTCCTCTGCCTCTACCCATAATTCAAAGACTCCAATCAAGGAATTTCATGGGGACACAGGATGTTTCTGCCAGACAAAAAGCTTAACCGCATTAAAGTCAAATTAAGAATATGAGGATATTTCTTCTGAGGCCTTCGCCCACATTGCAGATTCATATCACTGCTTTGGATGATCGAATTTGCCATAAACTACGACCACAGAAGGCATTCACTTCCTACCAGAGTTACTGAGTGTAGCAATAAGATCTTCATTTAGAGTTAGACAAACAAGCACTGCACCGTTATTTCACAAAAATCTTCAGTTAAATCGTATGGTGTGATTAGATGATTCAAGTGTGTATTTGCCTTCTCAGCTCATCGATACCACCAAGCCCAATCAATCCTACCATTAACAATCAAATAAAAGCATAGAGAAAAGAATTGCAAAGGCAACACACCACCGTACAAAATCAACGCTAAACTAGAATGTTCATTCTAGATCCATAAGATAGGCAGCCTCATCGCTCAAACAAACATCCACGGAAATCATCTTTGATTCAAGGAACTCGATGCTTAAGGAAATTCTCAAACTCAATTGAGCAAGTGCCCATAAATGAAAAATACGGCTAAGGGCAAAGCAAGAAAGAAATTGAACTCTTTAAAACAAGAAACAAAAGTCAAAACAAGACATGCAACTGAAGATCCACAAGAGGGCAGATTCGCTCCATAACAGCAAAGCTAATGCAGCTGAAGAATCCTCCAAAATCAGACAACTACAGCTACAAACACATATACATCATCCCAAAAAAAAAAAAAAAATATTCCACCAAACACAGAAACAATAACAAGACGAAGCTCGTCTTCACACCGAATTCATACCACACATACATAAACGGGAACGCAACTAACCCGATACGAGACAAGACTCGCCACCCTCTTTCGGACGCGACCCATCATTCCAGAACGCCAAAGCAAGCAAATTTAGCGAAAAGGGTGAAAACCCAGATGAAGTTTCTTGGCCGGGGTGAATTAGCAGGTAAGATGAGAACCAAGAGAAGCAAATACTATCGCCCAAGACCGCGTTTTGAAGACGATATTGGTGTTGGGAGATTCAAAGAGACAGCAGTACGTTGGCGAGGGACGCAGAGAGAGAGAGAGAGAGATTGCTCTGAGTTGAGAGGGGTTGGAGAGGGGAGGAGGAGAAGAGAAGAGAGAGGAGAGAGATATTTTTGGCGATTGGCTGAGTGTCTGCTGATCTTGCTGAGGCCCTTCTACTCTACTACACATCTCACAGTACACTGCCTGTGCGCAACTTCCTCCTTTTTTCCCTGCGCGTGAGAAGATAAATTGAAAAGGAAATAGGAAGAAAGCCAAGGAGAGGAGGCCATCTTCGTATTTGCACTTTCCTAAGATATGGAAAAATGTCGCACAAAGGTCGGTCCAATAATCCCGAGGTCGAAAGCTTGAAGGTTGGGAAAACATAACGGTGAAAATAAGAAAAGCAGCAGAAATTATGGGGCCAGATCTCTCCGTAGGTTTTCCGGGACTTTGTCGCTTCAATATATAGGGTAGGGCAGTTCTATCCACGGCATTTTCTGTAATAATAATCGTTTAGATGTTTATTAATAATACATACCGCTCATTCGATATAATCCACAATGTTTGTAGGTTTCTACGATCTCTCGAGATACCAGATCATTCCACCGTGATAATACGCCACACCTGAATGGCTAGGGTTTATTCGTTTACAAAATCATGCCTATCAAACCCTCAATGAACGATTCCCCGGGAGAGGATCATTGAGCCCCAGTGAAATTTTTTTGAAAAAAATCAGTATGACAGTATTACTCTTACTTCATCTTAGTGATTATGATCCCACCATAACTTTCGGACATCATAAGTTTGAACAACAGATTTTCAAGGCCTAAACAGTAACAGAACACGCCCTCAGAAACTACATTCTCAAGAAGTACAACCAATAAATCAGAGAGAAGGAAATGAGAACAGTTTATCTTTCCAGGTTTTTTAGGCAAAAGTTATTATTTAGGTAAGGATATCCTACCACTTCATACATATTCACCGGATGCAAGTTCAATAATTTGTAAAGGTACCCTCTTATGGTGAAAACAAAGACCAGAACCACACATATTAGGCTCAAGAACCATATCATGGGCTTGAAATGTGACGTGAGTACACTGATTTCATTCCCTTGTTTCATATCCTTCAAAATTCCTCCTCTTTTTTTTTTTTTTGGGAAAATACTATTAAAACCGAAATTTCTTTGGCCCCATAACCAGCTCTTAAATCACATTCTGCGAGCTAGCGTCAACACAATTTGCACTCAATTCTCATCGCGGACCAAAGGATGATAAAAGTGTCACTGCTTCTTGAAGACCATCAAGATAGAGCAAGGCCATAGCAAACCAATAATTACATAACCCACACATCTTCCATCATTCCAAATGCCAATGCATTGGCGACAAAAATTGGCCGAATAGATAGCTCCGACCAAGATCCTAAAAGGTAACCCTAAGACGACTCCAGATATCAAGTTCGATTCTATGTACATACGAGGAGGAAGCTCCCCTCCTTTACCTTCGAATGAGAAATAGATATCACCAGGTCAGAGATACAGATTGAGATGAATTCTCACACAAAAGTTCTTGAGCAAACATAAGTAAATGCTTCTCTCATCTTCATTACTTGCTGTTGGAGGACCGATCCTTATCTTTCTTTTGTCCACCAAGAATACGCGAAATCTGCAAGCCTCGGCTGAAGGCTTGGTTGAAGAGCATACGGGTCTGGAATTCTGAGACAAATGGAAACCAAGCCAGGAATGCAACTGGAGTGAATAGAAGTAAACCCATGATAATCTCAAAACCACGGGCAAGAGTCCGAACTGATCCCCAAATTCCAGCTTTGACGACGAGAGGTTTGCACGCTTGTGCAATCTGGAACAAGATAAGCGTTAAGTCATTAATCACTATGGTCCATTAAATAATTTGGTGGAAGGAATCAACAGGATAAAAATTAAAAAATAATAATAAAAGAAGCTTCAACATGTGATGAGATGCAAATGCAATGCCCGTTTCTTAATGTCAACCAAGAAAATCACCATGTAGCAATGACAAGCATCCATACTTTCACCTCATTAAGAACCAAACAACAAAACAACAAAAATTGTCCAGTGGACATATAGTCCAGAAAAATAAGGGCAAGAGAGTTGCGTCACTAACCAAAAGCATTCCCCATCCAGTCGGCATGAAAGCAAGAATGCAAACAATTATGTCTCGAATTGTCATGTGTGGGAGTGCAATCAACGTCACCAAAATGGAGACAAAAGTCAAGAATATCAGTCCCTTGATCAGCCGGAAGACAAGCTGGAAATCTGCACTGAATTTTCGTCGACCAACAGAAATAGTCTGCAAAATGCAAACAAGAACGTTATACAGCAGGCATTTGTTCACTCAGCATCTAGTTTCCTAGAAGAAACAAGTTATTTCTTCAAACTACCCAGACGACTCGCATCTCTAAGTGGCTCGAGAATATAAAGGGAATCGTTAGAATAGCGTCAGAAATTAACAGCATCTAGGACAATTGAAAGTGGCCAACCAACAAAAATTAGATTGCCGAGTTCAGAAAAGAAGCATGAAATTGTTCTCGATGGTGTTCATGTCGGTTGAAAGACAAGTACGTGGAGCTGGCCAACGATTTTGAAACTTTCGGCCAATGATGGTGATGATGATAGTATAAGTTGTACTTTAAGATAGAAGCAGGGTATTTGATGGTCTATTTGATGATGGCAAATAGCTCAAACTTTTTGGTTCATTATAGCAAAGCTCATATAAGTTAAAATACAGAATTGTACATGACTTGTTATGCTAATCATTGGGACGAAATTTTGGAAGACAGATCATGTATCCTCACCTTCATCACAAACAATATAAGGAAGATCACAAGCCACGATATGCCATACACCTGCAATTGTGCCAAAGAGAAAGATAAACAGAGGAAGAAATAGGAACAGACAAACTATACTATGGAAGAGGAACAAAAGAATTATATACCAGGACACTTCTGGTATGCGTGATGCTCAAGTGATACACAAGCCCATACTGATATATGAAAAATCGCAGTGCCAATAAAATCTCAGCTATGATACCACGTTTTCCAGAATGACGCAGATGCTCCTGTTCCTCCTCCCACCATGACTCCCAACTTTTTTCTGGAGGTACACCTATTCCACCTCGGTTGCCTATCCATTTATTCCAATCCGTCCAATCATCTACAATCTTTTGCCACTCGAAACCAGAAGGATTAAACAGGAATGGGGCAAAAAGCCAAGTCCCAACCATGAACCACATGGATATTGTAATCAGGATATAAGCAACAGCGCCCCTATACGATTGACCAAAGATTTCATACACAAGCAGCAATATCATTAACTCAAATCCTTTAACAAAATGACTGCGGGAGTACATTCTATAATTGTCTGCAAACTTGGCATGGAACACAACAAAACCACGACCAGTAGCTCTGTATTTTGCGCCTCCGTGAAGTAAAGTTCTTCCATAATAGTGTGTCTTTGTTCCAAGAGAAAATGTGAAAAATACAGGGGCAAGTTGCAATTGCATCAGCACAAAATCACTAAGTGCAGTTCTAAATCCCCTTTCCAATCCTATTTCCATCAACATAGGCAGTGCCATCAAAAATCCAATTTGGACAAATGATTGGGAGGCAAGAGCCACCTGGAGAGGCTTATTGTCCCTAATTCCAGGCTGAGCACTCAATTCCTTTTCAAGCCCACTAAGAACTAAATAAAGACGGCCATAAAGGAAGACGTATACTGTAAGCACGGTAATCTGCCACAAAGAAATAGTAAGACAGTTCAGAATTGGGAGATCCATACAAAGAAAAATAAGATCATAGGAGGAAAACGCCAACTCACCAAAGTACTGAAATAAAAGCCAATGGTGGTGAAGTAACATGATAACATTCTGAAGAAATCAAAACGATGTCCAAGTCGGTATATATCTCTACTTAAAGTCTGCTCCCCATTTCCATTGGCTATTTTAGCCTCGAACATGGATATCTGGTTTAGACCCACGTCCCTCCCTTTTCCGACTTGTATATACTCATGATGAGTTACATTGCCTTCACGAAGTGTAGAATTGAAGCCTGCAAGAGAAAATTCAAATATAATTATCCACATAAGCTAAAAGCAATTAATTATAATAGGTAAATCTGAAGACCCCATACCAGCAAATATGTCTTCACTCAAATTGATAACCTTTGAAGCCTTGCTAACACCACCTCTAGTAAGATGAAACAGCCGATCGAAGACATCAGGATGACCATAATGGAAACGAACCCTACATGACGAGCAACAAATGAGCAAATGAGATTCACAAGTTATTCAAGTTTATGACATATGATACAAAGAGCAATCATAAGGTTATTAAAATTGATGCTCTTACAAAGTCGTGACAAAGTCCAAATGGGCAATTACTCAAGTAAGATGCAAGTGCCATTTGAAATTTTTTTGGGCCAAAAAAACCAATAAGAGTTTGCTTGCATCATTTTACAAAATCAATCTTCGTTCCTCAGCATCCTCAGACATTTACAAAGAAAAAAAACAGCCTCATCTAACAGGTAATCATAAAGGGAAATTCGTGACATTGTTCTCTCTCACACATCCGTACAAAAACTTATTGAAGCTAATTATCTTTTGCACTAATCAAGTAAGATATATTCAATCGTCATTTGAACTTTCTTGGGGCCAAAACATCCAACAAGAGTTTGGTAACATCACTTTACAAAATCAATCTTCATTTCTCAGCATCCTTATAGATGCTCACAGAAAAAATCTCAGGCAATCATAAAGGGAAATTTGTGGCATTGTTCTTTTTCACTGTACCAAAACTCATTGAAGGTAATTATCTTTTGCACTAATCTTGATGAGTTCTTAAATCTTACACTTGCTAATTGAATGCAAGCCATTCGATGATGCTTTCAGTGTACTTAAACAGGAACAAATTTCACCTATGACCTATCTTTCATTGACTCGAGGGGGACCCGATTTCTGTTTGCACCACAAGTTTGAATCAAACAATTAAAAGTTGCATGACTTTGGCATCTTCAGGTTCATGTACATCCAAATAGAATTCAATGCACTGCAGTTCTCATCTTTTGCCATCCACCATCCACATCCCCAAGAGAATTAAGAATCGTCAATAAAGCACAGAAATCCCAATTTCCCCCACTACCAACCCCCAAAACACCCAAATTGTAATGACAGACTCCGAATCCATCAGGCGCAATGTACATTCAAATCTTTGAAAAGTTACAAATAGAAATAACTCACTTCAAGGGGTTGGCCAACAGTCTTTGGCCAATAGTAACAAAACTAGTCTCCTGATTTGACATGAACCAAGCTAGAGATGAAACACTGCAGCAAATTGTAGACAACATTAAGCATTGCATTATAGTACTTATTATCAAGAACGCCCAAGTAAGACACTGCAATTTCAGCAAAGCACACCTTCCAGTGAAAATGTGCTCCCGAAGTCCAAGAATCGTCGGACACCTCACACCATCATCCTTTTTGAGAAATTCTTGCAGCAAATTCCTCATTTTCAGTGCTTCTTCCATGTAGTTATCCTAAGAAAAAAGGAAGATATGAAGTGATGTAGGGAATGGGGAATACTTTTCTTAGTTTTTCTTCTTCTCTTTTCAAATATATAAAATGCATGATACCTGGTTCATATCGATTGTTTGCAAGCCTTCTCCACGAGTAAACATAATGGCATGATTCTGATTTTCAGGTTTTCCTTCACCCAATATAGCATTTCCAGGAAGCTTTATCCTATATATGATCTGCCCCACACATAAGTGTCAAGTATTTTTTTTTTATCTTTTAGCCAACAATGTAAGAAGCATAAAAATCTAGTACAGCACCAAAATGGCAACATGGTCAGTCATCCAGAAGCAACGCTGAACTACTGATGTTTTTAGAAGCAAGCGTAGGACATCTACAATAGGAAGAATCTAACTACACTAAAGCACTCTTATCAAAGCAGGCTTGCGATCCTTTTAATGTAGCCCAGTTCACAATTAGCAGAGGTGTCCAACCGATAGGGCATGGGTATTAATCCCCAGATTAGAATCCTCCTTACCATTTTTTCCCTAGCTGATTACATTTCAATTTCTTTTCATTTCTTTGTTGTCTCTATTTCATTTTCTTTCCTTCAAGAATTAAACTTTATTTGCATAGTATAGGTACTTTTTTTGTTTGCCATATATTCGAATTTTCTTTTATTGTCCTCCCGGTCTTTCCATAAGGCTCTCTTCAATACAACAAGCATTTTCATCTTTATTAGGACAATGTGACACATGAAAATTAAACAAAATAGAAGATCAATTCAAGTTGCGACACTTTCTATATCAACTCATCAGTCAAAACTCTACTTATAGAATCTAATATATCAACAGCTGAGTTTACCTTGGTCCTTTTTATTGCATTAAATGTAAAGTTTCAGCTATTTGAACATTGTTGAGATACTCATCAATCTATAATAGGCGGTAGGAATGCTACTTGGAAAGCATTGCAGATTATAAGTTCCTAAGAATAGCATGGAACAAAATGGAAGCAAGAGTAGTGTGTAAGATTGCGTCTGCAGTTTGTCTTATTTTTTGCTCAAGTCGAGCAATCTTCACCTGATCCAAGTTCTGAACAGGCTCTGAAGAGTCAATCGACTTCGGCATAGCAGCCTTCACTAGAGTTGAATAGTAAGCCTTCTGGTTAATCCTACCCCCATCCTTGCTAGGTTCTTCAACCTCGTCAATAAAAGCCACACGGACTGATGGGTACCTGCAAAATGAGCACAAATAGAAATTGTTAAAGTACAGCTACCAACAAGTCAAAGGTGAAAGACTTAGCGAAAATGCACACGTACGTGGTCATGAGCCTCAAAATATCATGTGCACGTTGATGCCCAGATCTTTTGTCAATACCATATTGCTGACATGAGACCACATATGTGAACTTCATGTCAGCTACTGCTTGACATTGGGCCCACAGTGAACGATCACCTCTCTCTGTGTTTAGCTCTACAGCCTTATAACCTTGCATTAAATCTGCACATTTGCAATATCCAAACAACCATAATTCATTTTCTCACGTTAGAATACGTATGCCAACATATGCATAAGAAGCATCAACTATGCAAGAATAGACACTTGAAAAGTCAGCTAATTACTACATAAGTCTCTAGCAACTCATAAACTTCCACAAAGATCATCATCACAAGAGCACGCACCTTCATCTTTGGCCATATCAAGAAAAGCCTGAAGCTCCAAAGCTTTCCGGTAATACATCATACCTCTTACTGTCATCAGTAGCATATTTTAATCAATCCAGTGACAAGAAATACATGCAGAGAGGATATGACAAATGCACAAATGAATCTTTCCTCTTCTTTTTTATTTTATTTTTTGATAACTTTCCATTTATCATGGTTATGGCCTATCTAGAAAGTTGAAACGGTTTAGCCTTAAACCAAGATGTCCAAAAAGATCTCTACAGCTGTTGGAACTATTCTTTTTATAAACATAGAACTATTCTAACAATTAAGCTCATAAACTTAGTCAATTGGTCCCAGGTTGGAGAGTCATCCTTCAGTTGGGTTCAAAAGAAGGAAATAAATAAAAAAGAGATAATTATAGTCATTTAATTCGATTGGTAGAAAATGCAAAAATCAGGTTATAAGACCTGTAACATTTTAAAATACAGTAAGCAAAGTATAAATGTTCCGATGCCACAAGATACATACAAGTGACAAGTTTCTTTGTTTTCATCATTGGATGGTTAGGGAATTTTCCTATTCATTATTATATTTTATTTTTTGCTCCACTGTGAGTACGCATGGGCGCACATGTGAGTGAGAGAGAGAGAGAGGGAGAGAGAGATGGTTAGGGAATTTCCCTAACCATAAGTTTCTTTGTTTTCATCATTGGATGGTTAAGAAATTTTCCATTTTATTGTTATATTTCATTTTTTGTTCCCGTGTGTGTAGATGCGCGCGCGAGAGAGAGAGAGAGAGAGAGAGAGAGAGAGAGAGAGAGAGAGAGAGAGAGAGACCAGTTTTAGTTAAGGTCTGGCCTCTATATGATGCCCAAAGACGAAGGTTTTCCTCGAGTTCATCAGTTTGTTTGAGTTCGTCTTCATTTGTACATCCCATCCGCTCAAGAAAATTGGTCCATTCATCTGCAAAAATTGGTGACAGATCTCAGAAAAAGAAGAAAACGTCACAAAAGAAATATGTAATTAGCATGAGCAGAATTGACCTGGAAAAATTTTCTGCAAGTAAAAGAGGATTGAAACACCATCTTCATTTTGCGATTCCAAGTCCTTCAGCGAGAAGAGAACCTCTTCCGTGTAGTAAGGAGTCAAAACGCTGACATTGATGATTACATCAAAAACGATGAGAGAGCACATTCAACTGATAACGCAGAAAAGACATGCACTCTAAGGGCTACATTACAGATAGCCTTTTATCCAAAATTCAAGCTTGCTTGTCTCCTACAAATATGAAAAATACAAAATACTACAACGGCATAAAGTTCTCATATCGCTACTACTAACAACTAAGAACACATCCAATTCATAAAAGGAGGAAAGCAAAAAGTCTCCAATGCATTTAAATTTACATAGCAAAATAAAATTTTAAGAAAAGAAATCCATAGGCGGACCAAACACGCTCATACACACTGCACAATTTCCTGGATTCTGGAGCCATTTGATTATGCAAAAGAGTAAAAAGATGATATCACATACAATTGATAACTTTTTTATGCACCTGTCATTTAATGGTGTCACCAGACATAAATGAGTTGTGTACAGATTTTCAAGCTCAAGTCCAATCTGCAGTAAAGCACTCGCTGATATTTGACAATTGAAAAGAAAACTACTTGAAACACCAATGAGGGAAAGTATTCATTTTTCTCATTCACCAAGCTAAATTCAGTGAAGGAACTGTAAGCTCCAAGAGATTGTTTTCAACTTTATAAAATGGAACAAAAATCTAGAAATTGTGGCTCAAGCTTGGATTGGGACCTTTGGCATTGGAATGAAGAAATAGCTTCAAGAGGCTTTAGTTAGTGTTCAAAAATAGGAATGGCAATTGGGGCAGGCCGGAGCAGGGGTTGCATCCTCCATCCCTACTCCATGCCCTGTATAAAGCAAGTTTATGTACCCCATCCTCAACCGGTGAGCGGATTCCTCCACAACCTACGGGGTTTAGATTTTTTTATCCAATAAAATATTCTCTCCATAGCAAAGCAAATAACGAAATAAGAAAAACAAAAAAGGGGGTATTATTGGAAGCCTCCACAAATGAAATAGGAAACAATTGAAAAACAATTAAATAAAATTACTATAACTCAATCGATTCATTTAAGGAAACTAGGACTACTTTGTAAAATGAAGAACTGCAGAGTGGGGTGGGGCCGACTAAACCCATCCTTGGCCTGCCCCACACCACACACAGGGCATGAAGAAACTTTGCCCCATACCCAAACCAAAACCCATAGATTCCGAGTTCTGTTCAACCCATTTGGGGCAGGGCAGGGTGGATATCCACTCGGCCAGGGGGAAATTGCCATTCCTATTCCAAAAGATGACAATATTGCATTGACATCCATCTAACAGCAAGATAATGCAGTTGTTCTTGTAAGTACAGAAATTGCCAGTTTAGGTTACCGCTTTTGTGACTTTTGAATAGTACTAGCATGCATAAATTCCCTAGAATTCTCTGTCATTGACAGCACTATCTACGTTTAATTTTTTAAGTTTCAACCTCCTTAAAGGCTGGTCCGATATTCATATAGAAGCCACACATCTAACTCCTACAGAAACATTAAATCTTCAAATATAAAACTTCTTTCGCTGCAACCTTATTAAAAAAAAATCGTTAACTATGGAAAAAGGCCTTACGAAAAGGAAAGCATATTGCGAACTTTAGGAGCAGCTGGCATTTCCATAAACAATGAATTAGAAAAGAAGGAAATGCGCCTTCTGGCCTCCAAGTTGGAAGGTACATCCATGGCGGATTCCTTGGTGGTAAGCAATAAATCAAGCCGCTTAATCTGCAAATAGAATAAGTAATAACACAGGTTACAGCAAGGTAGAAAATTCACAAATACACAATTTCCTGCAAAAAAAAGGGACACCTTCTCCTTCCAAGCTTCTGTTTGTGGTTCAATAGGAAATTTAATAGCCCCTTCAGATGCAAACAGTTGGTGTTGCTGGCTTTCAAGTGAGTCAATTGGACTGCATAAAATAGCAAACTATGATTCACCATGGATTAAGTCGCCGGGATGAAACACATTCAACATTGCACCCAGATGCCAGACCTCATATGATCTTCCATCATTATGTCTCGCATGACAACTTCAAGCATATCTTGGAAGAGAATCACAACTTTATCCCTGTCCTCTGGATTATTGAGTAACTGCAAATGAACAAAATTAAAACAAGAAAATGATTATTAGATATTCAACCCTAAATGAACCATTAAATTAGAAAAATACAAACACAATATAATCTTTACCAGATATTTGATGAGCTCAACAAATTTGTTATACAGGCTTGGAAGAGCACTCATCTTGAGATCACTTATCAGAGTGTTCTCTCGTATATGTTTGTCAACTTCAGAGAAGATGACGTCAATAACCCTGGGACCCCGAATTGGAGACCAAACAGGGCACATTAGAACCAGTAGGCTTTGGTAATCTTACGGAGATTTATCAAACAGGTGAGGACAAAAGTTGCAAAGTAGACTTACTCTATCTCGGGCTCTCCTTGAACCAAAAACTTGATGATGTTTCTAAGCTGAGCATAGCATTCACGAATAGCACAAGACATATAGTTGTCAGTCTCAATTCTCTTTTTGAGCTCCCGGTCATTACCACAGCTGTCTTTAGCCATGTCTAGTGCTATAGGTATCTGTATAATATGTAAAGCAGATGTTAGGGACGGGAACTCGAATATATAATAAGATATAAGTGAACCAACCTTGCTGGCTAGTAAAAATGGAGGCCATTGGATAATGTCTTCTAGTTCACGATCAGCCCAATATGGAACAAGCAGAAGGTTCTTCTCCCTGGAAAAGCAACAGGAAGCAATTAAGAATTAATTACTATAAAGTAAAATGGTAGAAAATAATCTGTTACTTGAAGAGATTGCAGTGGAGTCCAGCAGAAAACAATAGAGAAGATGATAATAATAAGAAAGATATTCTAAGCACCAAAAGACCTATTGCTAATAAGATCTTCTTCTCTGAAGCTGTCAATTATTGTGTTCCATAATTGAGCAAATCTTGCTTCGACTTTCTCTTTGTTACTCTTGTCCTGTCAGCAAAGCCAGATAAACAACATGAGTACTACTAATGAATACTCTCAACAACTAAAATGAGGTCAAATATTTGGAATGGAAAGAAAGCATGCTGAATTGCAGAACCTTACCTTGGCATCATAATTTCGTGAGAAGAATCCTCTTTTCTTCCGCTCAGTCTTCTCGTCTGGGATTAAACAGGCATTGAAAACACGTGGCAAAGTTTCGAAACGAGATCTAAGCATTCCCAATGTCCGTATCTGGAGATTTCAAGAAACAAGGAAATGAAAGACAGAAGGATATTTAAGAATTTCTCGGCAATATACCAACTGCAACTTAAAAAGGAAAAAGATGATAATCCTGATTAAGAGGACTCCTGTTTACGCCTCAGACAACTCTATTTGGACGTATTTGTGAAGGTAACTGGACATATGCATACTAGGGTACAAGGTAATCGAGAAACATGCAGATCCAGAAATGTCAAATGAAGACAAAGGATGAAATGCAAAAAGACAAAAACTACATCAGTCCATTGTTTGCAGTACATCATCAGTATCCACAATCCAAGTTCCTAACAGTGCACACTGTACAATATACAGATTAAGCACCAAATTCCTAGATGAAGACGACATCTCTTAGTATAATCTGTAGAAATAGCAAATAGCTTGACACGAGCTAACAAGCCTGTTGCGAAGCTAGAAATATGATCTCCACAAGCAATTATGCCATATAATTTACTAAAATTTAACCAACATAGTAGTTCATAAAACAGTGATCACAAAACAAATAATGTCTAACCACCAGCTACAAGCTAACAAGTCTGCCAACATATGTTGTTAGTAATAATTTTAACAAATCAACTGAATAAAGGAAAACTTTGCACTCATCCATGCTGATGACATTTAAATTGCTGCTGTTACAGTAGAGAAAATTGTTCTCTGTTGTCCTCAGTCATACTAGGGATGGTGCACTGACATAGAAAATGCATGTATCCAAGCCATTGAAAAGTCAAGGTCGCTGATAGTAGTTCCTATGAAAACTGTTCTTTACAGGTAAAAAAAAAAAAGCTTCAAACTTCTTATAATGACTTTTTTGCAATGCCCATAAATAAATAAATAAAAGATAAATAACATAATAAAAACATGAGCAAACTCATAAGACCCGCTATTTGACATTTTCTACTCACCTCTCCAAGCCGACGAAACGCACCATAAATTCCTCCAAACAAAGTGGAGAATATGGCATACCATATCTGAGTATCCATAAAGTAGACCTAAGAGAAAAGAACTATATCAAAAAGCAGTAGACACATAAGCAGAACCAGAATCACAACAGTATACCCAAAGGAAAAAGATAGTATAGCCTGGTACCAAGATAACAGGGGCCCACACAGCAATCACAACACCAATATTGTTTTTCGCTGCAAAGTTAAAAATTATATGTAAATACAGATTCTCAGGGCTTGATAAAGTATTTACACAACAATAAAATATTCAGCTTTATCACCTCGGGGAAAGAACTCGTGCCACTGGAAATTAGTTACATGAGCACTCATTATAGCTTTTGTAGGACCCACCAAAGGCTTTATCTGCAACTCATTTAAAAAAGGAAAAACACGCTTATCAGGAATCCAAACAAATGGCAGCCATTAAAACAAGTCATCAACATCTTCTTGAGTGCCCAGGCAACAAGAGTGTCGAGAATTCATTACATCTTCTGCAAGCTCCATATAACACCATCAACTAGCTCCAAAGAATTTATCACAGGGTTCATTGCAAGAAAACATTCCCAGAGTACTTTGTTGCCCTTGATATATTTTGCTAAGTACCACAGAAGGAGTTCAAAGACAAACCGACATTTCACATACCTCTATGTAATAACTGAATGCCAACTTGGTAATTATCAGAAGAACCCAAAACAATGTGTACCTGAAACAATGGTGCCATATATTAAATGTCGGACTTTGGCAAAAAAGGGTAGGTGTAAAGTGTACGTCTTTCAAGAAAGAAGTCTTACTTGAAGAGAGAGAATGTACTTTCATGCATTCCCCTCCCAACATAGAGCCGAGGCTACAATTCATGAGGTAACCATTACAGCCAGACATCCATAGATAACAAATTGGACTAAACGTAATCCTTCATATGCACAAAGCAACTAAATTCTTGTTTTAGCATTTAATCGCAAAATGAAACAAGGACGATCATATGCATACCTGTGACCACCACATCATGAGCGTCACAATCTTATAATGCGAACTCTCCAGGTATCGACGGACCGAAGGGAAGAGAAACAACAATGCAGCGAGCATATTTGGAGAGAGGTAAACCACAACGGCTAAGATAAACAAGGATGGTGACTTTGAGCCATTGCCGAACCAGCTTTTGATGGTTTGAGCAAATCCAGGAGGATTTTCCCAAGTATAAGCATATGTTACTGGCAGAATAATAACCCAAGCAGCAGCCGAAACAACCTTCAAGATATATCTTAGCTTCACAAAATAAGACATGCTCTGTTGTGCTTTCCAGCTTAGAATTACATCAAGCACAGCTGCATCAGAAAAGCAAGAAGTTTATTCTTCGATGTTAATATCCTGGAAGAATTTTGAGTATAATAAAACTCCATCCTATAAGCACTTAAATACAATTATAGCAGACTTACACAAGGAGAGCCTCCCTTAACCAAAAAGATTTTGAAAAAAGAAGAAGAAGAAGAACAAAGAAAATCAGCAGTTGTCTACTTTCGTAGATGAACTTGTAAAAGACTCTGAGAAAGACAACAAAGATAGAGGCTCCACTTAGATCTAGAAATGTCTCTAAGAAAATTGAATTTTGCGTAGAAGAAGCAAATTCTTCCCTCCTCATCACCAGTTCACATTTCTTTTCCTCAAATGCACAGGAAAATTCCCCACGTTAATCACACTTAACTAATCTAGGCTATTCTGCTACTTTTTCCAATTCTCCAAAAAGCAGGTGCAGTTATAAACAAGCATAAATCAGATGTTCACATAAGCAGCGAAGCTTTGGCTCACAAAACACTGGTAATAGCTCCAATATTCAGTCTCAATCTCAGTTAATATGCACTCCTGATCATTTCATCATCTAAATTCATTTATCTAAATCATAAAAGAGCCACATGCACTTAATACACTAACAAAGATCCTCCTAACACATGGTTTCACTTGTTTATCTATTTGGTAATGCTTGTCAAATGCAAAACATGCACCAAAGACCGTGTCTAGTCTTGCTTTAGAATTGTAGGCACAATGAGATACGGATGATTATGTGCAAACAAAGTTCACGCAGCCTAGGAAAGGAAAAACAACAGAATTGACACCAGCAAGGTTAAGCTCTAATACCTTGTCCTAGCTTCAGTATCGCAGCAGTTATAAAAATAGACAACACTTTCTTAAAAACATTCGGAGTAAAGAGAGCAATTGGATCCCCAGAGCCATTCCAAGCAACGATTATCATTGCCTAAAACAAGATCAGAGCCAAACTTCAGTATTGCTTGAACATAGCAATTTCATATAGAGAAAATTCAAGTGTACCAAGCTTTAATAAAGCATTAACAAGAACCTGTAAGCATAGAATAAAGAAGCTCCACATCCGATCAAAGCTTCTGAAAATGTGCCAGAAAGACCGTATCTCAACAAAATTCACCTTCCCAACCCATTGATCTCGATGTGGAGGCTTTGAGTCCTACATATATGAACACAAGACAATGAAGATTAGCGCATGTGCAGCCAACTTGATCGTCATAGATTCACTAAATGAAAAAAAAAAAAAAAAGCAATCCTCACTCCCTCATTAGGCATGCAATTTGGCTAACACAGAGAGGATTGATGCAGCAACCCCCCATAAATAAATATATATAAATAGGCAAGTTGACAAATAAGCCCTTCAGAAGCCAAAGTTAACAGGCTGATCGTCGAACAAGAGGCCCTGAAACAATCACTTTCTATTTCAATTTCTATTTTCAAATACAATAGAAATTCTTTAAAAATGATCCTACATAAATGTCTCTACACCTTCTAGTAGTATTATATATAGAGAACTGACAAATAAGATCTACATGTACAACTGTAAGCTATTAAAGTACACATAATTTTCGACCAATAAAAAAAGTATACACAATTTCTTGATTATGGGGAAAAAAAAAAGCATGATTTTATCATAGTTCCATGAAACTTGACTTTCCTTCAGTACTACAAGTACATTATCATAGCTATTGGACAAGGTGCTGATAACATGTGGCTCGATATCAAGGATGGATCACTATGTTAAAGGGGGGAGTGCATGGGGTAGGGAAATAAAAGTGCAGATCGTAGGGATGGGATGACTTCAAAAGAAAATTTCCCATTGGTGTGGGCAAACGGCCGCAAACCTCACCATAGAATGATAACTGTTGTGGAGATGCTGCGTTGAAAGGCGTGTTA
This sequence comes from Eucalyptus curtisii, assembly GCA_017140595.1. Lineage (NCBI taxonomy): Eukaryota > Viridiplantae > Streptophyta > Magnoliopsida > Myrtales > Myrtaceae > Eucalyptus > Eucalyptus curtisii. The sequence continues at coordinate 7,076,516 of CM029503.1, forward strand.
GAAAATTTCCCATTGTTCATTTGTTCATTTTAGAAGCTAACAAGCAAGCTAAAGTGGCTGATAGCAGGAAGGCTAGCAATAAACAAATGGGTTAACAGATTGACTTTATAAGTCGGGCTCAAGACAGGGAGTTAGAAGCTTTATTTTAATTTCTTTGAGCTGCTGTACATGATGACGATAGACATGGGAAAGGATGACCACCATTGAGATATTGTTCTAGATCCTACTTGGATCTCACTTCTACAGAAGCTACGCAACAGAACGCGCTTTTCCCATGGAAGTTGATTTGGAAACTAAAGGTCATTTGAAGACTTCATTTTTCTCCTAGGAAACTGCCTAGAGAGCGGGGATTTAATCTAACTTTCAATGACCTTCAAAATGAAGGAAAACTATTGGTGAATGGTGAATCAGATGCTTTCCTACACCTGAAAGATGGAGTCTGAACCACTAATTGTTGCATCATAGTTGTAACAAACAGATTTGGACTATATACTTCACGAATTAGGAGTGCAGTGGGGTACTTCAAAATCAGTGAAAGAACTTTGGCCTCAGAAGGCTATCAATTCATGTACAGGAAGGAAAGAAAAAAGTTGTCACGATGGCTCGTCCTTTTCTCTTGGTTTAATAGGAAGTACTAAAGAAACAAGAGGACGCTTAGATTTTAGAGATTAATGGCTTTACACTCACCTTAAGCATGGTGGGAAAATTCAATTTCCTATCTATAAATTGTTGAAGATGATAGAACCAGTCTCTTCATAATTTTCGTAAGTGGGTGGCTTCCCTTAGGAAGTTGTTTTGTACAGAAGTGGAGACCTATGGTACCCTTGAAAAAATTTTAGTCATCCCTCAAAATGTGGGTGCTTCAAGATCCTCGATTGTGTGTTTATTGTGATATACAGTATGTTGTAATATACAAATACACATGTGGCAAATGACGTAAAAAGCACGACATTCACTCGAAAACAGATTTTGCTTTTAAGCAACCAAAAAAAGACATGCAACGAAAGAAGATATATATCTACCTCAGATTTCTCATACTGTTGCTCAGCAGGAAGTTGAAAAAAACCAGCAGTTGTACGCATTGGCCAACCCAACCGGAAACATTCAGCGGACCTGTCAGAAGATAGGAAGTTAATATCCCTCCAAAGTGAAAGGAAAAGCTAGTGAAAAAATGTGAATTACCAAAAGTATTCATTTAAATCATCATAGTTCCTCCATTGAGAATGCTTTGATCTTCCGCGCTTACTCCTTTCCGCTTCCTAATTAGGAATTAAGTAGCATAAAAAAGCCCAAAGAATGAAGAGACAAGGTAAAACCAACATTAATATATATATTGCAAAGTACCTTTGCAATCACTTGATATATAGGAGTAACAACTTTCGTCAAAAAGGCCTCATCTTCACCTCCATAAGCAGGCTTTACATTTTCTCCAGTCATGGGACTGACATTACCAGCTAGCATGCCATACAGTTCGAAAGCCATCTACATGAAGCACAAGCTAATATTAAATAAAGCCCCCTAACAAGGACAGAAGGCAATTAACAGAATGTAGATGCTCCAATATTGGTACAGCGTCAGCTTCTGTTAAAATTATTTCACTTTCCAAGCACCAACATAATCCACTATGAACGTGTCACCACTTACGCATGTCATCTCTATATTAAGACAAGTTAAGATTCCGAAATTCTTTCCAGGATCTATGCTGAAACACTTGAGATTTACAAAAGAATTATAAGAAAATTTGTAGAAACCTAAGGAATGCTAATATAAGTTCCACCACGGCCCATAACACAACACAGTTGCATGTTTCCATTAAAATAGGACAAAATTCTCCACATCTGATATACAGAGGAACAAAGTATTGAGTACACACTCCCAACCCCCCCAAACCAGGGGGACCCCAAAAAAAAAAAAATGATTAGCTTTCATGAAACCTTAAAGCAGATCGACCATTAAACATCAGCAAGCATGAAGAAATCAGGAACGGATAGATCAACAATAACCTTCCAAAGCATGAACAGATTATTAACAGCACAAACCATGAGAAGCGTACATGATGATAAATATAGCAAAGGCATTCTGGCATGAATCTCAGATTTGCTGCTTCGCCCCAAATAAGAAGATATAGACCCATGTAGAGAAGTTTACGCTGCTGCACTTCCTGCTGGATCGTCGGTAACCTGCATATTAGAAACCAAGGTTGCACATGAAGAAAGGCATTGTTGATCAGGAACTGAAAATAGATGTGTACACTAATAGTGCAAATCAAAAATAAATAAAAAAGACCATTCCATCAATATACTTTATGAGCAGTCCATTATCTAAAATTAATCGATGATATTGGCTGGCTTCCACACAATCCACACAGTCATGCAAGTGTAAGGATGCAAGAAAATTTTTCTTCTTTTCTGGTCCTCTAACTCGTACCCTCATGTTTTGATTTTGTCAACCTTTTCTTCACATCTAGTTCTCTAACTTCCTCAATTTGTGCAATACGCTCCTTTCAGGAACACGGTTAAAATGCAGCTAATGTGGAAATTCAGTAAACATGTGCTAATGCAGTGCATCAGCAATACAACAAAATATGAGAAATGAAAAGGAGAACGTAAGAGAGAGTGAAGGGACGGACATCGCCTCTGCCAGATACCAGCAACGGCCAGAGTGGTGAGAATAATTGGACTGCTACAGAACTCAGACTATGGCTATCGTTTCTTTAATTGCCTCAACAATTTGGACCTAAGCCATGAATCTCTATGGCCATCATTTAAATTGCAAAGGAGGGGCTTGGACCCTTGCCATTGATCAAGGTCCAGCTAAACCCCATTAACCCCTTACAGCTTTCATTTCTGTTGTACGTTTTTTCTTAATCAAACAACTTGAAATAATGATTCCGAAACTATAATAGAATACCATTGAAAATGAGTTTCCTTTGCCCCTTTTAACACATCTCCTCTCGTATGAGTTGTACATAAGTCATCCACATATGCTTTTCAACTCTTTTGTTCTATCACTATTATAAGGCTCTCTGATGGTAAATTATTATTCAACTCCATCGCCTCAAAGGCTCTATGATGATTCATTCTTATTCAATAGCATAACCTCAAGTTATGTTCTCTAGTTCTGTTGAAAACTATCATCTCTACAAATTTGATATTAATTTTTAATTCCGCAGCTTTTTTTGTTTTTATTAAATATATTAAAGTTTCTCTGAACATGCTTTCTCTTCTTCTCATCAAGTTCGAGTCAGGTCCTGCATCTTATCGAAAATTACCACAATTTCTTGTTAATTTAAGTTTACATTATACTGTTTGTTATTTAAATTTAATGCAATAAATCTCCCTAGTAATATAGATGTAGATTTCAAAGATAAGTTCTTTTTTGAATTTCTTTTCCTGTCCATGTAAGCATCCCATATAGCCCAAATTGCCACACATGTCCGCATACCCATGCAACGGCTGATTGTCCAAAATTCAAGAAGTTACACTCGAGTTAAAAGCAAAGAAGCTGGAGGATGAAATTTAAGAAACAACGCAACATGACCAAAATTGGACTTTAGCCTTTAGTATTGTCCCCGCAAAATAAGTTATAATCTCATCTTTGCCTAGAAGAAACACCTAACAAGCGCGGTTTTCTACCAAAGTGTTAATAGCTCAATAAAATCACCATACTTGCCAGATAAAGTAGCAGAAGAAGCATTACCAAAGACTGCTCTTCCTATCCAAGAACTTGCACCATTTTTTATAGTTCTTGAAAAGTTTCTTCATCACTTCTGTGAGTGCCTGATCATCCAACTAACCCAGAAGATCAAGCATGTCAGCATACTAAAATTCCAAAGGCCATAATCAAGATCGTGTACACAAATACTATTAGCCAAAACATGAAGGATGTACAAGTACTTTGTCTAAGATTGGACGACAAATTAATGTTATTACAATCCATGATTCATGCAGCTTATGCTCGAAGTTACATATCATATAGGAGAGAACTCTGTCCTCAAAGGGACAACAGTGAAATGTTCTGACAGCCCATGAAGAATGCAGCTTATGCTAGCCAGATAACAATTGGATATAAAGTGGGAAATAGATAGAATATAAACAGGAAAAGGTCTGCAGAATCATCAAAAAAAAAAAAAAAACAGCATCATCAACAGCCTCAGATCTCATTAAAGACTATCATGCTGCCGCTCATGCTCAAAATTGCAAATTGATTGGACAAAGTGGATAACAAACAGCAGAACCAGAGTAACAAAGAAAACATCAATAGCCTCAGCTAGCAGAACTCGCCGTATTAGACTGAATCCTCAATGAGATCGAATAACAAGAATTGCAATTGGTTATGGAAATAATTACATTGCCTCCAATATAGCAAGGAAGGAAGAGAAATTGTCATCCCAAGCCCAAGCCATGGAAACAGGAACCCAGTATGGTCTCTCTCAAAGAGGAACACGATATAATCTCTCTCAATGCCAAAGACAGTAGAGATGACTAAATGGTGTTCACGCTCCTTTCTACTCAATAAGAAGGATTCTTCATGTACCACAGAATCAGGCGAAACTTTATGGGATCAATGGATTTGCCATAGTTCAAAGCTCACCAACATAAGAAAGGCTTACTCGTTGTAAAAAGATAAAAGAATAGAAGCAAGCATAACAGTAACAGTGAAGCCCACAAGAGCTGACTGTGTGACAGTAGCCAAGAAAAAGTTCAATAAAGTGTGAGGTGCTGAAACCAAGCCCACTCAACAAGAGGATTCTTGCTGGAAGGATAGGTAGTTAACAGGTATTCCGTGAATTGGTGACGTCACTTACTCCTCCAGACAACATAATAGCAAATACGCAAATGATTGAAACCTCTGCCTCAAACCAATATGACAACAATCCAACAAAAAGACACCAGATACTGTAGCAATTTACATGCAGAAGGACAACATAGATGCATCTTCTAGAATTAAGTGAATGCAAGACACCTTGGGTGGCTGGTTGGGGTTCGGAAATCTCCGAATGTGCACATTTGCAAGCAATAAGATCAAATGTTCCCTTTGGTTTGCCACATTATCCTTCTGTAAATAGTCAGTCCAAGGAACCAGAATTAGTCTCAATGCAACTGCTTATCAGCTACAAAATACAATGAGAAATGAAAGAAAACTAATAGAAGAGTAAATGGAAGAAGTTGCTTAGTCCACATACTTGAAATCCAAACATTGCCTGAAGCCAATCAAGAATGTCATACTCCTTCTTCTTGTAATCCTTTGGCCATGGAAGGCCCCTCGTGTTTCGAAGTGCCACAACAGCAGCTATGATCTAGCAAAAAATATATATACATATATCACATATGGCAAGAATTTCACGTACTGCTAAAAGTAAGGCCACATCATAAGATCAATGTATGGAAGGGGAAGCAACCTCAGGATATTTCATGATCGCCTGATTTGCACTATCAGGATCCAGAGGAAGAATGTTGTAAGGAACATAAATTTGTGTTTTTTCTTCTACTTTGAACTGAGCCTCCAAAATCTGTACAAACATAAATGCGAACAGATATTACTCACAGACATATTCTATGTAAAAGAAACAAGATTCTTTTTACTGAGTGGAATTGGCTAATACAGCTCATCGCACATGCTGTCAGATAAGAGAAAGTTTGGATAATATTGCAAACATCTCATTCTAATCAGCAAAACTCCCATCAGACAAGATATTTATCATGTAATAGTTCCAGAAATGTGCAAAGCTTTACCTCCTGATCAACTTCCATGGATTGCGTCATATTAACAGCTTTCAACACCTCAAAAAGTACATTAGCAGTTTGGTAAGCCTTGGTAAGCTGAGCACTGCATTTGAGACCATGTTAACTGCTGAAAACTAGGAAGGTAATTGCAAAATTTCCCAACACATTATGTAAAATAACTCTGTAGACATACCGATCAGCTTTATCAGCGGCATTTTGCAAAGCTTGAATGTATTTTTTATAATAATGCTGATAAAAACTCTGCATTTCACGTGCATCACTTTTTTTAACCCTTCCCTTTAAGGTTGGATCATTTTCCTGGAAATCAATAGAAACATTACAGAATTTCATTAGAAAAGAAAGTACCTTCAAAAGGACTGAACAAGGAAATAAAAAACAGAAAAGATCACAAAGAAGTTTAACTCTTAAGACTTAAATACATATATAGTTTCTCCACATGTTTTTTTTTCCCACAGAGAAGAAGAAACATAAGCAAGTGGGGAATTACAGAGTCCTAGCTTTAAATGATTGACCGTGCATGGAAATAGTCCTCAGTTGTAAGTATCAATCAGTACAACACCTTAGACTGAAAAAGCTTATTGAAAGCCACTGAAAGGAATCAAATCACTTGAAAAATTTATACAGCAATAGGCATGTGTTTTTCCAAACAGAACACTGCGTCCATAGGGAAAAAAGGGGTAATTGCACCTAATGGAGAAACAGTGCTTACCCTTTCAAGACGCTGAAGGAGAGCAGTCTTAAATTGACGAACGCCACGTCCACTAGAAGTGGGATCCAACCTATGAGCCTTCTCAAAAGCATAAAATCGACCTACATCATAAGAGCCAACAAGCTTTAATATGTGAATTAACATGATGCATCAAAAATAGATTTAATTACCTCAAAGAACAGTATTAAACTGTGAAAGGGAGATGGAAGTAAAAATGAAATCAAAGCATGTAAGCTTGCTTATGCTTATTGCTTCAAATGAAAAAATTCAATATGTTTTGAGGTGTTATATATAAACATTATTCACTGGAAGACAATCTATAATGCAATAAAAGTCGGATCCCAAATGCCAACACCCTTCCTACAGTCAAAAATTAGAGCAACAGCCAAAAACCACTAATCCAAACTCACATTGATCAACCAGAAAATCAAGAACATTTTGACACGTACAAACTTAGCATCTTACATGTGTTAGACAAACTAGAAATAGCTAGACATACTCAGAAAGTAAGAGCAATCTGAATAGTCTGCACAATTACAGCATGACAATCGGAAAGTAAAATTATGTGTGGTCCAAGGTAGTTGGCAGGATGCCATTTTTTCTTTTTTTCTTTTTTTCCTTTTTTTTTTGAAGTTCTTCACTCTTAAAGAAGGTTAAACAACCACCTTTTGAGTTTTAAGTTCCCTATATACAACAAAACCCATTAAATAATTCTCTATAATAAAGAAACAACAGAGATGAATCATCTTTTCTTTGATTGGCAACAACATATCTTCAGGCCATTTCCTGAAAAGTTACATGTAGCAGCTAAAAGACCATGATAAAACCAGACACACATCATGTAATAAGAAGAACCTTGAACATCTTAGAACTCCACTAACTTACGCCTTACATTAGTCAAGCAGGTTAAACTGGCACTAATCAAGTTTTAAATTCCCTTTATAACACGAAACATTTAATTCTCTGTAACAAAGAAACAACAGATGTGAATTATCTTGTCTTTGATTGTCAACAACATACCTTCAGGCTGTTTCCGAAAACTTAAGTAGCAGCACAAAAACCACCATGACACTAAAAGGCACATATTGTAATCAGAAAAATCATGAACATCCTTGACCATAACACTAACTTAGCATCTTACATCAGTTAGATTGTCCAAATATAGCTAAGCAGACCCAAAACAGGATGGTTGTTATGGAATCATCTGCTGTAACATAAAATTAAAATGTATCTTCAGGGTGTCTCACGAGTAATTTATGAGAAGTAGCTGCTGCAAACACCAGTCATTGGTTCTCCACTTATATTTAGGACAAGTTCACCATAACAACAAAATTTAGCTATGAATCCACGCATGAATGATTAAAATAGGCATGTTTAGTTCTGCAGTAGCAGAACTACCTCGGGATCCAATATTGCCATAATAGAATTATCTGTCAGTCCATTAGCGAACAGTGGAGGGTGCAGTGCGAGGATGGAAATTTCGTTCGCTTGCAAGAACCAAATTTGCCATAAGTTCAGGATTAAAGAGCATCTCAAATTCGCCACAAGTACACAGACCCAGTTATCTTAAAGATACATCAAGAAAGCATATCCACACAAAACCAGCAGACTCACGCAAATTAACCAAAAGAGTGCTTTCTGGATTGGACAGAAAGCCGCATGAGCTAACATATTAATAAGCAACAAAACAAGCACAAAATTGGAAACAAAAGGAAAACCCGACACGCAAAAGCCAGAAACTCACATACACTGAGCTGCAACGGTAGAGAAAATATATAAATATATTGAATTTAAAAGGCAGTATCCACTCACAGAGATAAGCCACTCTGGGGTTGCTGCTCTCGACTTCATTAGCCACACGCAGAATCGGCGCGATCTCCACCAGCGAAGACGGCACAACCTCACTGTCGAAGCTGGACTCTCCGAGGGCACCGGCGGTCTGAGTCCGAACGAGCCGCCGCGCCGGCGGCTGCGTTGGCTGGTCGGCCCCTCCTCGCGAGGTCGACATTTTCCTCCCCCGGAGCCCCTAAGGCACCTCTTTTCCCAGCAGAACAAAGAAAACAAAACAAACCCAAGTTCGGTCAGGCCCCGCCCTCTCGCATCTCAGTCCCAAAAAACGAAATTTACCCCCAAAGGAAACAGCACACCCATCAACTGATCAAATCAAGAAAAGCAAGAAAGGGAAACCAAAACCCACTCAGCTGCAGGTAAGTGCACCTACCAGCTAAGAGGACAGAAGAAATGGCGATTCTGAAGCCGAAACCGGAACCATGCGAAGCCCGAAGCTCCGATCCCCGAGCTCCCACGGCGCGAGCTCCCAACGCTACTTCTCTAGCTACCCAAGAAAACCCCACCACCACGAAACCCACGAAAGATCGAACTGGGTTCCGCCAAGATCAGCTGCTAATAGCTCTTCCGAGCACGAGAGAGTGAGGTAGAGATGGAGAGAGACAGAGAGAGAGAGATGCTTCTTTAAGCTACTTACAAGAGAAGAAAGCGAAGGTGTGCGTGCGGTAGCGAGGGGTAGAGATAGAAAGAGAGTGACTCGGAACACAGAGAGAGAAGAGAGAGAGAGAGAGAGAGAGAGTAAAAGAGACTAAACAAAGACGCTGCAAGGACCCCGGGCCTTTACCGTAATTTCCGTCCCATACCCCGCGAATTTACCGTGCATGCCACTGGGGCCGGTGGGCCCCACCCATCATTCTCCCCGTCACCCCAAAATGACCCTCACTCGGGCCGGTATTTTCGAGCATCGAACTTACCCGTCGATAAAACATGCCCCGTCTTCCTAAGATTCGAATTCGATTTTTAAATCTCACCCTTCCGCCCCTACCCGAGAATAATGCATAGAGCATGAATGTTCGCTCGATCCCCGTCGCTCCCGCCTCAGACATTCCAGACAACGATAGTCAGAAAAGTAAAAAAAAAAAAATTCCAAATGCTAAATACTATAGTTGCTTGTTGAATTGAATATATATATATATATATATATTCCTTGTGCGCATGTGGAGAACCCTAGAGTCGAGTCCAAAAAAATCTCGCCGACGCATGGCATTTTCGTAATAAGCACGGAACGTGCGCGGGCGTATCCGGTAGTCCGCCGAAAATTCAAAAAGCAAAAGACGCAAAGCTCTAGGGAGTAAAAAGCGGCACCGTCAAAAAGTAGCCGTTCCGCCTGGAAATTACCGTTCTGCCCTCGCACGGGATCCCTCGATCCCCGCGATGGCTCGGGTCCGTGGATCCGCGGCCGAAGCTTGGGGCGGGGGCAGTTTCGGGATTTCGGGGAGCGGGCAGGGGCGGGGAGGTCATTTCGCGGGGCTGCGAACGTGGGACGGGGAGATAAATGTCGGCTTGCTTGTCTTCTTTCGGGAGCGAAAGGACGGAGATGCCCTCGACAAGGACCGACGTCGACTGCAGTCGGGGGGGAACCTCGTTTTTACGTGGAGGACTACTTTCGTGACGTGTCGGCGGCGGATTGGACGTCCGTCCTTTCGCAAAGCTAGGATTCTCCTCTCTGCTAAGTCTCTTTTTTTATCCCTTTTTTAAGAATTTATAATCTGTTCTTTTTCTTCTCCTTTATTGAGGCGGTGGTGATCGAGTGACGAATTAAAAAAAGAAAAGCAAATTAATTATTTAATTAAGAGGAGGGAATGACAATAATTATCAAAGACTAAGAAAGGAATGTATTAACATGAACGCATGCACAGCGGGCAGTGCTTTAAATTCTTTCTTCTTTTTAAAAATTTTATTAATCGAAACGTCTTCACAGAGAGAGAGAGAGAGGGAAGTGGGTGTGGGGAAGCGAGAAAAATTGGTGCAGGGAAAAGGTTTGAAAATGGGGTCGCCGGAAAAATGGTCATGGGATAACCGCATCGAGATTAGGAAGGAAAAAAGAAAGCAAGGGTCGGATTCAGTCCGAAAAAGGAGAATCGAATGTTGCTGTAGAAAAAACTATTCAGTTTTCTAGTTTGATTCTTGAGTTTGAAACCATTTGAAAAGAAAAATGACACGAAATGTCTCTGGATTTTGGTTCGGTATATAATGTTGTTCATGATCGTTGATTTGTTTAATCTAATTCATAAACTTTTGATTTATATTCAATTTATTTTCTAAACTATGTTAAAGTAACATAAGTGAAATAATTATGTGGAACATTTATCAATAATTAAAAAACCGTGTCGGACAAGTTAAAAATTCATAAATAATACACGTTTAGTCAAAAATTAGAGATCACGTTACATAAGTTAAAAATTTAAGGACAGTATTGTACGTTGAATGAAAATTCATGAATCATTTGTGTTATTATTCCTCATTTTTAAACACGCTATCAAAAGAGCACAAAATTTGATTTTCGGTGAACAAAATCCCGATGCAATTGGACCAATCCATAGAGCCAAAGCCCCAAGGTCAGGGTCTTGATGACCCAGTTGAACCTTGATGCCCGATCATAGTCCGGAGGAGCTTTAAGACCAAGGCTGGACGTAGGACCCCTAAACTTGACTTCAAATCAAATGGTAAAGACAAGATTGGTTTGTGTATCTTGGATCCGATTTTGACCAATGGTATTCGGGGTCCAAGAGTTAAGGTCCGTAAGTCCACGAGATCGAGTGTCCCTAACGCGGGGAATGAACTTCGAATGAGGGCATCTTATCTTGTACAGAATATAGTGGTCCATATTAATAAAAGGAGATTCAATCATTTATAGGAAATTTCATGGTCCCCCAAGTGTTTCTAAGGGATAGGTCTTGCATCTAGCATGGACTGTTGGAGAAGTAGGGAAAATTCAAGGTCCTTCAGATGTTCTGGAAAGTGAAATCGGTTATCAACAAAACGCATTTTCGATCAAAGTTTATTGACGTTAAAGAAAAGTTACAACTGCAAAGGTATTTAAACTTACATTTGATTGCTAGTAGTCACGATGGGTAAGGAGAACTACCAAATTACACTCGGTAAAGGAGAGTTATGATCCACTAGGTAATTCATTAACCATAGGACTCAAGAAAGTTCCTTGTAAGTTCAGGGAATTACTATTTTTGTAGAATATTATAAATCAAAAGACTCAACACAACTCATGATGACAAAATGCCCATTAGTGAAGTCATGAAAAATAAGTAACGGGTAAGTTACTAACAGCGAGAAAATAACGAATGTCAAATAAAAATTACAATCAATTAGTGGTGTGTTAACTATGCTAGGAAGAAATTTTCTACTAATTCAATAGATTGCCATCTCTCTCTTCTTCTTTTTTTTTGGAGTATTGTGAATCACATTCGGTAAAGAAATGTTACCAGAGATACATAACATGTGAGTTACATGTAATAAGGAAAATTACAAATGTCAAAGGAAAGTTAAGATCAATTGGTTAGTCTTTTAAATATATGAGAAGGAAGTTTACTATCAACTTAGATAAATTACTATTTTTAATGAAATATTATGAAATATTGCGATCACAGGATCTAATAAACTTACAACCACAAAAGGGAAATTATATCATCTACGAGAAAAAAACTGAAAACAGATACGTGACAAGTAAATTCCATTAAAGAGGGCACGATTATAGTGATGGAATGTAAGTTACGTGGATTAAAGAAAACCTAATATCATTCCAAGAAATTTACAGAGCACATGGCAAAGTTACGAAAATTATGAGACTTCATAGGAAAGTAACATGAAGTGTTGCAAATGAGTTAACCTCGAAACTCGCAAGTTTAAAAGGAATGTCGCTACTTAAAGATCACGGGAGCTTATGACCATGTAAATCTTAGACATGACAGGCAATGATCCACAATCATGAATTGCCGCACGTCAAATTTCTTAATCGTTCCGATCAAATAAAAAGAATTCTTAATCACGTTATAGCTACGCAAGCTTGTGGTCAGAATGCGAAAGAAACGTCACGTCTTTGGGGGGGTTGTTCTTACGTTGACATCATTCTTTCTTCTTCTTTTGTTTTTTCTTTATGTAAATAACTTGTTGGTAATTCACAATACTTTTTATGGAGTTATCGGTTCTTTTTCGAGCTTGCGAGTTACTGAATTTTGTACTGACTTGGAAACTTTTATTTGTGTAATTTAGTAACTCTCAAATTCATTGACTCTTATATTAAGTACCAACCTAAACTAAAGTGACTTACTAGTTTTTTTACAGATAAATTACCTAATAGTTTTAACTTTCAAGTTGCCTAACTTTCATTTGAATAATCTACCAACATTTCCTTTTATTTTTCAATTAATCCTTTTTATTTCCATTGAGCTACTAACCTTTATTTACATCGGTTAATAACCCATTGCATTTACAAGCCCTCTTAAGAAATTAATAACCTAAATTATGTGACTCAACATTTTTCTCCCATTAAATTACCATACAATATCGGATTACCAACTCTCATTCAAATTACTAACCGACGCTCGCTTAGCTATTTCAATTTATCGATATTTCATACCATCTAATCATTTTTATTCGCACTTCTCAGTAACATCATAATTTACCAACATTAGTTAGAGTGATGTACCAACTTTATCTGATTAAGTTATCAACTAGTTTTGGTGTATCGGCTTTCATTTTAATTACTCACCAACTTGACTTCTTTAAATTATTCTCTTTTCTTTTTATTTATGAACTTGCGTTTGAAATCAAATTTTATCTAATTAATTTGTCAATTAATTCCAAGTTACTAACTCTTATTTGAATTTGTTGTCAACAATTTTATTCGTTTTTCTTGATTTACCAACTTTTTGATTAAGTTACTTATTTTTTTTTTTAAAGTTGGAAAGTTGCTCTAATAAATGTTAGTAATTCCATATGACAGTTTGTAAATGTAATATATTGATGAAAAAGGTAAACAAAAGTTGGTAAGGATAAAAGAATTCCTTTTCTTATGGTTAAAACAATTTGGTAATTTGAAACTATCAAATAAACGTCAATAACTGATTCAACACAAAATTAATTGGTAACTTAATAATAAAACAAGGTTGGTAAGCATAACAAAAAAAGTGGGAACCCAATAGTAAAGTTGGTAAAATAAAAAAGAAATCAAATAAGCATTTATAAGTAAATCAAGCTATTTATAACTTAATCCAAAAAAATTGGTAAGTCAGTAAAAAAGGAATTGTAAGAAAGGTCAATAAAATTTCAGGAGAAGATAGGATAAGTTCTCTTTAGAAGTTGCCGATTTTACTGACTCAAAGAAGACCAACAAAAAAAAAAAAACCTAAATCGAGTAAGCATTAGTAATAAGAATCGAAGCATAGTTGGTAATCACTCAGAGGTTGATAATTTATTAAAGTAAGCGAGTAAATATGTGAAATTGGTAATCAAGGTGAACAGAAGTGGTAACTCAATAGAAAAGTAGGTAAATCTAAGGGTGTGTTTGTTTGAGCGCACAAATTTTTCACGAATTAGTTTTATGAACTTTCGTATATTTATTTTGTTGAAAATGACAAATCTTAAGTATAGTCAAAGATTCGACCGAAAAAAAAAAGTATAGTCAAAGAAAATATGCATGCTTAAAGTTAGGATAACAAATCCCCTAACTCAAAAAAAGAAAAACGTTTTCTGGAGAGGGATTTTCCAAAAAACATTTTTATTTTCCATGAAATTTTCCAAACACACCCTAAAAAAAGAATAAACATAGGTAAAGAAATGAGAATCGATAATTCAAAACTAATTGGTAACTTAATCAAACAAAAAAATTGATAAGCTACACAAATAAAGATCTATATTCTAATACGGTAGTTTGTTAATTTCAGCCATTGGTTAGATTTATCAAAACGTCCATGTGACCTATTCTTGCTTGTCCCCTTTGCACCTCTAGCCATGCCATGCCCATGATTAAGTCCTCTCTAAGCCTAAGGGGTGATTAGTTCTAAATAGATGTGAACATGATTTCAAGATAAAATATAGAAATTGAGAACTTGACCAATGAAAACTTGTCTGGTTTCAGATTTTGAGATATGCTGGGTGGATTCCAGATGAACTTGTTTTAATGAATATGTTATAAGTTATAGGTTAATGAAACTTTGAACTTGAAATCTGGAACTTGTAATGTAGAACTTATAACAAAATTTTGTATTTATCTTAATCTATATCTTTGTGTGATCTCGTGGTGCATTCCATGATAAGTGTATAATATGAAATCACTAGTCTAATTTAATTTTATGACTAAGACTTTTACTTTATTAATATTTAACATTTTTCGCATGTATAAACATAAGTTATGGTTAGTGAATTGTAGCGGCAAGTTGTTGTTATTAAATGTTATAGTTCAATTAATAATACAGATGGAATTTGAATAGATTTCGAAACCGACTTTGGAACCGTTTCATGTTCCAAAAAATAAACAATCTATTTTAATTAGTAGATTTTAGATTTTAGATAGAACAACCCGAAACTGCTCACTCCTATTTCTATGCTGAGCTTACGTGGGCACAAACTAGCATGAACCCGAATTTGACAAATCGGGGCCCGCATCACCAGTGGTTAACTGCTCAAGAATTCGAAGGACCCGACCCGGACAAGTGTCCTCCTGCGCGCGGGGTCGAGCCAGGTCAAAGTTTGACCCGGCGCACGCCCCCGTCAAGCTTCCATTTGGTGCGCCCAACGAACCCGAGCCACCACCGTCTCCCGCCGGCGGGCGAGGCGCGAGGAGCTCTTCTGTCCGGCGCCGGCGACGGCGACGGCGACGGCGACAGCTAAAGCTAAAGCACCAAACCCCGCCATTAAAGAAATCGAAAGAGGAAAAAAAAAAGAAACGGCCTTCTCCAACGTCGCTCTCGCCACGCCACGCCACCCGCTTCCGCCATGCAAACGTCGCGGGACCAAGACGAGGTCGCCGCCGTGTCCTTTGTCGGCTTCTCCGCGTCGTCGTCGTCGTCGTCCTCCTCCTCCGCTCCGCCACCTCGGATTGTCGCCTCCTGTCCACCTCCTCTGCCTCATTCCTTCCGTTTGTTCTCCTCTCCTTGTCTCTCTCTCGCTCTCTCTCTCTCTCTGTCTGCCGTACAAAAGGAGCCTTCCAACGGCCTCCGCGCGATCGGCATCTCCATCGTTTTCTTCGCTTCTCGTGTCGGGACTCCTCGGCGGGTCTCTTCGCTCCCCTGTCCTTCTCGTCCCGGGAAATTCCGTCGGCGTGCGTACCGAGGGTCGTCGCTAACTGGCGTGGATAGAGGCGGAATGAAGGGAAGGAGATCCTAGGTATGATCCTCGACCATCTAATCCAGAATATGGTTGGAAGTCGATAGAGACGTTCTGCGAAGGAGATGGTGTTTTTTTTTTTTTGTTCTTTTTAGTAAGATTTGTTGTCCTGCAACGGCTTTCGATTCAGTAGGTTGTTTCAGAGTAGGAAAGAGAAGCGTCAGGGCACTCGTTTTTTTCGTTCCGGTTCAATTTATTCAGTGACATTTTCTGGAATCTTAGCAGCGATAGAATGCT
This sequence comes from Eucalyptus curtisii, assembly GCA_017140595.1. Taxonomy (NCBI): domain Eukaryota; kingdom Viridiplantae; phylum Streptophyta; class Magnoliopsida; order Myrtales; family Myrtaceae; genus Eucalyptus; species Eucalyptus curtisii. Next base: position 7,092,398 of record CM029503.1, read on the forward strand.
TGGCTATGGGGACTGATGAGTTTTGTGCTGCTGGCAGCGAAGGCCTCTAGCCCTTGATTAAGGGCAACGAGCGAAGATTGACGGTGCTGCTAGCGGCAGTTGTTTGGTGATGGTGGAGGCGATTCGGAGTTTGTGGCCGCGGTTGCAGAGATAATGGTAAGTTAAGCAACCTTCACGTGAGAAATCTAATGTAGTTTACTTCCCATCATGACTCGAAAGCATGATTTATTGAGTAGCTATTGAGAGATATGATGATAAGTGATTACTCTGAAATCTTTATTTGAGGTATTGACTATATCGGTTTGCCAAAGAAAGTCATGGGCTGAGGGTGAGTGCTTTTAAATTGACAAATGAGGACCTTACTCATCCCTTAAGAGTTTCTGTTAGTTTGCCATATGAGATTATATAAGGGTTTGAGGGCTTTGAATTTGATATACGTCATTTTATTTCTTCTTTGTTTTTGAAATCAGGAATGAATATATTCTTTGCTTCGTATTAATACCTTTCATGATTTGTCAGAACCACGGGGGAGCAAATTTCTGTTTTTAACACAAATGGCGTCATCGTTAGAGGAGCTTCTAGCCAAGGAAGGCTTTAGAGGAAGAGGAAGAAGATCAATGACAAGGTCAAGAACTGTCGGTTCAGATGCTGTCACCGCGCCTGTTTACCCTTTACACGGTCGACACAGTTTGGATTCTTCATATGGAAATAGAAACAAGACAGAGAGGACTACGTCTGATGCATCGAGATACAGTTTCAGAGGTAAACTTTCAGGAGGCGATAGTATCAAGGCTCCAAGGTCAAGAGATGGTCCAATAATTAGAGAGAGAGTGGATGGGGGATCAAGAAAAGAGACTTCTCAGAAAACTGAACATTCTCCCGATCTACTGGAGGATAGAAGATCTGTTGTCAGTTCTTCAGATTATAAGCCAGGAAAAGAGATTGTTGACAATGAATTGGACAGTAGTGACAGGATAAAGGATACCTACCTTAATGAAGTGCGGAGGATGGACAAGTTTCCTGATGGGGGTGGCCAAAGCCAACAATACAGAGAGACCTTAGGAAAGGAAGTGAAACAGGATATGAAGCACGGGAGCAGTTCAAAGATGCATCTACCTGGGCGGGCTCAGCCCGAAAATTTCAATGAAAAGTCTAATGGAAGCTCATATAATGGTAAAAGCTTCGAGGACATTCAGAATGCAAAGCATTTTCGTGCAACACTCCCTGAGTTTGTACCTGCGCTTGATGAAGTTGCTGTCCAAGCCACAATCTCCATTTTAACTGGATATAGCAAGCATTATTTAAAGGACGAGGGTTTTCGTGCAACCCTTCACAACAATTGCTTCTCCTGTCTTAATTCCATTGCGCCAGAACAATATCCTAATAATGAGAACAAGGTCATTGCCAATCTAAAGCAAGCAATTGATACGGTAGAAAAAGCTGCAGAGGAGTGTGCAACTGCAAAGGATTTGAAAAGAGCTTTGTTGCAGCTCAGCATTGTTACTGGCTTGAATTCCAATGACTTAAAGGATGGTTTCACTTGTGGGATCCCAAATTATCATTTGTCAGCTTGTGCTCACCTGTATTTAAGTGTGATATACAAGCTACAGAAGAAAGATCGAGCTTCAGCAAAGCATCTTTTGCAAGTTTTTTCTGATTCACCTTTCCAAGCTCGGACCACATTGCTACCTGAACTGTGGGAAAATCTGTTCTATCCTCATCTTTCGCATTTGAAGCGCTGGCATAGTCAGGAAGCTGATTCTCTTGAGGATAATCCAAACAAGGAAAGGAGATTGAAGCTTCTTGACAAAGTCTGTAATGAAATTCTTGATTCGGGTACCTATCAGTTTGCAGTTTATTACAAGGATTGGCTCACAGAAGGCTTTGAAGCTCCATCTATTCCCTCCCTCAATATTCCTTCATTATCCATTCAGGAGTTCCAGTTTAATGGTTCACTTGGCCATTCTGCCGAGCTACATAAAGTGGTTGGGCCTTTTTATGCTCAGCCAATGGTAAGTAGGAAATTGTATGAAGATGTATTCGGCAGCTCAAATAAACCTAGACTGGATGATGCTGAAGCTGAAGTAGACAAGTGTCAAAGTTCTGTAAGCTCTGGTAGCTCTAGTATTGAAGTCAAACAGACATTAACATGCTCCTCTGAGACATTAAAACATACGGATCGATGTACTGTGGAAAGTTACACCCAGAACCCACAAGATAAAGCACTTGTAAGTTGTAGTCTTCTTCATTTTTTAAGCATGTGCAACATACTATCCATGTCACTCGATGGTCTCTTCCTGTGTACATTGAGTTCATTCTTTACCAGCAATGAAAGGGTTATCCTTACGATTTAAAAGGCAAATGAGAGGTAGGCTTTTTGTTGAGCTTCTGATAATTGTGTTGCCAGATTTGATTCATGCTGACTGTGAAGAGTTGGTTATTTCATTAACGCACTGGAAGTTGCATTACCTGAAACAGTGACACTTGCTTCCATATTTCACTGTTTATGCTCATCCACAGGCTTATATGTATGTAGGAAGACGGACTTCCACTGATAGTTGGGGAAGGAAGGGGCTCAAGAGAAGCTAGCTTTTCACTAGCAGAAGCCAATGATGATGAAGGCAGCAATTCTGGCAGAAGCCAAAAAATTGGGGATGGTGCTCAACAAATTCAGTATTCCTCCACTTATGTGAGTCCATTTTTTGAACCTCAAAAAGCTCTGTCCATCTCCTGTTGACTGCTCTTTTATTCCTTCTGATTGCTTAGAAACTGGGACTTTTTATTCCTTCTTTTACTGTTTCAGAGTACTGTCAATGTTTAATTTCCAATGATCATAACAAGTTGACTCTTGTTCCTCTGCAGACAATCCAAGTGAAGTTTCCCTTAGAAGGTAAGTGATGGAAAACTGCTGTAGATGGATTGATTGGTTCAATCACGATGACTAACGCTATTTTGTATATTTCCACTTGTAGAGAGTGGAAGTCAAGAAAGCTTTCAAGAACAGTCCTTCTCAAGCTTTTTGAAGCACTTCATTTGTCCACTTACGGGAAAGTTGTTTGAAGACCCAGTGACCCTGGAGACTGGTCAAACATATGAACGAGTGGCGATCAGCAAATGGTTTGACCAGGGGAATAGAACTTGTCCAATGACAGGAAAAACATTGGAATGCTTAAGTTTGCCACTTACAAATATCGTCATAAAGCGTGTAATTCATAGTTGGACATCTGAATGCTGCAAAGATCATGACGCTTTTGCGTTGCAAACAGTGGTCAAAAGCGAAGGGCACAAGGTTGAGCACAAAGATACTGGAGCTATCTCTAAGTTGGAGCAACTGCTTATAACTTCTGATAAAGCAGCACGAACTGCAAATGCTGGGCAGCTTATATCTCTAGGAGGTCTGGAATAGCTCATTCAAAGGTTTGGATCAGGACCAACAGAAGAGAGAACGATTGTTCTTGAACTCATCTTGTGTTGTATTGAAGCTGATGCAAGTTGCAGGAACCAGATAGCAGAAGGCATAAGTAGTAAATTCCTTCTTGATTTGCTGCACAGCAAGCAGATCCAAGTGAGAAGAAATGCAGCGTGCTTGCTGATTCAAATTATTTGTCTGAACAGGTATGAAGAATATATGTCATACTAATAAATTGCTTAGGGCATATATTTGTTACGTCCAGCATTGTAGCATCTGCATGCACACGTGGCAAGTACTAAGAAGTGGCGCCATTAGATAATATAGTCTTTTTGTAATTTTTCCTCAAATCAAGTGGATAAGTCGTGTGGGTAAGTGGGGTGTGGAAAGTGTGGGTTAAAGAATAACTGCTCATTGAATGTGAAATGAGGCCAAACTTTAATTTATGATTTGAAACTTTGTGGTTCTTGCTTAAGAGTAAATCACAAAGTTTTTGCATTAAATGAGGTGAAATTTCTGGAAAATGGGTCTTCTACTTGACGGCCTCTCTCCCAAAATAAAAAAAGGAAGAATCTTTAATATTGTTGTGGCGATATGATAGAAATCTTGAATGACCGCAGTGCTAATACAATTGTGGGATTAGCACTTCTGCAAGGCATTCTAAATTTGTCACTTTAATCTTCAGAAAGAAGTACAATCAGATTGACAAGGAGGTAAAGAATGAGAATTCGAAAGAAAAGATGAAGCATGCTGGTCATGTGGCTCTGGTTTGAGGGTATCATGTCTAACCTTGATTACATAGATTGGCAAAGATGATGTCAAAATGACATGGCCTTTGTGATTTAATGGCCTATAATAACTTGCTTCCTTTAACAACATGATTTTACGATTTCAGTGACCTATGGGCAAGTTATGATGGCCCTTTAAGTTTTGGTATCTGAAACATGAAATAATGGCCTTAAGGACCGTTATGAGAACTTTATCGGTTGAGAGGGCATTTGGCGTTTGTGTTGTATAGGTGTGACTGTGAGGTAAGTGTTGTAAGTTATGTTCTTTAATGCTACAATACCTCGAAATTGGGTGAGACAGCTTGTTAAAAAATGCTGCTATAAGCTGCTGGAGTTTTGAAGGTGCTGTAGCTGTGAGGAATTTGCCAAACTCTCCATGATAGTTACAACACTAATTGCCATAGCTGTAGTTGCTGTGGTATAACTTTATCAAACGAGCACATCGCAGAATTTCTTGCCAGCGACTGCGATTGTAAAAGTTGGTACTTCAGTTTTTATATGTTGTTTGACAAATAGTTCATGGCTGCAAGAACCCTGCAGCTGCAGTTTCTCATGGAAGCTTCTAGGAAGCTTTTTCACCCAGCTTCAAGGGTGCTGTATTATTTTATTTTGCCAAAGATACATGTTACAACACACGACAGGCATGACTATGACGTGACAAGGTTACAACATAGCTATAGCCAAAAAGACTGAAAGTACAAGATATAAAATACCTGGATGTCTTTTTATAATATAATATGTGTATCTCAGGTACCTTGGTCTCACCTGATTATGTCGGGAGTGTGGTTTTGGTTTTGAGGCAGTAACTTAAACATATTGAGAACCTGTGGTAGCAGATTGAACCTAAGCTATTCTACATTGTTTTGGCATGATACTTAGCATTTTTGTTTGAAACAGGAGGAAGGATGTTGTATCTTTCTTGGGTAACCTACTCAATGAAGAGATGGTCAACGCAATGCATATTCTGCTTTTGTATCTACAAAGTGCTCCAGATGTTGAAAAACCTTTGGTCGCCTTACTTCTGCTGCACTTTGATCTACTGGTATACTTTCTTGACTATTCATTTTGTAGTATTTGGGATTTTATTGGTTTTTGAATTTGATATTTGTGACTTATCTTCTTGCCCATTCTTGAATCTGAGTTGCATCCATAAGGTATGCCTCAGTGAGTATGATGAAATTTTATGGTGATTAACTCAGTATACGAATTTGAAGATGCATTGTGAATTTGCAGATTTAATGAAGCCTACCGTTATTTTTTGGTTATCCATTCCAGAAAACTATGGCTAAAATAACACGTTGGTACAGGCTGAACCTCGGAAGTACAGCATACACAGAGAAGAGGCTGTAGATGCAATTTCCTTGACTCTTGATCTGAGCTTAAATGATGAAAATGTTCAAGAAAGTTGCTGCAAAGCACTTCTGGTTTTTGGGGGACACTTCTCATTTTCTCAAATGGTTTCTCCAGAGGATTGGATTTTAAAGCAAGAAGGATGCAGTGAAACCTACAAAGCAATCACTTGTGACAATGAACAATATGGGTTTCTCGCTGACGATGCTTGTTCATTTGTATGACTGACTCTATTATTTTCTTCTTATCATACTTTTGGCTTTTATACCTAAAGTTTTGTGAACCGGAAAGTATATGTGTGCAATTGAGAATTTAGGGCTATTCATGGAGATTCTTGTTCATCTTCAAGCTGTCATGAAGTATATTGCAAGCGGGACCAATGAAAAACGGTGAAAGTTTAACAGTCTCAAACGATGGCAAGAATTTAAGAATGGAGAACTCTTGGAGGACTTAATTTTATTAGTAAGCCAGAGTCTAAGGGAAGAGAGAATTTTATGGTTCATTATCTCACAGATGCTCTCGTTTTACTCCATTTGTTTCTTGAAACTTAAGTTATACGAGAAGAGCAGCATATTTGCTTCAGAAGTCAATTATGTTATGTAACATCCTTTGCAAACAGTTAGTTCAATCTCGAATGATTTATTGCTTGCCCAGCTAGTCTGTAATATCAAGTCGGCAAGCTGATTGCAAATCTATAATCTTAACTCTGAGATTTTAAAGACCTTTTCTGTGTTGTATATCTATGTACATGTGAATCATTGCTTGAAGAACTTATCTAGGGTTGATTTTACAGGAAAATGAAGATTTGGCTCATCGAGAGTGGCTGAATAACTTGTTAGGATCACTTCTGGGCAGTAGAAGGAGATCATTTATAGATGCTCTCTTGAAATGTTTGAGATCAAGGGACTCGAATATGGTTCGAGCATGTCTTATCACTGTGGCATGGTTGAGTTCTGCTCTTTCTTCACTACGTAATGCCGAACACCAGCTTTCAGTCTTTTCAGCACTTGTGCCTCAGCTGAAAGAGAAACTGGAAAGTGGTGAAAAAGCGGAACACAAGATTCTTGCTTCATTTTCTCTTCTCAATTTCTGCAAAATTCCAGGTTGGTTGCTTCCATGCAAGCAATTGCACTTCCAATTAATTTGAGAAAAGAGATTGTGTCTGCTTTTAGAGTCCTCAAATCTGCACTACTGCCTTTGAGAAACTTACTAACCGGGCGATTTTGATGCACTTTGTTTGTCAACCTGAATATAATTGTTTGTTCTGTGGTCCATGAGTCATATTGCAACCGTTTTGTGTCAACAAACTGCTCTAGAATTTCTTGTAAAAACTCCTGCATTTTGAGCTTCTTTATGCCCGCCATCCACACCCTCAATGCTCTTTTGTTTTCTTTGGTACTGTGAGATCCAAATTTTCACCTCCCGACATTGCCTATTGATTGGCATTCATGTTCATTGCAAAAAAGCCGATGCTAATGACTTTATAATAGAGTAATCAAAGGAGGATATCTTCTAATAGTTGAGGTAGGAGTAATGCTACAATACTATAGTAGCAGGGGAAAAGTTTCCATTATGCATGAAATGACAGCTAGAATGAACAACTTATGTTTTCTGTATCAGAATGCAGGGTCATACTGTTGACAATGTCCGAAGAGATGACATCTCCTCTGAGGAGCATTGCTGATGTTTCAGGGACAGCAAAACAGCTATATGCCCTCATTTGTGGGGATGATATTTGATGTAATGTCTAAAGACAAGAGTTACTCTGTAAGAATTACATCTTTTGTGAGTATTATCTAGTTTTTGGCTACGTCTACAAAATTGTTTGAGCATCCTTTAGTTTAGGAGGGTACAGAACTCTTTTGGTTCATATCTTTCAGTCTGCAAAGCTGATGAAGAAAGGTATAAGAAAGTGTTGCTGACCATGGAATAGTGGGGGTTAGGCCACTAAATTAGTTGCATCTTGTGAATTGTAGAGTGAGTACAGTGTTCTACTGTAATTTTGTCTTCAAGTTCTTTTAATAATTTGCGCGGGAGAACATTCAGTTTGATATGTTCTAGCCCTCACGGTTTCTTAAAGGATATACATACTGGAGAAATGCAAGTCTTGAGATTTCTGTTTGGTTGTTTTTCAGTTTCTGTTCTCTTTATTATTCAGGCAATTTGCGATCATTTTAGTTTCATCTTTGGTTGGCATTGGTCATAGTTCTCCCATTAAAAGAACACAGTATGAGGGGAACTAAAACTAATTTGTTGATTGCCCTTTAATAAAATGTATTTTGGTGGCAGATGGTTATGCATCGACAATGGGTTGGTCGACAGATCACTCATTTTAGGCGCATTTACAGCTCCTATTCATAAAGTATCGTTAGTGATTTTTGAACAGGCATGTTCTGTAAAGCTTGTTGCTTAAAAACTTTGGAGTGGTGAGGGCAATTGAAGGCGGATAGTTTGGTGATCCTTAGACTTTTTGCCTGTATCAGTTTGGTTGTCCATCTGATGTGGAATGGACAAATATAAGGTCAAAATATGTAACAGTTACTTATCGATGAAACTTTATTAATGTGAGATTAGGAAGTATTAAGGTAAGTAGATCGATGTATCTACCAAATTCTTATGGCTTAATTACTAATCAGTTTATGACCAGAAGTGAAAAAGCGACTCGTGTCGACCTAAAATAATCTCAAGAATGCAGCCATGGTAATCCCCTGTAGCAGTGAATGATTGCGCTCATGCCATACATAACTGTTAAGATAACATGAAGCTTACAAGCATGTCTTCCTTAGAAGAAAATTATGGACACACCCATTGAAAAACATCCGATGGCCACCCAAGGACTAAGACGCTCACCTATTCCAGAAACACAGAAAAGATCATCAGCCAAAGAGGTGCATAGCAGGAAGAAGAAAGGACAAATCATTCATCTTCCCAAATCATTCCAGGAATAAATATGCAAGTTTCAATGTGAAACCAGAATGGTAAAGAACTTCATGCAGGAGCCAAACAAAGAAATAAAACCGTATTCAACTCATTTCTTAAATTTTACAAGGAAAAGGATCTTAACATTGGAATGCCCAATCACACCAATTGAAATGCACCTTCTATTTTAGCACCATATAAATGAGGCAGTTTGCTAATTGGAAATACAAGATATCGATTGATAGCAAAAATCAAGATTGACAATGGTAAAATAACAATTTTAAGCTAAGCTATCCAGACAAATAATATACTTATAAAAACTTTAGAGGACCCTCAAAGGCCCTTGACACCGACATTATGCACACTGTAAGCAGGGACAGGGCTGCATACCTATTCTAGCTGCCTTCCAAAAGAAACCACGAAACCTGCAAGTATGCAGCAGGATCATAAGAAACTAGATTAATGAATGTACTATATACCAGATTTGAAAACAATGGTATACAGTGGCCATTAGGCAGGAATCACAAGGGCAAGGGCCAATATGCCATAAGCTTACCTCCTTTGTGTTGTATTACTGAATTTCCACAAACCTTCATCTTAACACATGCCAATATGTTTATTAACCGAGAGGTTCAGTATCAGTCATTCAAGGAAATTATGGCCACTTGTAGTCAATCAAAGAAATGAATATGTGAACAAGGCAAAGAATTACGTGAGAACAAGTTAAAAAGACTACTTAATTTTTCTACGGCCAAACAAAGCCTCTGTTTAGAACTCTTCTCATGCAAATTTCAAGGATGATGCAGTGAGCATTTACTGAGTACGGACGCAGCCCTTCTTCATTCTAATTATTATTTCTCGATTTTCTGTCTTCTATCTACATCAATGCCCCAAACTTAAAGTCAGACATCTAGCTTGCATTGTTTTCATGTGTTTGCACTAGATGTGGCATTTGCTGGCACAGCCAGGTCAAAACACTGATTTTTGGGGCAAGCTTCGAGCAGTCCAATTGGAATAAATCGAGGTTCAATAGTTAAGGGAAGCGTCACATTAGTGAAGCAGACTGAATCTGCAGCTTCCACCTTGTCAGCTCTCTGTAAAATATTCGTTTGGAGACGAGGGCTTCCTTCTTCAGATGAGATAGAAGTATCTCTATCTCACCGCCGTATGAAAGCAATACTAGAAGGGCTGTTTATTACTTCTCTTACAGAGCTAGCAGTAGCAGGTACACAATGGGAAGATGCTTTTCGTGAAACCCATATGACAGTGACAATTACAGCTTTCTAGTGAAAACTACTTCATATTGCAAATGCAGAGGTGAACATTCATCGCGCCTAATATACCTCTACTCCGACACAGAACTACCAGAAAACATCTGCTCGACAATGGCAATCGGCTAAAGAACATACCCAGTCCTCTGCTCCAGAATGGCCGGAAAGTGCATCTTCACATAAGTACATGTACATATTACCAGCAGCACTACCGTAAGAAATGAATGGAAATTGAAGAGCGCCGACTGGACAAAAAGACCCAACATGAGTTTGTCAATCGCAAAAAATCATACGCACGAATCCTAATCATTCCGAAATTCCAGAAGCTCGAGTTCACGTTACCATGTCGAATATCACCAGCAGTTAAAATTTCGCGGCTCCCCGTTTTCCTCAACTCTGCAAATCACAAGATCTACACATGCTCAACCCCCATCTCACAAAGCCCAGACTGTCTACCGCGAGGTAAAACATCACCGAGAATGTACCGCAAATCTGAATTCAGGGTTAAGCGCTCAAGCCGCCGGCGACCTGCGATTGACAAGTAATGGCTTCCCTTCCCTAGAGTTTGATACATAAGAAAATTTCAAAAAAAAAAAAAAAAAAAAATTCAGTAACCAGACCACCCGAAAGATCAGCACCTAGACAAAGACCAGGAAAACGACCGCTCCAAGGACACCGATCGCTCGAATTTCGCGACGACACGAGACCAGAACGAGAACCCAAAAGAAAGGAGGGGGAAGGGGGGAGGATAGAGAGAAGGATAGCAACTCACAGCAGATTTGCGGCCGAACCGCGCCGGACCACAGCGACGGAGATCTAAAAGACCGGGGAACGGCGACAGAGCCCGCAGATCCGCCCAATCAAAGCGCAATCGCTTTCCGCGAGCGAATTCGATCGCCCCCTTTCCGGAAAATTCTCTCTTTCTACCCCGCCGCTCTCTCTACTTTCCGCGGACGGCGAAAAGGCGGCGGCGGCGGCGGCGACGGCTGACGGCGGAAGGAGAAGGAGGAGAAGAAGATGGAGGTTAAGCGAGAAAACGAAGAGAAACCGGGAGGGGCCTCGCGATCAGTGCGATGGAACCAGCTGATGAAGCGCTCTCTCTCTCTCTAGAGGTCGAAGGTGTGGAAACGAAGAGGGAGAGTAATCGCGAATAGCTGGGTTCATTTTTAATGGGCCGTTAAATGGGCCTTAAATGGGGTAGATTAGACCCATTTAATATATATATCGGTCTTTTTATTTTTAGAACTAGTAATTATGGACGCTTTAAAAAATAAGGCTCGATCCATTAACAATCCATTTAAACATAAATGACTTATTAACAACCCATTTAAACATAAATGAGTTACGTATCCATGTTGATACCTCTACTTATTTCCCAAACGTGCAAATCCAAAAAATAGTGTGAGATTTGATGAGTAATGGCTTCCCTTCCCTAGAGTTTGATACATAAGAAAATTCCAACTCCACGGGTTGATGTAGACCTGAAAAAACGGAGTTGTTAGTTTTCATGTGTGCTTATGTACCCCATGTATGATGTGTGCTTATGTACCCCATGGATGATGCACTCAATCCGCGTCTACGGCTGTAGATAGCTTCGTAATGCACGTAGCATGCGCTGATATAACATCTTTTACTAAAAAAAAAGTCGGTCTTGCATTCGATTGGGAAAGTACTTCATGCAGTGCTTTACAAGATGGGTTGGTGATATATTGTCTTTAAATAGAGCATCGTTAGGAATTTGATTTGCAATCGTTCCTTTCTATTAATCCGAACTATTAGGGTTGCTTTTGCAATTTCATGTTGTATTTTACCTTTTTTCAATAACTATTTGAAGATATCTTAATGTTCAATAAGGATAGGCTGTTAATAGAAACTATTTGTATTGCCCCAAGTGAATAGAGCGAGGGTCACGCTCGATAAGGATATTCCATATAGAAAAGTTATTGAAGTGCGGAAAACTACTTGCACTAGATAATACTAAATTGAGCAAGTATAATGCTCAATAACGATATGTCAATCGTGAAAATTTGCTTGCTTTAGATTAAATAAAAATGGAAAAGACTAACAGTCAATAATAGTAAGCAATTTTGAATAGAACTCATTTAATCCGAACAATTAGGGTTGCTTTTGCAATTTCATGTCTTATTTTACCTTTTCCCAATAGCCGGTTGAAGATATCCCAATAGTCAGTAATGATAGACTATTAAAAATTAATCGCATTACTCACAAGTGAATAGAGTGAGTGTAAGTGTAACACTCAATAAGGATATTCCATTTATAAAAGTTACTGAATTTCGAAAATCTACTTGCACTAGATAGTACTATACTGAGCAAGTATAACACTCAATAACAATATGCCAATTGTGGAAGTTTGCTTGCTTTAGATTAAATAAATATGGTAAGGCTAACGGTCAATAACGGTATGCAATTTTGAATAGAACTTATTTATTCTGATTAGCTAGGGTTGCTTTTGCAATTTCATGTCTTATTTTACCTTTTCCAAGGACTAGTTTAGGATATCCTAACAGTCAATAATGATAGACCGTTAATAGAAATTAATTACGTTACCCATAATGGAATAGAGTGAGTGTAACGCTCGATAAGGATATTCCATTTAGAAAAGTTATTGAACTGCGGAAATCTACTTGCACTAGATAATACAATATTGAGCAAATATAACGCTCAATAATGATATGCCAATTGTGAAAATTTACTTGCTTTAGATGAAATAAAAATGGTTAGACTAACGGTCAATAACGGTTTGCAATTTTGAATAAAATTTTTTTGGATATGGTAATGACTGATAAGAAGCCGAAATTAGCCTGAAAGAATGTATACTGGTCATCAAGATTGACATGTCATTTAAATCAAAGTTTTTGATTGAAAGTCCAAGTATGTGGTCCATCTTCAACAAATCAATATACCAAAGTCAAGAAGAATTTGGCTTAAAAACATGTTAAACAGAAATCCTGACATAAATGTTCATAATACAAGATGTTCAAAAATAAAATTTGCAGCTAAATTATTAGATTCAATGTTTATCAGCGAAATGTCAAAGATGCATAATGCAATTTAATCCTTAGGCAACTGTGCAAAACTTAGAGAGTTGTTCATGCATGTTTGGGCCTGCACTAGTATGGTAAGTACATAGAACTATATCACTCCCAACCTCAATTCATTTATAGACTTAGTTTAAGGTTGATATAATGGACAAAACCAATCACGGTATAGTAAGTACACGAAATCTCGTGAATTTAGGATATGTTTATTTCACTGAAAGTACTTTGAAAAATATTTTTGGTAATCTTTTGTGTTTGGTACATGGAAAATTGATGATCCGATGGAAAATATTTTTCATCAAAAGGAATCCTCACAGCAGAAAAAGTGGAAAATGATTTCCCCGATCAAACAAGAGGAAAACGTTTTCCAAACGAGGAGCTACCTCGGGGCAGAGGACTGGTGCTACTTTAGAAGGGCTAAGCTCTCTTCCTCTCTCTCTCTCTCTCTCCCCCCTAGCTTCACAGAAAACATTAATTTCTCTTATTGTGCAACATCAAAAATTGCAACCAGTCTGAAAATTGCTCCAAACAATGGAAAAATACCCCCATTTTCAAAGAAAGCGATTTCCAAGAAAAATATTTTCCTTTATCATAATTTTTTTTCACGAAACAAATATACCTTTAATATGAGTTTCGTGAATACTTAAAATATGATCGGCTTCAGTTAAAAGACATGTATAATCTCAAAAAAAAGTTTTGCTAAGCTCGCTCCCTCCCTCCCTCCCTCCCTTCCCGTACTCTGCCATCACTTAAATTTATTATTGAATTTGTTTAGCTTCTCTTATATGAAAAATTACCATGTGTAGTTACCATTCATCTATCATGATAAATTCAGCTACTTTGTTAGTTCTTATTCAGATTTCTCTCGTTCATGTCTTGTGCGTGCTCTAAAGAATTGTCATACATTTGCGCTCGCTTATTCAGTTCTCTGGAGTGTGGCAAATATGCATCCCAACTTAAACTTGCCCATAAAACAAGTTCATTTTCTTTTAAAGAAAATCAATTAAAACAAGAGAACATTCTTCTCCATACATTTATCAAATTCATCATCGTTGGTTGCATATGCTTAAAACATTACTAGATAATCACCATTCTGAACTAGAACTTGACAAACAAAGGCTTTCAAAAGCTTGACCAACATAATCCACAACTCCTAGACCTCTCACATCACAGGCTTTTCCTCGGTTTCCTAATTCCCTTGAGCACTTCCATTGCCCTGGACATTCTCCTTCACCTTCTCTTGTCCTTCAACGTTATTTGCTTTCACATCCATGTGCGCATTCCCTGCTACGGTTTCAACCTCAGCCTCATCACCTTCACAGGTCGGATCGTTGTGACCGTTTGGCCCGCTGCCAGCCAGGCAGCGGTTTGCACGGTGACGCCCACGCCTCGCTTCTTGCCTCCTCCTTTTCCTCTCTTCTCTCTCCCACTTGTAATGGGACCTCATGTGCGTGGCAAACGCCTGTGAAGTCTTATAGGAGTCCTCACATTTTGGGCACGGGTATGGCCCGCCCCTTGGGTGAGGGAGGCTGCGGTTCCTCCTATCAGAATAGGCTCCACGGCTTCTCGCCACAATAGTGTTAGAGGAGCCGCCCAGGGAGACAGAGCCTGCATTGCTTGGGTCCATGATGAGGAGACTGAATTGGCGAAGAAGAGAGAAATGAGGGGAGGATTCGGAAATCGGTTTTGCTTTGTGTGGTGATAGAACTTTGCCTTTCAGGCCTTTTTATAGGGCGGGTGTCAAGGTTTACATGGAAAGTTATTGCAAAAGGAGTTGGCCCTCGTTATTGCCGAAGTCTAAAATGTGATAATTTGCAGACAAATATAAGCAAGTCATTAACTTTTCGATAAGATCGAATCCCCTTTAAGGCAGGCCAAAGTAAAGATACCAACAAGCGTGAGTGAGATGCATTAATGGAGATTAGCATTGACATGATTCGCATCCAGATTTTCTTTCCCAGAATTTAGTGCATGAGAAGATCCCAACTTGAAATCTATGGGAACCTTAAAAAGTGAAATTGTTGGTTGTTTTGGGTGTGCGCTCGTACATGCGATGCATGATGAATTCCCCCAAGTGTATACGGTTTTTTTTTTTGGTCGGTACAGTGTACACGGCTGGGATGCCGTGTTTTTGTACAGCAGCCTTGAATATTGGATTTCAATATGACTTAAAATTACTCTCCAAATTCAATGTCCCGCCAATTATTTCTGGAAAATAGTTGAAGAGAATCCAACGATCGATAACAATATGCTACCAATGTAAACCATTTGCATTACGTGCCGGGCGAAAAAAGTGAGTCCAATAGTCATTAACGTTATATAAAAATTTACAGGTAGATTAACGGTATGCATCTATGGAAAACCTACTAAACTAAAAGAGTAAGTACAACGGTCGGTATTAATATATCTCATCTACTTCAAAGTTTGGGATATAATAATAATCGATGCACAATAAGAGATCATTTACGAATTATGATTATCTCCACATACTACTAACACTGTCTTCAGAATTGAGCTACCAAGTTAAGAAGATTATCAAAATAACGTCAATGGTAAAGAGAACGTCACCTATAGATTTGGTAATTAAGCCATAGCAACGTGAAACTCTTTAACCTTTTTGATAGAACTAGTACGAGCATCTAGAGGGGGGTGAATAGGTGATCAAAAAGATTTTTGCTAATCGGAACAAGATAGATTAATCGACTAAGAGATTGAAAGTAATAATAGACGTATGAAGATGCGATGTAAAGTAAAAGGATTAGGGATAGAGAATCAAAACTCCAAGTTTATAGTGGTTCGGCTTAAACCAAGCCTACGTCTACTCTCTCGCATTGACAGCCCACCGGCTGGATTTCACTAAGAATCAAAAAGAGAATTTACAGTCTCACGTCCTTGATTCCACAGTGTAGAGACTCTACTACACTTCCTCAAGGTCTTACAAAAATTAAGTCTCTCTTTTGATTACAAGTATAGCTCGACGAATAAGATCGCAAAAGAACAAGGAGATTCGACTTTGAAATTTTTCTATCGGGCACTCTTGAACAACTTGAATGTCTCCCTTATATACTTCTTTATGCCTTCAATACCGTTGGCACCTTCCAAAGAAGTTCTTCCAATCAACCCGTTGGACGTAATCAATTAGAGAGATCTCGAGCTATTGAAGGAAAATGACGATAGCCCATCAATCCCGCTCGCCCATACAATCGGATCTCGGTTTCCATAAGTAGAATCTTCCAAGTATAATTCGCGGATCAAGAGGATCTAGATTACTCGAATACGAATAACAGATCTTGAAGTGCTAACTCCAATTTGAGAGATCTTCTTCAGTCGATAGAATCGAATCCTTAAAGAAATACTCAACTCAGGATAAGTCTTCTTCGACGGTCTAGAAACTGTCAATGAGGGTAGACTTTGAATCTTGAGTCTAGTGGTCTGGCGGTCTTCAGACTTTGACGACATAGTCGCATGTCTTCGCACTGACCGATGGAAACGTTTTGTCAGCTTCAAAACACGTAAGGAAGTTTTCTCCAACAATCTCCCCCTTTTTGATGGTGACAAAACTTTCCTGCAGATTTGGATACTTATGACCCGCAAAACAATACTTTAAGCAAACATGGATGTCTCATAAAAGATAAATGAGTTAGTATAAAGATAATATCGAATCTGCATTCACAAGAAAAGAGTTAGTCTTGTAAAAACAACTATCTTTGCCATGAATATCAACATGCTTAGAATACGAAAGCAAGCATTAAGCAATCCAAACCAGTCCAAACCAAATCACAACCAAAGTCATAACCAAACAACCAAAACAAAAGTAAAGTCCAAACAAAAATCAAACCAAAGTCAAATAAGTCAAATCTGCACTTCAGCTTCTCCCCCTTTTTGTCAACATTAAAAAGGTAGAGAGAAAAAGAGAATAAAATTAAGATTGTCTTGGAATGCGAACAAGGTGGAAATCTCCCATCGATCGAACAATTCCTTCCAGCCTTTTCAAATCCTCCTTCAATTGAGCCACTTCTTCACCCTTGGCATTTGCTTGAACTTGAAGAGAAAGGGCATGAATTTGATCATGGAGAGAAACGAAGAGGATTGTCCCGCATTCCGCAAGTTCCGAACTTCGCATCCCGGGGCATAAATTTGGCCTCGCATCTCCATAAGAATTTCAACCACTTTTCGAAAGTCTCGCAAATTATCGGTCCGAGTGCTTGCTTCAATGATCGGTTGAGGAGTATTTGCGGATGATGGCATTTCAGCATGATCACCCAGATTAGGAGATGAAACCTCATGATCTTCCTCAGGAAATTGAGTGGCATGTACATCTTCTGGATATGCAGGTGAACGGCTAACATCTTCACTAGGAAAAACAATTGAAGAAGTACCTCTTTTCTCAGCAGCTCCCCCTGTTTCAGTGCCTTCGGGTGGAGAGAAGTACTCTTCATGCTTTGACTCTGCTTGTTCTCCTCTGTCCTCTTTTTCTTGAATTCTTTCTTCCTCTGCTTCTTTCCTCATCGATTCCCTTTCTTCATTTCGCTGCTATGTTTCTTCTCTGTCTTGATCCTGTCTCTCCTCTATCTCTGGAACAAAATGTTGAAGGTTCCTTAAGGCAAGAGCTGATATGGTGAGATCATCATCATCTTCTTCTTCCTCCAAGATAAGTGCTCTTCTTTTCTTGGATGGAGCTGTCATGGGCTCATTCCCTTTCATTTTTGCAGACATAGAGGCTTGATGAGTCTTGATAGGGGTTTTCTCCTTAAATCGCTCCAAAGCTTTGTTCAGCTCTTTCAGACGCATTTTGGAAACCATTTTCAGTCCCACAACCATTTGATCATAGGTTCGAACACACAGAATTTTGGGAGGTTGAATATTAAGATGTCTGAACAGCTTAGTAACATGTGAAACAAGATAGTGTGCGGCAAAGAGAACTTTTTGCCAGCATTGATAGCATACATCAATTTTGCTTCTGAGTTGGAGACATCAGTCTTCGAAGATGATTTGGGTCTAAGACAGTTGATCACGATCTTGTGAAGCAAAATATTGCACTAGTGTTGTCGCATTTGATCTCGGTGCAAGAGTCTTCGATGCCAAAGTCTCGTAGTTGTTGTTTTATCCATAGTATTTGAGAACAACAGCTTCCAAGAGCTACATATTCTGCTTCTGCTGTTAAAAGAGCTACGGTACTTTGATTCCTTGAAAACCAAGATACTGCCCTGTTGCCAAGTAATTGACAAGTGCCGGATGTGTCTTTCTATCAACTCTACATCCTGCAAGATCTGCATTTGAATAGCTAAGGAGAATAAAGTCTCCTTCCTTGGGATACCATAGACCAAGATCAGCAATAATTGCGACATATTTGATGATACGTTTTGCTGCACTTAGATGTGATTCTTTGGGATCTGATTGAAATCTAGCACAAATGCAAACACTAAACAAAATGTCAGGCCTAGACGCAGTAAGATAAAGAAGTGAACCAATGATACTCCTGTATAGTTTTTGGTTGACTTTCTTCCCTCCTTCATCTTTGTCTAGCTTCAGCGAACTTGACATTGGTATATCAATCTTTTTGCAATTTTCCAGTCCGAACTTTTTAACAAGTTCTTTTGCATATTTTTCTTGATGAATGAAAATTCCTTCTTTCAGTTGTTTCACTTGTAGGCCAAGAAAGAAGGATAGTTCACCCATCATACTCATCTCGAATTCATCTTGCATAGACTTAGAAAATTTCTTGCACAAACTTTCGTTAGGTGATCCAAAAATAATATCATCAACATATATTTGAACAAGTAAAAAGTTTTTACCTTCCCTTTTTATGAATAAGGTAGTGTTAACTTTACCTTTAATGAAACCACTTTGAATTAAAAAGTTACTTAACCTTTCGTACCAAGCTCGAGGAGCTTGTTTTAATCCATATAGCGCTTTTTTCAGTCTGAACACAAAGTCTAGTTTCTTTGGATCTTCAAATCCAGGAGGTTGTTCCACATAGACTTCTTCTTGAATAAATCCATTTAGGAATGCACTTTTGACGTCCATTTGGAATAACCTGAAATTCTTATAGCAAGCAAAAGCAAGTAATAATCTAATTGTTTCTAACCTTGCTACAGGAGCGTGAGTCTCATCGTAGTCTATCCATTCTTCTTGCGTATATCCTTTAGCCATGAGTCTTGCCTTGTTCCTTGTCACTTTTCCTTTTTCATCCACTTTGTTCCTGAAAACCCATTTAACTCCAATAATAGATTTACCTTTTGGTCTAGGAGTTAATTCCCAAACATCGTTGATGCTGAATTGTCTGAGTTCTTCTTGCATTGCTTCAATTCAGCTTTCATAAGCTAAGGCTTCTTCTAAATTTTTGGGTTCTATTTCAGAAATAAGTACCACAGCACTAGACTCTTCTCGCCTTTTGGATCTGGTACGAATCCCCTTATTAATATCACCAATAATGAGTTCTTCGGGATGACTAGACTTATGCTTCCAGTTATTAGACAGTCTGACAGGTTGTTGATCTTTTTCTTGAGTTGATCATTCAACATCAATTCGTTGTTCTTCTATTGGAATCTGAACTGTTTCAGGGGAGGTAGACCTTGTAGAGTCTGGAGCAGGTTCAGATTCTTCAATCTGAATCGGTTGAATTTGTGGAGAGTCTTGAAATTTAACGTTTATTGATTCTTCCACAGTCCGAGTCTTCTTGTTGAATACTCTGTAAGCTTGCTTGAAGTTAAGTATCCAAGAAAGAATCCTTTGTCCGATTTTTCTTCAAACTTACCAATTTGATCATTTGCATTTTTCAGAATAAAACATTTACAACCAAATACTTGAAAATACGAAACAATTGGCTTCTTTCCTTTGAAAAGCTCATAAGGAGTTTTCTCAAGAATTGACCTTAAAAATACTCTGTTAATACTATAACAGTCAGAGAAACAACTTTTCACCTAAAAACGTGAAGAAATATTACTTTCAATTAAAAGAGTCATTGCTATTTCTTGTAAAGATCTATTCTTCCTTTCCACAACCCATTTTGTTCTGTGTATATGGAGAGGAGAATTTATGCTGAAAACCAGATTCATCACAAAATTTAGCAAAGTCTTGATTTTCAAACTCACCTCCATGGTCTGTACGAATACTTGAAATAGTATAACATTTTTCATTCTGCACTTTCTTAGCAAATTTAGAAAAATGAGAGAAAGTCTCGACTTATTTGCAAGAAAGTAGACCCAAGTAAATCGTGAAAAATCATCCACTATTACTAGGCAAAACCTTTTTCCACCAATGCTTTGAGTTCTTGTTGGTTCAAAGAGATCCATATGCAGGAGCTGTAGTACACGATTAGTGGAAACTTGATTTATTGGTTTAAATGAATTTCTAACCTGTTTTCTCAATACACATGGTGTGCATAAGTCAGACTTTTGGTAATTGAGATTGGGTAGTCCACGAACAAGTTTTTTGGAGTAGATTTTGGCAATTTGCTTCATGTTGATATGGCCAAGCTTTCGGTGCCATAGATTTGCTTCATCTTGTACTGATATTAAGCATTGCGATCTTTCTTGATTCACATCCAGAAGATAGACATTTCCATGTCTACGCCCAGTAAAAGATTGAGAGAAGTCTTTACTGGTTCCTGAGCATATTCCTTCCTAGAAGTTGATCTTGAATTCAGTATCGCACAATTGGCTTATGCTGAGTAAATTGTAATTCAATCCTTCCACCAAGGAGACATTATTGATTGTTAGACTTCCAATTTTTACTGTTCCGCGACCAATAATCCTTCCTTTGCTGTTACCACTAAAAGAAACTTTTCCTCCATCTATTTGGACAAGATTTATAAAATAACTTGAATCTCATGTCATGTGTCTTGAGCAGCCACTATCCAAATACCATTTAATCTTCCTTTTGATAGTGGCCTGCGATTAAGAGAAAATTCAAGCTTTCTTTGGTACCCACATTTTCTTGGGTCCGGTGGAGTTAGTGCAATAAACAGTCTTTGCCTAATCTCTTTTAACAGGTCTCCAAACCATAGGGCATTCTTTCTCAAAGTGTTCTGAGTTTTGACACTTTGAACATTTGAGAGCATTTCGGCCAACAGGTTTTACAAAGACTTTCTGAAAATGATTTTTATAAACAGTTTTCGTAGGTCTTTGTTTGATTCTTTCCTTTACCTTTCGAAAATCAATTAGAGGAATGGTTTCAGCAGTCATTCCCAAGCTTGATTTGTTAAAGTAAGGTCTTTGTACTGAAAGAATCTTTTCTAATTTCTCGGATCTTATTGAAAACTTCTTTGAAATGCTTGAAATGTCATTTTTTAAATGTGTGTTTTCTTTTGAAAGAGAGTCTAAGTTTTTTTTTTTTTAATGATAAAGTCTTTATCTAAATTTTCAAATTTTTCTTTCTAAGATTTTTCCTGTTGCTTCAAAGTAGAATTCTTCCTTTTTAATTCAGAGATCCTCTTAAGAGAGGTTTTGAGGCTAAGACATAGTTCATCAATATATTTCGAGACTGTAATAGGAATTTTTAGATTACTTACCTCAATCTCACCGTCTGAGTCTGAGTCTGAGTCTGAGTCTGTATCTATCTCGAGGTCTGAGTTTGAATCTGATTTTTCCATTAAACAGATGTTGGCATAATCATCATCACTTTCTTCACACTCAGTATCACTCCATGTTTCTACTTTGAGAGCCTTTCTGTATTTCTCAGTCTTTCCTTTCCTTTTCTTTAATAAAGGACAGTTGGGTCTGATGTGTCCCTTTTTCTTGCATTCGAAGCAAGTCATGTCTTTGTTGGAATCATCATCTTCAGTTGATTTGTTCTGAAATCTTTGAGTACTTTGTCTCTTCCAATTGAATTTTCTTCCATTTTTGTTCAGCTTTCTGAATCTCTTTATCATAAGTGCCAGTTCTTCATCATCTAAATCTTATTCGGAGTATGTAGCATCAGAATAATCGTTAGACTTTAAAGCAATAGACTTCTTACCTTTGGAGTCTTCTTCATCGTTGGTGTGCTCCACTTCGTAAGACTGAAGTGTTCCAATCAATTCGTCTACAGAAAGTGGTGCATTCCTTTGTGTTTCCTTTATTGAAGTCTTTATATAATTCCAGTCCTTAGAGAGTCCACGCAGCAGTTTGTTGACCTTCATTTGTCCTGAGATTGGATGTCCCTGATATTCTAGACCATTCACAATTTCAGTAAAACGACTAAACATATCAGTGATTGATTCTCCTCATCTCATTTTGAAGACTTCATATTGTCCCAAGAGAATATTGATCATTGTCTCTTTCACTCGATCAGTTCTTTCATAGGTAATGTGCAGCCTATCCCAGACTTCTTTTGCTGTTTCACGAGAAGATATTCTGTTATACTTAGTAGGAGATAAAGTACAATATAAAGAGTAGATACCTTTAGCATCAAGAGCTTGTCTCTTGGCTATTTCTTCTTGTGTCATCTCGATAGGAACATCAAATTCTTTTCCTCTCTCTGATGCTGATGCAGCAGTAGGAATGATTCCTTTTTCTACCACTTCCCATTCCAAGGGATCTTTCGATCTTAGGAATGCTTTCATCTTGTTTTTCCATATGCTGTAGTCTTTTCCATCAAAATACGGAGGTCTGGTGTTGCTTTGACCTTCAACCAACCCTGTAGACAACATACTAGCCATAGATCTTTAACTCAGAAGTAAAAACACTTCAAATAAATGAGTACACAAGCTCTGATACCAATTGATAGAACTAGTACGAGCACCTAGAGGGGGGTGAATAGGTGATCAAAAAGATTTTTGCTAATCGGAACAAGATACATTAATTTTTATCGATTGATAGACTAAGAGATTGAAAGCAATAATAGACGTATGAAGATGCGATGTAAAGTAAAAAGATTAGGGATAGAGAATCAAAACTCCAAGTTTATAGTGGTTCGGCTTAAACCAAGCCTACGTCTACTCTCCCGCACTGACAGCCCACCGGCTGGATTTCACTAAGAATCAAAAATAGAATTTACAAGCCTCACGTCCTTGATTCCACAGTGTAGAGACTCTACTACACTTCCTCAAGGTCTTACAAAAATTAAGTCTCTCTTTTGATTACAAGTATAGCTCGACGAATAAGATCGCAAAAGAACAAGGAGATTCGGACTTTGAAATTTTTCTATCGGGCACTCTTGAACAACTTGAATGTCTCCCTTATATACTTCTTTATGCCTTCAATACCGTTGGCACATTCCAAAGAAGTTCTTCCAATCAACTCGTTGGACAGAATCAATTAGAAAGATCTCGAGCTATTCAAGGAAAATGACGATAGCCCATCAATCCTGCTCGCCCATACAATCATGATCTCGGTTTCCATAAGTAGAACATTCCAAGTATAATTCGCGGATCAAGAGGATCTAGATTACTCGAATACGAATAACAGATCTTGAAGTGCTAACTCCAGCCGAGAGATCTTCTTCAGTCGATAGTATCGAATCCTTAAAGAAATACTCAACTCAGGATAAGTCTTCTTCGACGATCTAGAAACTGTCAATGAGGGTAGACTTTGAATCTTGAGTTTGGTGGTCTGGCGGTCTTCAGACTTTGACGACAGAGTTTGCATGTCTTCAGACCAGACTGATAGAAACGTTTTGTCAGCTTCAAAACACGTAAGGAAGTTTTCTCCAACACTTTTTACCAAAAAAGAAAAAAGAAAAAAGAAGAAGAATAAAAGGAGGAAGGTGAAAATTTGTAAAATTGACTTAGAACAAAAGTAAAATTCAGTAATTCTTCCGGCCAAAACTATTTGGTGGTTGAATAAATTGCTGATGAAATAAGCTAAAATAAACTTCCACTTATAATCGTTAACTAATGTAAGAATATATTAAAATTCGTCCTTTGATTAATCATTGAAATAAGCTAAAAAACGTCCTTTTATTAGTAGAAAAAGTTTATTATCATCCGAGAATAAGAATATATTAAAATTCGTTTAGCAATGAAAGGGAAAGTTCTCCAAATCCTTTACTCTGCTGCTAAGATTTGTCTATTTACAAATAAATCACACGTATTTACGTGAAACTGATAATATTTTCCATCTTCTGTACATTTTTCTAACCTTAATAGATATATGTGAACATTATATTTAGTAAACAATGATACTCATATAGGTATTATAATTGAATGTACTTAATTAAAAGTATATATTACGTAATTGCCAGAACACAATTTTCTCAATATTCTCTTTTCGTTAAGATGTTTACTGAGAAATTTTGCTGGTGTTTAATTTTATTTTATTTTGTGATAAAAAGAAGGCATGTCAAACATTCATGTAAGATCAGTTATGTATTCGATTGGAAAAGTACTTTATGCATCGTGTATCAAGATGCTTTGTTCATATATAGTTTCTAAATAGCGCATAATGAGTAAATCGATTTGCCATTCTTTTTTTCCATTCATATGATTTTTGTGAATTGCCTTTGCATTCCAATGCCTTATTATACCTTTCTTTATGTTGACGCCTAAATTTCATTTTTTTAAATTAGGTTTTTTTTTATTAATTATCTATTTTTCCTTTTTCGGATAATAAATAATAAAAACAAAAAAATAACAAAACAAAACAAACAAAAACGGAAAAAAACAAAAATAAGAAAAGCAAAGCAAAAACCCAAATCCAAATTTCCAGAATTTTTTCCTTTGCGCGGGCCCTAGGCCCACTCTCCTCCTTCTTCACCCCCGGCCCGGCCCCTTTCTCTCTTCTTCTTTCTCCTTCCCTCTCCTTCGCCGCTGCAACTCACGCGCGCGAGGGAGGCCGACGCGCAAAGGACGGCCTACGGCCGAGGAGAGTAGGCCGACGTCGGCCGGAGAGGATAAGATCTCAGGCGCTATTAATGCTAAGCAGGCTTCGCTAGAAAGCTCGATGGGACACCGGTTCAGCCGAGTGGAATCGGTGGGCAAGCTCGAAGCCGGCAGCCGAGGCCCTCCGTCGACCGGATTTCCTTCGCCTATAAATAGGTGGCCGCAAGCACCGTCGGAGGGCGTGGCGAGCTCGGAGATCTTTCACTGAGAGACGTCGGGAAAGATCAAAGGGCGAGCGTAGGGGAGGACTCGAGTCGCGAGCTGCCCATCCTCCACTGAGAGACTTCGGGGAAGGCCGGTGGCGAGCGGGTTCGAAAGGGTCAGATTTGGCCGGTGGAGGCTCGGATCTGGTCGGAGGGAGAGAAAATCAAGGCTGAGGAAGGTTCGGCCGAGATCTGCACCTCAGATCTGGGGTGACCGAGCCCTTCCGCGGCCCTGACACCGTGCCACCGTCCTGACGTCGTCGCCGCCGCCATCGCCGTCACCGTTGCTTCTCCAAAAACCCTCGCCGCGCCTCGATCGTCGCCGCCAGGAGGGAAGCTGTCCGTCGCCACTTCTGTCGCGCCGTTGCCGCAAGCAGGTAGCATACCACCTCTGTCGCCGTCGCCGTTGCCATCACCCATCCCTGTAGTCCAATCGTCGTCGCCGCCTTTGTCGCTGTCATCGTCGCCGTCGCCGTCGCAGCGCCTCAGTCTTCCCTTCTCCGGCGCTGCAAATCGAGAACCCTAGGGTTCTCGATTTTTCGGGTCACGGCCTCGGGTCATCGGATCGGACCCGGGCCGCGAAGCGGGTAGGGTTTCGTGCATTTCGAGGGGCGGTTGCGAGTCGGGTCGAAACCCGGTCGGATCCGGGTAGGGTTTCGCCGGGGAGCGAGTTGTCGGGTCGTGGTCGTCGGGCCGGGCCGCGTCTCCAAACGCTCGGCCACGACGCCATTTCAATAAAGTAAAAAAAAAAAAAAAGACAAAAAAAATCCGAGTCGGGACCGCGTTTGGGTCGCCGGCCCGGGTCGGACCCAACTCGTGGATCCGACCCGGGTCGGCTTTTTTTTTTAATAGTATTTTAAATAAATAAATAATAAATAAATAATTTACTTTCCAAAAAAATATAATTTATTTTCGAAAAATATTAAAAAATATTTTAATTTCCAAAAAAACCAAAAAATATTGAAAATATTAAAAAATATTTTATTTTCCGAAAAATAAAAAAAATAAAAAATACTCCATATTTTCCAAAAAATGCCAAAAATCCAAAAAAAAAAGCCAAAAATTCATGAAAAAGCCAAAAAAATTCAGAAAAAGCCAAAAAGACTTGTATTTTTCCAAAAATACCAAAAAATCCAAGAAAAATCCCTTTTATGTCCAAAAAATTAGAAAAGGACTCAAAAATGTTTTTCCCCCAAAAATGCATGGAAAATCCCTCGAACATCCAAAAACCTCAAGGTTTAAACAAGATTAGGTACCGAAAGGGCATTAGAGATTAACTAGTGTAATCAAGTCCCCGATCCTAATTTCTCTGGTTGCGCATGAGTGAGTATTTCTCCC
Source organism: Eucalyptus curtisii (assembly GCA_017140595.1). Lineage (NCBI taxonomy): Eukaryota > Viridiplantae > Streptophyta > Magnoliopsida > Myrtales > Myrtaceae > Eucalyptus > Eucalyptus curtisii. Next base: position 7,118,535 of record CM029503.1, read on the forward strand.
AATACTTCGCTTGGGTTTCTAATCAACCCACCCCAAATCAATTAGTGGCGACTCCGTTTTAAAAATTAATTTACAGGTTAAAAACTTAGACTATTAAAGTCGTGAATTGGTGGACTTGGGAGAGTCTGGGCATAAATAAATTCAGCCGAGCCATTAGCCTCCTTTAGGCGCTCGCCCCTTGATAGGGCGTCGAAAAAAAAGAGGTCGCGACACTTCATAGACAGTTGAATATATCCTAGCTGTCACTAACGAAAAACCATTAACAAAGATTATTTCCGTTAACCACAAGTTAATAGAGTAAGTGTAACGCCAAATAACGATATCCTATATAGAAAATTTTTTGAATTACGGAAAATCGCTTGCATTAAATAACACACTATCGAGTAACTGGAACGCTTAATAAGAATATGCCAATTGCGGAAACTTGCTTGCTTTCAATTAAATAAAATGAGTAAGACTAACGGTGATGACGGTAAGCAATCTAATTAAAACTTTTTGGACTAACGGTGATAACGGTAAGCAATCTAAATAAAATTTTTGGATACAATAATTATTGAAAAGAAGTCAAATTTCTCTAAAAGGACATATAACGATCATCGAGACTGATATGTCCTTTAAATCAAAGAGTCCAAAAACATCCTCCATTTTCAACAAATTACTTCTAATCCAAGTTAAGAAGAAACTCGTTTGTAAAAATATGATAAGTAGAAACTCAGGTGTATTTGTTCATAATACAAGATGGTCAAGCATCAAATTTTCGCTAAACAGTTAGATTAAGTGTTTACCAGCGACACGTTAAAGATGTGTAATGAAATTTTATTTTTGGTTCACTCAATCCCTAGATTTGTTTATGGTCATAATCTATGGGCAGTATGGTGGACAATAGCTATCAAGGTGCAGCATATGTCAGGAGATCTTGTGATATCTAGTGGAACTTAGTATTTGTCTTTGCAAGATTCTGAAAATGTGATTGGCTTGATCTAATAGACATAAATTGTGCAAACAACTCAATAACGGCTTTGATAAATCAGCTCCTCCCCTCCCCTTTCTCTATTCTTCCATCACTGAAATTCATGATTGAATTTTTTTTTTCCAAAACAAAATTGTATTCATTACTCAAAGGGATACATAAGAAGTACATAGACTTTTATGGCAAAACAAATCGAAACAAAGTAAAGGTCATAATACTACAAAACAAAGCCAAATTCAAAAACACGGAGGATGAACATAGTACCAGCAGGGTTAAGCACACACTTGTTCCATAATTATGGCTGATCACTGGATCTCGTATCATTGTCAGTAATGAACATATGTTAGAAATTCCTTCTCCAATAATTACGGTGTTAACAATTGGTGGTGTGCGCTTAGGTTCGGTTTCTTCTACACGACTACTGTATAGAGACAACCAATATAGGTTGAATAAACACGAATCTAACTTTGGAAGAGCAAATCTTCGTAGTTTAGCTAGACGCTAGAGCTCCCGCGATCATCATTAAAACTAAAGGCAGAGGACTCATACACGAACGGAGCACTGGGATATCGAATCCCCAAAAATATTGTTAAACTCTCAGATCTAAATTAAAAGAGAAGAACTCTTAGGTCTAGAACTAGACTAGAAGAGTTCAAACTCTCAGATCTAAATTAAATTGGGTTCCAAAAAACAAATAGACTAGGAGAAGAGAGCCTCTAGATCTAGATTTGGAGAGAAGAAAAAAGAAGAAAAGAATAAGAAAACTCAACTAAAATCAACAATGGAGGGGAGGGTGAGGCTAGTTCAAACCCTCTCCCAATGGTCGAAGGTTGAAGAAGATGATGGGGAAATGAGATTTGGCTTCTCTTATTTGGGAGAATTGATGCGTAGTTATCTGTCATTTATCATGATAAAAGGAGCCAAACGGTCAAAGGTTATTCTGTTAATTCTCATTGCAAATCTCTTTTTCGTGCGGGCAAGAATAATTATACAATCGCTTGAGGTGAAACAGGCGCAAGAAACGAGCAATAGATCGGACTAACCTACAAAAATGAAATGGTTTCTGCGTAATCAATCGTCCATAAATCAAATAAATCATTTTCGTCTTTGATAAAATTTAGCAAGGGCTATAGTCTTGTACGCTCGCTTGTGTAATACTTTGGAGGATGGAATATATGCATCCAAACTAAAACTTGCCCATAAACCAAGTCCATCTTCTTAAAAAAAAAAAAAACCAGGTTACACATCGATGCATGAATATTCAGGGAAAAAAAAAAAGAACCAAATTCTTCACCATACATGCATCAAATTCATCATCCATCGGTTGCAAATACTTATTCCATCTCAAGATATCAGCTCTTTGAACTAGAAATTGACAAACAAAGCATTAAAAAACCTTCAACAACATAATCCCCAACGCCCAGATCTCACATTACTGGTTGTTCCTCTCCAGTTCCCTGGACGTTCTCCATCTCCTTGTCTTGCACTTCAATGTTCCTTGCTAGGCTTTTCACCTTCAGCCTCCTCTTTTCCTTTGGTTGAACTGCCACGATCCTTAGGCTCGCCGCCGGCCTGGATACGGTTTGCTCGGTAGGGTTTGCGCTTCACCTGTAGCTTTCTCCTTTTATTGCCTTGCGTCTCCGACCTGCAATAGGGCACGTGTTCCTCCAGCACTTCTGAGGTGCTTAACAAGCCATAGCATCGTGGGCACTGGTATGGCCCGCACTCTGGGGGAGGGAGGCTGCGGTTCTTCCCATCAGAACCGGCATCAGGGCTACTCGCCCTAATATTGGGAGAGGAGCCACCAGGAGAGACAGAGTTCGCATTGCTTGAGGCCATGATAAGAGAATTTAATTGGCAAAAGGAGAGAAATGGGAGATTCAGGAATGGGATTTTGTTTGTGGCGAGAGAAAGAATGCATTTGCTGCCTTTTTATAATTGAAGTTTCAAGATTCTTATGGAAGTTCTTGCGCAAGGAGTTAGCCCTCGTTGTGCCAAAATGTGGCAATTTGCATCCATAAGCAAAGTCATTAACTTTTTGATAAGAACGAATCCCACTCAAGGCAGGAGAAAAAAGGATGGTAATAAACATGAGTGAGACGCATTAATGGAGATTAGCATTGACAAGATATGGACCCAGATTTTCTTTCCCAGAATTTAGTGCATGAGAAGATACCCACTTTAAATCAGCGAGGACCTGAAAAAGTGAAGTTCTTTGGTTGGTAGGGGTGTGTGCTTGTATATGTGATGAATCATGAATTCCATCAGTGTACACGGTGGAGATGCCGTGTTATTATGTAGCAGCTTTGAATATATTTTGAAATTTCCATACAAACTAAAATTACTTTCGCAATTCAATGTCCAGGCATTCCTTTACCACTAACAGTTGAAGACAATCCGATAGTCAACAATAATATGCTATCTATTAATTTTTGTATTCTATACGGAGCGAAAAAAGTGAGTCCAACGGTTATTAACAACGTGTCAAAAGTTTTTAGGTAGATTAATGGTATGCCATCTATGAAAATATATGTCATTACCTACCAATAGAAAGAGTAAGTATAACGACCGGTAACGATATATCTCATTTAATTAAAAGTTTTGGATAGGTTAATAACCGATGTGCAGTAAAAGAAATTATCATTTACAAATTACTATAATCACCATACTATTGACACTGTCTTCAACATTGAGCTACGATATTAAGATGATTATCAAAATAAGGTCAATAGTAGCGAGAGGTCAATAACAGATTTAGTGATCAAGCAATAACAAGCTGAATATCTTAAAATTTTTAGCCAAAAAAAGGGAAGAGAAAAAGTGAAAGAGAAAGGTGAAGCTATTTAAAATTGATATAGCACAAAAGTAGAATTGAGTAATGCTTCTGGCCCAAACTATCTAGTAGTTGATTATTTTCTGTGAATAAATCGCTAATTGACATAGGCTAATTGAAATTTCTAAACAAATTACTCGTTGTTTGATGTCAGACATCATTAATTTGATGCGGGTAAACAATGGATTATATTTTGCATGGATCATAATCTTAATACCTAATATCCCAATAGAATTTATCAAATCTGCTAATAAAATGAATGTATTAAAATGGGATATTGACACAAATGGTTTATGAACTTTGGCCCAATCTATAATATAATTCATGAACTTTTAATTTGTTCAATATGATTTTTCAACTTTTAGCACATGTTCAATGTAATCTTAGAACTATATATAAATTTTCAATGTTGTTCTTTCATTAATTAAAGATCGAGGACAATTGAACATGTTCATATGGTATAGACTTAATTGAATATGTATCAAAAGTCTAAAGACCCCTTTAAAACAAATTAAAAGTTTAGCGATCACATTACACATTTGGCCAAAAGTAGGAAGCATTTGTATCAATTTCCCCATTAATATGTTTTTGTTTGCAAATATTTTACCTATTTCAAGTTCTCCTAATCCTTTATTCTGCTACTAAAATTCTCCCGTGTACATATAACTCTGCATGTAAATGGCGTGGTTTCGATAATACTTCGGGTTTTTATACATTTTTCTCGACTTTTAAGAATATGTTTAACATTATTTTTAACAAAACAATGGTACACATCGGATATATATTATAAAGGTATATATCACGTAACTACTAGAACCCAATTTCTCAATAAAGTCATTCATTTAAAAGCTTAACGAGAAATTTGTTGGTTTTATTTATTTATTTATATAAACAGGAGGCCGCAATTAAGTTAAAATTAACATACAAAAAATGTTCATATAAGATTAGTCCTTAATTCGTTAGAAAAGTACTTCATGCATTGTGTTTAAAGATGCTTCGTTAATGCCTCGTCTTTAAATAGCACGTTGTTGGGAATTTGATTTGCAATCGTTGCTTTCTAGTAATTTAAATAGTGAGAGGTTGCTTTTGCAATTCAATGTCTTCTTATACCTTCTTCGATAATTAGTTGAAGATATCCTAAAGGTTGGTAACGATGAACCGTTAAAAGAAATCATTTTTGTTGCCCACTGATGGTTTTTTATATGTGATGATGGGCCTAAGTGGGCCCGTCCGCCCATGTTGGGCCTAAGAACCCGGCCCGCAGGTTAAGGGCCCATGAATGAAGGGGTGAGATATGAAAATGTTTTTACGTTGAAGGGATACGTCTTTTGGAAAAGACGTTTTAAGAGAGAAAAGAAAAAAAGAAAGAGAACGTACCTTTTCAACGTACGTACGTTTTTCTTTTCTCCCTCTCCCAAAAAGAACGTAAGTTTTCTCCCCCTTGAAGAATCAGTACGCTCCTCGGTAGACCAGGATCAAAATTCTTCTTTAAACTTCAACATTGGTGTTTAATCTGTGGACAATAAGGTACGCTCGATTCCGTGGTGTATCTTTGATCGGTGATACATGTGATTTCTCGGCTCGTCTTCCGTATTCGTTTTAGGGGTTTGATTTAGTGTCGAATCCATTTTAGGGAAACGGTCTCCCAACATTGGTATTAGAGCATTAGTTCATGTTTCCCGATCCCTTTTTATGTTAATGGATTTGTTTTTTTGGTCGAAATTCGAGAAAAGCCGCCGTCGATCGATAGGGGACGGAAAATCCCAACACCCGCGTACTATTCACCCATGTTTGTGTTTTTCTGTAAGTTGAAGTTCGTTTCTGATATCGTAGGGTTGAAGGTCTTGTCAATACTAGAAAAACGAGTGGCGGATCGCTGCCGGGGGCTGTCGGACGCGCCGCCACGCGCGGTTGGAACGAACACGCGCCGACGATGCACGCGAAGATTCGTTCCCCCCAGGCGCGTGCGACGCATGGGCGTGGTCGCGCGGTCGCTGGCGCGTGCTGAGCACGCGCCAGCTGACGTCAGCCATGCACGCGTGTGGCACTTGCCGGTTGGTTCGTCCGACCCGGTCCGACCGGCCCGACCCGACCTTGACCGTTGACTCGTTGACCCGACCCATTGACCTGTTGACTCGACCCGGTCATCGTTGACCGTTGACTGGAGTTGACCACCGTTGACCGGTGTTGACCACTATTGACCGACATTGACCCAAAAAAAAAAAAGGAGAGAGGAAAATTATGTATTTTCCAAATTGTTTGTTGTGGATTATAAGTAATCCATTTTTGTTCTGCATTTGTTGCGGGAACCGTGGAAAATTATGTATTTTCCCTTTTTATTCATTATGAATTATATGTTAATCATTTTTTGTTCTGCATTTGTTGTAGAAACAATGCCTCCCCGTAAGGCGCGCGCATCTATTCGCACAATTACAGATGAACAAAAGGAAAGGCTTTTAGGGATGATAGCCGATTTGAATGATTATCAATGGGAAAGTGACAATATAATTGATCATATTCTTGAGGTCAACAAAAAGATACAAGAAGTCATATGGAACGGTTATCCCATGCCAGATTCTCAGATGGTGCGATTTTTCATGAACACTCTTCCACCAGAATGGCAAGGAGTATTGAATCGCTTATGGGAGGTCAACAAAGCCACTAGGTATAAGAGGCTAGTGATGGCTTTTATAGATGAATATCATCGGGTTGGAGCCACAAAGACTGCGACCCAAGGAATGACTTCGATTAGGCGGGGGTTGAACGTGCGAAGGAGAAATCCTAAGGGATATCCGTAAGTTTTTTCGTGGCTGTCAAGAATGCCTGAAAATTTTACAAAAGAAAAAAACAAGAAATTGAACCAAGTAGAAGCTTTCCCTGTTCGTAGTATAATGACTTGGTTTTAGATGTTTCGAGTTGTTTTTATTTAGTATGTTTTATGGACATCTTATGTAAATGTTTTCTACCTAGTTGTTGTTGGTGTAGCAACTAATATGTTAGTTGCATTATGTGAAAGCATAATTATTCTATCATTATTGGATGTCAAATACTATTTGCTTCTGTTATTATTAACTGTTGTGGGTAGAACATAGAAGTTTTTGTAACTTCAAAGAAATTATTTTGCATAGAAGATTATATTAATAATAATTCCAAGTTAGGATTTTTGGATGATGATTGGAAACATAATGACCTTTTAATTTTGAAACCTTACTTGAAATTATTCATTAATATGATGGGTTTGTGCAAAATGGATGCATAAATGATAGGCATTAATAATTCGTGCATACGTGTCTGATATGTTCAGATCAATGGCTTCAGCAACTAAGAACATAATTGCTGATTTGAATAAAGAAGACAAATTGAACGGCGAGAATTGTGAAATATTGAATAAGAACATTCAATAAGTGCTTGAAAAGCAAGAAACACTAAAAGCTCTTGAACATGTTATGGAAGAACTTGAGGATGCTGTGTGCCACCTTGAGCTAGCAGAGGACTGCCTCAAGACATTTGAGCGGGATACAGATATTTGATGTGTTGCTTTCAGCTCAAAAGGGGCTTCGAGCTCTAAGCGCAAGCGCATTGATTCGTTTAATATGTGGAAATGCAAGGGATCAAGTCCTTCTTGCAAAAAACCAAAAGATAGGAAAACGTCCTTGAGTGAAGAAGTTGACAAGGGTGAAGTGTTACAGTTGTGACCAGAAGGGTCACTATGCCTGCGATTGTCGCGAGCCAAAGAAGGTATACACCCCTTGTACTATTGAGAACTTTGCTTATGTGTCAAGTTCTGTATTCTTAACTAAGTCTAATCTTTTGTGGACTGTAGATTCAGGAGCGACAGACCACGTAGCGAAGGATAGAGAATCCTTCGTGGAATTCCGACGAGTACTAATTGGAACTAAATGGATCTATGTAGGAAACAACTCTATAGCCGTTTACTAAAATTGCTTTCATTAGATTAAATTTAAAAAAAAAAAAAGTAAGACTAACGGTCACTAACGGTATGCTATCTAAATCAAACTTTTTTTTATACAATTACTATTGACAAGACTGACAAGTCTGACAAGTCTTTTAAATCAAAGTGTTTGAATCGGTAGACCCAGACTGCTGTCCATTTTCAACAAATTAAATCTATCGGAGTCTAGAAAAAATTCAGTTGTAAAAACATGTCAAATAGAAGCTCTGAAATAACTGTTCATAATACAAGATGGTCAAGCATGAAACTTGCAGCTAAATTGTTAGATTCGATGTTCACCAGCGATATGTTAAAGATGTATAATGCGATATAAGACTATGCAAAAACTGCAGACTTGTCAATATATGCTTGGTTTTGCACTAGTTCAGGTGATTACATAGAACTTTATCCTTGTCAATCACTGCCTCGATTTGTTATAAACCCAGTTTACGGGTGATGTAGTCGATAGAGCCAAGCATGGTGCAGTATTTGTCGAGAGAACTTGCGATTTCTAGTGGGAGTTAGTATGGATCTTGTGAACTACATAACCTATACAAATATCTCAATAGCAGTCTAGGATCTCTCTCTCTCTCTCTCTCTCATTCTCATTTGGAAAAATCGCTTTGTCTAGTTATCTCTTATTTAACAGGTTATGATGAATTGATTCAAGCATTTGTCTGTCATTTTTTTGATTCTTATTTCAGATCTCTCTCGGGCGCACGCGAGAATATTGTTGCAGGCACGCTTGCTTGTTTAATACTTGGAGAGAGGCGAATATGCATCATAAACTAAAACTTGCCCATAAACCAAGTCCATTTTTATTGAAAGGAAAAACGCTATCAAAGGATATACGCTGAAGCATAAATATGAAAAAAAGCAGAGACCCAAATTCTTCTCCATACATACATCAAACTCATCATCCACGGGTCGCAAATCCTTATTAGTTATTACAGTACTAGATAATCCCCAACTGCTAGACCTCACACCACTGGCTCTTCCTTAATCTCCCGAATCCCAAAGGCACGTCCAACGCCTTGGACGTCCGCCATCTCCTTCTTGATCTCCATCCCTTGCAGTCCAACATTTTCCGTTTTCGCAGGCACGGGTACATTTGCTATGGTTGCCAATGCTGGCCAACTCATTCTTATGGGTTGAAAGGCCACGGCCATGGCCACGGGCCTTGCCAGCGCCCTTGCCGGTCGCCGTGGCCTTCCCAGCACCCTTGGCCTTGCCGGCCCCTGACGCTTCCCACGGCGCCTGTACTTCTCCTCCAGCCTCATCCTCCTCTCTTCTTCACTCTCCGACTTGTAATGGGACCTCATGTGAGATGCAAATTTTTGAGAGGTCGCAAACAAGCAGTTGCACCTCGGGCACCGGTAGGGCCCGTACTTTGGGTGAGGGAGGCTGCGGTTCCTCCTGTCATATTCGGCTCTTGCGATTCTCGCCATAGCGTCGGAGGAGGAGCCGCCGAGAGGGAGAGGGTTTGCGTTGCTCAGGGCCATGATGAGAAGATTGAATCGGCAGAGAGAAATGGGAAGAACGAGGGCTTCTGTTTGTGGCGAGAGGAGTCCCCGTCGTACCCCGTTTTTATAACGGGGGTCCCTCGATTTTTATTAGAACGTTATTAAATAAAGATTTGGGGCCCTAATTATTGCCAAAGCCTAAAATGGGATATTTTGCATACATATAAGCTAAGAAATTCACCTTTCGATAAGAACGACCCCATTTAAGGCAAGCAAAAAATAAGATAGCAACTGGCATCAATGACTAGCATTAATAGAGACTAGGATTGACCAGACACGCATTGAGATTTTCCTTTCCAGAATTTAGTGCATGAGAAGATCCCAACTTTAAGAAAGTGAGGACCCAAAAGAGTAAAGTGGTTAGTTCTTATCTGTCAGGTGAATTCCATCAGCGTACGCGCTTGTAATTGAGTAGGTTCATACAGTGCATAACTTGCCGATAATCAGTTTGTACTATAAGAATGAGCAACGTCATTTTTTAATAAATCTAAGTCGTCCGTGACTCCATAGTTCGATGTTGTAGCATTCCTTTTCGACAAACAGTTGAAGACAATTCGATGATCAACAACGACGTGCCATCTATGTAAACTCTTTGTGTTGCATATTGAGTGAAAAAAGTGAGTTTACGGTCATCAATGATTTGTTAAAATTTTTAGGTAGATTAACGATATGCCATCTATGAAAAATATATCGTTATCTACTAAATAAAAGGGTAAGTATGACGGTCGGTAATGGCATATCTCAATTAATTAAAAGTTTTGATAGAATATAATTGATGCACTAGAAATGAAATTATCATTTACAAATTAAGTTACCACCGCTTCCTATTAACACCATCTTCGGAAATGAGCTACCAAGTTGAGAAGACTATAAAAATATGTCAATCATAACAAGAGGTCAGTTATAGATTTTGTGATTAAGGAATAACAAGGGGAAACTATGAAAAGTTTCCGTAACAAAAGAATAAAGAAGAAAAGGAAAAAGAGAGAGAGAAAGGTGAAACTATGTAGAAATGAGATAGCACAAAAAGTAAAATTCGGTAATTTTTCCAGCCAAACAGTTGAAGACAATAAAATGGTCGATGAAGATGTTCTATCTATGCAAATTATTTGTATTGCGAATGGTGAGAGAAGAGTGAGTGTAACAATTATCTATGATATGTCAAAAAGTTTTAAGCGATTAATGATATGCTGCCTATGGAAAATTTTGTCATCACCAACTAAATAAAAAGATTAAGTATAGAGGTCAATAACAACATATCTCAAGTTTTGGATAAAATTATAATTGATATACAGTAAGAAATTATCATACACAAATTACTACAATCATTGCATACTATTTACACCGTCTTCGGAATTGAGTTAGCTAGTTAAGAAGTTTGTAAAAATAGGGTCAAAATAACGAGAGGTCACTTATATTCAGTGATTAAGCAATGACAAGGTGAAACTCTTAAATTTATAGCCAAAAAAAAGAAAAGAAAAAGAAAGAAAAAGAGAGGTGAAACTACTTAAAATTGACTTAGCACAAAAACTAAAATTGAGTAATTCCTCCGGCCGAAGCTATTTTTAATTTTACATATATTAGTGGTTTAAGATTTGATTTTTAAGTCGGAGTGTAACCACTTCAACCTTCATTTCCAAACCTTAATTAATGTAGAAAGAAAGAAATCATGTCACAAAATGACACCATCAAAAGATCCCCTGGCTCGGACGTCACATTACTAAAGATGATATATTTGAATTACTTTTTCGCTTTTTAGGTCAAAAGTCATAGTAAATTAGTTTTCATGTATTGGACCAAGGTTTGTTTGTTTTGTGAAAAGTAAATGATTTAGAAAACATTTTTCCATAACAATAGTCACTTGTATTGTTGATATTATTAATCAATGAAAATATTTTATTATCAATAATAATTTATGTATAAATATTTTTGTAAGAGATGAAAATATTTCTCGTCCATTCATCTTTATAAGCGATATGTATTTTTAGAAAAATATTTTTAAAATTATAAATTTTCTGTAAACAAACTGGACATAAATCCACCTCTATAGTTAAATCATAGACGAACAATCAAATTTCTAATTTTTAATATTTTAAATGTCTTTCTTTGGTCGTTGTTCTTTTGGAATTTAAAGATATATTTTGTTTGTTAAATTAATGTTTCGAAGGATTATTAGTTGGTTGTGTTAGAATATTTGAATACTAAACTACACCTTCATTTAATAAATTTGTAGAGGTCTCAAAAAGTTTAACGGATTGTTTTATGCAAATAAATTGCTAATAAAAAAGTTAATATAAAATTCCACCTATTAAAATTCTGGATATTCCTCTAGAGTTTATAGTATCTGCTAAAAAAATGAATCTATCAGAATTCGTCTGTTTGAAGAGAAAAAAATCAATACTTCTCCAGATGCTTTGCTCTGCTACTAAGATTTGTCTACTTACCTATAACTCGCACGTTTTTGCGTGGTTTGCGTAATACTTCCATCTTTTATACATTTTTCTGAACTTATTATATATATATATTATATATATGTATATATGTATGTATGTATGTATATATATAATATATATACATATATAACAATGGTGCTCATATCGGTGATATATATTATGAAGTGTATGTACTCGGTTAAAAGTATATCTGACGTAATCGCTAGAACCCATCTTTCTCATTATTGCCTTTTAGTTAAAATGTTTAATGAGAAATTCGTTGGTGTTTATTTAATTATTTATTGATAAAAAAGGAGGCGTGTATAATGTTCATGTAAGACTAGTTATGCATTCGATTATTAGGGATTTCATTTGCAATCGTTGTTTTCTATTTATCCAAACAGTGAGGATGCTTTTGCACTGCAACGTCTTCTTATACCTATTTCGATAATCAGTTGAAGATATCCAACCAGTCGGTAACAATAAATCAATAATAAAAATCATTTGCATTACCCACAAGTAAATAAGTTAAGTGTAGTACTCAATAACAATATGCTACATAAGTAAAAGTTTTCAGATGAAACTATGACATGCTATTTGCAGATAATTGCTTGCATTAGATTTAGTAAAAAGACTTGGACTAACAGTCAATCACGCGATACTATCTAAATCAAAATTGTTGGATATAGTAAATATTGTCAAGAAGTCAAAGTTAGTCTCATAGGACGTTTAACGGTCGTCATCAACAGAATAACGATATTCCATTTGTGAAAAAAAAAATAGCATAAGATTAAAAAAAGAAGGATAGGACTAACGGTAATTAACGGTATGATATCTAAATCAATATTCTTGAATACGAGAATAATTGAGAAGAAGTCAAAATTAGTCTAAAATGATGTATAACGGTCATAAATAATAAGGTTATTTGTGTTACCCACAAGTGAATAACGTACTTGCATTACCCACAAGTTGAATATAAAGTAATTATAACACTCGATAACGATATTCCGTATAGATAAAATTTTCTGGATGGAATAACGACATGCCATTTGTGGAAATGGTATCATTACTTTCATAATTAAACATGATTCAATTTGATCCCCTAACAACAAATGAAGCAAACCTATTGGTGGATATCTAATGCATAATTATCACCTACATTGTTGGGTTGGATAACCCGATTTGCTAACCAATTTACACTTGCATTTCCTTCCCTAAAATTATAGAGAATCTTGACCTGTTGAAAATACTTGAGTATACTTTCAATTTGAGAAATGAGTGTGTCACTAGTATGATATGATGAAATTGATTTCTAAAGTTGAGAAATAGTACTTGCGAGTCCACCTCCACAATAACTCTGGTAATACCCAAAGAAATTGTCAATTTGAGGCCCAAGAAAATGTCCCATAATTCTGCTTTGAGTGAAGAACACACTCCTATTGTTTGTACTATCTAGCAAACCGATTGCCCGAGTCATCATGAATAAGTCAACCTGTTGAAGATAGACCCGTGTTGTCTTTAGAGGTCCTGTCAGACTTGAGTTTGACCCAATTGGGAGGAGGGAGGGTCCAAACCACAAATTATCTCTTTTCTCATTTTTGGTGGGCGATCTATTTTCTACTAATCGAGCAGACGGAATATTATTGACGTATCCTAAAAAGAGAATCACAGACGAACCTGGAAAGAAAAAAGTCTGTTTGAAATAATCTTTGATTCCTCCGATTCTACAAATACCAGCAAGTGACACCAATTACCAGTGGCCAATTATAATTTTTACCAATATTGTTTTAACAGACAGGTTTGTTAATAACCACTTATGCAAATCAAGAACAAAGACATGACCCCTTAAATCTATAGGCAAAATTTTCTGCCAAATAGCCTTTGCATAATTACAATCTCGGAGTGCGTATAAGGTGGTCTCAGACAATTGTGGATAAGAAAATGCAATTAGAATCCGCTATAATTTTATGATGAAATCTGTATGCGTGTTTATTTAACACTTTGGAGAGTGGCAATGTTCATCCAAACGAAAACTTTCCCTTAAACCAAGTCCATTTTCTTGAAAAAAAAAGGATATATATTGATGCATAAATATGAAAATACAAAAACACCCAAATTCTTCTTCATACATGCAGCAAATTGATCGTCCACGATCGCAAATTCTTATTACATAGCAAGAAAATCCACAACTCCAAGACCTCACATCACAGGCTCTTCCTTAGTCTCTCAAATCCCCAGAGCACTTCCAGTGCCTCGGACGTCCTCCATCTTCGACTCCATCTGTATCTCCACCTCATGGAGTTCAACAATTTCTGTTTGCACAGGCATGAGTACATTCCTTGCTAAGGTTTTCAGCCTTAGCTTCCTGACTCGTACGGGTTGAACAGCCACGACCATGGGCCCCGCCGCAGCCCTTGCCGGCGCCCGCCCCCGGCGGCTCCCACGGCGCTTGTGCTTCTCTTCCAGCCTCGTCCTCCTCTCTTCTTCACTCTCCGACTTGTAATGGTCCCTCATATGCGCAGCAAATTGCTGCGAGGTCGTAAACAACCCGTCGCACCTTGGGCACTTGTAGGGCCCGTACTTTGGGTGAGGGAGGCTGCGGTTCCTCCTGTCATATTCAGCTCTAGCGCTCCTCGCTATAGCGTCGTCAGAGGAGCCTACAAGAGGGAGAGAATTTGCATTGCTCAGGGCCATTGTAAGAAGATCGAATTGCCAAAAAGGAGAGAAATGGGAAGAGTTAGGGTTTCTGTTTGTGGTGAGAGGAGTCCACACTGCATCCCCTTTTATACGGGAGTCCCAAGATTATTACGGAATGTTGTCACACAAGGAGGGAGTTGGCCTCCATTATTGCCGAAGTATAGAATTTGATATTTTGCAAAAATATAAGCAAGTCATTAACTTCTCGATAAGAACGATCCCATACAAGGCAAGTGATAATAAGATAGCAATAACCAATGAATAAGTTGCTTTAATTATGACCAGGTGACCAGATATGCAACCAGATTTTCCTTTCCAGAATTTAGGGCATGAGAAGATTCCCAACTTAAATCAGTGAGGACTCAAAAAAGTAAAATTGGTAGATCTTATGGGCGTATGCTTGTACAGTGTACAACATGCCGGTAATTAGTTTGTACTATAAGAATTAGCAGCATCATTTTTAGGTAAATGTAAGTCGTACGTACTTCCGCAATTCGAAGTCCTAGCATTCCTTTTCTATGGACAGTTGCAGGCAATCCGATGATTGCATAATGATATGTTATCTATGTAAACTATTTGTATTATGTACGGAACGAAATAGTAAGCCTAGTGGTCATCAATGGTATGTAAAACGATTTTAGGTAAATTCTTAATATGACTTCTATGAAACAATATTTCATCACGTATCGAATAAAATTTTCGGATAGAGTAATGATTGATGCATGGTAAAAGAAATTATCCTTGACAAATTACTATCATCACCACATGCAATTAGCACCATCTTGGGAATTGGGCGACCAAGTCAAGAA
Organism: Eucalyptus curtisii; assembly: GCA_017140595.1. Lineage (NCBI taxonomy): Eukaryota > Viridiplantae > Streptophyta > Magnoliopsida > Myrtales > Myrtaceae > Eucalyptus > Eucalyptus curtisii. The sequence goes on from CM029503.1 coordinate 7,133,751, forward strand.
AAAATTACAAAGATCGGGTCGATAACAGCGAGAGGTCACTTACAGATTTTGTGATCACGCAAAAACAAGGTGAAACTATTTCAAAAGCTTTTCAGCAACCAAAAAAAAAAAAAAGAAATATAAAAAGAAAAGGACAAAGAAAAGAAGCAAATGTTCACACTTGGCAACCATGCACGATAAGAGGGACTTATCATCGATTGACCAAGTGAAAGATAAATGCGATTTCGGTTAAGAGGAAAATAAGGCGGGGCTGCAAGCATGATGACACAGGAGTCAGCAAACAGCCATCCGGATATATTCAGTGAATAGCTTATACTTAAATCCCGAGCTAATTTACGATTTTAAACGAATCCAAGGATTCAGTTGTTGTATATTCACCTATCGAATGATGTAAATTTTATTTTATTTTTCTTTAGTGTATGCTATATTCGACAGGTGCAAAGCAATTGAAAGTAGCACTTCTGGATACAATACAAAAAAAAAAAATCTGTGATTTATACTTGATTATAACCCTTGCGTTAAAAATAGGGAAACAAAAAATTAAACATATTGCATCGGTGCATATTTAATTTTAAAACTATAAATCGTACCAATTGAGTCATAAAACTTTTGACGATTTACCAATATAGTTCATCTAGTTAATTCTGACTAGAAATTTTTGAAATTGATACTAGTCGTTTTATATGGCACAATCGACACTAATATAGACAAATTTTATAATTTTATAATTATTATTTTTTCTTTTTTCTTATCGTTTATTTTATTCATTATGGCCTACAAGGGTTGCCGGCAACCTTCACCAATCCTTGCTGGCCACTAGGTGAGGGTTTGTGAGTCCTTGCCTGTAACGATCCACAAAGGCATTCTTGACATGTCTTTTCTGATTATGATTTATTATTAATATTAGTGCACGGTAGCACAATCAAACATTCACAACATCCCATACGATGTAATTCAATTATTTAATTGATATACATATGCGTAAGAGGTTTTATACAAACATCAATAGTTACTAACTTAATACAGCGTTCAAGCAAAACACAAATACAATATCACCTATTTTCAACACTACTGCTACTCTAAAAAAATGTGCCTATATAAAAGTTAAGATCGGCGCTATAGATCTACAACCTTTCCCATCTACGTGTCGCGGTTACCATCTAAACTTCTCAAATGATTCAACCAATTCATCGTCGATGTTCAAGTACCAAGCGACAAATAAATGGGAAATCCATTATAGAATCCCCATTATACCCATACGCTAGAATTACACTTAGTATAAAATACTAATGATTTAAGTGTAAGCACATCTTCATAAACACAATTGAAATGCATGGAAGCTCCAAGACACACTGGTAGTGGGGATTCATCCTGCATATTCAAAAAATAAAGGAGTAAGCCGAAACCTAGTAAATGAAATCTCCAAATTTATGGTACGAGATTCTCTTATCACTCAACCCGGCATCGACAAACAACATGAGTTTAAAGTAATATGGAATAACCAAGTACGATGAGTGTAGAAGTAAATGGAATATTGTTCTTATCATGATATACTAATGGAAACAAATAAAATCATTGCATGTTATTCACTCAAATGCAAGCAGATGGCATAACATATCATGAGATACAACCGATAGCTCAACTATAGAGCTTTCAAAGTAAATATTTGGTTAAGTTATCAAGATATCTAGTAAATCAATACACAAACAAGGAAAACAGTGTCCGTTTAAAGTACTAATAAATCATAAAATTATTTAGAACTCACGAAAGCGTTCCACGAAAGTTATCAAATATTATGAGAATCATAACTCAGTAAATTTCTAACCATCACTTATCCGATACATAAACTTGGAGTGCATGATTCTCCGTTAACAACCAATGTAGAGATCCATGCTTCATCGTGTATCACCACTCTATATAGTCGACCCAATGGCAAATATTCATTAATTTAACCTTAATAAAATCAATTTTCAAAAAATACGAACATGAGAACTACAATTCGGACCTTCCTCTAGTTAATAATCAACTGAAATTTTCACTTGCGACATTTATTGACTACAAATTCCTACCTATTATTAATTGATGTGGGAAATTTTAGATGTCATAACGCTGGTAGCTAATGAGGATCGTAGCCCTTGCCTAGACCATTAATGGCTGCAGGAGAGGGAGGGCCACCAAGCTCTCGCCAATCTCCGCGAAGGGTGAGGGTATGACGCCCTAAAATGTCATGCACGACATGTGTCCTTTTCAAGTATATTTCGTAATTATATTAGCATGCAAAAGCACATTAAAGTTTTCACATCAACTAATATGAGAAAACGCACGAGTTAAAATAATATACATATGCCTCCTTATACAAACGTCAGTAAAACTATCTTCCTCCAACATAGATGCAAAATATAAAACATACAAATCTTGAGAACAGTCAGGGTCACCTATCATCACTTTATCACCACCACCACTCGCACACCTAATAAGCCTGCTTGTTGAAAAGTCAAGCTATCCACTATGAGTCAACAGCCTTGCCCATCAACTCATCGTCGTCGCCATTAAAGCTTCTCGTTGGTCCCACCAGCTCACCGTCAATACTCATGTATCAAGTGACGAATTGATGAGAAACCCATCCTAATGCTTCACTACTCCTATGGTGAAACCAGACTTAGTATATACTACCAGTAATCTAGGTATAGGCACATCCTCAAATACACGATCAAAATGCATAGGAACAAAAAGTAAGGGCGACGGGTAATCCATCATACGAATCTAAAAATTAAATAGGATAAGTGCACTAGAAATCCTTAAACTTATAATGAAAATGCAATTAAATCATAAGACTTTAAAAATGTGTAATTAAATCATAAAACTTTAAAAATGAGCTAGCAAGTCCTAAAAATTATCAAATTTGTGCAATCAAGTTCATCTGTCAACACCATTAATTTGACTAACGAAAAATGTCAACGTGACATTTTTAAATTAATTTATCTCTCCTATGTGGCATTTTTAAAATTTTTTATTCAAATATTACTTAAATTAAATTTAAAACTAATAAAGAAAAGCTAAAATTTTATTTTAAAATTTGAAAATAAAGAAAGCGAATGACATGATTGCCAATGGGATATTGCCAATGCCATCGCCCATTGTTGGAGGGGCTTGCGGAGGCCACTGGCCTAGGCAAGGGTGGCTGACCCTCACTAGGCCGGGGTGAGGCTCACCAGTCCTAGGCTAGGGCACCTAGATTTGGCAATGTTAGCCCTTTTTGGTCGATGACCATCGTCCAAGGCAAAAGCCTCATTAGTCCTAGGCGAGGGCCAATGACCCGTGCCAAGCCCTTAGACAAAGGCCAGCCTTACACAAATCTGGGCAAGCCTCACCAGCTCGGGTGAGAGCTAGCGACCCTCACCTGGCTAGGAAAGGGTCGTTAGCCCCTCCGATGATGGGCGACAACGGCGGTGGTAACGTAAACCACCGATGAACCTACTATTCTCTTTGTTTATTTTCAGTTTTTTAAAATAAAACTCAAGCTTTTCTTTTTTGGGTTTTCAATCTAATTTAAATAAATTTTGAAGAAAAAATAATAAAAATTTCCATGTATGATACAAAAATTAATTAAAAAATGCCACGTCAGTATTTTTTTATTTATCAAATTAACAACGTTAATGGAAAGATTCAATTACACCAATTTGACAAATTTTAAGACTCAATTGTACTTCACTACAAATTTTAAGATTTCCAATACACTTACGTAAAAATAAAAATAAAATAAATCTCTAAGTCTAAGGTAAGGGATCACCTTACTGCTTAACCTGGTACGCAACAACGTGAATTCAAAGTAATACAAAATAACCACACATGATGAGTACATAGGTGATTGTATTATCTTTCTTACCCTGATATATCAATGGAAACCATTAACAACATTACATGAAATTATTCATTCCAAAGCAAGTGGATGGCATAACATCTTATCGTGCATGGCTAGCGCTTATTAGACAACGTGTGATATGTGTGTACTTATGAACATGCTTCATATTTATTACTTCTCATCCCGACCACTCTCGGGGCATCCCGACTCACATGATATCTCAACTTTAAATTATCTCAAACACTCTCGAAGCATCCCAGTACATGGGCATAATCACCATTATTATATAGGCGATGGAAATATATGTATAACACTTTCCGTGTTTAATCACATAGCTACAATGCACATGTTGACATTATAATTTGATGACTTCCTTACATCAACAACGAATTCAATACTCATTTTGAAGAATCGACATCAAGTACACCATATCTTTTCTTGCAAATTATTTCCAAAATACAATTATCTTGCTCCTCAAATATTCACTATATGCGGGGGTAAAGTACAGCCCAAGTGTCAAAACTTGGCACGGATGGACACTTAAGTGCTAAAAGTTAGGAAAAGTGGCACATTTTCAAAAAAAGTGGGACACTTAAGTGCCATCTCCGATGAACCCTACCGGAAATCCTATGTGGCAACTTTTTATTAATTTTTTCGTCTACGTGGCTCGCCGGATTGCTAACTCAACAAACAAAGCCAAAAACGACATCGTTTTTAAGCGGATTCAAATGTTAATATAAAAATTAATTTAATTAAATTATAAAAAATAAATTATTATTATTTTAATAAAATAATATTTAAAAAAAAAAAAGGTGGGGAGAGGAGGTAACGGCTGAGGGCTGAGCCCTCGCCGCCGCCGCCTCCCTGCCGTCGCCGAGAAGGGCCAGCGATGGTGGGGGAGGGTCGGCCGGGGTCGCGCGGCCCCGGGCGACCGGGCGGCGAGGGCCCGTGAGCCCTCGTCGGATCCGGGCGAGGGCCGCGAGTCCTCGCCGAGATCTAGGGCGAGGGTCACGGGCCTCGCCCATCCAGCAAGGGCTCACGGGCCCTCGCCGCCTCCTCGCCGTAGCCGGCCCTTCCCGGCGGCAAGTGGTGGGGAGGCGGCGGCGGCGGGGGCTCAACCATCTCCCTCCCCTCCTTTAAAAAAAAAAAAAATTATTATTATTATTATTATTATTATTATTATTATTATTATCATTATTATTATTATTATTATTATTATTATCATTATTATTATTATTATTATTATTATTATTATTATTATTAAATATTTGAATTTGTATTTTTAAATGTTTTAAATAAATTTAGTTTTAAATTAAATTTAATTAATTTTTATATTAAATTTTTATCACGTCGGAGGCAAAACGACGTCGTTTTTGCATTTTTTAGCCACATCAGCTTGCAAAACGACGTCGTTTTGCACTTACCTCGCTGGAAAATCGCCACGTCAGCATTTTGGTCGGATTGGCACTTAAGTGATCCATTTTGCTTCGATTTTGGCACTTAAGTGTTACTTTCTTAACTTTTGGCACTTAAATGTCCATCCGTGCCAAGTTTTGGCACTCCCGGTGTCCGTACCTCCTATATGCGGGTAAAGATAATGACAGGCTTACATCCTTACATTTCACATGCAAGCTACGATAAATAAATAATTACGTGCACCAAGACCCATATACCCTCTTGCTCTTCCCATCATGCCATCATTGACGTAATAAAAGACTTTAATCAAGCAATCAGGTCAGAAACAATAAATGGTGATATTCGACAAGTGGGTATAACCGGCAAAAGGGTATACTCGGTAGGGGGATATATTCGGCAAATAGTTATATTCAGCAAGTAGATATAAACGGTAAGTGAAAATGCTCAACAAGTAGATATATTTGGCAAGTGGATATAAGCGGCAAATGGATATGCTTAGCAAGTGGATATGCTCAGCAAATGGGTATGAGCAAAAAGTGGACATACTCAAGAAGTGAATATAAACGGTAAGTAGATATAATCAGCAAGTGGATATAAACAGTAAGTGGATCTCTATAAGTGGTAAATGGATATACTTGCTAGTGGTTATATGGGCAAGTGAATATACTTGGCAAGTAGATTCAAGTTGTGAGTGCTTATACTCGACAAATGAATATACTTGGCAGAAAAAATATGAGTGGCAAGTGGATATAAGCGACAAGTGGATATAAGCAATGGGTGGGTGTACTCGGCAAATAGATATTCTCAGCAAATGGGTATAAGTGACAAGTCGATATAGGTGATAGATAAATATATATGATAGGTGGGTATAAACGGCATGCGAGTATCAACAACAAGTGACTATATCCGACAAGTGGGTTCAAGCAGAGGGTGAATATAAGCGGTGGGTCGATATAACCAGTAGGTGGGTATAAACGATAAGCAGATATATTGATGGGTGGATGTAAGCGATAAGTGGATATATCAAGCAAGTGGGTATAATCAACCAATAGCAAAACTATGTAAATATCGCTTTCAAGTCAGTTTTATCATTTTCACTTTTTGCACATCTAGCAAGCTACGTACTTCATGAAAATATCAATCAAACACACATTAAATATGTAAATCATTTCAATACATCCACATGCTATTATTGAAGTTTGCTTACACTCACCATCAAATTCAAACTAAAACTAAAATTAAACAAACATCAACTAATTAAATTAGGAGTAGTAGATCGATCAAACTAAGCTCCTAGGGTTAACGCAGCTTGAAAAAGACTTGACAACTCAAAATTTTAGTCACCTTCAAACAAAATAAACAAGGACAAAAAATTAAATATTCTTATCTTTAAAATGACAAAACCCATTGTTAAAAAAGGTAACAGAGTCTAATTATTCACCTCATCAACTCTTGAAAGATTGAGATAGAAGTTTTAATAACACGGGGGTAGGACCTTCTCTTTTACTTGCAAGATTTGAAAACAAAAGTAAAAGAAGAAAGTTGGAAATTGGAAGTTAATGAGGTAGGACTCCCACTTTGAAGTTTGAAGTCTTTCCAAAATCCCATCATTCGACCAAGAGAGATGAGATCAACTAACTAAGGTTAAAAGAAGTGATGACTAAGTTAAAAAGACACATGGTGAAAATCTAAAAAGATGTGATATAAATACATGGCCCTATTTGGTTAGCTTGAACAAATAACCAAAGTTAAAGTAATGGTAACTTTGGATCAAAATGGTTAGGTGTAAAAAGGATGGTAGATGTTTCAAAATAAAAATTTCAAGTGGCCCAATGAGAGTAGCGAAGATACAAGTGGCATAATAAGAATAGCTAAAAGGAGATACACAAGTCCAAAGCACCAGCGAATTAAGGTCTGTCCGCTTTTTTTAAATGAGTAGTGCAAAGCATATCAAAGTGATCTATAGAAAGAATATATTAGGTGACATGAATATATGAAGTTCTTTTCCAAAAGCACATTATATATAACACACTATAATAATGTCACATCATAAGCACGTTATTTTTTTTTTCCGTCACCGGTCTAGTATACTTAATTAGCATTATTCTTTGAAACAAACCATATATGAAAACAGAAGATATGTTGCATTCAGATCAAGTGCATAATTAACCACTCAACTTCTTTCGGAGCTATTTGATTACTTTGATACAGACTAGATGCCTTTCTTCGAATTTTTTTTTTTTTTATGAAGAAAATCCCATCTCAAAGAAGAGCGTCCTAAGCTCATGATATACCCTATTAACCTCGTGAATCAATAAGAAAGACGCAAGCTTAAGCCCGAAGGATTACCCAACATGGCTTGTTTTCACTTAGTGGAGTGGAAATCAAAATTCTTCTTGTCTTTCATCTTCCTTTCGTCATTTTCGTTAAAGCTACCATTTCATGGTTCCATATTGTTTAAAAGACACATATTCAGTACCAAACAAGAAATTTAATTTATTGCCCACCAACTACAATCCCCCTTAAATTCACTCTTTTCTTATTAAATAGGCTTAATAAGGACACTCAGCACGCTTGTGAACATGATCGTAGATGTACACGATTCACATCTTGTTCTTGAACCAGAAAACACCTTTCTAGGACTCAGCCATCACTATTGTCGTCATCCTGCTCCACGTACAGGCACTCTCTAGTCTCCCTCCAGATGGCCTTGAGGATCGGGGTCGTATTGACCTGGTAATACGGGCCTAGGACGGGCTTGAGGGCTTGGTCTGATAGTGAGGCGCGGTGGGGAAGAGGTGGTGGATGACATGGGCGTCGGTGATGTGGGGGAAGGCCTCGTTGAGGATGCTGTGGTTGCGGTCCACCGTGGCGAGCGCTCCCGAGCCAGTCCCACTCCAATGCATTGTGGTGGGGGAGGCCGGGTTGGGTGTGGTTCGGGTAGGTGATCAAGATGAGGAAGCAATTGGCCATCATCATAGGTCGTCCGTACATACATTAGCTATAATACTCCTTCGCACAATTAATAACACAGGATTAATAAAAATTATATATATATGAGAAAGTCGTAACTTAGGTGATTAAACCTGTTCACAATCTTTTAATCTTCTAAGTGACGAATATTTGCCCTCGATGCAACAAGATGTCCCTGTTACAGTGATGATGAGATCTTATCGGGAGTACATTACGAAAGGTTTGAAAATTTCTGCAATATAAAGTTGTAATAATGATTACACTTTTAAGGCTGCTGATTTTTTGAACAAAAAAAAAAAAATCAAATCATAGCCAGCGATTTGTCCAAAAACTTATAGAAAATTTTGTAAAACAGTTTTTTTTCCTCATTTTGATGATTTTTTTTAACAAAATTCATAAAATTTATCAACCCGTGTTTTGCTAATGATCTCACAAGATTCTATTTAGTTTGCTTCCATGATTTTTTTTTAATTAAAATGAGCCCACAGAAAAAAAGATTACCTAATGAAGTTCCATATTTCTCTAGCTAAGTTAACCAGCAAATTCACACTGACGATAGATTTTTAGCTCCGACCTTTATCCAATTAATCCATTTGCCGCCGCTGTGCGTTGAAGCGTTCTCATTCTGGAATGGTACCAGATAATTCACAAAGCTACGCAGGCATTAGATTGACTCGAATGGACATAGACGTTGCATCCTCCTTAAAGCACCTAATAAAATTTTTCAAACTCACTTATTTCTACCTTTCGCCCTGGCGACTTCGTAGAGCACGTAGGTGCCAACCATCACCGCCATGTCCAAGACCAGGACATAGACCCTCTCCAATCGGAGAGCATCTCGCGGAACAGGTCGAAGTGGCTCGCAGACCGATCATACGGCTGGCCCGATGCATTCATGCTCACGTACAAGGGCCAGCCGGCGAGCAACACAACCGCAATGGTGAAGACCCGGCTGGGCGAGTTGTTGAACCACCTATAGTACTGCTGGACCCTCTCCCTGGGGTGGAGCACAAATACCTCGTCGCCATCGAGCGAACCGGTGTTGGCATGGCGGCAGTGGCGACTATACTTCCATGAGAAGTAAGGAATGAGAAGGGCAGTGTGGAGGCGGAAGCCAACCACATTGTTGACAAGGGGATAGTCGCTGAAGGCTCCGTGGCCGCACTCGTGGGCCATGACCCAGATGGCGATGAGGAGGCAGCAAGGCTGAGGAGGAGGATGAGGAGTCAAGGAGGAGGAGACGCGGAGGATCGGAGGAGGGAGCGGCGGAAGCAGTTAGGATGGATGGCTCTCTCCAGGTCACTGAGGGTGAACGATGGCTTTTCGTGAGGGATGCGGTGGAGATCGTCGTGACAGGGAAACATGCCCTTGACGTCGATATCGACTGTGGTGGCGACCGCCAGTTTGGACTTTATGTTAACGCGCATTTTACCTTTCATACCCATAAATTAATTTTGGTTGAACCTGAAAGGAGAAAAGGAGAAAAAAATGTCAAAAAAGTTATAAACCTTTTGTATTTGTGTCAATTTAATCATAAACATTTTATTGGTACCTATTCAATTCTTTCAACTAATTTTGGCTGGATTTTGCTGATTACGTGTCCATCGGCTGATGTGACATGTCCAGTAGTATGGATAACTCTGAATAATATTTTAATATTTTTTTCAATTATTTTATTTTATTTTATTTTCCTTTTCCTTTTCCTTTTCCTTTTCTTTTTTTTTCTTCCTCCTCCTTCCTCCAGTCAATCGCTGGACCTTGGCGACTGGCCAGAGGTGACGGCCGAAGAGGTTGCGCTTGTGAGAGCTCGAGTATCTGGATTCGGAACCATGAATAGATGAGGGCAGCATATGCAAGGGCTTCTCTAGAAGATCTCCTAGGGGATCTCGAGCACAAAATAAGCTCTCTCGTGGCCCCTACTGCTTATGGGACTGTGATCAAATCTACTTGAAAAACTGGTAGTATTTTTGTCTTGGTTTCGAAGTATGATTTCTTTTTGTTGTTGGTTTAGAGCACCTGGTCTTAATTGTGAACGAGAAATATATGTCCCCTAGCTCTGGGGAGACCATGAGGGAAAGAAATTGCTTTTCATTAGTATCCAGTAAACTATACTTTCTTAAGTAGAGGTTGGTCGAGTCACTATGTACCTCTGATAGAGCCATTGAGAAGCGGAGAAAGGAATAAAGTAGGTGGTGGGCTGGGCCCTAGCGATCTCTAAACCCACGAATGAAAGCTCAAGAGGTTGGGCGAGGCTCGACCTCGCCGAATCTACCGAGGTTGGGCCTCGCCCATGGCTGACAAGGCTTGACCCTTGCCAGATATGGCGAAGGTGAATCTTGCGCCCAACATGAGCAGCCCTTGCGGCCTCCGGCAAGGGCATGAGCCTCCCCGAGCATTGCCTTTGGCTGGTCATCGAGGTCTGGCGACCGGCTAGAGGAAGGGGGAGGAGAAGAAAAATGAAAAAGAAAAGGAAATAATAAATATTAAAATATTATTAAAAGTTGCTACGTCAGCCGACCGACATCCGGTCAGCAAATTCTGGCCAAAATTAGTCGAAAATGACTGAATTGTCACCAAAATAAAAAGTTCAGAGTTAAATTGGCACAAAATGAAAATGTTTAGAACTAAATTGGCACCAATAAAATGTTTAAGACTAAATTGACACAAATACAAAAGATTAGACTTTTTTGACACTTTTTCTGGAAAAAAAGGACATCGATTCAAATTCTTTAGTTTTAAATTGAGTTAAAAATTAATGTTGGAAAAAGTTTGATAATAAACTAATTCGATAACATAGAGATGAACCATTGGCGAAGTATAAATCAATTCAATCTTGTCTTTGCACCTTTAAAAATATATATTGGTGCTTAGTGGGTAATTGTGAGTTCTTACTGATTAATCTGTCTTTTTTTATTTTTTATTTCTTTCCCACGAAACGAAAATCTTTTATGAGTACCGTGTTGTATGACAAAAAACAATATATCTATATATATTAAATCTTTTCCCGCAATTTATTGAGTCGAAGTGGATGCTAACCGCGTGATCGTCAACCAAGTCAGGAGTGACGGTGCATGATGCATGGAGAGAGAGAGAGAGAGAGAGAGAGAGAGTGTGTGTGTTTTTTTGTAAGGATTCATTAAGTATGCAAAAAAGAAAAAGAAAATTTGTATATATTCAAAGGAAAATTCCAAATAGTGAATCTTATTCCAATTAAGAGTCCGAAGTGTCCTTATTTTCTCAAATAAAGGCTTAAAGTAGAATTTACTTTAAAAAATAGTCTGAAATAGCTATATCAATTTCAAATAAGGGATGGATTTTCCAATTGATCAAAAGTATTTTCATCCTTTGCCTTTTTTTCCTTTTTTTTTTTCTTTTTTTCCTTTGTTCTAGTTTTCTCTTCTTCTTCGCTAGTATTGACCACTGGTGATGTTCGGAGAGGGCTAGGGCAGGGTTGCCCTCGATTGATTTGACGAGAAACCCCCCTCCCCAATCATAGACTAGGGATGAACTTGCCGATCACAAGCAAGGGACAACATTGCCAGCCATAGGTGAGGCTAGCCCTTCGGTGAGTGATGACCTTGTTTCGGCAAGGCAACCTTGGTCAACAGTTGATGAGGGATGGCATTGCCTCGGCGAGGTGACCCTCGCCTTGGGCAAGGCCGCCCTCGAAAGCCACAAGTGACGGTCGCCCTTGTTGGCATCGGGTGAGGTCAACTCATGCCAAATTTGGGTAAGGGCCATAACTCTCGCCAGCGGCCAGCTAAGGCTTGCAAGTCCTTGCCAAACAGCCAATGAGATCGTCGGGCCCTCCCTAGCGCTTCTTTGTCTGAGAGAGAGAGAGAGAGAGAGAGAGAGAGAGAGAGAGAGAGAGAGAGAGAGCTTTTTAACCGGTCGGCAATTGACGAGGTCAGGCTTTTATCTAAAATTATCATAACCATTTCAGATTCTTATTTAAAATTCATTCGGGTACTTATTTGATACAAGATTCATTTCATGTCATTATTTAAGAAAATAAGGGCATTTCTAAATATGCAAAATAGAAAAAAAAAACCCATATATATATAATCACGTCATATAAAAGAAACCGATGCTTATTGGCACCCAAAATAATAAAAAAAGACCAAAAAAAAAAAGGAGCAATTGATTATTATTATTTGTCGAGTGATTTTGGGGGACGCATGAAGGACGTCGCATGCAATTTCTTTTAATTATTATTTTTGATCGATAATCGTAATAAAAATAAGATATATATATATATATATATATATATAAAATTTTGGACTAAGGTTTTTTGGAAACTCAAAAGCCTTAAAAATGGGTTTTTTTTAGTGTTTCAGTTTGCATTGTAGTCATTTGGGTAGGATTTTGTATAGTGGATTCTATCCTATTTAATTGTTTTCCTATGGTTACTAGATGTTGATTAGTAAAATTGTTTTGTTCAATGACTTTGTGAGTGTAAAGAGAATCTCCTTTGTCTGGAATTCTAAAAGGAGTAGCTGAAATCTCGCTATCTTCATATTGTATTTTTATTTTCCCGAGGGGTGGATGGTTGGATTCTATGGTTTCACCATTATCAAGTTTCCACTTATAGTGATGACCTAGAACAACTATCTCTTTTGGTTCAAGGAATTGTTCTTCTAACCAATCAAAGAAAAATATATGGACTTCATATTCATACATGTAGTCGTAATATTTTTACTTGATATCTTTTGCTTTATCAACAAAGGTTTTGAAGAACCATTGTCGGATTTGTTTATTGTTTTCAGAGTTGAATTCTTTGTTAAGGAATGCTATGTTTGGTTCAAATTGTTTTTCTAAAACATTAAGCTCAGCATCTATCATCTGAGAATAAGTGGGGGAATGATGAGGAGAATCTGTATTTTGTAAGATTGGATCAGGCTGGTTTTGTTGGTAAACTGGCCTAGAAATCCCTGATCTATTATCTAAACCGCTAATTTCTGGTTCATGTGGTGTCTCATGATTACTCCTACTAGCAAAAGGAGGTAAATGTGTGGTATCACGTGTGGGAGTGTTTCTATGCGTACTTGGGGGAATGGTGATTATAGGAGGAAGATTGTGATTAAGATCTATGGACCTTGTATAAGAAGTATGCGAAAAAGGATTAGATCTTGAATCAAAAGATCTTCTCGGAAACCTAATAGTCACTCTTCCTTCTGGATGTTGGATGACATTAGTCGGATCTGTATTTTGAACAACTTGCTGGGGAACTTGGTTTTCTAATTCCCATTGTTTTGGTAAAGTCACTTGGTTCCAATTAATAGATCTAGGAATAATCGTATTAGCTCTAAAAATGTCAGTCTGAAGGAGGAGTGTTTCTCCTCGAGGACTATGTTTGAAAGCATTTTCTCCAAAGGCGGAGGCCATGGCTTTGTAATGGATCCTATAAACAAGAGCTAAAGGAATGGATCCATCTGCTACTTTGTAATTATGAGTTTTTATTTGGAGTGTGAGGGCTCTAAGAATGTTTTTATCTTTGAGGGATACGAGAAATTGGGGTAACAAATCAAAATGTATTGGTCATTTGCAGAGACTTGTCTCTACAGTGCCAAGTATAGATTCATCATAGTTTAAGAGACGTGAATCTCTTAAAACCAGGAGAATAGAACTATTAAGACCTTCTTTTGTAAGAGGTTTGACTCCTACTTGGACGAGTCCTATATGGATGTAATTGTATTTTTGTTTATGCTTTTGGATGGACTCTTTATTTAAAAGATGTATTTTTTCATAGGAATTAGAAAGAGGAACATCTCTTTCTTCAAAGGGCTATGACATAGTCTGATTTTTTGAAGAATTTAAATTTTGATTGTTTGTATATTTCCTTAAGCTGGATTTTAGGAATTTCCCAATTCTCTATAGATTTGTTGAAATCTTCTATTCTTACTTCTTCTCTATGTATAGGACTTGGATCTGGGTCCGTTTGTGATAGAGAACTAGAGGAAGATGTAGATCTTCTATGTAAACTCATACTTGAGATCGGAACTATTCCTTCTTCAGAACCGTTACAAAGCTAAACCAACGGTCTAACAGTCTCTCAGGGACTTACGGCCTGGACCACTCTGTAGAAACAAGAAGGATGCCAACGAATGACTCTCGATCTATGAGTATGTTCTTACAAAGACTATCTACCCCTTCCCACTGGCTCTGATACCATAAAGGGGTTAGGATCGGAGTACTATAACAAGAGAACAAACAAGTATAAGAGACTTAACAGATCTATAAGAGAGATGTATAAGAACTTCAATAAAGTCGCGAGAATTAAAAATAATATAAAGACCAAAAGCAATATATAAAATATAAAGTAAGAGTATGCATAAACAAAAACCAACCATGAAGGTGGTATGAACTTGTATTATATAAACTGAAAGTTACATGTATTGAAGGATGCAGAAACTAAAGCATCAAGTCATCCACTAGGGCGGTAATCCGCACTCCGGGAGTATTGATGTTGTATTACAAGAAATGGTTAACCAACTATCATGTAAGTTGGTAACCCTGTATAAAACTATGTATTTGAAAAACAAACTTACTTTGTAACAAGGGATACAAGGTAAGAAAGCTTGAGGCTTGAAAGGATGAGGATGAAGGGATGAGGGTTACAAGAGGGAAGGAGGAAGAAGAAGAGAGAAGTGAGATCTGAAAAATTTCGAGTCCCCCTCTCTTGTGCCGGAGAGTGTATTTATAAGGGGTGCTACAGTGAACAGTACTGAGTGAATAGTGTAAAGTGAACAGTACTGAGTGAATAGTGAACAAGTATATGTCTATCATATAGCCTTTGCGCCGTTTGCAACAAAGTGTCGCATGTGATCTCTTTTGATTTTGTCTTTAATTCCCGTCTAGAGAGATCCCGTAGCGTCATCTTCATTGGTGTTTCCACCGTGATGTGATTGTGAGAATCCATCTCGTATTGTCTTGTGATTTGGAGGATCCACATAGTGATCCTTCCACTTCGAGAGCATTGTCCCGAGGATGTTACGGTATTCTTCTCTGTTTCCGGATGCAGCGAGTCTTTGCACTTGCCATGGATTTCTCCCGTAAAAATGATGTATTTGATGGGGCTGCGATCATCTCGGGTTTTCGGCTTTTTAACCATGTTTTAACCGCAGCTTCGGATCCTTGTTCATGTAATTTGAATCAATCCCACCATTTTGTCTTGTACTTTCGAATAAGTACTGGTATTAAGTGGGTGGATGTATTGTATTCAAACTCCCAAGTTGTTACCCATGAGATTTTGAATGTTATGAAAAAATGCATAAAGCACTGGAATCTTGAATCATGTGGAGTTGGTACGTAGTGTTTACGGAATGTTTGGTATCCCTGGTTAACTGTGGGATGTAAAATAATGTCCAAAGGACAAAAAAAATCCCACCAAGAGCTGAACCAATTTGGTAGGCTATGTCTGGGGAAATTGTCTTTGAAGAATACCAGCCAGGTGTGTTGGAAGTTTGTATTTTGTCTGTAGAAGACATTCCACCAAGCTTGTTGGTAGTCCCAGTAGGTATATGAAGAGGAGTATGGTAGACTTTGGGTAAGTCTGGTTTGGAATTTTTTGGATGTATGGGATGAAGTTTCCCATTGTGAGGGGTGTATGATTTTACTAATGGATATAGTGGAGTATATGATATTTTCTGTGTTGTTTTTGTCAGCAAAGTTAGTAAACCTTGCTGATTCAGTCTCCACTAGGATTTGCTCATAATAAGCAAGAGTTTTGTTCATATTGTGTGGCTGGAAAAGCCAGTTTTCTGGAAAGATGTTTTTTTGCGAATTTGATTGGATTTTCATCGTAAAATCCATCTTCCACAGTCAGTATTTTTTGAAAAGATGTTTTGGGAAAAAACTTAGATCTTTGAGAATGAGGGGTTGCCTGTGGCCTAATAACCACCTCATTCGAAATCATTTTGTATTGTTTTTGTGTATCAAGAAGGGAAGGATTGTTGCTTACCTCAATGTCCTTAGAAGGTTCTTTCTTTGCTGTGTTTTGTAAGGATTGGGCAAGTAACAATAATACGTCTTTTGGTATTATGTTGGCTAGCTAGTTAAATGCTAATATGGGTTCAGATGATATGGGTTCTACTTTCAAGGATGTATTTGGGGTTTGGTTTTGTTGTAAGAATGACCGGTTGTTTTCTGCCATTTGAAGCCATGTCTTGATGGGTGTTAAGCCTGTTGGCTTTGGTGGTGTATTGGAGGTTTCAGCAATGGCTTTGCCTTTGCTTTTGTCTTTTTTGGATCTTGGCATGATGATGGTATCTCCTGTAAAAATTCTCTTGTGAGAAAATCTGGTAGTGAATTTGAAGAACCATTTATAAATTCAATGTCAAAATCAAATACTGAAAGTATGGCTTGCCATCTAGCAAAAATTTGTTTTGATGCAATGTTTAATACGTCTTTTTGTAAGACGTCTTTGACTGATTTGCAATCAATACGTAAGAGAAATTTTTGGTTTAATAAATCTCCTTGGAATTTTGATATAGACAAAACTATAGCAAGTATTTCTTTTTTGATAGTTGAATAATTTTGTTGGGTAGAATTCCAATGTTTTGAAATAAACTGAACGACTTGTTCTTTGTTATTATTGACCTGTTTAAGAATACCGCCATATCCTATTTCTAAGGCATCTGTTTCAACAATTTTGAAAGTAGATGGGTCAGCTAGGTGTAAGCATGGTATATCTTTGACATGAATCTTTATTTGTTTGACTATGTTAGTATGGACAGAGGTCCATGGTAGATGATCCTTTTGTAATCTTTGGTGTAAGGGTTTACAAAGGATATTTATATTTGGGAAGAAATCTAGAATATAATTGAGACTACCTAGGAATCTTTGTAACTGAGTTTTGTCTTTGATCTCATATGGGAATTTATCAGTAAAAGAAATTGATTTTTCTATGGGAGTTCTAGTGTTTAAGTGGATGTAATGACCCAAGAACCTAATTTTGGTTTTGAAGAGTGTAATTTTAGTAGGAGAGGCTACAAGACCATTTTGTATGATTATTTTTATAAAAGTAGATAAATGCTTAAAATGATGTTCTATATTGGGGGAGAAGACTAGAATATCATCTATATAAACTATGATGTATTCTGAATAAGGATTGAAAATCTCGTTCATAATTCTTTGAAATTCTGAAGGGGCATTTTAGAGGCCAAATGGCATAACATTCCATTCGTATTGGCCAAAAGGGACTGTAAAAGCTGTTTTGTATTTATCTTTTTCTTCGATTTGTATTTGCCAAAATCCTGATTTCATATCAAACTTTGAAAATACTTTTGATCTACATAATCTGTTTAGCAAATCTTTTTTATTAGGTATCGGATACCTTATCCATCTAAGAGCTGTATTTAGAGGTTTATAATTGATAACTAACCTGGAACTCCTCTTTCTAGTTCAGCATTTTTATTGACATAAAAAGCAGAGCAGCTCCATGGCGACCGGCTTTTTCTTATAAGTTTTTTATTCAAGAGGTCTTGTATTTCTGTTTGGCAAAATTTTATAACTTCTTGGTTCATCTCGTGTAGGGCGTGCCTTTGTAGGTATTTTATTTTCAGAAAAATCATGTTCATAAGGCAGGTCAACAATATGCTTCTTTCTTTCCCAAAAAGCATTGGGTAAGGTAGAGCATATGGTTTTCTCTATGTGTTTTTGTAGGGAAGCTATTTTTTCTAAAACATTTGGTTTTATAAGATTTTCTTCTATTCTTTTGAATTCTAAATCTTCTTTTAAAAATTCAAGCTGGTTTTCTTTGTCTTTTATAAGGCAATTTATTTCTGAAATAGAGTGTTCTTGTAAAATGTTTAGGCTTCTCTTTTGTGGTTTTGTTATGAAGTTGAAGGTAATTTTTCTATTTAAAGTATGAGTTTCAATACCTTCATTAGTAACTGTAAAAGGTTGGATTAATTGTATAAAATGTGTTCCTAGAATTACCTGTTGTCTCATGTTTTTAACAATAAGAAAATATGTTTTGTAAGACATTTGGTCTTTTACAATTAAAGCTTCTGGCAATTTGTATTGGATATTTAACTTGTCTCCTGAGGCTGATTTTAGTGATTCGGAAGTTTTGTCAAAGTATCTAGTTGGAACAAGACCTTCTTTGATACAATTGAGTTCAGCCCCAGTATCAAAGAGTGCCGTTGTTTCAATGATAAATTCATTATTAATTTTTATCATTATTTTTATTATCCATTTTCTAGAGGTTATTTCTGTTAATAGCATAAGAAAAGCTGGATCAGGAGTATCAGAAGTATTTGTAACCCTCATCCCTTCATCCTCATCCTTTCAAGCCTCAAGCTTTCTTACCTTATATCCCTTGTTACAAAGTAAGTTTGTTTTTCAAATACATAGTTTTATACAGGGTTACCAACTTACATGATAGTTGGTTAACCATTTCTTGTAATACAACATCAATACTCCCTGGAGTGCGGATTACCGCCCTAGTGGATGACTTGATGCTTTAGTTTCCGCATCCTTCAATACATGTAACTTTCAGTTTATATAATACAAGTTCATACCACATTCATGGTTGGTTTTTGTTTATGCATACTCTTACTTTATATTTTATATATTGCTTTTGGTCTTTATATTATTTTTAATTCTCGCGACTTTATTTAAGTTCTTATACATCTCTCTTATAGATCTGTTAAGTCTCTTATACTTGTTTGTTCTCTTGTTATAGTACTCCGATCCTAACCCCTTTATGTGTATATATATATATGCGGTAAATTAAGCCATATGTTTCTGTCTCTATCGATCCCACTCGTTAGTCGGGGCAGGCTTTCCGGTGTTTCTCGAGGAGCACCTTGCATGTTTCTCGATGCCCAAGAACAGAGTTGTACGTAAGATTCGAGGTTAACTTAGTTGTCCGAATCGTGGGTGGTCGGTTTCTACTGTGAAACCGCAAGTCGGACCACGATTTTGTGAAATTGAAAATCGGCCCACTTGATCTCGTAACTTGTTGATCCAATTTCAATTTTTGGATGGGCGAATAGGCGTGATTTCTTTCTTTTTCTTTTGTTTCTATCCATGGCAGGGAATAGAACATTGAAAGTAGGGATAAACATAGTCCGGATTGGGCCAATCCAATACCTAACACAGGAACCAACTAGTATAATGTTAGTCCTTAATTTTTGAGATTGGGGACCGATCTTATTGAGCTTGGGATTGAGGATTGAACCAATACTATGGGTTCAGTTCGTTCCAAGGTTAACTCGGGATCAACTGATTATTTTTTTGTTTCATTTTTTGTATTTGTAAGAAACGGATTCCTGAAAAACGAACCGATACTCAAACGATCGAATATCGAAAACAAATATGGAATCGTGCCTAGAAAACATGTAACACCGATCAAAAGCATATCACAAAAATGGACATACATTGTTTGCTACAGATTAAGTACTCGTTACAGTCTTAAAGGAATTGATTAAAGCCCTAGAGTTTAGTTCTTCAAGAGAGAGTACACCGTTGTCTCAAAAGGAGAAAAATGAACGTATTATGTCCAAATTGCTTTCAACGTTCTTCCATTTTACTTATATATTGCAATTATTTTTACTTAAAAATTAATTGTCCCTTCTTCTTATGAACCATTCCCTTATGAGCTAAGTTTGGCCCAACATGAGTAGATGGGTCTGACTTGACCCATCAAATAAAAAACCTATCAGTATTCCTTGAAGAGACATGCTCTTGCAATTTATCAGTATTCCTTGAAGAGACACTCTTCCAATTTACACATAAATCGATAATATGACATTTAAATTTAAGATAAGGTAATAACAATCCATTTGCAATTGTTGAGCTTTGTTCGTGAGGCAGACTAAGAGAGACAAGCGATTTCACCAATTGAATTATGCTTGTGAGGCAAGTGAGGCCTATGAAGAGAGACGAGTAGTGAGTGAACAAAGCGAGGTGAGCAAATAAGATTTTTTTCTTTTTTGGTCAAATATGAGCTGGGTTTCTATTTTCTAATTTAAATGGTAGAACCTCATAAAAAAGAGCAGAGGCGAAAGTGTTAGGGTTTAAAGTAGATAAAAAAATATAAAATATTATATATCATATATGTAACATATAAAATATACAGGTTAGCTCCGCGTTGGACCGACCCTAAAATCTAAAGAACGATGATTAACTTGCATAGTATAAAGTTCAGGAATCCCAGGACCAAAAACCAACCTGCCTTTGGGAATCAAACCAAGACTGACCGAGTTGGGCTTATCCAAGATCAACCCTAGACCAACGCTCTCCTCTAATTGAAATCGGAGAAGGGAGTGGAAATAATGTTGCTTTCTAACTGTTGTAGGGACGGAACACTCTTACAAAGTGAAATGTGTCTATGAACATGGTTTTTGTTCTCTTCTCCAACCTTTAGCAATAAAATAAAAAAGAATAAGAAAAAACTAGTGGTCCGATGAATGGTTCAATCCACAGCTAGAACCGAAAATAGGACCGATAGCTATCATTTCCAAATTTTAAAACTAGAAACCGCCCAAAATCGACTGCTTGATCAAGTTCCCAACTCAATTTTTCCCAACTCAATTTAATACCGCGCTCACCCCTAGTCTGAACATGTCCACTTCAAAAAAAAACAGAAGAGTACGATTATGAGGATTGGGTTTCTAATATGTATCATTTGAAATAGTTAATTAACAATAAATGTTTTTATTACTTACAGCAATGATTTATCTCTAAATATACTTGTGTACGATGAAAATTACTTTGATCGGATTATTCTCGTGAGACCCCAAGGCCTTTCGGCATGGGCAGGGCGGGCTGGGCCGGGCCCTCGATCAGGTATACTTTAGCAAATGCACATTATCATCTCTTAAGAGCTGTAATGGGCCGGGCTTTTACCAAATAGGCCTAGGCTCGGCCTCTAGATATTCTACTCGTGTTGGTTTGCCCGATTTCTTTGCTTGAGCATGAGATCTGTCGTCTATTTTTTCAAAAACTAAACGAATAGCTTATCAAAACTCAGAAATTGAAAATGAGAAAAGGAAGAAATTGCCTGTTATGCTACACGAATGATCAAAGAATTTCACCAAGTGTAACTTTCTAAAGGAAGAAAAAATCCTTCAATCCTTGTTCTTTGGCCAATTTTACTTCTCTCTCTAAACCTAATTGGCTAAATGGGAAATTTGAAAGTGAGACAAGACCCACTTTTGGCTTAAACATATAGTTCTAGGCTACATAAATCCACGTACAAAAGCAAAAAATAATAATAATAATAGTAATAATAATCCAAGTTATGTTGCATTTGCACCATCATACAATTGGGCCTCACTACCACATCCTTTGATATTCAGTTAAGAAACAATGTTCAATTGTCAACTGTAAACACACGAACATAAATTGAAGAGAATAATCTATATCACAAAATTGGATAGAAGCATGCCATTTCACGACATTCAGTCATATATCTATGAAGCACCGCATTGAGCAACAAGCGCTTCACATTAAAAACTTTCTGTAAAGCTACATGGCGATGCACAACTACTGAATCTACATCTGACTAATGTAACACCTAAAGAGCGATCTTTCCTCCAGTAAACCTACACATACATGTGAAGGGAATATACAAACACCTGACACGAGTTCTCGGCTTCAGATGACCATTTTCCTCTGGCAAAACATACATGCGACATGAAATACATTTGACATACACGGAGCAGATTGCAAATTATCCCTAATGGAGCTCGACCACCATGATGTACTTAAAACTTTATGCACTATAGGAATCCAAAATCTAATAGGACCTACAGAAATTTCAGGGTTAGAAAAAATGACCCACCGCTCTGCATCATTGTAGAGGAGCAGAATAGATGTCATCATCAGAGCTTGACCATCAGGATCTTTTCCAGGATGGAATTGCAGGCCAAAATCTTCCTCTACTTTGCTGGAATCTTTAGCAAACACCTGAAGAAGAAGGATCATAATCAAGATCCATCACATTGGATATGAGTGAAAATCAGTGACCTATCCTTAGGCTCCCAATCAGAAAATTAAGTCTTGAGAATTGATTGCGCTGGACATGGAATATAAGCACTACTTGTCAAGTCTAAGCTGAGCTCTTAATAAAATTGTCTATCAACACAACTATTAAGATCAGAAAATTGCTGAATCTGGAGATTGGCATTACATATTATCAGTCTCCACCTGGTGCAATAATTGGAGATGATACAAAAACTTAAGAGATGAAAGCAGAGCTCCAAAATTTTCAACTTAGGAAGAAAACACTATCAATCATGGCCAACATGTAATCTCTCTCATGAAGCAGCACGGTCAGACAACGGCAGATCAGATAAGCAAGAACTGCCCATGGATGGAGACACACATATGGATAGATACACAGATGGACAGATGGATGAAAGGATGGACGGGCGGATTGACAGACACGAGGGGATTTCAAAGTTCCACGGAATACTTATACATGAATGAGATTACAAACTAAAGGCAAGCCTCATAGAACCAAAGGTCGCAGAATTAGAAGGCAATTTCCAGTCAAACTTTCAGGACAATTTTAATTGAAGGCACCTCAGGTCAACAAAATCCAGAAAATAAAGTACTGGAATTCTCACAGAGGCGCATAAACGATATAAGTAACTCTCCCACTTATGTAATCATTGACAAACCTGATACAGAAAAATTATGAGCTGCCATTCTGAATTTGAGATGGACATCTGTCATCAATGGAATTGGAGTTTGGGATCTTCTCAAGAGAACGGTATTGGAGGCGAACATTTTCTCCACTTTCAATAATTTTCAGCAAGTACCTACACCAAAGCTCTTAAAAATTTAGTAAATAGAAAGAATCCCATGAAACCTTAGCAGTACTAAACATTGCCCCTATTGTTTTCTTCTGTTACAAAGACTAGGTTTCTTCCCATTGAGAAAGACAATCATAGATTGCCAACAATAATCAGACTGAGGGTCACTCACATCCAAGCAAAATCTCAAAAAGGAAATCAAATAAACCACTGCACTCACATCCAAGCAAAATCTCAAAAAGGAAATCAAATAAACCACTGCCCCCAGGGCATAGGCCAGCTAATTCACTATCCCTAGAAGACGAGACCTACCACAAAATCCATTGAGCTAGGCCACAAAAATCTGCAGCTAAATTGTTAATTCCAATACCTTTTAGAATTTATTACACCAAAAATAAGAAATGGCTGCTTCTCTATACCATTTGCTGCCAATTAGGGTTGCTATTTCATTGTTTCAGACAACCATTGAACTGGGGTCTTTAACTGGTGATAATAGAGAATTGACCAGAAAAGCTGGCACATTAGGAAATGAAAGCTTCATCCTCATGTCTTTAACACAATATGGAGCTATGGCTAGTGTTTCCCTGAAGATCTGAATTAATCTTAGCTCGGGAAGATTTTAAACAACGAGAGAAAGAACTGAGCAATGCTTATTAAAACACCTCTGACGGTACTAGCTTGGAGGCACACTAATCTACAGAGAGGAAGAATTAGTTTTAATAAATAGTGACCACACTAGAGAAAGTCAAAGTGAAAATCAAATTCACGAGCATCTGGCACTTACCAGCCATTAAGACATTGGGATGTGATGATTGCTTCCTTACCAACAAATTTTTCTGGTGTCCTCTTATTCCCCTGCACAATTTGGAGGGCCACTTCAGCATTTCCTTGTCAATCAATGCATCTAATGTTTGTCCTATAATGCAGTGGACATCAATTTGTGCCACACAGGTGGGAGTAACTGACCTTTATCAGAACTTTCTCGTTTACCATAAATGGATATTGGACCCCTTTATGAAGCCCATTATCAGCACCACTCTCCCCATTTTCCTGGTGTCCACATAAGCAGCATCATCAATGTCATATGGAGAATATATTTTGTTAAGGGGAAAGGAAAACCTGACTCCAAGAAAGAAGGGAGAGAGGGGAATAAAGAAGGGAGAAAAGAACTAGCAGAGATTGCTATATGATTACATTCAAACCACTAAGATTAATGATGAAGGAGGAAGAGGCTAAATACTGCTATTAGTAACCATGTTACTAATTTATCATGGAAATGGACAGTTCACATTTATCATGTCAGAAAACAAATCAAAGCGTATAGTCATCTATTTGATAAAAGAAACATAAGTCTCCATTTTCTCAAACTCCCCTAATTTTTAGGAATCGAATCCCTTCTTTAAGACAACGAATCCCCACGAATCTATGGTGTCTACTACTAGCATCCACAGTAATTGTCATACATTTGATGCAGAAAAAAAAATCATTATGGAGGTGCACCTTAATATTTGAATCTGCAACCAGACAAACTAAACGTAATGCCAAAACAAATTTTTAATCTCTTCTGCTATTTCTGCTGATGATAACATCTTGTTGGGCATAGACAAACTGAATCACTATGACAAGTGCTCATTTGGAAAGTACCCTGTGAGATCTTCTCATTGGATCAGCTTGATCGCCCATCTCTTTTCTTCTCTTGCGGAGCTGTGCATTATGGAAGAGTCTTCTATCATCCTCAAGCTTTACAGCTGCAGCTGCAGCTCTAAGAGCTGTTTAAGAAATGGAGTTTACAACAACTCAGAAAATTTCATTTTCAATGGGCCGGACTATTAAGTCCAATGTATCGAGCTGCTTGCAAAGAAACAACAGAAAAAACTACTATGCAAGACATTGTGCTAACTCACAGGGCACAAGTGTCCATTAGATGGAAGATGAAGAGATCCCAGAGGACAATATGACAAAAATAAATGAAAGAGTGAACTTGAAAGTACCATGATTCGGAATCAAAGTATTCCCCTTAATTTCTGCACTGCAGAGTGTACATCTTGACTGCCAAAAAGAATACGACTGCAATTATCATTCTTCTGCCTTCCATTAAAAAGTAGTAATTCCATTCAAAATAGTGGTCAAGAGGACATTTCAGATAAGTCGACATCACAAGGGATGACATCCCCCAGGCCACCAATCTTCTTAAGCTTTCCTTATATATAACAAGTGAAAAAAGCTCATGATTGAGGGTTGGAACCCCCCATGATGCCTTTTCAATGAATTTCACTTTACCCAGGGGGAGAAATCGGAAAAATCAACTGATGTCCATCTAACATAGCTAAAAAAAACTATTTATCTGCTTGAAATTCCATTTAGATATTCTTTACAAGTAAGTTTTAAAAATAATTTCCTTTAATAAGAGCAAACAATTTTCCCCAGCTTCAATGCCAGAATGCTTTCTTTGGAAATATATACCCCATTTGAGAACTCTCATATCCTCAAGTTAACAATTTTCCTGCAGGCTATCGTCATTACATACAATGATTAAGTCAAATGACGTAAAGCAGCATTCTGTCAATTTCTGAACCAAGATCATTTTCTGAGAAAATATTTCGAAAGCACTAGTAGAGAAAACACATCATCACAATTTTGGAAGCCAACGTTCATACAATAATTTGCTTAGGCCGATCTACAGCATAAAAATTAAAGTGCATATTGGAATTCCTCACCGTCTCAATCACTCTTTTCAGCATGAAACCACCAAATGAATGGCCGCATGAGACAACCACAGCATCTTCAAGGAATGCACCACTATAATTTTGAAAGATCGACATGAGAAGAAACAGAAAACAAAAAAAAATGAGTAATCAACTCTTAAATTTCATCCTGAATAAGCCAGCAGTATAACCGATAAAAGAATTTTTTTTTTTGGCAACCCGGGAACCGCCGTACAGCCGGCAGCCGGCAACGTAAACCCGGGGGAGCACTAGTGCGGGGACCCACCACCCACGGCACCCCACTTAAGTCGCGCAACGTGACAAGGAGGGGAATCGAACCCTGGCCTTTTGTGTGGCCAGTGTCCGCCTTAACCAACTCGCCCACCACGGGGTGGGTACCAATAAAAGAATTTGATCATATAGAATAAGCAAATCAAAGACGTACAAAAGCATATAATATAAAAAATAATATTAACTTAACAGAGTAATCGTGAATTGATCTTAATAAGTTTTCTGAAACAGGAACAAGACTTTCACAAGCACCAAGAGTGCCATGGAGAAAGAAAAAAAAATCAGTCTGGAAAGGAAATTAAGTTCACAGGCAGACAAAATATTGCCACAAATAACTAAACTAAGAAAAGGAAAATAACCAAGGTAGGGCAATAACTCACGATAAAGGATCAGAGAGGACACTTCTTAACGTTGGTTCCTTATTTGAATTATTTCCGGGTACCTGTGAATTTACACATCCGGCTAAGAACACATCCATTTCAACAGAACTCCAATTAAAGAGAATATTATCATGTACAAATAAGCACAGAGAACTGTTTTTGAGTTTAATTTACTGAATAACCACAAAGTGAGTCAATATAAATTTTGGAAAAAGCCCTCAGTCAAGCAAATTATTGTTCCTACTAAAGGAAGCAATTTATGTCAATTCACTCTTCAAGCCAGAAGAGATCAAAGCAGACCCATGGCTTCAATAAAGCCAGCTATGACATCTCAGGCAACAGATGAAGCAAGTTACCATTTCCTCTTCAAACAGAACTCTTCTCTGGACCAACGATGAGAGGGGTATCTAGTCTTCTAATCCACTCGGGGCTAACATTGCTTGTAAACTATCTTAAGTAGCCTATGTGAGAGGAAGGAACCTGTCGTCTGCTTTAAACAACACATGTGGAACAGATGGCCAGTTTATGAAATCCCATGAACAGGAAGGATGAGCTTGAATCAAAAATGCCTAAGGAAAAGTTTTAAATCCTCTATCTTCTTCAACAAAAGTAATGTTACCTTAATCTTGAGCACATGATCAAAGGGCCATTTACTAACAAGTGCTGGCCATAATAATTGAAAAGCACATCTGTAAGTTTATTATGTAGCATACTTTGTTTTTCCACCTCTTTTCTCGCTATAATCCTGGTTCATAGTTACCTTCTTATAAGCATGCAAAGGCTCAATAAATAAACACATTTATCCTCCATTACTTAGGATAGTCTCATGACTCTCATCAAGGAAACCATTAATCTAATATGGCTCTTCCACAATTCTTTTATCTCAAAGAATAAACTCCAATTTTTTTATTTTTTGTTTTCTGGTTCTAGGAACCCCAATGCCACAGGACAATCACAATTTCAAAGAGGAAAATTCTCTTCAATTGAAGCCCACCACGTCGATTTTAGTTTCGCATTGTACTCAACCAAACGCCGACCATGTATGCAAGATCCATACATTCAAGGTCCTTCTTTGAGGGAATAAACCCAACGCCAACTCTAACAGCATTTCAAGCTCATCATTCTACATACAAGCACTTATACAAGATATTGAGATGTTATCATCAATCAAGAGAATACCACCTTCTCAGACGTACTTTCTAGTCTTTTTTTTCTCCCCAGCAACCATACATTACTCAAGGCATTAGTATGACTGCACTGAATGTTCAAGCAAAGTGACATTTAACTGTGCAAGTTCCATCATTACTAGCCTTTACAGGATGCTTTGAGGGGGGAAAAGAGAGAGAGAGAGAGAGAGAGAGAGAGGGGGGGGGGGAAGTGAAGGAATGGACTTTAAGGAAAAGACATGAAGGGAAAGGAAGAAAAAAGTAAACCAGAAATTGATATGAGAAGTATTACTTTAACAATTCGATCCTCAAACCATTTTAGTGTCACATCGAGCACATGTGTAATTTGAAGCATACTTGATAAGAGACGTATTACTTTAACAATTCGATCCTCTAACCATTTTAGTGTCACATCGAGCACATGTGTAATTTGAAGCATACTTTGCGTTCTTTGCTTATCCGACAGAATGACATTAACTCCATACTTTAGAACTTTGCATCCAGTTTTTATTCTTTTCATTTACACTCTTCCAAATCACGCAGAACTACAATAGCATCCTGTTTTTTCTTCCCTGTTCTTCCTTCTTTTCAGTCATCCCTATACCGAACCACAACATTTCCATTTTGCCTGAGCATATTATAGTCACACCAGACTCAAAAAGGTAATTGTGCTACAAAGTACTTGCTTTTTTGTATGTCTTTCCCGATGTCACAATCACTCCTTTGCTTTGCGAAATCAGCCAGGCATCATACCTACTCAACTAAGATGCTTATACCCTACAGTGTGAATACTACAAGCTTTGCGAGCAATTTCCCTTTATCCCACCAAGATTCCATCATCAAGCAAAAAGCACGCACCGCGGGATAATATATAATAGGTACTGCTAATTGACCACGAATTAGATGGAAAAACAAGATCTCAGAGCTGAGTACTTGATTAACCTAATAGCTACATCAGTTTCCCCTTATCCATCTCAACCAAGGCAACTGGAATTGGTCATTATACTGATAAAATAGTTAGAAAAGAATTGTTCAAACAATTTCAGTTTGTCTCTTCGGGACACTGCCTTCGGTGAAAACAACCAAAAAACAACAGCCCTCAGTAGAGATATCTTACACAAACATTCTCAGGGTTGGGGCACAATGCATCCTCCTCAGCAGAAAGGTCATCCATAAACTGGCTGACTGATACTCGTACATAGCTTTGAGGAATGACATGACCTGCGGCTGCTATGGGAGAACAATCTAATACAGCATTGCTCTGAGGCATGAGCCTAAAAGCCAATGATGTCCTGCAAAACATAACACATCACTTGATAATCAAGGACATTGGTATAAAAAAGACGGACTTTAGCATTACAAAGCCATGAAAAATTGGCCAAACTAAATTTATACCTCCCACCGCCAAAAGAGCCAGCAAAGCAATCTGGTGCAGCCCTATGCAATGCCACAGGACGAAGCCCAGCAGTAACGTGACTAAGTGCCTTCCCAGTCACCAGTAACAGATCTCCAAAAGACGACCCACCATCTGCTAGGTACCAACGGTTATTGGGGTCAAAAACCTAACAGGCAAAGAGGAATAAAACCCAATGAGCACCAAATAAAAATATCTTTATTCAAACCTTGGAAATATGATAAGCAGTAGACCTATGAAAAGGAAACAGGGAAATACACATGTATGTTACAGAGAAGTATTGTCTCCCAAGACCAAGGCAAAGCCAGAGATCCAATGTGCTAAATTTTTCCTTGACAGAATGAAGTGAAAGACCTATTACTAGATAATTCATAGGTAGAGTCGAAGAATGTAAACTGTACAACTTGCTATACCTGTACGCCAGAATTATCCGAGGAAATTAATGTCAGAAGTCCCTTCTCAACCTCTGCATTGACACTCAGCTTCCCTCCGCTAATGGTGATTTTCCCATTTTGCAATGTGTTGGGTGAGTATGATGCAACAAGCACTGATGAAGACACCTCATTAGCAGGCAATGGGATATCATCCAGTAAATGATTAAATGCACTGCACAATATTTGTTCAATAATTACACACCATTGAAAAGAACCAGAGTACAATGAGAAAAGGAAATAAAAAAAGCCATGTACAAGCAAACTATCCCTTTAATCCCCTTCTTACTCGCTTCGCAACCGGAGATGTCTAGCTATCGCACAAAGGGCAGCCCGAGCAACTTTTCCCATGCACTTAAAAATTTCACCCATGCAAGGGGGAGATGAATCCCCATCCTCCATAGGCCTGCACCAAAGTAAATTCAGTCAGGGCTACATTAAAAGCCAAACAGACGAAGGATAGCAATCTCCATCCACCATTGCAGCAGGAAGAAAAGTTTCAGAAGAACTAGGCACAATCATTTAAGAAGTTATATTATACAGACAGCCAAATAAAGCACACATGTACTGCAGGACAAAGGTTGAAATACTTCAGTCTTTTTTAAGAACTGGAAATCTACCTAAGAATGTAGTAGTAGTTAATCATCAAGAGATGTTTGAGAAAACAACCTACTTGTAGATGTCCATGGGTTCCTCCAACATTTTGAACATCAAAGAGCAAACCAGAATAGGGAGTCGCTCAAAGATTTTATAAAAAGTACCAGTCAAGAACTGGTATGGGAACCAAAGATGGCATGTTCTATAAGGGTGACAAACAGGAGGAACTACGACGTGAGGACCATCGATACATATGGACAACTTAGTCCAGAGAAATTTCATTTGCAGCATTCATTGTCCACTAGATACTGGCATGGGAACCAAAGATGGCATTTTCTACAATGACAAGAAACAGGAGGAACTACATAGCAAGAAAACATTTATACATATGGAAAACTTTGTCCAGAGAAATTTCATTCGCGGCATTTATTGTCCATAAGGTACTGGTATGGGAACCAAAGAAGGCATTTTCTACAATGACAAGAAACAGGAGGAACTAAGAAGTGAGGAACCATCAATAAATATGGATGACTTGGTCCAGAGAAATTTCATTTTGCTGCATTTATTGTCCTTAAAAACGATATTGAAAATATGCCAAAGGAACCACAGATTAAATGCAAGTCCATAAGAAACAAATAGACCACAAAATGCCTTAAATGCTAGAACTTAATTAAACAAGCTTGATCACAGTGCCTATTCAGAACCAGCAGCTTGTTCCTTCGAGGTCTATGCATCACCAATCATGATCGCACATATCCCAATTTCCGCACCTTCCTAACAACTAGAACTTCAAGACTCCGCCTTCAACCTTCTACAAGCATGAGGCCTCTGATTTCAATTTCACCCCACCTGCCACCTCGTATCTAATTCCACTCAAACCAGACCACGGCAACAGTCACAAACTCCAAACCTTTAGAAACCAAGTAAGTAAAAGTCACACACACCTCCCAGCCCTGTACAAGTAAACCCCGCGAGGACTCCCTTTACCGGCGGCCGGAGCCTGGGACCTCGTCCTCAAGTACAACTTCGCGGCCTCCAAGCCGCACCGCATCAGCGCAGCATCCTCCGGTCCCAGCTCAATCACCGCCGCGTTGTGCCGCGTGAGCGACCCGGACAGAGCCTCCACCGCCCTGAGGTAGGGCCCAGCCGGGGCCCCATCATAGGGCGCGATGTCGGAGAGCCGCACCCTCGCCATGGGGGCGGTCACAGCGGCCTCGGCACCAGGAGGATGGGGGAAGATGCGCCGCCGCGAGCGGGGGCGGCGGGGCGGCCCCACCGGCGGCATCGCGGCGGTGCGAGGCGGAGGACAGAGGGGCCAGAGACGGCAGCGCGGTCGGCGTGGCGGCCGGGGATCGCTTGACGGCGGAGGCGGACGAAGCAGGAGGAGGAGGAGGGGAGGGATTGTCAGGTCGCGAGGAGGCGGCGGGTGCAGAGGAAGCCTGCTGCTGCATCGCCGTCGGGACCGCTGATCATTCTGAAAGCAAAAGAAAAAAAAAATCGAGCTTTTTCTCGCCTCCTCGTTTTCCCGCGTCGGGGTTTTCAAGATGCCGCCATGAATGCGAAGTGATCCGAGCCGAGCGGAGGCTGCCGGTCTTCCTCTCGTTCCTAGTTCGCGAGCATCGCCGCTTCGGCGAAATGGGTTTCGGGTTCCGTCGTCGAGCGCGCGCTTCTCGTGCGGGAAGAATCTACCCGAAGCTACGGCGAGGGAGGGAGGAGGAGGAGGGAGACGGGAGCTTGGGATTTAGGGTTTAGCGGTGGAGCAGCATGGGAAGCTCCGTGGAGATGGCGGAGGTGGAAGGAGGAGAGTGGGGAGGGGGAGAGGAGTGCTGTGTTTTGTCTCCCTCTTGACTTCTTCTTCTTTTTTGTCCTCTCTCTCTCTCTCTCTCGTTCTCTCTTTTTTCAGGGAGGCTATGATTGATAAAAACTCCCCCGGGGATTTTCCTTTTCTTTTTCAAATTTGTCCTCTCAGAAACTTTGTTTTTCCTTTTTTGGTCAAACCTCTCGAAAACTTTGAAGGTGAGAATTCTTCTTTACATGTTAAAGGATGAAAATGGATTAATGATTAAAAGAAGAAAGATGAAAAGATATGACCGGCTTCCATGTCCTGGCTCATGTTATACAATCTCGAACGGGAGAAATTTTCCTTGCAAAAAAATAAAACGAGGCGAAAGATTGATTTACGGGATAAGAATATCTCACAATTAGTCTCATTTTATTAAAAAAAATATATTTGTAATCAAAAATTGTATCATAAATTATATATTATTTATTTAAAAATGGGAATTTAGAAAATATTTACTTTTTTATGTAATTTATTACATTTATTTATTATGATTGAGAGAAGAAAATTTGTTTTCTACAAGTTAGGCTATAGCTTAAAATTTGAGATGTTCTCACCTACGGCTCTCACTTTTACATGTGACACGAGCTTGAAAAGCTCCTTAAAGTAAACAATGTGAGATTATATTTTTTGTGAATTTCATCTTGGCTTTGTCCCGAGTTAACTAGTTTGTGAAGCTAGAGCAAGTTCAAGTTCACACATGTAACCCATTCTTAAATTCTCCAAATAGTCTCGTGTCTAGCATGATATTCTACAAGGCACCATTACCTCATAGTCACTACTCATTCTAAGTGATCTTGAGATGAGCAATTGATCTCAATTTATTAGTGTTTTTTATTTAAAAGATTCAAGAAGCACCCTATAATGAGGAATTAGTTGAAAAGGCTTTTTGAAAAACATCTGTTGTGTTAGTTTACTTAAACCATTTTTAAGTGTAAAGGATCATCTCAACGATTAGACAACAACCCATGTTTTGGCATTGATTTGTGTTAGGATTTATCTCACATTGGTTGTAAAAGGGGTAGGTGATGAGTTTATAACCATAAAAGAAAACCTCACCTCTTAAATTAACTTTTGAGTTGAGAGAGGCCTAACACCACCTAACAATTTGGTTGCGAGCTCATGGAAGCTCAGTCTTGCATTATCGTCTTTGATTGTCATTTATTGGTATGAGATGATATGATCAATATTACATCTTAATAACTGATCATTAATGATCAATCGTGATAGCCATCAATCACTTTTGCCACATTCAATCCAAATGGTTGGATGCCCAAATGGCTCGTTGAAAAACATGAAGTGGATATGAGGACCCGGTTTAAAGTAAAGTGACCTCATATGAAAGCTAGACAAAAGTTAATGTTTGGAAGAGGGATAAGCAGGAAGGAGCTATATGCCAAGGATGTGAAGCTGATGATTTGATTGAAAATGCGATGAAACTCTAGTTACTTGATTTGTAATTTCACAAACATTACGACCTTTATATGAAAGCAGGAATGCCGGGCCATCTCCTCGCCATAGAGCTGTGTTACTCGATTCGTAATTTCAAAATATTGCGTAGGCCGCCTCTCCTCTCCACGCCACCATGAGGATCGGACCATTCAGTGGACGACACGTGGAGCCACGTGTCGTGTTTGGGTCCCACTTTCCTTCTTTCCGTTCGAGACGTTTGCTGCGTCTTCTCTCTTCCTTTATTTCAAATTTCTCTCGCTCTCTCCTCCAAAGAACGATCAAAGCCGACTCTCTCTCTATCTCTCTCTCTCTCCAGCAAGTCTCCTCCGCCTCCGCCTCCCCCAGAGCCCCGCCGGTCGCGACTGCCGGGTCCCGAGCTCAGATCTGCGTCCGCCGTCGCCTCCCCCGAGAGTCCCACCGGTCGCAGCTACTGAGTTCCCGAGCCTCTCCGCCTTCGGTTTATCTTCACTGAGGTCGAATCTATAGTAAGTTTGATTTCTGTTTGTCACAATGAAAATGTCCTTTTTTTTAACTGTTCATCTCGCTACTGAGGCGTTCATCTTGTTGCTGAGGCGTTATGAATGGAATGGAGCAAAATATAATGGAGTTTCTGCAGCTTCAGCTACACTATCTTCACTAGGCTTGATGTGTCTGTATATTCTACCTTTTTTTTTCCGACATTCTGGTCGAAATCAGTACTCTGATTTAAAGTTGAGTGATGCTTTTCTTTTGATGTTTTTAAGCTGCTTGGTGGATCTGCAATAGGCCAATTCGTGAACCCAACAAGCTGTTTTCCTCCTTTGTTACTGGCAGGGACTGTTCTACCGGTCGCGGCGTCTCTGCTCGGGAATCCTTCGTCCATTGAGACGATTAGTTGAGCATCAACCGTCGGTAAGTTTACATTGTCCAATTTGTTATGAGTTCGTTTCTTTTGTTTATTTTCTCCATGATTAGACAGATTAATTTTGCAGCAGATGGCTTGTTTCATATGCTGATATTGTGGGTTCATACACTGGCTATGGTTCTGCCGTAGTCATTTGATAGGTCTTCTTCATTGCTGCAAGAGTTGCCGGCTAAGGCGGACGAACAATCTCATGCCGGACGTAAAACGTTGGCCCTTTCATTCCCGAGAAGGAGAAGCTTGTCATTCACCGTTGTGGAATACTCGGTAACAGGTACCTATCTTACAGTCTCCGAGACTCATGGCTCGTGCTTAGACCGATTAACCAGTTCATTGGATAAGGTTGGCCTAGTAGAGTAGGGATAATAAAACTTCCGATTGCATTTGGATCTTGAATAGCTAATACAATGGGAAGTACCCTTCTGGAGTCATATCAATTACTGTTGTTTTACGGCTCTTGACCTTTCAAGTCTTGGAAGACCGATGGTGGTTTGACTCTCGAACATTTTGTTCTGCCTAAGCAAGTTGATGATCTATACTTGTTATCTAACGAGATGCAAATTTTGGTTAAGAAATGGCCCAGAATAATGACACCGTCCAGGATGAGCAAATAATGTAGTTTCTGCTGCGAATTCTTAAGCTCGTGAAGGGTGTTTTTGAATTCCCGGCAGCATCCTTAAGATGCATTCTTCGACTCTTGCTTGGCTGTTGCTTGGCTCGTTTTACAATGTCCCATACTAATTGTGGTTTTTGTATGAAAGACGGGTGTCACTTAAGGATTTGCAATCGAATCTTCAAATAATTATGCATGTCATAATCGACTGTGAGGAACTTGATCTTCAAAAGAGATACTTGTTTTCTGCAATTTATTTCATATACCCTCTGCAAAGCTGACTAGTTTCTTCTAGTCAAAATCTGTTTATGATTAAGCAAGTCATAACCCACCATCCAAGATGTCTTGATTCGCAGATTAAGAAGCACTCGCCTCTGCCTTCGCCACATGAGCCTCATCAGTGGCATTGGACCTCGTTATTGCCAAGACTATTGCTTAATTTGATGTTTTAAAATCATCAAGTCAGTTAATTCACATGTGTGAGGTTATCCAATAGCTAAATCACAGGTAATCCTGAACTCATACTATTTAAAAGATATTCGCTCTGTCAAGAAATAGATGTGATGTTAATTTTCTTGTAAAAGTATTATGTTAAATATTTTTTGTTCCTTGCTTGCTGCATAAAAATGTCCATTTAGCACATGTAACCTTGATTTGAAAAAAAAAAATAGTTTACAATAGCAATGATTTTTGCAAGTGAACTTGAATATATCATAAATATGTTGCCATGTAATAGGCAAATGATTTGAATTGAGGAAGGCTAAGACTATAAAAAAACGACCAGGGAAAAATAACTCAATGAATTTTTGTGTGTAATTGTGAGGGGTATTTTGTTGACTCATCTAATCGAGAGAACTTGAAGTTAGATGTGGATGTCCTACTTTTATCAAATTTAAGGTTGAGAATGGCGCTTATGAAGTTATAGAGTATGGTCTCGACCATAATCATAGATTTTTATCGGAACATCAAAAGCACTTGATAAAATGTGAAAAAATGATTTTTGATGCTTGCAAGCGTGTTTTAGTTGATATGGTTAAAGCTAGCATTGAGGGTTATGGCATATAAGTTCTTGGCAAATAAAAGAGAAGGAAGCTAAAACTTGGCTTGTTAAAATTTTTTGCAAACTAAAAGATCAAACCATGTAAATGGGGGAGACTGTCAAAATCCTCTAAATCATTTTCATTGCATGTAAATGCAATATTTAATGTTTTTGTATGTCGTAGAAATAGATCAAGATAAGATTACAAATTTTTTTTTTTTTTTTTTGCAAACAAAAAAATCAAATCATGGAAGTAGGAGAGATTGCCAAAATCCTCTAAACCATTTTAATTACATGCAAATGCAATATTTAATGTTTTTGTTTATTGTAAAAATAGATCAAGATGAGATTGCAAATTTATTTACTTGGTTATTTGATGTGTTTTTAAAGTCTATGAGAAATAAGGCTTCAAAAATTATTTTCACCAATCAAGATCAAGTTATGGGAAATGTCTTTAGAAGAGTGTTTCTAAATACTCAACATCATTTATACACTTGGCACATTAAAGAAAGTGCCAATTAAAACATTGCATATTTTTACCACAGACTGGGATTTAAAGATAAATATTTATCAAAATTTATTTATAAATGCAAATCAAAGGATAAATTTGAATATACTTCAAGGAAGATGCAAGAGGAGTGGGGCATTGAAAATAATAATTGGGTAGAGAAGTTATATGACTTGAGATATAAATGGAGTTCCACTTTTAATCATAATATTTTTTCCTTAAAGGTTTAATGAAGACGTTTTTCAAAGTGCTTTAGAATGAATTTCAAATATCGCTTTCTATGGTTTGGTTTATGAAAATTTGCACGTATTGAATGGGAACATAAATCAACCCATATAAGGCTCGTTTGGAAGCACTTTAAAAAAAGTCTTCATTAAACCTTTTAAAAGTGGCACGAGTATATATTGAAGCGACATGCGTTAATATTCTGTCATTCAAAATTTGCAATTTGGGCTTCCCACGAGAATTATAATCATATTAACTTTCAATTTCTCTCATATGTTTCAGTTGTTCTTCATAATATTGGACAAATTCTATAATGGTTAACGTCTTAGTCAACATTTGTTAAAAGACATTATTAGTGCTTTTGCTCCATTGACTTGATCTTATACCACAAGAAAAAATGTCACGATGAAAAGCCGACTCCATTTATGTATCAAGGCATATAACTTCTAAAGCCAACTATCAGTCTCGGTACCTCACTCTTCTTTCATTCTTCTTCAAGTATATTCAAATTTATACTCTGATTTGCATTCATACATAAATTCTAAGAATATTTATCCTTAGCCCTAGCTTGTGGTGAATGTATATAATGTTTTGATTGGCATTTTTCTTAATGTTTTTATTGGCATTTGAGTATTTGGAAACATTATTCAACAATACCTCAAATAACTAGGTAAAAATATATATGCACTCTCATCCAAAAAAAAAAAACATACGGCCAAATAAAGTATTATTCCAATAGTGATTAATTCCAACAAAAGTGCAGATATCATGTTGTACTTGTTAGTATGATATGCAGTATAAAAAGCATCACATCATCAAAACAGTCGTAATCAAATTTAGATAAATTATCTTTCTTAAATAGATTTGTCAATATACTATCTTGATCTACTCTTACAACATAGAAAATATTACATTTACATGCAATGATTTAAAAGATTTTGACAATCTCTCATACTTATATGATTTGATCTTTCAGTCTGTAAAAGATTTTAACAATCGCCTAAGATGAAATCTAGTTTTGATTTTGTCATGATTTAAACCTTTGGGAGCCTGGAGATTACTTTTCCAGGAATAATTGAAGATTTGCCAGCTAGATTCAGAACTTCACAAATTATGATATTTCTTAGGCCAAGTGGAAATCTTCAAGGAACTTCACAGCAAGATGGACTACTCCAAAATGGAGATGTGTATAGGAGGGAAATGGAGATTAACAAAGTGTTCTTAACAAAGTGTTCTTGCTGAATGGTAAGAAAAGGATGCTAGTCAAAATGAGGCTGAACTTCTTTAGGAGTATGTATTGCAATTGGTGGCGCGGGGGAAGTAGATCGTAAATTTGCAATTATAGTGGGAGTTATAGAAATCAACAAAAATAAAACGGGGAACAATTAATGGAGGCAAAAAATTTACATGGTTCAGTCCAAATATTGGAATTTACGTTCACGGGAAGAGCCAATAAATAATCAACTATAAATAAGAGAATTACAAAGCTAAACACACTCATATACTCAAGTGTTTCCCAATTCTAGCATATACTCAATACCGATAGTGTTTAACAACTCAATTTGACGGACTTAGCTCACACACAATTCTCTCAAAGCTCTCACCTCTTAGACTCTTGAGCTCTCACTTCTTGATTGCTACATTACGGCCTTCAGCCTATCCTCTTTCTTCATTTACTAATAAAGGACGAACTTAGCCCACAATCGGCACTAATTTGTGCATGTGCATGCATTTAATGAAGTAATAAAATGGATGTTAGAATAAAACAATGAGAAATGTGCAAAAGTCAACACATTGGATGTTGGCCTTTGTCTTCAATGTCCAACATGTGCAACCTACAGCTAGAGCTAGATTCATTTAGCTCCGAACATGTGCTTTCTCATTCATTTCGACAAATTAGTTGTGCGTGCCGGTCGGGTATCGTATATAAGCTCAAAATCAAGACATAATTTAACAATATGTTGAATGAGGTTTTAATGGAGCGAATGAGAGAAAAAATGATTGGGTATTGCAAATGCAGAGCAGGGATTTATTAGAGGGAGTTGAGTGCTTGAAACATTGTCATCTTCACTTAGGTAGGTAACCTTGTAAAGATAATCGAGCTTAGACACATTAGATTTCCTGAAGGTAGAAAGATCTTAGGACAAATGCACATCTATTATAGTATGTTGTTGATCGGTCATGATGATGAAAAGCTCCTCCCACTAGTTATGGTACTTCATCAAAGAAGAATGATCTTAGCACGGTACCGATGGTAATATGACTATGATAACAAAAGGAATAGGCTCATCAACTAAGGTCAAAACAAATATGTTATCTCCAACTAACAGGCACCATAGGCCATCTCTTTTGAGGGTCTGCCTTTTAGTTTCTTGACATTTTACTCTTGAATTTGAACCTTTGTGTTTTAGATTTTCTTATCCACAAGGTGGCAAGTAGAGAGTATATTAAAAAATACCATCTTACCAAGCTAAAAACAAAGTTCTAATAAGGAAAAAACAATTCCAAGAAAAAAGAAAAGAGGTGCGGATACCTGGAGTGCCAAAACTTGGCATGGAGGGACACTTAAGTGCCAAAAGTTTAGAAAGTGACACTTAAGTGCCAAAATCACAACAAAATGGATCACTTAAGTGCTAATCTGGCCAAAATTCAGCCAAAATGCTGACGTGGCAATTTTCTCGCGAGGTAAGTGCAAAACGACATCGTTTTGTCTTTGACGTGATAAAAAATTAATATAAATATTAATTAAACTAGATTTATTTAAAACATTTAAAAATTAAAATACAAATATTTAATTAAAAAAAGGGGGAGAGGGAGAAGGCCGAGGGCCGAGCCCTCGCCGCCGCGCCGCTTCCTTGCCGCCACTAGGAAGGGGCGGTGAAGGAGGGGAGGGTCGGCCGGGGTCGCCAGCCCCCGGCCTCGTCGCCTCCTTGCCGTCGCCGGGAAGGGGCATCAACGAAGGGGGGAGGGTCGGCCGAGGGCCGGTGACCTCGCCCGACCGGCGGCGAGGGCCCGCGAGCCACGTAGACGAATCTGCTAAAAAACGACGTCGTTTTTGCTTTTTTTTTTTGTTGAGTTAACATTCCGGCGAGCCACGTAGACGAAAAAAATAATAAAAAATTGCCACGTAAGATTTTCGGTGGGGTTCGTCGGAGATGGCACTTAAGTGTCACACTTTTCAAAAAAAGAAATTTAGAAAGTGTCACTTTTGGCACTTGGGCTGTACTTTGCCCAAAAAGAAAAGTTGGGAAAGACTAGTTTGTCCCTTCCATACACAATACATCAACTTATATAAGCATGGACTTGTGTTTAAACAAACATCACGTGCCTTAAGTGAAAACACAAAGGCATCTAGAAGACAAGTCTCTCTAAAGATGC
Source organism: Eucalyptus curtisii (assembly GCA_017140595.1). Taxonomy (NCBI): domain Eukaryota; kingdom Viridiplantae; phylum Streptophyta; class Magnoliopsida; order Myrtales; family Myrtaceae; genus Eucalyptus; species Eucalyptus curtisii. Next base: position 7,173,710 of record CM029503.1, read on the forward strand.
TCGATGCATTACAAAATATGCTAGAGCAATACACACCAAGCAAACTTTAAAGTAACATAGTACGAATGATGCTAAAGCAGTATATACCAAGCACACTATCCTATTTTATTACCGAATCATTCTTTAATATTGTTTGCTAAACCGTCTGAACTATCTCCATCCTTTGCTTTGTGAAAAAGCACAAATAAGTCTGTCAGTCTCCCATTATGCAAAAACTTATTAGCAATAGGATCGTTAGCTTTTCCTTGGATTCCTAATGAAGATGGATCATCTGTTCTTCTTTTTATAGAGGGAGAGAACTGACTATTGAGATTGTGGCTAATGGAACTAGTTTTCAAATATGGTGGAAGCCAACTGAAAATCTATGTAGATGGACTCAAATGAATATGGGTCTTGAGCTAGTGGCCCACCCCATGGATCTTTAGTGGAGGGCTCGAGTGCTTGATGAATTTGGTGGCTTACCTTAGGAAATTTTGGATTAGTGGATTGCTAGATACCTTTTTCACCAAATCTGTGAAGGAATCACGCTGTTATGTTGGCATAAAACTTTATGAAGTTTCTCCTATTCTTGAGGAGTTGTCTAATTCTTGTTGGGAGAATTTTGAAAATGTCAGTCACACCTGTTCGAGGTTTGAACTATCACCGAAGTCTTATGAAGATCTCCGCTTGACCTAAGAAACATCCATGGTCTATGAAAGATTATTAAAGTGTGAAGTTCTGGATCTAGCCAGCAAATCCTCAATTGTTCCTAAAAAACTAATCTCCGGCTCCTAAATGTTTAAACTATACTAATCTGAGTCCATCTCTACAGATTTGCAGTTGACTTTCACCACCTTTGAAAATTGGTCCTATTGGCTACAACCCCAAAGAGACTAGTCATTTCCCTCTAAGAAAAGAAGAGCAAATGATTCATCTTCATCGAGAATCCAAGGAATTCTTGATGACCTTATTGTGGATAAACTCTTGTCACAATGGGAGATTGATAGCCCTATCATGCTTTTTTGCAAAGCAAAGGACGGAGACAGTTTAGACAGCTCAACATACAACATTAAAGAAGGATTCATCAATAAGATATAATCGTGTGCTTGGTTTATAGTGCTTCATCAACAGACAACACTCTAGATGAAGGAGCAAACTAGCATTTCCTAAATAAAATCACATTGTGATATCTCTAATAACTTTCTAAATCTCTTTTCTTTTTCCCCTAGAATGGTTTCTCCTGATTAGAAGTTTGTTGTTGGCTCAGTAAGATGGTATAGTTTTAGTATGCTCTTCACCTAAGTAGCACGAACACGTGACACGGACACGGACACACGACACGACACGTCAACACGTCATTTCTCAAAAATAGAGAATTCCAACACGTTGAGACACGTTATATATTAAATGAATATTTTTATTTTTAATTAATTTGATTCAAATTCATAAATAATTAATTAATTAAAAAAAGAGCTTACAATGAATTTACACTAATAATATTAATAAGTCAATTCATTCGAAATTCGAAAAACATATTCATAGTTAATGTATATCCATGTTTGGAAATGTGTTTTTAACTTTAACAAAAGTTATTGATGAAATTAATGATAATCAATTTATTTAAATAAATCCATGATCTTCTACAAATGACCAAAATTGACCATTATTCAAAATTCAGTACTTTTATTTTTCAAAATTATTTTTTAATGTCATTTATTCATCTTTCCGTTTAAAAAAAAAAAAAAGTCCCCATACCCCCACTCCCTACTTTCCCTCGTCGATTTCCCTCCCCCTCCCAAATTTATTACACTTTTTGTGACATCCCGATTTTCCAATTATGTTTTCAATAAAATGAGTCGGGCATTTCATCTACGTGCATATAGTTCTTTTCTCTGAATTGACCACTCATGAGAAGACTAGTCTATCAGGTGAAGCCGTTAAGGGATTCTAACGCATTAAACTCGAGAATTTGACTAGGAAACGACTTTTTGACCTAGCTAATTTGCAAAGGTCATTACGGTACAGTTAAAAATTGATAAGAGACCGAAGACAGGTCGACTCGACAAGGGCATGTGGTCGAGTGTGGGTGATTCCACAATATCGCACAATTCTTATCGATCGACACTACACCGATTTTTCTGTCGTTTTGGTACCATGTGTCCGTATTTGAAATCTTGAGATTCCCACGACAACCGAGAGTTGCCAATGTGTTGAAAATGTACATTGTGGCTTGAAAATGATCAACCACAGGTCAAATGCACGAAAATTTCTAAAAGTTACCATGTAGATTAGGACGCGCTAGGATTGCGCTAGAATGAAATTAACCGTGGAATTGAAACCAAATTTAGAAATTGGAAGTCATGTTGTGTCACGAATCATTTTAGGAACATTGACTCGTCTTCAGAAGATTTTTCTGCAAACCGAGTTTTTCGGCGAAAAATCAAAGTATGGTTATTTTGGTTCGGGAAAATTGGTAGCCCCCCTTTTGGTCGCGCTTTTGGGATCCAAGATAGTTCTATGGTCAAGGAAAAATGTGGATTTAAGTGTGGTTACATTGATGAATTTATGGACGTCAATTTGGCTCAATTAGAAAGGAATTGAAGAAAATTAAATGAATTTGATGTACAAATATTCAAAATTCGTAAGCCATGGGGGAAGAGGCATTTTGGACCTATTGGAAGATTGTCAAGGAAGATTTGAGGTGAGTGGATGGGGGCCAAGTTGGAGGGTGTTTTAACAAGTGTAAGAAGCCTATTGGCTCACTAAAGGGGCCCTCATATCAACTTCTTCTTCTTCCTCAAATCAAGGCTTTTCCTTGGGAGTTGGGGGGGAAAAGCTGTGCGGAACCAAAAGGGACCGGCCGCACCTCCTCGACCGGCCGCTCGCATGCCCACCGGAGCTCGGCCGCGGCGCCGCTTCTTCTTCACCCGCGTGCCTAACCAACTCGCGCTCTGCTCCACTGTTGCTCGTGCGACCTCGACTCTCCAGCACTGTCGTCCGTCGCTGCCCTTGGTCGCCAACCACCGTCAGAGCCTCCATCGTCGTTGTACGTCGCCGTCCAACACCGCCTTGAGCCGCCACCGTTGTCCGCCTCTCTTCTTTGCCGTTCCAACTTGGTTCTCCTTCGGTTTAGCCAGCAATTGGAAGCCGTGAACCAACAAGGTCGTGGAAGCTTCAAGACCCGTTTTAGGTGTCTTCCGGTCCTTGCTTGGTGCCGCCGCGTGGAGGTTTATCAACTGCCTCGCCGTTGTCTTCGCTGTTGACTCGTCAGAAAGTGATTCCGGTGAGTTTAGCCTCTAAACCTTGATTAAAAGGTTAATGATGCTTTAAGGATGCTTAGTTTAAGTTAAGTAAGTTTTGATGGTTAGATTAGTTTAGTTAAGTGTAGATTAGATTAAGGGGTGTGATTAATTTAATGTATGATTAATTAAGGTTAAGTAGATATTTAGATTAGTATAATCTTGATTTAACCTTAATTAATTATTTTTTATTATATAATTATTTCGAAATTATTTAATTATTTAATAATATTTTATATTATATAAAATTATTAAAATATTATTATTTAATTAATTTTCGAAATATATTTAATTATTTATTATTTTACCGAAATTTTTCCGGATCTTAAATTGTCAGAATTTCGCGCTGATTGCTGCTATGTATTTAGATTATGAATTTGATGGGTGGATATTGCAAATTGCGTATTGAATGTGAAAAATATAGATTTTATTCAGAAAATCCCAAGTGTTGGGTTTTGATACCAAAATTGGATTTTAAGAATTATATTAAATGATGGGGTTTGAAAAAGTAAGATATTAGTTTTCTGGTTCGAAATTAACGTGCCCTCACACACGTGAATAATTTCTTGAACATTTTTAATATGAAGAAAAGAGGCCGGGGATCACTATTTTAATGGAAGCCTTGAGTGAAATGCAAATTGTCCTGGGCAGAGTATGAATTTGTTGTGTGTTAATTAAGAGGGAATTGTCTTGAGTCGTTGAGCTGGACTCACCCCTATATGGGATGCCCCATATAACGGATGCGGGTTGTAATAGATTCTAGGCCCATGCTCCTTCGGGAACGCCTTCGACGTAATGACGAAGCCGTGCTCCAAGGTGGGGAGACGATGCCTGGCTAAACGCCAGCAGATAGCTGAACTGCGAGTAGGCTATGTTCATGAGTGGTAGTGAATGAAAATTAGAATGCATGCTGAGTGTTGTGGACGTGCCAGATTATGGGACGGAATTGTGTGGCATGATTATGTGACGTGGCATAACGATTTGGTCTTATAATTAGGACCCTTGTGGTGGTTAATTATGTGAAAGTGATTGCGCTCCAGTTGTTTAAGTTGTTATTACTACCTGTGATTGAGTGATATGAAATGTACTAACTTGCATGAATGAAAGAATGTGAGATAAGTCTTCTGTGTAGTGTGCCTAGGCCACCCTTTGGTGTATTTTCTTTATAATATAGGTTTAGGGGGTGAACTTGCTGAGACAATGTCTCACCCCGTTGTGGGCCAAATATTTTCAGGATCGTAAATGGCGATACCCCCGGAGCGATATGATATTCTCGTGCAGATTACCGAGCATGTGCATAGTTTTCCCGATCCTGGAAGTCATTGGATCTACGAGCTTGCTAGGACCACAGTCTGGATCGAGGAGGCCGTGTTTGTCAGGGTGCCTCATCGATATAGAGCGTGGTTCCGCTTTGGAGTCAATGGTTTCAAGGTTGGTCCTCTTAGTGGTTTTGACATTTCACCTACTGTGATGGAGGCCATCCTAGGTGAGGGCGTAGCTGACCCTCCCGGTGGTAGGGTGGAGGACCCGTTGTCTTCGGAGGTTGATCAGTCAGAAATGGGATCGACGAATGAGTCCGACTAATGGTCATAGGACTGTTCTTTCTTTTTGGTGGATCGATCTTTTTGTAGACTGACCCTTTTTGGTGTATATAAACTCTGGCTGAAAAGAAGGAGAACCAAGTTGGAACGGTGAATAAGAGAGGCGGACATCGGCGGCGGCTCGAGGCGGTGCTGGATGGCGACGTACGGCGACGATGGAGGCTCCGACGGTGGCTGGCGACCAAGGGCGCGCGACGGATGGCGGTCTTTGGAGAGTCGAGGTCGCACGAGCAACGGCGGAGAGCGCGCGAGCCGGTCGTGCACGCAGCGAAGAAGAAGCAGCACCGGCGGCGAGCTCCGGTGGGCGTGTGAGCGGCCAGTCAAGAAAGGAGGAGGTGCGGTCGGTCCCTTCTGGTTTCGCACAGCTTCCCCCCCCCCTCGGCTGGTCAGGCGCGCGGGCGAAGAAGAAGCGGCACAGGCGGCGAGCTCCGGTGGGCGTGCGAGCGGCCAGTCAAGAAAGGAGGAGGTGCGGCCGGTCCCTTCGGTTTCGGGTTTCCCCTCGGCCGGTCGCGCGCGGGCGAAGAAGAAGCAACCGGCGGCGAGCTCCGGTGGGCGTGCGAGCGGCCCCGAGAAAGGAGGAGGTGCGGCCGGTCCCTTCCGCACAACTCTCCCCCCCCCCCAAATTTCCAAGGAAAAGCCTTGATTTGAGGAAGAAGAAGAAGTTGATGTGAAGGCCCCTTTTGGCGAGCCAATGGGCTTCTTACATTTGTCAAAACTCCCTCCAACTTGGCCCCATCATTACCTCACATGACATCACCATCCACTCACCTCAAATCTTCCTTGACAATCTTCCAATAGGTCCAAAATGGCTCTTCCCCCATGGCATACGAATTTTGAATATTTGTACATCAAATTCATTCAATTTTCTTCAATTCCTTCTAATTGAGCCAAATTGAAGTCCATAAATTCATCAAATGTAACCACACTTAAATCCACATTTTTCCTTGACTATAGAACTATCTTGGATCCCAAAAGCGCGACCAAAAGCGGGCCTACCAATTTTCCCAAACCAAAATAACCATACTTTGATTTTTCGCCGAAAAACTCGGTTTGCAGAAAAATCTTCTGAAGATGAGTCAACGTTCCTAAAATGATTCGTGACACAACATGACTTCCAATTTCTGAATTCGGTTTCAATTCCACGGTAAATCTACCAAGTAACTTTTAGAAATTTTCGTGCATTTGACCTGTAGTTGATCATTTTCAAGGCACAATGTACATCTTCGACACATTGACGACTCTCGGTTGTCGTAGGAATCTCAAGATTTCAAATAATGACATAGGGTACCAAAACGACAGAAAAATCGATCTAGTGCTGATCGACAAGAATTGTGCGATCTTGTGGAATCACCCACACTCGACCACATGCTATTGTCAAGTTGACCTGTCTCCGGTCTCTAATCGATTTTTAACTGTGTCGTAATGACCCTTGCAGATTAGCTCGGTTGAAAAGTCGTTTTCTGGTCAAATTCTCGAGTTTAATGCGTTAGATTCCCTTAACGGCTTCACCTGATAGACTAGTCTTCTCGTGAGTGGCCAACTCAGAGAAAAGAACTATATGCGCGTAGATGAAATGCCCGACTCATTTTACTGAAAATAGAATTAGAAAATCGGGATGTCACACTTTTATTTCCCTCCCCTTATTTCCCTCCCCCACCATTTGACGGTGACAAATAAGCTGGCACTTCCCCTCCCCCCAAAATTAAAACTCACCCCATCGATTTCCTTTTTTATTTGCATTTTGTGAGTTTTCTTATAAAAAAACCCTAGCTAAACCTCCTTTTCCTCTTCCTCCTCGCCGCTCACCGCACGACTCCCTTCCCTCTCCTCTTCCTCTCAATCCTTCTCCTCCTCCTCCTCGCCGCACGACCCCTTTCCTCTCCTCTTCCTCTTGATCCTTCTCCTCCTCCTCGTTGCACGACCGCCTTCCTCTCCTCTTCCATCTCTCGCCGTCGCTTGCAACCTCGTCGCGGGCTCGCCGTTGCTCGTAGCTCGTCTCTGCTCCCTCGCCCTCGCCTCTCGTTATCGCTCGTAGCCTCATTGCTGGCTCGCCGTCACTCGCGGCTCGTCTCTACTCCCTCGCCCTCGCCTCCACCCTCCATCTTCTGGACACGCTTGTCAAAACGTGTTTGACCACGTGTCGGAAAATCCAACATGCGTTGACCGCATGTCCGAGCGTGTCGAACACGTCGACACGCTCCGACACGTGTCGAACACGATACGAAAGCACGGGCAACGTTTCCGTGCTTCATCGCTCTTCACTTGCCAACTTGTGGAACTCGTGGATTAGAAAATTTGAAACTCAAAAGTCCTAATTCAAGCATAAAAGGTCAGTAAAATAAGAGGCAATCCCCTAAAGAAATCGCCAATGGTGCCTATTTATTTAGGAATAACATACCAATTTCTTAGCTCTTGAGCCTATTCCTTATTTCCCCAATATCAGCTTTCGCCATGCCAACTAAACACTCTTGCAAATATGAGAAATCATTCTTCCATCAAGTGCTTCTGATTTATTGGTAAAAATTTATTATTATACTCGGGAATATACTTTATGACTTATGAAACTCATTCTCAACCTTGATATAGCTAGTATAAACACCTAGATGGGGGTGAATAGGTGTAAAAATAATTTATCGAGATACGAAAGCAATACTAGGCAGACAATAGAAAGGAAGTTCTCTAAAACAGATTATGATCAAAGTAAACAGAGAGTAGGGAAGAGAAAATTGAACACAAGGTTTATAGTGGTTCGGCTTATTCCAAGCCTACGTCCACTCTTTTCGCACCGATTTCACCGGCTAGATTTCACTATGAACAAAAGAGATATTACAGCAATGCTTTCCCTTGATTCCACAAAGTGTAGATATTCTACCACACTTCCTCAAGGTATCTCAAAATATAGACTCTCTTTTGCGTACAAGATTTCGCTCAAGAAATGAATTGACTAAGAATAAGGAGCTTCGACTTTGGAATTCTTCTATCGTGCACCACCTCGAACAACTGAACGTCTTCCTTATATACTCCTTTATGCCATCATACCCGTTGGCACTTACCAAAGGAATTCTTCCAATCTTCCCGTTGACAATCAATTAAGAAGATCATTCGAGCCATTAAAGGAACATGTCGATAGCCCATCAATCCCGCCGCCCATACAATCGTGATCTCGGTTTCCATAAGTAGAACCTTCCAAGTATACTTTGCCAATCATCGGATCTTTAATCAATCTTGATTTGAATAAAGGAATCCGTTATGTCATATCCACCAAGAGATCTTCGTCGTCGATAAGATCAAATCCTTAACGAAACACACAAATCCTGGATAGACCTTCTTCGACAAACTACAAACTGCCAATGAGAATAGACTTTGAGTCTTGAGTCCGCGGTCCATAGGTCTTTAGACTTTAAAGTCTCGCAAATCTTCGACTAGATCGATGGAAACGTTTTGTCAGCTTCAAAATATTCCAGAAAGATTTCTTCAACAAACCTCAAATATGATAAAGGCATGATGATCTTGTCCTCCAAGTCTTTCATATTTTTTCTTGTTCAAATGAGTTTATAGAATATCCTTTCCAATTTACAACACAAGTCCATAGAGTTATTCTCTTTTGTCGGTTAATTTCCTAAAAATCTCAAATCGGTATACTTATGACAAATATACCTCAAATTGATGTACATGTGACAAATTTATCCAAAAAGACCACAAAAAACCCCAAATTGGTACACTTATGACAAATTTACTCCAAACTAATTTGTTTAACCTCTTAAAATCCTCTATTAAATTAGATTAATACTACAAAAATGGTACAATTGTGACATCAGTCAATTGTTATGTGTCATCTAATTTAGTAATTTAATAGTAAAATTTGAACGGAAATTAACATAAGCTAAATTTATCACAAATTTACCAATTTTGATAAATTTATCAAATGTGTATCAATTTGAAGTTTTTTATGGTTAAAAAATTAGTTTGAAGTAAATTTGTCACAGGTGTACTAGTTTAAGATTTTTCAGGGTATTAACACTTTTTAAAATCTTAGCTTTCCTCACTCTAAATCCTTTGTCTATTGCATGGCCATGTATTTATGATATGCTTCAAGTTTACTTACAAAAACCATTTCTATTGTAAACTCAAAATCTTTTTTCAAATCACGAGTTATATGTGCTAAATGAGTAGTTTCGTGCTGTAGGCAAAAAACACGATATATTTAATATAATACTTCTACAAAAAAATAACTTCATACCCATTTTTGAGAAAACAAGTATCTTTCACATTATATGATTTTGGTATCTTTGATTCAATCATCAGTTAACCTTATATGTGCGAGTTAACTAACTGATGACTTTAAAGCAGAGACAAGCAACGATCTCGAAAAGGCTCAAAATCAATGTCGCGGATAAAGATCCAGAGGCATGGGCGGAGGCATGTGCCTTCTTAATTTGCAAATCAAGACATCATGGATAATGGGTTGTAAGCTGCTTAATCATAATAAGATTTTGACCAGGAGTATTTGGTCAACTTTGACAGAGGGTATACAGAATAAATTACAGAAAACAAGAATCTCAAGATTAAATTTCTCATAGTCTATTATGACTTGCTTAATTATTTGAAAATCAGATTGCAAATCCTCAAGCGGCACTCGTTCTTCAAATAAAAGCCACAATCAATATGTAAATGCTTAAAGTGAATATGGGACATACTCAAGCTTCGCTGAATCGCGAACAAGACGCTACAGTTTGGCAACCGACTTCACCTTCTTCATCGTGGTGGTGGTGGACTGGTGGTCATCATTAGCTTCTCTCTCTTACGTATAGTGCAGAAGGACACGTGGACGGTGAATTCTTCCTACGAATGTGATATATCATTACTAGCAAAATCTTGTGTACTGTGATTTGATGCCTTTTAAGGCATTATTTTTCTCGATCATATGATCCTATGCTTTTGTAGAAAGAAAATATTAATGGGTGAACTATTTAGGGCTATTTTTGTGCAAAAAGAAAGGATTTGAGATTTACAATATTTTAGTGGACAATTCATGTTTAAAATTAAGGGAATTACACAAAATTCGCCATAAATGTTAGCGGTGGTGCACCTTTATCCCCAAACTTTCAATTGGTACATAATTCTCCCTTGATATTTCATTTTATTACAATGGTTAAACCTTTTTTTTCTATTAGCATATGCAATAACTTGACTTTTAAGGGGTGAAAGTGAATTTCAATTTCATTTTTAGAAGAAATCTCTGATTTCCTATTGAATATAATTAAAAAAAGTGAAAAATAGTAAAAGAATGAGAAAAATAAATGTACCAATGCTAGTATAAAAAGAGAAATATGAATTATGATAATAAAAACATGAATTGTTGAAATATTAGTGGCTTTGCTTTTTTCTCTTTTACTGTATACTTTTCATGGCTCGATATTGATAATGATAATACATATATTAATTGTTAACATATGATAAATATAGTAATCAAACTAAAGATATATCGATAAATAGGAACACAATTAAGCAAATGTCTCAATAGCACAAACATCAAACTATAAAAATTGGATCCTCAATATGCATTATCAAATGGTTAATTAATGAAACAAGTGATTGATCAATAAAAAAAAATTAAAAACTTTACCTTCCGGCTAATCGGTTCCTTTTATGAGTTGATAACATTATTCTTTACAATTTTCTTAGATAATTTTATCAACCGATCATTGTTTAATTCATTAAGCTTGTAAATTTACATCATGAATAACCACCAATTTTTGTAATCTAAACTTTTTGTTATTGAAACCCTTTCCCTTTTTATCTAACTAACGTTTATGTTTTCTCTTAGAAAATCTTAATTAGCTATATTGAAAAGGTCTTTGTCAAGTTTTAACAATTATCATTACTGTTATTATTATTGTTGTCGTTATCATTCTTCTTCTTCTTGTTCATTCTCTTACTAGTAGTAATTATTATTGTTGTTAATATTATTTTGTCTCATATATATATAGTGTTTTCTTTCATTTTTTACGGCAGTTAAGGACAAAAAAGAGAGACTTCCTTTATTAAAAAAAGAAAAAGGAAAAAGACAAACATAGATTTTCATCCCTCAAAAAAAGTCACGTGCATTGCAACTGAGGTTTCAACGGTTATAACAAAACAAAAGGTGGGGATATCGGGCAACGGTTGAGAGCTCCGGAGGGGAAATGTGTATTTTCCCCAAAGTTGAGGGGTCTAGATATGATTTTCGCTTAAAATCACATCCAAAAATACAAAAAAAAATTTTAAAAAAATGACGTCATTTTTCCCTCTATAAATGCCTTTGTCAGCGTGATCAGATTAACAGAGTTTCAGAGTCAAACTTCCTCTCCGTTCTTCATCATCATCATCATCTTCTTCTTCCTTCAGTTCAGTTCAGTTCAGTTCAGTTCGATTGAAAGATGATCGCGTCGGTCGCTCCTCCTCGCTCCCAATGCCTCGGCCCCTCCTCCTCCTCCTCCTCCGTTGCCGCCGCGGACGCGAAGAGACGACTCCCGAGCACGCGAGCTTCGCTGTATCGCGATCGGCATGCTCCTCAACATCGGCCGCGGTCGGCTTCATCGGCTTCCCCGCCCTCGCCGGCGGCGGCGTCGTCTTCTCTCTCTTACGGTCGGCGCCCGCGGAGGCGGCCTCAGAACGTGGACGGCGACTTCTTCGTAGGTAAGATTTCCCTCACTCGAGTCCCGCGCGCTGTGATGTCTCATGGTCCGGTGATCGCCAAACGATGTGTGCTCTTCGTCGACTTGATCCGTGATTCGTGGAGCAAGCCAATAGCATTTGCATCGCGCGGTCTTTCTGATTCTCTATTTGATTTCTTCTCTGATCGTGTTTGCAGATACCACGTGCATAGATTGCGATACTTGCCGCTGGATGGCTCCGGTAATCAGTTGAACTTGTTATCTGATGTTTTGTGCTTGCTTCTGCTTAGAGAATTAGAAATACAGTGGTCTGCTTAGTCCTGTTATGGAAAGACTTCGGGACTTGCCAAATTTGGTTTTTAATCAAACTTTGAGTAGGTCTGAAAAATTTATTGAGTCTGGAGGTACGTCATTATGATAGCTGCAGATTAGCTGAAGCAACTGGGGAGTGTTTGGCCATTGAATTTTCAGGATTTCCACTCCTGTTTACATGTGGTAATACAGATGAACCAGTATATATATGTTTCCAATCTTAGAAAAATTCTCATTATCTTGTGCAAAGCATGATTCTGCAAATAGGAAAATGGAACTGAAGATCGTTTTCATTAAGTGGAATTGAAAATATCTTCTCAAACCAAACCTGGCCTATCTTTTCTTCCCTGCACTTCAGATATTTAGCTTGTTCTGCTTATTTCAATCATATTTCTCTGTTGTACGGTTAATGTCTTATCTTCATCCATGCACTTATAGGCACTGTTCCACTTACAAATTGTCTTTTTGTGTACGTTCAGCAAATTTTTACGAGGGTTGATGAGATGTCGGCTGTTTTCAAACAGCCAGTCAATGAGGAACGGCTAAAGGCTCTACAGGTGCATTGCCATATTTCCTTATCCACTTTTTTGGTAGTTTCATTTTATCAAAATTTCTGGCTTTGTGTAGAACCCATATAATGGAGGTAAAATATGATAAATAGCGTGAGCATGTACTCCATGTACATCAGCGCATGGGTGCCAATTGGAAGGGGGTTTTCTGAATATCAGTAAACATTGCTGTTGATGAAAGGGGAAATACGTACCTTGAGAACTAGGAGAGTTGAACGTGGACACCTCTTTGATGATCTTGATAATTTTAGTTTTGTGGGCAATAAGTTGAGGTTTGGAATTGAGAAACGAAATATCAATCTGTATTGGCGAAAGTGAGATAGTGAACTTGGGGAATGCTTCAAAACCGTTGCTTTTGCTTTATGAAAGATGGTCATGGGTGTCAACCATTCTCTTCTGTAGCATGCTCTGCATTCGTTTTGGGCATTGAAACTATTCTGTGTGTTCTGAGATAGTTTCCCTTTCCAATAGATGGTTGAGTTCCTTTTCTCAGTATGTCACAAACCATACATGACTTTGCCCATGCTGAATGTTTTTGATTTTAGACTAATTCTTGGTAATCTGATATGACTTTCGGCTTGTGTGATCCATGTGTAGGCCTTAATTTCATGTCCCACAGGTTCAATTCACACAGAGAAGCCAGCTCCTGATGTCTTAGCAGCCCATGAAACTTTTCCGATCCCTATCGATGAGCAAAAGCTGCCGGTACTTTTTATCTCATTTACCTTGATGATTGGTCACATGCTCACTAAATCTTATGATTGATTGATGACTCTACCTTGTTTTGCATATTGTCCTTGTAGCCATGATTCTCCTTGTAGAAAGATGCGGAAAGACAATAAAAGAGACTCTTGTACTTAATATTCCTGTTTGAAATGAGCTAGTAAATAAAATGCATTTGTCAAATTTGCCAATTGCTCTAAAAACTTAACCTGATGATAGGTGTGGTTTATGCTCGCCTTATGTGGCCGTTCTTAGGCTTAAGACTAAAGCGTACAAGTATACAATAGAAGAGGTAAGGTGTCTGAATAAATTTAAATTCAAGGCCTCATGCTGTGAAACCATACAAAATTTTGAGGGATTATCGCTAACTATTCTAAATACTTGAGCAGATAGATGAAGGTGTGATTTAACATTTGAATCTCTAACAACATTGATACTATCTGTGGTGAAAAGCTATGTGTCCTACTAATGGTAAAAGATTCATTGAAGTTCATCTACCACTGAGTGCTTGTTTGTGTAGGCTTGAATTCCCTTTTATCTTCTTTTGGGAGCAAGGACGATGCCATTTATTTCTGCATAATCGCTGTTGCATACATGGTCCTCCTAGTTGCTTCTTTATGGCTTATGAAATTTCCAGTTGAAGCATGAATTAAGGTTGTTTTGAAAGTTACAACTTACAAAGGTCATGTCCAACCTCAATGAAAAGAAACCTGATACATTCTGAGCTATGTAAATTTGTGCATGATCATGTTCACTTGTCCGGTGAATGACATAGCATAGTAAGGCACTTGTAGCTTTTAATTTCTGTTCTATAATGGGGAACGATTAGTCTTCATAAGCTGAGAAGGTTTGTAGAACTTTTTTGGGCTATGTATGGTTGTTCTCTAGATACATGACTTGGTCTTAGCTGCAACCTCCGTCCAAATTTTGCTAATGTGTCATTCATTGAAATACTTTCAGGGAGTGTATCACTGCGGGTATCATTCAGAGAAATCTTATGGAGCTTCGTCATATTTGATTGTCCGTGCTGAAGGAAACATTCTTGTAGATAGGTATTGTATGCTTGAGATGAATCACGGAATTGTTACTTTTGGTCTCACTACTCTAGAAGAGTTTAATGAGAAAATTTGGTCAAGCTATTAATGCACTATGCAGCCTCTCCCTTTTCACTTCATTCTGATGTCTCTTTTTTAGTGAACTTCCATTACTCTTTCGTCCTGTTACTGTAGCCCCAGGTATACCAAGAGACTTGCACATAAGATTGAGATGCTTGGTGGTGCACAATTAATGTTTCTAACTCACAAGTACGATGACTACTCCTGAAAATATATATTATGTGATCTTTATTCTTCAGGACCCAAACCTGAGTTATTCTGGTTTTGGTGACTAGGGATGATGTCGCAGATCACAAGAAGTGGAGAGAGCAGTTAGGTTGTGACAGGATTTTGCACTCTGAGGAAGTAATCATCACTTTTCTTCTGCCTAATTCTGGGATGTAAACATGTTTTTGTTCTCTTGGTTCCTATAGTTTGTTTCTTAATGAGGTTACGTATGAGATGTTGAACTTCAATTGTTAAGTAGTTGAGAAAAGAAGCATGCTCTATGATGGACAAATGTGGGAATAAGATGACATATCGAATTTACCTTTGCTGGACATATGGAAGAGTCGGATAAAATATTTGTTGGAATGAGTCATAAATATTACTACACTCCTCATAAAGGCCAAAATTCTTTTTAGTTTTAAAACCTATTTGCTATATTTAATTTTGCGAGAGTTTTGATTTAGAATTGGATTCAACTAATATCTTTAAGGCAATGGGATGCTTCAATGAATGTCATGGCATCATGTAATTCTGATTGTAAATGATACCTATGCACCTTAGCTGGAGCATGTGGAATGACGAGATTAATGGCAAGTGCGGTGAAACTAGTAATAAATAGAGCGATATAGCTAATATGGTTTTGTTTATATAAGATTGGTGACAAAGTTTGATCATCATGATCTTTACAGCTGGAAGATTCAACTGCTGAGATAGAGATAAAATTAGAAGGGAGGGGGCCCTGGAATCTTGGGCAGGACGTAGAGCTTATTCACACCCCAGGACACACGGAAGTAGGTTGCTTGGTCTAATGCTAGTATTCTTCGTTTGCACGTATATATATGTTTTATGGTGTGGAACCTTGCACATTTTTATTGCATCAAGAACTTGAGGACCCAAAGTGTATGAAAGATTGATCCACGTTGAAGTTCTAAGAATTATGATGGAGGTCACCATTTTTACAGGGATCGGTTTGCTTGCTGTACAAACCGCTGGAAGTAATATTCACAGGAGATCATTTAATGATGACACCGACTGGAATAAGCATAATGGAACAGTACAACAAATGTTCAGGTAAGCACTAATTGAAGTGTGGTCCATGTCCAGGCCTGCATTCTTAATTACCTTCTTTGGTACTTCTGGTTCTTGGTGGCTCTTTTGCTCATTGATTATTGATACCTATATAATTTACTTGTAGGGATGTCAGGATGCATATATTGCTAATATAGAGGGATTTTATCACTATGTATCTTGCTCACATCTTATGAGGTTTAGAAGTACCTTGCAATCCGCCTGAAGTTGTTGCCTTCTATTTATTGTGCAACCACATTTTACCATTTCTTGGTGGGACTTGGTCCAGTAACCGTGTCTTTGTGCTTCATAGGAGAATAGAATTTGCACCTTTCTATGACTATCTCTATCTATAGTGACTTTGTGTTCTCGGTATATCATTGAGAGAGGAAGGGGGTTAGATAAAATTGGGGAGATTCCCATTTCTTGGAGACTCTTGGACAGACGTGTGGGGGTGCTAGCTTGTTACCCGAAGTAGCAGCAACTTTTTTCCACCAACCAAGAGAAATGGCAGCTACATTAGTGGTGACGTTCTATAACAATTTTGTAACAATTGCAAATAACAGATGCTTAACTTAAAAGATGGCTCATTTGAAAGAGAGGCAACTTATCGTCAAATTCCTGCTTGTGTCCTCAAGTGCTTGCAGTGTGTGTTTCTTGCTAATTTCACAAGTTTCTTTTGCAGTTACTGCACAATTAAATAGCGTTGAGAAGTTGGTTGACTTGGACTTCAGGTGGATAGTACCAGGTTGGTATATTTCCTCACTATTTCCCTTATGATGTTTAGAAATTGCTATACCGAAGTTATGGTATTTGATGACTCCTACTGGCAGCTAAATGATTGGTTCAGAATCCACATGCTTTAAGCATAGAGAAGTTTAAAAAAATGCGTGCGCAATTCGAAGTACACTGACCAAAATGAAAACTCACCTAGAATACAGGGATTGATAGTATACATCTACATCTTTTCTTGTCTAAGCACTAGGAAAGAAACAAGGTTTGACTATTTAGGTCCTGCATGGTAACTTGCCTATCTTTTGGTCTTTTGTTACTTGGAACAAAAAAAAAGAACATTAATCTATTTGGTAATATCAACTAATATTTTTATTCCCCGGAATAAAAATGTAGTCAGGAAATAGATTTGGAACAAAAATAAAAAGCAAAAATTCTCAGGAATAATTTTTAGAAATAAGTCATTTTCTTTTTTTTTTTCTTCTTCTTCCTCATTGTTTGCCCCCCCCCAACCGCACGACACCATCTGCCTTTGCCGGTCACTAGTCGTCAACTGCCATCGCCCACCGTTACAAAAAATTATTAAAAAATTAAAAGAAGTTTTACGTTATAAAAAAAAATTGTGGATCATACTAAATGCATTATTATTCTTTTTCTATTCCAAGAATATAAATTTTATATAGTTGTCAAACATGTTCTTTTACTCAGAAATTATTTCAAGGAATAGAAATAGAAAGTGACTATTTTTTAAAAGAACTTATTCCTTGAAATAGAAATATTACCAAACGCGCCCTAGATACGAACCGGTAATAATGACAGGTGGTTAAAAAATTTTGGAGGCTCTGTTCCAATTTGATTTTCAGTTTGACTTCAACTTGCAGGTCACGGTAGGAGGATTGAATTCAAAAGCTCCCTCGAGAAAGATCTGGTTCTGAAAGAATTTGTGCAGCAAAAGTCAAGTCAATCTGCTTATATCTAAGCGAGAGTTTCAATGTGGTGGGTATGCCCATGGAGATTTTCAACTCGTGAAGCGATGACACTGTCAGGAATGCGTTAACATAGTTTGTGACTAGGAATTTGTTTGTTTGTATATTAGAGCCGAATGCAGAAGTTGGAATTTAGTTCCCTTGCATGTATTCATGATAATAACATTTAACTCGTAGAATGTTCCACAATTGCTCGGGAGAGTTTCTGTTCTATCTGATGACACTTTAATTTTGGCCCCTTCAACATTCTTTTCGCTCATCTAAAGTTCGGTTAGGTGGCATTAGCCTGACATTAAGCCCGAAAGGAGCTGTGTGAGATTTTTACCATATCTGGATGAAAATCGTAGTCAGAAAACAAAGTTATAGAGAACGATCCCACTCTTTTGACAGCTTAACTCGTTGATGTTATGATCTTCTGTTGATTTTACAAATTAACAATAACCTGCAAATAAAATGAGATGTCCAACTCAGCAACTGATTTATGATTCTATAAGCTTGATGGCTTGATGGGACTCTGCGCTATACGAAACGTACCTGATCCTGCCAAGTTCGTTCCTGAATGTAGTCATCCCAGCCTCTCAATTGTTCTACCATTGCCCTAAATGATACCTCCTTACATTTGGCCTGGCTGTAATGTACTCGGTTTTCATGGACCGCAAAATTCTCCTGCATCTAACCTCTACATTGGGCATATAGACATGGCTTCTCAAGTTTTTGTTATCAACAAATTTGAAGAAGAAACCTCCGAAAAACGAGATGGGCTTCCCATGCCAAATCGCTTTTTTTGGCCTTAAATTTTCACATGATGTCGAACATCAGCAAAATGAGCTGTTCTGGCAGCAATAACAGACTCGTTCCTTCCCAGGCTTGTCTAGTTTCTACATACGTACAAATCTTCCCGGAATATAAATTGAGAGGGCAAACCAGCGGCTGTGTGTCAAAAAAGTGCCCATCTCTATATGGCATGTGAAGCTAACACCAGAAAATAACAATCACTCGCAAAAAAGGACATCATTCCAAGCCCATCTCCCTTTCATAATTGCCAGTCTATGGGAGCGACTCCCATGTTCTCCAGAATCTGGTTTGTGCGAGAAAAATGCCTGTGCGATTTGTAAAATCCGGTTATATTATCTCAAGTAACATTTGACTGCTTGAAAATTGTATCTAAAGGAAGAAAAGGACTTGAAGACATGCCGCATCACACTGAAGCCACTTCAACAGCTTTCAACTTATTCAAAGAGATTGCACTGTTATCATTTAGTGTACAGGTCTGGTCTTCGAATGCATACAGGCAGACATCCTTTACCTCAGCGCTAAACATTACTCTAATAACATGAAGATTTATGAGATTTGCACAAATCCATGGCATCTACATGCATGGAATCAGCCCCAGCAAGCTTTACTCATAATATGCATGGTTCCCTTGACATTTAGAGGCACAAATTTAGTTCTAAAACATGAACAACTCCAGTGAAAGTCACTGGATGTCAAACCTGACTAGAAGTGAGATGGTTTTCTATGACCCTCTAAAGCCATCACCGACACACTACATGGTCATCGAGCAATGCACGTGAATATTAGTCGTCTTGTAACAAGATTCGATATGGAAACATGCCGATCTCCTTTTGGAATATCAATAGCGTATCATCTCAGGGTATTAAGCATGTAGCAAGATGCGTTGAACTTAAAATGTTTGGACCAATAACTAATAATTATGCATGGCCCACCATGTCCCATGAAACGATTCTAGATAAAAATTAAGATCTAATAACTATAGGGAAAAGCAAAAATTACCTGCAGCCAAAAAAGCCTCGGTTTGCAGACAAACCAGAAGGATGTGCTGCTTTCAGTATGTGATGTTTTGTCTCATCAATCAACCTGTGTTTCAACTGTCATTAGCAAAAAGAAAAGAAAACAATGTCTTCCAATACTCAATAGATTTGCCCCTTTTTTCAATTGCATTCTTACTGAAAATTCACTTTACCATAATGCTATGGCCTAACACTTAGGTCATTGTAAAGTTTAATATATTATTATCTCTGATTATCTAACTACTACATGAAGAAGAGGGGTGTAGCTCATGACTGTGTGTTGGATCACATAAGGAGCCTCTTCAAATACAATTCCTTAACATGACATGGAACAATGACACGATCCAGATAGAAACTTGCATATGTGAGTGCCATGAGCATATCTAAACAAATTTAACAGGAACTAAAATGTCATCAGAATTAATGAATTCCTTATGTACCAAAGTGAGACGAGCTATGACCAATTTGGTAATCCTGACACTTAGAAGCTACATTAGAGCTACATTGGACGTAACTAATTAAAATTTTAGCTTTGTTGCTCCCGATGAAGCTACTTAAGCAATTCCCCTCTTCATCACCCCTCATGACATATTGAGATTGATTTTCTTCAAAATGTTCAATTTTGTGGACCTCCAAAAAGTCAAAATTTTCCAAACAAGAGCCCTTCGTTAGACTGAGGATAATAAATTGATCTATTTTTATTTTATTTTTGGTCATAGAACTACCTATTTCAATTGGTTAGTTTTGAAGCTCAAAATGAAGCTATTACCTATTAGTTAATATTTCTTCATGACAACTTATCACATGTTGAGGTTGGCCTCTGTAGAAATATAAGATTTCTTTGACCTAGGAAATGTCAATATTTCAAAGAAACCAATTTTGAGACCTAGGAACACTACATTCATACAATAAAGATTTGCCCTTCATCAATATTTTTGATATAACAATTTTTGCTTTCTGTCCATATGTGAGATTTCACTGACTTACCATGTGTTAAGAATTCCAAAATAATGAAGAAAAATTTATTATTCTTATTTTAGAAAATTCAGAGTGAAGGTCCTTTCTTTAGGAGTAAGGAAAATATCAGTCAATACTGAAATATAAGAGCCTATGCAGTCAGCATGTTGCCCATCAATAGGCTTGAGCACATGTACACGTGATCCTAGAAAGAGAGAACAGCGCTATTTTTCTTGGGCAAGCTTTTATAATTAACAGAGCTATCAAGATAAAAATTGCAAAAGCACCTTCTTTTCTCTTGAGCAGAATTCCCCCAGAGCAGAAAAACTACTCCTTTCTTCTCATTAGAAATTGTTTTAATAACAGCATCAGTAAATTGCTCCCATCCTTTCTTTGCATGCGAGTTGGCTTGATGACTTCTGACTGCAAGAAAGGGTATGGGCTTCTTTAAGTGTTGACAGTTATCACAACCATCAGTAAAAAACTTTCTCAAAGTCATCAAATAAAATATTTGCCAACCTAAAGATATGATTTCTTAGTTAGCTTGACAATGCTAATTGGGTTGTATATGAGAAAATTAATATATATTCTCAGAGCACAGCTAGTCGCATTACTTGTTTGATATAATCATGCCAGTCAAAAAATCATCTTTATAATAGAATTGGGCGACCACTCTTTGGAAAGAACTGATGAGAAACATCTTACTTTTGACTTTCAGAATAGTAAGGTTATATGGAATACGCTGGATGAAATTAGAAAAGATTGCACTCTATAAAAGTTCTCAGCATGTGCTTGTGTGCTTACTATGATAAGAGTATGCTGGATTACTTCAAGCATCGCGTGACAGGAACGACAGGCTTGGCATGGGATAAACAGCTATATAAATAAATAAACTATTATCTCGTGCTATAAATTATTATGCTTTCTCTAGTCATTTTACCTTCTTAGAACATTTTTTCTCTCAAATAGTTTAGATTCCAAGAATTTCAAGCTGCATAGCCATATTGAGGCATAGAAAATAGATAGGAATATCCAGATCTAAATAGCAACTCTATGGACTTTTCTCTTTGCTAATGAATAACTTCATGCACAGAAGTTTTCAATTTGATTGATAATGTAATTATCCTCATGACAAGCGAATTCATTGGAGGTTCAGCTTGAATGATAAACTTACCAGTGAGAACAGCATTGAGCAATAAAACACCCTACGAAAAAAAAAATTATGAACCACAGTTAGGCAAATATATGCAGAAGATACATGACAGAGCAAGTGCCTTTAAATTCACTCCATAAGGGATTCATTGGATGCAATTAGCTTTTCCATCCACCTTACCCCCACTTCATCCAATTAATTGTCTACAAACCATTTTTTTATGAATAAAATATAATTTTATTACAAAGACACATCGTTCCAGTACATCAGCAATAACAAAAATGGCATACATGAAACAGAAAACTCAAAGCAAAGCTATAGCTTAGGAACGTTAGACAAGAAGCCCAAAGATGATCACAAGTCAAGCCAATTATTTCTTTAAGAACTAGTGATTTGTAGTCATAACAACAAAATCTAGAGGATATTTTCACTGCAGAAAGAACCACTCAGATACACAATGAATCTGAGCCCTAACTAATAAAGATACAAAGCTACAAAACTGTTAGTCTCCCAAAGATACAAGCCAGTCACGTCATTGAATCCATCATAAGCTAGTCTAAGCAAATGATTTAAGATAAAGTCTTTGAAGAAGGGACTAGGAAAGTTTGCAACATTGCTTGAACAGGATATGTCCTATAGGCTCATAAGTTTGAATTCTTGAGACCTAAGAAGACAGGGCAAGGAGGACAAAGATAAGCACCATTAAGTTCTTGTAGTCAAGGAAGGAAACTCAAAACAAATTGGACTCAACAAAATTATGGCAGAAATTGAAGACAACAACTATATAAAACTGGAAAAGGAATCCAGCCTCATCTGTACATAAAAAAGAAACAAAAAGTGAGGAATTAGATATATGTTTGAAGTTGTTTGATCAGAAACTATTCATATTTGAGATGCTTATTAAAAAGCCAGAATAGGCACACGTCCCAATTGTTTACACTTAGTATCAGTACCTGAGAAGACCATCTCTCGAGATTCCCATGAGAAGGAATGGAGCAGCCGAGATCTTGTTTCAGCTCCTTAAAAATGTTGGCAAGACTCGAGGGGAGCTTAATGCCCTCGGGGACAGAGAATGCGAGTCCCATGGCCTGACCAGGTCCATGGTAAGGATCCTGCCCGAGGATCACAGCCTTCACTCTGTCGAATGAGGTCGAGTTCAGAGCATTAAAGATCAAATGCTGAGGCGGATATATAACATGTCCCTTGACATCGCCAGCAGTGGAAGACGCCTCGGCTTGGAGAAACTTGCACAGATTCTTCGCATACGGCTTCTGAAGCTCGCCCGGAAGCGCCTTGAGCCATGTCTCCTCCACCAAGAGCTCCTCCAGCTTCACATAACCCGCGCCTTCAGCTGCAAAAATTTTCCCCACATTTTCTAAAGATCAGACATTTACTCGAAAACCAACAGCTTCATCTTCCAAAAAAAAAAAAAAAAATCCGACTTTAACGTTACACTCGCATGTTTAAGCATCGAATGTGACGCGGACTAAACAGGTTACTTCCAAACAAAGAGAAGAGCAGGTCAAGGTTGATCATTTTAAAGCAAATTCCCCGAAAGCTGACAACTTTTTTCGACAGCACTCAACGAAATCGCCTTAAAAACGCACCTCCGAAACAGGTTACACGCTGCATACAGTTCGATCGATGCAATGCGAGACAAGCCCAAACCACGAACAACCCGCAGACGAAATAAATCGTTGATTAAAGAAAGTAGTCAAAACTCCGGAGAGAGAGTTTCGCACCTTTGGAGCGGGAGATCCGGTCGGAGCAGATTTTGAGGTTGCGGCGAGACTTGGCGAGGAGCTTGTTGAGCTCGATGCGGGACTTCTGAGCGGGCGTGAGATCGGAGGAGGAGGAGGAGGAGGTCGTTCCGTCGCCGCCGTCGGGGGCGGCGGAGAGGGACTTGGCGACGGGCTGGGAAGAGGAGGGGGAGGAGGCTCTGAGACGCTTCGACGGCCGCTGGAAGAGATCGAGGAGGGTCTTCGGCGGCGCCATTTCCATCCGGCCCCCGTCGTTTTCCCCGGCGGAACTCCTTTTAAGGAGGAAGACAAGACGGAAAAGCGAGTACGGATGGACGCCCGAGCGCGCGCTTTAGAACGGAGAAGCCCGCGCTTTTGGCAACGCCATGTACGAGTGCGATCAAAATCTAAAAATGTAAAGGGGGAATTGGAACGGCACCATGCCAATCCAATCAATTGTCAATTGTCAATTGTCTAA
Source organism: Eucalyptus curtisii (assembly GCA_017140595.1). Taxonomy (NCBI): domain Eukaryota; kingdom Viridiplantae; phylum Streptophyta; class Magnoliopsida; order Myrtales; family Myrtaceae; genus Eucalyptus; species Eucalyptus curtisii. The sequence continues at coordinate 7,197,095 of CM029503.1, forward strand.
CTTAATTATTCCGTCACTAAGATTCATCCCGACACGAACATGCTCGGCAGACACGATCCAACCCATGCTTGGATGAGTTAAAAAGGCAGGGCGTGAGGGATACAGTTGGGTCGCGGGAGTGACGTCGGAATTTTTGTACCGAGAGTTCGATTACTAAAGTTAAGTCTAGTGCGCAAACCGTGGCCACGCTCCTGTTTTTGCTAAAGTGATGCGCAATGGATTGCCGGTTGAAGCGACGTTTACTGGTGTTCCGACTCATCACGGCCACATGGGCTTCCCCTTTTCCATGATAGTTGATGTGACATCAATTAGTAAGTTTTTACCATAGGTTAAACATTTGGCCACTGAGGAAAAAGATCACTCTTCGATGGTAATTGATAATGGTGATGACACGCTAGCTCGAAAATATTAGCAATTTTTTCTTTTCCTTTTCCTTTTTATTTTTTGCTTAGGGTTATATTATTTATCGAAAACAATAATTGAGCATCTGACTATCATTAAAAATGATTGACAAACTAGATAATAACACCCTAAATATCTTGAATTTTTATCGTTATTCAATCAAGTGCCTCTTTTTTTTTTCTTTTTTTTTTCGTTCAAACATGGCTGGGCAAGCTAGACTAAGACAAAACAAACAGAAGACACATTGTTTAATTCATTTAAATTTAAGTTGGCAGTCCTTGTTGTAATTTTGCTAAGCGGGCTACATCAACCTAACTAAACATGACACGGCACTTCTTTCATGGAAGCCCCGCAGTCAACCCTATTAGAAAAGTTGAGATACTTAATTGAATAAAATGAAGTTTAGCAACATGCTTTGCAAATGAAGACGCTGGGTTCTTTCGTTTTTTCCTTATCTACGAATGGAAAGACACGAGGTTAGCAACTCGAAAATACTAAGCTCGGTCTGTCAACTACAAAGGGCTAGTCGCTGACGGATCATTAGCATAGCAGCAGTCGTCATGCATGGAATCATCCGGTCACTGCTAATATTGACTAGAAGCTGCTTGCGGTGCCATTCAAAAACTTTCATAAATTAGGAAAGGCGATCCACGTACATCATCCAACTTCAACAAATGCCTTCAGATCAGATCTCTCCCAGAACTTATTCCGTCGTGCTGAATAATCACTAGTGTATTGAATGAAGATGCTCCATAACTCTCAACTATAGACATGTGCGACCATGAGATGAGCTTCAACTTGAACCTGAGAAGAGAAGGAAGAACCACGACATGCGAGAAGATCGAGATATACTCACAACAGCATCTGCAAAATCCCCGATGCCCTTGACAAGAAGCTTATCCAGGGTGCCAAGGTGGATATTTACAAGAACCAAATCGAATGAAACTAAAGGACAACACAGCAATAGAATATATAGTAAAACAATCTTGACCTTGCTTGTGCGCAGATGTCAACAAGTAAAACAGGTCCAGATGTACACTTCATGAAACAAGGAAAACACCAGCCTGCAAGTCATAGAATTTATCAGAATTGTACCAGGGCACAAACTGAAAAATTGATTCCATGTTGAACTCAATGAGAAGCTTTTGGATTTTCTTACATTTCTCACCACAAATTTGTCCAAGAAATTCAGACGTGGAAGCAACCATTCTGATACATAAGCTGTGTCGTTTTCTTGAGATTTTGGCATGGCAATATGATCATCTGCAGCACGAAGAGCTCATTGTCACTCCTTCATACCGAGAGAAAAAAAAAAAAAAAACTAGCGTGTCCAAGTCAGTGACATCAGCCAACAACTTTCAGCAGAAGAAATTTCACAAACCTGAACCTCGCACGAGTATCCGATGCGTAACAAAGGACTGGCCCAGAAAAACAAAGAAGGCCATAATTCAGTTTTTTGCAGCAAATCCTTTAAAAGCTAATGTGATACCGGTTACTGGTGTGATCAAAGAATGAACACAAGAAAGATCAGAGAGAGAGAGATGCTACAGTGCCATTGTCAACATTTTCCGTATTGGTGCTTTGAAGCAACAATTCACAGTTATAACTAAGTTACAGGACTTATAAAGAATATGTGGCACTCAAATAAGTGCCAAACATCCATCATAACTATGATGAATTAATGTTTTTGGAGAATACATCCTGAGAGAAGATGAATAAAAAATTTGACCTTTAAAGTAAAATTCATCCTTCTATTTTTTCACCTTATTTGCTCAGAAGGTATGCCGAATCAGTATTATAAAGAACCCGTTCACCAAGATATATGATGTAAAAATATTTCAACAATCAGTGAAAACCTAAATAATGATTTACTCAGGCAGATTCTCAAAGTCAAGAAGATTCCTCCGCAGAAAAGAATGAAGGACAATTGAGAAACAAACCTGCCAGATAGGGGGCATATATTCACGAAAATAAGGTTCCTGAAGCCCTTCCAATTCACTGCTTGCACCAAAAGTGCCTGCGGATGGCCATCTTTTGTAATTCCTGTAAGGAAGGCATCATAATACCAAAGTCGAAGAATACTTAATTATTTTGAAGAAAACCAATGACATGAACCAGAGTAAGAATTTAAAGCAGTAAACACATTAAGATTAATGAGTTCAAATTTCAACTGATCATTGAATCGAATAGGCAGTAGAGAAATAAAGGTCAAACTTTCAACCAGGGTTTTACAAGGTAAGTTTCAGTAGTTGACAACATGAAGCAAAGTATTTGTCACATCGAATAGAAGTTGAGTATGATGAAGACAATGACACAGTCGATATGAAGGACAGGACCTAAGGAGGGCCTTAAATTGAACATGCAGGAAGCTAGAGTACATGTTTTAGGTGATGTAGTTGAAATTCTTCCAGTTAACACTTCGACTTAGTACTGCAGCAATAAATCAAAATTCAAAAGCGGCCAATGTAAACCATGTTGGATAACTGTGGTGAACAATTGAATAGATGATGTAAACTATCTGTGCTCTTGCATATGATTTTCTCTGTATACATACATATACAGAATATTGTTATGTCTCTAAACTCTTACCTCTTGAAATCATTGCCAGTTGTTCCTACAATGGTTGCTTTCGTAACAATAACAAGCATGGGATGTGCTGACATCAGCTTTCTCAGATCTTCCACTATGACCTCCAATACATTCTGCAAAGAGAGGTATTTCCTAGAAATTAAAAATTTCTACAACATCAGGTAAACCTGAACAAGAGAGGGAACGAATTTTAATATAGCTGTGCCACAAAATATATTGCATTTTTTAAAAATTGAATGACATCTTTATGTTTAATGAATAAATAAATTCGGGTCTCACAGAGATTCAATGAAGACAACTATAAGAGGAAACTACGCCCAAGGAGAAAAACTTCACACTATTTTAGAGCTGAAAATAAGGTAAGATAGCCCAGCAATGTCTATTTTGAAAAGAAAAGCAAGCAGAATAATGTATAGACCATTTATGATGATATACTAATCTGGTCACCATAATGACCGATTAACCACTGTATTCATGATGGATTGCTAGGCTATTGTTCTCATAACCATGTAGTACCATTTTCCTTTGTATGATTCCCACTTAGGATTTGTTACATCCATATGTTTGGTTTTGACTATATCTGAACTTGGAGAAATATTCCACAGAATCCAACGACTGAGTTTCGCATTTTTACGATACCATACTCCCCCATTCAGAATACTGCCTAGGTATTAAAAGGTGAAATTAGAAAATGATAACATGAGGAAACTAATTCAGTTTCTGAGTCCTGCATAGTCTCGATATTGTTTTGATTAAGTAATAATTGATTAATAGGGAAAACTGTTCAAGTACATCAGGAATATACAAAAACAGTTAAAGAAAAAGACCAATAAAACAAAGCTAATTAAAAAAGATTGCACATAAAGCCCATAAACACTAAAAATCAGCAAGAACAGAGTCAAGAGAAGATTCCAGAGGAAACTATGGACAGACATTCTGCTACAACAAATGGTTTCATGAGTGCTCTGGGTGCAAAGATACAGGGAGAGATAAACTTATGTCATGTCAAATCCAAACAAAAAGGCTAAGGTCATTACCTGTTCTTTCCCCCAAGAGGCAATGATGTGGAAGCACGATCTACCCAATGAAAAGCACCAATACTGTCGAATAAAGTTGCAGATGAGTGGTAAGTCAACATGTTCCCTTCCTGTCCTCATTTAAGAAAACCAAAGAACTATATTGATTCATACTGCAATATACACTTCATCTGCTGGTCAAGAGCACAGGGGGATCAATTTTGCAGAACCGAAACTCAACAGAATTGTAGCCATCTTCTGGTGTAAATGTATTAAGAAATTAATTTAGAAGCAACACAACAAAAGCTCAGAGCTTTTGTGAGAATTTGGAACGGTCTGCACAATTAAAATTCATATTGAAGTGAAAGTTCCCAAAAAGGCTGTGAATAAGCTAATGACAAAATATAGTCTTCAGGTGAATGTGACAGAAAATAAAAAATTGCCTGCATTCTCCTTGTTTGCTACCATGGATCTCAGCAAAACTCTATCAGTGATGCTGGAACTTGGTATTGCAAAAGAATACATGCTTGGACGTTCACTCTCTTATGCTTGGGAAGAACAGCAAGGTGACTTTTAAGGAGGTGAATTGCCCCCAGACCGAAGTCCATTCAATTGGCAATTTTTGCTGAGATCCATGAAATAAGCAACCTCAGTCACTTAAATTAATTACAGTACACCTTTCTTTTTCCTCATTAGAAGCTTCTACAAGTATACATGTACTATAAAAGCAAAAATCCAATGACTTTACCTGAAAAAGTTCCAAGTTCTGCTTATAAAATAATTATAGTATTTATACACACATGAGAACTAGAAATGGACTAAACTCTAAAGATTTATGCCAAAAAGGTCAAGTACACTGACGTGACTTGACTTTATCAGATTCCATGACAAACCTGTCAATCATGAGCAAATGACCCCCAATACCATTGGATTCCTTTTCCTTTTCAAGCCGGTGATGCAGTGTCTGAAACAATAAGCACCTGTGAGACCGATACTACTTTTCATAAAGTACACCCACTATATTTAAAAGGCTTGACCAAGGCCTTAGTACGTACCCACTGAATATATATTTTAGGGACACAAAAATGATGTATGAATATGTCAAAATCTTAGTTGACAGTAACCTACTGTCAATTAAATCCGAGTGATGCTTGTTTATTTCACAGCAAATGCTTTGAAAGTTGATCAGATAGTATTTTTGAAACATCCAAAAACTTCTGCAGATTTAGTTAAAGTATTCAACTATCTGTAAGAAACTATATTAATTTTTCAGCCAAAAATAAGGTGGAAGTACAGTTATAGCGAGGCATAAGCATCAAAAGGTCAGGTTGATCAAAGCCAAGACATGTTCGCTTACTCCAAATATCATAGATGACTATGCAGCAGATATCCAGACAAAATTGAATTTTAAGCCTATTCTCCACATACCCTTCTTCTTATTCATGTTTTTCCCTTTTTATTTAAATTTCACCGACTTCACTGCAGAGTCTAACATTATTAAAGTTTCTCGAAAACACCAACAAGTACATAACATGAAAACCGCTCTCTCAAGAGAACTTATCAGCTAAGTATCAACCTTGTGGGCAGAATGGTTTGAAACTATATATCAAGCACAAGACCTCTTACTTTTAGAGCCGCAAGCAGCTCGAAACTATCGTAACAGCGAATGTAGGAGAATTGCCTCATGGACAGCTTAAGGATTTCCCCGTCATCAGCAGTACACGAGCACCCTGCCCAAGAAAGCAATGCACCAAATCCCATGACTTCGCTCTACATCATGAGTTCATACCCTTCCAGAATTGCTGATTCAAAAGAGAAGACCTCAGCTCACCATTAACTTGCGCGATCCGGTGCCTGAGCATTTCCACCAGCCTCGAGACGTCGAACCGGCAATCCAAGTCGACGAAGAGCACCGAATGCCCGAGCCCGCCGTAGTGCACCCCGTTCCGCTCCTTCGGGAGAATGCAGCTCACCGCAGTCTAGAGAGAGAGAGAGGCAAAGCCGACTGTCAGCCGTCTCGCCACACGACCGGTCAAAATCACAGTGACTCCGCACGTTCCAGAGCGCTTCCTCACCGCTCGACTCTCAACAACGGACTAACGACAATCAAGCAGCGCTTTCTACTAACAGGCGGAACCGGTCGCTATTCCCCGTCCGCGAGCGCGAGCGATTCGATGGCGCCGGCGATGTTGTCCTTGCTTGGGAGCACCGATTTCGACGCCGGAAAATTCGGGGGAAAAAAAAGAGGAGGAGGAGGAGCGAGGTGGATGACCTGGATGAGGAGCTGGGTCTTGGCGGAAGGGGAGGGGCCGGCGATCTCGACGACGTTGCCGGCGCGGAGAGGTATCCGGTGGAGCGGAGCGGGGAGCGAGAGCGACGGGCGCGACGCCTGGGCTCGGCCGAGCATCTGCCTCGCGCTCTCGTCGCCGTTTATCCAGCTCCTCGCTGCTGCTGCTGCTTCGCTCATTTCTCGAATTGTTTTAGCTCCTTCTCTCTCGCCGGCTTTTTTTCTCTGCAGCTGCTGGTGAAGAAGAGAGAGAGCTGAGGGCGAGCGGAAGTTTGAAATTCTAGTCCCTCTACTTTGTGACGGTATTTCTCGTCCTGCCATCATATCCTATAGTCAGAGCAATATAAATGAAAATATATTTTTTATTTTATGACTATGGTTAACAAGATCATTTTCTGATTTTCTTCTTTTTGTTTTCAAATTTTTGAGTTTGCAAAATATTTCAAACCTAACCCAACTTTTCTATTAGCTAGATTAAGCACCGAATTTCAATGCTATTAGAAATCCTTAACAAGACATTTTTTGCCCTCTAAAGTTTCTTGAGTGAAAATTACCGTGGCAAGTAAAACCTTTTTGGCCCTTCTTTAAGTCAAAATTTGCCTTGACATAAGTCAAGAGTCCGAGGTTGTAATGCAATTTCAAAGGTGGAGGATATCGATCTCGTTTGATTCAGTATTCTCAAAGGTTTTTCAGCCCTAAAAGCTCATTAGGAAAAATTTTACGCGTTTGGTTCAACATTTAAAAGTGTTTTCAGTCAAATGCTGACCTTTAATAAAATACAGAAAGCCCAAAGTAAATGGGCATTTAGCATTTTCGGAATGTTAGAGTTTTATTAATAAATTTTTGTTGATTACCTGTTTTACCCTCAAAATTTTATTAAAATTCTAATTTTACCCCCATACAATGCAAAACCCTAACTCTCTCGACGCTCTTTCCTCTGTTTTGCAGCATATCACGCGACGGCTCTCTTCTTCGTCTCACAGCACATCCGCTCTCGCCGACATCCACCCTGTGGCTCGCAGCATCGCCTCCACTCTCGCCGCCTCTTTCTCTCTCCTCTCTCCTCTACCTGGTACGCCGCTCTCTCTCTCTTCCTCCCTCTTTACTTCCTTTTCGTCGCTGGATGGTAAACGGATCTGCCTGTTATCTCGGTCTTCTCGGTCTGTTCCGATCGTTTGTTTGCGGCGTGTTTTTTGCTTCAGCGATTGAATCTGCTGGTTTGGCCTCTTTTCCTTCCTCTGTGTTATGCGGTGTGTTGTGTGGTTATATGGGTCGGATCGACCGTTGGAGCCTCTCCTGTCTTCTGTTTTTCCTTCGTCTTCTCCCTGTTGCGCTGACCTGTGAGGTCGAGAGAGCAATCAACGTCCTGCTCCAAGTGTTGATCAATATTCGAACTACACATAAGCTAAGTCTAGCCAGCAGTGAGAGACAGGTAATATTGATGCTGGAGAGAAGATTGAGGAAAAACAGTAATCTGAAAAGGCCAAGTATCTGCGGGGATTTGGAAAAGGCACCAATATCCAGCTCGCCAGATCAATTTAAATTTATCTACATAAGAATGATGCTTCCTTGCAGAAAAGAAATATCAGAGAATGTTACATAGCGATTTTTGTAAAGTTACTCACCTTAGGTTTTGCTACTTCTGAGCAGCCTGGTTTTGCAAGGTGGCTTTTACCCCTCCTAGATCACGCTCTCTTTTTTATTCAGAAGTGCTTGAGATGTCCTCGCTGGGTGTCTGCTATCTGGAGTAATCTCCCTGTCCTCAATTGGACTAGATGTGGAGCGATTAGCATCAGAAAAGGGGTATGAAGATGAACCCACACTGGACTTATTAGAAGATTTATGACCACTTCTATGACCTGTATCGCTATTAATCTCCACCCTTGATGCTTGTCTTGTAACACAACTTTTCCTTATGCCCATTCTAATAATTGAAGATTGCCCGCTTGAATTACCAAAAGCTTGCCCTGAAAGATGAAGAACCTTTTTTTCTTGTTGCTGATGGCTCTCAAATGAAATGCCACTTTTCTGCTTTGCTCGAGTCATGTTGTTTGATGTAGAGCCAGGAAGTGTGGGTTTCGAGGAAAGGCTGCTGCCATTTATGAATTGGGGTTTGAATACTATTAACTAATAAAAAGTCAGAAATCTAGCAATTTGTTTTTGAGGGGAATTGTTGAAGGTGAAAAATTGTGTGCTATTCTGAAATTGTCAAATGTGAATTGACGGTTTACACTCATTTGTACTCATTTGTTTATATTCTTCATTCAGATTGGTTCATGGTTGATTTTGTTTGTTTGTGTCTCTTAAATTTGTTCATGTCACTTTACTAGTAGATGAGTTCATCAAAGGAAAAGGCATTTTGGAGCTCGGAAGATGTAGAAATCTTTTGTAAGTTGTGCATCGAACAAATTGAAAAAGGCAATCGTCCTGCAAACAACAAACGAAATGGATGGATAGTCATAATTAGTAAGTTTGAGGAGCTAACGGGCAAAAAGTATGATAAACAAAAAATGAAGAGTAAGTGGGATAACCTCAAAGAAGAATGGAAAAGATGGAGGTCATTGCTTTACAATGAAATTGGACTAGGATGGGATTCAAGGAAGAAAACCATTGATGCGAGTGACGAATGGTGGGAGAGTAAAATTCAGGTTTTCCTCACTTCTTTTTTTACTTTCATGTTAAGCTTACCTTTAATGATACAACTTATGCAAATGTTTCGTTATAACAGGCTAATCCAAAGTTCAAGGTTTTTAAGATGAAAGGCATACATCCCGATCTTGAAGTAAAGTTAGATATGATGTTCAAAGATACAGTTGCTACTGGAGGAATCACATGGAATCCTACACAAGGTTTATGTGTTGCTAATGATGTGGAGACCACACAACCTGGTATCGATGATGTTGTAGGGTCTACTAATGAAAACTTGGAGGATCATGTGGATGAAATCGTTGTTGAACCAACTGGAACTCAAACTCGTAAGAGAGCCGCACAAACTTCAAAGATGCAAGCTCGAGGAAAGAAAGAAAAGAAATTGAGCACGAGAGAGGAGCTCGGAACACAAATTAACAGGCTGCTTACAGTTGTTGAGAGTATGAGCACTACCAGTACTGCATCCAAAGCAACTAGTTTAGTCGGTCCTTATAAGGATCTCATAGAAATATTGGATTCCATACCTGAGATTGTGGAAGACGAAGACTTGTATTTTTTTGCAATTTCTCATTTAAAGGAAAAGATAGACAATAGGCAAGTTTTCATGAGCTTAAAGAATGATGCGAAGAAAGTAAAATATCTCAAATATGAGTTGAGAAGAGAATCAAGTCTTCGTAGATAGGATGTTAGCATCTTATTGTTTTCATATTTGAAGCTTAGTCATTTCATTTTGTTTCTATTTATGGATCTTTATGGATCTTTATTTGCAGTCCTTGTGAACTTAATTTCCATATGAAAAGCAAATGCAAATTGTCGTAGCGCCAATGACTTTGCACAATTATATACGGAGAAATAACGTGACTAATACGAATTTTGAACAAGCATAATTGAATCTCAATTATGGATATTCAGTCGACCATGATGATGCAAATCAAGGAGTGGGTGCTTCAAATTTGTATGCATCTCCGGACATGGCAGGTTTACGTGATGAAATAGTCATAAGTTTACAAAGTCATTGATATTTGTAATACTAAGTATAATGTATTTTTTTTTCTGGGACATATATGACCATGTTTACTATCATGAAATGACTTTTTCTAGTCAAATTTGTATAAGAGGAAATTGGTTTTATTTTTCTTAATGAGGATCTCCATTTTTATACGCGGTGCTTACTCAAAAAAATTGGCATCCACAATCGATCGCTTCACCATCCACCGAATAAGTTCATCTTTTTTTTTCTATATCATTTTTATCTTTTGACAATCAAGAGCCCAACTTTTTATCAGTACATTAGAATGATCATTACTTAACGAAGATGATTAATACTACAATAATTAAAAAAAATATATTCAAAGTTGAAAACAAAATTAAAAAAACTCTAGGCCAAAAGTTGAGCTTTGCATCTAATTTATAATCAAATTCTTTTAATATAATTTTTAAATAAATTTATTAATATGTATCTTTTACCTTGCTCTCAACATGAAAATGTAAAATGTTATATAGTCATTGTTTCTTTTTTGCAATTTTAAAAATACTAAAACTAAAAACTTAATTTGGTCACACCAAAGGGCGTTTATCAATCAGTCTTGCATTTCCCTAAAGCACTTTTCAGTTATAATTTACCAAACAGTCTTGTATTTCCTCAAAACTCTTTGGGCTAAAGGCATTTGCATTTGGGAAAAGCCTTTTCCCAAATGCTGAACCAAACGGGGTCTTAGAAGAGTTTGGCGCGATAATGGCAAGAACTCCTACATGACACCATTGGCATTTACGTCAACAATTTTTAGTTAATATTGATTGGATAAACTCAATTAACAAATTATTAAAATGTTTAGGACTCAATTAGTAAAATTAAAAGATTTTTTATTGAATTGATAATGATGTAATAGATTTTAAAAAAAATTGGACGATTTTCCCTTTTAATTTGAGGTCCTCTCGACATCACTCTCTTATTTCCCTTTTTTGTCCAGGTAAAAGGTCTTAGTGAAAACTAAGAATTGGCTACTACCTCCTATTTAAACTTCCTCAACGAGCTTGCACGGATGGGGATGAGCTATCTTTGCAGATTTCACCACAATGCCGTCGTTCATTTTCCTTTTCTTTGATAAGTTTTCAACATGTAACCCAAGCAAAGACAAAGATAAGCCTTCGGTACGCATTGGTTTCTCCGAGTTGTAAATCGGAACTCACTACTTCTCCCCCTCCAAAATACCAAATTGTAACGTAATCAAACTGTGTGAGAGGAGAGACGTCTTCTTGCTTGAGAAACAGCCGCCTTTTCGCCCGTAGTAAGAACAGACGGTGGTGATCGCCTAAACAAGTTGGCCATGTGGATTAGGCCACCTTCCTAAGTATAATTTGATGCAGGGTTTAAATCTCTTAGAAGTGTATTCTGACCGAAATCAGCTACAGCGTTACAGGTCATACAGAAATCAATTAAAAGGTCAAGTTACTGGTATAGTTTTTTCCACTGGCATCAGAACTGCTATATTGTCTATATCAACAGCTTTAATCTCCTATAGTATCAGATAAAGCTTCTAAACGTCAACAACCAGATTGCCGCTACAGAAAACCATGCCATCAAGACACCATGTTATTACAGACGCTCAAATATTTCAACCTTCTTCACAGTAAGCCCTCATAATTGACCACCAATCAAGCGCTTTTCTATTTCCTCCATTTCATAAATTTCAAGCCAAGTCGAATATTCCCAGGCAGCGTGCAAATCGAGGGGAGAATACTGCAAGGGACAAGGTTAAGGCGTAGGTTGCTCCACTCGATTTCATCCATAGATCATCACTCTGAATCAGACGATGCCCCCTATGTTTTGGCTAAAAATTCCATGAATATTGTTCAATCCTCTTTTCCAGCAGATAAATCGACGTCAAAGGTACAACGCATCGAACGAAGAGAGTAGTGTCACTCGCATTCAGCGAGCAAAATGAATAAGTCCTCATCAGTAATTGCTCCCATCTCCATTGCTCTTTCCAGGGCACTGAGTCCCCCGCCATCCTTGATAGATGGCCGTGCTCCTCTGCACAACAAACACACTAGTTAATCCGCGCTAGTTGAATAGAACAACAAATCAAACCCAGTTTCTCTCAATTAGCCTTCAGTTCCCTCAAAAGATGCCACATATAATAAGGCCATCAACTATTTCCAGCTAATATTAAAATTGAAGCTCCACTGCTACAAGGTGATCTAGTGACATTCAACAAGACAATTCAAGATGCTTGAGAATGGTGAACAATCCTTTGCCTGACGAAATGACTTTCCAAATCTGGCATTATTCTGATCCAAATTTATGGGCAACCTTTGTGATAAGTTGTGAAGAGCAAAATGATTTTGTCTTTTATCTTTGTCTTGTGAGCAAAGGCATCCTCGTATGATCATTGTAAATTTGGAGGAGCATCAGAACTTCTAGGAAAAGCAGGAAGACTTTTTATAGCTAGGTCGTGCAGCCTGCATCAAATTTTCTACACACAAATCGATATGAAATTGAATTACCTTTTGAGAAGAAACTTTGCTAATGAGTTGTTTCCCATGGATATGCAGTGGTGCAAAGGAGTCCTTCCGTGGTAATCTCGCATATTTATATCAGCACCAGATTGCAGCAGCAACTCAAGCATCACTGGATTGCCTTGATGACATGCCAAATGCAATAGCGAACAACCTTGAAGACAATTTGCCGGTTCTCTGGGATCTTTCATTTGCAGGCAGTTAGCTGGATCATTCTGATTTATGTCGATTGAATTTGAATCGAAGTTGTGATAGGCCTCAGTCCCATCAACTTCATCAAAAATGGTATTAACAATATTCATATCTGATGTCACCACAAGCCGATATACATCTCGCAAATCGTTGTTCTTGACTGCTTGCCAGATACTCTTGGCATGCAAACTCCCAGATGATTCAGAGTCTCTGACAATGAACAGCTTTTCTACATACTAAAAATAAGAACAAAAATGAATTCATATTGCAACTTCCAGATTATGTACAGTATTTATTTGGCCAACACAATGAAGGATGCAAGCAAGCAATTGCTATTTATATATATATATTGTTCCAGCTAAAAGTTAGCCATAAATGACATGAATATTAAGACGCATCAATGAAACATATTTAACCTCCAGACTTTTCTTTTTATCTAAAGGTGTTGAGACAGTCTGTGAGGACAATGGTATATGTAAATATGTGGCTTGAAATCTATTTAATCAAATAAATAAAAAAAGCAAGAAGAAGAAGAAAAGCTTAAGAGCTAAAAAATCTGAAAGAGTGGAATCTGAAAGCTTTTAAATTAATCAGAAACACGCGATGAATAAGATTAAAATCTGAATTAAAATTAAAAGTACAAATCCTTACTATAGTATCAAGCCCTGCACATAAAATAGAGAAAGAGGCTGTAAAAGACATGAATGAGACCCTACAACTAAGTCTGAACTACTAACGAACATATCAATGACACCCTACAACTAAGTCTGAACTACTAACGAACATATCAATGATTGTCATATGCAGCATTGGATGTGGATAAAGATCCAACATAAATACAGAGAATGCATTAAAGATGCTATCACCTTAAATTTAAAAGCTAATTGTAACTTTCAAGAACTTAACATTAAACTGATGCTAAGTCCATCCTTATACTATCTGCATAGGTTGATTGAAATATAAAGTAAATAGTACCTTAGCGTGGATGTACTTCTCCTTATAAGATACTGCGTCATCTGGGCAAGGTTTACTCATTGAGGGGACAGCACCATCGGATACTTCTCTGCAGAGGATGTCACATTCAAATAGAAATAATAAAGATCAAGAACTGCTAGACAAACCAATTAAGTTATCACTATAGTCAATAAATAACACCAAACCCCCCCAAAAAGATGAAACCCTTATGATATGCGGATCACTCATCAAGTGTCTACTGAAGCAGTAGGCAAGTCCAGCTAATAGAAGAAGCATCACAAAATTATCCATATTCAAGGATATTCGACACTTTTTAAGCTTATCAATCACCGGATCATCTACTTTTTATGATAGCTTCTCTGTACAGGATGCTCGAGGGCCAGCATCCTAAAAAGATTTTTTTTTGTTTTTTTTTTTTTTGGGTCCAAATGCTAAAAAGATTAGAAAGTTAGTGATGAAGTTTCAAATACATTACCCTTTGATGAAGGTTGCTCAAGCTAATCATGGGAATACAGCATGGGTTATTTCAATGCTGTACAGCCCGGGAGTCTGCTTTTTTCAATAAAGTCAAGTGTTTGGAGATAGAACAAGACGTTCTTCTTTTGTCCATGCTAATAAAGCTTCATGTTGCATAGTTATTGACAATGTCCAAGTTTTGTTCTGATTAAAAATGCAAAACTTGCTTTCCCTCCAAAATTTAAAAAAGAAAGGGAAATGTTTTAAGTTAGAAAAAATTATGAAAATTATCTATGAATCTAGATGTTACATTAATATGTTTTGAAAGATTCCAACTGTTCAATGTTAAATAAAAGTCGAATTGTGAGAGCTGCAAGAAAAGGAAAGAGCAATTCTTGGATGCGCAATTGTGCATCAGGGAAACAAAATAAAAAGAGAAGGGAGACGAAGTGGAGAACATCTATACATCTTGACAAATGACATACAAAATTAAGAAGCAAAAGACAAAGGAAGAACTCAATTTATCTAATTTATCTTATTTTCATGAGAAATTTATTTTTGTAAACAATAGACAAATTTACTTCTCTATATGAATATTACACTGCAGATTACCATGAATTACATCACCGAACTGCAGTGTTTAGACTAAAATTATCTACGCCTAGACAATGTCCACACTCCACATTGCTCCAAAGTGAGGATACACATTATTTCTTGCTTTAAACAAGGGAAAATCTTACATCTTCTAGGATAATTCTACCACATGTTTATGGTCTGATACAGGGCTTTCCTAAGAAAATTTTCCGTCGGGCATTTGTTCAAGGGATCTTTGAATGTTTGAGCAGCAATTGGACATACAAATTAGACTATCAACAGAGTACCTTATTTTCCATGGAAACAAGTTGAATATTCATAAATGCCATTAGGTAGTTAAGTTATTGCTGAACAAAGAAGTGACTTCAAAATCCAACTAATCTACACCAGCAGCACCCCACAGCCACATGACTAGCACTCAAAAACTCAGGAGATCATCCAACAGTGAGCTTTTAAATTAATCAGAAAAAGATCTTACTTTACTGTTTCATCTTGTAGCAGTCCCTCCCATATAGAGTTGCAGTAACTGTTGCCCAATGCATGGAATAGATCCAAAACAGTACTTTCCCACACTTTGACATCTAAAGTTAGAGATCGAACCTGCAGTATATCAAAATGAGACCCTTCAAATTATTTCATTTCATTTTGCCAGCAACCTCAGATGCAGGCTACCCATAACTGGTGGAAACCAGTCACACTAAACTAAAAGTCAAAACGTCATGTATAAGGTTACAATATGTATAACCAAAAATACATATATTCAGTCACATGCAAATGAATAGATTTTTCTGCTCTTAGTATGATTTATTTAAGACAGCGTAAAGATAGAATAAGGCATGTTTGAAGGCAGTCTACACTGAAATGGTCCTGCACAAACGTTCTCATTGCTACATCTGTACTTCACAATGCAACGTATCTTACTTATATCCAATTGCCACCTCACCCGTTAATTCTCAAGCAAATTATTCCCCATCTCCAGTGAATAATTACTTGACAGTCTAACGAATGGAGGAACATAAAGATACTCATTTTGCAAGAGAGAGAACCACAGCTTTGTAAAACAAAACAATCAAGTGGCAGGAGTTTTTTTGCACCAATGGTTCAACTACTAAGTCAAAAAAATTTGCTCCTCCAAAAAGGCAAATCTAATCAACAAAGAAGTACTTCAAAATGAATAGACCAAGAACATAAGAATGCACAACCATGTTGGCACTCCCATATTCTAATCTGCAAATTGAAGGGGTAAGATGAGCACCATCAATGAAGACATGACAAGCTTATGATAATTAAGCTGTAATAACGATTGCACTAGAAATGAAGCTGCCACAGCAAGCATCTATGGTTAGTGAAAACATCATGATCGTCCATCACATGGGTTTTTGCTCTAGGAACAGAAAATTTCAACAGGCACTTTACATAAGGGTGTATAAATATTTAACCCAAGCTTTTGAGTTTCAAAAGGAGTGAACCTTGGAGATATGAACACCAAAATTGCGGTGGACACCAGAGCATTTGATGCATAATAAAATACCAAGGTTGAGAGAGGCCCAATCTGGTTCAGGTGAACCACATTCTGCACAAAAGTCATTTCCAGGTATACTCCTTAGAATCTTAGCTACAGAATCTTGTCCATCGAGCTTGATCATATCTTTGGAGCTATTATTTGCGTCTGCTGATCTTAAACCATGAGAAGCACTGTTCTTAGTAGTTGCACTAAGATTTGGCTGCAGGAAACAAATTTAACTTGTCTTTAGCAGCAGCTCTATATTTAAAAAGTGGAAAACCTTTTGAAAGGGACAAACCTGTTGAAGAAAATGTGAATTGAAAAGAGAAGCAATTGCTCCCTTGATTTTGTTTACCCAGTCCATCCTGTCTGCTTCATTTTCAGCCTGAAAAAAAAAAGTAAGATAATGGTAGAATGTTCTTAGATGTCTTCCTTTTGGTAAGGGAAAAACTACATGAATTATTAAAGAGTAAAAAAGCAAGTACACGAACAACTAGGGCAATACAACTAGTATGAAAGATACAGGAAAACTAAGAAAACAGTACTTAGATTTCAGACCATTACCAGCCTTTCTCAATGTCAACCAAGCGCCTCCTATTGAAAGGTGTAGATGTCGGATTCTGGATAACTACTTTATTCCTAAATACATATTCATATGTGGTAGACGTCTTATGGAAACTAATATCCTTAAAATTTAAATAACTACAACCAGTACCACCAAGTCTCCCTCCACAAGCGACTTGGGCTCTCTCTCTCTCTCTCTCTCTCCCTCCCCCCCCCCCCCCCCCCGGCGCCCAAAAACAAAGTTCACTCTTTGACCTTTATGAGTTCATCTAGTCTTGATAGTCCTATTCACAATTCGAAGTATTTCATCCACTAATTTGGTAAGATTTACTCTTCTTCGACTCATCATTAGTTACTCGGTCAACAAATAATTCTGCCAAAACAACAATTACACATAACAATCTCTGACCTTAATCTTTCAGATACTACATGGCTGACAATTCAATCCAACCTCATAGTGGTCCTATACAAGAATAAATGATAGCATTTTCCCCTATTAATGAATTAGATCCAGTTTCATACCATCAGACAAGGTAATCTATAAAGTGCAGGGGTACACTTTAATAATCAACAGGCCAAATTTTGTAATGCAGTTCGCTCATGCCAACAGAACATATGAGTCGAGTAATGCAAAAAGACATGCTAATTTACTGGTTGAATCACGCATAGAAGTTATGAATAATTAGCCTAGTTGATAGGCTGTAGGCTGATCAATTGCCCCACCTGCAGTGTGTAGCTTTTTGATGGAGAAATTATTCTGAAGCAAAGTCGTAGATCTGTGTCCTCTGCATCAATCTTTATTGTGGACGTATGAAGATCAAGAATACGGTAACCAAGAGTTTCTTCTCCAAAAGATGAACCTCTATTGTGCTTTGAAAGAAATATGCTGAAAACGCTGCTGTTATGTTCAGCTGACAAGCTGGAATGATGTGATTGAGTGCCCTGGAACAGAACACATGAAAAATGTCGGCGATGATAGGTATTTGATTTCAACATATCTCCCATGAGCTTGTACGAGTCATAGTAAATCAACCAATCAGCAATAAAGCCGTAGATTATCCAATTGAATATCTGATTTTTTTCAACTTCCAAGGATTCTAACAAGATGAAATGTGTACTGACACCTATTGAGTTATTCTACCAATTTTGATTGTGAAACATGGAAAGCTACACTGAAGTTTCTCCTTATCAATGAATTCTGCAGTAATAGGGTAGGAGATTTTATATTGAAAATTAAATCTATTTTTTAACTTAAGAAAATTTGCATCAATCCAAAACCTGGTAAAAATGTGATTGGCGGCAAGTCAAAAATATAATGCTAGGCTGATGTTTCAAACTCACAATGCCACAGACGTACCACTGATTTGGAACTTTTATTTCTGTAGTAATACAAAGTCCCAAGGTTGTCAAGGACAAAAAATTTCCTTTTCCAATCACCTCTCAAACTTGACGATCTTTTCAACAAATATCCCTGCTTGATAGTCTGGACCTGGAAAAAATGAACTCAAATGAGTAACGTGGATCTTCCCCAGTCAATATTTCTTCAGGAATGTTCCCTGATGACAACAGAGAAGATTCAATGGTAACAATTATATTGTACCAAGCATCACAATCTTCAATCGACTTACATTTCATTGATAATTATCTGAAGCGTCATTGATAACTAACATTTCATTGATAATTAACTGAAGCATTATTGATCAAGAAACCTACAAGATAAGTAGATAAGAAAATCTAATTATTTATCTAGTGTTCAATAAGTAACATCATACAGGGACCATGAAGAGTGACTACTTGACAAGTAGATATGAATGTGGACAGTTTTCTTCCTCGCCCTGCTAACACTGGATCTGCTCCTTCTTATTGGCTAAAATGGTGAAGAAAGATCACTAGGGACAAAATCCTCAGGATAAAGTTTCTCTGTAGTTGGGCAGACAGTCCCTTTGTTCAGACCTTTCTGAAAGATGCCAAAAGCTTTTAAGCAGCAGCCAACTCTAATGATAAAAGTGTATAATGGTGTTTCAGAGATGTTCTCTTAGAGGAAGTTGAAGTGGGAATCTGTCGCACAATTCACACTATAGAGGAAATGCAAATTCGAATCAGAACTGTACTAATGCAAGTACACGCGAAGGGACAATAAGCTTTTTGTATAATGATTAGAAGAGGTTTTGCTTTGAGCCCTTATCTTGTTAGTACAATTAAGGGCAAGCTTATTAGCAAATTCAAGATGTTACATCGGTATATGGTTTCAAATAGAGATGGCAACCGCTTGGATTGGAATTGCCTTTTGAGATGGTTCAGACAAAAAAATTCTGAAAAACTCTTTCCTTTTTGTATCTTAAGGATAAACAACATTCTATTAAAATTGGTACTATGCGGGTACTAATCCTATACAAAATGACAGTCGGAGGGGAAGCCACCCCTATACAAAATTTAAGAGCAGAAACCTGTTTTCTATCATTTCCCCACTTCATGTAATGCAACATGCACAACCCACAGCAGTCTGATTGATTCCCATATTCAGCATATCAATACAGAAATAAAACTGCCATAACATGATATCCCACTTGGCTGAGTGAAATGTTGGCTGTTGTTAGAATATCCAACCCAAAGGCTTCAGCTTGCAAGCCACCAAAAACCCACAAAGAAGCGATGAGAGATACTTTAACAGCTATTAACAAATTCATCATGCAGCATACCGGTCTTTTGTAATTGGAATAAACGTGAAAATTTATACAAAAACAATGAATTTGCCAACAACGTGGTTGCAAGCTCCAGCTATGAGAAGTAGATTTCAAATGCTGAAGTTAAGCATCAATCAACAGCCTTGCTTTATCTTTAGATTTAATTGCTGCATGCAATAAATTTAAACGTGAGGGGAAGAAACTCGACTTAATTAATTAATAATTTGACAATAGATCTTCAACTTCCAAACTTATATGACAAGCCCATCAAAATAACATTCCTTTATTCAGTATCTCTTAGGATTAGTCAAAATCTATCATTAGCATTAACACAGTATTAGTAGCTCGCAATCACATGCTCACATACATATCAACTTAGTCAACAACATACATTACACAAAATCATGAGAACACGTGAACAAATGTACATACTGAACAATGCAATCGGATTACCTCTCCACCTCTGGTAGATGTCGTGATTGTTTCAATGTCTCTGTAAGAATTTGCACCAGTAGCATTTGTGCTAACATCAGGGGGTTCAATACCACTTGAAGCGCGTAGGGAGTCCAATTCAGCTTGGGTACGAAATTCCTGAATCCTTTTTGCAAGTCTGTCTTGTTCCACATTAGCCATCTCTTTCGATTGTTGAGCATATGTCAATACCTGATTTTAGAGGGAGCCATCATTTCATCCATTAACATCTCTGTTTATAACATGGGAACATATCTATAGAAACGAGAAAAGTTGACTTTTGGCCATTGCATTCATCTACAATTGTAAGCCCTCACTTCTGAATTTGAGTATACTCCACATAGTTCCTCCAGTTTCTTTGAGCACATCACCAAAGATAATAAGTCAAAGGAGACTCTTTTTGAACTTCTGCCTGTAATGCGTTCTTCGCAATAATATTACTACAAAATTTGTGAACTAACCTAAGGGCTAAGGCTCTACGTCATCCTCCCTTCTAGAAAAAGACCAGAGAGTTTTCTAACTTCCGCAGAAAAGGGTTCTCCGAGGGAAAGATTGTAGCATTGGTAATCTTAGGTTTAAAGAGAACGGCAAGGCAGCAGTGTAGTGAAAATAGCTTTAAGGCGATATCTCAAACTAGTAGGCTCCAAATAAAGCATTTGGCAGACTCAAGAATAGACACAACAACTAGTTGGAATTAACTACAAGAATCACTTGTCTAGATTGCTTTTTCCCTATTCTTCCAGGAAAAAAAAAAGCTTTTACCTTTGGGCCACCCAATAAATACTTTAGCTCAGAAATCATTGACACTCAATTCTTGGTTTTTGTACTCCCCATTTTGGATTGTGCTTAGTTTAACTCACATTTCTCTCTTTTCCTCTAGAGTTTTTTAAATATGGATCTACACGTGAATGCCACACAACAACGTTTAGATTACAAAAGGATAGATTCAAGAAAGCACCAAGAGTAGACATAGATCCCCTTATTTCCTTCCCCCTTTTTAAAACCATTCTTCATTTCTTCCACACGCATCTCTGGATCTATGTCACATAACGAAGCCAACCTATAATGATTGAATTACCATCTCTAAACGAAAAGCTACTAGGGGGAAGGCCCAATGCCAGTCAATGAACCATCTTTGGTCATGACATGATCTCATATTGGCAACTGTTAAATGTAGTTGTATATTACAACATGCTTATGACTATACTTCAATCTATAATCAAAATAAAATATTTGAATAATGTAAGATAAATGGCTAGGAAAGATAATTTGGATGGAGATGGTTACAGTGGTACTATTATTTTGAAAAACTATGCTACACTCAAGGATGAGTTTGGCATTTGCCATTTTCATCAGCAGATCTGTAGGGTAAACAATTTTGATGGACAAAGACCCCATTTCACATGGCATTGTCACCTATGCAAAGCCATTTGAAGATGATAGACAAGCCACAAAACTTCCTATTCATATGAAGGCACAATTGGGGAATATAATCAGGTTTTGATCAAGTTTCAATTGTGACTGTACCTGGTGGATAAATGGCTCCAATTGACTCAATAACTCATAACCCTGAAGTATGAACAGCACAAAAGAATGAATGCCAACAAGTGATGTTCAAAACATGGCATACAGGAAAACAAGAAGCACCCCACAAAAGCTGAAGAAGTAAACCTGCTTGAAATATCTCAGATGCACATCCATGATTGCACTTATAGATTCCAAAAATTCATACTTCTTTTTCGTTTCAATATTCATGAGCGCACTCACCTGCATTCCTTGAAACAATCATAGAATAATGATCAGAAGCAATAACATTGACCGAACGAGATAATTCCCAAGTAGAAACAAAACAAATGAAGATGATATACAATAAACTTACTAGATTGAAGCGGCTTCTCTCAAATGCTGATTTGGAGTTATGTAGATCCTGTCATTGCTAAGAAATGTAATAAATACCATTACCGCAGCAATCCAATTAATAGATCATTTGACCAAAAGTTGAAAGAGGTCATCTCCGCAAGAAATAAGATCACTCGTATCGACAACAAAAATCACAACAAATGGAGACAGAAAGCCTTTCAGAAAGGGAGGGACACCCAAGAATTCTTCCAGATTGATTTGAAAAAATTAAGTATTCAATATTTCCCTTTTTTCCTCTTTTGTATCAACAAGACAAAGTGCCAAACATTCTCAGATTTAATGTGATACGCGATAAGCAGGATGAACAATTCAGGGATATCAAAGATCCTATATCAAGAATTACCTCTTCTAGTTCAGCAACAACGTCTCCTCTTGTACTCCTCTTCAAAGATACAAACTTTTCACGGGCCTGCCAATTAGAATATACAGAACCCAAAATTTAATGACGATGAGAACATATTTATAGAAAGAGAATAGAAGGCATCTATATATAAAATATCTAAATTAGATTGTTGTTCCAATATGATGGCTTTCTGTGCACCATCAGTTCCTTCTTATAAAACCACAACAACAAGCTAAGCTCCAAACTAAATGAGAAAAAGAGAGAGGCAAAGAGTGAAGGACTGACCAATACACGATACATCCATTGACAGTAATCACCTTTTTTGGACACTGAAGTATAATAGCATAGATTCCTACTGTTTTTCGTAGTTTGTGTAGTGCTACTATTCTACCATGTATTATGGACCTCAAAATATACCAAATAACCGACGGGACTCAAGACCACCTACATTAGGTCCCATGGCAATGGCTTGGTCCCTAATAACACCACAAGTACCTAGGCCATAATAACACCCAAATTCAACATAATCTTCGAGAGGAACCTCTTTAAAATGTTTAGGCCAAATGCTGATGTATACAACATCTTGTCACCCAAAAGTAATATCTATGCACAATTCTTTGTCGATAACTATCCCTGAGAAGTGATAGACCACATTAACTATGCAAGCTGCTCAAAAAGTCACCACAGTACAACTCATAAAACACGCAAGCTCATGTGTCTCACTAGCAGGGACTTTGAGCGGTGCAAGGGATCCATGAGTCACCCCCTTGGATGCACAAATGAGAGAGACTCACAAATAAGCCTCATAAATAAGCCTTAGCATAACTCTTTTTAAGGGTAAAAAGATCAACTAGGTGCAAATCCATATACAAAAAGAGCTCACAGAACCAAGAGGGAGCTCAATTACAGGACAAAGCATCTATTATATCAACCAAAGCATTTACATCCATACGCAAGTTTCCACTTCGTAAAAGGGGTATAAATTTAAGTCAATTTTCCATTAATAAAACGAAGGACTACTCTCCATCAAAAGCTCTCTTATTCCGCCCCTTCCAAATCAACCAAAAAACTGAGAGGAATTGAGGTAATCCTTCGTTTCTTGTTGCCCTGTAAGTGAATGCCCTGTCAGGCCCATAGTTCTAGCTTGATAGAACTTCCAACAACCCAAGACAAACCAACGAGGCATGGCTCCAAACCATGCTCATTCAAGAAAATAAAGAAGGAGAAAAAACATGGTCTCTGCCTCCTTTTTGCAGAGGAAACACCTACAAACTGGTACTTTGCATCTTTGTTGTAAGGAATGATTCGTTCCCAAGTAGCTTCCCAAGCGAGAAAAGAAACTCTTGTCGAAACCCTCATTTTCCAAATAGCTTTAAAGGAAAATCTATTCTACCACCAACAACGTCCCCACCTAGCAACTTTGACTTGAGCTCCAATACTAATTCTAATTAGCTACTAACAATTGGATAGCTTGCGAGTAGTCGAGTATCTAAAATTTCAAATTAAAAAGTATTCAGATACCCGGCAACTTCATGTAAACCATTTTGCATGAAATAAATTCAAGTTTTTTAAACTCCTAAATTTATAGTCTAAGAACTCATTTTCATTTATGATGTCAAACTGCAAATGTTTTCTTTAAGTACGGCAAGAAAAGACTTCCGTCTTCAATTCAATGCAGATTGCAGGTTAATCCTGAGTTATAACTGTAATTTCTAGGTTTAATGATAAGGAATACTGTTTCTGTGATCTCGAAAATTTGACCATGTTTTCAGAGTTTGGTCTCTGATTTTAGAAAATGAGGTTTTAGTCTTTAAACTTTCATTTTAAGTCTTAGACTATCATTTTTGTCAGATCTGGGCAACAAAACTTAACAGAGAGTTGACATCATAATTACATAGGTCATAATCAATACAGAGAGTCAAAAGATGACCCAAGAATACCCTCAGAGCTTTTGCTTAGTCTTAACTATTGGGGACCAAGCTATACAAAATGGTCAGGTATTAGGGATTAAAGTATTCTTTTCCCTACTTTTTAAGTCTAAATCTGAATAATTTTGTATTCTCCTGGTTTAATTGTTCCTATCTTTTATTTAGTTTTTTCCTTATGTTACTTTGTGTCCTTTTCATTAGACATTATTGTTTCTCCAACCCTAGAATTTTTATCTTTATTCTAGATTGAATTCTTCCTAATTTAGCCCTTATTTTGGTTTTGTTTTTACAAATCTAATTAGATCATATTAGTTATCCAGTCATTTCATAATCACTATTTTGTTTCCTAGTTTTTCTAATATAAAAGTTTCCACAATATCAAGAACTTTTCTAATTTAAGTCTCAGCATTTGTCGTGCATCATTCACATATAAGCAGCATCATATTATTTGAGAAATGATCAGATTTGTTGGAACACAATCATGCTGCTATTTTTCATGTAAAGCAGGCTAGTCAGGTAGGGTGTTTCACATGGATGTGTGCATGTGAAACACCCTAGGGAGAGAGAGAGAGAGAGGCAATTACAAAAATTGACATTATAGTAACGAGACTTTTGAAATTTATACATAGTCAAATCTCAATACCTGATCATAAGAGTATCCAGCTTTGTCAAAGCGTCGTCGTGATTCCTGTGAAACAATTGTACATGCAAGCAACATAAGCAAGAGCATAAAAGTTTCATTGCAACTGGTGTCTCACATCCTTAGACAATAAAAGTAAACCTTTGGATGAACAATGGTAATGAGATGCAACTGTAATGTTTAATTTGACATATCAAAAGTAAACCTGTCTACTAAGTGCAAATAAATTCAAATGGCACCACTTTTCATATTGTTAATGAGAACCGAAGACTCGAACACATTTTGGGTATAGAAAGGCTTTCAGTGATGAGCATAAGAGTAGCAAATAACATTGTACAGTCCCATGGGGATGCATATTTTAAACAAAAGCAACAGGAAATGTTTGGAATGATCAGTGCTAGATCTTCTCTTCATCTACATAAATGGCTTTAAGCTCCATATTCGTGATTCACTGAGCAGCTTTTAGTTAATGGTAGATCTCTTGTGCATTTTGTTGACTGTATTTGGCTTTTTATTATTTAATATAGGTAAAGGATAAATTACTACAGGGCACCAAGGGAGTGCAAACCCACAGATAAGAAGAGCTCATGAACCCAAAAAGAGCTTGGTTACAAGACTAATCTCTACGACGTCGAAGAAGGTATTTACATCCACAAGTAAGTTTCCACTATACCAAAAAGTGTAAGAGTCAACCAATTATCAATAAGATGTTATTGACTATTTTGCATCTGATATTGTGCATGGGTTAGCACCCCCTCCCTTCCAACCATAATTCCCTTCTACAGAAAAATTTAAACAGGAAGGGATGCACCAGAAAAAAATTTATACCTTCGCCTCTTGCATATCCACATTTATGAAGTGCGTCAAGCGATCAACCAATACATGCTCCACCTATAAAGAAACTTTATATTATATCCAACCTTTCATTTTTTTCCAACCATAAATTATATCACATCAAATTCTGATAAGCTATTTCAAGCAACTGAAATTGGCCTTCAATCACCATGATGTGGATATTGCTATACAAAATCTCCAGAATAAATATAGCATGCAGATAATGACATAAGACCAATAAAAAGCCATTTAGATCTATGCTTAATGTATAGACCCCCATTATAAAATGGTTAATGACTAGCGGCCATGCATATGTATTGATTACTAATGCACTTGGCTTCTTCACGCACCCACTTATGCTCTGTGCTTGGATAAGAAACAACTGGGGGGAAGATGAAGACTACATCAATTACTGATGATGATGAATTAAGTAACCTAGTGTCACCATCAGTCACACATCTCAGACATCACCCGCACTGACTCACAGGGTTTTCTCTCTCTCCCAGCTACTCTCTGCTCTTCCTCAGCCTCTGATAACCCTACCTCTTGTTTTTTCTTCTCTACCCACCTCTCTTCATTAAGCAAAAGTGATTTGATGCTATTGAGAACACCAAAAAAACTATCAAAAATGAAGAAATCATGTTCTGCAAAAGATGGTGCTGGCCAATCAGCATAGAATGAGTTACATGGGCTTGAAAAGGCAGGCAAATACCTTACAGTACAGGGAAATTTGATCAATTCGAGAAGTTTGGAGGGACTTCCAAAGCCATATGATATTTAAGCTGGGATGAGAGGAGAACTCACTTTTGGCATGAAAGAGCGTGACATTGAGTCTCCCAATAAACATATCCCGAATTTCTTCCACATGGAAAGGACATTATCCTATTCCATAGGACTAAAGCAGTGATTCCATAGAAAAATCTATCTCAAGATATTCACCCTCAAGGTCAAAGGTTCAAGACAAGGTAAGAAAGGAAAGCAATCTTTCTACAGAACTTGGCAAATACCAATTCTGTGATATAGACCAGATTTTCCTTGGAGGTTTGGAAAAAAAAAAGTTTCCAATGGAAATCTCTCTCTCTCTCTCTCAGTGGGAAAGTGGGAAAGAATGTGGGGATGGATTTTCACCTTGGAGAACTGTCCGTAAAAGCAGGTGCCGAGCTTTGCAAGCCATTAAGTTTTATAGAGAAAAGAACAGAAAGCGGTGCCTCAAATCTTTCTGCCCTGCTCTGAGACATGACAGTTTTGGACTACATCTCACGCTTCTGAAGGGATGAACTATGCTACGACAACTTCAATGGAGCAAGAGATTTGGGCCTGGCAAGGCACAAACCTCCAAGGAGAAAGAGTTCATCTCTGCTATTACTCTCGCAATTATGCTAGTTTGCAAATTCAGAAGTCTTAACAAATTTTTTCTGGGATAGACAGTTTAAAGCTTCAGACTTTTGGCATAATGAAAAATTTTCGTTGTTGAAATACCTCAACAAAAACAAGATATTATCTCTATTTTTGTTGAACTTTTCTTCTGAACATGAGTCAGCACCTTCTTCATGCCTCTTTAGTGAAACTTTCAGTTTCACTGACAGAAAGAATCATCCTTCAAAGATGTCTTTCTTAGTAGTATGAGAAATGCTATCTATTACAACACATTAAGCTATCTTACTAGATGCAACACAAGCAATTACCTGAGAACGCAAAAGCTCTTTGTAAGAAGCAAGCTCGTGAAATGCTGATATGAACTTGGATATGACAGGACCTGAGACAAGTAGAGGATGGAGCAAAAATTGAATATCTCCTTCAAAACCATCTGGAACAGGGATTTTACCAGTTGATCTACTTCATTTGTTTTGATGAAAAATTCAGCACAAGAAACCTAGAATAAAGGACTGACCAAACTCTAGTGTTGGGGAAAATAAAAAAGGCAAGTAGTCTGAACAAAGCACTAGCTTCGCCACTCCATATTAACACATTTGCTTATTGTCACATCCCACCATGCCAGTTGTATCAGAGATGACAATGTAACCACGGGATTCGTAGAATAAATGGAAAAACAACTCCGTTAGTCTAATCAAGTAGATGATGTTGTATGTCCTCATACAGTCGTCACGTCTCATTCCTATGCTTAATTGTATGAGAAGGTAGCATGCTCAACTTCATTAGTTTTAAGGTACATAGTGTGAACGGTAAATGCATAAGGACTTTTTCTATTCTTTTTTAACAGCAATCAACTACAACATACCCATTTAAAAAGAGCCATTCTGGAAACAAGCAGATATTGCAAATACAAGCACCGTTTTTAATTATCCACAACAAGACCAGAGTTGTTATTGTACATCTCAAAATTCAACAAACAGAAATATAAGCAAAAATATGATGGGGATTTGGGTTTTAAATGGTTCACTTGACGAAGTAAAGCAGAAAATTGCTCAGACTTATATTGATAACCTCCTATTGATACACTAACTGGATCATCCTGACCACCGCCAAATGCTTCCAAGGAATCTGCGAATGTTGTGTCTGCATTACACGCTTCTCCAAGAGATGCCCTGAAAGAGCAGACAATAAACATTAATCTAATGCACGGTCTATTACTCTAGCTTTGAGCAAACATGTGGGAGGGCAAGTTCGATTTGAGAATAACATTAGAAACGTCATGGAGGTTCCAGGTAAGGTACTTTACACAGTTAGATTACCAAAATGGTGGATGTGATATATTTAGGACTTCTAAATCGAGTTCATACATGAGGGAAAGCCAGAAAATAAGGCAGATTGCCATGACAGCTGTCACGTTTTAATGAAAATGCATGACAACCCCAGTTCTATCAAAATATGCACTGATTTCCATCAAAACATGTTGGAGGTTTAAATAACATTGACTAATTACTTAGAAGGTTTTCATCAACCACTTTTATTGCCGAGCGGAGCTCTACAATACCAGCATAGTGTTTCCAAAATGACAGAACAAAAGACAATGCAATTATCATGTCTGTCAGAAGATTATAAACCAAAAGCCAAATCCTCCTAAAAGCTGATATTTGAAATTTCTAGCTGATACTGCACACCCTCTCTAGTAACTATTATAGAATAACAGTTTCTCCCCTGATGTTTCAGCAATAAAAGGTAAATCAAAGCAGCTGAAAATCCAAATCCCTCAGTGGGGCCACATAATCACATCTATTGAAGATACTCCATGGGGCCAATTAATCATACAATTCCCAGGCCAATTACAAGAAATCACCACTTTACAACCCACAAGCATCAGAGAATATATAGAGAAAAGTGCCACGAAGTAAGTTTTATGGAACCAACAAAGCTCCCTAGGCGCACAGTAAGGAAGTTTTTCCTGGTCATACATGAAAGATCCTACAGCTGGTACTGTATTCCATAGAGATAGCAAGAACAGACAATTGCCCACATAAGGCATATGCCTCATAATTTTAAAGAAAGAGAAACGGTTTGGAGGCAGGGGAGGCGAGGAGAGAGAGCATAGTACTGCAGGGGAGTCCATAGCATACAGTAGCAGATATGACAGGACGTACTTTCCATTCAAAAGCACATAAGCATCCTCATACTGAAGTACCACTGGTGAACTATATATTATAAAATGCCCACCAAAAAAAAAGTTTGCTATCCAATCGACAAGGCAATAGAAACACTATGTAGAATAATCAGTAAGGACCTTAGCATTGCAAACAGGGAATTGATCTGAGCATTCCAATTCGTTTACGAGCCAGTCCGCCACGCACTTGCACGACTGGGAAAAAAAAGAGAATTGCACGGTATAAACCACTTACACAAATTTTGCGGAGCCTCTGTATAATCGCTGGCAGCGCTCTTTCAACTCCTCCGCCATCTGTTCTTGAGAAAAGATCTGTTTTTGCCCATTTGAGCACAGTACCACGAATTAGCATAACGTCAAGACTTCTACAGAGGAACCAGACTTTAACTGCCGAATTGCCGAGCGCATAATCCAAATGTCAGGAGAACAAAAAACCTCGACATGCGAAACCAATCAAAATCAGCCGAGCCGACAGGTGCCCGGAACGGTGCCGCGAAACTTGAGCAAAAGTACGGACCAAAACAGCAAGCCTCGAAAGACGCGACCGGGCATCGACTTCACCGCATAAAAGGAACAGCGCGAACGAAAACGAAAGACGGAGGAAGCAATCCACCTACTCCCCGAATGCATCGAGTAAGCAAAACAGATTGCTCCGTCGAGGTCGCGCGATGGTCTCCGCCCGCGAGGAAGCGCGGGGCGCGAGGAGGACGACGAATCGAATCGAATCGAATCGAATCGAAACCGAAATCGAAATCGAGAGAAAAAGAGAGAGGAAGAGGAACGACGACGACGAGGCGAAATCGACAGAGCGAGCGAGCGAGCGAGCGAGACGACCGACCTGCTTGTGGAACATGGGCGAGTCCTCGAGCTTCGTGAATGCCGCCATCTTCTCTGCCTCTTCTGCGAGTGCCGGTGGAGCAGAGGGAGACTGAGACTGAGATCTGAATTCGAGGAGCTGTGCGGAGATCGGAATCGGAGCGACGTCGGAGGAGGAAGATGATGAATTTTATTTCTTTTTCTATTTCTTTTTTTTTCCTTTTGGTTTTTTTTTTTTTTTCGGGGGTCTGCTGTCGTTGTCGTTGCCATCGGGAGAGACGAAAGTGCAGTGCGTCGTCTTCTGGCGAGCACGCGGTGGAAAGCACCGGTCCACATCGCCGCGCGCACCGACCGATACGACAAAAAGTAAAAACATCGCCGCGCGCGACCGCGCAATCCCCGAGCCGTAAAAAGCTCGCTTTGCATCATTTACGCATTCGAATCCTCCTGCTTGATATGAGTGAGAGCGAGGATTCAGATTCTGTGCAGGCTCCGAATTTAGGCTCCATAAAAAAATCTAAAACTTATCTATCGAAATGGAATTTTGACACCTATCCGTCACAATTCATTAATTTTTGAAGTCTAAAATATACTCTACATATTTAGGAATGTCAATAATTGAAGTAATTCATATAACCCTAAAGGGGCCTGCTTTTATTGGGATCGTTTCCTCTATTTTGTCACGGGTCTCAAAATTGATTCCAAAATCTATCAATATTTTTAATTAAATGATTGCAATGAATCATTATCTTCCATAATTAATATTAACAAAGTAAAAGTCTCGATCTTATACGGATCACAACTTATATATAGACACGTGCAAATTATAAAATATTAATAAAGTAAAAGTCTCGATTTCATACCGGTTATTTCATATTACACGTTCATCGCTAAACTTTATGGAACGCTCTAGCATCACTCAAAGACATGGAATAAGAAAAACACGAAAATTTATTATAGATTCTAAGTTCTAAATTTAACTTAGAATCTACTCATCGAAATAAGTTTTCAAATTTTTGAAACCTAGCTAATATCTTATATATTCAATTCTCAGGCAACTGCAAAAGAAGTTATAACTTATAATATTCACAAAAAAGATTATGGGTTACTTTAAGATTGCAATAGAAGTGCCTTTTTGGCCTAACCTAAAATTCACCTTTAACAAATTAGAAAATATTACAAAATAACAAAAATAATGTTAAAAAAAGTGAAGAACAAAGTGGAAGGTGGAAGAACATTTGAGAGAGAGGGAGCAAAGCCTCCTTGCGATGTCCCCTCGCCGCCAAACCAATGTCACTTCGGATTTAGAGAGAGAGAGAAAGAGAGAGAGGAGTGAAGGTCAATGTTTGGTAAAAGTAGAAATTACTTTAAACACAAAAGATTTGGAATAATTTTGAATATCTGATATTTATAGGAGGACCACGGGTGATATTATCCTATTATTTAATAGAGTCGGGAACGTGCTCTCTTGCTCGAATAGACAAAAAAATGGTAAAGTATGCAAAAGAAAACAGAGACAATGAATAATATTATTAGGATTGCGTGAATTAAGAGATCGTCCCCCGAGCAACCACCATTATCATGGTCGCTTAGGATTTATTCTCTCTCTAAATCCTAGATTTGTATTAGGATTTAGAGTCTCTCTCACGATTGTAGATTTGTATTAGGATTTATCGCGTTGATGACTACATCATATATCAAGAAAATATATATTACTTAAATTTAAGATTATTAGAAAATATGGGCTAAATTTGAAAGTCATAGCATATAGAAAGTACCTTCTTCGAAACTTCAAATCAAAATGAAGTGTTTTAAAAATAGACCATGTCAAATATATGGAATCGTTAAAAAAAAAATCCATAGTCGATGGGAAAAACTCTTACACGATCATCATTTTGCTCGATACGTATATGTACAAATAATCATATAATCAAATTCATCTACACATTGATGACATATATTTTTACGTCGATGGTGCATTCAATGAAAAATTAAATTTATGCAGCAATTTTAGAAATTATTTTTTCACTTTTATTAGATTCATTGGCCAATATCAAACTTTATTTTATCCATTTATTTGAGCAACACATGAACTCCTCTCCCAGCCACCTCTCTCCCTCCCTCTTTAAACCTTTTTTCGTCTCTTCCACTTTTGGAGGAGAGGGGCTTGACCAAAATCTCTCTATCCCTCTCCTCCTAATTACTTTTTGTTTAATTGTTTTTATTTTTATTTTCTTACTCTCTTGATCTAGCTTTAGCTCTAGAAGCTTTGCTCTCTTGATATTACAACTAAAGAGCTTTTCTCTTTGATCTAATTCCAAATTTTAAAGTTTCAATGAATAAGTATCTGTCTCCAATTCCAACGTTGCTCATAGTATGTGCAAATATGTGCTTCAATGTGTTTTAGTTCAAAGCTTTTGTGTTTCATATTAGCCACTAAGCTTATTCTCACGAGTTTCAGATCTAATTAGGGGTGAGCATTGGTTCAGGGTTAACCCTGGACTGACCCTAAACCAGCCCAACCCTGCTAATCCTTGTCCGGTTCCTAAAGGGATTGGGTCGGTCATTGCTCCTCAAATTCTTGTACCGGCACTGGCCGATTGATATTCGGTTTTGAGAGTTTATGGTTGATCCAACCCGGATAACCCTAACCCTACATATTATATATAATATATCTAATATATATTATATATCATATATGTAATATATTATTTATAATTTATTAATATTTTAAAGAGAAAACTATAAGTCAAACATCATCTTTAGCATTAAATAATTCATCACGGCATCCTCCTCTAGTACTCATTATCTTAAATATTCT
This sequence comes from Eucalyptus curtisii, assembly GCA_017140595.1. Taxonomy (NCBI): domain Eukaryota; kingdom Viridiplantae; phylum Streptophyta; class Magnoliopsida; order Myrtales; family Myrtaceae; genus Eucalyptus; species Eucalyptus curtisii. Next base: position 7,229,858 of record CM029503.1, read on the forward strand.
TTGTCCTCTTGGTCTTCAATTTGCCAAAGTCGAAAGAAACAATTTCCCCGCTTGTCGCTCGACACTCCTTCAATCAACTTCCCATCTTAACCCATATCTCCATGAGTGATCTTTAATCGTTTTTACGGTTTATTGTTTTTAGTAGGTGTGAAATTTCTATTGTTGTCTTATCTTAAATTTGTTAAATATGTATTGGTATTATATAGTTTGGTTGCACAACGCTACACTGTCGATAGATATGTAATTTGAAATTGTAGGTTTGTTTTTTTAGATAATACAAAAAAATGAAAAAAAAAATTATTTGTTGGTTCCGAATTGACCCTGAAATTGGACCAAACCCATTGGGTAGATCCGGTTCTCGATCCTAGGCTCAATAAAGTCGGTCCTCAGTTCAAAAAATCAAAGACCAACACTATCCGGGTTGGTCCTAGAATTAAAGAGTGGATCGACCCAATCCGAACCATGTTCACCCTTAGATCTAATCTTTTTCAACATATTTATGCGGTCTCCAGTAATTACGGTGAGATGCTGAACCTAACAAGAGACAAAGCCATAACTATAGATGGAGATCCCACCGGAATGTGCTTATCACTAATAATGTCATGTGATTCGGTGTTCTATGGCTGATCCTTTTGCTTGGAAACACTTATCACTAATGATGTTATGCAATTTGGTATTCAGCCACCGATCCTTTTGCTTGGAAACAATCATAAATATGTTATTGAAGAACAAACCATTGATACTCATGATATGTCTTGATTCTCCTTTTTCATTTGTTTTGAAGCTCTATGGCTCGTCTTGTTATCGTGACTTTTAAGATTTACTATCATGTTTAATTTTGTTAATAAATGGAAAATTCCTTTGACAAAAAAAAAAAAATGACACGTGAACAAATTTAGTTACAAAATAAATTATTTCTAAGTACAGGTGTTATAAGGGAAAATTCCAAATAGGCATCTAAAGTGCCATTATTTTATCAAAAATAACCAGAGTCTCAAATAAATGCATGAAGTGGTCATTTAGTCTTAAATAAGGCATGACTCATCGGCTAGTCAAACATTCACCCATCGGTGAGGTCAAAGTATTTTCGCCCAAAGATTTTTTGTTTTATTTTTTCTCTTTTACCCTGTTCATATCCTTCTTGATCCTAGCCATTGTAGTTCTTGTTCAAAGTCTTTTTTTGTCGAAGTGTGAGATGGGCATGAAATTAATGCTTGAAGAGTCGCTTGGGATCGGTGGTGTTGGTGGTCTCAACGACGGAGATGCTGAAGAAGCAAGAGTCGAGGTATTAAGGGTTACGTGCAGTGTCTCGAGGGAGGCGGAAGGGGTCAACTCGACGGCGGGAGTAGTGAAGTTGTCGGAGCAGGAGCCGTTGCGCCAGTGGTCGTGAGCCCCAACAATGCCGGTGATGATCACGGTGAGGTGAAGGAATTTATCGAATCCATTCTTCATTTTCTCGTCTCCTTATAAGAAGTGGCGATCATGGTGTGTGAAGGAATGTATCAAATCCATTCTTCCTTTTCTTGTTTCCTTTTTATGGAATCGCGATCGAGTCGAATTTTACAAAAGCTTAAGTTATTAGATGATAGAAGTTTAATTTGTTAAATGAATGAGTGCTTTAATATTTAATTATTCTAACATCCCCCCTCATGTTGGGGGAGTTCATTCCTTCCTTATATACAAGTACTTCCCTTAAAGTAAAGGTAAGCCCTTATAGTTACAGCAAGCAAGTATATCCTTTTTCCACTTTATAGCGATTGGATTACTTGAGTGTAAAAAGGTTTATCCGGATTATAGACTAGGCATATACTAGTGGGCAAGCAGGCTCAGGCTTGAGGGCCACAGATCATTAGGTTCAATCCTTGGTGATCGAATCATTACTTTAAGGTGACTATGTCCCTCTTTCTTATGATAGAGTTCATTTCGTCCCTTGACATCATTATTGAGTTGGAGTCTTTACCAAGTTAAGCTGCTTCTCTTCTTGGGCTCGGGAAAGTTATTCAGGCAAGTTAATTTGCAAGCCTTTAGCCAAATAAAGCTATAAGCAAAATGGGCACCTCACTTTTGTCCGACCCAAAAGCAAAAGCAAGGAACTTCAATTCGATTCAAGGCAAAATCTTTCTAAAGAGAAAGCTTTCACACAAAATATAGATATAAATTGGTTTTCCTACTTACTAAACCTCCTTTTTAAAAAACTGCTTTATACTCCAATGTTGCATAGTTCAACGGAGAAAAGAGCCTAAAGGGGTAAGCATACCCCATAAACCCCTAGGAAATCGCCTGTAAAGACACTTCCGAACAAATGCTGTAAACTTTATCCAAAAGAAAGGACTTGATCTCACTGGCTTACTTATTAGCTTATAATCAACCTGCTCTTGTAACAAAAAATCCCTAGTATAAATAGACTGTTTAAAAGGATGATACCCTTGTAGTCATAGTAGCCCCCATTATTAACTACTTAAGGGAAATAGCAAAAAACGATTGCCTGCTAAAAATTTTCCGCTTTTTTATTCAACTCGCTTGGTGAAGATAAAGCAAAGGCAACCGCATAGAAGAAAACTACCCACTCGTCATGATTTGGCAAAGACTTAGTATCCATAGTTAATTGATAATTATATTACATCCTCTTGGTTAATCCCGAGTAGCTCCCTAGGTTCTCCCACTAGCTGGAACTAGTGCTACAACTCAGACTTCCACTTCAATTTGAAAGATAGCATAAAGCGAATTAAAAAGACTAGCTACAAGAGATTATCTTTTCATAGCCTTTAATTTAACTAGTAATATAACTAGATTAAGCGCTTTAAGGGCGTGGTGAAGCTGGTATTGAATTCGCCATTGAAGGAATAGGTGATTAGAAGATTGAAAGTAGTAAAGCTGTGCCTGTGGGGTGAGACTTGCCCTCTGCTCAGTATGTGTAGTGAAAGCGAACTTGCGAAATGTGAAGTATTAGAGAGAGAGAGAGAGAGAGGTGTTGTGGTCTTTGGAAGGTCGATTTGGGCATTTATCAAATGCCTATCTTCGACATCGACGAAGAAGATGATGAGCAGGACAACCTTGGCTCAATTTAAGAAGAGGAAGAATTAAGCAGAAGAGAGAGACAAAAAATTAAAATTCCTTCGAACAAAAATACTCATGATCGGACTAACGAAATACACATGTCAGATGCATTTGCTTGTCGACGAAAGTTTGATCGACCGGCAAGTTACGCCCTTGTTAAACTCAAAATAACTATGCCATCCCCTTATTTAAGGCAAAATCCACCTTAGACTTTAGACTTCCATTTGGAATTTTTTCCATGTTATATCATCTAACGACAAATGCGTAGAAACAGTGTTATTCCAAAATAAATCTAATAAAAATCCATCATTTTTTTACCGCGATAAAAATAAACAAAAGTCCAAAGTAAATTCTCCTTTCGCCATTTCGTTCCCCGCGAGGGAGAGAAATCATGGCGAACCAGTACGGATTCTGATTTCACCCCTTTCTCTCTCCAACCTCCATGCGCGCAGCTTCACCTCCTGCAGCTTCCTAAGAGCTTCTCCTCCATCGGCGGCGACCATGTCCGGCGACAGGCCGCCGTCGAAGCCCCTCTCCGCGCAGGAGTGGGAGTCCCTGATCGAGGACCTCCAGCAGGGCCGCGCCACCTCCGCCGCCTCCGCCTCCGTCGCCGACCTCGCCATCTCCTCCGTCCTCCGCCGCGACCTCCCGCTCCCCCTCAAGCACTCCCTCCTCGTCTTCCTCGAGGAGTCCGCCGACGCCCTCTTCGGCCCCCACCTCCTGGGCCGCCTCGTGGAGGCCCTCCGCTCCGTCGTCCAGTCGCCCCCCGATCCGGCCTTCGCCACGTACGCGCTCAAGGAGCAGATGATGGTGTCCACCACCGCGATCTTCGTCACCGTGGTGGACGGCTTCGAGGAGGAGCGCTGCGGTCGGGACGTCGCGAGCCTGGTCGAATTGCTGCTGGCCATCGTCAATCGGCCGAACCACGGGCCGGACCGGCAGACGCGGGCGATGGCCTGCGAGTGCCTGAGGCAGCTGGAGAGGAATTGGCCTTGCTTGTTGGCCGAGATCGCGGGGCACCTGTGGAGCCTGTGCCAGAGCGAGCGCACGCACGCTTCGCAGAGCTACCATCTGCTCTTCACTCAGGTGATCCACGATATCGTGACTTGCAAGGTGGATGTGTCGATCTTGAACACTTCGGTCCCTTTGGTTCCGTTCAACTTGCCTCCATGGGTGTTGGGTCCGACGAGGGAGGCTTCGGCTTTGAATTACAAGGAATTGAGGAGGGCCATGGCGTTCTTGCTTGAATGGCCGCAGGTTCTCACCCCTTGTGGAATGATGGAGTTTTTGCATTTGATAATACCCGTGGCGGTTGCTTTGGAGTTGCAGGCTTCGATGTTGAAGGTCCAGTTCTTCAGCATGATTTATTCCTATGATCCTGTGCTTTGCCACATGGTTTTGATGTTGTATTCACGTTTCTTGGATGCTTTTGATGGACAAGAGCGTCAAATTGCTCGACGGCTTGTCTCAGTTTCGCGGGAAGCACAAGGTCATCCGGTGTTTCGGATGCTTGCCCTTCATTGGTTATTGGGGTTTTTCAGTGGCATGTCGAATCGTGTAGTTGAGAGAAAGAACATGGTTGTTGATATGGCCTCGAGCTTCTATCCCACTGTTTTTGATCCTCTTGCCGTGAAGGCACTGAAGCTCGACCTTCTTGCCTCGTGCTCATTGTGTCTTGAAAGCCGAAAATTGGAGGATGTTTCGCAAGCGGATTCATTGTCTGTGGTGAATCTATTTAAGGATGGTCTTGTCTCTGTGTCTGCTTTTAAATGGATGCCTCCATGGAGCACAGAAACTGCGGTGGCATTTCACACCTTCTATAAGTTCTTAATAGGCACGCTCTCCCACTCTGAAGATGATTCCATCAAATCAAAAATGCTTATGGATTCCACAATCTTCCGTCTTTTGCAGGTATATGATGCTTTAGATGCCCCATCTTCACACCATAACTTCCTTTCCTTGTGTTATGGCCATACTCTGCCTTTTATGTCTGTTCATCGTTTGTCACTCATATAAGCTGGATTTCACATGACAGGTTTATATTAGAAAAAATAAAAATTCAAGCATTTGCTAGGGAAAACTAAAAGGGAAAAGATAACCTCAAGCAGATGCCTGTTGCTACTCATCGAGGGAGGTCAATTTTATGAGATTATTTATATCTTGCATATCAGTATATCACTAATTGCCTGAAAAGTTGATATTTCATGAAACTTTCTTTTCTTGGAGATGACAATGCTTCTACTTGAAAGGAATTTTGAAACCTTAGTAAGTTGGTGTTTCTAGTTTCAGAAAGGAACTACAACCTTAGAATATACGCTCTACTAAATATTTTTCCTTCTTTAAAAAGGGACAAATAACATGCCGAGTTAACTCTTTCTAGAGTTTTGGTTTTGAGGCTACTAATTCTAGTGCTTTGCATGCGCTTCTAAGTCAGTTACTGGTAGTCAGTGGAATCGTTTGGTGGTTGTGAAGTGAAAATGATTTGAGTTCAACATATATGGATTATGAATAACTATTTGTATTAGCAATCTTACAATACAATGTTTGATTTGGTATTGTCTATCTTCCTTTGATTTTTGTTCTTACTTTATCACCTTTGGGCAGCATACCATCGCACGATGGTTTTAAGTTTTCATTCGAGCAAGGTATTTTCATATTGTTTTGATGCTTTCTCATATTATAGGGGATGATCGTGGAGATGACTATGGAATTTCAACAGTTAGTTCCCACTATCGTTTCCTTCGTCAACAGATTCTTGGGCTGTAATAAGCATTGTTGGTTGGGAGAGCGACTGCTCCAGACACTAGATGAGCATTTGCTTCCAAAAGTCACTGTAGATTATAAACTAGTCGCCTACTTTGCGATATTTGATAAAATTGCTGAAAATGTCGCGATCCCCCCTCGTGGACTTCTAGAAGTTCTTACCAACTTAGTCCTCTTCCTTGTCAAGAATCATGGCCCTGACACTGGCCTAAGATCTTGGTCACAAGGAATTAAGGTTCTTGGAATATGTAGGACAATGATGATGCATCACCACAGTTCTAGATTGTTCCTCAGACTATCTCGTCTCCTTGCATTTACCTGCCTTTACTTTCCTGATTTGGAGGTTCGCGATAATGCAAGGTATGGGGATAAAAGAAAGATGCATTCTTTTCCTTTTCTGTGCTTCCAGCTCTGTCAGTTTTGTTTACTGTACTGTGCATTATAAAATTGTGAGTGGGATGGGGTACATGTTATTTTCATGTTCTTAGCTTCATCCAATATATTTTGGGCTCATGGTGCTATGGGATTTTTGCAGGATCTATCTAAGAATGTTGGTATGTGTACCTGGTAAGAAGCTCAGAGAACTGCTAAAACTTGGGGAGATGCTACCTACCATGGCTCCATCTGGAGAATCTGATACATTTTTCAATGTGCAGATTCCGAGACTTTCTCATGACCCTAGGAAATCTAGAAATATCTCTGCTTATGTACAGCTTGAGCGTGTGGTACCTTTACTTGTAAAGCAATCGTGGTCATTGGCTTTGGCTAATTTGGGATTTGGGAATGCAAATGCTGATTCTGTAAAAGGCATTATAGATAGCGAACCAAAATCTGATGACGCAGTGATTGGTATTGCTTCTGATGAACCAATTTCTTCAGAAAGCTTAAATGTTGAACGACAGCTGGAACCACTACGAGTTATGGATGCCAAGATTTCGGAAATGTTAGGAAATCTGAGGAGGCATTTCTCAAGTATTCCTGATTTTAGACATATGCCAGGGATTAAGGTCAAAATTTTATGCTCTTTGAGATTTGAATCTGATCCCTTCAGTCGAACTTGGGGATTTAGTCCTCCTTCAGATAATCCTAATGCAGCAGCAGCAGATGCTCTTCCTGCAATATATGCGACCGTGCTCAGGTTTTCTTCTTCAGCGCCATATGGGTCTATTCCATTATATCGGATACCATTCCTTCTTGGAGAGCCTCCAAAGAAAAGTGATTCTTCTGTCCATAAAGTTAACTCAGACATTCATGCCATGGAAAATGGTGCCCATGAAGATGATAGCTTTAGAGCTTCAGTTACAATAGAATTAGAACCTCTAGAACCGACTCCTGGGATGGTGGATGTTTTTCTTGAAACAAATTCAGGAAATGGTCATATCATTCGGGGACAGCTGCATGGCATCTCTGTGGGCATAGAAGACATGTTTCTCAAAGCTATTATCCCATCAGACATCCCTGACAGCTCAGTTCCTCTTTATTACTCTGATTTGTTCACATCCCTCTGGGAGGCGTGTGATGGCACTTCCAGCTTTGGAAGGGAGACCTTTCCTCTGAAAGGAGGTAAAGGCGTTGCTGCAATCAGTGGAACCCGATCAGTCAAGCTACTGGAGGTTTCTGCATCCTCTGTGATCCAATCCACCGAACGGTACCTCGCTCCTTTTGTTGTGAAAGTAACTGGTGAACCCCTTTCAGATATTGTGAAGGATGGTGGAGTTATTAAAGATATCATCTGGAAGGATTCTGTTCCGGATAACTCCGATGATGCTACCCTTGCAGGTGCCAATTTTGAGGGTCCACTTCAACTCAAGTACACTGATGCGGAGGATGACACAGAAACCTATGCCAACTATATAAGCAGAAACATGGGTTGCATCCATATTCTCATATTTCTTCCACCAAGGTACCACCTTCTTTTGCAAATGGAAGTATCCGATGCTTCGACTTTGGTCAGAATAAGAACTGATCATTGGCCATGCCTAGCTTACATTGATGATTATTTGGAAGCTCTCTATTTGTCATAGAAGGAGAAGTTTTGTTCTAATGGCGAGTTCGTCTAGATTCTTGACAACTCCACTTTGTGCCACTGTAAGATAATATGCCTGTTGTTGTAAATTCTCTCCCAATTTTTTTGTTTATTTATCTAAAAGAAAGGAGGGTAATATTGGTCACCCTGAATAATCGATCCCGTAAATACTACAACAAGGTTGAGATCCTTGAGTTATGATTCTTTTGATGGATTCGAACTTGAAGTCCAAAGTGATCTTTTTTTTTCAGTTCTCTCAATGCTTCTGGCCATTATAGGGAAAAGACTACCTCAAGGTCGATCTTGCTTAATTCTTTACGAAGCCGTTATATCCCCTGTCCCAGGACTTATGTTCTTTTTCTTTCTGGTGTCAGTAATTCCAAAATGATATGCCTGATGATCTGTGAGTGTCTAATTGTGACTCTGATTGATTGTCGCATATTGTCACGGCTATGTCTATATCCTTCCATCTTCTTCCCATTTGGTATCATGCTCGCTATTATTGATAAGTCGGGTGTTGCTTCAAATTTGGTTTAGTTTCTCGTCAATGGATTTGAATTTGAAGTCCAAAGTGATCTTTGTTTTCGGTTCTCTCAATCCTTCTGGCCATGATAGGGAAAAGACTACCTCAAGGTGGGTCTTGCTTAATTATTTATGAAGCCCTTGTATCCCCTGTCTTGGGACTTAGGTTCTTTTGTTGTCTGGTGACAACATTCAGAAACGATATTCCTGATGATATGCGAGCATGTATAATTGTATTTACGATTAATTATCGCATATTGTCATGGCTAGGTCGATGTACTTCCATCCTATTGATTAGTTGGGTGTCAGCTTCAAATTCGGTCTAGTTTCTAGTCAATGTATCTTATGGATCAGTATTATTCAGATCATACATTATGATTTCTGGAAAGAAAGGATATCTTGTGTGGCTTTGAGAAAGCTATTCGGGGGAGATAAAACCATGGAAGCCAAATTCAGTAAGTCGGATACCAAAGTGGACCGCATGAGGTCGAGTTTGAGTTGAGAGCCGATCCTTGCGGCCGCTACACCGCGCCTCTTGAACTTGTAATTACTGTGGTCGTAATGACAGTGTAGACGAAGTGGTTATGAGCGACGGGATTTTTTGTGTAATGCCAAACTAAAGACGAGGACATTGCACAGGACTTTGGTATTAGAAGGATGGTAAATGCTGGATCACCATATTATTTTCTCGTAAAACACCTGCTTTATATGTTGCATTGCTGCCGCGAACCAAACTTTCTAGCGACTCAACCCGCACTAGGTAAATTTATCTTCAAATATGTTTAATGTTTCCCTTTGTCGACGAAATCCTACGAGTATCTCTGTCGGACTTATAGTTGATTCGCTCATAGTTATTTCTAGCGCAATTCGAGTACTTCCACGGCCGGTTTACTTGTGCAGGCGCATAGTGCGGGCTTTATGTGAGACGAATTGGTACGCGCGATCTATCCAAGGAGGGTTCTTCTTAATATTTTTGTAAATAGATGGTTTTAAGAAAAAAAATGGACGATATATTAGCGATGTATGTTATAATTACTCATAAATTTTAGGAAAAAAAGACATAAATGAGTCATGAATTTTGGTTCAATGTACAATATGATTTTTGAATTTTTAATTTATTTGACGTGGTTTTTAAACTTTAGCTTAATATACAATATAATTTGTTAAACTTTCAATTTGTTTGATGTAACCTTTGAATTTTTAGTACATAATTAATTTGGTCCCTAAATTATATATTGTCTTTATTCTCAAATTAATCAAAAAATTATATTGAACATTAAACATTAGGCTAATAATGATCACATTAAAGTATTAGGTTAAATTTTTAAAATTATATTAAATAAATTAAAAATTTAGAGATAACATCGCACACGAAACACAAGAAAGAAGGAAAAAACAAAAAAAGAGGAGGAAGAAGATAGAGAGATAGAGGGATTGACCGGAGAAGAACGAGGAGGGGAGAAGCGCGTCTGCTGCGCCGACCCACGTGTACAAATGTCCAAACAAAAGAACCAAAAGCAAACGGAACACCGGATTATCACTATCACTCGTATACCTTAAAAGTGCCACGCAATCCGTGCTCTGAACCATTCAGAGCGTGACACCTGTCCGTGCGTCAGTCCACGTCGTCAAACCAACGCGCGGAAGCCTCTCTCGTCTTCTGCGCTTCTGTCTCTCTCCTCTCTCGAGAAAATAGGGGGCGGGCTCGGCTCGGCTCGCTTCGGCTCAAGAAAAGACAGATCACAACTCCCGCCCAAAAGATTTCTTTTTCCTCAGTTGAATTTTCTGCGATGTTCTCCTCTCTCTCCCCTCCGCCTCCGCTGGTTGCTTCCATCGCCCCCCACCCTGACGCCGACGCCGACGCCGACGCCGCCGACTCTCCTCCTCCTCCCTCTCGCGACGTCCGCTCTGCTCTCTCTCTCTCGCCCCTCCGCGAAGTCGTGCCTCTCTTCCAGCGAAACGCGACGCCGACGGCCCTCCACCTCCGCCTCCGCCGGTTGCCTCCGTCGCCCTCGACTCCGACGCCGACGCCGACGCCGACGCCGACGCCGACGCAGCCTCCGCCTCCCTCTCGCGACCTCTAGTCCGCTCTCTCTCTCTCTTTCGTCCTCGAAGTCGCGCCTCTCTTCCAGCAAACCCCGACGCCGACGCCCCTCCGCCGGTTGCCTCCGTCGGCGTCGGAGTCCGTCGCCCCCGTCTCCTCCGCCTCCGCCTACGCGCCCGACGCCAACGCGTCGAACCACGACGGCGAAAATGGAGGAGAGAGAAACGACGAAGCAGAAGCGCGCGCGTTCGGGGTTCTGGACATGGGTCGTCGCGTCGGTCGCGTTCCGCCTCGCCCTCGTCTACCTCCCCAGGAACCTCCGCCTGTCCACCCGCCCCGAGGTCGCCACCCCTCTCACCAGCACTCGCCGCCGTAACGCCGCCTCTCTTCGCTAATCCCCGATCCCCCGCCTCCTCCCTTGAAATCTTGGAGGTCCATTTTCTGATACGATTTCTGGTTTTTCTTGTTTGTGCCGCCTGCAGTTGGCGAAGGCTACTGGTTGAAGCGGTCGGTGATGTCTCCCTACGCAGGTTCGGCTCCGTTCGATCTCTGTAGGAAGGAAGCTGCTTGTTTGCCTACTGGTGTGTCGCTGTTTGATGCTTTGATCCCTTCCACAGGTTCCATGTATCACGGTTCTCCTTTGCTGTTGCTCGTTCTCGGACCTCTCGCTGTCAAAAGGTAACTACCGGAGTATAATCGCCGATGCATTTTGAAGGCTAGGTTGATTGTGAGCTTCGCTGGTTATCTGCTAGAACTGAACTAGATTTATCTGGCGTTATCGAAGCGGAGGCTGTGGCTTGTGCAATTATGATCCTTTAAGAATGGCCGCCTCCACATCTCTTCTTGAATCCTCCATATTCGACCCGTCATTGACGCCAAGATTATGTGGGGACTTCATCACCCATACCAGACCATCATAGGGAAATCTGTGGAGAGCCAAGTTCTGTGGAAGTCAGTAAAATGCGTCTTGTGGTTCCCTGATTTTGAAATTTATGGATATGGAAAAAATTTGGAGGGACAGAGAAGTTTTTTGAAGAACTTCTTCGAGTATTTGGCGATTCAGTTACTTGCCGACGCATTGTATGAAGTGCCGGTTATTCAGTTACTTTTGGCGCTTCGCCAGAATGATGGCGGCGTGGAGGTGGACAATGCGGAGGCCATCATCTCCAGGATCGAGCACAAGTCCCGCAAGATCAAGAGCTTGCTCAAGCAGTAAACTTCCCCTCCTCGATCCCTCTCTTGCTGCCTTTCCATCCGCGATTTCACCGGATCAATTTTGAGCTGACCCACCTCCGCATTTCCTCGTGTTTCATTTCGTCGCGTGCAGGTCGAAGCCGGTGGAGGCTCTCAAGACCGCCCTCGAAGGATAGCCTCTGAACACACGGGACGAGCGATGCAAGGTTCGCCCTGTTTTTTTTTGTGGGTGTTTGCTGCTTGTATCGGTAGATCTTTCCGGGTGGTGAAGTTGCGGTCTTTACAGTCGGCGAACTGGATAGTGGTGCACAGAGCGATAATGGCGATAAAGGATCTGGACGCCCTATTCTCTTCCCTGGATCCTGAGTACTACGACATCCTAATGAAGTGAGTGTTGCGCTGTCTTTTCCCTGTTTTCCGTACCCGTCTGTTGTCGATGCTTGTTCGGATTTATTGCTTCGTGTTTGCTTTGTAATCTTTACCGTGGAATTGAAATGTTTGGAGTGATGGTAGCAATTTAAGGCACAGGGGATGGTTTTCTTGTTTCCATTAAGTTTGTAGCGCTTGAAGGCACAAGTGATATCAATGCCGAAATGTCACTGTGTGTGTGGGGGGTTTGTGAAGGGCTTAATCTTTTCACTCAACTGTCTTGTTCTTTCAATGGGACATTTGAGTACTCCTGTAGTCCCTTGATACAGATTAACATAAGGATCATGGGCTCATTGGGTAGTGACGATTATGCCTAATGATTATCGGTTGTGAAGGGCTTAATTATTGAGCTGTTTGTTATGGCTGCAGCTTTTGGTAGAGATATTTAATAAAGATCAAGAATTCATGGGTGATGTAATGACTAGAAACAGCAAACTGTCTTTTCAGTTCATTGGTTTATCTGTGTCATCAGGGTTGACACGTTAGGATCTCTGAAGACTTAACGTTCTTTTCCCCCAACGACTTAGTTTGATATTCATTTTCTTATTTCTGGTGTTCAAACCTACAAATAATTGGGTGAGAATAACTCAAACTAATGAAGTGATCTTGGAAGAATTACCATTTATGAAATTTGACCATAACTTTGCTAAGGAATAGCCTACTACTTTGGTTTAGGTTATCAGTTTCTCAATTTTGCTTTTGAAGAATAGGTTGTGCCAGCAACTACTATTAACTGTATGCTTTGGCTGATCATAGTCTATCTATTTAAGGCCTTGTTAAAATGTTTGTGTTGTTGTATTGTGAATTCACTGAATTATGCTACTTGTGATTGCTCTACTTATTTGTTGACACCCCATTTTTTGAAGGAACAAACCATGTTAAACTATGCAAGGCAGTCAAGTTAGTGTAGAGGGATTCCTATTCCCAAAGAAAAGCCCTTTTAGAGGCTATGCTCAGACTAAGCTGGACTTTCTTTATTGCTACAATGTGATTTGTATTAGGCATTCTAGTTGCCTCTTCACAAGGATCGGTACCAATGCTTTGTTTGGGAAGGAGAGGAGGGGAAGGAAAATTGGGGTAAAGTTTGAAACTTTGGCGCAGAGAGGACAGAAATTTAAATTTTCTTTCCAATTTCATCCCATCCTTGCCTTCTAAACGAAGTATAAGAATGATAGACTGGAGAGGATAAAGCAGGGCAGGTAAGGTTGTCAATTTGAAATAGATGGTAAGATATGCTCAATGATAGTTGCTCCTGTCCTGGGGTTATATGTGTTAATGCTTGGGGTGGTTGTGGATCTAGAGTAGCAGAAGCAACTCCTGGTTTAGATTGTCTCAAAACTATGATGACGTGTAGCTTTCCCTGAATTCTAGACAAGGCATTTCATCAATTTTATCGACAAAGTCCTTATTGGTTGCTTCTTTGTTGGTTGTATTGAGTGCCAAAATCTAGTCATGCAATCTAGTCCTAAAAGATCTCCTTTCTAGATCAAATCCCTGAGACTTCTGAGTAGGTTGATCTAATGGTATTTCTGTTCTGAGTGATTGGAAGGAGAGAGGAATTAAATTGACAACTTTTGGGGTTAGCTTGATCTCAAGGCCGGTTTCAAGCAGGAGTAGAATAATTTTGTTTCTGCAGGATTCTGGTTTAGATTCCATTTTCACCAAGGTGCCATACTCTATTGGCTTGCCATAGTCTTCACAACTCAGCCAGAAAAAAGTAGTACCATGTTCATTTGTCTTGTGTGTTCTTCTAACTCACTGAATTTTTTTTTTTTTTTTTTGGTAACGTTCTCACTCACTGAATTTTGGCATATAATGATCATACAAGACAATTGCATGCTGTTTTCCCCAGTCTCCCTGCAGTAATGTATTTAAAATTCCTTCCTGTCCATAACAGTGTCATTTGACCAGATAAATTGCGTTTGATAGCACGATACTTTTCTTTCTGGTTGGAGAACATGTTCCTTCTTTTCATCAGCACTCGAAACCTATCTTATTCTATGGATACTGCAAATATGACTTATTGGCTTGTCAATGCTTGAGACTGGCTTAGAGCATTATCTAACTCTCCTTGAAGAATTATATGCAAATGCTCTGGGGATGTTTCTTTATCGCTATTGGTACCTGAGTTAGTCTAAACTGACAAGATGGTATACAACAAAAATTGTCTTGAGGTCATCTTCAAAGTACTTGAATGTTCTTACGGCTGTGAACATCGTCATTTAGGACTGGTTATTAAGTAGATGGGATTTGATGGCATCTGTTGTTTGCCTTATGTATGTACGCTTAACATGTATTTTACTTTGACCTTCAGGCTCATCACGCAACTATGGTCTCATGACCAGCAAATTGAGCATTGTCTTCTAATTTTACCATGGTTAACTGAGATTAAAGGTAGATATATTTATTGACCAGTTGGTTTTGTTGTTTGGCTGGCCAATAAGTCCGATTCGAGGAGAGCAGAGTTTCCCCATGTATTATTTATTCCTCATCTGATCGTTACCATCTTGCTTGGATTACCGTTATTGTTAAGGCCTTTGATGGAGTTAAACATGCATTCCTTCTCTAGTGAGTAGTAAGAGAATTCAGTGTGCAAATGCTATCGCTGTTGTAGTTCGTGTGTGCTACGTTTCGTTCGTTAATGCCTTCTTCTTTTCCCACGTACAGCATATCTGCAAAAACAGAACCTACCTCATTAATTTGATCCTCTCGTTGCTTGCCAGATACCTGTACAGAGGCTTGTCTATAGGGTTTCGCCTCACCTGTGACCAGTGCCTGCGGATTCACGAAAGACTCACGGAAAGGGCCGGCTTGGGGTGCATACTTCGTTCCCTAGCAGACACCACAAATACAGTATGATGATTATTGCTATCGTGATCTGAAGAGAGAAAAATGCCCACTGTATGATTCCTCGCCTCCCTTTCCTGTAGATTTGGGCTGCGGTGTATCCGTCATTGACATGAATGTGATCGGTATTACACTTTATTACGAAGTATCATCTCTGAGTCCTTACAAAGCTAAACTTGCTTCGGATTGCCAAAGAACATGCATTCTATCATTTCGAGGAGTTGAGCATTTGTCTACCCTCGAGATTAATTCAACACGAACATGAGAAACTTTTGTTCCGGACTTAAGTATGACTAACTGATAATTAACAGTTTAGACTGCATCCAAATTTCACGTAGACAATTCTGCATCGTCACTTGGGGACCGAGACAGTCGAAAGCAACATTTGATTAAGTCCAGTTTTGTCAAATTGAAATAAAATGAAATCTCCATAGTTCATCTTGGTAGCTGACTTCTTTGCATTGATTGTACAAGGAGGACGAAATGGCCATTGTTACATGACAGGTTTCTTGAAGCCACCTTATGGGAAATGTACTTCATGTATCAGTCACCCAACCGATGTGCACTGTGTACCTCGTCCTACTCAATCGATGCTTGAATTTCCGAAATCTTTCACTTTCGATCGGTTTATTACACCTTAAGTCGCCGTCATATGCCATGTAATGTAACTACTTGCTCTACCAAATGGGCTGGTCAAGAAATTGACTATAGCATTCCAGCTAACCAGTTTACTCCTAGACTAGAAACGTCGTCAGCGATCGAGAATTATTAAACAATAAAATAAAAGAGTACTGTCAGTATTCTGAGATGGTCATTGCCTAATCATAGAATCAGACCACCATGTACGTATCCATGGTTAGGGGACATCACACAACTCTTGCCCGTGTTTCAGTACTTTGCTCCTAAATTTACTTTCGAAAGGCATATTCTGTGTTACCCGTCAACAAATATCACAATTGAATTGCTTGAAACAGCTGATGACCCAACATGGTAGATGAGACCATGATTCATCGACATTTGAATAGATTCGACAATCACCCACATCATGATAGATCATCAAATTACCTAAGTGAACAAGTTTCATGAACAACTAACGTTCACCTTTTCTGTTCCCTACATGTTTTCGACCTTAAAAACAGGGATAAGATTTGTCTATCCCAGCAATCAATGTCCTATTATCAGGAAAAAGCACAATAGACGCTCTATTTTGCCAATCATTGGATCTTTCTACGTCATACTTGCTAATGTATCGTCAGGATGAGCTGATACTCTTTGCTTTACGCCTTGGCACATGCCGCGCAGATGTCAGAAAAGCCATTAAGAGTGAGTCCTTGTTGCATCTGTAGCCTTGCCCAAGGGTTGATGGATGGTCCAGACTGACCAAAAGGATTATGGACCGGCCGCATGGGGCCAATCACTGAGGCAGTGACTGAAGATGAAGATGGAGGCGACAATGATGTCGAAGGAACAGACACTCGCTGACATGAAGGGCACATGGTGAGCGTGGTGGGAGGGTTCATATGTATGTAGAGCTGTGGGGAGAGCTTCAGTGCTCTGAGCTCCTGCACTTCCTTCTGCAGCCTCTTGTTTTCCTGTGTAAGATTGTCGCAGCATCTCTTAAGGTACTCACAGTCCACCTCAGTTTGCTTCGTCTTAGTCCTACACCAAATTGGTAAAAAGAAAAAAAGATGTTACGGTACGTACATCCTTATACAGAGCTACCCCCACACAGATTGTTGGTGCCAAACTACAGCATGATAATAACACATTGTCAGCTCAATCTAGTAAGGTATGAATAACAATCTTCAGCCCATTTCCATGTGATTAAGAAAATCAAGATGGCAGCTATTAGACAAAAGAATTGCACATTTGCTCAAACTTAACATAGAGAAGCTGCTTCATCAAACCAATTCTTTGATTCAAAAGACCCAACGTCATTATCCTAACCATAAACAGAGCTTTCCAGAGCTGCATTGTAAATCATGAGTGCATGAATCTAAACTGGGGCCCTCGCATAACAAAATTTTAGGTATTTGAGTACTCCCTAATAACTTCACTTCCTCCCCTGGCGGCTTAGAATTTATGGATCCCACATATCGGTGCTCCATACTAAAGTGAGAACGCGAAGTGTACTCCTAGATTAAGTGACAAGTCACATCACCGGACTCCCGCTACATGCTCACACACCTCGTGTGCAAGATGGCCCAACTGGGATACATGTGGACCCAAAGATTACATGCACTCACTATAAAGAAAAACAACAACTTCGCTGTCGAACTACCATCAAATGATTAAGAGAGAACCAACCACCCCCACCCCTACCCGCTTCTCTCCCACTCCTGACATTTTTGTTCCACAATGATCAGAATGATGCAGATGAGACGCGGATGTAAAGCCATGTATTTGGGCAAAAAGAACTCAAAAACTATCAATTACCTGGCACGCCTGTTTTGAAACCAGACCTCTACCTGTCTGGGACTAAGATTCAGCTGCTTGGCCAAGGCAAGCTTTTGCTTCTGAAACTCAAAACAATCTCCAATTAAACTCATGGAAACCATCCCTTTATTACATCCAAAGGGAAACCTAAAGATGATCTCATTATTCATAAATAAAAATGAAAAACAATTTGTGATTCACACAGATCCAATCATTGCAAAAAAGAAAACAAGAAAAAGGTCTCAAATCCCCAATTCGACTGTTACCAGTAAATGACAACTACAAATAAACATCAATCTCATGACAGAAACGCACTTTAAATTCGATTTTTCCTACCAAACATCCATGTTAGGTTTATAGGCAGTGATTACATTGTCACGCACAATTAAAGAAAGCATATATTTATCAGTAATAGAATGACCAAAATTGCCACTCACAGGGTTAAGAGTGTTATGCTCTTTGAATGTCTCCTCTAGCACCAATGACTGTTCTCTAGACAGCCTGAGATTCTTCCTCGCTCCATCTCCTCCACTGCCATCTTCTTCGATGCTCTCACAAGAGCACGAAGTTCTCTCAGCCTCAACTTCATTTTCTCCATGCGGGTCTCTCTCACTTCTCTTACCACTTATGCTCGACACGGTGCTGTTAGGTTATGAGACATGATTATCCTTATCCAAATCCACCACCAGTATGTCTTGGTTGACACCGACTCCACTGAAGAATGGCCTTGTTTTGGAGTTTGTTTCTGAAAGTTGATGAATACAAATCAGGATTTGATATCTAAGGCCAAGGAGGAAAACGCTCCTCCAAAACTTAATCGAGTTTTTAAGGCAAATCTCACACTTCAACCTCCTTGAAAATGACAAAGCGACGGCCATTGAAGATTAGAGTCTTACGGTGGGACTTCCAGATCTTCATAGCCAGCAAAGCTTGTTCTGTGTTACAGCACCATAAAGGGCTAATAGGATTGCCAAATTTTCAATAGGGGATGTCGATAGACCCACACATGCAACTATTGTGAAAGGGTTCCACAGATAGACCAGGGCTACAATGTCTCCTGATGGTAACATCCCTGAAACAAAATAAGACCTAAACTTAAGCAGCATAGTGTTGCAGCTTCACTAGCTCTTTTCTCAAAGTAGCATATCATCTATGAAGCTTCATACAATGGAAATTAGAAAAATAAGAATTAGTGGATACACGAAGTCCCCAGAAAGAAATGGCCAAAGAAGTTCCACGATAGAAAAAGAAGCCTCCAGGAAGAGATTGTAAGTATACCCAAACCAAACTGGTATTAAATATATCAAGAGGTTAGACTATATATATATATTTATATATATATATATATATTTAGAATCCCTTATCTCACTTAAACGGACCTCGCCAAGCCAGCATGCCTTGTTTAGGATAATGAACTCTGAAATAATCTTCAGTGACTCCATATATGCATGACATACTCAATTTAGACCAATTTTAGACCAATGCAACCTCAATGCAGCTAGCTCACCAGAGTTCTAAGCCTAGGAGATACTAGCTTGTGTAACTTAATGTATTGCAATAATAGTCTTACAAAAGGGAGAGAAGCAGAAGGATATAACACTAGTTGTTAGATTCTACAGAAACAAGTTACCTGATTCTTGTGACAACTTGAAAAGATCCAGAGCTTCCAGATGCTGGGCATACACCTTCTGCAGACTCTGACTAGTTCCACGAATAAGCATTGCATTGAGAATATCTGCAATCACAAGAAGTAGACTACGACCAAAAGAGTTGTTCTCATGGACTGAGCAACTTATCAACATAGAAGATAATTACATAAAGAATGCAGGGGATAATCTTAGATTGCTCTGGAGAAGATCTGACAGATTATACCAACTTATGAAAGACAAAATTCACAAGATAAGATACAGCAGACGTTTATAAAAATTTGCGACGTTGTAACAATTGTGTATTGTGCTCAATGTAATCCATCAAAAGCAAAACAATGAAACAATGGCAAATTTCCAAGTTCAGAAGTTTTCCGCAGTCATGTTCGACTCAGAGAATCAAAGATAGGACCAGAACCATTGCAATCTGTACTTAGGTTAGATCCTTCCAGGTATTTGACAACACTGAATTACTCATGCTTTGAACAAGAGACGAGTACAATAAAGATCACCACACATCACATTGCATGAAAATAGTAAATCGCGAACTACCTACGCAAGCGAGACATGAGAGAAGTAGATACCTGCATAGAAGATGCTCTGGTTGCCCTTCAATTCTGCATAGCGAGAAAGCTACAGAACATAATTAACTTCACAACACGCAAGAAACTAAGACTCCCCTAAAAAGAAATTCAATTTCTGGAATCGAAAACAACTTTTCGCACAAGCCACAGCCTCCGCTTCGATAACGCCAGATAAATCTAGTTCAGTTCTAGCAGATAACCAGCGAAGCTCACAATCAACCTAGCCTTCAAAATGCATCGGCGATTATACTCCGGTAGTTACCTTTTGACAGCGAGAGGTCCGAGAACGAGCAACAGCAAAGGAGAACCGTGATACATGGAACCTGTGGAAGGGATCAAAGCATCAAACAGCGACACACCAGTAGGCAAACAAGCAGCTTCCTTCCTACAGAGATCGAACGGAGCCGAACCTGCGTAGGGAGACATCACCGACCGCTTCAACCAGTAGCCTTCGCCAACTGCAGGCGGCACAAACAAGAAAAACCAGAAATCGTATCAGAAAATGGACCTCCAAGATTTCAAGGGAGGAGGCGGGGGATCGGGGATTAGCGAAGAGAGGCGGCGTTACGGCGGCGAGTGCTGGTGAGAGGGGTGGCGACCTCGGGGCGGGTGGACAGGCGGAGGTTCCTGGGGAGGTAGACGAGGGCGAGGCGGAACGCGACCGACGCGACGACCCATGTCCAGAACCCCGAGCGCGCGCGCTTCTGCTTCGTCGTTTCTCTCTCCTCCATTTTCGCCGTCGTGGTTCGACGCGTTGGCGTCGGGCGCGTAGGCGGAGGCGGAGGAGACGGGGGCGACGGACTCCGACGCCGACGGAGGCAACCGGCGGAGGGGCGTCGGCGTCGGGGTTTGCTGGAAGAGAGGCGCGACTTCGAGGACGAAAGAGAGAGAGAGAGCGGACTAGAGGTCGCGAGAGGGAGGCGGAGGCTGCGTCGGCGTCGGCGTCGGCGTCGGCGTCGGCGTCGGAGTCGAGGGCGACGGAGGCAACCGGCGGAGGCGGAGGTGGAGGGCCGTCGGCGTCGCGTTTCGCTGGAAGAGAGGCACGACTTCGCGGAGGGGCGAGAGAGAGAGAGCAGAGCGGACGTCGCGAGAGGGAGGAGGAGGAGAGTCGGCGGCGTCGGCGTCGGCGTCGGCGTCAGGGTGGGGGGCGATGGAAGCAACCAGCGGAGGCGGAGGGGAGAGAGAGGAGAACATCGCAGAAAATTCAACTGAGGAAAAAGAAATCTTTTGGGCGGGAGTTGTGATCTGTCTTTTCTTGAGCCGAAGCGAGCCGAGCCGAGCCCGCCCCCTATTTTCTCGAGAGAGGAGAGAGACAGAAGCGCAGAAGACGAGAGAGGCTTCCGCGCGTTGGTTTGACGACGTGGACTGACGCACGGACAGGTGTCACGCTCTGAATGGTTCAGAGCACGGATTGCGTGGCACTTTTAAGGTACCCAATATTTTCTCCGTAATGAAACGGAGCGAGTGGCCTCTGACATGTACCCGGAAGTACTCCCTCTCATTTCCTCTCTCTCGTTTTTGCGGCCCGCGTTCGATCCGTCATCGCAAAAGCTAACGCGCTCCATTGCCCCACCCACGCACCGCCTCCACCTCAACCTTTTCTGGCTAAATTCAATTCAATTCAATTCAAACCTCGTCTCTCTCCCGCACGAGCTTCACGTTCCCCACCACATCCACGCACTTCCTCTTTTTCTATTTCTCTCCGCGTATGGATTCGGACTTCCCGAGCACCCGCCTCAAGCTCTCCAGAATCCGCCGCTCCTGATCGCGCCATCTTGTCCTCCCTTTCTCCGCCCGAGCGGTTCGGATTCGGGTGGGCCGGCCCCGATAGAGCCCGCCGGAGATATTCATGTCCCTGGCCAATGCCGCCCCTCCTCCCGCCTTCCCTCCTCCTCCGCCGCCGCTAAATGATTCTGCAGCCGCCGTCCTCCGTGAGCTTCCGGTCCTGCCCCTGCGGCGGTGAGGCCGCCCTCCTCCTCCTCTGCTCCCCTCCGTCCCTCGCTCCTCTCCCCCGGCGGAGGAAGCAGCGGTCCCCGCCCGGCTCGTTGAGCCGGCGGAGGTGGAGCTTCAGGGCCTGCGTGATCCCCTCCGACGGCGGCGGGAGCCGCGGCTTCAATGCGGAAATCGCCGGCTCGGCCGGGCGGGGCGCCAAGAACCTCGTGGTCAAGAGGTTGACCAATGAGCTGCGCGGCGGCGGCGAGGAGCTGCCCGGAGAGGCGGCGTCGATCCAATTGGGATCGAATTTCACCAGCTTCCGGGAGGACCCCATCGTGGATAAGCTCAGGACGCAGCTCGGGGTGATACACCCGATACCCTCGCCCCCGATTAATAGGAACCTAGTGGGGTTGTTTGTGTTCTTTTTCTTCGTCGGCGTCGCGTTCGATAAGCTGTGGACCTGGAGGAAGAGGAATAAAGCTGGGGGCGATGAGATCAGGCGGGGGGGCGTGTGGCCGCAGGTGCCCACGAGCTTTTCATTGTTCCTGGAGAAGGATTTGCAGAGGAAAGAATCTGTGGAGTGGGTGAACATGGTGTTGGGGAAGCTTTGGAAGGTTTATAGAGGTGGGATTGAGAATTGGATTATCGGGGGGCTCCAACCTGTCATTGATAACTTGAAGAAGCCTGATTATGTTGAGAGGGTTGAGATTAAGCAGTTCTCACTTGGGGATGAGCCGTTGTCGGTCAGGAATGTCGAGCGTAGGACTTCACGCCGCGTTAATGACTTGCAGTAAGTGTTATGAAACTCGATATTATTTTGAAGTAATGAACATCTATTGTCATGTGTATATTGTTTTAGTTAATCATGCCTTTAGCTTGATAGAGAAGTTACGTCTTCTTTTCATATCCTTTCGACGGTCATGATTATAATCTCTTACATAAACTAGATATGTCAGAGCACTTTATGTTTATGTTATCCGTATGTTCTCTTACAAACACCTTTTGGATCGTGTATCTGAACTGTTGCAGCCATATATGTGCTGTTAACAATATATGAACATCCTGCTTTTTCCATAAGTTGCATCCAATCTCATGTCCTTCATTTGTCTAGAACCATCTTATTTGAAATTTGTGTTCCTTGATTTTTCAGTCTTCTCATTGGTCATAGCCAAATTTACGTTCATTTAAATACTGTTCTCTACTGGCCTGCCAAGGCACGAAGAGTTTTTTGCTATTGGACAGAACTTTCTTGGTTCAGAAATGATGTTGGTGGAGACTCTCATCTTAATGTGTTTTGAATGCTGGCAATTAATTTGACAACTGGTGTTTTCGTGCTGTGATACAAGTCTCTAGCTGCATAAGTTTAATCATCTGTGGAACCTTGCCAACTTTGACATCTTAAATGAAAAGAAATAGTGCAATAGGTTTATACGTTATTAGAACCATGATATGAAACATCAAAAGCTTGAGTTCAGTTTTGTCAGCCTTGTCGGACTCGTAAAATGGAGAAAAAAATATTCCAGTCAATTGTCTACAAGTACGTGCCAGACTGCAGATAAAGAGAACATTTAGAAGCCTGTTGCTTGTAAATATCTCAAAAGCAAGTAGCTAGTCAACAGAGGGTTGGTTAGCTAATATACTGATAGATTTACAAGATCATTAATAGACATACAGTCATGATACGGGACGGTGATAGCTGAATGCTACGTTCATCTAATTTATGTTTTGCCCTTAGAAATCTGAGGTTGTTTCAAGGACATGTTAGTGCCCATTAATATCTGAGTGGTTGTTTCAAATTCTTCTTCTTATTAAAAAAGAGCACAGCATCCAATACTCAATTAGCAAATGTTGACAATTTATATCTCTATATTATAAAGATAGAGTATTGAAATAGAGGAGTTGTCAATATATTCCAAGAGCCTTTAGGTCTACAGGAAGGTCAAGTATCATGGAGAGGCCACTTTGACTGAGACAATGATGATTTCATTATTTTCTTTCTGCTAACTGAAACGCAAAACCGGGATAGTTTCAGAGGAATTTTGAGGTGTTGAAGTATGGTAGTGGAAGCAATCTTGGCTTTTTCATGGGCATCACTTACCTACCACATGTAGAATATAGTGGAAGTCAGTTGTACGACATTAAGTTGTGGATATCACTGAGTTACTGTTTGAGACATTGGAGATCTAGAGTTTGGTTTATCTTCACATGCATCACTGTTTCATTAGACAGAAGGGTGATGCTTATTGCATCAATTGTCTATGAAGGATGGAATGCTAAATAATCTCCAGCATAAGGTTGTCCTTACATCCTCTAAAGTTTGTGGTACTTTGTCATTTCTGGTTGTTTTGAAACCTAATCAATGAGAGCTCTTTGCTACTTTTTATTAGCTTCACTAGATCCCATTTTGTGAGCTTACATTTAGTTCTTAACATGATTGCTGATAGAGCTGATGTAATTGAGGACAAGTTCTGTCAGCTGATTTGATTTTGAAAGATGAGAATCTTAACTTTAATCGGCTACTAGTTTCCAATTAGATTAGTCGCTAACTGGTTTAGAATTTACTCCTGAAATGAAAATAAAGGAATTCTGGTGAGTATTGTCTGGTGCCATGGAATTACCTGTTATTGGCAAATCGATCCGCACGTATATTTGCTTTGACTTTTAGATTTGAGCATGGATTTCCTTTTTTCTCAGTATTATTTTAATATCTAATTGAAGTGATTTTGCGTTACCATTATTTGTCATGCAGGTACCAAATAGGCCTTCGCTATACTGGTGGTGCCCGCATGCTTTTAATGCTCTCGCTGAAATTCGGTATCATCCCAATCGTTGTGCCAGTTGGCGTTCGGGACTTTGATATTGATGGGGAACTTTGGGTTAAGTTGCGATTGATACCGACAGAACCTTGGGTGGGAGCTGTTCAATGGGCTTTTGTTTCACTTCCAAAGATCAAGTTTGAACTTTCACCATTCCGCTTGTTCAATCTGATGGGTATGTTGCAACTTTTAATGCCTTTCGGTGTTGTCTGTTCATCACATGTAGGGTTACATGTTGCATTTATGAGCATATTCCTGAATGAGTTGATGTTGAACAAAACCCAAGGCTGATCAGTTCATGAATTCCATCGAGAAAAAAAAGGTCAAGATATATTAGAATTTACATATTTGTGAATGTTTATCTCATTGCTGGTGATGAGAAATTGACTTCTTATTTCATGCGTAGTCTATCACTGTCCCACTTGGGGCTGTTGTTTTTGTTTTTTGTCCCACTAGCCGGTGCTTGGATTTGGAATTTCGTGCATATATGTTGAGACTGATCTTGGGACCATGCTAACCCATAAAAGGGTACATCAGCCCCTGTCTAAGACACTCACCAAACACATGCTCACATTCCAATTATCGTCAATGAATTCATAGTGAAAAGACTTGCACTTGGGGAGATGAGCTTCCAAAAGCTAGAAAAGTGAAATGTGTTACAGTTATTTGTCACATTAGTTAAATTTCTTCCATATTCCTTGCCTTTTCTGTTGTTTGGCACAACACGGAAAACCTAATATTGTATAAACCTGCTGCCAATTCTTCTCTGTTGTATTGCCCATGGGAGCTACACAGAGTAAATGTTACTGACTTACAACAGTGACCCAGATCATAGTTCACAATAATAATAACAACTGGTTATAAAAAGCAGGAATTTCAATTAACCTTACAGTGTGAAAAAAGTTGCCATGAGTATTCTGGAATAATTGGTTTGCGCATTGGAATTGCACATGGATACTTAACTGGCCCCTAAGATGCTACACAATGGTGATTGGAAAAACCTTTTTGTAGTTCCAATGCACAGCCGTCAGGCTGCGAGGAAGCACATTTTGGTCTTAAAGACATCTTCTTCCTTTTAGCTTGAGACTGTCTCTCATGATAGGACACATTCCCAAGGCAAAGAAATCAGTCGAATCTACTTTGTTTCGTGTAAAATGAAACAAATATTTAATTCCTGTATTTGATTATTCTTCAGTGAGAGACTTTTTAAATATAACCTACACACATTCAGATTGCCTCTCCTTCAAAGTGGTTCCTTTCACAATTTGCTACTGCTCATAATCAGTTTTGTTTTTGAGCTAGACATCCGGTGCACGATAGGATAACAGTTCAAAAGAAGCCACATAAAACTACTTTCTTTGATAATTTCTGGATTCCCTACTATTATTTTTCTTCTAATCTGGCTTGCAACTCCATGGTGCTCTTTTTTGAAGCATTTATTTATTTACCAAGGGACAAGTCTTGATTTGCTGATGTTCTTTTCTTTCCAACTCTTGTGCTGCTGGCATTTGATGACAGCTAGGAGTTTTATAACATGCTGAGCTGACATGTCCTTTGATATTGGTTTATATTACAAAGACTTCCCTTGATCTCCTGGGAATTCAGACAAAATTAGCTGTAGTAGTAGATTGTTTCCTGTTATTCTCTTGTTACCATCATATTACAAAGACGTAATGAAAACTTCATGATTTGAGTACTTGAATCTCGTGGACATTGTTCAGACATGGTAATGGCATATGAAATCTGAGTAGCTCAGACATGGTTTGTCAAACTTAGCCTACTGTGATGATGTTAAATTTGCATTTTTACAAAGATTTTCTGCTTTACTCTTACATAATGACGAGTTTGCAGGCTTACAGACACTAATTTATGTTCCTTTTGCCTTTTCTTTTCTGCATGGGTGGTGCAAAAACCAGCAATTCCTGTTCTTTCCATGTAAGTTGAATCTTGACTTTAACCGCCACATTCTATTGTATAATCTGTGAAGGGATTGATTTTCTTTTTATTTATTATTCAACTGGGCATTTTCCTTTTTGGCTGAACGTTTGTCAACTGGGTTGAGAGTCAAGGTGGATGTCACATATCTGTAGCATGATTATATGGTATCGAACAATTGATTTTCTTTCTATGTAAGTCAAGGTTGATTTTCTTTTTATTTACTATTCAACTGGGCATTTTCCTTTTTGGGCGAACGTTTGTCAACTGGGTTGAGAGTCAAGGTGGATGTCACATGTCTGTAGCATGATTATATGGTATTAAACAAGTTGAAATGGGATTATTAAGAATTGGGAGTTTTCCCTGGTATTACCTGATGAAGGTTCATCGAGCATGTGTAACGTTAGACATCGAAAATTGGCATCTTCACCTTTTTCATGTTATTGAATTTCATAGCAACCAATGACTGCATAAACTGCATGTCAATCTGCCAGTTTAGGACTTGCTAGCATGAAGATTTGTCATAAGGTTGATATTCCACCGAAGTATTGAGGTGTTTAGAGAAACGAGTAATGGTCATAAAGCTAAATCAAGACTTATGTAAAGTTCCTGAATCATGATACTCCTCCATCTTGATTAGGAGCAGGAGTAACCCATAGTATTATGTTTATGCTGGCTTTGATTTGATATACTTCTTTGTTTTGGTTCCCATTGTGTGTACTTGAAGATATGTTGAGCTTTGGACTAATAATATCTGCGTGCACTTGTTCTAGGTTTTTAACAAAGCTTCTCACTGAAGATTTGCCTAAGCTATTTGTAAGACCAAAGAAGATTGTTTTAGATTTTCAGAAAGGAAAAGCAGTTGGTCCGGTCACAAATGATTTCAGACCTGGAGAGATGAATGAAGGAAACAAGGATTATGTCGGAGAGTTATCTGTGACTCTGGTTGATGCTCGGAAACTTAGTTATTTCTATGGTAATTACTTCCTGGTACTTGTAATTAGTAATGGCTATAACTGCTTGTCATGGGCAGTAAAGAATTTTTCTAATTGCAAATGTGCATAAAACTCACTCTGTTAGTATGTTATAAAAGATTGGACCCCTTCGTTGTCATCTGAGCCATTCTTTACTGCGCTAGAAATGTCACTGTTCTCCTTCTGGTGGCAGGCAAAACTGATCCATATGTTATCCTAAGCTTGGGGGATCAAATAATTAGAAGCAAAAAGAACAGCCAGACCACTGTCATTGGGCCTCCTGGAAAGCCAATCTGGAATCAGGTAAAGCTGTATTGGTTTGCTAGTTTTGCATGATACTCGTACGTGTATGGTATGTCTCATTATAATCACTTCATTTGGCAGGATTTTCACATGCTCGTTGCAAATCCTAGAAAGCAAAAGCTGCATATCCAAGTGAGGGACGCTCTTGGATTTGCAGATCTTACTATTGGCACGGCCGAGGTATAATAAGCATAAAAGCAGTATCACTATGATAATTTTGCAGATTGTTGTGGAAATTATTGATGGTACTGTGCAAGAAAAAGTGATTATTATGATGCAGTTTGGTCTCCTGTCCTCATGTTGTGTGCATCTGAGAAAAATAAAAAATAAAAAAATCCCAGGGGTCCTACTTAACTTGGTGCCTTCTTTCAAATGCATACTCTTTAGCTTGGTTTTTCTTGGGTTCATTCCCTCCTTGTAACGATCACGAGCTTGACCTTAGCTTTTGGCTACATCTATGGTTTAGACATTTATCCCATAGTGCCTTTGCTTTTCGTAATAACTGGTTAACAAATTGCTGCATTATTATTGCGCTTTCTTTTTAAGTCATGCAGAATTGATTTGCTTTTAAATTGTTGAAGTGTCTCATATCGCTTATCAATAAGGTTTTGATGAGCCTTATATTCATGTAGTCTCCCCCTCCCCCTATCAGCTTAAGTTCTTAGGTTGGACTTTCTAGGGTAAACTAGAGCCTTGGTGTATGTGTGTGGGGTTTATAGGCTTTATATATGTGTGCAAGCGTGCATGTGTCTTAGGTATCTCGCTTCGCTTATCTATGGGATTTCAATAGATTTTATGTTCGCGTAGTCTCCCTCCACTTATTAACTCACACTCAGTTTGAATGGAGTGATTAAAAAAACGAGGATTTTGAGTAATCAAGTTATGATATTATTTGGATGCTAGCGAGATAAAGAATACATTATGACAAATATCATTTTATCTACTTATAAATAGATGTAAAAGAAGGGTATAAGTGAGAAAGGAGAATAAACTTATTTGTTAATACACAAGTCTCTCCAAATCCCTCTGAAACCCTCCATATCTGGACAGATTCGCAGGGATTTAAATTAACCGGACTAATCCCTCCTAGTCTTTCCTAACCATCCCAACCCTTCCCCTCCATCCAAAGACATTGTGGGGATTTCCTGTACATGTCCTCTCGACTCAGAATATGACTATGGATCATCATTCTGGCTTGACATCTATTTGTAGTAATAAGTTCTTGGCTATAAACAATGAGAAAAAATTGGAACAGAAACAGCTGACTTGTGTTGACTTGCTAATCAACAGCATATGGACTTCATTCCCATATAGCTATATTTTGACCAAATCTGGATAGAAATGTAGAAATTGCGATCCTAGTAAGCTGGAAAGTCCCAAATTTGCTCAAGTGATGGCCACAAAAGTCAAGATTCGTCAGTGATTCAGATCCTGGCCTTTGTCTATTTTAGCTCAAACTTCAGAATGGATTTGGATGTGGAATGCTCTGTGAATCTTCTCAATAATAATGATATATTAGTCTCTAAGGATAATCCAGAAATTTGGTTTATCTCTCTTTTTTTTTCCCTCCTCAATAATGCTCTTAGGTCACATTTATGAGCACTCCATGGAGTCAAGAGACAGGAATCGAAAAATGTCTTTCTGATATGAAGTTCAAGTTGCTTTAAAAAAGATCCCTGATCTTAACTATATATAGATTCTAAATGACTGAAAATTGGCCTGGGTATATATCTTCTCTTTCTTCTTCTGAATCTCGGCATTTATCAGAATGCTAGACACTTGAGATCTTAAAGTTAGGCATGTAATACAGGTACTCATGCTTGATTATTACTCTGTCCTCCACAATGCAACCCATATTTGGCTTTGCCTAATGTCATTAACAATTCTAGTTTTAATCGGTGTTTTTTGGAGATTAAAATTTTGTATGTGATGTGAAAATGTTACCACCAAGCTTCAAATGTGTAAAATCTTCTGATGTAACAACCAAGTTAGACCTTTTTCTCATCCACCAGATAGTTATTTTCTTGTCCATAGAATTCGTAGCTTAAGTTGAATCATATGATGGCAAATTAGTGACTTGCTAATAAGATCAAGTTAGTCAGTTTCATATACTTAGTCTTTTCTCGACTATATTACATTTTCATCCAGAAGATCTTTCTGAATTTAGACCACATTTGTAGGTTGACTTGGGCTCTCTCCAAGATACTGTACCCACAGATAGAGTTGTGGTCTTGCAAGGAGGTTGGGGAGTGTTTAGAAGGGGATCCTCGGGGGAGCTACTGGTTCGACTTACATATAAAGGTTATGTTGAAGATGAAGAAGACGACAGAGCCTTGTTAGAATCAATGGAGATAGATGTCTCGGATGATGAGTCTGATTTTGATGAGTCAAGTAGTACTTATGGACAGGGGGTAACAACTTCAAGTGGAACAGATAAGGAATCATTCATGGATGTGTTAGCAGCACTGATTGTGAGTGAAGAATTTCAAGGAATTGTGGCATCTGAAACTGCAAACAGTAGATTTTCAGACCAAGCCTCAAAGACAGGACCGAGGGTACCATCAGGAGTTGTTAATGCTGAATCCTCCTCAACTTCTGATGCTGGCAGTGCTTCTGGAGGATCTGGAGGTATTTGCTTTTCGATATTGTACTCAAGTGCAGCCTTTTACTTGCAATGGCTAATTAATGATTTTCCCCGAATCTTCTACTGCAGGATCAGTTTTATTGTGGCTTGCAGTTGTAACGAGTATATCGGTGTTAATTGCTCTAAACGTGGGTGGTTCTGGTTTCTTTAATCCTTGATTGTACAGCTACACCAATCAGGTAATACTTTCTAGTTCATTTTGACTTGGTAAATTTACTTTAAGTAACCTACCAACCACTTTGCCTGTGCTGTGTCCTTTACTGCAATATCATGGTATGTGAGATGTATGTTCCTTAAACAAGAACGATGATTCTGTGGTAGCTTTAACGTTCTTTACTAGCTATTCTTTTATAGGACAGTTAGGTCTGCTGTTTAGATTCAAAACCCATGTAATATAGGTTTTGGACTAGATGTTTTCATGGACGTGCATCCGCTTACTAACATTGTATCCACAGTTGATCATCCAAAGAACATGCATATCGTGTTTGTTGTATAAACTAGTTCCTGTTCTTGTTTAAACAAGAGGCTTAGAAACTAATTTTTCTTTTTTCTTTAATAGGATGGTCGATGGTCCACTTGTTTTTACTTCCCAATGGCGGAGTTGGCTAAGTACATTCTTTTCTCATGGCGTCTACTCTCACATTATGTAAATTCATGGCTGTTAGCAGAGGGTTATTCTGATGGCGGCGGAAAATTTTTGTCTCCTTCTTTGTGCGACTTAAGGATTCACCTGCATTCGTTGTTCATATGACAAGGTGATGGTCTTTTTACCGAAACTCGATCACTAGCGAATTAGTAGCTAAGAAAGATCATAATCTGCATTATTGGCGGAGTTGCTCTTTTACACATTCTTAGAAAGATTTATTGTGATTCCTTCATGAGATGAGAAGGTTGTAACACTTGAGATTGTAGGCCAAGCAATTGTATGATAAAAAAAAGATTCCAGTATTTGAAGAATCTAAGCTTTCATTATCATGTGCTCACTTTCTCTTGAGTTTTGGAGAAATTATTAGAAAATGTTTACATACGAGTAGATCAACATTAACAAGTGACCCTAAAAGACATTCTCTTACTAATCGTTTCATTCTCTGTAATCCAATGTGACCTAGTCTAGCATGCCAAGTACGTGCATCAATTTTCAAATTACTAGAAGATGCAATGAAAGAAAAAATAACAATCAATATTAATATTGTACACATCATAATCAATGTTTAACATCATAAAACATTCAATACATCATCAGAATCATAATAAACTATTCTAAACAAAATGTTGATACAATAATTATGGAAATTCAATACATAAATGAAGTTTAGAAGAACAACTATAAAGACCAAGTTTTGTAAAATATCTGGAATATACAGGACATCATGTAAGAATATGTTTTAACCAACATGTAAATTAATGGAGTAATGGGTACCTATTTTGGCTCAGTGCATTCATGAGCAAAGTAATTTAGTTTGCCACAGTTGTAGCACTTCATCTTGGCCTTGTCTTTCTTTCCACCATGCTTCTTGCGTTGGAGGGTCTTAGTTCTCTTAGATACCTGATTAGTCTTTTTCCCTTTATTGTTGAGTTATGGTTCCTCTTGCGCTAAAAGCTCGAAACTTTGCACAAATCCGATTTAGCAATATGAGCATGGGTAGAGGATTTTGCAGCCTCTAGGTACTCATACTCTAATTCTAAATAAAGTGCCATATTGTCAAAAGTGACGATATTCTCATTATGCGTCATGTTGATTTTCATTTGCTCTCAACTGTCATGAAGAGATTTTATAATAGCTTAGACTTCTTGTTCATTAGTAATATGTGACCCACTGACTTCAGTTCATGTATCATGTTTGATATCTCTTGAAGATGTTGCCTCATTGTTAGATTTGGGCGTTTTCAGTATATGTCAAATTTGATGGTGAGCCTCCTTAATTTAGTGGCAGGCATACCCCAAACTTATTTTTCAAGATAGCTCATATTACTTGAATTTTATCATAACATTCAAACTCATACATGAGATCATCTTACGTACAACTTAGTGACGTGATAAGAGCAATGCTATTTTTCTTTTTCCAAATTTGATAAGCTTCTTGATCTCTTCTATGCTAAGTTGAAGTTTCATGCTTAGGTTTATTCAGGGGGTGGTTGATGGTTTTCAAAATCTTTTGCTCCTTAAGGATGTACTCGATGTCTATTATCATAATTGTTACCGTTCAGCTTCTAACTCTTACTTAGGTCAACCACAATGGTGTTGAAACCATAATCAATTGCTACTACACATTGAGATAATAAACGCATAATCAATACTAGCATATTTCCCACAATTACACATATATTTAATTTGTAGTGAAGACAAACTAAATCAAAAGATATAGCATGATGTGAATCAACGTACAAAACAATCATGTAGCAACTATAATCGGAAGTAGAATTCATAACATAATAAAAAAGATTAAGGATCTCCGAGCTTGCTTGGAATCAGGAAATTGCTAGCATGTTAAACCATATACATGCCATCATTAAACCAAGCTCTACACAAATTATATGTGGTTATTTTCATATAGGTTAGCTTCTATATTTCCAAAATCATAGGGCAATACAGGTTAGAAGAAATAATCAATGCACTTATACTCCAAAAATACACATAATTAGGGTTCTATATGCATTTTTAACGCGTCATTACCAAGCACGCTCCAAACGGAGTTGGCACGAGTCCACATGTGCCGCCTTTGTGCATGGCACATGTGGCGCACACGCTAGTGGGCTAATGGGGCTTCTGGTTGGTGCGATCGATTGGACCAATCCAACAATCAAACTAGTTTGACCGCTTTGATTGGTTCGACCATTGACCGGTCAATAGAGCGGTCGTCAAGTCAGGTCTCCAGTTGGTTCGAGTCGCTGGTTAGTGAACGGTCGGGTGGATGATGTCATCGATAACGTCACCGAGTCGGTTATTGACCGTTTGCTGACAACATTGATGACACCAACATGCACTAGTTTGCCAACGCACGCGTGGTGCTCACGCGCCGTGGCTTCTGGCGAAGTGTGAGGGCTCATTCAGTGTTGTTCAACAGTGTTCGATCTACCGTTATGCTCATCTTGTTGAGTATTATCACCCTATAAAATCAAATTTTATTTTCATAGAGATAGAGCAAAATACGAAGACCGTCTTCATCCTCTAAACCGATTCTTTGCATCTGGTTCGTTTTTGACAATTCGTGTTGCAATTTCCAAGCAATGAACATCCAGATGATGTGAAGTTCATCCTCTTGATCTCCATATCAAACAATAAGCAAGAAAATTTGACAGGAAAACAAGGCAGAGATCATAACATAGGCTTTGATACCAATGTATTAAGAAGAGTCGGCAGAAGAATCGACTAACCCCTTTGATGCACAACAAACGAATTGTTCAGAAATATACATTGAATCACAAGAGAATGATGAACAATACAACTTCAAGATTGTCCAAATACAATCACGAGGAAAGTATATATGTTCCACAGCATTAATGCTGGTTGTCTTTTCAAAGTAAAAATGAAAACCTTTTTGTTCTTTGATGGAGAGAGGAGGAGAAGAGAAAGAACCTTTTTAAAACGTTCTTTCTTCCATCAATCATGGTGGTTATTTTTCTAGAAGCTATTTATATAACTTCTCTCACACCTTTCCAAAATGTGTCTCTATTATATCACATCAAGACAAACCGGTGCATCTTCACATCCTATCATGGACTGACCAACGAAATATAACACCTTTAGACAAAGAATGCACAGCTTGCTCAACTGAGATCTGCTTTATGTTAGTAGTTCTTACTGTACTTAACTGCACCTCGATCAAGAAATTTTGGATATATACCTTTTATCTTCTCTTGCATTATGGATGGTGTCCTAAATCGGTTTTCTGGTTTGGTTCAAGATCATTACCGGATCGTCCCGTTCTCTTGCGTTGGTAATATATGATGACTTCTAAATTCTCGTAGGAATGCCAAACGACGTGATCTTAATTTTCGCCGGTAGTAGTTGGCATTTTATGGGTGAGGATGATGACTTCTGCACATGTACTATGGTTAAAAAAGAAAAAGAAAAAAAACAAAGAAAGAAAGAAAGAAGAAAAGAAATAGTCACGGGACTCCAAAACAGGTTTTTCAAATTATAGGAAAAAAGAAATTGATTGGCACAACTCGAGCTCTCACTAATTTAAACTCATTATTTCTGCTGCATATATTACTAGTTCACTTTACGAGTAAAAACAATATTTTTATTAGGGTTGATTCTACGGAATTAATTTGGGTTTTGTAAAAAAACCAATTCACCGCCCTTCTTGACTGCTTATTAGAACCTAACCACACATAAAGTCTCTCTATATTACAAGTTAGGTCTGTTGACCTCCATCTTCCGGCTGAAGCATTTTGAGAGTCGATATGCATTTGGTTACTTCTTTTACCAATGGCGTGTGACATGGCAGAGCCAATTTCCCGATTCCTTGTAGGCTGCCCAAAATAACCAACATGCGGCTCTTACCTTTTTATGTTAGTCCCCACACGGTCAGAAATTTGATCAAAACTTCTCCGATGGCAGCAGATGCTAGCGAATGTTCCTGTCGAAGCATGCCTCGTTCACGTATAGTTGCCGAAGGTTCTTCGCCTTCAAAATGGAGCTCTGCAGTTGGTTACGCCAGTGTACTTTTGATCCAATGTGTCCAGGAGAGATAAATGACTAGCCTGTTCTGGAATAGAATCAAGAACGGTCCATCTTAATCCCAAGTACCTAAGGTTCGACAACGCACTCCCCTGACTTTCAGTGAGCATCGGCTAGGAGACGCCTCGAGATGGAGTAGCCTCAACAGAGTCGCTCTCAAGCAATACTTCTATCTATCTTGAATTTTTCTTATGTAAGAACAGAGACCCGTAGCTCCGTACTGAATTTGATGAGGCCTTGCGGATGCATTCCTCTTTGTCGTTGTTCCTCTTAGTCCCCGGATGCCACAATCCGTGGGGCAATGAAGTCGATTCATCATGAAGTGTTTTGTAGACAGAGCCACAATAGATTGCAAGAAACCCCATGTCCACGGCCATCTGAGGCAAGAAATCATACAAGTGAACCTGGCAGGCGACATCTTCTCACACTCTCGTCCCACTTTCGTTCGACTATGCGAATCATGTTTCTGGAGACCATTGGTTGACATGCAGCCTTACCTAAAGTCAAAAATGGATCTCCAGCCAACTTTTTAGAATTATACGCCTTGCTGGTTCTCTTTTTCTTTAATGGACTGCTTGTTGGCTGATGAAGAATGAAATGTCTCACACCTTGAATTTCATTAATTGGATACAACCACTGTCGAGAAGACGGAGATGGTCGAACTCCGGGAACTCCTACACATCAAAGATGAGGTGGAGAAACATCTGTATGGGAGCCGCGAGGAAATGACTGACGATATGAAACGACTGATCATGGCTCCAAGTTATACGCACCTTTAGAGGCGGTGACATACTCTATTGGGCTAAAACTTTGGGTACTTCCAAATGGATTCTCGATCTGAATTTTGACTGGAGTGTCATGATTTGGCACATTGCTACTGAACCCTGCTGCCACCCTAAATAGCGTACGAGTCTGGAAGATGCCCACATTAAAAACAACATCAGGCCTAGATCTAGAATTAGCAGGTGTTTGTCTCGATGTATGCTTTATCTCGGCAGAATTACAGCTCAAGTGCCAAAACTTAGCACGATGGGACACTTAAGTGTCAAAAGTTAGGAAAGTGACACTTAGGGTGCGTTTGTTTGTGTTTACTTCTTTTTTTTTGTTTTTCGGAACAACTAGAAAAAATTATTTCTGTTTTCGGGGAACGGTTTTTAAACAAAAGAACGCGTTTGGTAAACTTGTTCTTGGAATAAAAAAAGAACAGAAACATGTTTGGTAAAATTGTGTTCTTTTTTTGTTTCTTTTAATTTTTTAATTTTTTAATATTTTTATTTTGTTTTTCATTTTTTTCTTTCTTTTTCATTTTTCTTTTTTTCTTCCTTGTGGCCGGCGGCCTCGCCCAGCCACGGCGAGGCTCGCCGGCCCTCGGCGAGGCTCGGCCTCGCCTTGGCCGGGCGAGCTCGGGCTCGCCCGCATCCGGCAAGGTCGGCGTCGCTGGCGGTGTCTCGCCGGTGGCCGGGTGAGCTCGGTGGTGCCGGATCCGGGCGAGCCCGAGCTCGCCCGCCCACCGGCAAGGCGAGGCGTTGCTGGCGGTGGCCCGGCGAGGCCGAGCCTCGCCGATGGCCGGGCGAGCTCGGCCGCCGGATCCGGGTGAGCCCGAGCTTGCCCGGCCAAGGCGAGGTCGAGCCTCGCCGGGGCCGGCGACACTCGGCCTCGCCGGGGGCCGGCGACGCTCCGGCGAGGTCACCGGCCCTCGACGGCGTTGTCGGCCCTCGACGACCGGTCGCTGGCCATGGCCGAGGCCAGCGACCGGCCAAAGAAAAAAGAAGAAGAAAAGAAAGAAAAGAGCAAAATATGAGAGAAATGTTTCTTGAAATTGTTCCAGAAACAAGAAACAAGTTTTTGTTGTTTCTTGTTTCTGTTCTTTTCTTGTTCCCGGGAACAAAAAAACAGATTTGGAACAAAAACGCAAACAAACGCGTTTTTGTTCTTTTTTTGTTCTCGGGAACAGAAAAACAGAATTTTTGTTCATAAACAGAAAAAAAAGAACACAAACAAACACCCCCTTAAGTGCCACTTTTTTTGAAAAGTGAGACACTTAAATGCCACCTCTAGCGAACCTTGCCGGAAATCCCACGTGGCAATATTTTATTATTTTTGCTCGCTTATGTGGCTCGCCGGAGAGCTGACTCAGCTCTAACTCACTCAAAACGACGCCGTTTCCATAGTTGACCAAAATAAAAGCCTTGAATCTACCAAAACGACGTCGTCTCCCAAATTTCCCCAAATCTAAAACCCTAAATCGGCCAAAATCCCTATTGAAGTGCTCGAATCCAAGTCTCGAACCCTGATTTTGATTTGCCCAAAATTCCATCGTTGAATATTGGAAATGGAGAGTAGGATTCTCAGCAGTGCCTTAAATTCCTCTCACCGAAGCGAAGGAGAATGCTAGAGTTTTTGTTTTTGTGGGTTACCGAGTTCAAGAAGAACATCGTGGACTCAAATGAATATGGGAGAAGATTTTATGGATGCGCCTGATATAAAGAGTGGTCGAAGTGCAAATACTTCAAATAGGTCGATGCGAAATTCTCTCACCGAGTCATAGAGGTGATATTGAATCTACTTCATAAAAGACATCAATCTCTATCTATGTTCGTGGACGACTTGGATGATGTTGACTCAATGCAAGCTCAAGCGTCTTCGGCTAAACTTTTCAAGAATGAAATTTCAAGGATGAAAATTGAACGGAAGTGTTACCAAGCGTTTATTATGGTGTTGTTTTGTTGTTTATCATACTTTATGATAGAATGTAAAGCACTTGAAAATGAGAAAAAAGTTTCTCCGACTGTCATAGTTAAAAATGAGTTGACAAATGTAATTGTTTTGGATTAAATGTAGGTTTTTTTCTTTTTGAAAGATGAGAAGAAGTTTGTGTTGTTCCA
Organism: Eucalyptus curtisii; assembly: GCA_017140595.1. Classification (NCBI taxonomy): domain Eukaryota; kingdom Viridiplantae; phylum Streptophyta; class Magnoliopsida; order Myrtales; family Myrtaceae; genus Eucalyptus; species Eucalyptus curtisii. Next base: position 7,267,584 of record CM029503.1, read on the forward strand.
CAAGATCGTCGTGGCTTTGTTATTGTTTGTGCTGTCATATATATTATGGGTACTTCTTGTGTTTGTGGGGAGGTTAAGGAAAAGGAATGAGTGAATTAGATGTTACTTGTACTATGCTTTTGCTTGTTCTTGAATATAAACCAATAATGATGGATGTGTATTGGGTCAATGTGTTGTGGTGGCTTCTTTACTTGAATCAAATATAAACATAAACCGGCATCAACTGGGCCTTGAGATTTCTCTCTAGCAAGGATTTCTTTCACTCCATTGCCCGGTTTTCCTTTGGCGCATTGTGTCATCTTATCTGAAAGAAAAGGAATGCAATCATCTTTCGGGGTGAAGTGCTACAGGGTGCTGCTATGAAGGATCACCTCATCAAAGTTGTCAAAGATAAAGTGCTGACTTACAGCAAGGTTCCGGACACTCCCAGGAACAAAAGGCTTCAACGAGCTTGGGGTTTTGATCCTCTTATTTTTTACGGAAGCACTGTAATTCCTAGTTAGCTAGTGCTTATGTGCTTTTAGTGCCGTGGTCCTTGTGCCTCGGCTTGTGGCTTTTGCTGTTTTTTAGTTCCTTTGTTTTTGCTTCTTCTTTTGCGCTGGCTCTCTTCCACTCATTCTGCATTTTTGCACTATGAGTGAAAGTTCTTGGCGCCGGTTTGTGTATTTTGGTTCTTCCCTTCTATATAATTACCTTTACAAAAAAAAAAAAAACATAAACCAACATCAAATATTGGAATTGAATAGAGTTGCTATAAGTTAAATTACCATCACCTTCTTTGTTTTGCTGCAAACCAGCATATACACAAGATAAACATGAGTGATTACCCGAGTGCCATAAGTTGTATTTAGTAATCACTTAAGTGCTAGCCGCGATGAAAAAATGATAACTTAAGCGTCAAGTTATTATTAAAGTGATCACTTAAGTGTCACTTGTAGTTAAAAGTTAACACTTAAGTGCCAAATTTTTTAGAATGTGATCAATTAAGTGCTAATTTTTTTGTAGGTTTTCTCTAAAAATTGCGCCAGCCACCATCAGCTGCGCCACCAGCCATCACCACTAGCTACACTAGGCACTCCAGCCACCACCATGTTGGTGGTGTTGCTGCACAAGGTATTGGTGCAAGCTGAGCCTTGCACTAGCTTGCACCAGGTGCAGTATAAGCCTTCAACTCTCACCACAAACCCATAATCACCAGGCATCACCAGCTACCACCACCAGCCACACCAGCACCCCAGCTACCACATTAGCACCCGGCCACCACCTAATAGCTATTGTGCTGGTGGTGGGTCTGCTGCAGAAGGTGTTGGTGCAAGTTGAGCCTTGCACCAACGCCACTTGGTGCAAGATGTGCACATTGCACACTTGAACTAGATGTAGCACGAGCCCTCAACTGAACCCCAACAACAAACTCACTACCACCAAGCATCGCCATCCACCACCACCAGCCACACTAGCACTCCAGCTACCACCACAGACCCAACACCAATAGCAGCAAGTAAAAGCAGAATCTATATCTTACAAAAAGCAAAAGAATTTGACAAGCAGCAAGATCATTCCATTGATATTAAAATTAAGTCTCACAAAATTAATGACAAACTAAAAGAAAAAAAAACCATCCATAGCAAGTTATTATAAACGTTTATAAAACCGACTCCTAAGCTCCACAAATCCTATCACGTCCCATCTCATCAATTAATATGCACAACACCTCCTGTTCGTGCTCCTTTTGATGGGCCTTTAACTTGATTCATAATTCTTGCCATCTTTCTAACTGGACGTGCAACTTATTCTTCAACCTTCTCAGTATCCACTGACTCAGATGGAGCTGCAAATGTCCCAGTCTGAATTGATTCAGAAGGAGTTGCAAGTAGCCCAGGCTGAATTGATTCAGATGGACCTGCAACTGGATTCTTGCTCTTCTTTCTTGTTGGTGCAGCTGTTGTTTTCTTCTTTGTTGATGCAGCCGTTGATTTTTGAGTTGGGCCTTGAGAGATAAGAACCTCTTAACTTCTCCTAGGCTACAAAAAAAACAATAAATTGTTAGTAAAAGTCTGAAGCATAAATTAAATTAAATGCAGCCAATAAAACTTACATTCAGAATGACTGTTCTCGTACGCTCATCTGTTTAAAGGCCATAGCCATATTGTCTTAATCTCTTCCCAAGTGCCTCTCTTGTGTGAAGAGGGGCGTCACTTTCAGGAACTTGTGATTTGTTGGCTCCTTTTCTTGCCTATGATTTCTTGGGCCCTTCTTTTGGCCCTTCAGCTACAGCCGGGGCTTCTTCGACCAATTCTTCAGCTGAGCGTCTTCTAGATGGCCTTTGTGTAGTTGCTTCTTCACCTGGCCTTCTTCTAGTTGTCTTTCTATGTAGCCCTTCAGCATCAGTGACACCTTCTGTTGGCCCTTCTGGTGGTACTTGTGGTGACCTTTGTAGTGATTCTTCTGGTGGCCCATGTGGTGACCCTTGTGCTGGCTCTTGTGATGGCCTTTCAGTTGGCAGTTGAGTTCCAACTTGTATTCTTCAAACCTGAGAAAGAGATAAAAAGCACAATAAATATAACATCGGGCTATATAATAATGTAAAGAAAAACTGACTACAAACTGTTAAATTTACTAGGTATTTCTTTCTCTACTGAAGAATAGTCAATTGAGCTGACCGTTTAGTTGATTGGGCCAATCCTTCAGCTGACCGTCTTCTACCTTGCCTTCTTCGAACATGCTCTTCAGTTTCATGACTTACTGGGGTTCTTTTGTGACCTAACAAAAACATTACATATAAGGCTAAATAGGATATTATGTACATATTTATGATAAATCATAAAGCAACATAAACATAAATTTCATGACTTATTGGGGTTCTGCTTGTCGACTAAAGAACAGTTTACTCACTTGGCCCTTCTGTTTGCCTTTCTCCAATTGTCTCTTCACTAGGCCCTTCAGCTGGCCTCAATTGTTCTCTTTGCTTCCTCAATTGACAACCTTTAGTATTGTGCCCTGCTACGCGGCAATAAGAGCACGTCATCTTTGCACTTGTCCTGTTCATTCTTTGCTGACCCAAGACCTCTCCCTCCGCCATTCCGCGTCTTCATTTTGGCCTTTCCATTTTCTTCTTTAGTGGCAAAGGTTGAGGTGCTTCATGATCCGTCGGCTCGCAAAACTTGCTACTTCTAATTGGTTGCATCATAAATTGGTACGAAGCAAGGTGTTTCGATTTTTTGTACCAATCATCGATGTAATCCTCTGCGTTGTGGCTCTTCAACTGGATGGCACATATGGCATGTGCACAAGGAATTCCACTTAGTTTCCATGCTCTACATGAACAATTCCTCGTATCTAGATGGACAATATACTTATCGGAACCCTTCATTATCTCATATCCGTCATCCTCATTCCAAATGGGATGACAATGCCTACTTGTAGCCAAGTTCTCACCCAATTTCTTGGCAATCCTAGGACCATGTCTAGTCCATTTTGCAGTCTGATCTCTTTGTTTGTGCAGCCGAGTCATGACCATAACTCGTATATCTTCAAGCATTGAGATGATTGGTTTGCATCTGACATCTATTATCTTCGAATTAAATGCTTCACATATGTTGTTGCCGATGTTATCACACTTAAATTCCTCATTATAGAATGCCCTGCATCAATGCTTTGGTTCTATTTAAAATAGTGTAGCACAACCCTTCTTTGTCAACTGAAGCAGTTCTTCTTTGGCTATCCTAAAGTCAACCATGTTTGTACTCTTTGCTAATTGCCAAAATTGTAATTGCAGCTTATCCCCTTTGTAGGTCTTTGCTCAATTTCCGTATATGTGCCGCGCACACATTTGATGTTCAGCATGGGGCAACAACTGGGCTATTGTTGGAACCAATTCTTGCAATAATTCAAATTAAGAAATGTAAGTAAATAACATGTTAATATCATAAAGCAAACAATTGACTAAATTTTTCAAAAAGCAATTTGTTGGTCGCTCATGAACGCTCACCATTCCCTGTTTGTTATCTCTAAGTCAGCCATAAGATTTTTCAAGAACTAGGACCAATTGTCATTGTTCTCAATCCTTACAACAGCCCAAGCTAGTGGGAACATTTGTTATTCGCATCTCTTCCAATCGCCGCCAACAATTCTCCCTTGTACAAGCCTTTTAAGAAATAGCCGTCTAATCTTATAATCCGTCTACAACCAGCTAAAAATCCCCGTCTGCATGCATCAAAACACACATAGAACTTATTGAACTTGGTCCCACTATCAGGAAGCGGCCTCTCCACCACCTCTACATACACTCTACTTGAAGGGTTTTGCAGCCTACACTCCCAAACATAATCCCACGCCTGCCCATATTCCTTACCATACTGACTAATAAGTATCTTCATTACCTTTTGCTTCAATCTTTTGCACTGATTCCCGGATACATTGATGCCTACACGCTCCTTCACCAGCATCCTAAAGTCAGTACTTTTCATCTTGGGCATCAGCTTGATCAGATCGAAGAAGTGCTTGGACAACCATGCACTTGTTACCCTTTCGTTTTGAAACTTAATGGAACAAGTATGTTCCTCTTGATAGGCTCTAATCTGGAAAAACCCACTCCTCCTAACAAACGCGCCGTAAATCTTTCATGGACAATTTTGCTGTGAATACCCAGCTCTTATAAAGTTCTTAGTGTTTCTAATGAAGTCAATATTTTTTGTGCAGCAATGGAGTTCTTTAGTATAGCTTCCCTAAATTGTTTCACATCTTGGAATTTCAAACCTACTGACAAAGTAGGAGAGGCAACGGATAGAAAATAGGAAGGAAACTTACTTTTTCTTTTACGCACAGCTCTTTGATCTTCTTTAAGCTCGTTCTGGGAAGTAGAATTCTCGACACTTTCTTCATAATCCATCTCCTGGTTAGCAACACCAGCATCTGCAGGGCCTTCGTCTTTGTTTGGAACTTCATTAGCTACCTGCAAAGTTGCAAATCTATCTGACAAAAAGTCCTATTGTTTTTTCCTTGACTGTGTAAGCTCCTCATCATTATCATCACTTAAGAAATATTCAACAGGCAACCCTTCATTGTCATCATCACTATCATTGGATTCAGCTACTTCCCAATCTAATTCGGTGATTGTGACATCATCTATGTCACCATCACTTTGGTGAACAGCATTCGCGCCCCTCTTCTCCCCGTCCTATCTATCTTGCCCTCCTTCATCCTTAACCTTAGTACTAGCTTGAATAGCATCTCTTTTTTCTCCTACTTGGGTGCTATCTCTGTCATCATCTTTGTCCTCACTATCACTATTGTATTCAACATATACTTTCGCCTTTTCGCCATGAAGATAATGATATAGGACATCCCAAAAACCATTATCATCTTTTAAATTTCTCAAATCATCTCTCAAGTCTTTCCCAAGAACAAAGTACAACAACTTTTGTACTTTACAAGGCAAATATGTCACTATATCCCTAACAAATCCAATATAATATGCATTCTTTATATCTACAAAGATAGTACCCTCATTTTCCCCCCTCATACTTCCACTCATCCTCCCCAATCACAAAATCTCCACCGTAGCAAACAATGACAGCAACATAGTCCTTATCATAAGCCATTTCTGCAACTAAAGAGGAAAAAAAAAACAATGAACTTTTGGGACCACATCCATAAAGGACAACGGACAATTGCATGTAGAGGTCCCTACACTCTCATAAACTTTATTAAAGAAAAGAAGAAAGAGGGAAGAGATGCACAGGTTAGACGAGATTTATTAAAAAGATGCCCTCATGACAAATAGAGGTCCCCACACGACAATTACTTTGATTATGTCACATTTCCTTAAAATATTGAGAGGTCCCTCAGATAAGCACAGGTCCTCATGACACCCATTTCAACTTTTCAATTTTAAAAAAATATCCAGAGGTCCTCACGACAACTACTCTAAACCCTAACAATCACTATCACATATCACATTTCACATCTGACCCCTAAAAATTACTTTTGCACATCACAATTCCACATTCGAGCCCTAAATCACACATCACAGTAGCATAGGGTTCTAGCACCACATCTGACCCCTAATTTACCCCTAACCAAGCCCTACATTTTGAGGTTGAGCCCTAAATTGTTAATTAGAACCCCCAATATGGTTCTAGCACCATATTTGAGTCCTAAATCTCACATCAAAATACCATCAAAGCCTTACATTTCCCATCCGACTCCCAAATTTCAAGTTGGAGCCCTAATAACCGAGTCGGAGCCCTAATTTCACTACAGGGGAGAGGAAGAAGAGAACAAACTTGAGCGAGCGATGATAGCAAGCGATGATGGTGAGCGACGACGGTGAGCGATGATGGCGAGCGATGATGACGAGCGATGACTTGCGAACGGCGACTTGTGAACGGCGATGGAGAGGACGTCAGATTTGGTGTAAACGCGAGCAATGACCAAATCTGGTCAAAAACCAAAATAAGTTAAACGGTGTCATTTAGCACTAAGGAAGAACAATGTCGTTTAGCTTGGCCAAGCCACAGTGGATGGGGGGACGTTGTTTTCCTCGTCCACGTGTGCTTTTTGAAAAAAAAATATTTACCACGTCGGTAAAGCATGTCGCTAGAAAATGTCACGAATGCAATTTGGCCGGATTTTCTCCCTGTTGGCACTTAACTGATCCATTTTGCTTCGATTTTGGCACTTAAGTGTCACTTTCCAAACTTTTGGCACTTAAGTGTCCCTCCGTGCCAAGTTTTGGTACTTTAGGTATTCAGCAGTCCTTTATCTCCTAGTCAGATATCCTGTTATGGCTAGTGGAATCGTGCACCTACAGTCCCAAGACACCTATGCCGAGGCAATCGACCTCTTCAATGAGCAGAAGTCCATCAGAGAACTTCGAGATATGTAATTGAAGCCAATTAATCCAGTCGATGCAACTCGAGGATACAAAAACTTCTTCGCTAATTTTTCGGATTGTTTCACTAGGACTACATACCATCTATGGAAGTGAGAGAAAAAGTTCGACATAAGGGTGCTTGCAATCAATAAAGGGAGCACATCAACACCAAGCTAAGCCTGAACATGCCAAAAGGCAATAGCAACAAAGGTGTGCTATTTCACGGATGCCGACTAGCATCCTAGCTAGATACTATTTTCGTGGAACAAGAGCAACAAAGGTCGATCATCATCAAGGTTCGGGTGGAAATTGTTGGAAAAAGCTAATGAGAATAAATAAATTTGTCCGAGGCGTGCAAGCGCAAGCATTGTCCTTAAGGATAATTCAACCTCTCGGAGTGCGAAACTTGGTGCGATAGGTTTCTAACGGCTATCCTCCCAAGATACAACAGACCATCTTCTATATTCCGCACTAAATATTGGAAGGAACAGAAACAACGTTGCGTATAACCCAACAAGGAAAAAGGAAAGGAAAGATTTTTTTTAAAGAAATGATATTCTCTCTTTCATTCAATGTATATTTTCAAGATTGTCTTATGCGATATTTAGACAAAATAGAGCCGTTGTAAAATAATGGAGGATTTATTTGAGAAATAAATTGAAAAGCCATTATAAGACCGTTAAGAAACCGTTATATGACCGTTAAAAATAATGATGGTCTTCAATGCGGTCATAACTTTTATCGAAGCTATTATTGTAAATATTTCAAAATATTATTGAAATATCCAACAAAAATGTTGGTTTATACTGCTATCCGGTGTCAAGAAGTTATCATGCTTAGTAACAAAGATGAGGAGGCAAGCTCCTGACTCTCGTTTGCTCTTCCTGATGGCTCATGTAGGCTTAACTGATCACTTCCAAATACTGCATGCTCTAGAAATGGTGGAGCTGATTGTCAAATAGCATACTAGTTCACACTATTTCTTTCACCAACTCTAGTCCCTTGTCAAATAGTTTGTCACGACCCTCCCTAAGGGATTTTGGGAGAGTGGGTTTAGTGTTACGTTGAACGGGAGCAAGCGGTCCTCCTACTCAAGGAGCTCGCTCTCGTTCATGCATCTTCTCCCAAACCCTTACCACACGTGATATTGATTGATTTAGTCTCCTCCTAAGAAGCCGTGACCCATGATCCTCCCATCAAGATTTTTGCAACATACATAAGAAAGTATAGAAGAAAGACAAAATAGATGGGACAAAAAGATTCAATTTAGGAGGAGTTACCATTAACCGACTAGGAGCACGTTCCACTTCCTATAAAAACCAAAGATCTAGGATTGAGATCTTGGTTACAACACGGTCTAATTACCGCCATTTCGATTCTTAAACATGACTTTTCTTAAACATGACTTTTCATTGAAAACATGAATCAAGTAGTCTTATTCATTTTAAGTCTCCAAGTACGCCCTGCTAAATGTTTATGTATGGTTATTTTTGAAAATATTTTTCAATCAATCATACGAGAAAAAAATAATATCAAGTCAAAAATAATGAAAATCACATATTCAACAATATAAAGCACAAATATACAAGGCGAAAAATTGAACCTGATATGAGTCGGGGAAATAAATATACAAGGTTTCATTATTTGAGCCTTCGGACATAAACACTGTGAGTTAATTTCTAAATCAAAGTCAAAATCTAATTTTGACCAAAGACAATCATCTACTAAATAAAATTTGGGAAATTACCAACAAATCCTAAATATATTGCACCGGTATCAATTTAGTTATAAACCTTTCAATTAGGTCAATTCAGTCATAAACTTTTGAAAATTTGCCAATTTAGTCATTTCGATCAATTTTAATAAAAAACAAATGTTGATGTGGCGATCTAGTCCACATTGTCATCCTATATGACTTAGGTGAGGGCAGCGATACCCCCGCATAGCCTTGCTTGCAGGGAAAAAAGAAAGGAAAAGAAAAAGAAAAGAGAAAAAAAATTAGAGAAATTTATAACATTTTAAACAAATTGTTCATGCCAGCACCCATTATGTCACGTAAGACAGTTGGTACTTACTAAAGTCTAAACCGCCATATTAGCGAGAGAAAAAGAGGATTCGAAGACGAGGAAACTCTCGAACCGAGAGAAATTTTGTAATTTACGGTGCGTATGTAGCGTCCTGTTATGTGTTTGTCCTCCCGGCGGAATGAGCGAATGTGAGCTTTTATATGAGGGGATCTTGGACCACTCTTCGTGCGCGCGAGTTCATTTTTTTATGTCCACAGCGAGAGGCCGGGGCTCTCCAACGGGCTGAACCGGAATTGGACTTGATGCCGATGGACTGGCCTTGGGCGTGATGGGCCGGTCCGGGTCCTTGCATAAATGCCCTAATTGGACTCACTCTCCAATTTCTTTTTATTTATTTATTTACTATTTCTTTGTTCTCTTACTGTTATTTATTTCTATTTTTACAAAAATGCATGCTTGGCTTGTTGGTAGAGGTCAATAGAGTTAACACTAGTTTTGCTCTAAGATGTGGTGTGTATTGAAAAATTGTTGACTGGCATTGGAAATGCCCCCATACATGAATTATCAAATTCGTTTTCAGTGTATTTCTAACATATCTAGTGAAAACAAGCATTTGATTTAGCACAATAATGTGCCAAACTCAAAATTCCATATTTATTGAGCTTGGAAATAACTTTTATCATTGCCAATTTTCCCGAGCATCGATGACTACAAATTTTGTTGCGAGAGGACCCTTGGATGATTTTTGGAGGGTACATTGCTATTGGGAAGCCATGATCAGTTATGGACCCGATAAAGCTAGTAGCTTAGGCAAGAACACCAAGATCATGCACGAAAACTTCCATGAACCCTTTTGGATGGACTTTTTCAGGGTAAGAAAAGAAAAGGGCAGGAAGACCTATTACACAGAAATGGCAATTCTCGATCCACGAAACCCCAACATAAAGAGAAAAACTAATCTTAGCTTTGTATGACATGATTAACTCGAACTGAAATGAATCAATACTTTTTTAATGGGCTCAATTTGTATAATTTGAAGTGCCGTTCTGCATTTGCACTGAAACATTTTGGGGATGAAACGAAATAACAAGAATAGCTGATACCGAAGTGATTACATAGCATTTTTTTAATGTGTGTGAAGGAAAATCAAGTCTGGAAGCAAAGAAAGGCTTTGCTTGACAAGCCTTCGATAAGCAAGATGGCGGGACCTATCAGGGCTCAAGCCCAGTAGTGAAGGAACGCATCTTTAGTGAGACGTCATCATTATTTTTACAACTTTTTTTTTTAATATTTTGTTATTATAATTATTATTTGGATCGCTTTATCTTTTACTTGGCTATGATAATCTGTAAAAATCAGAAGCCACTTCATCATATCTTCGTCTCTGTTTCTTCCGCCACAGCAGGAGATGCAAGCAATCGGAAGTACATGGTAGAGCGCAGTTGCCTGGACCAAGAAATCAACCTTTCGTTTTAGTCGAACGCTAGACCAACTCAAACCTTTTGATTTATTTTCTCTGTCTCTTTGGTCTACGTGTATGGTAGGTACGAGCATTTGCATTACAGGCTGCCAGAGACTTCTGCAGCAGGAGATGCACTGGATTCGTCACCGTCAACAAATGAAGAAGACGCCCGAGACGGCACGAGTCGGAGGAGAAAGCCCCCTCTCATTTCCTTGGCGATGTTGAGAAGAGCGATGGGCGACGACATCGCCTCCCTCAAAAGACGCGAGCTGAGCCATCGAGTCTATGCAGGAGTGCTTTTGAAGGATGACAGGAAGCAGGGCGAGCATCAGGCAAGTTCCAAAGGACGAAAAGGAACCTGTTTTGCACCGATAGACAATGATCTATTGAGAAAACACTTGGCTCGGACTGCGATGCCCGATATGAAACTAAAACTGCATGATACACGGGAAAAGTCGGCATATCGAGACCACTTACAGATGATAAGTGGGCATCTATGAATCGGTCATCATGGACCGGATGGGAGCTCGGTCGCTCCTGATTTGGACGAGCCGAGTTTTGTTTGTTCTGATTTTGTTAATGTCTCACTTACCGATCACTGCTTTGTGCTTACAGGAACAGCCATATACACACAAGTATTGGGTTGACAAGGACCTAAACAAGAGCTGCTGGATGGTTCTGGCTAAGGCCTTACAGATCGACGATGACCACAGAGAGAGCTGTAAATGGCCAGAAGAGGAGGAGCCATGGTATCGTTGCTTCTTCTATTTTAAACAAGTATATTTTAAGTCGAACCTATGATCGAGACTCTAGGTCAGCCCAGTACAGCGTATGAATTTGCTCCAACAAATATGATCCGCAAGGGGCGAGAAACATTGCGTTGCCGCTAAATGAGTACCTTTATGTTGGCATATCTCTAGCGTTGTCTTGGCTATTATTTTATGCCGCTGAAATATGCACCTTTTTTCAGTTCCAACTTGTTCATTCGTGGCACCTAAACGATTTTTTTTCTGGAAAAAGAACTTTGAATTGCTTCAATGAAAATGAGATCATTGCTAACCATCACCATCTCTAGTGAACCAATCCTGTGCTTGCATGAATATTTCTGAGTTTCAGCTATCCAGGCAACAAAATACTGCCCGTCGCCGAGCTATTAGGTGTTCGTGGGGTAGAAATCAAAGGGAAATGCAAAACGATCATTCTCTCTCCAAGGACGATCTACAAAGTCACGATCGTCGTGAAGATGATGCGCGAAAACGACAGATGGAGATTTCCGGTGAACCTCGGTCTCGAATTACCGGATGGAAGCAAGCGGGGACGCACGGCAAGTTTGAACATATTGGAAGAGGATAAGTGGACTCAGATATCCATCGGCGAGTTCGAGACGACACCCAAAACTGTCGGAGAGATAAGCTTTTCCCTCACGCAAGCTGATAAGGGTTGGAAGCCCGGCCTCCGCGTCAAAGGCGTTGTTTTTACGCCAACGACAGACAAGAAGCCGCCAAGATAATGTGCGAAGTGTGGCTCAAGTGTTTGAATTGATCCCCTCTCTATGTTCGCATATGCATATGCATTGTCGTAATGGTATTTTTCCAAATTTGTATCCGTTGGCAAACAAGAAAAGTTCCACCGTGTAAATTATTGTGGACTCAAATCATGCTGAGTTCTTTGATTTGCCAATGAACGACATATGGTTTCTCTTTTGGGTTAAATATCCACGAAAATTTTCAAATTGATACATTTGTGACAAATTTACCCTCCGAAAAATCACCGAGTTGGATGACACGTGACACTTAACGAGTGTACCCGTTTGGAGTTTTATGGGTGTGTTTGATTAGATTTTTGGGGAAAGTTTTAGGAAAATGCTAAAGGACTTTAAATTAAGGAGGTTTTCCAAAATACAAATTATGTTTGTTAAATTGTAACTTGAAAGTCTATTATGAAATACTTTTGAGCAAAATAGTGTTTGGAGAAATTATATTTATAAAGGATTTTTGTGATTAAAAAAGAAAAAAATTCAGCCAAAAGCAAAAAAAAAAAAAAAAAAAAAAAAAAGTTGGCCGGCGAAGGGTATGTGGCCACCGTTTGCCAGCGATCGAAATCTATCACTAACGATCAACATTTGAGATTGCAAGACCTCGGGCCCCTGACAACTGGCCCACTAGGTCAACATTTGAGATTGCAAGACCTCAGGCGGCCCCTAGAGACAACTGGCAAGGGTCGCCTAGGGGGTCGAAGACCATTAGCGAGGGCTGCTTGGTCACACAACTGGGTGGTGTTCGTTGAGGGTTGCCACGACTTGCCGAGGTTGTACAACTGGCCAGTGATAGTCGCCGAGGTTAGCTGTGACCATGCCGGCCTCTCTCTAGCCCATTGCCAACCCCTTGTCGCCTTGTGCAATCACGCCGGTTGACTCAACGGAGAAGAAGATGAATAGTGATATCACGAGGGCAAAAACGGAAAAATAAAAATTAAGTGAGGATAGTTTTGGAACAAAATTTTTAAACTAAACCCTAGACGGGCATGTCAAGAATGTTGAAGCTTTCAGTCTTCTGAAGGCCAGCCTTTGCGAAATGGGGTTTTAAAAAAAATTGCCAAACACTTGTTATTTGGCCTAAGAGGCTTTGGACGCCCAAGGGGCTTTGGGAAAGCTCTACCAGTTTGTGATTTTTCCGGGTAATATTTTTAATGAAAATTGACGGAGGGTAAATTTTGTCACAAAATCTACCAGTTTGAAGTTTGTGGTTGTCAAAAAATTAGTTTGGGATAAATTTATCACATGTATATTTATTTGGGGTTTTTGGTGATCAAAAAATTAGTTTGGAATAATTTTGTTATAAATGTATCAGGTCGGGGTTTTTCGTAATATCAACTTTTTTTTTTCAGCTTACACTATTTAGACAAATGAGAAGGCCGAGATGGTGATGCAATACTCGAATTCCACGCCATCAAATTAGATTGAAGAAAGTTACAAGTGGATAAATGATCTAATCTCTCGAAATGAAGTTAATCGTGGTTACTTGATTTTAATTACGCACAACTACTACTCAAATCCGTATATTGTTGTGGTTGTAGTAACATGGATTTCTAGGAGATAGAAATTCCTTTTTCCATCCCGGGACTTGTGTATTTTTTTTTTTTCCAATCGACTCCTTGTGCTCACATCACTCTATTGACGAAGTCCCCCGACTTCAAGCGTGTGGTGCGGAAAAAATTCTTTGCCGCTCATACTAAAAAACACAAAGATTAAGATTGCAATCGAACATCGAGTAAACAAATTCTTCAAAACAAACAGGACCCTCGAGCTTTTCTCGTAAAAACTTTTGTCGACTCAAACCAACAAATGAGTTACAATTATCGAATTTAGAGCCCAAGAGACTACAATCATGACATTTTTGGATTAACTCATTTGAGATATTGTTCACTTTGACTCGTCCCATATCGAGCCTTACGATTTTTTCCTTTGGCGTATGGGCAGGGACTTTCCTAAGGGGTCACTCATCCCATTAGTGCTTTAGCTTAGACCCACTTAACTTTGGAGTTTCAAAGCAAAGTTTGACATTACGTCAAAATGCGCTTCCGTGAGTTAATTTTAGTTTTCACATATATATTTGAGAATCGCTCTTCCCCTTTTCAGTGTATGGTTCGATTTATTCTTGCTCCCTTCACCATCCTAGAAGTTTGCCAAGAGCCGCTCTCTATTTAGGCTCTCGGGCCTTGGCGATCACTTCTTGCGCTCGTCAGACCGAATCATTACAAGTCCATAAGCTTCGCCTCGTTTGTCCCTAAGCCACACACTTATTGGAGGGAGTACCACTTGGATATCATATTGTGACATTCCTAAATTAACTCACTCAAGGTATTGTCCACTTTGGCTCATCCCATACCAAGCCTCATGGTTTTGTCCTTCCACATACAAACATGCACTTTCCTTGGAGGTACTCTAGCCTAGGCTCGTTTATTTTTTGAATTTCAAGGTAAAACTTGCTATTACGTCAAAAGGTGCATCCGTAAATTCATTCCAGCTTTTACATATATATTTTAGAATTTCTCACCCGATGTTCAATGCATAGTTCGGTTCATTCTCACCCTTTCGTCATCTTAAAAGCCTGCGGAGAGCTACTCTTTGTCCAGGCTCTTTAGTTCTGGTGATCACTTTGCCCTCATCGAGTCGAGTCATTACCAAAATTGAAATAGTTACGTAAGTTCAAGGATTTGATTAAACAAACTAAAAATCAAAGTACTTTGATTGAATAAAAAATGCCCAAGCTAAAAGGAATCAAACTCCCATTTTCTACTTTATGAAAGAGGTTCCCCGAACTACACGCATCGCTTCTGATTTGTAAGACACAGTTAATTTAATGACACATTGTTTTTGCTGAGTAGCATGTAGTTTACCTCACTGTGAATAATCCGGACACGTATCAAGTAGTATTTGACTATAACCCGAGGGTTGGAGATTTGTCTCTTGAGAAAATTGAAATTAGCCAATGGAATTTAATCTCATTCTAATGCATATTACTCAAAACTTTCAAGACACTCATGTCTTGATATGTAGACCCGCATATAATTTGTTCATAATTTTCAGCATATCCAAAAGAAATCAAGCAAAAGTCGGTCTTGGATTGTACATTTTTTTATTGCCTGTTCCTCGAAGCAAAGCATGAGATACTTGCAAATCAAAAAGAAAAAGAAAATTGAGACACTCGTTTTTTTCTTCTTTATTGAGCAGTTTCTTCGTTTTCAGCATCTTCGCTGTTCAGACCCATGGCTGCCTCTGAAGTGGCCGTTTCACTTGCGATAGTCAGACTTCTTGACCTTATCTCCAAGTCCAAAGACATCATTATCGACGAAAGATTAAGAGATCAAATCCTTGAGTTCATAAGCAATGTCCAAACGATCCTGAGCACTCAGAAATATGTCGAGCTCAATTTTGGCCACAACCAAGAAGCTCAGGAAGGCGAGGAGCGGCTTTTGCTTTGTGCTCGTGAGGCTGAGAAGAGTGCAGACGCATTCCTGGCCAATTTACTCGGAGAACAGATGTCGGAATCGCAAAAGGGTCGTTTCACCAAGGTGTTCGCTCTAGTTCGGCTCAATTCAGTAATGAGCCGAGCACGTGCCCCGAAAAAGAAGGCCAAGGATTTCGTGAGTAAAGTCAGGTTGTTATACACAAATTTAGCACTATCCTCGCCTCCTGCTAAAGAAGGCATGCCGGACAATGAAAGGGCATCATCTTCATCATCCAGCAAGAGAAATCAAGAAAATGTGAGGCAGAGTGTCGAGTCCGATATTGTGTGCCGGGAGAGATACGAAACAAAGCTTCTGGCCTTGTTGATGGATCACGAGGATGATCATAACTCCAGCCTTCGGGTGATCTCTGTGGTTGGCAAACAAGCCTGTGGCAAGACCGCACTGGTGAGGAGTGTCTTCAGCAAGCCAAAAATCAAGCATCACTTCGACTGTCGTGCTTGGGTTTGTGTCACTGACCTTGGAGCAGAGTCTGACCGGATGAAGAACCTCCTGGTGGACATATTGAAACAAGTACCATTGGGAGATCAGGCGAAAGACTTGGAGCGCAAGCAAGAGGAGGAGTTGTCCGAGATGCTTCATATATCGTTGATGGAACTTAGGTACTTGATAGTTTTGGATAATTTGCACAAGGCCAGTCTTATCAACGAGCTCTTGGTCCCATTCGTGGACTCGATGAATGGAAGCAGAGTAATTGTCACCACCCCTAATGCATTAATGCAAAAGTTTGCAGACCCTTGGACGCTTAATCTCCGATTACTCCCTCGCATGACCAGAAAAGAGCGCAAGAAATTGCTGCGGAAAAGCATCACAGGAGATGATGATTTGGGATCGGAGGTGACCGACCTCGAGCAGAAAATTTTGAGCAACTATTCTTCTCCCCCAGCTATCTCACTGCTAGGAGGACTTTTGTCTGCTGTGGAAAAGAGCAATTGGGTGGCCCTCATCGATCGGCTCGGGGAACATCCCACCCTTGATGATGTCATGCGCTTGAGCTTCGATGAATTGCCTTACATGATGAAGCCATGTGTTCTCTATATGGCTCTCTTTCCTAGGGAGTTCGAGGTCCCCACGAGGAGGCTTTTCCAGCTATGGGCTGCTGAGGGGTTGTTGGCAGAGGCTGCTGAGGGGTTGGTCCGGATGCAGTCGGCAGAGGACTGTTTTTGGGAATTAGAGAGCAGGAACTTGATCAGCGCGGTAAAGCGGAAACCGGACGGAAGAGCCCGGTCATATCGCATGCCTGCTTTTATTCATAAATTTCTCTGTCGGAAAGCAGAAGAATTGAGACTTCTTCAGATCCAGTCTGACTCTGTCTGTGACTCCGAGCAGAGCGCCCAGGTTCCACAGAAGCAAGCACAAAAAGCAGCGACAGGACACTATGGTCGCAAGGTCCGATGCCTTCAGTCTTTTGCATTGTTTGACACCCGTAAGCTAGAGACACAGGCGAGAAAGAACGAAGCTCTTCTTAAATCTTCAATTTTAGAAGAACGCCTGGTTTTGCTGAGGGCACTTGATCTTGAGGGCGTTTACAAGCCTGTGCTCCCCCAGACGCTCGGGAATGAACTGCCCAACCTAAGGTATTTGGGATTGAGATGGACGGCTCTGGACTCGATTCCGGAATCAGTCGGGAATCTGTTTTTCCTAGAAACCTTAGATCTGAAGCACACCGACATAACCGAAGTGTCGAGCACCATTTGGAATGCGAAGAACCTTCGACATCTGTACCTGAGCGGAGCATCGATTGGTAAGTCCATCCAACGCCAAATCTCATCAGGGAAGTCTCTGAATACCAAACTCGAGACGCTATGGGGTCTGTTCATAGAAACTGCTGACAGCCCCATGATACGTGTGTTGGAGCGGCTGCAAAGCCTGAAGAAGCTGGGCGTGACCTGCCGTCCCAGAGCGGCGGAGGCGGTGAGAGAATGCGCCTCGAAACTGAGGGGGCTGGAATCCCTGAGATTGAGATCGAGGGACGTGTTCGGTCAGACTGCGAACCTCGATTTGAGCAACATGACATGGGCCGAATCTCTTTTAAAGTTGTATTTGCTCGGATCACTGAGGCCTGTCCGAGAGGACCAAGACTTGTTGTCGGTCCTTTGTGGGAATCTGACAGCTCTCACCTTGTCCATGTCGGAACTAGAAAAAGATCCGATGCCGTACCTAGGGGGCCTGAATGATTTGACTATTCTCAGGTTACTGGCACGATCATACAACGGCGAAGAGCTTTTGATAAAAAAAGAAGGTTTTCGAAAACTCCGCGTCCTAAAACTATGGATGCTCGAGAATTTGGAAAGATTAAAAGTCGAGGAAGGCGGGATGGGTAATCTCAAAGATTTGGAGATCAGGCAATGCAAGAAGCTAGGGTTGGTTGCGGGTTTGTATTCTATCAACAGCTTGGAAAGTGTATGGCTTACGGGAGTTAGCGTTTGGTCTGTTGAAGTTCCCGGGCATACATTGGTCAAACCGAAGAAGTTAGGGTGCGTTTGCCATGCAGTCAATTACGAAGTGCGCCGAAGTCCTTCAAGGCAAAAGGAACATTTACCCAAAGGCTTTTTCAGAATTGCCGCACCAAATGCAATTTCAGTGCTCGAGGTAAAATATCTGATTTTTATCGTTACCATCATCATCAACGACAACAACAATGAGAGTGCACGTTTATCATGTATTAAAAGGAAAATTTAACTCTGCTTTTGGAGAAATTAGACAAAACATTTGAGAGAGCGATATCGGTTGTTTCACTTTCATACAAATACAGACCCTCAAGTAATAAAGAACAAACCTTTGTATGGTACATAGCTCGTGTAACCTATTGGTAACGCGAGTATTTGGAAAATAGCAAAATGAAGGCTCTTATTGTTCATTGATAGATTTTGACGACAGAAAACCGCTTCTAATCTATGGAACGATATACTTTAATAGTACTAATTTATATATTGTATATTGAGATCCATTCTATTGTCACCTATAGATCTTAGTTATATCCACATCCAATGAAAGATCAAACCATTTTCCAGGGAAATAAATAAACAACGGATGAAATTCCATGAATGTTGCACGCTGCAGTTCTCTAAGTTTATCTTCTTCAAACATATTTATCTTTTGCTGGCCAATTACAAAAACTTCTGCTCGTTGCAGCACGAAATAGAGGAGGATTGACATCGTCCCCGGTGGATCTGCTTCCAGCAATGAATGGTTTCATGCTCATAATAAGAGTATTCATATTAATGCGTGCTTTATCTATTTCATTTCGTATCTCTGTGTGTATTTTTCTTTATTGTAATTCATGGCAAATGATACTTCAGCCAGAGTCAAGAATTTCTTCTTTTGGGATATTTGAGTTTGAAAATGTTAAGAGCTAGCTTGTATTTCATGTTCGACTTTAAATATATCATGAATGTTCATCAATTGCAGTTTGTCTCTGAGATTGGACCTCACCAGATCTTGAAACCGGCTGATTCAGTATCTTGGTGATATCCGTTATTCTTTTCTTTATTTCACTAGGCTGTTGCACCTTATTTCTATTCTTTTCCTTCTTGTGGTTTGGCGGTCAGGTAAGGAATTCGGGCGAACCTTCTTGCGCCTCGACTAGTCCACTGCCCTGGCAATCGTCAGGGTGCAACTCCCCACGCCGACTTTGTGCATATTCAGCAGTTTACTCTTAGGATGCTCACAACGGGGCTTGAATTCAAAGACCGCAAGACGAGAAACAAACTATTTTGCCATCTAAATTATATGAAAAATTTTGATGTTGGGTGCACTAGCCTAGTCCAACTACATGCTCGAATGTGAACAATATAATAGAGTTGAGGAGTCTGATAAAAAAAAATATTAAAGAAGAGAGGCTTTCTACTACTAATGGCATATCTATAACTTTCATATTAAAATAGAGAAAAAAGCACTTATGCTAATGGCATTCATGTAATTTTCATTATAACTAGACTCTTGCTATGTGGGGACAAACCGGTGGGGAAAGGAAATGAGAAAAAGGTCGAGTTCTCTTATGAATTTGATTGATCTGGGAACATCTCCGGCGTTGATGATTTAAATTTTCAACACTAGGTCTATGGTCCTAAAAGTACAGTACCTCTAGTTGCTAAAAGCAGTAAGATATGTGAATGCAAGATTATGTAAGATTGATGTTTTTGGTTATTGGTCAAGTTTATTGTTAAGGATGAATTGGATCCCTAAATTTCAAAGAAATGCATGAACAGTTTAAGGGCGAAAATTTAGGTGCCAACAATATATAAGTTGGTAAATAATTTAATAAGAGAAAAACTGGTGAGTTATACTAATTTAGTTGGTAATCTCTAAAAAGAGTTTAGTAAATTTAGGGTCTTCTTAACCAAGACAAATACAAAAGTTCGGTAACTCAACTAAAAAGTTTTACTTAAGAAAAAATAATTAAGCACTGTTAAGTAATTTAAACAAGAATTGGTAACTCAAAGGTAGTTGATAACCTAATTTGACATATTTGGTAAGTGACACTAATTTAGGTTCCTTTATTAAGATTTAGTATAATCGAAGCAAAAGTAAGTTATGCAAATAAGGTCAGTAAGAAAATTGGTAATTTGCAAACTATTAAGTAATCTCATAAACGTGCGGGTGAGTCACCGACAAATTAGCTGGAAAAAGAAAGCCATCGGTCATGATGAAGATATTATGATGAAATTTAGCACTTACCAACACCCATTTGAATTTATCAGCACGGAAAAGAAGTATGTATTCTTGGCACATTAATAAAAGAATCGTGAAATGAAGGAAGGTAGACGATCAAGATGTATAATATGGATATGATTGATGACTGATCAAAGAAAACGATTATTGAGTTTTTTTTTTTTTTTGATCTGACGACTAATGAGTTGACTTGCTGTCATCCTCCACATTTTCGTTTTCCCTAATGTACAATGATGCATGATAATCTCTGCAAGGGCAAGTGCACGGTTAAAACCTTTTTCGGCTGCCCGACGGTCTGTGTATCTTCGCAACCGAGAAACTCAAACGGGAACAAGGCATCGGACACAGTTCACATCCTATAAAAGCACCGTTACTTAGTGAATGTGTCTCAAGTTGCATCTTCGAGTAAGAGACTTTCCGGTGGGCTCGTTCCTTCAGTTGAGTCTTTATGTTTAAATGTTTGTTATCTTTGAGTCCAAGATGATTATGTGTGGTAATAATCAGTCTAATCTATATCTGATGTAAGTTTGTAACTTGTGAATACATTATCTGCGAATGTCATAATCTTTCCTTTTTGAGATAATGGCACAAACAGTATCTGAACTTTGGCTCAATGTGTAATTTGATTCATGAATTTTTAATTTATTTAATGTGATCCCTAAACTTTTAATTTGTTCAATATAATTCATAAACTTTTCGTACATACAGTCTCTAAGCTGCATGAAAATATTCAATATAATCATTCCATTAATTCAATATTATGGATTATATAGAATATTTTTATACGGTTAATAATTATATTGAATATGTATCAAAAGTTCATGGACAATATTGAATTTTCACATTAACCTAAAGTTTAAAGACCATATTAAATAAGTTAAAAATATATGGATTAAATTATATATTGAATCAAAGTTAAATGACTGTTTATGTCATTTTCTTTTTGTTTTTAGATACGATGGAAGCTTCTAAGTTCGCTATTGTACACGAGACTACAGGCCAACATGTACGAAAAACATTCGTAAGCTGAATCGAAGCGATGGACCCACATTTATGTTTTAAATGCTTCCTGTCCCGCGGCAGGACAAATCATTAGAAGTAATCTTTCCTTGAATCCCTCCTCCTGTCTCTTCCTCCTAAACTCTCTCACAACCCCAAATTAAGTTTTCAGGAGAAGGAAAGGTGACAGTACTGCAACCTCAGAAAAATCAGCAACTCTTGTGACCGTTAAATTTTGATGTAAGTTGGTTTGTAATGAAATTGAAATTTATCATCAATTTTTTTGTTTTTGTTTCGAATGGTTTATATTTTTTGTCTAACAAGGCTTTTTTTTTTTTTTGGGTAATGTTTTGCCGAGAATATTCTCTGACAAAATACATTGCACCAAAGGTTGGCTCTACGGGTGTGCATGGTCCGGTGGACGGTTCTCGACATAGAACTAAGAACCGCCTGCTAAGAACCGATTCTGAAAAATTGGATCTGGGAACCGCCCGCTAGTTACATGGATCCACCCGGGAATCGGACCACCGGTCTGGTCCGGTTCCCGGGTGGATCCATAGAACCGGTCCAACCTTCATGCCTTCCCCTTTTCGCCCCCGACATCTACTTATTCTGGCTCTCCCGACCATGGCAGCTTTATTCTCCTCAAGTACTAGCACTACCACAGCGGTGGTTGCGACCCTCGTACCACTTCTGTCCCAACCACCACCACCATCTTTGCCATCGCCTCTACCGTCTCCCGCTCCTTCCTCAAGACTGACAATGAGGAGGACAATGGGGATGATGAGCCATTCTTAGACTTGGAGTTCGCTATTGTCCCCGAAAATGAGGACGATGGGGGGAGGCCTGAGGAGGGGGAGGAGGAAGAGGGGAATTAGAAGCGGGATGAGTTCAACAATGAAGAGGACGATAGTGACAGTGAATGCGGAGGTGGCGACGAGGATGCCGACGACGTGGAGAGAGAGTTCAAGTTTGAGGGGGGAAAAGAGAATTAACTCACTGTTTCGCCGAGTTCGGACTAGGACTCGAAGGGAGATGAATAGATCCAGAGGTGAATTAGAGAGGAAGAGGGAGCTCGGGGAGATTTTGAACTAAGAGAGGCGAGATGGAGTAGGAGAGTAGTGAATTGAGACAAGATGGTGATTAGAGCCCTAAATTTTAGATATGCTAATTTTAAATTTTTTAATATTAAAAATTAATATATTATTATAATATAACCGGTCTAGCCCGGGTGGGCGGATCTGCCCATGGAATCGGGACCGAACCGGTTCCCTTAGGAACCACCGGTTCCGAGCGGTCTGGGCGGGTCTTGGTTCTTTTGCACACTCCTATTTTTTTTTTTTTTTGGGTCGAATTGTGTCATTTTAGAAAGGAAGCTACGGATTTTACTCTAATTGCGATAAATGAAAGATAAATCTAACACAACTGAAAGTAAATGCGAGATAATAATGACCGAAGAATGATAGCCAAAGAAAATGAGTGTATTGTGTTCTTGTTAAATTGTTCCAGCCCTTTACAATGACTTCTCTTTAGCTATTTATAGCCAAGTCATGAGAATGACTGCCTTGATGGTTATTCTATTAATTTTAAATTGCCTGAAATACTTAGTGTTTTGTCAATAACTGCATTGTCTTATCCGTGATTAATACCGAGCGCATCAGCAACTCGCTTCCTGCTTATCTTCTTACTCTCGGGTGATAGTTGATATCGAGCCATCGGTAACTGTGATGGTGGCTCTATTCAGACTCCTATGCGCTTGTTCGTCTGTCTTGGGTTTGGTGGGTTTTATTGGTTATACATAACTCATTAAGCCGTTTTTGGTGTTAATAAATGCCCTCTTTTAAAAAAATTAAATGGTATCTTTAATTCTTTTAAGTATACCCATTGGATACCCTGTGCTATTCATATCATTCTGGATTTCCGCGAGACGTGCATTCAACTTTCGACCCTTCATTTGATAATAAAATATTGGGTGGTGGTCCAATTCTAGTGTGGCATCGTACAGATCCACTCATCGAGCGACACGTGTTGTCTGGCGCCATCCCTTTGCATAATATTGTACTCTCTCTCCTCTGCTGGCCCCACCAGAAAACTTTCCCTCTCAGTCAATGTGAAAAATTCGGCTATCTCTCTCCAAGAAAATATTGGCTGGGCCCCACAACAGATCCTTCTCCCTCACATTTAATTTTAAAGGAGCGTGGGGTTTTCTGTCTCCCCATTTTTTCGTTCAGCTCTTGCCCGTTCACTCTCCCCTTCGCTCTCTCTGATGGACGACGGAGCCCGCTGTCTTGTTAAAATATGTCTTGAATTTAAGTCCAATGTGAAATTACGAATATTCCGAATTGGATATGTTACGGACGTTCGAAATTGAGCAAATAAGATTCGAATATCAACTTCCCAAAGTTTGAATCTACATTGGAGAATTTGGCCGCTGAAATAGGAAAGTTCAACTTTGACTTGAATATGGATTTTGTTTAAAACATACAGAAATATGTTTTGGATAAACTCGTTTTAGATAGGAAATAGAATCCTATGAAAAGTTGACAAAAGAATAAGGATTTCACTTATATATAAACTTGTGGCCATGGGTGATAGGTGTGGATCACAAATTGTCTTGAAGCGCCGCGTGAGTGCTTGGTGTTCCGCCGTTGATCATGAAGAATTGGTCTTGAAGCGCCTTCTTGTAGTCGAGTGCTTGGGAGGGAATTTCTTTGTCGTTCTTGTTCGTGAATTACATCCAAGAAATATTAGTGTTTGTAGCCGATTTAAATCTTGTGATAAGATTTGCGTGTAATTTTTTCGTGAGATTGAGAGATTATATCTTGAGGAATTTCGGGGCTAAACACTGCGTAAGTTGTTGGGTGTAATTGGGGCTTGGGAAACACTGAGAGAGTGTTTGAATGACTTGAGTGTGTAATATCTTTGTATCGCTTGATCTATAGTGAAAATTGCTGCTGCTCTCCCCGTGAACGTAGGTCTTTACGACTGAACCAAATAAGTCCTGTGTCCGATATATTTTATTCTTCTGTCTATATTATTGTTCGATATATTTTCTTCGTAGGGGCTTTCTCTATCCCCATTTTTTCGTTCGGCTCTCGCTCGGCCATTCTCCCCTTCGCTCTCTCTGATGGATGACGGAGCCCGCTGTCCGACGAACCACGCCGCCGCTATCCACCTCCTCGGCCGCTGCTGCATCTGAGCTGTAGCTAATATTTTCTCGTTCGCTCTGCCCCTTCGTCGCGCTGCTCCCTCTCCGACGGACGGCGGAGCCCATCGCCGTTCTTCGGAAGGCAAAGGAGGAGGCGGAGGCGGTGTGGTTTGTCGGGCGGCCCCTTGAGTTTCTGAGTGGAAAGTGGCAAACTCACGGCCCTTTCTGGATTCTTCAAGCTTAGACGAAGTTGTATTTTCCCCATTTGTTTACTGAAGTTCGATTACCTCTCCCTCGAGGGAACAAAGCTGAGGCTTACTTTCCACAGAACAAAGGGGCCCAGTTGTCGGGCTTTCGACTCCGCTCCATTCCGCAGGGCACCACGCCTTTCAGATACTTCTTCCACTGGTTTTATCACGTCTCCTTAAGCACAGCTGACTTCTGTGAGCTTTCACGCCCTGAGTTTCAAGATGTATTCACATTTCGTCGCCCTAGGGATACCCAGAAGTTCTGGCTTTCGGTGTTGGTTGCTTGGGACTTGGTGCAGAAGCTATCCATAAAAAGGGAAACTTAAGCCCGGTATCGAAGTCTACTCACTGCAATACTGTGCTCGGCAACTTGGGCTCACGCAGAACATTCCAACACCCACCCCTTATTTTATGGAATTTCCTTTTGAAAAGAAGCATATTTATGCTGTTACCAATTTTCTGACTCTTCTACTTGCTGCCCTTGTGTTACCAGCAAAATCTTCAAGGATCACACGGTCAAGCCGTTCTTCCCGAATCCTCGTGTCCTCAGGGGATTTGTCGACTGGTGGGAATCTTATAGGGCTCAGCTTTTCGTAGACGACTTCGAACTTATTTTCGTAAAGGTTACCGCTCAGGGCCCATTCTCTTCGGTTTCCGAAGCTTCACCAGGATCTCCTTCCTCTTCTATCCGCAAAGGCTTTAAGCGAAATCTTGACCCAGGTAACTCATCTCGACCTAGTACTTTCCGATCTTAATATGGTTGGGACCTGACTCTTGAGTCTGGCCTCTTCCCTCTAGAAGAAGCTGAACCCACGACAGCCCCTCGGACGAGGATGGACACATCAAGCCCCTGCTTTCGATGTCACCGAAGTAGCAGTCCCGACGGCTTCTCAAGTCACTAGCCCTGTTGTTCCCGAGGCTTCCGTACTGCCGCTTCCTCAAGTCACTGATCCATCATTACTGAGGCTTCGGAACTAGCCACAATTCTGGCTACCAGTCCTGCGTCTCTGCCCGCCGAAAGGGTAGTGACTTCTCCCTGTATTCCTGCTTTAAACCCAGATTCACCCGTGGTCAACTAGAATAGTGAGCTTGCGGATTTCTCAGTTTCTTTAGGCAATGATGGGGCCGTCCCCAGCTCTCTTCCGTCTACCAGCTGCATGCCGAGTCAAAGCAAGAACTTAGCACCGATGTTTCCGTGTTGGATGTTTGTTCGTAAAATAAAGATGGTTTCTGTTTGGATGTCATAAAACAAGCAAAATGTGTTTTTCCTTGTTCCAATAGAAAAGTTGGGAAGAGATAAATCAATTTAAAAGTGTGAGTATTTTCTAGTGTGTTTAAAGAAAAGATGGGGGTGTAGGTTATGACTCCACAATACATGAGCGCGGGTCAACAATTATTAGTGCTCCTGCAATTTAATTAGTATTAATCCTTTTATTTTTTATGTTATTTTGTATGATTCTCAAATTAACCTTTATTAGTTGAAAGGTTGTTTTTTCGCTTATTAAGTATTTTTGGAAATTATGAAAATTCGGAATTTTATTTATTAAAAAATATTTTTTTTATTATTTTGAATTTTTATGTGTCTTTTCAATACAACTTTTAGAAATTATATTTGTTCAGTTTGCAATATTTCCTGAAGTGGTATATTTGTTCATTTTGCAACTTCTTCTAGAGGATGCCGTTTGTTGACACCTAAATTTTGGCGACCCATTTAGTCATTTATTGCATAGAAAATTAGGGGGTAATTTTATCCTTGAAAAAATAATTAATTGCATAGCATATAATTTTAGGTACATTTATTTTTGCATTTATTGGACCGGTGACGGACGGGTTCGAATTAGTGGTTTTGAGCTTCAATTTGGCAGGCCGGACTACGCCCGCAAAGCAAATAAATTGGCCCGAGCCCGTTTTCTTTCAATGACAAAAATTACCTAAATGGAGATTTGAAATGATATTACGGTGGATTTTTGGATTTTAAGAAAATTGAGTTGCAATCTTATCTTTAGGCGATAAAATCAGGATATGTGGAGAATAAAAAAAGTGATATCACGTGCGGAAAAAAATATTCGCGGATGTTGATTTGAAAAGGAAATTAAAACCCTAATCTTTGGCCTATAAAAAGGTTTTTTCGCGTATGGTTTCAGAGAGGGCCACACATATTGATACATACGGCCACATTGAGGGGGAGCAATTCTGAATACACAGAGAAATAGAGTGCTCCACCAAGCTTGGTCGAGATTCCCTTGCCATGTGAGTCCCGCCAGCCACATCGCCACGATCTCATGCTCGCAACGCTGCCCCACACTGCGAGACCACCACCGGGACGAGCTGCTACACTAGCATCCTCAGCTACGTCGTGATCCCCTCTGATGAAACATCTGCGAGCCACGAGTCCTAGCAGTTCAATCCTACAATTTGCTCCACCTTGACGCTCATCCAAGCAACATGTGGCGGTGGGTACATTAAAAAATTTATAAAGATGTGTGCTGATCAAAGAAGCAGAGAACACATCCACACGTCTGAAGAAAGGATTCCACCGCACATGAATTGACTCCGCTCTCGATGATCCCGAGTGTGATTTGCAAGCCACGGTGACCATCCCCACTCCTGCCGTCCGACAAGTCCAAATTTGGAAACACATCCGAGTGACATCAAGAGCTAGCTAAGAATTTTGGTTAATTTGGTTCCCATATATTATGTTGCCATTCCTTGAAATATTCTAATGTTGGTTGAATTCCTTGATATAAAAAAACGACAGCCACAATTGGGAGGGGACGTAGAAAAGAAAATTTTCTTGCTTCTTTTTCTCTTTGTAGGTCAACGGAACTCGATACCCTGAGAGACGAAGCAAAGCGCTGATTTTTGGTTTGGTTTGTCAGTCCTTGGAGCGAAACCAGAATCCCCAGCAACGACGAATACTGGTCTTTCTTTGCAGGTTTCCTAGTTGAGCCAAGCACTGCCATCCATATGTCCGAGCGGAACCGTCTGTCGGTCCAGTCAAACCGCATTAATTGAACGATGATGAGAATTTAGGCAACACACGAAAAAGAAGAGAGGTATGTGGACAAAGTTCGGTGGGATCGGCTGTGGATGAGGCCAAATAAAAAGCACCCTCCGCGTTCCTTCGAGATCACTAGCCGCAAGCTCTATCTCCGCGAGCTCGCCCACACCGCGAGCCGTGTATCCTCCGCCATTCGTGAGCCCCTTGCCACTGGTCCGCGATTGCGAGTCGCCATCCCAATTTGGAAAATTTATCTGCACGATATCGAGAGCTAGGTAAGATTCTTGATTGATTTGAGTTTCTCATATTTTATTACCCGATCCATGGGATCGCAATTTATTTTGAATATTTGTTTGTTATTGCCATATCCAAAAATATTTTGAATTCTCATGAATTCGGGGGATTAATCCCTAATTTCACAACGTGCATATGATTGACAGTCCGATTTTCATGCCCGAAATCCGACTCGCAATCGCACGGAAAATCGCCAATCCGATCTCATGCTCGAGATTCGATTCGCGGTTTTATTTAAAATTGACCAACCCGATCTCATGCGCGAGATATGGTTCGTCGATTTTTGGACATCAATCTTATCTTGCTCTGATTTGCCGTTGTGTCGTTTGAGTCGGTTTTGTTCTTTTAAGGAAAAAATCCAAAAAAAAAATTGAATTAGGATTAGGTTCGTTTTAGAATATTCCTAGTCTTAAGGTTATCTTGCATATTTAGAATTGCAATCTTATTTAGATTTTTTTAAATAAAAAAAATGCGTTCATTTAGGATGTTAGTTTTCTTTCATTTAAATTGCACGTTTAATTATGTGTCAACTTTAATTTCGAATTTTATAAAAAAACACAAAAAAAAAAAATCATCATGTAGAATTATGGCATTCTTTGTACGCCATGGCATATTAGGATAAAATTACATATTTCATTTTAAGTTTAGATTGATTTTCTAGATGGATTGCATCTTAGGTTAAAGATTGCTAGGTTAAGATAATATCTTAGTTTAAATTAGGATTTAGTCTGACCTGATCCTTAATATAAGTTGAATAGAATCTTAATCTAGATAGATAATTTTTGCATTTTTCTTAATTTCGAATTTCATGAGAAATACAAAAAAAATTGTCTTAGAATAAATTCATTTCATTCTCTAGGATAGATTGCATTTTTTAGGAGAATAGGAATATTATGTGCACGTCATATAGAATTAGGCCCATGAAATGCACGCCATTTAGAGATTGTTATTAGGTCCATTTAATTAGAAATTGCATGTCATTAGAATTATGTCATTTAGTTACATTGCATTGCATATTGCATGATTTCCATTAATTAAGTAAAAAAAAAAAAAGAAATTGCGCGTTAATTAGAAATCATATTTAGGATTATTGATGTGAATTCTGATCTAACAACGCAGATGCTTTCGTTGCTATAAGGTAAGTTCTGCATTTTATTTATCTGCTTTCTTGGGTGTTAAATTGGTGGTTTGCGCACCTGTGTGATCACCTCACATGTTAGGAAAGTAAATTAAAATTGATCCAAACTGCTTGCCAAACATTTTTCAAAATAAAAGAGAAAGGTACCGAAATGGCGTTAGAGAAATCTAACGTAATCAAGTCCCCGAACTCATAAATCTCTTGTTCGTAGAAGTAAAATAATTCTCCCACTATTTTACTGAGGTGTCTAATCGACCTACCGAAAATAGATTAGTGACGACTCCTGATTGAAAATCATTTGCATGTTAAGAACTTAAACTTAAGTCGCGAATTGGTATGAGCTTGGGAGAGCCCGAGCTAAGTTTAGACTTAGTAATCCATTAGCCAAACCCAAGGTGGATAACCGAAAATTTGGTCGCGACACCGTTGTTCATTTTACAACCTTTTGTGAATAGTTGCATATGTTCTTTAAGATTGATATATATATATATATATATATATATATATATATATATATATATATATATATGTTAGTTTTTGGCATAAACAAGTATGAAATCATTTGGAGTTTTTTTTTTTTTTTTTTTTTTAAAACTACAACCATCTTTTCAACTATTTCCTAGAGAGATCTCGGAGAAATATTAGAATTACTATATAGCATTTTCATTTGTGATTTTATTGTATCTTAGAAGACATTTGCCAATGACTATTAACAACATCATGGGGCAAATAAATCTTTACATGAAGTGATATCATACTTCAAAATCCGACTTAATTGCTTTATTAATTCGAAATCATATTTTTTTTTTCACAATTTTAAGGATTTATTTTGTTTAATAATGGAGTTATAGATAATCAAAGTCATGAATCAAGACATGTTCAAATTAGACCAATTTGATGGGAACAACTAAGGACAAGATAATCCTACTTACTACCATAAAGATTTCCTACAATACTGGATCCTAACTTGGCGCCAATAGAAGATTCAAAGCCTATTACTGAGAGAGAACAGTCAAGTGTGGAAGCCACTAAAATGGTTAACAATGAGAAGAAGAAATGTGTTAAGGACAAATTGTTATGTCATGGACACATTATGATTACGCCGTCCAATCAATTGTATGACTTATTCGCTAAAATAAAGTTGGCTAGAGGAATTTGAAACGCACTGGAATTCAAGTACAAAGCAGAGGAGCAAGGTCCCAAAAAATATTTAATTGCTAAATATTTTGATTTTAAGTTTATTGATATGAAGCCCTTGTTGGAACAAGTCCATGAATTGCAAGTGTTAATGAATAAAATTTGTGTCCTCAAGATTGTTATTCTAGAAGCTTTTCAAGTTGAAGTAATTATTACAAAAGTGCATTCTAATTGGAAAGGCTATGGAAAATGGCTGATGCACAAGTTAGAAGACATCACATTGGAGCAAATATAAAAACATTTTCATATTGAGGAAGAGTTATGTTTACGTAATAATTCTATTTTGTATGATTCCAAGGTGAACGCTACAAAAAAGAAGAAGAGAAATTGGCCAAAATATCAAAGAAAAGAATGGGTATAAATTTAAAAGGACACAAAAGAAGAAAAAAGGGTTATTGTTTTATTCGTGGTAACTAGGGATACTATGCTAAGGACTGCATTCACCGCAAGAGCATATCAAAGGGCAGGAACATGCCAACGATGAAGGCGGGTGCAAATTTGGTTGAAAAAAACCTATGTGACCATGATTTCAATCGTGTTTTCGAACATGAAAATTTCTGAAATTAATGATGTGATGGATATGACTTTTGAAATCAACTCTACTATTGTCTGATCCAGTTAATGGTTAGATTCTAGAACAACAGTCTATGTGTACAAAAACAAATACATGTTCAAGTAATTTGAAGAGACTGTCTGTAACATTCGAGCTGGGGCGTCTTAGTCTATCATCTTACTAACGCGAGATATTAATGTTTCCCTTTTTAGCACATGCAAAAGACAAAATTAAACATCAAGCATACACCAACCATCAAAGATGAACATCAGAGAAAATAGGCATCAACTTTCCATTTCATGCGTTATTTATATACAAGGATGATCATAGGGCTATATTGGGAGGTCAAAAGGGTATGCTATTCCCACCAACTATCCACACAATTATCAACTATGCCCTCGACTATTTATAACATGTCACCTAGCTACACACGATTCGATCTCAAAAAGTGTCAGAACCATTATTCCAAAATAATTAATCCCTACCACCTCACATCACCGATCTCACCTATGGCTGCCCACCGACACCGTCATCGATGTCGCCATCACCATCGTCCTCCACCATAGGGAAGGGTAGAGGACCACTCATATATTCTCCAATATTGGTGTAGAGCGCCATAAAGTGATAGGTGACGCAACCGGCCGATGGACCTGCTTCAATCCAAAGAGTGGTTGTGTAGCGAACAAATGGCTTTGCATTTCCCCAAGTATCTTTGAGCGAATGGGTATTTTGTGAAGGCAAGTGTGTTTGGAAACCCAATTTTTTGTGTATGTTTTGCAAAGCTACTTCAAGGTGAAAATAAAAATGAAAAAAAGAAAAGAAAAGGGAGGAGGAGATGCAGCTACGGGGAAAATCGTGGGGGAGCGGGCGGTGGTGGTGGGGAGGCGGTTGGTGGCGGTGGCGGTGGCGGTGGCGGTGGTGGGGGGGGGAGGTAGCTCGCATGAGGTCGCCGACCTCGGGTGACTCCCGGAGCGACCGGGCAACGCCGCCCGAGGCCACCTCAAGAGCGACCCGGGCGTCGCTTGAGGTCGCGCGGCTTCAAGCGACGCGGCCTGAGGTCGAGTGACCTAGGCGGTTGGGTCGCTCGATCTCAGGCGGCGGCGCCTGGGTCGGGTGACCTAGGCGACGCCTGAGGTCACACGACCTCAGGCGCCTTAGGCCACCTCACCTGAGGTCGCGCGACCTCAGGCGAGGCTTCCCGGCAACCAGATCTGGCCCCCCGACGGCCAAATCTGGTCGCTCGCTGCTGAGCGCTGCCCGCCGCGGTGGAGCAGCAAGTTCCTTGAAGAAGATGACGAACAGTATTTTGGAGGGTAAAAGGGGAAAACATGATTATCAGTAAAGGTAATATTGGAAAGAAAAAAATTCATTAAACCTCATAATAGCATTCCGAAAATGCTGAAAGCTCAAAGCACGTCCGAACCTGCTTTGGGCTTTCAGCATTCCAAATGCTAGCATTTGGCCAAGGACACCTCTAAATGCTGAACCAAACGCCTAAAAATTTTCCCAAGGGGCTTTTGGGGCTGAAAGCCCCTTGGGAATGCTGAACCAAACTGGGCCGATATCATGGGAAAATGTAAGTTAGTGAACTTGAACATCCCCTCAATCTCTACTAGGGTGTCGTAGTGTGCAATGGGGGCAATAGGAATCGCATCCATGGCTAAAGATCTGAAAAATGTAAACAACCACGAGAGTGAGCTAAAGCCTAGCAATGAAATATCTAAAATGCTATACCATACAATTGGGCCCTCATACATATGAAGAGAAACCGTCTAAGATACACGACTCACTTCCCTTGAACCCGAACAAGAATTACTGGGTTCAAAACCTAGGCAAAGGGGAAAAAAGGTGTTGCATCTTCTAGTCCAAGAAAATTTTTGGTGGGCTCGTTCCTACAGTTGTGTCTTAGGGTGCGTGTGATAACTTTTTTATTTTTTTGTTTTTCTATTTTTCTATTATCAGGATTAGATGTAGAACAAAAATCCGTTTGGTAATACAATTTTATTTTTTTAAGTTTATGGAATAAATTTTTAATCGGGAAATAGGTTGGAACAAAATAAGAAGTACAAATTTTCTATTTTTGGAACAAAAATGAGAAATAAAAACTCTTCATTGCTTGCCCACGCTATTAGTCGGCTAGCAATTCACCACTCACCCGCCCACCACCCGCTAGAGGTGTCCAAAATGGGTCATTGACCCATTTTTGGACTCATATTTTATTCATATGTGTTGTATATGGGTTAGAGGCTTTTAAAAAACCAACTAAAAATGTGTCAAAAAAGTGAGTCTGATTTAAAAGGGTAAAAATTGAGTAAATATTTGTGACCCATTTAAAATATCAAGTGGGTTAGAACCTTAGAACCCATTTCTAAATTTTTCAACTCAAGCCCCACATAACCTTTCATTCTTTAACTTTATAAAAATATTTTTTTAATTAAAAAATTGAAATTATAATTATTTTTCATATTTCAATTTTCTTTTCTTTTCTTTTTTCTTTTTCTTTTTTCTTTCTTTTCTTCCTTCCTTAGCCGCCGGCGACGGGACGGCCAGCGACAAGCCGGGTGAGGCTCGAGGTCGCCCGCTCGCCGGTATGCGAGCTTGAGGTCGCCGACAACCGGCGAGACTTGAGCTCGTCGACGTCGGGTGAGGCTCGATCTCGTCGATCTGGCGAGGTTGAGGCCCCGCCCAATGCCGGCAAGGCTTGAGATCCGGCGAGGCTTGAGCCTCGGCGACGTCGGGCGAGGCCTTGGCCTCACTAGATCGGTGAGCTCGAGTCTCACCCGATTCGGCGAGGCCGAGCCTCGCCAACGATTGCGAGACTCGAGCTCGCCGGCGTCGGTGAACTCGATCTTGCCTATGGGCGGTCGCCTGGCTGTCGTCATGGCTGGCAGCCAGCCAAAGAAGAAGAAAAAATAAAAGAGAAAAGAAAAAAAGAAAAAATAATAATTAAAAATTATATTTTTTTAAAAAAATTATATATTTTTTAAAATAAAAAATAATTAAAAATTCGATTTTTTAAAAACATTTTAAAAAGAATTACAAAATTTTTCCATAAATTTATATTGCATAAAAGTGTTTTAGCAATACTTTTCTTTTTAATTAAAAACATCATAAAAATGAGCTTTATTAAGTTTAGTTAAAGATTTTTCATGTTACGGTTTTTAGTTACTTAATAGTATGTTCACTTCAAACAAGAGAACTATGTGCATGATCTAATTTTTTTATAAATATTTCAATTTATAGGTTTTTTTTTAAATTTTTTATTTACTATTTTTTATTTAATTTGATGTTTTAATCCAATTAGCATATAGTAGGTGTTGGTTTTCCTAAAATATTAATAAGTTTTAGCAAGACAGGTCGGGTCGGGTATAGGTTGGGTATGGGTCGGGTATGGGTTGGGTCACTTTGATTTACACCATATGAATATAAGTCAAAACGGGTTAAATTGATTAAATATGGGTCGACCCATTTTTTTTACCCGACCCTCCCATTAGACGGGTCTACCACCCACCAGTTGCCTGAGAGGGAAAAATTTTCTGTCATTATCCAATGAATTTATGTTTTGGGAATGGAAATTTTGTGTTATTATCAAATGCGTATTTTTGCTCAGAAATGCGTCCATGGAATAAAAAAAAAAAAATCTCTTTCTAGCAAGAAATTGATTTCTAGAACAAAATTGTTAGTATTCGCACTTCTAATGTCATGAACTGTATATTTGCTATGTTACCGAGTTCAAAGAAATATACAAAGGCCGTTTTATGTAGCTTATTGATAAAAGACGATTGTATGCGGTTTGGTTAAATCTAAACTATCCATTGTAAGTTGGTAACTCGTAAGTACAGTACATGCAAATTGTTGCATTCTTTCTATTCTAGACATGATAGAAGCTACTACATCGTTTCCCAAAATAATATGTTAGTAATTTATCTAGTGACGAATACCAAAAATAGTTTTTTGGCTTTTAATTGAGGGAGACTGGGTTCTATGGCAATTTCGATAAAAAAATATCCAGGCAAAAAGAGAAATCAACAGCTTAACTTCAAACAAAGTTATACATACATAAATCGTGCTAGAATTTAATTGACGACAAAACTTGACAACGCGATAACACTACGTTAGAATTTAATCGATAACGTGAATCTAAAAGTTACATCTAAAGAAATTAAAGATAAAAATAAATTAGCTTGATTTATAATGGTTGTGCAGCAACTGTTTCTCGACATTTTCCAGCGGTTGCATCCTTCATGGTCAGTTTCCATCGATTGTCTCCGTGTTCTTTCGTTCTTTGGCATTTTTAACTTATGATCCTTGGATTCTCTTGTTACCTTCCTGAAAATGGGCGTCAACTTCCTCCACGATTTTGTTTTTGTTGTTATCTTCCTAAAGATGGGTGTTGAATGCCTGCACGATTTTGTTCTGGTGGTGATTGGCGATTGCCTGTCGATAACTGTTTCACAATTGTACTATGCCTCGGTCCTGTGGTCCATTTCCCTTGGTCAAATATTCAAATGGCAACTGCTTCCTCCAAGAACGCATGCCCATTTCCTCCTAACCACTGTGCCTCTATGTTCCTCTGTTCATTCCTCGCACCTTTAAAGACCCTCAGACAGCATTTTTTCCGTTTGCTCATTGCCAACATCCACATCGATAGTTGTCAGTATCTCATCACCAGATGTCGATAACTGAGTATATACTACTGAGATGCAACACCATCGGTTAGCCAAATACAATCTTTTATGGTTATCGACAAGATGCCTACATGTGATAATGTTCACGTGTTTCTCATGTGACCGTTCATACTCACGTGTCAAGCATGCGCTTATCGATGACCCGATCATATTTGGTTTAAAACAGCTCCAACACCCGAAATGTCAACTCTGGGTCCGCCACTGTACGAAAAACTTTTATGAGCTGAATCGAAGTGAATGGACCCACATTTATATAAAGGAATGTAATCAAGTCTGATTTTTTATATTATTTTCTGTCATTTTTTTTTTGCCTTTCTTGTTGCATACATTTTGGGATTCTTTGCCAAAATTAAGCAACCAACATTCTGTTTCTTCTCCTATAAAGCCATGTGAAGTGTAAAAAATGTATAATCGATAATACATAGAATTTTGAGCAGCTTTACATGGCATCAGAGCAAACCTAATTGCTCTCAAGAGTTTCTCTCTCAATCCCGATTTTTTTGTTGCTTGTCAATGGCCGCCTCTGCAGAATCCTCTGCTATAGCCGATGGTGTTCCTATTGCTCCTGCCTGGCTCAATTGCCATGGAAGCTCATGGCCACTAACGCTGCGCATGACAACACTTCTTAGTTGGGGAAGAGTTTTTTTTTTTTAAATAATTCTTTTCTATTTCTATTACGGGGAACAATTTTTGAGCAAAAGAATGCGTTTGGTAACTACACAAAATTTCTACTCTTGGCTGTGCGGCGGCGGTCGGCAGTGACGGTCGGCGGTCGGCGATCGTGCAGCGGCGGCAGCGGGCGGCGGCGGGCGGTCGGCGATCCGTGAACAAGAATAAAAAACGAATAAATACAAAAAAGAAACTGTTGCGCTACCAAACGCATTTCTATTCTTTTCTATTCCAAGAGTAAAAATTTTGTATAGTTACCAAACCCGTTCTTTTACTTAGAAATTATTCCCCGGAATAGAAATAGAAAAGAACTATTTCTGAAAAAAAAAAAACTCTTCCCCAACCAAAAAGCGTTGTCATGCGCAGCCTAAGGTAGCACATGGCAACGTTTCTATTCCTCTGGATTTCTGTTCTTTTGTTCCCCGGAACAAAAAAAGAATAGAAATTCATTTGGTAACGCCAAGTTGTTTTTCTATTCCCTGGAATAGAAAGTTAGCCCGCGAATAGATTTGGAGTAGAAATGAGAAACAAAAAAAGTTGCTTCTTGTTCTTGGGAACAATTTCTAAAAATAAGCCAATTTTCTTTTTTATTTTTCTTTTGTTCTTCTCTCTTGCCGCGGCCACCTCCAACCGCCCGAATCCACCGCCGACCGCCGGCCATCGCCGGCCGTCGCCTCCCGCCGCCGCCGGCCGGCGGTTGGCGGTAGGCGATCTGTGAGCAAGAATAAAAAACGAATAAATACAAAAAAGAAACTGTTGCGTTACCAAACGCATTTCTATTCCTTTTTTATTTCAAGAGTAGAAATTTTGTGTAGTTACCAAACGCGTTCTTTTACTCAGAAATTGTTCCACGGAATAAAAATAGAAAAGAACTATTTCTGAAAGAAAAACTTTTTCCCAGCTAAGAAGCGTTGTCATGCGCAGCCTAACTTCCTGTCTTGGAAGGCCCAGTTCAATGCCCTGCTTGTTGGATACAATTTAAAGGGCTACATTGATGGCACACTCCCGTGTCCTCCTATGACACTTAGCGGCGGCATTGCATTTGTTGTCAATGCTGCATGCACTAGCTGGATCCGACAAGACCAACTGCTTCTTCATGCCATCCTTGCCTCTATCTCCGAAAATATTGTTTCTCTTATTGCGTCAAGCCAAACCTCGCTAGAAGCATGGGGGAAACTCACCGACTTATATGTGAAAACTTGCGTTCACGGGTTATGCACTTGAAGGATCGATTGTCCTCGGTTCGTCGTCGCTCAAGATCCGTCTCTGAATTTCTGCAACACATCAGGTCCATTGCGGATGAATTGGCACTCATCGATACTCCCTTAAGCAATGACGATCTAGTCATTCATGTTCTCCGCGGACTTGGACAAGAGTTCAAGGAGATATCCACTGCGATACGTGCTCAGGAAAATCCCATTAGCTTGGAAGAACTTCATGATAAGCTAATTGCGTATGAAACCTTCCTTCAACAAGAAGAATTTGCCTGAGATACAACTCCCGTTTCTACTTACTACACGGGATGCAATAAATGTGTGAAGGATAGTCCCCGTTTCTCCAATCAATACAACCGGTCTGCTATCACCTACCGCAACAATCGACGCAACAAAAACAGTCGTTTTCACAACAAAAATGAAGGCTGAAATGATAGCAGAATCAGTAGGAATGATGGCAGGTATGAAGGTCGAAACAGTAGCCGTAATGGCCCTTCATGTGGTTCTCGCACTGTGTATCAATTGTGTGATCAACCCGAGCACTTAGCCAAGACGTGCTACCGTTTTCGAGACACCTGTCGTGAACCTGATGTGAATAGAGCTGAAGCTAACCCTGATTCAGGACGGATTGTCGGCTCCGAAGCGTCTCATCATGTTACAAATTATCTCGCCAACTTGTCACTCCACAATGATTACAAAAAGGACCCAACGAGATCGTCATTGGTGATGGTACAAGTTTGAAAATATCCCACACTGGTTTCACCACTTTACATTATCCGAAATCTCAATTTCACCTAACCAATATTTTGAGTGCTCCAAATATAACCGAAAATTCACTTTCGGTATCACAACTTTGTCGTTCTAACCAAGTTTCCCTTGAATTTTTTGCCTCAAAGGAACTTCGCATGGGTGCAACAATACTCCAAGGAAAGCTTAGCGATGGAATGTACCGATTACCCTCTCCGTTACATTACCCCCACGGTCTTGGTTGGAGATCGTGCTCGGACGGTAGTTTGGCACGATCAATTAGGACATCCCTCTTCCAAAATTTTGCGTCATATTATTAAGACTTTTATGCTTCCTTAATTTATTGAGTCTATCTTAGATAATAAGTTGTCCTGTGATGCTTGTTGGTGTAGCGAGAGTCACAAGTTGCCTTTTTATTTTTCAACACTTATTAGTTGTCATCCGCTTGATTTAATTTATTCTGGCATTTGGGGTCCAGCTTCCACTTTATCGATTGATGGCTTTCGGTATTATGTTATTTTCATTGACCACTTTACTCAATACATTTCGTTATATCCATTACGTCAAAAATCCAATGATGCATCCGTTTTTGAACAATTCAAACCAATTATGGAAAAACAGTTTTAACAATCTATTCTCCAATGGCGGAGGAGAATGCATTAAACTCAAAAGTTTTTTATTTTATTTTTTTATTTTTATAAAGCATCGTATATCTCACCTTACCACTCCTCCTCACACACCAGAACACAATGGTATTTTTGAACGTCGCCATCAGAATATTGTTGAAACTAGTCTCTCAATCTGCCATAAATCTGCCCTTCCATATGAATTTTGGAGTTATGTTTTTCAAACTAAGTGCTACCTCATAATCATCTTCCAACCAACACCCTATATCTTTGCTCTCCCCATCATGCTTTTTAGCACTAAACCGAACTATCTCAAACTCTGCACCTTTGTATGTTTATGCTACCCTTGGTTATGTCCGTACACCAATACCCAATTGGATTCTCGGTCTAGTCCATGTATTTTCCTTGGTTATAGCTTGACACAAAGTGCTTATAGTTGTTTTGACCCGTTTAGCAAACGTCTCTTTTATCTCTCGTCATATTGTGTTCGAAGAACATATTTTCGCTTACGCCATCCTCAATCAGTCTGTTTCACATCCTCCAGCTCCACCTTTAGCCTTCGGTTCAATTCCACCAGTGTCCGTGCCAGTGCCTGCTCCTACTCCGCCTTTGCCAAGCCCACAGGTAACATTGCAACTCACTCCTCGGTCCGTATTGTCTCCCTCAAATACGAACACACTTCCCAATGCTGCACCCGAACCAAATGAGCCACCCCACACCCTTGACATTCCTATCCAAACCGAAACCACACATGCTCCTTCTGATTTCCTCCTCGGCAATGTCCCAAATCAAAGTCCTACTCACAAGTTCTTACCCAAGCACACCACCGCCTTACCTGCCAACCCCACTACCCAACCCGAGCCAAACCCTCCCACCCGTACCCACCCCATAATTACTCGTTCAAGAAACAATATTTACAAACCCAAACAAATCCATACCCTCACCACTAAACATACGTTACCTCAACCCATTGAACCAACTGGCATAACTCAAGCCTCAACTGATCCCAAATGACGGGCAGCTATGTTGGATGAAATCAATGCCTTGCTTCGCAATGGTACTTGGGAACTTGTTCCCCAAATCCTTCGTTTAACATTGCTAGTTGCAGGTGGGTGTATCGAATCAAGCAACGATCTAATGGTAGTATCAAAAAGTACAAGGCTCGTCTTATGGCTAAAGGCTTTCATCAAAAGCCTGGTGTGGACTTTAAAGAAACCTTTTGTCCTGTTATCAAACCTATCACTATTCGGACAATTCTATCCTTAGCAGTCATGCGTGGTTGGGACTTACAACAGATGGATGTAAAAAATGCCTTTCTCCAAGGCACCCTTGACAATGAAGTCTATATGATGCAACTGGCTACAAAGATCCTACCAAACCCAATCATGTGATCAAATTACGCAAAGCAATTAAGGGGCTCAAACAGGCTCCCTGTGCATGGTACAATGAATTAAGTGCCTTTCTCCTTAATCATTTTTTCATCAACTCCAAAGCGGACAACAGTTCCCTTTTTATCTATCCAAAAATGGAATTCACATATATTTTATGGTCTATGTTGATGATCTCATTATCATTAGGAGTGATTCCAAAGTTGTGAACCAATTCATTGCCTCACTCTCTCACCGATTTTCTGTGAAAGATCTTGGGTCTCTACACTACTTCTTGGGAGTTGAATTTGCACCTACTCAACACGGTATACTTTTATCCCAACACAAGTATATTCGGGACCTTCTTGAGTGTCATAAAATGACTGCTGCTAAAGAGGTTAGCACACCCATGGCAACGGGTACTACCTTGACTATTCATGATGGCACCGAACTCACAAATCCAACCGATCTTCAAAGTTTAATTGATGGCTTACAATACCTTTTATCACCTGACCCGACATTGCCTACACGGTCAATAAATTATCACAGTTCATGCACAAACTCACCTACACTCGTTG
Source organism: Eucalyptus curtisii (assembly GCA_017140595.1). Lineage (NCBI taxonomy): Eukaryota > Viridiplantae > Streptophyta > Magnoliopsida > Myrtales > Myrtaceae > Eucalyptus > Eucalyptus curtisii. The sequence goes on from CM029503.1 coordinate 7,308,116, forward strand.
GACGGTACCCAAGCCTCTACTTCGCCATCTCAAGAGTACCATCTTTCACGGCTTACACTTGCGTTGTGATATCACACCGACACTTCATGCTTACTCTGACGCCGACTGAGCCAGTAACTCATATGACCGTACTTCCACTTCCTGATTTCTTATCTACATTGGAGCTAATCCCATTTCATGGAGTTCTCAAAAACAAAAATGTGTTGCATGCTCCTTCACTGAGGCTGAATATAGAGCCATAGCTACAACCTTGGCCGAACTTCTTTGGGTCCAAAATCTCCTTCAAGAGCTAGCGATTCATTCAACACTACCCCTCGTCATCCATTGTGACAGTATTGGCGCAACATATGTTTGTGCGAATCCGGTCTTCCATCTTGCACGAAATATATCGCCATTAACTGCAATTTTGTTTGAGAGTTCATCAAAACAAACCGTCTTCAAGTCTCCCATATCTCAACACACGATCAACTCGTTGACATTCTCATTAAACCATCATCAAAACAACGAGTTCATCAACTTCGACACAAGATTGGTGTTTCTAATGGAAACTCCATCTTGCGGGGGCGTATAAAGGACTGTAATCAAGTCTGATTTTTTATATTATTTTCTGTTATTTTGTTGTCTTTCTTGTTGCATATATTTTGGGATTCTTTGCTAAAATTAAGCAACCAACATTCTGTATCTTCTCTTATAAAGCCATATAAACTGCAAACAATGTATAATCAATAATACAGAGAATTTTGAGCAGCTTTACAATTTATGTGTTAAATACTTCCTCTCCCGTGGGATAACAAATTATCGTAATAGAGTAACTTAATTCTGACTTCCTTCTCTCTCTCTCTCTCTCTCTCTCTCCCCTCCCTCCCTCCCTCCCTTCTAAACTCTCTCTCACAACTCCAAACAAGATTTTCTGTAGGAGGGGGGACGGTACCGCAACCCCAGAAAAATCAGCAACTTTTGTCACCGTCATATTTCAAGCAAGTTGGTATGTAATGAATTTCAATTTTGTCATCAATTTTTCTGTCTCAGATGATATTATATTTGTCCAATAATAACGCCTACCATTTTCAGTTTTTCTTTTCTGGGTAACAATAAAACTGATAAACGGAAAGAATGGAGAGAATGTCTTCACATCTAAAGGAACTATGGGAGGAATGGGAACTGCGGACCCTGGTCCTCGTCAGCCTCGCCATTCAAGTGCTGCTCATCATTATCGGGCATCACCGAAAGTACCGGCCCGACGTGTGGCTGAAGGCATTGGTCTGGTCGTGTTACTTGGCAGCAGATGCAGCCGCGCTCTACGCACTCGGCAAGATAGCGACCCGGCTCAAGCAAATGAGGCATGACCTTGGTGCCACTGCCGGGGGGCTGGACCCGAATGCCCAGATGACAGCGTTCTGGGCGCCGTTCCTGCTGCTGCACCTGGGCGGTCCTGACACCATCACGGCCTACACCCTCGAGGACAACGAGCTCTGGTTAAGGCATTTTCTCAGACTCGTTGTCCAAACAGTCGCCACACTGTTCATCTTCTTCCAGGTGTTGACAGGCTCCGACCTTTCAGTACTTTGTCTTCTCATGATTGTCTCTGGCCTCATAAAGTACAGTGAGAGGGTTTACGTCCTCCGGGCCGCGAGTAGTGAGCATTTCAGGGACTCGATCCCCGACCCTCTTCTCCATTACTCGAGGATCTTGGAGGAATATAGGTTGAAGAAGGCTGAGGGCTATGATTTCACACCACACGAGGTGATCGAGGTACATGGAGTGAACATGGAGCACAGCCCGAAGGCCTGCGGAGATCTTTTGCTTCCTGATGAAGAGCTCTTATCCGATGAATTGAAGAAGAGGAAGAAAGAACAGGATGAGGAAAACAGTAATTGTGGCAATGAATCGAAGAAGCAAGAACAGGATGAGGAAAACAGTAATAGTGGCAATGAATCGAAGAAGCTAGAACAGGGCAGGGGAAAGAGTAAGTGCAGCCAGTCTTTGTTAGCTGCAGCCAGAGGCACGTTCGACCTTTTTCGGGGCCTTTTTGGGGACAAAGATCTTTTACCTGAAAAAATGAGCAAGCGCAACCGGGCCGAGTTGGCAGTAGCCAAAGAACTGATTGACATTTTCAGGCGCCTTTTTGCAGATCTCGTGCTTAGCTTCCAGGACCGTGATACTAGCGTGTTAACGCTCAAGGATAAACATTATCATGTGGTTTTCAGAGTTGTCGAGATTGAACTGGGACTCATGTACGATTTGCTCTACACCAAGGCAATAGCGATCCACAATCGATGGGGCTTTACTTTCCGCACCGTGAGTATCCTCTCCACCGGATTGGTCTTAGTGCTTTTTTCCTTGTCGGACAAGGACAAGTACTCCAAGTCCAATATCAACGTGACCTATTTGTTGCTCTGGGTCGCAATTTTCCTGGAGATTTATGCATTATTCGTTCTTCTCTTCTCCGATGAAGTCGCTTGTTGGCTGAACGACCATTGGCCTGCCATCCTGGACCTTGTTGAACGGGTACAACCACTTTATAACAGGCGCAGGTGGTCGGGTTCTATGGCGCAGCACAACCTACTAAGCTTCGCCCTCAAAGAGAAACACCTCTGGTGCCATCCAATCCTAGAGTTACTACACGTCGACAAGAGGGTTCTGAACTTCTTGTACAGGGGTGAGGAAAAAGTGTGCGACTTTCTAAAAGAACGGATCATTGAGCATTTCAGATCCCAGCAGACGAGTGACTTTCTAAAAAAACAGGTCTTCAAGCATATCGAGTCCAAGGAGACAAGCGAGAACGAAGTCCAGATCAAATGGACCTACAGGGGACATATCATACTCGAAATGGAAAAATTATTGGACAACTTCAAATGGAGCATCGAGTTAGAGTTCGACCAGAGCATCCTCATCTGGCACATTGCAACCGAACTCTTATGCCACCCAAATGATCCGTGCTCTCTTGAAGACCGTCCCCCCTCAGCAGATCATGTTAGAAGCAACATCAGACCAAGTTCCGAAATGAGCAAGCAGTTGTCTCGGTATATGCTGTATCTTTTGGTCGTGTACCCTTTTCTCTTGCCAATTGGAGTTGGACGCGTCGACTTCCGAGACATTTATGTAAACGCGAGGAATTTCCTCTATGAGCAGAAGTTAAACGGGAATACCAACGTGCTGAAAACCCCTTCAGGTGGAAAGGGTTGCAACAGCCGAAACCAAAAAGAGAACGAATCCAACATCTCCAGAGCTTGTAGAGCGCTCCGCAAGATGAACACACAAGTAGCTCCGATGGTGGCAAAAGGAGATAAGAGTAAGTTCAACCTGTACCAAGGATGCCGGCTCGCGTCACAGCTGGAAAAAATCGACAATCAAGAGACGAAATGGAAAATCATAAGTTATGTGTGGGTGGAGATGCTGGCTTACGCGGCCGTCCAGTGCAAGGGCCTTCAACACGCCCGGCAACTACGACGAGGAGGTGAGTTCCTGACGCACGTCTGGCTCCTCATGGCTCATTTTGGCTTGACCGATCACTTCCAAATACCACGTGACGCAGCAATCGCCGAGATGCTGGTGAAGCAAGAGTGACTCATCGTGCCCAGACTCAGTGAACCATATATAACATGTGTTTGCTCCTTGTGTCTCATTTCGGCTTGACTGATCGCTACTATATGTTACTTGCGTTAGTAAAATAAGCAAATCTGTCTTTAATTTCATCTCCATTTCACTAGATCTTTGTGAACAAGATATTCTAATGATAATATTTATTCTCTTTACCAGTTTGACGGGAAAACTAAAATCTTTGTGTTTGCTTGAACACCTTGAACCTGTATAGGTTGTAATCTTCTGTATTCATCCGCGGCTTTTTAAATGCTCAAATTTTTCTGTATTTCTCCGTTAGATCAAATTCCATACACGTCTTTTGACAAAATACAATAGCTAGATATATCCACCGTTGAAAACTCCTTTTCATTAGACACTCTTATCCTAAACATTTACCAAACCAAATATAATCACACCAATCCAAGAAGAGGCATTACAGGGACAAATGTCTCATAATCACAACATGAACATATCGAATAAATGCAGTTCTCACTTCCATATCTCATTAAGACACTACTCAATGTCGCACTTATCCAAAATTGCACGGTTTGTCTGCAACTTGAGAAGACAAGTCTCATCTTCACCGACCCAATTGCTCTAAATCATTGTCCTTTTAAGTAATCAATCTACGAAAAAAAAAAAAACCCAAAAAGATCACGTTTCATGGATAATTATGAGAATCTCATTTTCCTAAAGTTACTGTGATGTGATAATCAAATGGAATATATATTATATTAGTATTGTGGTGCATTGAACGGAGCCAAAATTCCTAGCCTCGTTAGTGAGCCTCTTACAAATGAGGTCTCTCCCAAGATCACATCTTACGTGACATGAGATTTTTTTTTTAAGTTCTTAACAACCTAACCATTTTCTAGAGAGAGAATTATCAAAAAAGTCCTAAACTTATTGCAATTCAGTCATGAACTTTTTTTTTTGCTAATTTAGTTCTAAATATTTTACAATTGTGCCATTTTAGTCAATCCCGCCAAAATTGGCCGGTCGACGTTGACGTGGACGCCGGTCGTTCGATGAAAGCTGACATGGCAATTTTTAATATTTTTTAATTTTTTTTTTCGAATTTTTAAATAGTTATTGAATTTTTTAATTTTTTTTCTTTTTTTTTCCCACCTTCTCCTTCCTCTGGCCGGCCGGCGCCGGCTAGAGGCGAGAGCCGGCAAGGTCAACCTCGCCGATCGACCCTCGCCATGGCTAGGTGAGGCCCAGCCTAGCCATGGTGAGGGTCGACCTCGCTCGGGCCGAGCCTCACCGATCTAGCGATAGTGGGCCGGGCGATAGCAAAGCCTCGCCTTGGGCCGGGCGAGGCCAAGCCTTGCCAGATCTGGCGACGATAGCCTTGCCATCGTTGGGTGAGGCTCGCCTTTGCCAGTGGTCGGTAGGGACGAGCCTCGCCACTGGCCAAAGCTAGCCAGCCAGAGGAAGGAGAAGGTGGAAAATAAAAAGAATTAAAATTTTTTAAAAATATTAAAAATTTTGAAAAAAATATTTAAAAATTGCCATGTCATCTTTCGCCGGATGGCCGGCGTCTACATCAGCACCGACCAGCCAATTTTGGGTGGATGGACTAAACTGGCACAATTGTAAAAGGTTTAGGACTAAATTGGCTTAAAAAATATTTATGACTGAATTGACAAAATTGTAATAGGTTTAGGACTTTTTTGATAATCCTCCCATTTTCTAGAAGTCGCCACTAATCATTTGGAATCGGCTAGAAATGAATTAAAACATGGGAACATCATATCAATTCCAATAAAACTTAAGCACGGGGACTTGATTATGCTAATGTTAATATTAGCATCCTTTTTGTACCTCTAACTTGAAATACTGTTTAATCTAAGTGGTCACAATCTCAATTACCAATTACAAACCTAAAGGTCTCAAAGCCGCTAGCTGATCATGCAAATATTTTTATAAGGTTTTTTTTTTTAATCAAAGTCTAAACTAGACCTAACATATTCTACAAAAGAAATTATTAACACACAATTATTGAAAGATGGTGCAGTCGGTAAATACTCAAATATTGAAAGCAAGTAGGTAACAGTACGAAAGGTAATCCAATATGAGTCAGGCGAAGAATATACATAGCCTCGTTAGTGGGCCTCGAGACATGAAATCCTCAGAAGCTTGCTATTCAAAACTGAGGCGAGCTTAAATCTAATGAATTGATTAAAGTGAAGCTTAAGCTAGACTACACTAATAATTTATTGAAAGATGTGAGGCTAAGTCTAGATGGGTTTTATTAAGAAAACCTATGCTAATTGGCCTAGAAATGTCTAAACTAACTTAATTATGACTAGTCAAAGCTAAACTATTACAAAATTCAAGACCGGAATGGATATCCGTCTTCCACCATCACCTCATCCATTGATTGCCACTTACGGCCGCCTCTTCATGGTGTTGGTTTCGTCATCCAATCATTCATTCAGGCAATACATAGTATGCACTCAAGCCAAGCACAATATTAGCAATTTTCATGTCAATTCGATGAACTCGCCTCGGGATCGGTTTTGAAATTAATCATGTGATACGATTATCCCAGGCCACCTCCTAATCCACCACGGTTCATTGATTAAGATTAGTAGTAATTAACCTCTACTTGTGTTCACAAAGCAGTAGACCAAGTCACTAATCACTAATTAGAACTAATCACACCCACTAAGCTACATGCATTGCGAGTCTAATCATACTTCTAGCGAGCACATACAAAGCTCAATAAAGCATGCAATCAGGCTAAATAGTCTTGAACGATCGACATTCAATTAGTGAGCCCTAAGGATCACTTATTCAATTAAAGACTGATTTGGGCAATTACGCTTTGATTCAATTGCGTGCCTTAATGACCTACCCATTGAGCGATCCTTACATCATCGGAAAGACTGTGAAGTCTACTTTAATTTTCATTTAGACCACTTGACTAGATTCAGACCCTATCAATCCGAATTTGACCCAAAACTGGACCTGCTCCAGATTTGACCAGGCTCCAACCCGAAAATCTAAAAATATAAGAAAAATAGTAAACGAACCTAAAACGACACCGATATCTACAGAAAGCTAACCCTAAGGCGTTTTCTTTTATTCCAGTGAAACAACAATAAGGGGACCTTTCAAACAAAACACTTGGACATGCACTAAGAGCGCTTTCTTCTATTCCGGTGAAAGAACAATAAAAAGAAAAAAAAAAGTTTTTTCTTTTTTTCCTAAGATTAATATCACGGAAAATCCAAACTGGTATACTTATAACAAATTTATCCCAAACACTTTTTTAGATCATTAAAAATCACAAATTAATATACTTATGACAAATTACGCTATAGTAATTTTTGGATCATAAAAAATCTCAAACCAATGCACCAAATTACCTCAAACTGATATGGATTTCCACGTGGACTTGCCATGTCAATTAAGTTACTATCATGTATCATATAACTTAGCAATTTCACTGCAAAATTTGATAGAAGCTAACAAAGAGTAAATATGTTACAAGCATACGAGTTTAGGATTTTTGATAACCCAAAAATTATATTGGGGTAAATTTGTCTTATATATATTTGTTTGGAGTTTTCCGTGGTTTTAACCATTTTCCTAAATTTGTAATTTGGACAGCAAACATAAGATTTTGTGCAGTACATAATTTGTGGAACATCTCATTTTCATTTTCCCCATGCTAACATCATATGGCATGATCGAGTTCTATACTAGACATACCAAAAATCATCTAACAAGACTTCATAAGCTACACTAGTCTTAGCAAAATCAACTATTTCGTATATAGCGTGATTGCAAAAAGTATCAACCTCGGTTAAATGTGTAATTATGACGAGTCTTATGTGTATGTTTTTTTTTTTTTTTTTTTTTCTCTTTCTCCACAAGTAGCAATTTCACCTTTTGCATCGGTTATCCCTCAACATGGGTGCAGAGCCTCAAGCAATTTTCTCTTTACTCCAACTTTCAATCGACATCATCAATTTAACACATACACTGTCTCGTTTTACCATATAATTTTGGAGTTTGGATTGTTGCTTGCATAATTAATCTTCTTACAAGAAATTGCCAATCATTTAGAATAACTTTTGGTGACCTAATGGAGAATCCAGCACTTATATCATATGACACACAAGGAATTGTTGATCACAAGAGATTTAGAATAACTTATTGTCAATTAGCCTCAATGGAAAATATAGTACTTATCTCGTATAACATAAAATATTAACGAGGGATTTAGAATAACTTGTGGTAAATGGCTCCACTGGAAAATCTAGTAGTTATCTCATATTACACACAAGAAGTTGCCGATCACGAGAGGTTCAGAATAACTTGTGTTGGAATGGCCTTGATGTAGAATCTGGGTCTTATATCATATGACACACTAAGAATTGTCAACCATGAGAGCTTCAGAATAACTTGTGGTGAATGGCCTAGTGGAGATTCTAGTACTCATATCATATGACACACAAGGAATAACAATTGCGATAGGTTTAGAATAATTTATGGTGAATGGCCATAATGGAAAATCTAGTACTTATATCTTATGATGTATAAGGAATTGCCAATCACAAGAGGTTTAGAATAACTTGTGGTGAATGACCTTATCTCATATGACACACAAGGAATTGCTATTCATGAGAGTTTTATAATAACTTGTGGTGAATGGCCCTAACGTAGAATCTAGTACTTATGTCATATGACACAAGGAATTGCCAATCACAAGAGTTTTAAAATAACTTGGGGCGTATAGCCTTGATGGAGAATTTACTACTTATCTCATATAACATACAAGAAATTGCCATTTAGGAGAGGTTATGAATAACTTGTGGTGCATGGTCTTATCTCATATGACACATACGGAATTGCCTATCAAGATAGAATAACTTGTGGTGAATGGCCCCAATGGAGAATGTAGTACTTATTTCATATGACAAACAAGGAATTGTCAATCCCCAAAGGTTTAGAATAACTTGTGGTAATTGGTCTTATCTCATATGACACACAAGGAATTACCGATCATGAAGGATTTAGAATAACTTATGGTGAATGGTCCCATTGGAGAATTTAATACTTATCCATATGACCCACAAGGAATTATCGATCATGAGAGGTTCAAAATAACTTGTGCTGAATGACCTCAATGGAGAATCCAGTATTTGTATCATATGGCATACAAGAAACTGTCGATCACGAGATGTTTAGAATGGCTCGTGGTGAATAGGCTTATCTCATACGACACACAAGGAATTGCTTATCATAAGAGATGTAGAATAACTTGTGGTGAATGGCCTCAATGGAGAATCTAGTTTTTATATCATATGAAATACAAGGAATTACCAACCATGAAAGGTTTAGAATAATTAATTTTTTTTGACACACAAGGAATTGTCGATCACCAAAAGTTTAGAATAGCTTGAGTTGAAAATCTAATGCTTATCTCATATGACACTCAAGGAATTGTTGATCTCGAGAGGTTTAGAACAATTGGTGGTGAGTGGCCCCAATGGAGAATCTAGTACTTATATCATATGACACTCAAGGAATTGCTGATCTCGAGAGGTTTAGAACAATTGGTGGTGAGTGGCCCCAATGGAGAATCTAGTACTTATATTATATGACACACAAGGGATTGTTGATTATGAGAAGTTTAAAATAACTTCTGGTGAATTGCCCTAATGGAGAATCTACTACTTATCTCATATGACATACAAGAAATTGTCAATCACATGAGGTATAAAATAACTTGCAGCAAATGGCCCGAAGAAGAATCTAGTACTTATCTCATATAACATACAATGAATTGTGGTTCACGACCATTTTAAAATAACTTGCGGTGAATGGCCATAAGGGAGAATCTAGTACTTATATCATTTGACACACAAGGAATCGTTGATCATGAGAGGTCTAGAATAACTTGTGGTGAATGGCCTCAATGGATAATCCACTACTTATCTCATATGACAAAACAAGAATCGCTAATCATGAAAGGTTTAGAATAACCTATGGTGAATGGCCTCAATGGAGAATCTAATACTTTTATCATATGACACACAATGAATTGCTAATCACGAGAAGTTTAGAATAACATGTGATGAATGATCCAAATGGAGAATCCAATACTTGTATCATATGAGACACAAGGAATTGCCGATCATGAGAAATTTAAAATAGCTTGTGGTGAATGGTCCCAATAGAGAATCTAGTGGTACTTATCTCATATGACAAACAAGGAATTGCCAATCATGAGAGGTTTAGAATAACTTGTAGTGAATGGCCCTAATAGAGAATCTAATACTTATATCATATGACACACAAGGAATTGCCAATCACAAGAAATTTAAAATAACATGTGGTGAATGGCACCAATGGAGAATCTACTACTTATCTCATATGACAAACAAGGAATTACGGATAATGAGAAGTTTGGAATAACTTTTGGTGAATAGCCCAAATGGAGAATATAGTACTTATATCATATGACACACAAGGAATCGTCGATCATGGAATGACTAATGGTGAATGATACCAATGAAGAAACTAGTACTTATATGACACGGAAGAAATTATTGATCATGAGAGACTTAAAATAACTTGTGATGAATGGCCCCATGTGATTGGCTTTAGAATATAAAATTTTATTCATTCCTTTTTCATGAAGACAGTTCGAATTCATATTGTACCTCTTGGCACAATTTTCTTCTAGCAAATTAGACAAGATCCAAATGGATAGAATATGTGTACTTGTTGTAAGCATATGCATCTCGGATTGGTATTTCACATCAATCTTTTATTGACTCTGTTGACACCCAAATTTTTGTCAATGTTTTACATATCCATTTATTTTGCAAAAATATAAAATTTTCATTAAAAAAAGGGTTAAAAGCAAAATAATAATAATAATACATATATATAACATATAAAAAAGAGAAAAAAACAGGAGGAAAAAAAAAGTAATGAGGTAGTGTGGCCGGCCCACTTAGCAAAGTTTTCAACCTTCTAAGCCCTCCCCATTAGTCCAACCAATTTCTTTTAATTCCTTTGGTCCATCTCCTTATCCATTTTCCAGTTCATTTCTTCTACATTTTCAAAGCCCGCTAGAGATTTAAAAAGGAAAGCCCAGCCTTCCTTCCTTCGGCCTTCCTTTATGCAAGTCCAGCGAGAGGGAAGAGTGACGCATGGGTGAGTTAAAAAAGGCAGCGCCCGTGAGCGAGGGAAACGCGACCAGCTGTGACGCAAGCCGTCAAAACCCTCTAGAAAGGTTGAGTGGCAAATCCTAAGAGAAAGATTCCTCGAGAAAGGGCAGCGTAATGTAAGGAGAGAATGTCAGGCCATTTGGAGAGGGGGGCTGATCTGTTGTTTTCTGGCAGATAACCATATAGCAGAGAGAGAGAGACCAGAGGGTGAGTGTCACAACCCAAATCTTAAAGGGATAGGGGTGACACGGCCGTCCTTCCTCCCGAAGGATGCAGCCTTAAACTATCGAAAATCCATCTCTCAAAAGCCCCCATGATGACGCTCTCGCTTTAATGGCCATTAATTGAGAGAACTAAAAAACATGATAAGAAGAAAGGAATGAGCTACCACGGCCCAATGAGTAATACATTTTTTCTAAGCGAATCGAGCAATCACTATGCACATTTAAAACACAAACATAACTCATTTTCACCAAACCCTGAAATTTAACAAATCTTCAAGGCCAAAATGTAACCTTTCTTACTTTAACACAATATGTTCAAAGTAAAAATATTCAAGATAATAATAGGCAAACACCAATGTCCTAACCCATTGGTCAATCTCATAAAACATGTATCAACGATCTATTCTATTGATTAATCTCATCAAACCATACATCGATGATCCATTCCATCGACCAAACTCAAATCACATGTCAATGGTTCACTCCATTGACCAAATTCATATCACATGTCAATGGTCCACTCCATTGACTAATCAATTGCTCAATATCAAACCATGGTCACGATACAATGCCTGGTGACGAGGCGACCAAGATTCCCCCCTTGGCAAGGTCTCCACCTGTTATTAGCCAATGGCTCGGCCCACAAGGATATCCTAGAATAGTATGCGCTTATCCACAAGCCCCTCACTGGGCTCATAACAATATTGAGCATCAATACCAATCTAGAACAATACCATCCATAATCCACAAAGCCAAGTCCATAAATCATTTCATATATCACCAAAAGATTTCGCAACTCAACTTCTTCACCAAAAATACTTTTCATAAAACATCCTCAAATAATTTCAAGACTCTTACCAAATCAAATCAAACGCATGTCATAAGACATTTCACAAATTGATATACATAATATTCCACAAACCATGCTCAAAAAGCTTTTCTTAAAAAGGTTTCGCAAACCCAAAATATATAATATTTCTCAACTTCGTTTCCCAAACAAAATATATCTTCCCACTAAAAAGTTCTCACACTATTTATAAATATCAAAATGTAGTAAATGCCCGATCCAATTTTATGCAATAAACATGCTTATTCATAAATCATAAAATGTCAAATCTTTATAATTTTGAAGACATGAGTTTATAAATTCTTAGAAGAAATAGTATCACTCACCTGGGAAAGCCAAAACCAATACTCGAGCCCACGTACTCGAATTCCTAACAAATAACCGAAGAACACTATCAAAAGACTGAGTAAAATGATATTTTTATAAATGACTTGATTACACTATGCTTATTCATCAATAAAACGACATCTATGTGCCAACCAATGCTTGCCCATTGCAAAAATCTATTGTTGTCCCATCGCGCTTTAAACTTATTCGGGCCATAATTTCCTCTACATAGGTTCTTTTCAAACAAACATACGATCCATAGAAAGCCATTTCGATGTATACAAAAACCCCGATTCAGCCACCCCAAAAACTCATTGAAAATGCCTGAAATTTAGGCCCGCAAGTTACTATTCTGAGGCAAAAGAAAAAAGTTACAATTCAGAACCCCACCACCATGCGATGAACTTCGAAATTTTGTCCGGGCAAACCGTAAGCCCAAATTGAGATCCGTAAAATTCTATAACTTCACAACACCTTAAATTATCATTTCTATAAAAATATGTAGCTCAACGACTCAAAAATCGGATTTCGCCGCATGAATCTCCAAAACTTCCGAATTTTAGTCCTAACCTTGAAAAATAATCCGATTAGAAGAACAATAGGCGTGAGCGTTTACCGGGCGTTGCAAATCGGAGTTGAATCGGCTTGGGATGCGTCCATGATGAGAATCCCGTCTCTTTTCTTCCTTCTCCTTCCTCTTCTTCTTCTTCTTCTTCTTCTTTCCATTCCTATTTCTCCTCTCCCTTTCTTCTGTTCGAACATGCTTCTCATTTTCCTTTTATCTCCTCCCCTCTCTTTTCTTTCTTTCTTTCTTCTCTCTCTCTCCTTCTTTTCTCGAATGTTCTCAATGCCTCCTCATCCTTCTTCTTCTTTTCTCCTCTTTTCTTCTTTGACTTTTCAACATTTCTTTTCCTTTTATTTTTTGGGATAAGTGTAATAAAAGTCCTAAAACTTGTCACAAAAATGCAATTAAGTCCTAAAACTTGTAAAAAGTGCAATCAAGTCCTAAAACTTGTCAAATTGTTTCAATCAAGTCCTAAAGTTAACACCGTTAGCATTTTTAACGGAAAATGCTGATGTGGTGCTGACGTTGAAATATTAAATAATTTTTCATTTTCCACATGGCTTTTTTAATTATTTTTTATTCAATTTTTTTTTAAAATAGATTTAAAAACTAAAAATGAAAAGCTAAAATTTATTTTTAAAATTGTTAAAAAAAAAAAGGCAACTCCTCCCTCGCCACCGCCGCCGCCGCCCATCGTTGGAGGGGCCGGCCACCCCTACCTAGGGCCGCCGACCGTCGTCGGCCCCTCCGGCGATGGGCGGCGACTGCCTTTTTTTTTTTTTTGTTTTTAAAATAAATTTTAATTTTTCTTTTCTAATTTTTAAATCTAATTTAAATATAAAAAATTAAAAAAGCCACATAGAAAATAAAAATTAATTTTAAATGCCACATCAGCATTTTCCGTTAAAAAAATTGACGGTGTTAACTTTAGGTCTCAATTGAAACAATTTAACAAGTTTTAGGACTTAATTGCAGTTTTTACAAGTTTTGGGACTCAATTACATTTTCGTTACAAGTTTTAAAACTTCTATTGCACTTATCCCTTTTTTTTTTTGTTTTGTTTTTGATGGGTCCCAAAAATGCCATATCTTACAGTGAGAGTCGAAGAAACGAGCCATTCGCGGTAGAGGACACTCACTTGAAGAAGTTCTATCTAGGGGTGAGCAGCGGTCTAGGGTCAACCCCGGACCGACTCTGGACCGGCCCAACCCCCGCCGGTCCTAGTCCGGTTCTCAAGGGGACTGGGTCGGTCCTTGGTCCTCGAAATTTCAGGACCGACACCGTGTGCGCTTGGTCCTCGGTCCTAAGAGTTTTGGGTTGGTCCAACCTTGGACCAACATATATATATATATATATATATATATATATATATTACATTATATTATTTATAAAACCTAAAAGTTATGGTGAGATATTCTATCAATAGCACTAATAGTAATTTCAATTTAAAACTTTTGTTGAGTATTAATTATGTGTCGTTTGTTTTGTTTTCAGGTGTTTAGAAGTTCAAGTGAATTAACAAGATGTGAAATTATATATTCATGGTTTATTTTAAGTATTTTGAACTTTTTATGGTTTAATTGTATTTTACTAATGAATTTCAGCTGCACTTTGCTTTTCAATTTGTGTTAAATGGTAGAAGTTTTTGAAGAGTAGAGTAGTACTCATAGCAGCTTGCTACGGTGATTTGCTAGTCAAGTGGTGTGAAGCTAATTTTTTGGTTGAGTGGACTCTACATGATCAAATGCAGGAAAACACTTTTGCATATGGTGTTATGAATATTGAAGATATATGATTACAAGAACTTTTCATCTTGTCCCATATCTCGATGAGCGGTTAGCAGTACGAAATTTCTATTATTTTGTCATCTTAAATTTGCTGAATATGTATTGGTATTTATAGTTTAGTTGCACAATGCCGCATTGTCGATGGATGTGTAATTTGAATTTGTAGGTTTGCTTTTTTAGAGAGTATTAAAAACAAGACAAAAAAATTATTGATCGGTCCCGGGTTGACCTTGGAACCGGACCGAACCCATTGGGTCGGTCCGGTCCTTGGTCCCAGGCTCAATAGGGTCGGTCCTCGGTCCTAAAAATTGAGGACCGACACCGTAGAAGTTGGTCCTAGGGTTAGGGGGTGCCCCGGACCAACCCGGACCATGCTCACCCTTAGTTCTATCCATACAATAGAGCGCTCAAGGGACTATTCTCCAGTAGAAAGAAGTGTTAGCCGTCGAAGCGGCATCCCAAGATCAACATAGCTAGAAACTCGAATATATTGGAAGAGAAGACGAAGATTTGTGTACCTGATTTGGAATCTATCGTTCTTTATGCGGAATGACGACAATCCGATACTCAAATGACGAGCCAACGCTCAGGTTCTTCTCCTCTATGACCCTCGGTTCTTGGCTTAATGAGACCGCCACTCACAGCTTGCCTTATGTGAGGTAAGAGAAAGTTCATGGAAAAATGAGGGCTAGAGAATGGACATTAGCGCTATTTATAAAGTTTTCAGCCGAGCCCTCTCATCACAAGCCGGGCCTAACTCGGCCCACACAAGCCAAACCCATATTCGACTATTAAGAAAACCTTATGCCTTACCTTATTAGACTAACCCCTTAAAATGATAAATTACAATCTCAATTAATGTAGCTCACATCAGGAAAACTCTTATATTCTCTCACTTGGGCTATGTTAATTGAGACTATACTATAACCTTTATGTTGGCCTAGTGACAATTCTTAATAATCAATCATATCCCATAAAGTCTCAAACACCGAATCATGGCGGTAACTGCATGTACTCATACAGAGTCTTCCATGGTCACGAGTGCTTTCAATTTTACTAATATGGATTCAATATAGTTGTATGGCAAACGGATAACACCTCATAAAGAGTAATACCTTATTATGTGTTATCTCATTTATCGATCACTATTCTCTTACCTTAAGTGTCATAGAAAACCGGACGTGGCACTAGAGAATATCATTATGGTTCTAATGAACCCACATATGTCTTATCTTTATAGTTAACATTTCTTTATATGTAATCAGATATATGTTCAAGGCTGATAACCAGATGCCCCCAGCCTTCACTCAAGGCTTAAACAATACCTTGAGATTTACATTACATATAATCAACTCAATATGGTAACTACACATTCATGAACACTTTATTGAATGTGTAACATTTATAAACTTTATTAGAGCAAAATCAAAACAGCTCCTACTAAACAATAGCATCCAATGATACTCCTTAGCCCATGTTCACGACATGTCGTTCAAAAACTTGACCGTCACATATCTAGACCCCTCGAGACTTTTATTATTGTTGTCGATAAACAACAATGAAGAGTAACTGTCTTGATACAACCGTATGGGTTTATTCATAATATCAAATATGGTCAACTCCTTAATAAGGTTCCGAAGTCAAATATCATAAGTAACAGCTGAAAAGCATGCTATAGACTCCGTTTATATGTTAAAGGATAACATATATCGCTTAGTCATAACACCGCACCTCCTACTAATATAAAGATATATTCCATTATCAACTTCTTGCCATCCTTAGAGCTAGTAAAATCTACATTTGAATATCCTACTAGCTCTAGATCCTGAACATGTTTTTCAACATAAAGTTTTCTTGTCCTTTTCAGTAACTCAAAAACTTATTGGCAGCAATCCAGTAATCATGTCCTAGACTTGACTGATATCTGCCTAAAAGTCTTGCCGCAAAAGCAATATCTAGCCTAGTGCAGACTTAAGCATACATGACACTTCTAAGTGTACTAGCATAAAGTATATCCTTCATTTGGGTTTTCCCAAGATTTGAACAAGGACAATGCCAGGGATTCAATCTACCAGCCCTACAACAGGAGTAATTTTTAGTTCATAATTCTGCATATTTAATCTTTCTAAAACACGATCAACATATGAAATTTGAGATAAATCTAATATACGACAAGAAGAATTCCTATGGATCTCAATGCCAAAGACAAAAGATACTTCATTAAGGTCTTTCAAGTCAAAATTCCTTGATAACATCTACTTTGTCTTATGCAATAATCCAATATCACTATTCACAAGCAATATATCATTTACATAGAATGTGAGAAAACTAAATTTTCTCCCACTAACCTTGCAGTATATACACCGATCTACTTTATTCTCAACAAAACTAAATGAAGTGACAAGACTATGAAACTTCAAGTACCATTGTTTACAAACTTGTTTAAAACCATAAACAATACTTTTCAATTTATATACAAGTTTACCTGAATCATCTGCTGCAAAACCTTTGGGTTATACCATATAAACTTCTTTATCAAAGTATCTATTGAGAAATAGAGTTTTAACATTCATCTAGCGTAACTCCAAATCAAAAATGAGATACTAATACCATATTTGCTCTAAAATAGTCATTAGAAAAGACTAAGTTTCTCTCGAAGTGAAACATTTCATTACTAGTCAGAGTTTAAACTTCTCAATATTTCATTTGGAATTTCATTTAATCTTATACACTCATTTGCAATGGATGAGTTTGTGACCTTCAGCTGATTCAACAGGCTCCCAAACACTATCATGTTTTATAAATTGCATATCGTCTTTTCATAAGCATCTAACCACATATCTGACTGAGGGAAAAAAATAACATTTACATATACAAATCACTAAATCGATCACGCAGTAAATATTGTATTCATGCTCTTATAGATAGACTATATAGTCCGGTGGTACAACTGAACGTCTTTCTTGGAGTTATTGCGACCACTTCATCCTATACCCGAGAGGCTTGACAAACTTTATCAAAAATTGTATCAATTATAGTATCCTGAACCTCAACATGCTTAGTCTATGGTGTAAAAGACTCCACAATTGTCTGTATAGGCAAAGACAAATACATAGTGGTCCCCACCGTACTATTATCTTTAATAGTTTAATAACAGCTATCCTCTGCAGCTACGTCAAATTATAGAAACTTCGTTGTCTGTGATTTCATAATTCTTGTACTTCCATTGGGATCATAAAATCAATATCCCTTCGAATGACCTAGGTAAGATACGAAATAACACCGAGGGGTTCTGCAGTCCAACTTACTTAATGTTGGATCATATAACCTCACTTTTACATGACACTTCAAACCTTAAGATGGTTCAAGTTAGGTTTACATCCAACCCACAACTCAAAATAAGTCAACGTAACATCTTTGGTAGAAATTTGGTTTAATGCATATTAGGCCGTTTTGCCCCACAAAAACCTGATATCATACTCACTATCATGTCCATTATGAAGCAATTGCGCCTTTCAGCCATACCAATTTGTTCAAGATTTTCAGACACAAAAAACTAAGTTATCATCCTAGAATCTTTTCAAATATTTGACAAATAGCCCTTTAAACTATCCAGCATTACCATACTTGTCAAAATACCCACTACTGCAGTCATATCTGACAATCTTTAAGACTTATTCCAACTGTTTATTGACTTTAGTCTAAAAGAACTTGAATCTATTCAGAGATTCACACTTTTCTTTAAAGAAATAGTCATCAATGACTACGTTGAACAGAAAAAAATTCTATACAACGTTACCATATGTGGTCACCAATATCAGCGTGAATGACCTCCACGACTCCAAATTGCAGTTTTCTTACTTTTCTTAGTCATCTTGTTTCTACAACAATCTACACAAGTTTTTAGGTTACTTTTAAGAGTAAACAAAATATCAACGTTATCAATCTTTCTACTCTTTCTCTAGACATATGATCAAAACATTTATGCTATAATATATAAGATTGTTCCTTAGGTAAAAATCTATTAAAAACAATCTTTTCAACTGTAAAAACAATGTACATAACATTGGGAGATTAACACAATTGATACAATCTATTTGACATATTGCAGCACCTGACTTTATTTGACTTAGAAAATATAGAAACAGCATTGTTCTATACTTCAAAAGAGTAGCCACACATTTCCAAACATGATACAGAAATTAAGTTCCATTCAAAGGAAGTTACGTAAAGTGTTTCTCAACATTAAATTTAAACCAAAATCCATAGTCAAAACAACATCTCCCACTGAATCGACGTAAAATATTATTTCCCATAATGAATTATGATTCATCCTGATTTGGCTTCCTTAGATTTATGAATCCGCTTATGGTAAACAATATAATTTGTTGCATCGCTATTGAGCCACCAAGAATCGAATGAAGTCTTTGATAGAAATTGGATTCATAAATGAATGCCAAGGAATCATTAACTCTAGACTTATGCTTGAACAACCAAGCTTTGTCTTTATTACAGTGTTCCTTATGTGTCACTTCTTCCTACAATGGTAGCAAATAACACCATTTCTCTTAAAGGGTGCTATCTTGGGACCGGATTATTAGAATGACCGGTGGTTTTATGAATTCTTTTATGAGTATGATTTTGGACTTCAAATCTATCATCCTTAGGACGTCATCCTTAACCTCATTAGAACCATCACACCTTATATTGAAGAGTCCTTGTATTTATCACAATCTCGGCATTAGACAAAATACAATTTCAAACCACCGAGGTATTCATCATCCTTTTAGCAGTGCAATCAGCTAATAAACCATTTTTTAGTGTTCCTAAATGGAACGTCTCATGAACAACAAACAAATTCAATTGCCTTTTTACCAAGCAACAACAAGTACTTTCTAGTTCCATATCACTAACAATGAGATTACCAGCTTATTTTTAGTAAAAGCAATATGAACATCTATCAACTTTATCCCTAATAGAAAATCCTCTTTTCATTATTTAAAACTTGACCCAGTAAGAACCTTAATCATAATAGAGTTGTCATTATAGATAATGTGACTTAATAACAAGCAATTGACATTATGTGAGTACTGTGTAACTTGAAAACCCTACAAGTACACATCCCGAGAATTACACACATCATCATATAAACACTTTGGGCAGAATACATGACATGCAACTACATACTCTCCACATGGCAGCAGTCATGAGAATATATTCTGACCTTTTGCGAATTCACCACCTTTAGGTGTATGAATTACTGGGGTCAGTCACTCCTCAACCATGTACTAAACATACATCCCTCCATGAACTAACACACAATTACCTCATTTGGAAGTATAACCACGCATTAAAACAGGAGATATCCCATCACAATATGAGAATAATATTTTTCAAATCCAATCAAGTGTGCCTTTTTAGCTGTCATAACCCAATTGAATCATTGAAACTCTCTAATACCGGGAATATAACTTTATGACTTACATTAGACCTAATGACAGGGGCAATTCGTCACTAAAATCACATGTCATGCCAATCTCATTGCTCAATTCATTGATACATGCTAAACCTTATACATGTTATTAATGAATCAATACTCTATACAATCTTTATGTAATGATATATATGCTAGTTCACAACGTACTTCCAAAACCATAGAGAAATACATGAAAAATATGCAAAAGTATCCCAAAAATCACATACTTTAGGGTTCTACATGCATTTTTATATCCATAAAATCATCAAACACATAAAATAAACACATCACAATGTAGAGAATTTCCATAGAAACATGCCAATGCAAGCCACGCGCCGATACGACGCTGCACGCGCCCTCACACTCCACCAAAATGCACGGCGTGTGAGTTCCTTGTGCTCCTTTCTTAAGCTAGCCAAAGATCGGTTCGACTGGGTCATACCAGTCCGACCGATCAACGGTTCGACCGGACTGACGGTTTGACCAAACCGACGGGGATGGGTCAACGATCAAATCGGGTTGGGATTTGGTCAACATAGTTTAGGTCGACCCAGTCAACCATGGTCATGGGTCGACGAGTGACGTCACATGCCATGTGTCAGATGCATGGAAGGCGATGGCATGTGACATCATCAAAGACACGTGTCTAAGTCGGTGATACCGGTTTGAAGATGACATCACGCATGACGTCACTTGCCCGTAAGGTGGTTCACGCACTAGGCGCGTGAGCGCGCATGCGAGCGTGTGAAGCCGCGTGATAGTGCGTGGCACTGACTTCAAGAACCTTCTCAACACATGAGGGTGTTTTTGGCCTCTTTTGGAGGCGTGCCACCCATCAAAATGCTTGTTTCAGCGTGTAAAATCCATATATGTTCTCAAAATCCACTTTCATCGGACCAAAATTCACAAAAATAGGCAAAACGGTCCAAGGATAGGTCAAATCCAAAATGTTCATAGCCGGCGCATTTGGCCTTCGCCAGAGGTGTGCCACCCACCGAAACACTTGTTTCGACAAATGAATCCGAATATGTTTTCAAAATCAAGTTTCAACGGACAAAATTTCCAAAAACATGCCAAATGCAATTGTTTGAGTTCTAGGCTATGAGGCTCTGATACCAAATGTTAGCCGTCGAAGCGGCATCCCAGGATCAACATAGCTAGAAACTTGAACATATTAGAGGAGAAGACGAAGATTTGCATACTTGATTTGGAATCCATCGTTCTTTATGCAGGGTGACAACAATCCGATACTCAGATGACGAGCCAATGCTTAGGTTCTTCTCCTTTATGACCCTCGATTCCTGACTCGATGAGAGCGCCACTCATGGCTTGCCTTATGTGAGGTGAGAGAAAGTTCATGGAAGAATGAATGTTAGAGGAGGGACCTTAGTACTATTTATAGAGTTTTCAGTCGGACCCTCTTATCACAGGCCTGGCCCAACTTGGCCCACACAAGCTAGGTCCATATTCGACTATTAAGAAAACATTATGACTTACCTTATTAGATCAACCCCGTAAAACGGTAAATTACAATCTCAATTAATGTAGCCCACATCAGGAAAACTCTTACAAGAAGAAGTCCGCTGGAGTGAAAACATCCACCGAATGTCCCTTCCAAGTCGCCAAATCTGCCAGAAGCTGACTCGTAGTCTACTGTCCGCCACAACCGATCCTTAAACCAAGGCAAGTTCTCTTCTCTTGCACAAGACCTATTTTAACCGAGAATGGGCCGCAAAAGTTTGAATGACATAGTCATAAGGATGCTTAGATGAAGTAATACATTCTTAAATAAGCTAATCTGGATACATATACATTGTTTTTAGACTAAAAATCATGTTGAAATCGAATCCGAGGCTTAACCTGGAGGTTACATATCATCTGCTTGCTAAAATGTCTAAAAGATAACCAAGAATTTCCCATGTTCACATTCAAACCAATCATTGTTTTAACAAAATCTTGATGAGACAAACCCATATTCCTGCTAGTAATGGTGATTTAAATCTATGTGCATCGTCTTTTAGGCTAGGATCTATTTAGAAACTGACTTGGAATGCTATTGTGAAGTCTACATATCATATGTTCGACAAAATGCCCAAGAGAGGGTCGGATCACTTCATCATTGAATCTCGAGAACGATTTATTTTGCTTCTATATTGTTTGAATCTCGTCTAATTTTCGCGCATTTCCATGTTTTTTCATGCGATTTCATAGGAGTGATTGTGGGCCGTAATTTACATCAGTCTAGTCCATAATGGTTACGAAAACAAAGGATAGCCTAGGATTTCAAGAATCCTTAGGTTAGAGCAATTGGTTGCCACATGTCGAAGTAGAGGGACGCTATTGAAGACATAAAATTGACGATGAATTTATGTAGGAACGGTTAAAAGTATGCCAAACTCAAGAGAAGTAGTTAATCCTTACTGGACAAGCCATGAGAATATTGTCGAACAAGTCAGAAACCAGATATGGATAAGGCGGTTCAACATAGAACGTGGAGCGACCCTTGTAGAGGAAGTAATGGACCACTGACAGTTATCAAATTGGCCTATAAAACTGCAGGCAATCTAACAAAAAGCCCCCCGAACAACACACAAAACTAATTTATCTTACAATTTATCTTTGCTTAATTTAGCTTAGTTGTAGCTTAAGATTCTCGTCGTAAATTCAATTTTGGGAGAGTCTATATCTCAAGCAATACTATTGATTAGATTCCAGTATTAACCCAACGTCCAATGTCATTGATTAGATTCCGATGTTGTGTCCTCATACTTAGCTAGAAACAGTGTTTGTTAGGTATTATTACCATTATCCAGTGACATTGATTAAATTCTGGTGTCATGTCCTCATACTCATCTAAGAATAGTGTTTGTTAAGTGTCGTTTTCATTGTCTAGCATCGTCGATTAGATTCCGATGTTGTGTCCTAATATCCATCTAAGAGTAGTACCTACTAGGTGTTAACTTCATTATTCAGCGTCATTGATTAAGTTCCAACGTTATGTCCTCGAAATTATCAGAAAACAATGCTTTCGGACGCTTTTGTATATACCTAGCATTGTCGAATCGTCTTCAATATTGTATAAACCACTTTAATTTTAATGGGCTTTCATTATTATGTTAAAGTGAGTTTAGATGGTACCATTGATTAGATTTCGACATTGATTATCATTAGTATTAAGCTCGTGTTGAGCATATTAAGTGACTTCTTTAGATTCGGGACTATATAGTAGATATAGTCTCGTTCGCCTTTAACCCTCTTTGTCCAAAGCTAACATAGAACCTAAGTCTCCTTAATAAAAACTAAAATATAACACTTGATGAAAGATATCTTGTCACAAGATGAAAAACCGAAGAAATAGCTTGTAATCATTGTTAATAATCATAGATGGACAAAATATTAATAGTTGTAAGGTGACAAACCCACACATCTTAAATGGACAAGTACACCGAGAGCATATTGATGAACTAGTAAGTCCACAAAGAAAAGAAGAGAAGATTGGATCCATATGTATCCAACCAAACCAAAACATCATAACCAATAATTTCAATTTGATTCAACCGTTTAAAATCATGTCAAATTCTGATGAAATTTTGGTTAGGATATATATCAAGATGAAGGATGATACTCATGACTTAAACCGTTTTATTTCAATTAGTGCTAAGACTACATATGGTGGATTTATTTTGCTCCTATAAATTATTTGGTGAAAGTGGCAAAACTAATAATAAACACTAGTTTAATGGAGTCACTCTTTCCATTGAACATGAAATCTTTTTTCTGACCCTAGGATGTTGTGGAATACCACCTCTTCAATCTCAAATTTGATTTAATAATATTATCCATGTGGCCTTCATTTGTTTGGTTACCCTACTAGAAAATCATGCGGATAAAAAACATATTTTTTACTAAGAAAAATAATTGACAAAATAACACTATAGATATGAGACAAATATAAGTTAGAGAAATTCTGGTGTATTGCCCTTTGTGAATAATGTCTCTGGAGGTCACTTAGGAGCAAGGTGAGTTAGTGAGGCTCTAGAGGAGGAGGAGGCCACCGACAATGGAGTGAAGGTAGAGGAGTGTGGCTCAATCGAAAGTGAGATTGGATCGAGGGAGATTAAAGAAGGAGGTGGCAAGTGAGAGAAGGAGGAGGGCGGTGATAATGGACATTGCTAATGGGGAGGAAAGAGTTTTGTGACTCTCTAAAGCTCTTTCGACGGGTTTCTATCTGCTCAAGAAGGACACCTACTTTGGTGGTGAAGAAGAGATGAAGATGAAGAGCACAACAAGATGAAGAAGAAGAAGAGAAGAAGAAGAGAACATGGGTTGGGGTGAGAATGGTTTGAATCTGGATGAGGTCAAATATGAGTCACCTAAATTGTATAACATAAAAAAAGGCTAATTTAGATCAAACCTATTTTTTACCCACTCAAACCCGACCTGACCTTCTTATTTAACTGGTCTAGATATAAGTGGTGGGGAGGAAAGAGTTTTGTTGGGGACTTTGGTGGTAATGAAGAGACAAAGATGAAGAACTATGCAAGATGATGATGAAGAAGTAGAAGAAGAACATGGGTTGGGTATAGATTGAGCCCAGGTTAAAACATATATGTGTTGCTAAAATTGTATCGTACAAAATGAGGTAGTATGGGTTAACTTTGGATGGACCCTTTTTTTGAACCACCCAATCTAGACTCAACCACTCAAACCCAATTTCACCCAACTAATTGACAAGTTTTGACATTGGTGGTGGGAAGGAGAGAGTTTTGTGGGTGGCTTTGGTGGTGAAGAAGAGATGACGATAAAGAAAGATACAAGATGATGAAGAAGTAGAAGAAGAACATGAGTTATGGATTGTTAAATTATATTACATAAAAGTAGGTCAATTTGATTAGATTGGCCTATTTAGACCGGACCCATTTTCGACTCACCAAACTTGACTGAACCCAGCATCTGATAGGTTTAAATGCTAACCCACGCGGAAGTACGTAGCTATCCATGCTATTCATGATAGAGTTAATTGATGTTTTGAGGCACCATTTGAATCTATACTAAGCTTAAAACCAATATGCAAGCTTGCCCATTTATTGAAGGAAAACTATATTTCATTATATCAAAATCACATGAAGTGAGCTATGCGCCTATGTACCTAATGAACCATTAAATTGAGCTAGAAATATCATCAAGATCCCCTCAAAATCACGCTCAATCCATAGCCCACAATGAGACCCATCAAGTATAATCATTACTCTACCCATATAAATGACATCCAATTTGTAACTTATTCATCAAAATCATCAAAGTGAGTAGAGATGAACCGCACACTTAATATGCACCAAAGACGCATCATACCAATCAACGAATGGTAATAAAATAATTCAAATTCATGCCTAAGAGAATTCACTGCAACGTCCAGCTCATCAAGTTTGGAAGATTTACAAATCACCCACTCCAATAATACACAAACATGTCTCTATAACTAGCAAATCAAGCATACATTGTCACCTTGTCATGGGTAATCAAAACCACGCTCAAATGAGAATTAAATTGGCACATCTCATGATTAATGGACTTGAAGCATATCTTCCTGCGGGTGTATATGGACTCGCATGCTCAAGATGAGAAAAATTAAAGTCAAACGAAGATCATCAATGCTTTTACAACAGGCACATGATTAATTTCAACAAATTCAAGCATGATAACATGATTATCTCCCTCAAAAATCAACATGGATTCCTCATCTCAACTAATATGACCAAGATAACGTTGGAAAAATATTAAATAACATGAAAAATAACAATAATTGTTGGAAATCTATTGAAAAAAGATGAGAAATAAGGTTAATTGTCTGAGGCATACAAGCACTATCCTTAAGGATAATTCCACCTCTCGGAGTACAAAACTCGGTGTATAAAACTTTGGCAACTATCCTCTCAAGATACAATACATATTTTTCTTTATTCCGCACTAAATAATAGAAAGAAACTGAACACCATTATGTTTATAACTCAGCAAGAAAAGGAAAGATACATAAAGAGAAACAAGAATATTGTTGTTTTGGTAAATTGATATGTAATAAGATAGGAAAAGAGAAATAAAGATATTCTAATTTTTATATATCGATATCACTTTTTAATTGCATTCAAAGTAACTATTTATATGTAAAAGAAAGAAAGCCATTTAGAAATTATTATAAATCAGTTTATATGACCGTTATATATCCGTTATAAGATAATGGAGTTTATGAAGAAATAAATCCAAAGTTATGAAACTATTAAAAAGCCGTTATACGGCCATTAAAAACCATAATATGGCCGTTCGAAACCTTTAACAAAAATGATAGCTTTCATGGTGGTCATAATTTCTATTAAATATTTCAAAACTACTACATTATCCAACAATTCCCCATATATTTCAAATGTTTTGAAAAGAAAAAAATATAATAATGTTGGGTTATTGGAGAGTAATGCATCGAACCGGTATTTGTTAAGCTATGAACCAGCCTAGAATGAAGGAAATATAATTTACCATATAATTGGTGAAGTTTGAAACTTTTATGAACCAAAAATTTCTTTTTGTGAATTGCAATTTTTACCAATCACATTACACTCCCACAAGGTTTGTTGTCCAACACGATTTTGCACTAATAAGCCTTGCGTGTGCTTGATTTATTCATAAGTGCTCTAGAGATTTTTGCCAATAATTCTCATAGGAAAGGTCCCACTCCTTACTTATATAGGTGATTCTATCAAGTGTATTTTGCAATTTAATATACCACCAATAATGGTTATGGAATTTATTAAGAGCTTAGCTCAACCAATTTTTCCTTTTAATTTTGCACTATTCTCACCTTATGAGAGATAGAATTTTTAATAGTGCATCATCATATCAACAAGTGACTTGTTATTACTGACATGAACATAATTCGTGCGATCACTAATCACATAGATTGGGTTACCATCACTGTTGATTTTCTTCAACTTGCTTGTCCAAAATCACTTTTGACTTAACATAATTGATCGATATAATTCTTTCTTTAAGAAATTGTTTTACCACACCACGCCTCAACTAGACATGGCTCTTTTTACCATTGAAAGTTTCCATTCCTTGCAATGGTTATTGCCCCTTGGCAATCACAATACATAGACACATAAGGTATCGTTTCATTCCCAAAGGAACATATGCTAAGCAGTTTCTCAACTACTCAGCTTCAATTTTACATGTGAGTTTGAGAAGAATTTTTCTCTTTCCAAGAACTTGAGTGGTCCTCAAATCATCAAGATAAATATTTTCTTCTCCTTCCTCTACTCGAGTGTAGGAGGATAAAGCACTATATTTTATGCATGGTGTGATTATTTAAAACTAAGGATGTTCTAATCAATTTTGGTAGTATGCTCCACACTTGTCACAATGTGGAACTTGTACATCAGCATATTGCTACCTTAATATTTTCTATGATATGAGTCAAAAAATAAAAAAGAATTTGGTGGCTAATAGGCAGTCCATAATGTGAGCCGGAAGAGTCGTGTGTATGGGATAGCATTCCCGCTATAAATTCTATTTTTGTTTTCCCTTCCTCGTATTATAGGCAAATTATCTAGCATCAAAGCTATGGCATTTTTTATGACATTTCTAATTTTGAGTTGATTATTCAATACAAAAGGGAAGAACTTCCATACCATGAAATAATCTGCCGAAATTTCCATTCCTACCACTATAAATGCCCTAGTTTCTCTTAGCCCTCATTTCAAACTTTGCACTTCTAATGTCTCTAAGATTGACTATTTTTATGAAGCTTCTTATCTCAATAAAGATAGTAAAATTTTGAGACCCACCTTCCATTTATAAATCCATATTCCACTTCTGCTAAACCTTCCTCTTTCTCTCCTATCCATTCTATTGAACAACTTATTAAGCATACTCCTCGAAAGGGTAAGGAGTATGTCCAATCCTCGAAATTTGATCAACATCACATCCTTGCTACTTAGCAAAAATATTTTGTAACCCTCCAAATTCCTTTTGACTTCCCAAGATAGTGGATACAACAAGGTTATATGCACCTTCACTTTGATGCCATTAGACTTGCTCTATCCTTTCATGGAAGGAAAAGGGTTACCCGTGGTTGCCTGAATGACTCTTTTTAGATATCCATTTTTTTGGATTACCACATGCTTACGTTGATACCATTCAAAATATTCTCAATGCAAGAATGGTGTTTGTTACACTATTTCCAAACTTCAATATGACTTTCTCGAATCCACGACTTTTCTTAGCTCTAAAGGTTCAACTACAAATTATTAGAGTTCCTCAAACTTGTTGATACCTGAATTTTGTCAATCTTTTAGATATCCTCTTATTTTGCAAAAATATAAAAAAAAATTATAAAAAGATTGAAAGCAAAAAAAAAATGTGAATCATGAAAAGATAAATATAATAATAACAAATAAGTAACGACAACAAATTCGAGTAAGAAGGCCTGACTTTTTGGGTCATATGAGCCCATGCGCCCAGCTCATTTTTAAAATTCCCACGGCCCATCTCTTTATTTCTCTTTGAGCCCATTATTTTGTTTTTCGTTCTTTACTGTGAAGGCCCAGCCCTATTCTCTTCTAATTCCTTGGCACACGCCCATGTCTGTGAGCAAGAAGGAAACACGCGGGTGACGCAAGGATGAAGGCAGTGAATGGGAAATAGGAAAAGAGAGCATCCGGGAGCGCCCGTGAGCGAGGACGGCACAAACAGTAGTGAAGTCGATCCAAAACTTCTAGAAGGGTTGAGTTGGCAAATAATAACGGAAAAGCTTCATGCAGGAACGAGGACTGCGCAAGGGTGAGCGCATAGGAGCGAGGACTGCGTGAGGGAGAGAGCATATAGGGGAGCAAGAGAGGCTGCAAAGGGGGAAAAGGGTGATACCAGCGAGAGAGAAAGCGATAACGAGTGAGTCTAGTCTCAGGGAAGGCAGAAAGTGTCTAGTCGCCGGAGCTTGCCTCTAATTTCTTAGGGCTTCGATCAGCAATCCAATTGTGAACTAGCTTTCACCTACTCGGCGATCTACTACTATTGTAATTATAATGGGTTAATGGATTAACGAATATGAGCAAAACGAGATATGTTGTTGCCATTCTCGTATCTCATTAAATCGTGTATTTTTCGAGTTCATGTATTTCTTGGATTCATGTATCTACTTAATTCTTGATTCATGTATCTCATAGATTTTTGTATCTATTTAATTCATGTATCTACTAGATTTTTGTATCTATTTATTTCATGGTTCATGAATTCAAAAACTCTATAAATAGAATTCAAAATCTTCATTCCGACAAGAAGCAAAAATCACCAACATTTGCTCTCTTCAAGTTTTCTCTAAGTGTGTCGGTTTCAAGAAGTGTTCGACAGAGTCCTGTTTGTATAGTACTGATACCAACAGGTTTGAGGTGTATATTGGGAGGCAAAGTTCATGAAGCTATTTAGAAACGTTGGCCAGAACTAACCGTCTTAAGGAAATTCAGATAGCCATACCTCACCTCGAATTCTTATTGTCAATTTCTCAATAAATTTTTTGATTACAACAATTAGTGTTACATATCTTTCCCAATATATGTTTTCTTCTCCTCCTTTTCTTTATTTTCCAACAATCTTAAGACGATTATCATTCTCATCGTTTGTTGGTTTTATCAGAAATTTGAGATGGCTGATAACAATGATGTCCGGAATATTTTTGGAGACGTTTCTATGGTCGTCTTCGACCAAAGAGGTTCAAACCTTGTTGCATAGTGTTATGGCAACAAATGTTGTGATCCTTCGGGCTGAAACCATCTATGGTGGTGTGAGTACGAGTCGCTTAACTGACATACCCAGAACTATTTTTCAAAACACTACAGGCCAAAAGGCATATGGTCCAATTTCTAGAGGATGGTGCAATAGGCTTTCCCTAGTTTGATGGTACCACCTCCACTAATACTGAATGAAAAACCAGAAACATTCCCCAATGTGGGCTTTAAGCAATGGTAGAAGAAAATGTTCTTCTATTTGACCAAGCTGAATTTGGCCAAGTACTTATCGGAGGTGTGCCCAATTGTTAATTTAGATGAGCAAGATGTCATGACCCTAGGGGTGTTTGAGGCTTGGAAGCACAGAGACTTCTTATGTCAAAATTATATTCTTACTAGAAAAGAAAAACAAAACTGAGGACGCGAGCACCAAAAAATTCATGGTTATCAAATTTCTGGAATTTAAGGTGGTGAATTATAAATCTATCATGAACCAGGTTCAGGAATTGCAAATAATTTTGAATGACATCTTTGTTGATGGAATGAAATTTAGTGAATCATTCCAAGTGGGTGGCTATAATTAAGAAGCTGCCTCTGGGCTGGTCAGATTTCAAAATTTATTTGAAGCACAAATGGAAAGAGATGAGCCTTGAAGATCTCATTCTACGCCTCAAAATTGAGGAGGACAATGGGAGGAATGCAAACACTCCTATGGAATTGAAGGCCAATACTGTGGAGCTTTCTAATTCCAATCAAGATAGGAAGAGGAAGAAGCCATTACTAGCTAAAGGCAAGCAAAAGGAACAATCCCATAAATTTTAAGTGACATGTTTTGTCTACAATAAGCCTGCCATTGGGCTAAGGATTACAAGAAGTGCCCAAACAAAGGCAAGGGTGGTGGTGTAGTCAAGCAGCTGCATCTGATGGAGTAAGAAGATGTTGAGAGACTGATTACTGTGGTGATGTCTGAGGTATCCTTGATGTCAAACAACACTGATTAGTGGTTGGACATAGGTGGCACAAATCACATTTATATGGATAAATATATGTTCTCATCTTACGAGAAGGCTGAAGATGAAAAAAAGTTCTACGTGGCTAACTCTATAACAGCAACTAATGTTAGGAGAAGAAAGGTGATCCTAAAGTTCACTAGCAAGGAAGTCACCCTACTCAATTTGCTGCATGTACCGAAGATTTGGAGAAATCTCATTCTAGCCTCGTACTTGTTAAGAAGGGTTTCAAAATTATATTGGAAGTTGACAAGTTTGATCTTCTTAAAGTGGGATGTATGTGAGGAACCGGTACTTGTACAATGACCTATTCAAGGCCAATGTGGCTACTACTGATGTAAACTCGAAATTCTTGTACTCAAAAGCTAATAATAAAGAAAATTCTTCAATTTACACTGTTATGTCTCATTATCTATGATAATAGATTATAACATGTAAACTATGGTACAATGAAGAAATTAACAAACTTGGGGCTAATTCCAAAGTTTGAGTTGGATGCCCATTATAAGTGTGAGACTTATATTAAGACTACGTATGCTAAGAAATCTTTCAAATCTGTTGAAAGAACGAGTGAACCTCTACAATTAATCCATAGAAACCTATGTGATTTAAAGTTTGTGAAAATAGAGGTGGAAAGAAGTACTTCATCACTTTTATAGATGACTATACTCGATTTTGCTATGTTTATCTGTTGACAAACAAAGATGAGCCTATGAGTATTTTTATCAAGTATGAAAATGAGGTTGAGAACCAACTTGAGACGAATCAAAGTGCTCAAATCTGACAAAGGAGAAGAATATAGTTCTTCCAACCTAAAAGAGTGATGTGCTAATTTAGGAATAATACTCCAAATAACTGCACCTTACACTCTACAGGAAAATGAAGTTGTTGAATGGAAGATCATAACTCTAAAGGAGATGGTTAATGCCATGCTCTTGAGTTTGGGTTTACCTAAAAACATGTGGGGGCAAGCACTTTTAATTGCGAACTTTATTCTAATAAAGTACCCCATAAGAAGACATGTAAGACTTCATATGAGTTATGGAATGAAAGGTTACCATCCTACAATTTCTTGAAAATATGGGGGTGCCTAGCCAAAGTGGCAATTCCTTCTCCAAAACAAACTCGGTTGGAGCCGAAAACAATGGATTGCATATTCATTGATTATGCTCAAAATAGTAGTACATATAAATTTTTGGTTCACAAATCTAAAAATGTGGAAATCCATGCCAACACTATCCTAAAATCAAGGGATGCTGAATTATTTGAGGATATATATCCTACAAAAGGAATTCAAGGTGAACCTTCTCAAAAGAGAACTAAAGAATCAGAATTTGATAATGATGAAGTTCAAGCCGAAGTAGCTTAACTTCAAAGGAACAAGAGGCCACGGATTGAAAAATCTTTCAAACCTGACTTTCTAATGTGCATGTCGGAAGGTGAACCTCAAATGTTTCAAGAGGCAATATCAACTCCAAACGTTCCTTATTGGAAAGAAGTTGTTGACAATGAGATGGATTCTATCTTAAGTAATCACACTTGGGAATTGGTTGATTTTCCATCAGTAAATAAACCAATTGGATGTAAATAGATCTTCAAAAGAAAGTGTAAAGTTTATGGTTCCATAGATAAGTATAAAACACGGC
Source organism: Eucalyptus curtisii (assembly GCA_017140595.1). Classification (NCBI taxonomy): domain Eukaryota; kingdom Viridiplantae; phylum Streptophyta; class Magnoliopsida; order Myrtales; family Myrtaceae; genus Eucalyptus; species Eucalyptus curtisii. The sequence continues at coordinate 7,340,546 of CM029503.1, forward strand.
TTGTTGTCAAAGGTTTAGACAAAAGGTCTAGACTACTTTTATATTTACTCACCTGTAATAAGAATAACATCAATTAGAATGTTGATTACTATAGCATCACCATACAATTTTCAAATATATCAAATGAATGTGGAAACCGCATTCTTAAACAATGATCTCAACAAGGAGATTTCTATGGAACAATAAGAAGGATTCAAAGTCAAAGGACAAGAGCACAAAGTGTGTAAACTTGTCAAATCATTGTATGGACTTAAACAAGTTCTTAAACAATGGCATGAAAAATTTGACCCTGTGATGATCCAAAATGGGTATAGAATAAATGAGTGTGACAAATGTGTGTACATTAAATCTACATCAGTTGGATATATGCTTATTTGTCTATATGTCGATGACTTGTTAATTTTGGAAATAATGTCAAGGTTATCAAAATCACCAAGAGGTTCTCAAAAAGAACTTTGAGATGAAAGACTTAGATATTGCAGATGTTATACTTGGCATCAAAATTATAAAGAATTCTAATGGTCTAGGTTTAATACAATTTCATTACATTGAAAAGGTAATCAAGAGGTTTAAAGGATTTGACATTAAAGATGCATGTAATCCTTTTCTTCCACACCTACCTTTAAGAAAGAACATTGGAAACAGTATCAAGCGGCTAGAGTATTCTCAATGATCGGCAGCATCATGTACATCATGAATTGCATTAAACCGGATATTGCACACTCGGTAGGAAACTGAGTTGCTATACAATTAATCTTGGTCATGACTATTGGAATGCACTTTTGAGAGTGTTGGACTATTTGAAACTATAGACTATGATCTACAATATGGCAAATATCCAATTGTTTTGGAAGACTATTGTGATGCTAATTGGATTTCGGATTCCGATTAATCGAAATCAACTAACGGATATGTCTTCACGCTAAGAGGTGCCGTAGTATCGTGGAAATCCTCAAAGCAAACCATAATCGCACACTTCATGATAGAATTAGAGTTTATTGTTTGGGATAAAGTTGCTGAAAAAATAGAGTGGCTTCAGCAATTTTTAAAGGATATTCTGTTATGACCAAAACCTATGCCTCCAATATGCATTCATCGTGACAATCAAGCAGTAATTGCAAGGGCACAAAACGTAATATGCAATGTTAAGTTTAGACATATTCGTTGTAGATATGATACCATAAGGCAATTGCTCTCGAATAAAATAATTTCTTTGGACTTTGTGAAGTCAAAGGAAAATATTGCAGATCTACTAACAAAAAGTTTGTCAAGAGAGTAGGTAAATTGTGCATCGAGGGGAGCCTAAACCCAATAAAGAGGTTTTAGAGTGGAAACCTAACCTAGCGATTAGAGATTTCATGGACTAGGTTCAATAGGACAACATAAATTTTGGAAACTCTAGTGTGAACACCGTCTCCTATTCTTATGATGCAACGGTGCTTCCTACAACATTATAAAGGTATGCTATGCATTCAATGATTTCTATAACTTGGATTTTAACATCTAGTGAGTTATGGCAAGATACCTTTGATAGGAATGCACCTATATATGTAGAGTTGGCCGACTCTATGAAAATCTTTAAACGCTAGATTTTCTAAAGCATACATAAATCCTAAGAGGTTTCATGGTCGAAAGAATAAACACAATCGAGAACTAATCTTGATTTGGAGATACTCTGTGTGAAGCCTATTCTCTAGGATTACACCAACAACTGGTGGTTCAAGGCCTAGTCCACCAACTATTAAGTAGGTTCGATAGGCTTTCACTAAAGAAGGTTTAAAGCGAAAGCTACCTATTTTGATGCAATGTATTTCCAATGGCACATTTAGAATTTCTTGAGTCATAATGGTTTGTTGATCCATTAAAGTGGGAGATTGTTATAATTATGGTCGGTTAATGGATCAATGAATGTGAGTAAAACTAGATATGTTGTTTCCATTCGCGTATCTCATTAATTCGTGTATTTCTCGAGTTCATGTATTTCTTAAATTCGTGTATATACTTAATTCTTGATTCATGTATCTCCTGAATTTTTGTATCTATTTAATTCATCTATCTACTAAATTCTTGTATCTATTTATTTCATGGTTCATGTACTATTTTTGTACATGAATTCAAAAACTCTATAAATAGAATTTAAAATCTTCGTTCCGACAAGAAGCAAAACTCACCAACATTTCCTCTCTTCAAGTTTTCTTTAAGTGTGCCAATTTCAAGAAGTATTCAACAGAGTCCTGTTCGTATAATGCCGATACCAACAGTTTCAAGATGTTATATCTTGGGAGGTGAAATTCATAAAGTTGCTTAGCACCATTGGCGAGAACTAATCGTTTTAAAGATATTCAAATAGCCATACCTCAGCTCCAATTCTTGTTGTCACTTTCTCGATAAATTTTCTGGTTACAACAAACAATGTTATGTATCTTCCCTAACAATTGTCTACTTCTTCTCCTCCTCTTCTTTATTTTCCAACATCTGTAACTGGAGAGTCATTCTAGCCAGGCGTCCCTCGCTGTTGCTGACCTAGACCTTGAGTCAACTTAAAAGCCAAATAGGAGCACCCCTCCCGTTGGAACTTTTTGATCAAAATCTCAACAAACTGAAGTGAGTTTAGGATGATTCATGATTTGAAGCTAATGAGTTGTGTCTAGACTGATGAATGCTTTAGATTTGGACTTAAAGCTCACGTTCATCAATGCGTACAGACTATTTGATATGTTGCCTAAATGAAGCATGGAAACTTCAAGAATGCCAAATCACAATTGTGAAAATTTTATCATGGCATGTTAAGACAATTTGGCATGAAAAAATGTTGATCTAGCCCTTTATGCATCATTTTCTGGTTCAAAAATTGCATTGAATCTTGCTCTGGAACAAGCTTGTTAAATCGCGCATTAACTGTTTGAGGAAATGCCTAAACAAAGTGCCAAAATTCTTTTAGTCAGATCGATCTTTATAAACCTGATTTAATCCATTGATTGTTCTTGTATCTTCAGCGACATCTGATATGATGTTTTTCCTGTGTCCTCTTGTGATTACGTACTATACCCATCGTTTCCTTGAGTAGCCAGGGGAGGAATACCCCACCAGAGCCCCTCGCTGGCGAGCCATCCACGGTTGAAGGCTATTCGAGTCAACGTTTCTCTCTACTTTAACGTGGTTGTGCTTATTTGTTTGCTGAGTTTGGTAGTGGTAGGAATTTGAATTCAGGGGTTTGTCCATTTTTGGTATTCGGTGGTCACCGGAGTGGTAAACTGGAAGTGATGGTGTAGGACGGTGGTCAGTAGGAACGACCGACTGGTGGTGTTGGGTCGATGATGGTGTAGGACGGTGGCCGGCGGTAGAGTGGTGGTCGCGTCCATGTTTTTGGTTTGGCTGGGTTGGCAGGCGAGGGAAGCTTTGGGCTGGAGGAAGAACGTCTGGAGGTTGAAAATGAAGAGAAAAAAGACAAAAACAAAAAAGACAACAAAAAAGAGAGAAGACATAAAAGAAATAAATAAATAAATAAATAAAGGAGAAAGAAAAAAATAAAAATAAAAAGGTGAAAAAGGGAGAGATGGGTTTTGGGCTGGTTTTGTTGTGGGCTAAGTTCTTTTATAGATTGGGCCGAAAGATTAAAAAGAGAAGCTTTCTTGAACTTATTTAATTAATTCCCAGCGGGCCTTAGGGTCAACCCTATTTTTTGCCCAACTCGATCCGATAGGGTTTAGGTCGATTTAGTTGGGTTGGGTTTCTTAAGCCGGTCCGAATCTCTTTTATAATAATATTAATAATAAAAAGTCATTAAATAATTAAATAATTCAAAAAATTAAATATTAAAAATTCGAAAAATGATAAAAATTTAAAAGTTTTAGGAAATAATAAAAAAATAGAAAATTCAAAAATCAATAAAAATTTACAATTTTAGAAAATCATTAAAAATAAAAAATCTGAAAAAGTCAATAAAAAATAAAAAAAATAAAAAAAAAAATTTGAAAAACCAGAAAATTAGAAAAATCAGAAAAAAATTAGAAATCCTTAGAAATCCAAACCCAAATTTGGACAAGCCTTTAGGACTTTACAATATGGTTCTTTTTTTTTTTATTGTCTTTTTTTCTTTTTAGGGACTATTAGGATACTTGTGTGCTTTCCTTTATAATTATAATTGATTATGCATTTCAATATTATGGATATTACTTTCCTACTCTAAAATGATTAGGACAAACCTTAGATTTCTTTTGATAGGCTACTGTGGCATTAGTTCACATGATCAAGCTAGGTACCGAAAGGGTGTTAGTCTTAGGGTTAATATAATCAAGTCCCTGAGTCTAAAATCTTTGATTACGTAAAAAGTAAAATATTCTTATGTGTTTTACTAGGTTTCTAGCCAACCCCAAAAGGTTAGTAGCTACTCATTAATCAAAATTTGCATAGGGTTAATTGATTAAAATTTTGAACTTTCGATGTTGCGAGAGTTGTGAGCGTGGAAAAGCCCGAATCAATGAAAGGCTGCCAGCCCGAAGTTGACAAAACCCTTAAACCTAACTCTCTCTCCCACGAAAGGTTAGATCGTGACAAAACTCCAAATTCTATTGCTACTACATTGCATTATCATATGGTCTATCAAGTTCAGAATCATGCCATTGACCTCAATTTCTCTGGTTCTGAAGACGCCTTGTTTATTTCGATGAATAATGATTAAATTTCCTCTATCTATGTGCCAAGACAAATTCCTCGAAATCAATAGTTAAGTCACTCCCAAACACTTGGATAACTAACTATGAAAAAATCCATCAGAACTCCAAATTGATCTATTTCATAGAATCCCAATTCACCAAGAAAAAAGATAGCATGATTGTCTTTAAATTTAGTAAGGAAAAGGAAGAAGCCACTTCTTCTATCTTGCCTACTATTTTTATGATACAACCTTGTGCAATTGGTGTACCTGTTGAGGATGGTCATCCAAACCCAAAATCTATGATTGGGTCATTTAACCAAGAAAGACGGCCGTATGGGACACTATTTTTGGGATCTTGATTGTTGGTGTTCCCTTTATATAGATCTTTTAGATGGAGAAGAAGATGATAGACTATCCAGAAGAAGGAAACATTCAAAATATAGTATTTACCATAGGTACTTTGATGGAGACCTCACTATAGGTCCTCTTAGTGAGGATGGAAGAAAGTACCAATCCAATCCAGTCCTTGCACCATATGAGCCTCCTTTACCACCACAGTCACCACTCAGAAAGTCCGCAAAAACCAATTGTCTCACTTGTCTACAAACCCATTCACAAATGGATTAAGAAAAACTCGCTCCCTTTAAAAATACCCACAGCACCTCAAACCTCATGTTTCCCAAAACCAAAACCACCACCTGTCCTTCCATCTATTTGTATGTTCCAACCTTCAAATTTTCTACTTTTGGAAAGATCTAATTCTAGTGCCCCATTCCCGACATTAGAAGAGTTTACAGATGCTCAACATCAATTCCACAATATGCCTAAAGTCCCAAACCTTATAGATGTTGATGATCATGGAAGACAAAAGAAAGTCATTGCCGTGAGGCTATTTTAAATTGGCGATCAAAAATGTCTTGCCCCAAAATAATGTCCTCAAGACAATTGACACCAAACTTTCAACTGTCCAAGCTAGTCAATGACTTTGGTCACAAATAAATTGCTTGAGACATTACAATAGAAATTACAATAAATTATATGGATGATCAGACTATTGAATGAAAAAATTGAGGAGACAAATCAAGCTCTTATAGGAAGGAAAGTTTGTTCCTCCTTCAGATCCATTTTCCCATCCTTATAGATCAACCCAAATGGAAGTGATTCCATCCAAGGCTACATCAATTGCCTCGATCTTTGAAGAAGCTCCAAAGACCGATCGAAGTGATATTGTTACACTTTGAAAGTGTATCGAAGAGATGGAAAGGCAAAGAAAGATTAGTGAAGAAAAGAAACCAACTCTTGAATCTTTCCAAGAGTCTCCCTTTGCCTATATGGTCTCAAATCCACTTGAGGCTTTCCTATGAGACCAGAGTCTACAAAAGCTACCAACCATTGCTGCATTTGACCCCACCAAGCGAAATATCTCTTTTCATTATGAATCAACTTTAGAATCAAATTCCTTTTCTTCAAAAAATACCTTGGCATTTGAGCCAAAAACACTAGTATCCCATGAACATGCTATCTTTATGGTTGATCCCCCTGAGGCAAAAATGGAATTAAATCCGTCTAAGTCAGAAGCAGTACATCTTCATAACCCAAAACCAGACCAAAGGTCTTTAACCTCAAAATACTACTTCACGCTCGATGATATTCCATGTTATAAATGGCCAGAAAGATTACAAGAGTTTCATGCTTAGCTTAATACCAAAGCATTTATTGCTGAAAGTCAGTATGATATATTGATCGAGTTTGTAAGCAGATTAACTGGAAACTTAAAAGATTGGTAGAGGACTGTTTTGATTGGGATCAAATGACATCTGTACTCCAAACAGATGTCCATCAGGCGATCCGTGTTGTCAACCAATTCTTTATTGGTAAATCAAAAGATCTCCTCAAACTTAGAATAAGAGAATTTTTTTTTTGAGAAAATGTTGCTCCTTGCCAAAAAAAAAAAAACATTTAAATAAGCATTTCTTGGAGATGCTTAAACTATTCTATGCTCCCAAAGCTAATCCTAATTTGAAGTAAATATTCTTGTCCTCTATTTCGAAAGAAATTGGTCAAGTTGTGGAAAGATCCCCTTATGATAAACAAAAGAGAGTTACTCATGTTCTCATTGGAGAACTCTACCAGAAGATACATCTTGCTCTTGATGATCTCTACATCCAAAGAAAAGCTTTCAAGAGTTATCTCTAGAGCAACAAAGAACTAGACCGGGTTTGCCAAAGACCTAAGTTAAGAATCAAATGTTCAAAGAAAGACTCATGTGATGATCTTTCTTGTGGGGATTGATGTAAGAAATGAAAACACTTCAAAAGATTCTCCTTAGGAGATACAAAAAGAAGGCGTAAATGGCAATTCTTGCGAGGAAGACACTCTAGAAGGGGTCCTTTTGGAAAGCATAGAAATTCTAATAGATGCTACGCCTGCAACAAGAAAGGCCATTTTGCAAAAGATAGTCCAAAAGCCAAGGGAAGAAATTCTCATCTGATTTAGAAAATGAAAAGGAAACGGGACTATCACTAGGATGATGATGTTGAATCAGTATCCTCCTAAGAAGACGAACCTACCAAACATACTATGTGGGCTATCTAGACATGGTCACAAACCAGTGACACTATTAAAATAGTCATCCAAATATGACAAACCTATTCCTGCCATTGCCTTTGTTGACACTGGAGCCAGTGCTTCCATTATTGATACTAAGATACTTCCATAAAATACTAGACTACATATACTCGGTATTTTAACTCTACTTCTAAAGATACCTTTGTGACAAGAGTTCGAAGCAAACCCATAACCATTCCATTTTTTCCCCAGTGTTCCATCCCAACCAAAATCCTTGGCTTTAGCTCACCAGATACAGATATCATCATTGGTTGGGATATCTTCACACAAATTCCTCAACTTAGAATTTTGTCTAATGGACTAAGGTTCAAAGGACAATTTACTAAATTTGTGGACATCCAAAGATTCTTTGTTATCCAAATGAGCATGTTAGAACCCATCATGGAAATCCTTTTGGATGCATATATAGAATCTCATTCAAATTTTGTCCAAAAATGTCCCAATCCTCTAGAAAAATCTTAACTTTTTCTTCCATGATCCTTTCAAGAAAATTGAGAATGTCAATCCCACCAAAGCTAGCCACTCAAGCATGAATCCAAAACATTTGCTTTTGGCACAAAAGGAATGGTCGGACCTGCTCCATCAAGGACTAATTGAAGCCTCAGAAGATTCTCAATGGGTTTGTTAAGCATTTTATGTAAACAAGTGTGCTGAGCAGAAAGGGGAAAAATGAGACTGGTCATTTCTCCTCCGACGGTGGCAGCGAATCTAGCTGGCCAGGTCAAGGCATTGATCGATGGCATCTTGCACTCCTCTCGTGCTGTCTCCACGGTCCTTGATTCCTCTTCTCCTCCTCCTCTCCCTGTCTCTCCTTCCTTATTCCGCTCCTTGTTTTGGCCACCCGCACCGCCGCTGCCGCCACCATTGACGGATTCCACTTCGCAGGTCGAGATCACTGTCATGGACTATGAGCTCTCTTTGCACGGGCTTTCGCAGGACTCCAAGGAGTATCTCCGCAAATTATCTGAGGTTAGTTCTCCGTCGCTTTCGGCAAAGTGAGTTCTGAAGGTGATTGAAGTATTTCTTGAGGTGGGAATCGGTGCATTTAACTTGCTGACGAGCGAAAGCTCTGAATGTTTTTGTGTCGAGTGGGATTTAGTGAATATGAAAAGGGAAAGAGGCATAAGAAGTTACTAAGTTGACAGATGACGTGCAAGTGCGCACGCTTAGCTGCCTTTTACCTTTCCCTGCTCAGGAATATGATCCTGAGTAACAGGCATATAATAGCTGAGCTTTGTCACTAAGCACTTCGTATACATGTATGGCAACAATAAATTTTAATGAACTGCATTAGTTTTCTGAAGTTACAAATCAGAATTGCCCGTCTCACTACTTCATTTGCATAGCAACAAATCAGTACGATACAGATTTGTTTCGTGTGGAAAAATTATTGGTCCTGTGCATTTTGCGAGAGTGTGTTTGTGCACTGAAGTTTGCTCAGGGTTCGCTTTCAGGTACATTCACGGTCAGCTCAGAGAATTTTGAAGTTATGCGAAGCCAACAAAGGCTTCTATGTCAAAGCGGGTCAGTTTGTTGCGGCCATCAGGCAGGTTCCTGAGGATTATGTATCGAAGCTTTCCTGATTACAGGATAAGGTTTCGTTTGTCTTTAATCAAATTATTTTTCCTCTTCGCTTTGATTTATTATTCGCAGCTTTGGTAATTGATTTTCTTTTTTACACGTGAACGAATGATGACTTAGGCAGTCCTTTGTCCTTTCAAGGCAATAAGAGAGGTACTGATCAACAACTTTGGACAAGATTTATCATGCATGTAAGTTGTCCATCAATACTCATCGGTTATTTCTTCTCGTATCCCTGCCATAATTTTCTTTGAACAAATCGTTTAGTTTGATCCTTTCCACATTGATAACTTTTTAAGATGGAAATTCTTATGCTCGGTGAGTTGGAAGTTCATAAGGGCATCTTTCCCAGACCTTCATCGCATGTACATCTAATAAGACCCCTTCCCCTCTTTCTTTTCACTACAGACTTTTTAGCTGACGAAAAAGGTGGTCCTATACGATCGGATGGTTAAATTTACTAGTAGGTTTCTTTCTGCTTCTTTGAATATATCCTTTTCATTGTGGGTATATGCATGGGCCCAATGAGGTGATATGTCATTGGTTGCAAGAACCTTCAAGTTTAGGTCCTTCGATCTGTGGGTTGTGTCACTCATGTGATTAATGACTAGTAAACGTAGATAATGAATGCGCGCGCTCTATAAATATATTTTCGCTATGGTCTGTATTTATTACACTTCAGAAATAGATAGGGGTGAGCGGTGGTTAGATATAGGGGCGGCTTCGTCGGCTTGGATTGGAAGGAAGGGCTTTGCTTTCCGATCGCTTTTTGAGGCCGGTTTGGATGAGCGTGGGCAAGTTCGGGATTCGCTATCGCTTTCGGCACAGATCATTGGTATTGAATGTATCGTTAGGTTGTGCCGAGTCAAATCTGCTCTGTTTTTTTTTCCGTTGCAGAAAAGGGATCCCTCCACCGGCAAGCTCGTTCTGATCTTGGACGCAGTACATTGGAATCCTGAAGCACCACCACGAACGCTACCGCGCGTTCGCCTGCGGTGCGGTAAGGCACCACCCTGTTGTGCCAAGGCGGAGCAAATCCAGAAAGATTGCCTCAGTTCAGATTGTTCTCTACAACTCGGGAACAGCTGTTACTGGACCTTAACAAATTTTTAAGCATATATCGAACTTCCAAATTATCGCAACTTGTGTACTTTTGACTGCGCTTTAGTGGATTATGAAACTCTCTTCACATTTTGGATTGGTTAAGGTTACTTGGTAGATTGAATTTTTAACCTTCCACTTGATATATAGTCCGAGCAGGTCAAAAATGACGTTAGTGCTAGTTGCAACATTTGTAAAGTCTCTTTTCAACCGATCTTCCCATTCAAGAGCATATAAGTAAGCTGGCCATACCCTAGAGTCTCGTACCGAAAGATTTGGCTGATGGGTGACTGCTCTAGCTTTAAACTTCAAAGGTACAGGGTGCCAGAATTATGTATCATGATAATTAAATAGGAAATGCTATTGTTAGGTTACTAAACTTAGATTGTGTTGGCCCAAAAAGAAAAACTTAAAAGACTATTTTTTTTATTGTTTCTATGCTCGTTCTGATGTGATACCTGAAATCATTTCGTTGGCTAATAACGACTGGGAATTTTCCTGTAAATTTTAGTGTTTTCACAGTGAGATATATTTTCTGAAACGTATGGATCACATTACCTTGCAATTTCAGATTCTGTTCATTTGATGAAGTGCCAATAGCTGCTGGATCTATAGCTCAGGTTCATCATGCGGTGCTAAAAGACAATCATGAAGTAGCAGTTAAAGTTGGTCACTACGGTTCTCGTTACTGAATTTTTTTTTTTTTGGTCAGAACTGAATTTATCATCGTTGTTTGTTGCCATTCTTGTTGCCGAATTTCTTTGTTGAGAAGTCAAGTTCATAGATTATGATTTTTGTTAGGTTCTGATTTGCTTGTCCCTAGTCTCTTCTTCCCTTCCCTGCCTTGCACACCCTCGTTCACTTGAAAGACAAATGCATACATTATGGTTAATATTTCTTTTGAGATCAAAGTCTTTGGATCTCATTGCATGATCCACACCTCAGTCACATCTTCGTGGGATAAATTTCACATGCTTCCCGGTAGGTTGTTATAAATGAAGGCCATGCGATCTATGGAACCCTGTTGCATCTATGTCTAGCAAGTTGGTGCTTTGAACAATGGCATCGGGTCATGTTCAATTATAGCAATGACCGCTTCATATGATCAATTTGATCCTAAATTTATTGTACAGATATTAATCTAGTCTTGAACTTTCTAAATTTGCTAATGTATAAAACCTTCGCACAATATTCCAATGAAGTTCTTCTGGTTAATTGTGGTCGAAAATTGTTGTCATGGTGATCTATAAGTTGTCCACGTTAGCGTACCACATAGGACGGTCAGCAATGATAAAATGCCACATTAGCAATTTCCGACAAACAATTGACTAGAAAGACTGTGTTGGAATATCATGCAAAAATTTATGATTACATTAACAAAATTGAAAAGTTTTGGGACTGATTGGCTAATTATTTGACATCATTCGAGGACTATAAATACTGCCTTTTTTTTAAATGAGAAATTTTCAAATGGACCATACCTCTAATTGGCGCCATTTCTTGAGCATATCATCCTCAGATGGGTCGATGAAATAAAATTCTCTATTTTTCCGATAAATAAAAAGAAAACTGCGGGCCACTGGAAATGGAAGAAATATTTATTTTTGTCCCTCTTTTTTATTTTTTTCCCCATAATTAAGCCAAAATCTCGCGAGGCTCCTTATCTTTTCTACTCATTATATAATAATGCCACTTTATCCACGATATCCCCTCGCCCAGGTCTCATGACTACTCAATATCCAAAAATAATAATAATTATTAGTATATAGTCTGCTCTTATATCGCCTATGTATAATATTTTATATATCCACATGCTTCCCCTCCCAGATCCACTATTCACTCGTTTTAAATTGAGGTTTGGATGTCCCAGCTGGGTCACGTGATGTGGTAGGTCCACACATGAAATATACATATATTGCCGGAATTAATTAGATATATATTTTGACTGCCCTAAATTAGATAAATCTACATAAATGCTTCGTGTGCGGAAAGGATAGGCAACCCACTTCGAATGGGGGGACCAATCAACATGTTGTTTTCTCTAATTAAAATCTTCTTAGTTTTGTAATAACTATTCAACAGTAATGTTAAAGCGACATTACTTCTGTTTCTCCAACAACATTAATCTTGTGTATAGTTCGAGGCATAATAGCTGTCCTTGTGTTCGAAAGTTTGTCTGAATTTTTATAGTCTTCCTCCCTGTTTGCGATGGTCGCTCGGGTTTCAATCCTCGATCTTATTGTCTTCGTATGAGTTTGATTTTTTTTTAATCTTGTGTGAACTTGAACTTCGAATTGGGCTCCAGATCTTCTTGACGATTCATTGAGTGGTGAACCGGTATTGTGTCTCAAGAAGTGTGAAAGATCTCGAATTCGATTTTTATCCATTGTGGTGACTTGGCATACGACCATGAGGATGTAAATCCCTAGTCACTGTGCGAATCAAAAAGGTCGATTCTTGACGTACTAAAAGTAGTCTAAGATAAGTAGCAAAAAAAAAAAAATAAGTCTAAGATATCATACCATCATTGTAGAAAAATGAAAAGTAAAACAATTATGGAGGATGTAGGTCCATTATGTCATGATTGATGCCATGATTATATTGACTATCGTGCATGAAAATTGAGATACAGGGATTTTATTTTTATTTCTTTTTTATTTCTTTTGAATAATTTGAGACATTTCAATCTGCCTAACTAATTTGTTCAAAAAAAAAAAATCTGCCTAACTAATTTAAGCGCTGCGCCCAAATTCGAAGGGGAGCAACCTTCAAAATTACTACTACAGGGAAGAGACGTAGTGGTTCGTACACGACACGTTTGTTATGTCCGAATTGAATGTCGTCCATCTGTTCGGATATTTCTTGATGGACAATTGAAAAATGCTCGAATTCAACAATCAAAAAGAAAGGCGGCTTTTTTTTTATTGTTTATTTGCGCCCTTTTCTTGCAACTCAACTTTTTCGACAGATAATTGATCCAAAAAGACTTTTCGATTGATTCAAAAAATCAAGGAAAAATTTCAAAAAAGGCCCTGAAGTGTCCTCATTTTCTCAAATAAGGATCTGAAATAGACTTTATTTCAAATAAAGACCTGAAGTGACCTTAGTTGTTTCAAATAAAAGCCTGAAGTAGCTATAGTTGTTTCCACTAAGGACCTAACCTCATCAATCAAGGGCGTTTTCATCCAAATTTTCTTTTTTTTTTTCTCTTTTCTTCTTTTTCTTTTCCGGTGGCCGCTAGCAAAGGCCAACGAGGGCTCGGCGACCCTTGTTGGCCTTTGGGAAGGGCTCGACAACCCTTGCTAGCCACTAGGAAGGGCCAGTGAGGGCCTGCAAGCACTCGCCAGCAACAGGTGAGGACCTGCAAGCCCTCGTTGGCCGCAGGCAAGGCCATCCTTGCCAAATCTGTCGAGAGTCAACCTCGCCTAGAGCCGGCAAGAGCCGACCTCATAGATGGCCATAAGGGTTGACCTCCCCCAAGGCACGGCCATCCCTCACCTATGATCGGCGTGGATGGCCCTCATCAAATCGGGCAAGGGCGACCCTCACCCTACCCTTTGTGGGCATCGCCAGGGGCCATTTGGCCATAAACAAAGAGGAAGAAGAAAAATCGGGAAAAAAAAAAAGGAAGAAAGGAAGAAAAAATAAAGGAAAATGACAAATGACGAAAATACCATTCACGGCTGGAAAGTCAGTCCCTTATTTGAAATAGACATAATCACTTCAAACCCTTATTCGAGAAAGTAATAACATTTTAGGTTCTTTTTTAAATTTTTTTTTTCTAAAATCAATTGAAAAATCTAACTTCCTTTTTTTTTAAACTATTTCTCCATTTATTCTATTGTCAGTATCTGAAAAAAATGCCGCCCAGACTGCCCTTTATGAATATGATTGGCGTCACGTTAAGAGCTCTTGATTGCCTCCGGATAATTTTTCCCAACCTCCCCACCCCCCAAAAAAAAAAAAAAAAAAAAAAAAAAAAAAAAAAAAAAAACACCCGGCGGGGGACAAAACAAAAAAAAATATGAAAAATCGAAAATCAACGCCATCCCGCACATAATTACGATAGTGACACTGGAAAACAAATAAATTAATTTTAACAAAGGATTAATACAAACAAAAACCCCCAATTAGTGTGACGAATTTATTCAGGATTAATTTTTTTACTACTACAAACCTTAAACTACTACATTTGTGACAAAATTTATTCTATGTTTGTTTCCATTAAAATTAAAGTAATACTATGAAAAAACACAAACTAGTACACATGTGACGAATGAAAAGTAAAACCTCAAACCGTCACATCAGTCAACTGTCATGTATTATTTAACTCAGTAATTTGAAGGTAATATTTAACAAAAATTAACAGATGATAAATTTATTATAAGTATATTAATTTGGGTTTTTGGAGATATTAATTTAAAAAAAAAATTAAAAATCCACGTCATCTCGCAATAATTACGATAGTGACACTCATCGGTTCATGAATTACATCGGAAACAAAAAGGTCAAGATATATCAGAATTTACATATTTGTGAATGTTGATCTCATTACTGGTGACGAGAAATTGACTTCTTATATCATGCGTAGTCTATCACCGTCCTACTTGCGGCTGGTGTTTTTGTTTTTTGGCCCAATAGCCAGCGCTTGGATTTGGAATCCATGCTTGTATGTTGAGACTGATCTTGGGAACATGCTAATCCATAAAAGGGCACATCAGCCCCTATCTAAGACACTCACCAAACACATGCTCACATTCCAATTATTGTCAATGAATTTATAGTGAAAAGACTTACACTTGGGGAGATGAGCTTCCAAAAGCTAGAAAAGAGAAATGCGTTACAGCTATTTGTCACATTAGAATTTCTTCCATATTCATTGCCTTAACTGTTGTTTGACACATCACGGAAAACCTAATATTTTTTAAACCTGCTGCCAATTCTTCTCTGTTGTATTGCCCATGGGAGCTACAAAGGGAGTAAATGTTACTGACTTACAACAATGACCCAGATCATAGTTCACAATAATAATAACAATTGGCTATAATAGCAGGAATTTCAATGAACCTTGTAGTGTGAAAAAAGTTGCCATGTGTATTCTGGAATAGTTGGTTTAGCATTGCGTATAGATACTTAACTGGCCCCTAAGATGCTACACGATGTTGATTGGAAAAACCTTCTTGTAGTTCCAATTCACAGCCGTCAGGCTCCGAGGAAGCACATTTTGGTCTCAAAGACATCTTCTTCCTTTTAGCTTGAGACCGTCTCTCAAGATAGGAAACATTCCCAAGGCAAAAAAATCAGTTGGATCTGCTTTGTTTCGTGTAAAATGAAGCAAATATTTAATTCCCGTATTTGATTATTCTCCAATGAGTGACTTTTTGAATATAATCTATGTTGGGGTGTGGTTCATATTCCCCATCAACTATGTAGGGGTAGTGCCCTTGCGACTCTAGAAGATAAGCTCATATTTTATTGGTAATTTAGGCTTTGGCTCATGAATAGCTACTGAATATATATATTTTTTGTTTGGATATATATATTCTCTTTTCTTTTGTAATTAAGGGATCTAACAGAAAGGTGTGAGGTGCTAATTACAATGGAATCCTCAGTTGGATGTAGCCCTAGTTTAAGTATGAACCAAGATAAAACCTTGCTCTCGAATTCTCTTTCTCACTTTTACTCTCTTTTTTATTTGTGATTATGTAGAGAATCCTAACATCTAGTATTAGAGCCAAGTTTGAGGTTAGGGTTCCTTGGTGAAGAGAGATTCGGAAAAATCAAATCTTGGGAAGATGTCGTCATCTAGTCAATCACAGATTGAAGTAGAGAGATTCAGAGGCAAGGGTTTCGAATTATGGAAATTGAAAATGGAGGCCCTACTTGTGGATAGAGATTTGTGGCACGTGATCGAAGAAGATAAACCTATGGAAAAATCCAAGGGCAAGTCGAAGGAGGAAGAGGCAAAGGAATCCATGTATACAGAACTGAAGGAGTGAAGATTAGCGATCGAAGGGCGCGAGGCTTAATCTGGCTATGCCTTGCTAATAATGTCTTGATAAATGTGACCTCTGAGAAAATGGCAACAAAACTCTGGACGAAGCTAGAAAATCTTTATCAAAGCAAATCGCTCGTGAACAAACTGTTTTTGCGAAAGCGACTGTACAACCTTCGGATGAGCGAAGGTGATTCTTTTTCTGCACACTTAAACGAGTTTAATACTATTTGTGGGCAACTTACATCGATCGATATCTAAGGATGAGGAAGATAAAGCATGAACTTTGCTATGTTCATTACCAAATTCATGGGAACATCTAATTGTTTCCATTGGCACTGGTGTTAGTGTGTTATCTTTTGAAGGCGTTGTAACTATTTTATTATTTGAGAAGATGAAGAGAGCAGGTTCTAATAATGCAATGCAAGAGGCTCTTTTTGCAAGAGGAAGAAATAGTGAACAATCCAAATCCAAATTTGGTGGCAAGAATAAACCTAGAAGAAGATCTAAAAGCCAAGATCGATCGGAAATTATGTATTGGAAGTGCGAAAAGCCTGGACACTTGAAGAAGGATTACAGAAGCAAAAGTATGGGTCTAGAGAAGTAAGAGGATGCATCATCCTGTAATACAAAGAAGGATGATGACGGCAGCTTGGGAGACATGTGTCACGGCCCGAAAGAAGGCCAATCCGAGAGGTTCCCGAGGGACGGCCGTGACTCATCTGTGGAGGACCTCCTATGCTCGCTTGGCTTCCCAACAAGCCTTCTTCCGGAAGTTTCCAAGGGCGGGCGAAACCGTCAATACGCTAGATTCTAGAAGTCTCTAGCTTTATTTATGTCGGTAGATGGTAGTTGTCATTTATGTCGGTAGTTGAGGCGGTGCGATCTTGTCCGCCGAATAAAATATAAATCAACGGATGTAATCCGAGGGCCTAAAGTATAAGGAGGGGTGCCCTCCCCCTCATTTGTATCCATCCAATCATTTTCAGTAATACAAAGCTCATTTCTTTCCAGAGCTCCTCTCTCTAGAAGCTTTCTCTCTCTACGATCCGGGTGTGCAAGCGAGTGTGCGAGTTGATCGAGCAAGGCTTGGCTTAGGTGATCCAAAATAGCCTAAGTCGCCGCGCGGTCATGATCCCAATCGATCGGCCCGTGACAAGTGGTATTAGAGCAAAGGAGAGATCCATTTCCAGAGTTGAGGAGCACCAATTGTTCGAGAGAATGTCGAGCCAAGAAGTTGTCATGGATGGAGAAGCTGTTCAAGTCAAGGAGACTCGTGGCAAAGCAAAGAAAAGAGATGCCTCGATGGATGCCGTAGCTGCGTTCGATAAGAAGATCGGGAAGGTCCGGAGTGCCGTGCTCGAGCTCATGGAAGGTCTTGATGATGTGAGAGACCGGATCATTGAGGTGGAGACCTCGCTCCGTGAAGACTTAACGACCGGCCTCAACGAAGCTACAGCCCCAATGCACGAAAAGGATGAAGCCCTTGAAGCGTCGATTGATGGGTTGAAGGAGCGCGTCCAAGTGATTGAGGAGGTAAGCCCTTGTAGGGATGAGGTCGAAGCTATGAAGGCGGAGATCTAAGAGCTCAAGACCGAGCTCGCCATATGCAAACTAAGCATTGCCAATGGAGCGATGCCCACACAAGCAGTGCCCAAGCTTGAGGTGCCGAAGCCAAAAGAGTTTAAAGGCAACTGAGGTGGATAACTTCATCTAGAACATGGAGCAATACTTTGGCGCCGTCAACATTCAAGACAAGTTGATCAAGGTACGAACTGCTTCGATATTCCTTTCTGATACCGCGATGCTTTGGTGGCGAAATAGGTGCGATGAGACAAAGCGCGGCGCCAATCCCGTGGACACATGGGATGACCTCGTGAAAGAGTTCCGAGACTATTTCTTCCCCGAGTTTTCTCAACAAGAAGCCCATAGCAAGCTCCATCACCTCGAACAAAGAGGTGCGATCCGAGAGTACGTGAAGGAGTTCATGGAGCTCAAACTCCAAATTCGCAACCTAAGCGAAGAGGAGGCTCTCGGAGCGTTCATGGACGGATTAAAGCTGTGAGCGCTACTCAAGCTCAAACGAAGGGATGTGACGAGTCTCGCGAGAGCGCTTAGCGTGGCCGAGTTGCTTGTCAACCTCACCAAAGCCGAACCGAGGAGTAGAGCAAGAGATTGGAGGTCAGATCAATTCGAAGACAAAGGAAGAAACACTCCTCAAGGCGCGCATGATCAAAGCGGTCAAGTCAAGACGTGGGGAGAAGGGTCTTCCAAGCCGGCCTTCCAAAGGGGTCGACCACAAACGGATTGCCCGACAAGTAAGTTCAATCAACCCCTGCCTTCTCCTTGCTTTATTTGCAAAGGTCCACACCGGACCAAAAGTGCCCGAAGAAGGGCAAGATCAACGCCCTCCTTGCCATCGAGGAGGTGGAGGAGAAGCCCAAAGAAGAAAAGCGACAAGTTCGACTTGGAACTGTGAAAGTAGTCAACACCGTCCAAGCCCGATCGCCGACCAAAGAGAAGGAGGCTACGCCAAACACGGACATGTTCTTCATGGAGGTCGAAGTGTGTGGCCGAGTGCTTTACGCATTGGTCGACACTGAAGCCTCAAACATGTTCATGTCAACCGAGGTGGCGAAAGACTTGGGATTACGCGTGGAGCCGTCTGGGAAGATATTCAAGCCCATCAACTCGGAAGGCCTCTCTGGTGTAGGATCGACTTCGGATGTGGATGTCAAAATTGGCGGATGGAAAGGCAAAATGGCATTCGAGGTAATCCCTCTCGAAGATTATGTTCTCATTTTGGGAATGCAATTCTTCAATAGCGTGAGAGCCATGATCGGTATGAAGACCAAGTGCATTATGATCCTCGACCTAAAATGCCCGTCGATGATTCCCATGATCAAAGGAGTAATCGACACCAAGACCATTGCCACGATCCGACGCCTCGACAAGAGCTTGAAGGCCGTGAAGCGAATGAACAAGCTGGCCGAGGAGAAGCCGAAGGTAGAGTTGGATCCTACTTCAACCCACGCCATGCCGATTCAAGCACTCTTCCCCGAGGTTGAGTACTCACCGCATGCTACACCCAAGCCGAAGATGGAGTCGCATGCCAAACTTGAGCTAAAGATAGAAGGGTGTGGTCCTTCGTTCATGAGCATCCGCACCAAGCAAAATCAAAGGAAGAAAGCATGTGCTCATGCGAGAAGGCTGCCCGTCGAGTTGTGAGCGACGAGGGCGTCGCTCGATTAAGTGGGGGAGAATGTCACGGCCAGAAAGAAGGCCGATCCGAGAGGTTCCTGAGGAACGGCTGTGACTCATCCATGGAGGACCTCCTATGCTTGCTTGGCTTCCCAACAAGCCTTCTTCCGGAAGTTTCCAAGGGCGGGCGAAACCGTCAATACGCTAGATTCTAGAAGTCTCTAGCTTTATTTATGTCGGTAAATGGTAGTTGTCATTTATGTCGGTAGTTGAGGCGGTGCGATTTTGTCCGCCGGATAAAATCTAAATCAACGGATGTAATCCAAGGGCCTCAAGTATAAGAAGGGATGCCCTCCCCCTCATTTGTATCCATCCAATCATTTTCAGTAATACAAAGCTCCTTTCTTTCCAGAGCTCCTCTCTCTAGAAGCTTTCTCTCTCTACGATCCCGGTGTGCGAGCGAGTGTGCGAGTTGATCGAGCAAGGCTTGGCTTAGGTGATCCAAAATAGCCTGAGTCACCGCGCGGTCATGATCCCAATCGATCGACCCGTGACACATGTATCTCGTTTGCAATTCATCGCAAGGTGACCGTAGTACATGGATAACTGATTCTAGAGCATCTTTTCACATGACGCCTCATAGATATTGATTATGCTATTATAAGCCATATCAAGGAGGTACAGTGTGAATGAGAGATGATACAATGCTTGATATAGTTGGTCGCGGAAAGGTGAAGTAATGAAAGATGGGACAATTAAGAATCTTCTAGATGTGATGCATATTCCTGGTCTTACTAGGAATCTTATTTCTATGGGAACCATGACAAATACTGGCATTACTTTCACAAGCAACAAGTATTCATGCAAGCTAACTCGTGGATCTATGGTGATCGCCAATGGCGAACGATATGGAAAATTGTGGAAGTTATTGGAAAGCACAATGATCAATGGTGAGAATTATACCTCAAAACAGGTGGAAGAAGATCCTTCGATATTATGGCATCGGAGATTTGGTCATATCAATTGAGAAATTGTTGATGACCCTTAACTCAAAGAAGATGGTGGATGGAATTCCAAGCTATTCTATGGGTTTCGGATGTTGTGAACATTGTCTACATGGGAAACAAAATTAGGTATCTTTTGAATCTATAGGAGAGAGCTAAAAAAATTCTAGATCTAATCCATCGTTACATCTTTGGTCCTACACCTATAGCATCGTTTGGAAAATCAAGGTATTATGTTTCTTTTAGTGATGATTATTCCAAATATGTGTGGATATATTTCTTGGATAGAAAAGATGATGTATTTGAAAAATTTTGTGAGTTCAAAGTTTTGGTGAAAAATCAATCTGATAGAAAAATTGAAGTTTTACGAACTAACAATGGAGAAGAATTGTGTTCAGCCAAATTTGATCAATTTTGTGCAACCAATGGCATTGTAAGGTAGAAAACAATGCCCTATTCACCTCAGCAAAATGGGGTCGCGAAGAGGCTTAACCGGTCTGTCATGGAGAAACCAAGGAGTATGTTAAGTGGTGCAGGTTTAGCATCTAAATAATGGGCAGAAGTAGTGGCTACTGCGTGTTATTTGAAGAACACATCTCCCACATTAGCTTTGAAGGATCGAACACCGTTTGAGTCATTATTCGAGAAGAGGCCGGACATATCCCATATAAGGGTGTTTGGTTGTGAAGCATGTGTGCACGTGCCTAAGGAAAAGACGAACAAGCTCGAGAGCTAGTTATAGAAGTGCATATTTCATTGGGTATAAAGATGGCATTAAAGGGTATAAGCTATGAAATTTTGATACTAAAAGTATTATCTATAGTAGAGATGTGGTATTCAGAGAATTTACAACAGATCATATTGTCTCATAAGATCCTAAAAACCCATAGATAGGTGACTTAGATGTCGGTTTGAAGGAAGAGAAAAAGGTTATATGAGCTAGAATAGAAAATTTGATTCTGAAGTTGATGAGCTTGATGGGATGAATGATATAGTAGATTCTGAAACTAAATTTGAAGATAAAGCACCACTTGAACCAGTCTTAAGAAGGTCCACGGCTGAGAAGACCACCTGAGAGGCGTACCTTATTTGCTAATAATAAAAATTGTGCTCTGACTGTTACGGGTGATGATTCAAGTGCTATCAAGGAAGCAACAAGTGTAGAGGATGACAAACAGTGGGAAAAAGCCATAAAAGATTATATGGATTCGCTAAATAAAAACAAAATGTGGAGTTAGGTAAAACTACCCACAGATCAAAAGACAATTGGTTACAAGTAGGTGTTCGAGAAGAAAATATCTGCAAATGGAGAGATGAAATGATATAAAGCTCGCTTAGTTGCGAAGGGATACTCGTAGATAAAGAGAGCCGATTATGATGAGATTTTTTTCTCCTATTGCAAAATTAAATTCCATAAGACTTCTCTTATCTTGAGCAACTACATACAATCTAGAGATAGACCAATTTGATGTGAAAACAGCATTCCTCCATGGTGATTTGGAGGAGGATATTTTCACGAAACAACCAAAAAAATTTATGGTAAAAGGAAAAGAAGACTTTGTTTGCAAAGTGAACAAGTTTTTATATGCCTAAAATAATCTCCATGGATGTGGTATCAAAAGTTCGACTCATATGTCTTGAAATTTGGCTTTGTTCGTTGTGATGCTGATCATTATGTCTACATGAAAAGGTTAGAGGATGACCTTATTATCTCAACATTATATGTTGATGATATACTGCTAACTGGGAATAATATGAGAATGATTAGCATTGTGAAAGGATTGTTGGCAAAACAGTTTGAGATGAAAGATCTAGGTCCAGCAAACTTCATCTTGAGCATGCAGATTAAAAGAGAGCGTGAGAATGGGGAATTGTGGTTAAGTTAGAATAAATATGTTGAAAGTGTGTTGAAAAAATTCACCATGGCAGACTACAAACCAATGAAGACCCCCATGTCCACAAGTTCCAAATTATCAATGCTCCAGTGTCCTAAGACTAAAGAGGAAGCTTAAGAGATGGCAACGATTCCATATGAAAGCGCAGTTGGAAGCTTGATGTATGTCATGGTATGTATTCGTCCACATATTTCTCAAGCAATGGGAGTATTAAGTAGATATATGTCCAATCCGGGGAAAGAGCATTGGATGGTAACAAAGCGGATGCTTCATTATCTTTGCGGTACGTCTGACTTTGGTTTTATGCTATGAGGGCATGGAAAACTCAAAGGAACAACAAGCATTAAAACTAAAGTGTTTTGTGAATGCTAATTGGGGAGGCGACATTGATAGTGGAAGTTCAACTAGCATATGGATATGTTGTTTCTTTATTCGATAAAGCTATGAGTTGGATGAGCAAGAGACAAAGCACGATTGCTTTATCTTCTACAAAAGCAAAGTACATATCCCTTAATCATGTTGTTAAGGAAATAATATGGATGTGCAGATTATGTAAAGAGCTTAGTTTTACATCAAGAGAAGTAAAGATTGGGTGTGATAGTCAGAGTGCTATATTCTTGACTAAGAATCCTAGATTTCATGCAAGAACAAAGCACATCGAGATTCAATATCACTTCATCCGAGAGAAAGTGGAATGAAAAATCATAGCGCTAGAAAAAATTGACACAAAGATGAATGGTGCAGATTTTTTGACAATGTAGTAAGTGCAGAAAAGTTTAAATGGTGTACAACTATATTGGGTTTAAAGAATATTCACCAAGTGGGAGAATATTGGGGTGTGGTTCATATTCTCCATCAACTATGTAGGGGCAATGCCCTGCCACTCTAGAGAATAAGCTCATATTTTATTAGTAGTTTGTATATTCTACTTATATATATACATTCTCTTTCTATATTTTATTAGTAGTTTAAGTTTGAGCTCATGAATAGCTACTAAATATTTATGTGTGTGTGTGTGTGTGTGTGTGTGTGTGTGTGTGTGTATATATATATATATTATCTTTTCTCTTGTAATTGAGGGATGTAATAGAGAGATGCAAGGTACTAATTATAGTAAAATTCTCAGCTGGACGTAGCCCTATTTTAAGAGTAAATCAGGATAAAACCTTACATCTTGAATTTTTTTTTTTTACTTTTATTCTCTTCTTTATTTGTGTTTGTGCAGTGAATCTTAACAACGTATGCACATTCAAATTGCCTCTCCTTCAAAGTGTTTCCTTTCACAATTTGCTACTACTCATGGTATTGAAACTGAGGTCAATAATCAGTTTTGTTTTTGAGCTAGCGGTGCACGATAGTAAAACAGTTCAAAAGAAGCCACACAAAGCTACTTTCTTTGATAATTTCTGGATTCCCTTTCTTCTAATCTAGCTTGCAACTCCATGGTGCTCTTTTTTGAAGCCTTTACTTATTTATCAAGGGAAAAGTCTTGATTTGCGATAAAAGATCGCTTCAAGTACCAAAAGTTGGTATAAATGGACACTTAAGTGCCACTTTCGTAAAAAAGTGGGACACCTAAGTGCCACCTCCGTCATACGTGGCAATTAAATATTAATATTGCTCGCTTACGTGGCTCACCGGAGAGCTGACCCAGCTCTAATTCACCCAAAACGACGTTGTTTCTATAGTTGGCCAAAATAGAGCCCACTTTCGTAAAAAAGTGGGACACCTAAGTGCCACCTCCGGCGAAGCCGGCCGGAAATCATACGTGGCAATTAAATATTAATATTGCTCGCCTACGTGGCTCGCCGGAGAGCTGACTCAGCTCTAATTCACCCAAAACGACGTTGTTTCTATAGTTGGCCAAAATAGAGCCCTTAAATCGGCTAAAACGATGTCGTTTTGGCATAATTTGATTTTAATATAATATAAAAATTAATTAAATTAAATTTAAAACAAAATAATTTATTTTTATTTTTATTTTTATTTTAAAAAAAAACAGAGGAGGAGGAGGAAAGCAGTCGACGGCTGAGGGCTGAGCCCTCGCCGCCACCGCCTCCCCGCCATCGCCGAAAGGTGGGGGAGAGTCGGCCAAGGCCGCCGAGCCCTAGCCGAGGGCCGGCGGCAGGGCCTGCGTGCCCTCGCCCCAGATCTGGGCGAGGGTCGCCAGCCCTCACCCGGCCGACCCAAGGGCCGCCCCCCACCTGGGGGCCGTCGCCCGCTGGGGCTCGCCACCCAGCATGAGGCCACCCTCGCGGCCACTAGCAAGGTGGCCGGCTAGGTCCACCTCGCGGCGAGGTCGAACTCGCCGCAACAAGCTAGAAGAGGGGAAGGAAAAAAAAAAAAAAAATAAAAATAAATCAAAAATATTAAAATATTATTTAAAGCAATCCACATCAGCACCTCATGCCACGTCACTGGCTGGCGTCCAATCAGCAAAATCCGCCAAAATTGGCCGGAAATGACTGAATCGGCACTAAGTAAAAATGTTTAGGACTAAATTGGCACAAATACAAAAAGTTTATGACTTTTTTAACACTTTTCCCGCAATTTAGACTTTTCATATTTTGGGCTGCTTAAAGATAGACTTACAAGAGCTTGTTCAAACCAAGCAAACCCTAATTATTATTCGCACCTTTTGAATAACTTCATAATACCAACCAATATCAGCACCCAATATCCGCAACGCTTCTAATCATGTCGATCTATCAATAAGCATAATCTTTTTCCAAGAAATTCGTTATGATGATGAGTTTCAAAATGGCATCTTTTCAAATTCTCACTATCCATCTTTATATATGGAGGACTACACACAAGACGAAGCCATTCATCCATACGCCCAAACCTTCCTACCCCTCTATTTCATTCCACACTTTGAAATCATGGCGGGCCATTCCTCTTCCTCTCCTTCATCCTCCTCGAGTGATAAAATCCTCACCTTATAGAGGGATTTACTCTCGAAACTGATGCTGGCTTTGGCTGTAATCTCTAAAGTGCCAAAGATTATTGAGACCATTCGAAAGTTGGCCTGAGAATGTGAACCCACTAATGTCTCCAGTGACCATCCCTTCCTGCAAAAGTACATGATCTTGCATCTTGCCAAGCCAACCAATTGACCATCAACTCCCATACAATTGCGAAGCACGCACATCAATGCAAGCAAAAAGAGATAGGGTGTGCAGAAGTAATAAATGATGGACTGATGAACGCCCGAAGTTCACTTAACATCATGCACCTCCAATTCCAGCGTCTTCGTTCCTACTCGACTCTCAGGGTGATAGATATAGATGAATTGGAAAAGGATCTGAGTTCGTTAGAGAAGGAAAAGCCATATAAGACAAGGCAGTGCAGACAAACTCCCAGAATGTAACCAACTCACAGCTTAAGAACACAGGGGCCCTTGTCAGCCAGATCAACGATCTTGTCGAATCCTAGGTTACCATCCATTACCGCTTGGAGAAAGAGCGGCAAACCATTTTCGAAGTCATGCGCAATTTGAAAAGGACGAGTGCCTCATCAATCGAAGGGAATCAACGCATCAAGTCTTGCCTCTCCTGTCTCGTCCTTAATTTCAAAAGACGTCTGAATTTTGAATAGAAAATCTAGCTAGGGTTGTAAATATAGTATTCATTTAATAATAGCACCACCTTTTCCTTATTGTGTCGTTCACTTCCTTGCATTTTCCACATAGTTAGGGGAAAAGCACCAAAATAGTCCTAAACTTTTTGTATCGATACCAATTCAGTCCCAAACTTTTTAATTGGACTAATTTAGTCCTAAACCTTTTTACATTTGTACCAATTCAGTCCATCCGACTAATTTAAGCCGGAAATTGCTAACGTGGCCACCGGCAGTCTTATGTGGTGCCACGTGGACAAATTTTATAATTTTTTTATATTTTTTCAGATTTTTAATTATTTTTATTATTTTTTTCACTTTCTTTTCTTTTCTTTTTTTTTTTTTTTTTTTTCCTTACCCTTGGCCGGCGAGCTCACCGGTCGTCCGACCATCGCCGACCACAAGCTAGTCGGGACGAGGGGCCTCGCGCCCTCGCCGGCCACAAGCAAGGGCGACGGCCCCTCCCGAGATCCGAGCGAGGGCCGAAACCCTTGCCCGTTGGCCGACGAGCGAGGGCCTCCCGTTGGCCGGCGAGGCCGCGAGTCGGCCACGGCCGAGGGCGCGGCAGCCCTCGCTCATGGCGGGCGAGGGTGCAGCGGCCCTCGCCCGGATCTTGGCGAGGGCCCGACGCCCTCGTCGCAAGGCCCTCGCCCAAATCCAAGCGAGGGCCGCCACACACCCTCGCCCTCGTGGGCCGACGAGGCCGCAGGGCCCTCACCGGCCAATGGGCGAGAGTTTCGGCCCTTGCCTAGATCGGGCGAGAGCCATCACCTCGCTTGTGGCCGACGAGGGCGCGGCGACCCTAGCCAGTGACCAGCGAGGGCGCAGGGCCCCTCGCCCCAACCAGTTTATGTCCGGCCGACAACCTGCCGACCAAGGGTAAGAAAAAAAGAAAAAAAAAAAAAGAAAAAAATAATAAAAATAATTTAAAAAATCTGAAAAAAATTATAAAAAAATTAAAAATTTGTCCACGTGACGCCACATAAGACCGCCGGCAACCACGTCAGCAATTTTCGGCTTAAATTAGCTGGATGAACTGAATTGGTACCAATGTGAAAATATTTGGACTAAATTGGTCCAATTAAAAAGTTTAGGACTGAATTAGTACCGATACAAAAGGTTTATGACTATTTTGGTACTTTTCACTTTTACTTTAAGGCTGCACATGGTAAAAGTTATGTTTCTCGATTTCTCTATTTTTCTGTTCTCCGAACAAGTTTGGAACAAAAATTCATTTGGTAACGCAAATTGATTTTTCTATTTCTAAAACAGATTTCTATTTCAAAAATTATTTTGGAGGAGAAATCGGAAGCTAAAAATTTTACCTTCTCTGTTTCTGAAATGGAAATAGAAATTATTTCTTCTTTTCTCTATTCGGGCATCCTTTCATCATTCATGGGCTTTTCTTCAATCTGGGCATTCCTTCTCTTTCTCCTCTCAACGCTTCCAACCAAAAACCCTAGCGCCGTCAACTCCGAAGCTGTCCATCCTCTCCGTCGCCGTCCTCAAAGCTTCAACCAAAAACCCTAGCGCCGTCGACTCCGAATCCATCCTTGCCGTCGACGCCGTCGCGTCCTCCTCTTGCCGGTCAGATCGTCGCTCATCTCACCGTCACCGTCCACAGACCGTCCAATTTGCTCCGGTCGTCCCGTCAGACCCGCCTCCTCTGTCCGCGTCCCCTTTCCGCTCTCGATTCCTCAATCCGCTCGCGTCAACGTTCGTTCGTGGCCTTCTCTGGAACTTCCCCCGCGATTCCTCACGAGGTTCGATCAATCCTTCCCTTCTCACCTCTCTTTTCATGTTTCGGCGTTCGGCCGTCGACTGTTTCTCATCTTGGCCAATGCAGGATGGGGAAAAAATGCTTTCCCTGATTAAGTTTATGCTTACACTAGAACTTTGTTTGATGGCGTTTGATGCGTGATGTGGAACGGTCGTGTGTGAGTCGAGGGTTGACTGGATATGCAGATTGTGGATCTATTTCGGAGTCGAGAACTGTCGTGCTTGGTCTTGGAAATGGTGTTTTGGAAGCAATGGTTGGTGTTTAGCTTTGTGATTGCTTTAGCAATCTGTGAGAGAACCTATCTTCTTGCTTGCTTGTTGTGATTTAAGATGAATTGGCATCTGTTGTTAAGAGATATCTGTGTTGCAGAGTGTGGCTCAAGGGTTCGGGTTGTTTTTAGGCGTTATACCTTCATAACTCCGTCGGGTGACTTTGACGGGGTTACGAAACGAGAGCTGTTTACTGCTTTTCATCAGATATTTGTCATGCTTTGTCTACAAATCTTGTCATGCGATCTGCTCATCGAGATCTTATATTGCTTTCCATGCATAAGGATGTTTGTGCATTCTTTAATGTCACTGGAAAAACTCACTTAATGCTCTTATTTTTTGCACTTTTCCAACTAAAAGACTGAACTATACTCAACCTTTTCCTTGCGTTTCCTGATTCTTTTCTCAGTCTTACAGTGGTATTCAAGCTCTCCTCTAGTCTGTTATGTAAGACTAACATTCTGCTGGAAGTAACCCCTGTGCTTTAGATATGCTTTAGTAATGCCAGAACGATCAATCTGTCATTAAGGCAATTTCCTTACAAAAAGAGGTTGCGCTTATCTGCGAGTTCATTTGAGTTTAACCTTTCCTTTGCAGAAGCTGTCATGCCTTTCTACTGCTAGTTTAGATGTATGTGCAGTCTAAATAATTGGGACTGGCCAAGGAAGGGCACAGCATTTTTTGAAATTCCATGCCTGATTCTTTGGTTTCTTGGCCAAGATGCCTTCTATTTCATGGTCAAAATTTAGCTAAGATGGTGACTTGATTATCAGCAGTCAGGAGACTGAATGGAACCAAAAAGCCCGGTTTTGGTGTTGCCTTCGCATAATTGTTGGTGAAGCCATTCTATATCAAGAAGGCATATTGCTAGATGATGTCTTCAGTAGCTCTAGGTCCTTGGTGGAAACGATCACATGTTTTGACATGTATGGTAACTTGTGGCTTTCAGGCAGGAATTGGAGCATTATGTTTTCATACGCCGGTTTTTTCAAGGGGACAATCACCTTGTGGCACACTTCAACATACTGTATCGACAGCTTTAGATGGGGACTTTGGCAGTAGCTGAAAATCAAGCTGCGCGTGACTCTGAACTCCTGGGCTAGTCAATTGTATCAATGCATGTTTTTGACTTAGTCCACTTATTTATAGCAAACAATTGTATGCGGGATTCACCTCCAGCTTTCATAATTTACAATATTCAAAGCCCTGTTTGTTATCTTCTTCTTTTGCACTTCCATTTGATGCAACCATTTGCAGAGCGCCCCCTTCGAATTAAAAGGCTGGGAGAGTTCTTTGCTCGGATTGTGGAATGTTTGGGTAAGGTTGATGGTATGGTAAGGTGCTGATTCAAATGCCTTTACTTCTAAGATGTACAATATGGAAAAGACTATGGAGAATAGGGCATGTCCCCTGTCCAGCCAAAATAACATTGCTTATCATTTAAAGTCCCCACCAGAAACTCACAGAGGATGACAAACGGTTGAAAAGGACCGGCCTTGTCCTGCATTAGGGGTGTGCATGGTCGGGCGGGCGGTTCCCGGCCTACAACCGGAACCGCTGCTTGGGACCGGTTCCGAAAAATTGGAACCGGATCCACCCTTTTGTTGCATGGATCCACCCGGAACCGGACCGCCGGTCCAGTCCGGTTCCCAGGTAGATCCATGGAACCGATCTTGACGGAAAACAATTTTGGTTTTCAACATAAAACGGTCGGGTCTATGAGTTGGGAAGGAGGGGAGGAGGTCTATGGTCGGGTTTTCAACATAGAACGGTCGCGAAACAATTTCCGCGGCTGTGGCGAGTGGCGGCCTACGCGAGGGGGCAAATAGTAGCGGCGGAGGAGTAGTGGCGACGGCGTCGACGCTCGGGGAGGAATCGAAATGGTGATAAGATTAGGAGGAACCGAGGAAGAGACAAAGAGAGAGAGAACCGAAGATGAAGAGAGTGAGGAGATGAGATCTAATCTAGGGTTTCTTTTAGTAATTTTTTTTTTAATATTAAAAAGGTTCCGGTCCGATCCGGGTGGACGGATCCGCCCATGGAACCGGGAACCGGACCGGTACCCACCGGTTCCGAAAAATTGGAACCGGGAACCGGACCGGTTCCCTCAAGAACCGCTGGTTCCGGCGGTTCCGGTCCGGTTCCGAGCGGTCCGGGCGGTTCCGGGTATTTTGCACACCCTTATCCTGCATATAGTTAATCTCACATTCCACGAGATGAGAATGAACCTCGTGTCATCAAAGAATCAGTTTTCACGCCAGAGGGTCCTCCACTTCCCACCAGGTTCATATGAAATATGGTAAAGGTGCCTGGACTTTGTTCGTAGGTGATTCAACAAACTATCCCTTTTAGTTAGAACATCCAATTGTGATCTTACAACCTATACAACGGCTTTTGTTAGCAATCCCGAACGAACGTCCAATTGATGTCACGCCAATGCACATTCATCGTCGTAAGCATGTACCGATCTTACCAATCTTTTCAATCATAAAGGAAAATGAAGATAACCAGTCTCTTTTCCAACTAGTCATTGACCATTGCACTGTCAAAATACAAACATGGCCAGAAAATGTAAACGGGAATACCAAAAAGAAAAAAAATAAAATAAAAGAAAGAAAGAAAAAGGAATGGGGGGAAGGCGTAAAGCAAAACTTGGATCTTCAAGAGCCTAGACTAGTGAGAAATGGCAATCTGTCTCAGGCTCGCGGCGATACTTCTCAAGTTTGCCATTACAAACCTCGATGAAAAAGCATAGACCGGTAATAATCTTCGTCTTCCTGATCCAACACGCTTCCCTTACCATTCCCATAAAAGTTGAGAGAATAGCTCAGCGGATCATACAAGCACTGGAATGAGCTCTGCCTGTTCTTATTGTTGTGGCACAGCAACATTTTGTTCCACTTCTTCAGCTTCACCACAAGCCTCGTGAGGCAACAACAGCTCGACCACGTCAGTGCTACATCGCTGCTACTAGCAGCACAGGATGAGGGCAACAGCGATGAAGATGCAGCAGCAGTACTCCTTGAAACCGAAACACCGCCCGTGGTGGTTGTCGCGGCGGCCCTCTTATCTTTTATAGTTTGCATATTAGCATTTGAAAATACCAAATCTTTTATAGTTTGCATATTACCATTTTTTATACTAATTACTAGCTTTTATTTACATAAATTGCTAATGTTTTGAAGTTCCTAACTACTCTATCGAATTACCAATCTAAATTAAAGTGATTTACCAACTTTTATCAAATTAAATTACCGTCAAAAGCACCAAGAAGAGTGAGGTAAAAGATGGGGACAGCATGATTCATAGAAATAGAAATTTTATTATGTTATCAAACAGATTTCTGTTTCAAAAATAGAAATTTTGAGTCGTTATCAAATGAGTTTCTTTGCTCAGAAACTTGTCCGGAGATCAATTTCTATTTTAGAAATTTTATCATGTGCAACCTAAGTAACCTACCAACCACTTTGTCCGTGCTATATCCTTTACTGCAATATCATGGTAGGTGAGATGTATGTTCCTTAAACAAGAACGATGATTCTGTGGTAGCTTTAATGTTCTTTACTCGCTATTCTTTTATAGGACATTTAGGTCTGCTGTTTAGATTCAAAACCTATGTAATATGGGTTTCGGACTAGATGTTTTCGTGGACATGCATACCCTTACTAGCATTGTATCCACAGTTGATCATCCAAAGGACATGTGTCACGGCCCGAAAGAGGACCGATCCAAGAGGTTCCTCAAGGACGGCCGTGACTCATCTGTGGAGGACTTCCTGTGCTTGCTCGGGTTTCCAATGAGCCTTCTTCCATAAGTTTCCAAGGGCGGCGATACCGTCATTAGTCTTTCTTTATTTAATGTCGGTAGTTGGTAGCTCTCATTTATGTCGGTGGTTAATAGCCGCCATTAGTGTCGGTAGATGAGGCGGTGCGATCTTGTCCGCTAGATCAAATCTAAATCAATGGATGTAATCTGAGGGCCTCGAGTATAAGAAGGGGTGCCATCCCCCTCATTTGTATCCATCCAATCCTTTTAGTTTATAAAAGCTCATTTCTTTCTAGAGCTCATCTCTCTAGAAGCTTTCTCTCTCTACGATCCGGGTATACGAGTGAGTGAGCGTTCGATCGAGCAAGGCTTGGCTTGGGTGAATCAAAATAGCCTAAGTCGCCGCACGGTCACGATCCCAATCGATCGGCCCGTGACAAGTGGTATCAGAGCAAAAGAGAGATCCGTTTCCAGAGTTGAGGAGCGCCAACTGTTCGAGAGAATGTCGAGCCAAGATGCTGTTATGGATGGAGAGGCCGTGCAAGTCAAGGAACCTCGCGGCCGACCAAAGAAAAGAGACGCCTCGATGGATGCTGCAGCTGCGTTCAATGAGAAGATCAGGAAGGTCCGGAGTGCCGTGTTCGAACTCATGGAAGGTCTTGACAATGTGAGAGACCGAATCATGGAGGTTGAGACCTCACTCCGTGAAGATTTCACGACCGGCCTCAACGAAGCTACAGCCCCGTTGCACGACAAGGACCAAGCCCTTGAAGCATCGATCGATGGATTGAAGGAGCGCGTCCAAATGATCGAGGAGGAAAGCCCTTGTAGGGACGAGGTCAAAGCCATGAAGGTGGAGATCCAAGAGCTCAAGACTGACCTCGCCCTATGCAAGCTGAGCATCACCAACGATGCGGTGCCTACTCAAGCGGTGCCCAAAATTGAGGTGCCAAAAACCCAAGGATTTCAAAGGCGACCGATCCGCCAAGGAGGTGGACAACTTCATCTGGAGCATGGAGCAATACTTTGGCGCCGTCAACATCCACGACAAGTCGATCAAGGTACAAACTACTTCAATGTTCCTATCTGATACTGCAATGCTGTGGTGGCGCAATAGGTGCGATGAGACGAGACGCGACGCCAATCCCGTGAGCATATGGGATGACTTCGTGAGAGAGTTCCGCGACTACTTCTTCCCCGAGTTTGCTCAACAAGAAACCCGTAGCAAACTCCATCGCCTCGAGCAAAGAGGTACGATCCGAGAGTACGTGAAGGAATTCACGGAGCTCAAACTCCAAATTCGCAACCTAAGCAAAGAGGAGGCTCTCGGAGCGTTCATGGATGGATTGAAGCCATGGGCACTTCTCGAGCTCAAGCGACGGGACGTGATGAATCTCGCGAGAATACTAAGCGTGGCCGAGTCGCTCGTCGACCTCACCAAAACCGAACCAAGGAATAGAGCAAGGGATTGGAGGTCGGATCGATCCGAGGATGAAGCTAGAAGGAGTACTCCCCGAGGCCTGCATGATCAAAGCGGCCGAGTCAAAACATGGGGTGAAGGCACTTCTAAGCCGGCCTTCCAAAGGAGCCGACCAACGAACTGCCCGACGAGTAAGTTCAACCAACCCTCACCTTCTCCTTGCTTCATTTGCAAAGGTCCACACTGGACCCAAAAGTGCCCGAAGAAGGGTAGAATCAACGCCCTCCTTGCCATCGAAGAAGAGGAGGAGCCCAAAGAAGACAAGCGGGATATTCGACTTGGAGCTGTAAAGATGATCAACTCCGTCCAAGCTCGATCGCCGACCAAAGAAAAAGAAGCTGTGTTGGACTCGGAAATGTTCTTCGTGGAAGTCGACGTGTGCGGCCGAACGCTATACGCCTTGGTCGACACAGGTGCGTCGAACATGTTCATGTCGACTGAAGTGGCGAAGGCCTTGAAACTTCACGTGGAGCCAACCGGGAATTCCTTCAAACCTATCAACTCGGAGGGCATCCATGGTGTAGGATCGACTTCGGATGTGGATGTCAAGATCGGCGGATGGAAGAGCAAGATGGCATTCGAGGTAATCCCTCTTGATGATTATGATCTCATTCTTGGTATGCAATTCTTCAATAGCGTGAGAGCCATGATCGACATGAGGACCAAGTGCATTATGATTCTTGACCCAAAATGCCCGTCGATGATTCCTATGATCAAAGGAGTAGTCGACACCAAGACCATCGCGACGATCCGGTGTCTCGACAAGAGTTTGATGGTCGTGAAGCGCATGAACGAGCCATCTGTGGAGAAGCCGAAGGTAGAGTTGGATCCTACGCCAACTCGCGACATGCCGATCCAAGCGCTTTTCCCCGAGGTTGCGTACTCGCCGTGCGCCATGCCCAAACCGAAGATGGAGCTGTGTGCCATTTCCGAGCTGAAAATGGAAGGGTGTGGTCCATCGTACGTGAGCGTCCACACCAAGAAAAACCAAAAGAAGAGAGCCCGTGCTCATGCGAGAAAGGCTGCCCATCGAGCTGTGAGCGACGAGGGCGTCGCTCAATTGAGTGAAGGAGAATGTCACGCCCGAAAGAGGACCGATCCAAGAGGTTCCTCAAGGACGGCCGTGACTCATCTGTGGAGGACTTCCTGTGCTCGCTCGGATTTCCAACGAGCCTTCTTCTAGAAGTTTCCAAGGGCGGGCAATACCGTTATTAGTCTTTCTTTATTTAATGTCAGTAGTTGGTAGCTCTCATTTATGTCGGTGGTTAGTAGCCGTCATTAGTGTCGGTAGATGAGGCGGTGCGATCTCGTCTGCCAGATCAGATCTAAATCAACGGATGGAATCTGAGGGCCTCGAGTATAAGAAGGGTGCCCTCCCCCTCATTTGTATCCATCCAATCCTTTCAGTTTATAAAAGCTCATTTTTTTCCAGAGCTCCTCTCTCTAGAAGTTTTCTCTCTCTACGATCCAGGTATACGAGTGAGTGAGCATTCGATTGAGCAAGGCTTGGCTTGGGTTAATCAAAATAGCCTGAGTCGCCGCGCAATCACGATCTCAATCGATCGGCCCGTGACACATGCATATCATGTTTGTTGAATAAAATAGTTCCTGTTCTTATTAAACAAGAGGCTTAGAGGCTTAGAAACTTTTTTTTTTTTTTGATAGGATGGTCGACGGTCCACTTGTTTTTACGTCCCAGTGATGAAGTTGGCTAAGTACATTCTTTTCTCATGGCATCTTCTACTCTCACATTATGTAAATTCATGGCTATTAGCAGAGGAATATTCTGATGGCGGCGGAAAATTTTTGTCTCCGACTTTGTGTGACTTAAAGATCACCTGTGTTCTTTGTTCATATGACAAGGTGACGGTCTTTTTTCCGAAACTCAATTACTAGCGAATTAGTAGCTAAGAAAGATCATAATCTGCATTATTGGCGGAGTCGCTGTTTGCACATTCTTAGGAAGATTTATTGTGTTTCCTTCATGAGATGAGAAGGTTGTAACACTTGAGATTGTAGGCCAGGCAACTGTATGATAAAGAAATACCAGTATTTGAAGAATCTAAACTTTCATTAAATTTCGCATCTTCTTAGCTTTCTCTCGAGTTTTGAGAAATCTATTACATTAGATACTATATGTAATAAACCTAAATTTGAAACCTTCAGAAATGACGAGTCCTGGTTCTCACATGGGTATTTCATGTATGATCGTTTGGATTCAATTTAGTAAATGTGCTAAATTTATCAAGTAACTTCTTTGAGTTTTGAGTGTCTCAGTGCTGGCTCCGCTCCCTTCATTTTTCCCGCAATGGCCCTCAATATTATACAAAAGCATAAGTAAGAATGACACGCAAAATTGCGACTAATAGTAATTATGTAAATAGAATCATTTAATCGCGAATATTTTCATTTGCTTATTATTCCGATTGCAAAGCTTGAACAAACGAAACATAATTACTTCACAAAGATCTTCACTATTTAGATTACCTTTTTGACAGTTTTGCTCTATCAACATATAAACAAAAGAAACCACCGGCCATGGTAGCTCCGCTGGATAAGAGTTTCGTTGATCCTTATCCAAAGGTAAAGGGTTCAAAACCCAGTGGAGACACTTGGTGTCTTAAATGTGACGTCGGGGTGGTGGGTCCGCTAGCGTCACCTCAGGGTTTACCCATCGGCTGCCGGCTGTACAAGGTTCCCTGAGTATAAAAAAAAAAAAAAAAACATATAAACAAAAGACACCCACCCGTGGGCGCAATTGGTTGAGATCTCTCCTCCAGCGATTGAGGTCAAGGGTTCGAAACCCTGCGTTGTTAGCGATTAAAGCGGGGGCTCGGCGGTGGGTTGTTGGGCCAATTTCCCCCGAGGTATAGTCGCCATTGGGCCTCCACCGCAAAGCCGTGAGACCCCAAATCGACATAAGGCGACAAGGGCAGGCTCCGGCAGATCCTCAATCACCAAAAAGAAAAAAAAAACATATAAATAAAAGATGCGAATAGGATTTTGGACAAAAAAGTTTAAGGTTGAAATTCCTCCTTGAATCTGCTTTTCGATGCCCTAGAGATGAACATCATTAATTTCAAGAAAAATTTAACTTTTCCATGTTCTTAAAGTGGCGAGTGGGCCTGGGTAAAGGGAGAGGACACGCACGACACTTTTACTTTTCGGTCTCGTAGCTGTTTTCAACTTTCTTTTTTCTCGTGTGTCAATATGAATAACGTGTTTCACGTGGTTTGGAATTTGAGTATGTGTTTGTTTGAAAAGAAAAAAAATTCCGCAAATTAATTTTCGGATTTTCACTTATGAGATTTATTGAAAATAATTAGCCAACAAAAAAAAATCAGTTACAATCAAAGATAATACGCATACTTAAGATTAAGAAAATGAATTCCTTGAAAAGGGAAAAATTTCATAGATTGCATTTTTGTTTATCAAAAAGTTTCCTCTGGAACAAAAGTCCCACGAGAAATCCAAATATCAATGTTGGGAGAGAGAAAATTACGAGAAAAGCAAAGCCCTTTTACGAGGTGGAGGGGACGAAAATCATATGTTTTGATAATATAATTGAGTGCTGAGAATTAAAAATTCAGCGCTTGATGAGATTAAAGCTGTTCGATAATCTTCAATAATTCTACTCTCGAGAATAGATTTGGAACAGAATTAAGAAAAAATAGAAAAAAATTGTTTTTTGTTCTCGAGAATAATTTATATAATCAAGTTTAATTTTTTTTCTTTTATCTTCTATTTTCTTCTCTTTCCTTTTCTTAGGCCAGTGACCTCGTCAGAGCTTTGCCGACCCCCGGCAATGTCTAGCCATGGTGAGACCCGTTGACCCAAATCTCGTCATGGTTGGGCGAGGCTCGGCCTCACCAGTCAACCTGAGGATGGGTCTCACTAGGCCACCGTGAGGCTCGACCTTGCCTAGATCTAGCAAGGCCAAGCCTCACGGTGACTAGGCGAGCCTCTAGCGAGCTCGTTGGACCTCATCCACCTAGTTGCCAACCACCGTCGTAGCCGGCATTCAACCACAAAAGAGGAAGAAGAAGGAAAAGGAAATAGACAAGATAGAAAAATAAGAAAAATATAATAAAATTATTAAAAACTTAAAAGAAAAAAAAAAATAAAGAATCCTACTAAATGCATTTCTATCCCGAGAGTAGAAATTAAACTCAAAAATTATTCTCGGGAATAGAATAAAAAATTATTTTTGAGTAAAATTTATTCCCGAGAAACGAATGGTTACTAAATGCATGTTTGGTAACTATTTTGTTTTTAGGAACATTTTTTTATGAGAAATGATTTTTTCTAATTCTATTCTCGGGAACAATTTTTGAACAAAAGAACGCGTTTGGTAACTTTCCTAAATTTCTATTCCCGGGATACAAATACATTTGATAGGATTCTTAGTTTTTTTATTTCTTTTAATTTTTTAATTCTTTTATTATTTTTTCCTTTTTTCTTTTCCTTTTTCTTTTTCTCTTTAGCCGGTCATCGGCCACCGCCGTGGCCGACGACCGGTGGGGCAAGGTCCAGCGAGCTCGCCGGAGTCTTGCCAAGCCGAGCAAGGCCCAACAAGCTCGCCGGAGGCCGCCTCGCGCCAACGAGGAGGCGAGGCCGAGCTCGCCCAACCACGGCGAGGCTCGGGCCGACAAGCCTCACTGTGGCTCGGCGTCTCCTAGGGCGGTGGCGTTCCGGCGAGGTTGCCGGCCAAAAGGAAGAAAAAGAAGAAGAAGAAAAGAGAAGAAAAAAAAAAAGAGAGAAAATTTGATTCTAAAAATTGTTCCTGGAAACAATAAGCTACTTTTTTTAACTTCCTGTTTCTGTTTCAAATCTTCTTCTTCTTTTTTTATACCTAGGGAACCCCGTACAGCCGGCAGCCGGCGGGTAAACCTTGGAGCGACGCTAGCGGAGGACCCACCACCCCGACGTCGCGCTTAAGATCCCGTGCGACCAACGGATTCGAACTCCTCCGTCCTCGGTTGACATTATAGGAGTGCTTATCCAACTGAGCCACCGCAGACGGTGGTGTTTCTATTCCAAATCTATTCCCACAAACAAAAAAATAGATTTTTTGTTCCTGAAAACAAAAGTTTTACCAAACATGTTTCTATTCTTTTTTTGTTCCCTGGAACAAAAGAATATAAATTTTTATTCCAAAAAACATAAAAAAATTTTAACAAATACACCCTAAATGCGCTCTTACTCTGATAAGTCAAGGAAGAGTTACTTAACTTGTTTAATACAAAGAAATTTTGTGTCAATTAAATCTTATTAAATATATTGTTGTAACCAACTAACATCTTTTTTTTATGTCTAGTGAGATATTATATGACATTCAGCCATCTATTTCAAATTATCGACAGGCAAATTTTTTATTCTATTTCCAACCCATAAAATTATCAACATTGGAAATTGAGTACTTATATTTTTGTTTTTACCAACATGCCCTTTGTGCAAGCATAGTCTAGATTATTAAGCCGGTCACGTAATAAAATAGTGATGAAACCCGCTTCAAATCTCATTACAAAAACATAAATTATATAACATGGGGTTCTCAAATTTTAGTCGTCTTTATCCATCGCATCATTCATAAAGTGAGGTCGCCCAACATCTCCAGAGAAGATAAGCCAAGTCATTCTTGACAAATTGAAACCATTTGTGATCGGCATAATCAATCGGGGCTCCAAGAAATTTTTGACTCGGCCATTTGAGCTACAAGTTACATATTCAAGTCCCGTCAATTGTGTGTAAATCATTCTTCATCGGATCCCCGGCATTGATCAAGTCTGCATGGATCAAACGTCATCAATTTAACAAATATATCGAGGGAAAAGGAAGAGGAATTCCCCAATGATAAAACTACCCTTAATAAGTGTGTTAGGACACAGTTTTTAACAATTTTTTCAATTATAGATCAACCTCGAGGATGCATAGAGAGACAGCCTTTTCAGCGGAAGGACGTGATTCTTTGGGTCCTTCCTCACGTCTCCTTAATGTCAACACGGGAAATGGTGCAGTCCGTAGTTCGATGATGTCTCTAGCTTTGCACCTCAAATGGTCAAAATTCCACCCAATCGACGTGTGCGAAAAGGTCTACCCTTTGTCTAGCTTCATGTGGGGATGGTCTATTACCATCTTTGCCTAAGCATTGATGCCGCCATCGCCGCAGAATGTATCCCGCGCTTGTCCTGCCGTCTCTCGATTTGAAAGAACGATCATTGAATGAGTACTCGACAAGGGAGGGAGCGGCAAGAGCACGTGGGCTACGCCCGATTACGGCTCCTTGACATGATCAAGAAATTATTCGCGCATGAAAAGGACAGGGAATGGAACTTTGGGACCAACATGGATTGAGGACTATAAACCCTACCAATATGTGTTAGTGAAAAATCGGCAAAAAACGAACGCTTCAAGTCTTGCCACAACTTTGCAAGAAAGATGAAAGACACTTAAGTCATATAATTTACGAAATGTACACTTAAGTCTCTTAAAATCGGAGCAAAATAGATCACTTGAGTGCCAATCCGGTCAAAAATCCCATTGCAAAACGCCGACGTGTCAATTTTCCTAAGAAAAGCGAAAAAAGTTTTAGTGTTTTAGGCCGACGTGGTAAAAAAATTAATATAAAATTAATTTAATTTAATTTAAAACTAAATTTATTTAAAATATTTTAAAAAATTAAAAAATATTAAAAATATTAAAAAAACTAAAAAATTTTAAAATTTTAAAATTTTAAAAATTTTAAAAAAAAAAGGGAGGCGTCCCGACCTACCCTCCCCACCTTCCGGCGACGGCGGGAGGCGCGCGGCGGCGAGGGCTCGCCCTCGGCCCGGCCGGCCCTTCCTCCTCCTCCTCCTCCTCCGCTTTTTTTAAATAAATATAAATTATATTATTATTTTGTTTTAAATTTAATTTAATTATTTTTTATATTATATTAAAATTCAACTTATACCAAAACAACATCGTTTTGGCCGATTTAATGGCTCTATTCTGGCCAACACTCAAAACGACGTCGTTTTGGTGCTGACATGGTAAAAAATTTAATATAAAAATTAATTAAATTAAATTTAAAAATAAATTTATTTAAAAATTTTAAAAATAAAATTTTAAAAATTAAAAATTTTGCAAAATTAAAAAATTTACAAAAAATTTTTAAAAAAAATTAGAAAAGGGAGGCGTCTGAGGGCTGAAATTTTTTATAAATTTTTTAAATTTTTGTAAATTTTTTAAATATTTTGTAAATTTTTTCAATTTTTTGTAAATTTTTTAAATTTTTTGTAACTTTCTAAAATTTTTTGTAAATTTTTTAAATTTTTTGTAATTTTTTAAAATTTTTAAAAGTTTTTAAAGTTTTTAAATTTTTTTAAATGTTTTAAATAAATTTATTTTTAAATTTAATTTAAATAATTTTTATATTATATTAAAATTCAAATTATGCCAAAACGACGTCGTTTTGGCCAAATTCGAGCTGACTCAACTCTCCGGCGAGACACATCGGCGAGAAATATTAATATTTTAATGCCACGTATGATTTCCGACCAATTTCGCCGAAGATGGCACTCATGTGTCCCACTTTTCTTAAAATATGGCACTTAAGTGTACATTTCGTAAGTTATGGCACTTAAGTGTCCATTTCTGTCAAGTTATGGCATTCCAAGGGTCCGCACGCCGTGAAAAATCACTAAACCCACGTTACCTTTAATTGGTTTCATCACTATTAACTTGAGATCATTGTCTAAAAAGTCTTAAAGTGCTTGTGCGGTGGCCAATTCAATCTTAACTTTTCTGATTTTAGTCAATTTAGTTCAATACCTTTTGATGTCATTGGCTAGAAATCTTTAAAATTTACTATTTTTGCAATTTTCAACAAAATTTATGAATTTTTTCTTTTCTTTTTTTACCATTTCCCTCCACGGGTCATCAATCCTTGATCATGGTCAGTAGAAGAAAATAGGAAAAAAAAGAAAAAAAAAAGAGATAAAAATTTTCAAAATGTTTTAATAAATGCAAAAGTCTTCGACTATCAGGCTACTTAGAACGGTCGATATCCACATCTATAATTGTCGGTCGAAATTTGTTGGAATGACTAAATAGCTAAATAGTCAAAAGATTTAGAACTAAATTAGTCAAATTGAAAAGTTTGTAATTAAATTGGCTGACATATAATAAGTTTAAGATTTTTTAGACAATTATATCTTTCTAATACAAATTATGGCCCATGAGAGAATTGATTAGTGAACTTCAAACCTCACAAATTCGGATCCAATCCCTACTTGATTTGCTTGATTCTCTTTCTTTTTTCTTTTTTTTGTGTCTTTTTGATAAATAAAAGAAAATTTGTGGGCTACTGGAATTAAAAAGAATTCTTATTTTTCTCTCTCTTTTTTTTTCCTGATATTTAAGTCATAATCTTGTGAGGATTCTTAACTTTTCTCTTCTTTATAATAATGCTACCGTACCTACGAGATCCACTTTCCCAGATTTCATTACAATATTATAACAACAATAACAATAACAGTAATAATAATAATTATTCCTGATCTTAAATCTACTATATTATAGATACACATGCCTCCACTCAAAGATTTCCCTTGTTTTAAATTGAGATTCGATGTGTGTCTGTGTGTATGTATATAATATTTATTTGACAGCCCCAAAATTAAATAAATCTGCAATATGTGTGAGCAGATGTACATTAATGCCGTTGTGCCGAAGGACAAGCCACCCCACTACAAGAGGTGGTCCAATTAATTTGTCGTTATCTCTAATTTCATCGCATTAAATTCATAAGGTTTCAGCAGTGACGTTAAAGCAACATTAATTTAATTTTTTTTGTTGGGTCAGAAACGATGATTTAA
Organism: Eucalyptus curtisii; assembly: GCA_017140595.1. Lineage (NCBI taxonomy): Eukaryota > Viridiplantae > Streptophyta > Magnoliopsida > Myrtales > Myrtaceae > Eucalyptus > Eucalyptus curtisii. The sequence continues at coordinate 7,382,378 of CM029503.1, forward strand.
ATTTGACCGACAGCAATGCTCATCTATAGTTTGACTAAGAAGTGTTCAATCCGATGGCTTGGCTTGGATATAAGTTTTGCATTTTGGCTCCAATGTCAAGATTGACTGCTCGTCTTCTCACCATTATTGATTGATCGGCAGTCCGTCACGCGACTGAAGATCATGATTGATAATGGAACGATCTGGATTGTGTATAATTCGAGGCAACATAGCTGCCCTTTGTCTCTGAAGCTTGTCCAGATTCGAAGTTTCATCCCTGTTCTTTCAGCGGCTGGTCGCTTTCCGGTCCTCGATCTTGTCGCCTTCGCGCGAGCTTGGTTCTCGATGCCATGTGAATTTGAACCGGACGAGGGATATCTCAAATTCGAATATTGTTGAAAGATGCCGCATGATCATTATACAAAAGGAAGGGTTGGACGATTCTTGATTGGGCACGGCATGGAATTCCCTGAGTAACGTATCCCCAATTTGCAGTCGACTAATTTTGGCCACTGCTAATTTTTATTTTAAAACGGATAACAGTTTACCCAAAAAAGGAAAAAGAATAAAGTTTATAAAGTATTGATTTTAGGAAACCTCGTTAAATTTATTCCACAAATTACCTCCCAATGAATTTGCATATCATGCTTGGTGAATAACATGTTTCATGGTCTCTCATTTACACATTACTGGGAAGATTTATTGTATTTCCTGCATGAGACGGGAAGGTTGTGACAAGTTGAGATGCGTAAGATGAAAAATTGGTTCAGCAACCCCGAAAGTAGCGGTCGAAAATGCCAAATGCTAACACTCGGAAGGATTGGCATGGGAGGAAATTGCCAATCAATTTTAAATTTACCATACAAATGTCAATATAGTTCTAAATTTTTCAATTTTACTTATATAGTATAAACCCTTTTACACAAAATTTCAATGTAGTCATTAAGACTAATTGTCACAAAAAATTACTAACGTCAGTGAAATTAACAAGAAAGATACATTGTACTTTTGCGCAAAAGTTTATAACTAAATTAGCAAATTAAAAAAATGTAAAACTGAATTGGTATATGTATTATAAGTTTATGACTAACTGGATAAGTTTCCCCTTGCATTTAAACAAAGGGTGTGTTTGGTTGGACTTTTGGGGAACATTGGGAAAAATGCAAAAGGGTTTCAGTTAAAGGAGTTTTCCAAAATGCAAATTGTGTTTAGTAAATTATAATCTAAAAGTGCATTGTGAAGTACCTTTTGAGCAAAATAGTGTTTCAAGACATTTATATTTACAAAAGACTTTTATGATAAAAAAAAAAGAAAGGAAAAAAATAGTTGGTCGACAAGGGCCAGGCAGCCGTCGACGATCGAAATATGTCGCTGACGGTCGACGTCTCAAGTTGGAAGACCTCGGGCGGCTACCAGAGACCACCGATGAGAGCCGCCTAGTGTAAAGCGATCCCTGGTGAGGGCTACCTAATAGAGGTCCGGCAACCTCTTCGTGACCTCGGCGAGGGTCGCTTGGTTGCATGACCTTGGCGGCCCTTCATGGAGGTTGCACGACCTAGATCTGAGTTGCAACGGGTTGTGGCAACTCACCAAGGTCGCATGACTCGCAAACAACGATTGCAGGGGTAGCCGCAACCACACCGGCCTCTCTCCAGCCCGTTGTCGACCCATGACGACCATGCCGACCGACATTTGATGATTTGAAGTTGAAGAAGATGAACAATAAATCACAAGGGCAAAAGCAGAAAAACAAAAATTGAGTGAGGATAATCTTGGAACAAATTTTTTATACTAAACCCTAGAGAGAGCCTTCTGAAAATGCTGGAAAGGCTAACATTCCCTCAATGTGAGTTTCAAAAATTTTCCAAAACACCCAATATTTGCCCAAATAAGCTTTGGACACCCAAAGCTCCTTCCAAATGTTGGTCCCAAACGTAGCCAAAGTCCTTTGAAAATGCTAATTATGACTCAAAAGCCTTTGATATTTCATTTTCAAACATCTTGACATTTTGCCATGGCCGTTTTGGACACGTTTGATTCAACTTTTGAGAAATGGCTTTGCATTTCCTCAAATATCTTTGAATGAATAGGCATTTGGTAAAGGTATGAGTGTTTGGATACTCATTTTGCAGTATATTTTGTAAAGTAACTTTGAGATGAAAAAAGGAAAGAGAAAAAAAAAAAAAAGAAAAAAGGAGGAGGAGATGGTCCATTGGCGAAGCTTAGCCGGCAGAGCTCAATCGTGAGCACCTAAATCTGGCTACACGCGGCTGAGCTTCACCGATGCATTAGCAAGTCCAAGGAAGAAGACGATGAGCAGTAGTTTTTTAGGGTAAAAGAGGAAAACGCGATTATCAATGAGGGCACTATTAGAAAGGAAAAAAAAAATCATTAAACCCTCACTTAGCATTTCGAAAGTGCTAGAAGCCTAAAGTAAGTCTCTACCTACTTTGGGTTTTTAGTATTCCAAATGCTAGCATTTGGCTAGTGAGGCCTCAAAAAGCCGATCGAAACACCTAATATTTTATCCAAGGAGCTCAAAGCCCCTTAGGAATGTTAAACCAAATATTATGGGCTCAAAGTTCTCTGGTAAAAATTGTGCCGACACATCGTACCAACCTTTAAGATTGGTGAACTGATTGGGGGCTCTGGAGACTTCTATTTGAGGAAATTACTTCTTTTTTTTGTCAAGAAGATATTACCAATTTAGTCATACATTTTTTCAATTGAACGAATTTAGTCATAAATTTATTCACGTTTTGCTAATTAAATTTATTCATTGATATAGGTGATGACTGTCCCACGCAGCATGGATTGCATTAACATTTACATTTTTTAATAATTTTTTAATAACTTTTTTATTTTTATTTTATTTTCTTCACCTTTTTTTTGGGAGTGAAGGTCAACAAAGGTTGCTAGCCAATCCTCACCGACCCAAACCTAGCGAGGGTCGTAACGCCCTCACTAACCCATATCTTGTGAGGATGTCACAGCTATTAGATCTTGTGAGGATCACGGCCATCACTAGATTTGGTGAGGGGTCACATGCCCTTACTTTGGCCAATGAAAGCATCACAGCCCTACCTAGCCATTATGAGGGCATTAGGTGAGGGTGTCGTGACTCTTGCCCAATGTCCCCTTGTTAAAAAAAGAAAAAGAAAAAAAAAAAAAAAAAATATATTATTAAAAAAATTTTCCATTAGCATTGACCTCCACCGGCTATGCTATGTCACATAGGATGATTAATGTCCTTATCAGCAATTTTTGTCTAAAATTGACCGAATGAACTCAATTGGCAAAATGTAAAAATGTCTATAATTAAATTGATATGATTAATTAGCTTATGATTGAATTTGCAAGATTATAATGGATTTAAAATGTAAAAATGTCTATAATTAAATTGATATAATTAATTAGCTTATAATTGAATTTGCACGATTATAATGGATTTAGAGTTTTTTTCGGTAATTGTCTCCTCGTATTTAGCATTGTGAATCGTAAGGGACCGGTCCAAATCTCATTAACTAAGGGAACTAAAGGAGCATCCGGAATAGAAAAAAAGAAAGATGAATTCCCAACTGTAAAAACCACTCTTAATAATGGTGTTAGGACACAGTTTTAACAAATTTATTTAATAATAAATTCACCCAAAGGAGACAGAGAGACAGCCACTTGGGTGTAAAGGCGAGACCTTTTGGCACTTCTTTTGACAAGGACAGCAGTTGGTAGTCCATAGGTGGATGATGTCCACGTTTAGACATGGGACCTCAATTCTTCAGGGCGAATCCCGAATTGTGAAATTCTTGATATTTTGATATGTGGTAAACGTTTACTCTTTGTCTAAATTGAAGATCAAATGCCATAAATAAAATCAAATTATGCTCACTGTGACATAAATGTCCTATATATTTTCTAGCACAAAAATTTACCCACAAATATCTCTAATTATTTTGTATCATGAAAAAACTTAAACTTATTATCGAGATGATAATTTAGTCTTCAACTTTGCGTGATATTCCAACTCTATCTCACCTCGTGAACTTTTAGTCACGGCACGTGGGATTAATGGACGGTGGATGCACATTTGTGAAAGAGAAAATACTAACTCTGACACCAAATTAGAAAGTCAACTCAAAAAACTTAAAATTAATAAGTTAACGGAGACCACATAAATATGAGAGTATTTAAAAACCGTTATCAATTGATATGTGATAACACTTCGACACGGCTATTTAGGATTACATTAATGAAAATTGGAAAGTTCAAAATTAAATTGCCATTCATACAATAATTTTGATTGGTTGAATAATTATTCTGCATCAATTAAGTACCAACTACACTGTCGATTTTTTTTAATAAGAAATTTCCAAATCGACCGTACCTCTAATTGGCGCCATTTCTCGAGTACGTCATCCTCAATGGGTCGATGAAATGAAATTCTCTATTTTTCCCAACAAATAGAAAAAAAAAATTTGCCGGCTACAGGAGATGGAAGAAATATTTATTTATTCTCCCTCTCTTTTATATATGATCATGCTACTTTATCTGCGATATCCCCTCCCCCAGATCTCATTACAACACAATATCCAAAAATAATAATAATGATGATGATATATTCTGCTCTTATATCATGTATAATATTTTATTATGCACGTGCTTCCCCTCCCAGATCCACTATTCACTCGTTTTAAATTAAGTTTGGATGTCTTAGTTGGGTCACGTGATGTGGTTGGTCCACAGATGAAATATATATTTAACTATTTATTTGAAAATACATACATATTTAATTATATATTTGACAGCCCTGAAATTAGATAAATCTACATAAATGCTTCGTGTGCGGAAAGGACAAGCAACCCACCTCCGAGGGAGGGACCGATTAACGTGTCGTTATCTCTGCTTAAATGTTCTTTATTTTATAATAACTATTCAACAGTAACATTAAAGCAACATTACTTTTGTTTCTCCAACAACATTAATCTTGTGTATTGCTCGAGGCAAAATAGCTGTCCTTGTGTTCCAAAGTTTGTCTGAATTTTGTATTTTCTTCCTTTCTATTTTATAATGGTCACTTGAGTTACAATTCTCGATTTTATTGTCTTTGCATGAGCTTGGTTTTTTGATCTCATATAAACTCAAACTTCGAATTGGGCTCCTCATCCTCTTGAAACTAGCATTGTGTCTTGAGAAGTGCGAGCGATCCCGAATTCGATTTTTATCCATTTCGATGGCTTGGTATGTAGAACGAAAAAGTAGACTTTTCATATGCTAAAAGTAATCTAAGATATCGCATGATGATTGTAAAAAACAAAAAAGTATAGCTATTGTAGAGGATGGGGGTTCAAAATGTCATAATGCCATGATTATTTTGACTTTCTCGATGCATAATTGAAATCTAATATTTTTTATTCTTTGTATTTCTCTTAAATAATATGAGACATTTCAATTTACTTGACTAATGCAAGCATTGCGCCCAAATTACAAGCGGGAGCAACCTTCAAAATTACTACTACAAGGGAGAGATGCGGCGATTCATATTTAACAAATTTGCTATGTCTGAATTAAACGCCATCCGTCCATTCATATATTTTTTGATGGTCAATCGCTCGAATTCAATAATTAAAAAAAAAAAAAGCGGCACTTTTTTTTATTGCTTATTTGCACCCTTTTCTTGCAACTCCACTCTTTCGACAGATTATTGATCCAAAGAATTTTTTTTGACAGATCCGAAAAATCAATTGAAAAATCTACCGTCTTCTTCTTCTTCTTTTTTTCCTCTATTTCTCCATTTATTCTATTGCCACTCCCTGAAAAGATGCCACCCAGATTCGCCTTTATGAACATGATTAGCGTCACGTTAAGAGCTCTTAATTGGCTTTTCTCTGCATGTCCAGATAATTTTTCCCACCCTCCGACAAAACTAAAAAAATGGAAAATCGACATCATCCTCCACATAATAACGATAGTGACACTGGAAGAGAAATAAATAAATTAAAACAAAGGATTAATGCAAACAAAAATCCTTGTAACAAATTTACCGAAGATTAATTTTCTTACTATTACAAACCCTAAATTAATATATTTATGATAAATTTATTCCATTCGTTCCCGTGTCATGTTAAGAGCTCTTAATTGGCTTTTCTCTGCACATCCGGATAATATTTTCCCACCCTCCGACAAAACAAAAAAAAAAAAAGGAAAATTAACATCATCCTTCACATAATAACGATAGTGACACTGAAAAAGAAATAAATTAATTTTAACAAAGGATTAATGCAAACAATAATCCTCGTAACAAATTTACTGAAGATTAATTTTATTATTATCACAAACCCTAAATTAATATATCTATGATAAATTTATTACATTCGTTTCCGTAAATATTAAATTAATATCACGAAAAATTATAAATCGATACATTTATAACAAACGAAAAGTAAAACTTCAAATTGCCACATCAATCAACTATAACATATCACACTCAACTCAGCAATTTGATGGTAAAATTTAATAAAAATTAATGGAGAGTAAATTTATCATAATGTATTAATTTAATTTTTTTCGCGATATTAATCTTTAAAATAATCGAAAATCCACGTATCTCGCAATAATTACGATAGTGACACTTGGAGCCTAAATGAATAAATAATATTAAAAAAAAATTGGTTTTTGGGTGGGTCACATCACATGGGATGTGTTAAAGAAATCGCGAGCGACAGGGAATCTCTGGGGCCCCCACTGCCCTGATCTTTCTTCGATTTCTTCATTTATTTTGTTCTTTCCTCTGTCCCATTTCGCTTCTTTTAGTTTTAATTTCGATCCTCATTATTATTATTATTTATTCATTATTCCGCCAGATATTTTTAATTTTTTTCTTTTCTCTGAACTGTAAATAAGTCCATATTTAAGTCACTGTCATACAGGTGTTCGACGTGTACTTTAAAAAAATAAATACCGTATTGGATCTCCCTCTCTTTCTCTGTGGCAAAAAAATAAAAAAAAAAAAACCCATCCAGTTTTATTTAATATCGCCTCAGTTTGATATTTTTATTCTGCATGTGATCCTCGTTCATTGTATCGTGCGCCCGTGATTCATGCGATCGCACGGCGCGTGTTTGCGAGGTGCATATCGATTCTTCAATCTATATAAGATAGATAATTTTTAGGTATCGTTCAGATTTCATCTAATCCAAATTTATTTTATCATAAGTTTTAGAGACTAATCAAATTCCACTCGTACTCTCAATCGAATTATCATCTAACGACTGTCATATATTATAATTGATTATTTAGATAAGTGAGTATTATAAATTATCGACAAAGTTAAAAAAAAGTCTCGATTATGAATGTGGCCGAGTTTCATTTTCGTTTATCTCGATGTGTGGAAATTGTCGATAAAATTCACACTCGACTGCAGTAATTCAAAACAAGGAAAAAAATAAAATTGCAGTAATTCGAATTTTGTCCTTGGACGATGAGAAAATGATTTAATTAATTAATTAATTAATGGCGGTAAGGAAAAAATATATCCTTTCGCTCTATAAAACGCTTTTGTCACGCCCTGAAGCGCAGTCGCCATTTCCACCCACCCGCCCCCACTCTTATCTTTTTCTCTCTCCTCTCCAATCAATCGTCGTCGCCGGCCGTCCTCTCGCCGGGCGTCGCTCTCCGGCTCAGGTAAGTCCAAAACCTTCGCTTCGCTTCGCTTAGGGTTTTACCGGCTCACCCCCTTCCCGCCCTCCGGCCGCCGTCGCCGGCGCCGCATTTCCCCTCCCCGGCCATCCTGCTTCGTTCCTCGCCGGCTCCGTTTCTCGAGCGGCCCTCGTTCGTGCCGTTTGGCCGGGTTTCCTCTGCTTCTCGTCTGTGTGTGTATGCAAGTGCTCGTCTTGCCGTGTTCGTGCCGCATTTTCGCTCGCGACCGGCCCTCGTGCCGTTTCGCCGGGTTCCCTCTGCCTTTCCGGCGTGTTCGTGCGCGTGCGCAAGTTTTCGTTTTGCTTTGTTTGTGGTGTCGTTCGGAGCCCGATGCTGCGCGCATGTCGTTTCGGGTCCGACGTCGGCGGTTCGTCGTGCGGCGTTCGCGCTGCAGTGTGTGGAGTGTACTGGGTTCGCCCCGGGTCTTGTGTTGCTTTTTGATGAGATGCTCCTTTGTTGTCTGCTGCGATAGATCTGGTTGAGTGATTTTTTTGGGCTAGCGCGCGTGTGGGTCTGTCTGGTTTGACTTCTTCTTTCGTTTCCTCTGCGCGGGAGTCAAAGATTTGACTGAAAATGCTCCTCCGGGAGAAGCGACATTCTGTGCCGTGTTCAGTGAAATCGATTTTAGTTGGTAAAATGGAAGATTTCACTCTGAAGTGGACATTTTGAGGGCTAGAGTTATAAAATGGACAAGCTTTTTGCCTTTGCTGTGTACGTTATGGTAGTTGTTCTGTGAGTTTCAACCTTCAGAGCCTGTGCCGTTGTACATTGCTGATCTAGATTTGAGTTTGTCGTTATTGTGTTGATGGGTCATGGATCCTGTTTTGTTTTTACTGTAAGTAAATATATAAAGAAGGGATTGCGTGTGAATTCACATTTGGAATGAAGACACGGCATTTGGTTGAGTTGACTGTTTTCTGAAGTTTCTGGACTTGAAAGCATGCTGGTAATGTTGTGCTTGTCACGGATGTGAATGAAACTCGTTCATGTTTGAATGTGGTCGTGACCAAAAAGATTTCAGGCTGTGACTAAGTTGAGTTTAAATGTTAGTGGAGTTGGATTGACTCAAGTTACCTAAGGCCGTTGATCAACTTCGTCTGGCATATTTGAAGTAGCACTAATTTGTTTTCAAAACTCGGAACTTGGCTATCTCATTGAGGAAATCCTCTCCAAGTTTGCATTCATTCTTGTTCTTGACAGATAGATGAAAATTACTGGTGCTTGTTGCATGCTATTACTCTCTCTATGATTTGTGCATGTGCGTTATTTGTTAAATTCAAAGTTTGTTTGCTACACGTCCTTCTGCTTTGAGTCGTAAACATTTCCAAGTAGAAATAGAGCTGGTCATATTTTGGTCCTTGATTATCATGAATGTTACTTGAGGTTTTTCCATTTATTTCAGCTTGAAACTTTAATAATCTTCTTCTAGTTTAGTAACAATGTCCTTATTGCAGGGTTAAGGTGCATTGACAAGCACAATGTCTGATCTTAATTCTCCCCTGCGTCCAAAGAGGAAGAAGATCTGGGTGGATTATTTTGTTCAGTTCCGATGGATTATCGTCATCTTTGTCGTGCTCCCAATCTCTTTCACCTTGTACTTCCTCACATATCTCGGGGATGTCAAATCAGAGAGGAAGTCATTCAAGCAGCGTCAGAAGGAACATGATGAAAATGTTGAGAAAGTTGTTAAGCGTCTGAAAGAAAGGGATGCCAAAAAGGATGGTCTAGTTTGCACCGCTCGTAAACCTTGGATTGCTGTTGGAATGCGAAATGTTGACTACAAAAGGGCCCGGCACTGTGAGGTTGATTTATCAGCTTTTCGGAATGTACTGGAAATTGACAGAGAGCGGATGGTTGCCAGAGTTGAGCCACTAGTCAATATGGGGCAGATCAGTAGGGTTACGGTGCCAATGAATCTTTCCCTAGCAGTTGTTGCCGAGCTTGATGATCTTACTGTTGGCGGCCTCATCAATGGCTATGGAATTGAGGGAAGCTCCCACATATATGGGCTGTTTTCTGATACTGTTGTAGCGTATGAGATAGTTCTAGCAGATGGACGAGTGGTTAGAGCGACCAAGGATAATGAGTTCTCTGATCTTTTCTATGCCATCCCCTGGTCTCAGGGTACACTGGGTCTTCTTGTCTCCGCGGAGATCAAGCTCATCCCTGTCAAGGAATATATGAAGCTGACGTACAAGCCTGTCGTGGGTAATCTAAAAGACATTGCACAGGGATACATGGATTCCTTCGCACCACGAGATGGAGATCAGGACAATTCTGAAAAGGTTCCTGACTTTGTGGAGACAATGATATATTCACCAACAGAAGCTGTGTGTATGACTGGAAAGTATGCTTCTAAAGAAGAGGCCAAGAAGAAGGGGAATGTGATTAACAGTGTAGGATGGTGGTATAAACCCTGGTTTTATCAGTATGCACAGAGGGCACTAAAGAGAGGGGAGTTCGTGGAGTACATTCCTACCAGAGAATATTACCATAGGCACACCAGGTGCTTATACTGGGAGGGGAAGTTGATCCTTCCATTTGCAGATCAGTGGTGGTTTAGGTTCCTCCTTGGTTGGATGATGCCTCCAAAGGTTTCTCTGCTCAAGGCTACTCAAGGTGAAGCTATTCGAAACTATTATCATGAGATGCACGTTATTCAGGACATGCTAGTTCCACTGTACAAGGTCGGCGATGCTCTTGAGTGGGTACACAAGGAGATGGAGGTAAATTTTCTGATGCTCCTGCCTGATGTTCTTTGAAACATCTGTTTTATTATTTTGATGAAATATAAACGAAAAATAACATAGTGCATGGACAGTTGCCAAGTTCCTGTGTGCTACTTTGTGCTTTATCTTATTGATTGGAGTTCAAGGTATCTTTAGATCTAGACCTTTCCCTTTCTGAAGTCTGGGATGTGACTTCGTGGCAGAAGCAGCTCGAAAAAACCAGGAACTCTCGTTTTTAGGGCGATTCTTCTTGTATATTAGTCAGTTACTTGGAGTAGGAGTTGTATACATTGCATGTCATTACAGTTTCCCGTTCTTTATAAGGAACTTTAATGAGGATTGTGTGATTTCCAGCAATTAAGACACTGCAAAATGTGGCTGTTGCCTCTTTCATGTTTACGTTGTCATATGCATTTGTTGTTTTCTTTCAATATCAGGTATACCCCCTTTGGCTTTGCCCACACAGGCTCTATAAGCTCCCCATGAAGACCATGGTCTACCCTGAACCTGGATTCGACCTACACCGCAGGCAGGGAGACACACAATACTCTCAAATGTACACAGATGTCGGGGTCTATTATTCACCTGGGCCCGTCTTAAGGGGCGAGCAATTTGATGGCGCCGAGGCCGTTCGCAAGATGGAGAACTGGTTGATTGAGAACCATGGCTTCCAGCCCCAGTACGCAGTCTCCGAGCTGACTGAAAAGAAGTTCTGGAGGATGTTCGATGCTGGCCTCTACGAGCACTGCAGGAGGAAGTACAAAGCCGTGGGGACCTTCATGAGTGTGTACTACAAGTCCAAGAAGGGAAGGAAGACTGAGAAGGAGGTGCAGGAAGAGGAGCAAGCGCACCTCGAAAAAGCTTATGCCGAGGTCGATCAGCCTGCAGATTAACGAGGATGGAGTGTTTTTAGATTTGCAGGGATTTCTTACTTCTGTGTCAGTCATCTTTCGATTTCCTTCCACCCCTGTTCACGAGAATGGTTGGCGTTTTCTTCTTTTGTAACTTTATTTGCTGAGGATTTGTTTAGTTTGAATTCTCTTTTGGATGATCTAATGAGTTGACCCTTGCTAGATGGCTATCTATAACCTTCTGTTTGCTCTTTTTCTGGATGTGATTTGCTTTAAGAACCTTAACACTATCTCCACTGGTAAGCCCATCGACAGGTTACGTTCCAAGCTACTGTTGCACTAGTCGATCTGCTTGTTGACCCGATCGTGCAATCTTCGGTTATCTGTTACGTTCATTTGAGATGACGAGATTCATAGCAAATGGTGCTGTCTTGTGGAATTGGTAGCAAAAACTGAGAATTGCTATAGAAATGATTTTACCTGTCTGAATCTGACAATTTCATGGGCGAGATCCTCTCGGAAAAGCAAACGGACTAAAGAACAACTTCCATGGCAGCATGTGCATATAATTCGCCCATTGTTGCGACATTATGTGCGAACACTGCACGCGAGCAACTGCCACTGAGGTGCAAGCACTGCTCCCGTGCTTGCGTGACGAGAGCGGCTTTAGCTTCTTGCTGGAAATTTAGCTCGGCAGAGAATTTAGTGAGGGCAAGATCAGAACCCTGAATCGCTGCATGACAATGTGGTGCGGTTGAATGGTGCTTCTTCGCTCTGACATGATCAGATCAGACGCATTGAGATAAAAAGGAGGAAGATGCCCAGAAAGACAGCTTTAGTTTCACGTTTTGCACATGAGGTGGTCCCAACTTGGAGACAGACTTGTTCTATGTCCCCGGCAAAGCCGGACCACCTGAGCTCCTCGTCTTCGGATCAAAATTAGCGATGTTTTGGATTCCTCTACTTTCGATTTTGTTCATAATAAAACATTTATTAGAATTTTATTATTATTTATCCTATTGCTTGCCATTTTTTATGGGGAGTCGCGCCATTTTTCTTTTTATTTTAGTCACTTCTTAAGCAGAAGTGGTGTTTGGTGACACCCCATTATGAATTTTCTTTTTAATCATCGCCATTACAAAGTCGTAAATATGTGTTTTTTTACTAAGTTGGTAGTCATACCGTTCAATGCTGATTAAATAAGATCTATAATCTTTGTCAGAGTTAATGGAAATCAAGACGCGCTTTTCCCAACGAAAGAGTAAAAGCAACGCATGAACATATTTCTTAATGACATTCTAAAAATGTTATATGGATCTTTTCTTAGTCGAGATTTGAGACAAATATCGGTATTGTTGATTAGACTTACGTAGATTTTATTTATGTAAAAACGAAAGGCATTTCTAATTATGCGAGATACGTATTCTTGTGGGGTTAGTTTGACTTTTGTCCTTCAAAAATATGAGATGAAAGAATAAACCTGTGGTTATAATGGGTGTCACACTTAGAATTCAATGTTGTGATTAGAACTAGATTCTGAAAGGCAACTGTATTACTATTGCTTATCGTGCTTATTGACTGGATAAATTTATAACTTGCGAGATACATAAGGAAAAGGTTTCTCAATTGGAATTAGATGCTATGATTAGAACTAGATTTCGGAATGCGACCGTATTGTTGTTGTTTATCGTGCCTGTTGACGGGAAAGATTTATGCCTTGCGAAATACATATGAAAAAGGTTTCTCCATTGGAGTTAGATGCTGTGATTAGAACTAGATTTCGAAAGGCAATTATGTTACTTTTGCTTATTGTGCTTATTGATGGGACGGATCTATATCTTGTGAGATACATAAGGAAAATGTTTCTTAATTGGGGAAAATGACTTCCCCTTCATTAGATAGGATATAATTTTCTTGTTGCAAATATTTTCTTTCTCTGTCATATTTTTTGTGTATCATACATCATAAAATGTTGAATTGTTTTTTTGAAAATTATTTTTTACGAAACAAACATACCCTTAATACAATCCTCTTATCATCCTTCATTGAATAAGGCCCGATTTTCTATTAATTCGCATTGATATATACATATGGATGATTTCAACAAATGAACACAAGATACTACATCTACCTTTCCAATCTATAGGAAGCTTACAGGGGAGCAAGTGCCCTATTGATCCACGTTAAATCCGACAATGGCTCAATTAAGTTAGAAAATTAATTTTTTTTCAAAACGATGGATTGCACTAACTTAAATTCCTAATAAGACTAATTCTTTCTTACCCATCCAAATGTTGTTCTAAATATAATACACATTTCAAAGACTTGAAATATATATGTATTTAACCATTACCAAACAACAACCTAGGCCAAATATTTCAAGAAAATGCTCGTCGCTCAGCTCATGGAAAATAGTCAGCGTAGGAAACATTTTCAGTCAAATGAAAAAACTCCCCTTTTTAGAGGAGATTGACATAATGAAAATACGCAGAAAATCTACAATTATCATTTATCAGGCAGTTCTTTAAATTCGTACAAATGCTTGCTATGTAGACTCGGAATTTGAGTTAAAATCTACGTAAACAAACTTGATTAAAAATGAAATTATGCTCATCTCTTTTTTTTCTTTTGTTCCGTTTTTCCGTCAATAAATCTGATTGAGCAAACCGCCATCAAGCAAGGAAACCTCTTCGAACCCGAACCGCCGACACGCCAGCCGGGGCGGGTCGTTCAAGCGGGTCGGGCGAGTCGGCGAGGAGCACGCGGGGCATATATAAAAGAAAAAAGGGAAGGGCGGCTCCCTCCCATTTCCTTCCTTTTCAAGTCAGTCGCCCACCGAATCGCGTGAGACCGCCGTCGTCCTCCGAAGCGCAAACCGCAAGCGCGTGTGCCCGTCGCATTCCGCGTCCCTTCTCCCGCTCCGGAAAACGGTGAGCCGCCTCCATCCTCCCGTCCGATCGGCGCCGTCCTAAGTCTCGTCGACTGGTTTTCTCGCCGTAATTTGGTTCTTTTTTCTTCCGGCGTTGACGTGGTTTTTCAATCTGCGAACTTTGAGACGTCTGAGGGCTCGTTCTTCATCGGGACGAGTAATTCGGCGGTCGCGAGTTTTGGGTCGCCCTTGGTTTTTGGTCTTGTTGCGGAAAACTTCGGCGCTCGCGACGGCTGGATTACTTTCCGGCGTGAATTCGGTTTCAATCTGCGAACTTTGAGACATTCGAGGGCTCGTTCTTCTTCAGGGCGTGTAAATTCGGTGGTCGCGAGTTTTGGGTCGCCCTCGGTTTTTGATCTTTTTTTTTTTTTTTTTGGGTTTAGCTAATCGTAGGAAGTTTTGGCGTCGTCGTGGTTCGTTAACCCTTTTGGTTTCTTCGTAGGATCCAATGGCGACGCCGTGTGCCGTGCTGGCTTTGACCGATGACGCGGTCATGCAAGTGAAGGCGGTTTTCGATTTGATCAGGGAGGTCGGGAGTGACAAATTGGAGCAGTGCGATCCTCAAATCATCACACACGCATCTAATTTGGGTACGGTTTAATGTTCGTTGTGCTTTTCAGAATTGCATGTACCCATTTAGCCTGATAATTTGAGGGTGATTTCTCTGTCGATGGATTTTCCAATTTCAAGTATTGTTTACATCATTGGTCCAATCCTTTGTAGGAATTGCCTGTAATAACGAACTTGCAAAATGGATCATTTGTTAGATAGGTCACTCTATTTTTGCTTTCTTGCTTACTTTCCTTGTGTTCTGTTGATTTTTATTTTTTTTTTGGCCATGAATGAAATCACGGTCATTGACATTGTGAGCAATTGCTCTTTTGATGGGAGGCTTCAACTGGTGGCAAGCCAAAACTTCTATCGCATAAACTTAATGATTCGAGACCTCTCGATGCAAGCTTTTCTTGAAAAAGCATATAGCCTTCTTAGATCTCATGTCAGTCTCTAGGTTTTGTGTCACAATTGTCAGTTTAATTCTTCTCTCTGGGTATCTCATTTATTGTTACCACGTCTCCCATATCACAGATAAATCAAAATGAAAATTAGAGCTTCATTTTAATAACTTCCATTTGTCCTTGTTATATATTAATTGGCTCTATGAAGGGACGAAGTTGTTTGGAAAGTTGACAAAATATCTTGATCTTTGATCTATTGTTCATTATGCGAACGTACACATGCAAGCACACATGTGCATATTTCCCAGCAAGGGTGCGGGCCCCCTTTTTTTCGCAGTGTATGAATCATGTCATGATTTTAACTGACAACCTGATTTTTAAATGGAAGAAGAGCTATTGGTGATGTGCATGAAATTGCTTGAAGGTTAACTTAGTTGTGGTTCATATTGTCTCTTCGTGTTTTTGTCTTTTTATTTTGACAAATATGGCTTTAATCTGGAGATTCAAATTGTGCTTCCTCTGATTATTTTCTGGCTGGTGACAGGTAAACTGCCAGTAGAGTCTTCTTCTGTGGACTTCACCATCGCTATCTGCAAGTCACCTGAATTTCCTGGTAATGGCTTGTTTGAAGAAATCTCAAGAGTGTTGAAGCCTGGTGGGACCATTGTGATTCGTAAGGCTTTATCGTCTGTAGCGGAGGATACATCTAAGGTAGATGATGCGTGTGGTGAAGCATCATCACCATCTGCTATTCTTTTTACTCGTTTATTCGATTTGAGTGAATAATATGCCATTCTGAACATCGTATGAAACTTCGATCTTAGGCGTCCTCTGCTCTTGAACGTGAGTTGCTGGTGGCTGGATTTTTAGAGGCACAGAATCTTCAAATTAAATCGGTGGCAAGTTCTGAGGGTGTACGGCATTATATGGTGAGTGCCAGTTTTTAGCCTCTTTGTCCATCTTGATTTCCCTTTGTTATTCTGCTTCTTCAATAAAATGCTGTAAAGAGTGACGGGCCATGTTTTTACCCAAGTGTTTATTTCTCTTTCTTATTGCAAGTATTCGATTATCTAAATTAAAGGCCTTTGTGCAGTAATTTTGATATTTTCCAGAAAGGTTTCTTGTATCTGGGTTAATTTTTTTGGTGGTTATTGTGTTATAGTATTAATTGATATAATTTGCTGTCAACTCCTCATTTTATGCTATTGAATTTTGCATTGCAAGCATCTTATGGTCTGTTTTTTGAATCTTTTCAGGTCAAAGCAACAAAGCCATCTTGGAAACTTGGCTCCTCCTTTGCAATTAACAAGGGCAAAAAAAGCTTGCCAAAAGTTCAAATAATAGGCAATGATGATGATTTGATAGATGAGGACAGCCTTTTAACTGAAGAGGACTTGAAGAAACCGCAACTTCCACCTGGTATAATAGCAGAGTAATTATGAACCGGTTTTTTGAGCGTTTGTGTTTGGAATTCTTCATAATACAGAAACAACTTTTGTAGTTGGGGACTGTGAAGTTGGAAGCACTAGGAAAGCTTGCAAGAATTGCACATGTGGGAGAGCTGAAGCAGAGGAGAAGGTGGAAAAACTGGGGCTCTCTGTGGACCAGATAAACAATCCTCAATCGGAGTGTGGCAGTGTACGCTCTCTTCTTTGCTCTTTTATTGTTTGGTTGTTAAATATGGGTGTAATTAGCAGTAAGATTGTGGATGCTGAAGGATTTATGCAAAAATATAGAATTCGATGCCGTTTTTTCTTCATTTGCTAGATAGTTGGTACAAGTAACAGTAACATTGTGGGTGTTCAAAGTTTTACACCACCATATAGGATTTGACAGGGTGATCTATGTTTTTGACTTACATTATGATTCTTGCCTTAGCAATGTTGTAGCAGTTGCACTATGCCTTGTTCTCTTGGAGCATTGATGTCCTTGATTAAATTTTTAGAATTGCAGAAATCTCAGTTCATTCCTACTGTGGTGGGCTGCTTTTGTATATAGAAAATTCCTGAGGTTTTGGATAGGATGTTGGGAATCTTTTAAGTCATGGATTTTCATCCTTTGGCTTATAATTTGCTGATTTATATTGCCATGCAGTGTGGTCTGGGAGATGCCTTTCGCTGCAGTACATGTCCTTACAAGGGTCTTCCACCATTCAAACTTGGTGAAAAGGTAATCCCTCTCTCTCTCTCTCTCTCTCTGGTGCAAACACAAGCACAGAGGCACAAACGCACATAAACTGCATGCTTATGTGCTTATTCATGTCCACGTTCATCCAGACTGGATTGGACAACTAGCTCATCTGAAAGCCCACTCCTAATGGATGTTCATTACGTATTGCAGGTCTCATTATCAGCAAACTTTCTGGCCGCAGATATGTGAATCACTTTGCATTGACTTACGTAGACCTCGGATTACTGACAAGCTCGATGGTGGTGAATCACTTGTGCTTTTCTTCTGTCATTGTAGCCTATGGGAAAAGTTCTGGCATCTTTGTCAAATTAGGAAGGGAGTGTGCATTCTTGACAGGATGAGCCAAATTTTGGTCTCGTCACTCAAAGGGACATATACCATCTGATTGTATTGCTTTCATATGTCGTCGTGATGACGTCCTTGATTTTTTTTTTTTTAAATATTTGAAAGAAGGCTGATGGAAGAGTATGTCGACTTCAATGATATCAATTTGTCAGTGATGTAGAAGGAGTGGGTGGGGCTTATTTTGTTGTTTATAGGACGCTTCTTCTAATTCTTCCCACTTCTTGAGCCCATTTTGACGGAAAATTGACACCCACTTGGCTAGCAAGAAAATGCCAACTCTAACTTCTGATCAAGAAAATAGCAAATGAAATTACTCAGTAGTGAAGCCTTGACAATTTGGCGTGCGATCTGTGTTTCACTCCAGAACAGAATCTTCCTTCCCTTCACCTTTTGCTCATACGAGCCTATTGGCATTGCTTCCTTTGAAACGAGAACAGGAATGAAAAGCTTGATTTATTGGAGAAGGAACCTTTTGTTGCGACCTATTTACACAAATATGTTATGTAACGATCGTGTTATCACATAATGGGTCCTCAATCCCTCTCTAGGCAAGGATTAGGACAAGGGGAAACGAAAGGTGTCGGCTAAAGTAATGTACAATATCCTTCTCATGGCAAGAAACAGAGATTGAATTGACATCCATCGGTCAACGGTTCGTGTTCTTCAGCTCCAGGAGCCTGCCCCACCTCTTATCAACTGAGGCAGCTTTTGGACCACCGATATCTGCACATAGGAAAAAAGTGCTTCTGAGTCAGCTCAAGGCAATGCATTCAAACTCCGACTTGACTAACCAGTCGAACCAGGCTGATCTTGAACTGGTTTAATTGTCCGGTTCAATTTGTTCTGATAAAATATTTGGAATTGGAACTAGGGTTGACCCGGTTTCATCCAGCGAACCGGATCTTGGCCTTTCCAACGATTTCTCCGACTTTGAAGCTGACTCAAAGTAAACTGAGGTGCAGTCCAGAACACTTACACTGGAGCGTAGGCTCGGATTTTTCGCATAATTCTGAGCATGTATCCTGCAAATGGAATCACGAAGTAGAATTACCAAATGGACTCAGAAAAACATTTTCCACTTCTGCATTTACACGCAGTGATATTCTTTAAAAACAGCATCGCCTTGGCTCCTGTTCTTTAATCTACGATCAGATATATCAGAACGTAAAATCTGGACTACTATTCTCATGTTGGATCCGTACTTTGACTGAGGTAGTAAGACGAAGAGTGTCTTGAATAAGTTGATCAAGATGAGCTTCATAGCCAGGTTTGACATAGATGACCTGTTGAAACACGCATGTTAGAGAGTGAGAGTGAGAGAGAGGAGGGTTCAAGAGACTTACTGATGGATCGTCTCCTCCGATCTCGGGAAGTTCGGTCGCGTGACTGACTCTATTAGATGTTAGAACCCAAACATTGAAACTCGTATTTATCTGCTGAACCAGGAAAAGGAATGATCATAAACACAATTCCACCAATTCTGTAAGGTAATGTGTTGGTAAGTCAAGTTTGATTCGAACTAGGCGAGAGAGAGTCGGTCCATTGAGTTCTAACATGGTTCCTTTATCTACTTGCTGATAACTGAAGACTTCACCTCTCTGCAGTACGGGGAAGAGCAATTACTGCATTTTCTGGTGAAAGATGTAGTGATCCTCCCAAAGACTGATAAGCCGAAGCTGGCATGCTGTCCAAAAGACAATGAAAAGTAAGATAAAAATGACGGATTCGCTGTCAGCAAAGAGGAAAGAGCTTTGATAGAGTGCAAGATTCAGAGCATTAACTTAAAGTTGGTGCACAAGAGAGACTGACTGGGATTCTTTGGAGATGTATAAGTGAGTAGCCTCAGCATTTTCAGTCATCACCATTAAAATGGTGCATCGGCGCTTATAGTAATTTTCTAGTCATCCATCTCTTAAATTACATCACTCATAGGCGAACACAAACATCACCCCTACCTTGAATTTGATCTTGATAACATGAGAAAGAAATTTCACATGTATCAGATTGTTAGCCTATTGACTAATTGTGCTAACTAGCTTATGGTGGAGGATTGAGAGCGTTTCAGCATACTTGGACTCGGTAATTACCTACCAACCAGGTCGCGAAAACCTGATACTTTCACTCGTGATACATCCTCATCCCAGTAGGGAAGCGTGGTCTTTCAGAAGGTTCTTTTCACACACAGCAGACAATAACCAAACTAAGAGATATAAGTCGATTCAACAGATCATGATGAGATTGAATTGCAATCTTTTTTGACATGAGTGTATCGTGTGGGCTTTAATGTGGGAACGGAGATGAAAACTGTGAACGGGTTGTCAGAAATATATGTTTAAACTTAAGGTTTGCCATCAACCAATTCGATTGTGACTGTTGTATAACATAATTATCAACCACCGCAAGCGATTTCCAACAGAAGAGGGAAAAAGTGCCACCTTCTCTACGCTGAGGTTGACGAGAACGTTGGCGTCTTTCTGCTCATCTTCGATCAAATCCAATAACCGCAAGTCTCGGAGAGAGAGGATATAGTCGCAGGTCCATTTCCCATGCCACCTGCTCTCCGATGTTCCAATCGTGATCAGACGGCGTGGCGCTTTTTGACTTCTTCTTGAAATCTGCACCAGGCAATCATAGGGGAGTATGAACATATGATGTAATCTCGTGTTGAGATTATTATTGGGATCTTAAAACAAGTAGTACTAAGAGAGTGTCTGATCATTCTATCTCTAATTATCACACTGTACGTTTGGATAACAACAGATTTGCATATTTTGCAAAACCGCAATCAGGATAAATTATGACCACATTGTTTGGCAACAGGTCGAATTGCGTTAATGTTGTGCCTCCAATGTGATAAAACCTTTTGCTCGTTTCTGTAGGACATGCGCCCTTCAGATCATCAAGAATCTAACTGGACAATGTTCTTCATATTAATTGTAAGAAGATGCTGTTCTTCTAACCAATAGGGACTTGAAAAGCAAGATCAGTTTAGAAACAAGATGATCAGTTAAAAAGGCAACTATCGAAGTTTCAACCGCTCTCCAAGTTGATCTCGGACAAGATCGAAACATCGATTCTGTTGTGAGTAACTATGAATAGGAAGAGACTCACACTCAGCTTGTTTAGCGCCTTACATGGCTAGAATACAGGCCCGAGAAACTCGAGTTCAATTATATTAACAAAACAGAAACAACCCATTTCATTTTACCATACTAGCTCATACACCTTAAGCTTACTAATCATAACATAAAGAAAAATGCCCGCGATCCAGAATTCTGGAAACAAAGAAACGAGTACATTGAATCTGAAGACCTCCCAGCAAAGTTGTCGACACGAAAAGATGCATTTTCTCGAGATAAGCTAGCTCTTTCGAAGTTTCGCGAGTATAGCGGGGAAGAAAAGAACCCTTCTTAAACTGGCACTAATTGACAAACACAGAGGGCTGATCGAATTTCTTGATCACCACTACCAACACAACAACCGTTTCTTCTCTATGCTGCCACCAGTTTCAACGTAGCTATTCACAACTTCATGCTTAAGAACGCGAGCAACGGACTTACAGAGGCGTCGACGTTCCACCGCTTGCGCACCGGAGGACGCCATTTCCCTGCAAGTGTCGGATAGAGATTCAGAGAAGGAAGCTGAATGTCCCCCAACTTCTTTTTCCATGATCCTTTTTTATGATGCGAGTTTCTATGACTTTTAGAGAAGATGGCATATTGAGCAAAGCGTGAATCTGAAAGTGGGATTTGAGCAGAAAGAAGAAAAACTGGTGATGATTTACCTGCCGCATCATGGAAGCGACGGAACAGTGCAGAAGAAGAAGAAGGAGAAGGATATGTGGCTGTCGCCATGTGACAGAGCGCGAGAGCAAGATATGGAGGGAACTTATTATCTTCTCGTTTCGCTATTATAATAATAAATCTATCTGCACCATTTTTCTTTCTACAAACCGCCTTTTATTGAGAAAAGGACGGGTGTCGAAATCGCCTTTATCGAAATATTTATAAAGGCAATCGCGTCAATTTTATAAGTTCAAAAAAAGTTTCGCACTTTCTTCTATAAATAAGGATTTTTGATAAAACCTCCGTTTTATTTCGTGAAAAAATAAATATTTTGAAAAATATTCTTTTAAAAAAATAGACCATCGAAAATAATTTATGTTTAAATATATTTTTCAAATCATTTATTTTTCGTGACACAAATTGATCTAAATTTTATACCCATTCTACTCTTGAGTATCTAAACCATTTTTTTTGTTAGAGTAGATATTTCAACTTTTCAAAAGAGTTAATACAAGCCTGACGTTTAAACTATTGGCGTGAAGTATCGCCGTGAAAAACCGATATCCTTAAATATCCATTAACTGTCCATAACGGAATTTAGGCAATCTATTTTTGAAGAAAATGTTATTGAAGTTGTAGATTATTTTGCAAATTTAGTCTCTCCTTAGTTCATGCCGCCTTAGCGACGATTCACCTATCTTTATTTAAGGAAATTACGTACTTCTTTTATGATAAATCGATAATGTGGTCTCTACACTATTGATTTTATCTTTTTTATTATTTTGAACAAACAACATTTTAATCTCACAATCATTTCACAAAATAAATAAATAAATAAACGAAAATTAAGACACACTCTCTCTCTCTCTATCTCTCTCTCTACCGCCCTTGGCATTACAGCGGCACATATAATAAGGGGGGGAAGTCGAGGGAGTTAGGGCTTTTCGTCGGATTGGGAAATTGGAGGATCTCCAGCTCGGATTATCGCTGAAATCTCCCGTATCCCATCTCGTCGGCGGTAATCTCTCTCCGTCTTCTCCTCCGCTCGCTCGAGCTCGCCGGCCGATCCTCCTTTCGCGCCTCCGCCGCCGGCGACTGAATCGGCTGTACCTCCGCCGCCGCCGCCGCCGCCGCCGCCGCAGGTGCGTTGCCTTCATTTCTTCTCGCCGTTTCGCCTCTTTTTTGGTTTTTTTTTTTGTCTACCGATTCATCTTCCGCGAGGCGTTGTGGACGAGGGGGACGGGCTCGGCTCTGTTGAAATGGAGTGTTCGGCTTGGTTTTGAGTGGCGGCGAGAGATGTGTCTCCGTGTTTCGGATAAAGTCAGAGACTTTAGGTTTTGGTTTCTTATTTTTTTTTTTTCCTTTTTTGGGGTCCGGCGAATTCGAGTGTTGCGGACGACGAGGCGATTGCGAGCTGTCGATCTGGTTGTGGCGATGGGTACGCCCCATTAGTTCCGCTTGAAGGAGTGAGGATGGCTTAGTGGTTTGGGGCGGGACCGCGTGAGGATTTGGTGCTGGGTGGGGCGGGGAAGTTTGAAAGTCGTTCCGTTCTGTGTATGATGTGTGTATTGCTAGATGAATTTTGTTGAGACTATGTTCTTCAGAGTTTTTAAAATTCCCAAATGTGTGTTTGAATGAAAAAAGTTCGAAGGGACTGCGGTTTGTGTTGAGCATGCTGATTAGCCCTCCTGTGCTTGATCGACATGTTGTTTGGATCGAGAGAATAGGAGTGTGGTGCCATTATAGTTGGTTTCGTATTTGATATGAGTACCATGCATGGGAAATTGCCGGTCATACTGTCAGCCATACTGTTTCGTCATATCGTCGGTCAACACTGAGAATGTTCTCTCCGTCTCGATACTTTGGAAGAGATGCTTGCCAGGTGAAATATGCCGCATTGCTTGGAGTCGTGGCTTTCTAGATCCGTTTCTCTGAACAGATGTGTCCGCACCTCTTGTACCTTGGGACTAGCGAATT
The DNA here is from genome assembly GCA_017140595.1 of Eucalyptus curtisii. Taxonomy (NCBI): domain Eukaryota; kingdom Viridiplantae; phylum Streptophyta; class Magnoliopsida; order Myrtales; family Myrtaceae; genus Eucalyptus; species Eucalyptus curtisii. The sequence continues at coordinate 7,405,811 of CM029503.1, forward strand.
ACTTATTTGCTAATTATAAGAAAAAATATGCTTAAATTAAAGTCTGCAGTTCTTTGCTAGCCATTTCACATTACAGATTCCTCTTAAGAGGTTCTGTTGGTTAGATTTTTATCATGAAAAATCAGTTTATATTTTGCGAACTTTGATGATGATGATATGCTGATTTGCCATCCTATCTATATTTGATTACACTTTTCCTCTTCTTCAACATTTTTGTTTCTGATTTAGTGGCAATTCTTGCCTGTCTCAATCATGAGTTATCCTCCAATTTCTTGTAACACAATTGCCAGTTCAGTCTGTTGTGGTTTATTGTTGAAGCTGGAAGTAATTCATCCTTCTTATCTTGCTAATCCGTGTTTGGATTATTTTCCAGGTTGATTGAGATGCTTTTGGGCAAAAGGTGTGGAACTTGTTGACGCATTTCCCTCTTGTTATCTACTACTTTGAGTAAACTATTATTCAAGGCGAAGATGTTGGGTGCAACACCTATTTTGCCCCTTCCTGCCCCACCTTCTGATGGAAATCTTGGTCCTCTTCCTCCATCTCAATTGACGGAGGAGCCGGAGGAGGATAGAATGGAAACTGAGGGAAATAGTAATGCTGCGCCTGCTTCAGTTGCAACCCACACAAGGACAATCGGAATTATACATCCTCCTCCTGACATCAGAAACATTGTCGATAAAACAGCTCAGTTTGTCGCAAAGAATGGACCTGAATTTGAGAGAAGGATTATTGCAAACAATGCTGGCAATGCAAAGTTCAATTTTTTGAACTCTTCTGACCCTTACCATGCATATTACCAGCATAGATTATCTGAATTTCGGGCACAGAGTCAGGCTTCAGCACAGCAGACACCTCAGCCTGCAGATTCTGCTGTACCTGAGTCAGTTCCAGCTGCCCCTGCTGCGCAGGCTACTCCAGAGTCGATTCAATCAGACATCTTAGCCCAGTTGAAACCTGTTCGTAAAGTTCTTGAGCCTCCAGAGACAGAACAATACACCGTCCGGCTTCCTGAGGGCATTACTGGGGAAGAACTCGACATTATAAAGCTCACGGCACAGTTTGTGGCTAGAAATGGGAAGTCATTCCTAACTGGGTTGACTAGCAGGGAAATAAACAATCCTCAGTTTCATTTTCTCAAGCCAACTCATAGTATGTTTATGTTCTTCACTGCACTGGCTGATGCCTATTCAAAGGTGTTGATGCCTCCAAAGGGGTTGACAGATAAGCTTCAGAAGAGTGTTGTGGATATGACGACTGTGCTGGAAAGGTGCTTGCATCGGCTGGAATGGGAACGGTCGCAAGAACAGGCAAGGCAAAGAGCAGAAGATGAGATTGAGCAAGAGAGGATGCAAATGGCTATGATAGATTGGCATGATTTTGTTGTGGTCGAGTCGATAGATTTTGCAGATGATGAGGATGAAGACCTTCCACCTCCAATGACTATTGAAGAAGTTATACGGAGAAGTAAGATGTCGAATCTGGAAGAGGAAGAGATGGTTGAGCCTGGAAGGGAGGTGGAAATGGAAATGGATGAGGAGGAGGTACAACTTGTTGAAGAGGGTATGAGGGCAGCTAGTCTTGAAGGAAATGATGATGAGAGGAAGATTGTGACCCGGGACAACGAGGAGGAACCACCTATGAGAATAGTGAAGAACTGGAAGAGACCAGAAGAGAGAATACCTGCTGAGAGAGACCCAACCAAATTTGTTGTTTCCCCTATTACTGGTGAACTGATCCCGATTAATGAAATGTCCGAACACATGAGAATTTCTCTTATTGATCCAAAGTACAAGGAACAGAAGGAGAGAATGTTCGCCAAGATTAGGGAGACAACTCTTGCTCAGGATGATGAAATATCTAGGAACATAGTAGGACTTGCAAGGACTCGTCCAGATATTTTTGGTACGACTGAGGAAGAAGTTTCTAATGCAGTGAAGGCTGAGATTGAAAAGAAGAAAGATGAGCAGCCAAAGCAGGTCATATGGGATGGTCATACGGGCAGCATTGGACGCACTGCAAATCAAGCTCTGTCTCAGAATGCTAACATGGACGAACAGAACGATGCTGGAAATGATGCAAGGACTCTTCCTGGTCCTGCTGCTCCTCCACCAAGGCCTATGCTTCCATCTGTTCGCCCCCTCCCTCCTCCTCCAGGACTTGCCTTGAATATGCCCCGTGCTCCTCCAAACCAAGTCCAATATACTCAACAAACTAGCGGTGCATTTCCGATGCCTCCTCCCAGGCCTCCGGGTATGCCAATGGTATCTCCAATTCGTCCACCACCACCTCCAATGCCCATGACTTCTGGACAGCAGCACATGATGGTTAATGGGCCATCTATGCCACCTCATCTATCTATGAATCCATCTGGAATTCCTGCACCACCTCCCCCTGGATCTCAGTTTACACCCATGCCCGTTCCCCGACCTTTTGTCCCCATGCCTGTTCCTCCAACTGGTTTGCCCATGATGCCCCCACCGCCTCCTCCTTCGTCACAGGGAATGGCTCCACCCCCACCCCCTGAGGAGGCACCTCCACCTCTTCCAGAAGAGCCCGAGCCAAAGAGGCAGAAGCTTGATGACACTGCCCTTATTCCGGAAGATCAGTTCCTGGCCCAAAATCCAGTATGTGACCTCTGTTGTTTTTCCATTTCTCTGTTGCTACCTATCATTTTCTTATTCTCTATATTTGTATTTGAATTTTGGTGTTCATGGACTGATTGAAATTCTTTGATTGGAATTGTTGCAGGGCCCTGCTCGTATTAATGTATCTGTACCCAATCTCGAAGAAGGAAATCTTAAAGGCCAGGTTTTGGAAATTGCAGTGCAGTCTTTGTCTGAAACTGTGGGCAGTCTGAAGGAAAAGATCGCTGGGGAGATACAATTACCAGCAAACAAACAGAAACTGAGTGGAAAACCTGGTTTCCTCAAGGATAATATTTCTCTTGCGCATTACAACATCAAAGATGGGGAAACTCTCGCACTTTCTCTGAGGGAACGTGGTGGCAGAAAGCGATGAAAAGATCCCTGGTGCCATGAGGATGTTAAAAGGTTCTTTCTGGAACTTCTTATAGCCATGAATATAACCCATGTGTTTTTGTGGGACTCCACTCTTAGTATCAGAAAATAATGTTCTGGTTGAAGTTGAATTGGCAGTGGACTAGCAGTGTTGAATTGTTTTTTTCCCGAATCTTTAGACTGATACTGCGGTATTTACTACAGATATGGCACCTTGGAATTTCTGTTCAAGGGCATTGGGAAGTATACTTATCTAGGCTGTAGGAGTTATCTGATGGCACTACTAATCTGCTCATTTTGGACTTGCAGCTCCCGGGAAGTCTGTGGCCATTTTGAGATGCTGATTTTGATTTTCATTAGATGGATCCTGCAGTGAGATCCTCCCGTACCTTATGGATCTTTTTGTTTGGGCTAGTCAAGATCTTTGTACGAAATGTGTTATATTTTTAACAAGTCAGTTATTGCTTTTACGGGGAAGCCGTGATGATAGTCTTTCTCTAGATTCAGCTTCTCTTTCTATAGGGTCCATTCTTGTGACATGGATGGATTTACACTGTCTAATTTGGTACCTGCAGAACATCTGGAGATGAACCGTCCTTGTATTCTGGAGATGCTGTGTCTCAATTCGTCACCTCTGGCGCAATTTATTTTGGTCTAGCAATAGCAAGCAGTTGTAGGATGGCTGTCCTCTCATGATGTCTTTTCTTTCTAGCACGACTCTCTCTCTCTCTCTCTCTCTCTCTCAAGATATTTGATTGTTTGCGGAGTGTTTTGTGAAAATTACTAATTCTCTTGTATAACATGGCAGGTAGGACTTTGGTCATTGAGCTAATAATATGGTCAAGTAGTTGTTTGACCGTGCCAGTTAGCTTGCACTTTTGATTGCAAATGACCTGCTCTTTAAAGTTGCCACTAGTTCCTGCATTGGTTGAGCTGGCGTTTGCGTACTCTGATTTTTTTTTTTTTTTTTGGTCCTGGCGAAAAAGGCAGTGAGAGACTCGTATGGGGGCAAATTAGAGGAATTACTGGCCGGAAAGAGAGCCACCCTTACATTTCCTGATCTAACTTGGTATCCTGTGTGAGGGCAGCTATGGGATTGATCGGGTTCTGGGTTTGTGGAGAAATGTCTCTTGAAGGTCAGGATGAAAATGAACGTTGATGTCCAACATTGGCATGTCGTAGCCCTAACTTAATCTTGTGTTTACTTACTTCGCACTCTTACTTGGATTTGGGCATGAGTTTTTTCAGATTGAGTTACTTATGAAAGCGTTTTAGGAATGTGGATCGGGTTAGATATGAGTTACTAGATTTACATTGCATTGAAGTGGATTAAATGGGTTAAATCGGTTTATTTAAGTTGGTTCATTTTCAACAGGAGCCAATGTACCTATTTGATGAGTCTAGACATGGTGATTTCTATTTGTAACTCGATTAAGAAAATATTTGGGTAACAAAATGTTTGGAACGCCTAAGAATTTAACTAGTGATGGCTCGGAGGCGTTTGATGCTCAAAATTCAACCGATCTTTAGTGAAAAGGATGTCATGCACTTCGCAATGTTCCATCAATTTGGTATGAGTTTTTCAATATTGGGTTAAATACGGGTATGAGTTTTTCAATATTGGGTTAAATACGGAAATGATTTAAGAACATGAGGTTGGTAGATATGGATTGTTAAATTTATATTGCATGAAAACACGGATTAAAATGGCTTCAATGTGTTTATTTAAGTTGGACAATTTTCTTCGAGATCCAAATCCATTCAATCCACCTGTTTGATGGAACTAGACATGAGTCATCTATTGTATTTGTAGCCTGAGTAACAAAATATTTAAAACGCCTTAGAATTTACCTAGAGATGACTTACCGCATTTGATGCTCAAAATTCAATTCATTCTCTTAGGTGAAAAGGACGTCATTCGACACTGAACAACCGGGATGCGTAGTCGCATTTCTTACCTGCTGAAGACCGTCTTTTTAAGCGATCTTGGTATCTTGAATGTCGGCTCCACTCATTCTTCTATTGGAAATTTATGCGGCCCCAATAGTTGTGGGAAATTGCTCGATTAAAACTCCAGTAATTCACGACGAGTCCTATGTAGATCGACAGAGAGCTCACGAATGACTAGTTAGTTAGAGAGAGAGAGAGAGAGAACTCAAAACTAGCAGAATGCTATATCTACATGTAAACCGACAATTTCAATAAAACTCAACATCTGAAAGGTATGCCCGAATGTGATCTCAACGTCTCTCTGGGGACGTATAATCAAATACAACTAGGACAAGACGCATCCATCTTTCAGACGCTCTTTCAAAATTTCTGTAATGAGCTTTCCAAAGATATCCTGACAGAAACTGGATGGTACAACAAAGCGAAAGATCATGGTCTCGGCCAAGTAAATTCCTTCATTGCGTCCTCTTCGATGTTCCAAGCTCCTCTATCAATCTCATCGAATAGCTGGTCCCAACCCCAGCTTGCATACCCCAAGAAAAACCAATAATCAGCAACGGATCCATTACCTGCCCTGAGTTCATCGATCTCTCTAATTGTCTCCAGCTGGTCAATGAAGCGTATCCCAGGTAGGATTTCCAGGTACTGGTTCTTATCGACTCGAGTTAAACAGGCTAAAGGCAGTCTACGATTCACAAGGGGCCCACCCAGTGAAAGAGGTGCCTCCTTAAGAAATTCAGACCCTTCTTCCAGTTCATGCAGAAGATCCCAACTAATAGGCTTGTTGATGATCAGACCTTGAAACCCAGAGACTTTATCCGCTTTCACAATAAGAATCTGGGAGTTATCAAATGGGTGCACGCCAAGAAGTTTCTCAGTAGCGACAAGGATGGAGCCCGCCACCACATGGGAAGTTGCTCCATCTAGGCCATTCGATTTAGGCATTTTGGTCCAACTGTACTTGACTGTTCTGTCTGCTGCCGTGTTTTGAAGCAAAAAGTCTTGTAACTGGTCCTTTGGTGATGTGCTGAAAGAATTTTGACCCATGCCATATTTTGCAGGAGTCCAAAGGATTCCTATGAAATAGGGAAACAAGGTTTCTAGTCAGTATAAACGTTTCAACCAATCTACATACAGCCAACATGGTTATGAAAATTGCAGATTAAGTGAGGTAGAATAACAGTAAACAGAGTTGAACCTTAAATTTTCTTAACAAACGAAAATGGGAACATATAGCCCAGAAAGTTGTGCAACCCTTGCTGATATCATGAAGAAAAGAGGATAGAACTTGATAATGAATATTCTGCAATTATAGGAAACTTCGTTCTAAGAATAATGGAAATGGTCAATTTCTGACAGAAAGTAAAATGGTCCACACGAGGCCATATACAGAAACTGCACATGCTCACAAGGAGCATCTATTTAATTCTCAGAATAGGGTACCATCCTAACAATTCATCCATCTTCCTCATTGAATAAACACTGTGATGTCCTACAGAAGGTAGAGCTCCCCGCAGGAAAAGAAAGCATTACCCTTCTCGTTGATGAGGTTATGAGAATAACTTCCATGGTCAGCTAAGAATTTGACAATAGATGCAACCGCCATATCCCCATCATAAGACACAGGAGTTCTATTTTCTGCTGGAAACAACATCAAAGCTGGGTAACGTTCTCTCTGCATATCCCAAATTACAAAAGTGAGTCTTGTTGTCATGGAACATTTGCAGACCATATTGATAGCTTCTTAGCAATAAAGAGCTATATAAATCAACATATTGAACCTAAAAAGACTGCCTACAACTAGGTGAGAGGAATCATCCACGCAAGGAAACAAATTTTCAAAAGAATCCCAAAGTCACATCTTGCTATTTTGCTCCTTAGACTGGGTACCTCTTTCCAAAGGAAACAGATCATAGAGTAATATACTTCGATTCAGAATGCACATTGTTCTAGGTTTTTTGGGACCGCTAATCTATTGCTTTTGCAAATCGATTAAGTTAAGCTTATGCTTTTCTAGATGCAGACATCATATCTAATTTGATAAAAACTAGTTATTTCCAAATTATTCACAAAGCTTTCTGAAAGATCACAATGCAATGCCTATGCTTTGGCTAACTTAAAATGACGGGCCTCTCATTGCACCAAACCCCTCCCAAAGGTATTAATACACCCCCTTTTGTTTTCTGAATCCACATTTGGTCTGGATGTATGATCAAATGGGATATTGCCAAATAATAGCCAATACATCTTTCATCACAGAAGAATGGTACAAAAGTTTTACACAATAAGATCGTTGATATGATGTGCAAAAATACAGAAGATGGCTGTTGAGATTCTTGAGGGATCATTTATGGATTGTTGAGTATCAAATATGGCTCCATCAACTTTGGATAAGCTGAACACAGAGTGGTGTTGTAGTTTAAAGATCAATAAGAAAAGGATGGCCTACCTTCACTCAGAATTGTTTAGTTAAAATGAGATCGTTGATATGATGTGCAAAAATACAAAAAATGGCTGTTGAGATTCTTGAGGGATCATTTATGGATTGTTGAGTATCAAATATGGCTCCATCAACTTTGGATAAGCTGAACAAAGAGTGGTGTTGAAGTTTAAAGACCAATAAGAAAAGGATGGCCTAACTTCACTCAGAATTGTTTAGTTCAAATTGGTAATTGGCTCCGCCACAGACCTTCCTTTCAGTAAGTAGTCCAGAGATTTTTTAAGGATAGTATCCTCGCAAGAAAATGCTACCAGGTCTTTCTTTTCTTTATCGAATAAAGGAGTCTTCTAGAATGTTTCACTACGCAGATTGGCTCATGATTTGGAGATTGAGGGCCTGAATGGTAGATGAAAACATTTTCAGTATTCATTTTCATTGTGAACATCAGTATCATAAAATACTAACAAGTTCTAGAGTCTTCTAGAGCTTTCAACCTTCCTTGGAGTAGTCGGTGTCTTATGGTACTTATGTTTTCAATCTTCATTTTCACTCTAAGGTACTTATGCTTTCTCACATAAAAAAATATGCACTGATTTGGTGCTCAATGGATTTCATAAAATACACCATTAGACCTTATCATGGGGCTGATGGCCATAGGTGGTCAAGGAAATAGGCCCATTTAGGCAGGCCTGGCTAATATTTTTGCACACGTCAATTTTAGGGCTGCGCCTGCACAGGAGATTTCAAGCTCAGATTGGGCCTTCCCTGCCCCGCCAATTAGTGTTTTAATTTACTTAAAAATACTTGCCCACTATGTCTTAAATTTTCTATAGCTAAAAAGTAAAATATTTTTTTACAACCAAATTCAAAATCTAGCATTAGGACTCTAGCACCTTACTTTGTCTCGCCTGTCCCATTACTAAACTCATATGCTCTTTCCAGAGCTTCTCTCTCTCTCTCTCGGGCGCGCGCGCCCCCTTTCCAATGTCATCTCATGCATACACCACCCTCCTCTCTACACTTTAAAAATATTGTTCAAGTTTTCTTTCCCACTGGTCATTTGCTGGGCAGACCTGGCCCCAAAAACATGCCCGAAATATTGAACCTCAGTGGGCCAATAGCTATTACCCTCTAGGTTGGGCCAAGTCTGAGCTCGTTGAACGATCTGGTCTATATGCCATTTCTATCCATAATTTGAGGGACAACACTGAAATATTATCTCAAGTCAGCATGACACGAATGAGTGTGCTCAAAAGATCTGGCAAAATCGATGAGTCTTGAGTCAAGCAAAGGTAATCATCATAATTTTGCCAAACTTCAATGATGGCTCTTACAGTTCATACAGTTTCTTAGATGTCCATAGGCAGTTTATGCAACCCCAATTACATGCGAACAATTGACAAAATTACAGTATAAAGTAAAATCTAGAGATGAAGAATTGAGCAAATAATTTCATCAACCAAGACAAAATCAAGATCATTCATCTAAAAGTAGAGGTAATGAGAAAAAAGCAATGAATGAACTTCAAAAAAGATATACCTGGTTTATTGCTTTGAAAATCAGACTGCAGTCAGTCATTGTGCAATCCATCAAGAAAACGAGAGGAAGCTTTTGAGCCATATCCTCCATGTTGTCTTCCATATATGAAGAACTTCCTAAATCAGGTAAAAGTTACACATTTTTGTCACTCAAAATATAAACCAGGGGGAAATTTATTTCTGAAAAAAAAAATAATTAATAGTCTTGTCCTATCTTGTCACTGGAAGAGTTTTACATAGTCCCTCCACAAGGCCCCGATAAGCAACACCTTAGCTTAACCTATAATGACATCCTAATAATGGTTAACAACCATCTCATTGGAAAAAAAAAAAAAAATTAATTTGCAGGTTAATATACCTAAATGTTATCTTGCCAAATAATGCAACAGATTTTCAACAACTATACAAAAAGTTCATATATTTAAAGGCAGAACCGACAAATATCAATATTTTAACCACAATAGACATGTATGAATGTATGCATGCATGCATTTCTATGTGTGCATATGCATGAGCACAAAGCCAGTAAGCTTCATAAGAAGTTAGTAATATCTGTCCGATAAAAGTGCCCTTATGAGTTGAATACCATATTATTTCTGTCCGATAAATGTACAAGGCTTAATTCTAAGCCTCTATATACTTCTTTTGATCTCAATAACAACACTCTTTTACTAACAGCAATTTCCTTAGGTGCTATTAAACCCGACGAGTGGTTACAGTAACGGTAAAAGTGCAACGTACGTGCTACTGTTGTTGAAATAAAATTGCACCATAACGGCTATTAAGTTGTTTGGTTTAGGTAATAAAATAGATATATTAAGCTAACAAAAGGTAATGACAAAGAAATGGGAATAAATGTCCACAAAGCCCTATCGCTTTCTCTAATAATCTGCGAATTGTAATATGTCAATCTTGAATATAGACAAGTCAAAAACTCAAATCCATGTTGATCTCTGATAGGTATTTCCCAATTCCAAGTTTCATAGTAAACAATCATAAGGGAAACGTGATAACCACATCTACAAATCAATTCAAGTGTGAATTCCAATAAGATGTTGTGATATATGTTGACTAAGATGCCTAAAGAAAGGGGTGGTACAAAACTCTCTCCAATCATGCCATTGACCGGTAAGTTACAAATTATGGACATTATTCACATGCAAACTTAACCAAAAATAACTGTGGGTGATATCCATCCTTATATACCACCAATCAAAGATATGGTTGGAGTGCGTTTCCTCCAACAGAGTTGAAGGAACACATAGCTTCTGAAGGAAATATTTAACATTCTATTGTAAAACAAACTATTTCCGATATTCAGTTTGCCAAGAAAATCCCTAATATTCATGACTTAACCAGAGGTTACTACACTTGAATTATGGCGCTTAAACAGATCTGAGAAGCCACTCTAAAGACATGGATAAGCTCAGGTCCACCCACAAAAAGGCCAATTATGATCAACAATGAACTCAGCAGCACTTAAATGTCCAAACTTCCACTTAAAACACCAACATGCTTTTAATTGGGCAGCTCATGGCATGTCATTGCAAGATGAAAGAGATGCAGAAGAAAAAGGTGATGAAGTTTGCCTAGTGAGAGCAAGAAAGTAGATACTCACCACTGCTGAAATGTGTTTGAGCATTTTGAAATCCATGAGACAACACGTTCATATAACCCCTCAAAGCTCGATGTACTTCACGAACAACTAGTTCCATTCTCTGGCAAAATCCACACCAGCTATTGCTAAACAGGACCAACATATCCTTCCGCCTAGCAGGTGCAACATTACCAATCTCAGAGTGATTAAATCCAAAAACCAGCTCACTAAAAGTTTTAGCCGCTATCCGTGGTATAGAATCAGCCTCATGAAAATCCAAATTTACGAATGGGGGGCGAGCAGCATCCCGAAGCATTGGTATCGGAGACTCAGAGTGCTGATATGGGAGAAGACTTCCATTCAAATATCCATTCACGAAGTTAGCCAGTGAAGTGAAGCTAAAATGTGTCTGATCTGGGAACAGATAGTGGCATTGCATAACGGGATCAATTATTACCAAGGATGGCACCTTCAACCCTCCAGTCAAGGCCTTCAGCAGCTGGTAATTACCATCCAAAAAGTAAAATGAACCTTCCAAGCCTCGTGACTGCAGCTGTTCCCTTAATTTATCCACCTTTGACAAATGTATTTCATCCACCCCGGTATCTCTAAGATTATCAAGTTCAGTATCGGTAAAAAATTGCTCACTTTCTGCAGATGTTAAATCATTGCTCAAATTAGCAGTGTCTATCTTCTCTTCATCGTGACGTAAAAGTCCTGAACCAGTGGGATTCATATTTTCTCCAAGTCCTGCAGCTGATGTGCTCACAATATCCATTACTTTCTCCTGGCCCCAATCAATCTGATTTACAAGGTCTTCCTTGGAAAGTTCAACTGTAGCCTGGTTAGGCTGAATTTCTGTCTGAGGCGACAATGGATTTGCTATTTTAATCTCAAAATCATCAGACAGAAGTTGGAAGCCTGCTTTCTTGGCAAGTGAGCTCAACTTGGCTGCCTTGTTTTTCTGAAGAAGATTTTCCAAAACCTCATGCAAAGAACTTGCTTGCGCATCAGTAGAGATCTTATCCAAAGTTACATGCTTTTCCTCATTCACTATCATGATAGACACCTTATCCCCTAATTTTACACTCTGAGCTGATTGGTATAGTTTTAACTTAGGATGCCTAGATGTACTTCCTGGTGCTTGAGGGTGTCTAGGCATGCTTCTTGATGACAGATGTGAATGGGCTGAAAATTTTCCCAGCTCTTCTTTATTCTTTTCATGCATGTGAACGGGAATATGGTACTGCAGCGCCAGTTCTCTAAAAGCATCAAGAGCTTCCTTACTCTTAATTCTAGTTTCTGATGAGTCCGATGACCTATCCACAAAAAGAAGTATCGATGGCTTATTTGCTGGTAAAGCAGGCCCTAAGTTAGGCTCATTATCTTCCAACTACAAAAAAGGGTATTTACATTAATAAAAGAAAAAAAAAAAAAAAAAAAAAAAGGAAACATGCTGTGACTAAACTAAAACACAAAGGAACAATGCACAGAGTCTTCTAGGCCTAGAAATATTAAAAGCCATAATAAGTATCTGGACCTTCCATAACTTGAGTATCTATTTCAGAAAGAACTTTCTGTATTTGCGGAATATTCGAGCTTAATAGTTGTTTCAGAAATGAAGCCGACATAGTAGATCAAGAGGAAATTAAAGACTCAATCAAGATTAGGGTAAGGTAGTAATCGGTCCTTGGGAAATTTTGTCCTCTTCTTAAAAAAAAATCATTAAATTCGAAGTCGACCTAAACTAGCGAGTGATTTTATTTGAAAATAAGGACTAGCTCAACCTGGCCAGTCATAGGGCAAATGATACATAATCTCTCCTGACAATGCATTTTAACACGCTGCAAGAGTCTCCACTTAGCATGACTGGAATCTATTATTACCTCTTCTACAACAAAGATGTGACTACTCTAATGCTCAGGACTACAACTTGCCACCCAGCTCTATTTCTGAGGCCTGAAAAATTACATATGACTAATATACATTCTATTCATCTGGAATTTTTTCTCCTCAATAAACTTGGTCTACATCATAAGGAGTGCCCGAGTCAGTGCATGTGTGTGTCAAGGATCTTAAATGTTCAGCTAACTGAAGCAACAAGTGGTGCAGAAAGTTATAGAAGATCAAGGATGACATCTTAATGGAAGACTCACTTCTGCAACTGCCGGATCTTCCATCTGCAGAAACCTCTCTAAGTCCTCCTCTTTCTCGAGATACTTTGAGCAGCTGGGACATCCAGCATAATGTATCATTGCTGACCATGAATTAATTTCTCCAACCCCCAATGACAAAAGTAATGATCTATTTGTAATCAGACCAAATCTATGCCTCTCAGGTGGCAGAAAAAACTCTCTTGCAGCTGTCGTAAACTTGGAGAAGAACGATTCAAATTGTTGAAACTCTCCAAAATTACATGAGACTCCAAGCCCGTGCCTCTCGTCCTCAGTGCTGTCTGTAGTAGAACTATCATTGACCAAGCTTGATTCCCCAGAAGAAGGGATCCCATAGAATGCATTTTGGATTCCACATTGTTGCGACACCATTTTCCAAACTCTGCCCCAAAATACACAGGGATCATTAGAGAAACTTCTTGATTTTTCTTTCAGAAAGCAAAATCAAATTAAGTGCAAGTAAAGTACCAGCCACCTTCTGCTTCTTGCTTGCAATAAATGTCGACATACTGTCTGTCTTTTCATGGTAATTGGCTTCAATAATATCCCCTGTAAAGTTCAGTTCTATTAGTCTTTAGCAACATTTCAGAACATTGTATCATATATGAGTTCGTGGATAAAAAATTAATGTCCGCACAAGCCTGATATGGGTTTTCAAAATCAACTTACATAAGTGGCTACAAAGAAGGGCTGAGTCCCATCTTAACCTCTAACTTAGTGTTTTTGCAATGTCTCTATATCTTTTTTGGTGTAATCAAGTCCTTCCGACAACTAATTGACACGTGGTGAACATGCAGCAGGGAGAAGAGAGAGAAAGAGTACCAGACCATCAACCACGTCAATTTTTGCCACATTAGAAAGTTGGATGGTTAAGCAACAACTGGTGACAGAAGGACTTGATCACACAAATTCAGCATGACATGTAACAAATGGCACCAGAAGGACTCCATACCACTACAGAAATAATTAGATGGAGAAATTTTAAAAGCGCTACAAGTTAGGCCACAATAAAGGGACGTAACCACAAAATTTCTCATAAATTTGCGATTAGATAGCACCAAAAAGAATAATGGGAGAGGCTGCCCTCAGAATGTCAGGATGAGTGCATGTCATTGCCAAGCTCCCTTTGCCTCGGGGGCCAAAGCATACAGTGACTGGTTATAAAATACAAAGTAAGGGACTCAGACCATGTTGGACAAATATAATTTATAGCACAGACAGAATCAATAAGGATTATCCAAGTAATATTGACTATTCAACAGTACCTTGATACAGCGATCAGCATGTTCAATCAAAACCAGGAAATCTGTCTATTTAAAACAAAACAGTTCATTTAGCATTGCTAACAAACATAAACATACCCCGTGAGACATAACCATGTTCAGTACCATTCTTCCTCTCCCTAATCAGCAATTCTGGAGCCCATCCACAAAATTCCAAAAGAAGTAAAGCTCTGTCTGTCGAATTAAGGAAGCTTTTCAAGTCTTGTTCAAGATTGATAAGTTCGAGGGGAAGATTTTCAGGAGGAACTGTCAAATAAGGACGAAGTGACCACAATATATTCTGTGCCCGAAGTCTTCCATGATACTTGTAAGATGTAGAATGGTGATAATACAGAATGGTGGTTTCCTGAGAAGCACCTATAGCATCCGCCAGCATCTTTTCCACATTTTTGTACATAAACATCAGCCTCAAAGAGCCAAATTCTTCTTTCCTTTTATGGAGCGAATGAGCAATCTCTTTCATGAGGGATCGAGACGCACCAGACCCTACATGTGAAAAGCTGAGATGAAAGATCTACAGAGAGGCTGTGTCGTAGTAGGACCTACTTTTACCCCTACAACCTAACTTATTTCAACTCTTTTGAGAACGACTCGGCCATGTGAATATTATATGACAAGTGACGGTCACGGGTGTGGTGACTCACTATCATAACAAGCATGTCATGCTAATGTTTTATGAAATCATCTCGACACCACCACATCTTCATAAAACTTTTAACCACGAAATGCACATAAGTTTCAAGTAAAAGCAACAAAAAAGGTCAAAGACAATGTGCATCAACACGAAATGGTAATACAATGAGGCAATTTGTGTCCACTGCCCTTCTCATGGAACTATACATTGACGTCAGCACTCATAAAGCTCATTCAGTCCATGAATTGTTTTCCTTTCTTTGTACATCCAGATATTCGCCTCAACCGATAGCATCCGCAACCTGCACGTTTTTTGTTTCAAAACTGAATGTGCAATATCAAGATATCTATCGAGTCGGACACGCACACCAATCACCATGCCCCCTATAACTAGTCAGAACGATGCAGCCAAAGAGTTCGACATGAAGCCATTTATTCGACAATGTAAGTATTGCGGAGCTATAAACCGTCATGTGGACTAGACATAAATTATGCAAGGATGTTTGCTACAAAAAACCATGCAATACACATTCCGAATTGAAATGAAATAGCCAGCCCATGATAAAACTTGCAGTTCACCAATATCAATGAACATGCTAAACCAATCTGCTGAAGAACTCAACAATAAAAAGGCATGACAATATCCAACTATTTAGCTGCCTCATTAGACTCTCCGCCATAGAAACCGTCAATCACAAACTAAGCTAACACAAAGAGCGCCATGTGAGGATCGAACCGAGCTCTCGAAATACTCGAGCTCGGCCGACGAAGGACTCGGCACGCCGACAACGGGCGTTTCGTCGATGTCCGCTCGTAGGGAACTTACATGGAAGAGTGACGAGGAGGAGAACGTGAGGATGATGCCTGATCTGAGAAGAGAAGTTCTGCTTGGTAACGAGCCTCCACTCGGCGAAGCCGCCGGGGTCGGAATCGAGCCTCGCCGGCGACGCGGCGCCGGCGAGCCCCGGAGTGGAGGCGAGGGCCGACAGGAGGAGCAGCAGCAGCAGCAGGAGCGGCGGCTTCATCGGAGGCTCTTCGGGGACGCGATCGGCGACCGCGAAGTGCGACGAGGTCTCTTCGGAGGTCGAGAGGCTCGAATCGTCTCTCCTCCCCTGGTTCGCCTTGGGGGTTTTCGGCCGTTGCGAGCCTGCGAAGGAGGAAGAAGAAGAGGAGGGAGGAGCCGGCTGCGATCCGCCGGCGGTCACGGAACCTTCCACGTCGCTTGTGCTTTTCCAATGTCCGTGTAATTTTGTAATTTTGTAATTTCATTTTCGTTGTAATTCTTATGCAAAAGGAAAATAAGACAAATGATCTATCAACTTTAGCTCAGTATTTAATATGATCATTGAATTTTTAATTTATTCAATATAATTCATAAACTTTACCTCAACATATAACAATCTATTTAATGTAGTCAATTTACTCCCTACTGTACGAAAATATTCATTATTATCACTGATATTAAAATAATGAAATGACTATTTTGAATATTTTCGTATTGTTTATGGATTACATTAAACATTTATCGAAAATTCATGAATCACGTTGAATAAATTAAAAATTCATGTACTACATTGAATATTAAGTTAAAGTTTATGAATTATATTGTACATTAAACCGAAATTGAAAGATTATTTGCGTTATTATCTCTTTTATAAATTATTGTAGATTGATGATATGGATATCTATTAAATTACTGAATTCCCATATAATAAATATATTTTGATAATTTATCATTCTTCAATTTAGGAAAGCATCCTATGTCAATCGAAAATTTAAATGCCTTTATGTTGTGAGATTACTTCAACGCGCCTTTCTTTATGCTTGACACGAGTTTTCTATCCCATTTGTTGCACGAATTTTTTTTTTTTTTACTCAACAAAAATGACCCTTAATGAAGCTCATAAAAAAACATAGTATTTAGTTATTGATGATGAAAACTATTTTCTCATCTAGCGAATTTTGTATAGCCGTGTGTGGATGATTGAATGCAAACAATTACGGATTTAACCTTCTACGAAAGTTAGAGTTTGGTAGGTTCAAGTTGATTTTTAATTCACGGACTTAGGGTGCGTTTTAACCACTTTTTTGAAAAGTCTTTAGGAAAATGCAAAGATCTTTGAGCTAAAGGTGTTTTCCAAAATGCAAACTGTGTTTGGTAAATTGTACTTTGAAAGCTCTTTGTGAAGTACTTTGAGCAAAATTGTGTTTGGGGAATTACATTTACAAAGGAGTTTTGTGGTAAAAAAAAAAATTATCAAAAGAAAAATAAAAAAAAAAAATGACCCGGCGAGGGCGGCGGTCGTCGGCGACCTCCGCAACCCCGGTTCTTGGGCGGCGACGCCGCACGACGCCGCCTCGACCTCCCGGCGACCTAGATCCGGGGCGGCGAGGTCGCGCGACCCGATCCGGTCGCGCTCGAGCCTCCGGCACCGGATCCGGTCGCGACCACCGGACCGGCGACCCGGATGGGTCGCGTGGCCCCGGCGAGCTCCGTGCGGAGGTCGCAGTCGAGGCGACGGTCGCCGCAACGCCGCGACTTGCGGAGGTCGCCCGACTCTCCGACAAAGATCGCCTAGGTCGCGGCGTCCCCGTAGCAATCGTTGGCCGGAGAAGATGAACAGTGTTTCATCCAAGGGCACGCACCGGAAAAACAAAAAATTCTTGAGGACAATTTTGGAAAAAAAAGTGAACGGTGTCGCGTGGGCATGATGCGAGAAAGCTGAAAGCCCAAGGCGGTCCTCACCGCCTTGGGCTTTTAGCCTTGAAAATACTTGCTTTGCCATTAAGTCCCTTCCAAAGTGTTTTGCCAAACACTCTTTTTTTTGCCCAAGGGACTTTGGACCCCCAAGGGGCTTTGGGAAGTGGTTCCCAAACGCACCCTTAGTTCGATGAAGTTTGGAGCTATTCAATTAAGTCCGTCTAGAGAAATTAGAGAATTAGATTGAATTTGTTTATGCATTTAAGTAGTGTTCCTTGTATAATGATCCCACAACCTTTGGAGACAAGTAGTTATAAAAATAAGCAAGCAATTCTCATATAAGAACCTTTTAGAAGTTTTTTTTTTGGGTCAATACCATTTAGATGTTGTCAATGCATATCTATTAGCAATTTATATTAGTTAACCAACAACATGCGAATATGATCTAATAATTTATTTTAGAGAGATGTACTTTTCAAATCCATTTATGCACAACTCAAGAGTGATCTACGCTTATGAAAAAACTACTCTAATTGACAATTTGAGTTCGAATGTGAAACAACTTACCAATGAATATTGTGAAAATTGGAATTCACTCGGCCAAAGAAGAAAAACAACCGAAGTAAGAAATGTTTTGTATATACCGGTTGATCTAACTAAGTGATTAGATATAAAAATAGGCATTAATTGGGAATAAATCAAATAAATATTACCGCAATAAATAATTATTAAGTAATAATTACTGCGATCAATTTCCATTAATTTTATGGACAATCATTAAAAAAACTGTGATAAACTTGTTCTCGGGGGAGAAAAGACTCGAAAAGTTGATTTGGTGAAAGATTAATTCATGCTAAATCTTGGAACTTCGAAATTTTTATAGTCTTCATTTATATATATAAAATGACTTCTTTTTTCAAATTATATGATAGTGGGACTCATCCGAATAAGTTCAAAAAAATAAAATATTTGCGGATATGATATTCAGAGTCAATTTCACTAGTTAGCCAATTGTAATTAAGTTGAGATCAATCATCGAGAAACCAATCAAACCAAAAGTCATTTTGCAAATTAATTACGTGCTAAAGGAAAGAAAATATATTCACCCACCAAGGCCGTGGTCCTATTGACCTTGTCATTGGTCATTTTTATAATAAAGAAATCATTGTCTCTAAACTATCAAATAAATGAAAACTAACTATTTTTATTGAAAATAATTTCTACGGATTTTATTTATTAACGAAGTTTTCAATGAAATTGCATGACCAACAATTGATCTAACTGATTAAACTCAAAAAGTTGACTTGGCCAAAAGATTAGATCATGCTAAGGTTGTTCTATCGCTAGAATTCCTCAAAAGTTCCTTGTTTTCATTTACACTTACAATAGGATTTTTGCCTTGGATCATATGATAATCGAACTCGTGCTAAGTCGGTTTAAGAAAGAAGGAAATCATTTTGTGTATACGTGGAGTCAAATTTTGTCATTCAAAATAATAAATCAATGAAAAATATTTTTTAAAGCGTTTATTTTTCTGCCGAAACGAATAGGGATTTTAATAAGCGGAGAAGGAATCGAACGTAAAATCACTTTATAAAAGTTGAATTAAGGAAAAGAAAAAGGAGAGTGAATATATCCGTCCCAAAGGCGAGGAAGATAGGAGAATAAATGAGGGTAGGGTTTGAGTGGGGAACATGTTCCCACGATAAAACACAGCGTCCATTTGCGAGCCAAAACCGGAGAGAAAAAAATGAATGAGCTTCCTCTGTAGACGACGAACCCCCGCCACCGCCGCCGCCGCCGCCACCGCCGCCCCCGCCGTCGCTCTAACGGTCCTCGCCGCCTTCTCCCCTTCGAACCTCGCCGCCCGCCTCCTCCTCTCCTCCTCCACCTCGCCCGCCCCTCCTCCGCCGCCTCCGATCGCCGCCTCCCGGTTCCACTCTTCCCCGCCGCCGCCGCCGCCGCCGGCGAGAGACTCCGCCCCCGATCGGACGACGACGCAGCCGCGTGGTGCCTCCGCCGCCGCCGCCATGCCGCAGGTGGGGGAGCAGTGGCCCGCCAGCCGGGTGCGGGACACTTTCATCAAGTTCTTCGAGGGGAAGAGGCACGTCAACTGGCCGTCGAGCCCGGTCGTCCCCGTGAACGACCCGACTCTGCTCTTCGCCAATGCAGGTGCGGCGTTTTTCAGAGATTGGACTCGCTCGGTTTTGCTTTGGTCGCCTTATTTGTGAAGATTCTCGTTACTTCTCCGAATTTCTGGGAGCAATTGTGCTTGGCTGAACATTGGGTGCTTGCTTATGATTAGGAGACACGATTGTATCTCTGTTTTAATCGATCGCCCTCGTATGATTATCAAAAGTTAAATCTTTTTCCGCTCAGCACGATGGTGTTGTAGGACCAACCAGCCATATGTTTCATTGAGTATGTAAAAAGGGCATTTCAGGATTTGGGTCTGCATTCTGTGCTTTTGACAGGAATGAACCAGTATAAGCCAATATTCTTGGGGACAGTTGATCCGGGCAATCCCTTAAGTAAGCTGACGCGTGCTTGCAACACCCAGAAGTGCATCCGTGCCGGTGGGAAGCACAACGATCTCGATGATGTAGGGAAGGACACTTACCATCACACCTTCTTCGAGATGCTCGGCAACTGGTCATTTGGGGACTACTTCAAGAAAGAAGCTATCGAGTGGGCCTGGGAACTTCTCACAGAGGCAAGTACTTCGACAATAGCTACATTTTTATTTTTTCTTATTATTTTCTTGGGCAGGCATGCATCTTAATACAATGTTGTAGCAAGTACCTTTTGTTTTTATTTTCAGGATAGAAACTGTTTCAGCCCTTATAGTCAGGGAACTCCTTATGCTTTAGATTTCATGAAGCTCTTCCCTCTGGGACATATAATGCATATATACTCCTCCATGTTCTTTTTGTCTGCAGAATTCTAGTCGAGACTGTAAAAGTTCCTGCAAATATGACGCGTTGTTATCCGATTTCTTATACCGTATTTAGCACATTTTTTTGGATGTTCATGGTCCGTTCACTTTCACTCGTGAAATTACAAGATTGTCAAATGATGGTTTATTATTCCTTGCCCGAGGAAGAAGTCGATTGATGTCTTTTCCCTATTTATCATGTGAGGTTGAGTCAAAAGGCCTAGAACTTGTCAGATGTGCTTTTCACACCTTTGTGGCTCTAGGACTTAATTATGCTATTTCTTTCTGCATTGCTCATGTGAGGCCAAATTCCAGTTTTACAAGACTTGAAGATGTATTATTCACTGAGCTCCTTCTACCTCAGTCATTTAATGATTGAAGTTTCTTAATTTAAATGAAATCATTTGGAAATTATGTATTCATTTGTATAATCTGCTCGCTCATCATTTTTCCACCTGTGGTCTCACAGGTTTACAAGCTGCCAAAAGATCGAATCTATGCCACCTATTTTGGTGGTGATGAGAAAACTGGTCTTGCTCCTGATGATGAAGCTAGAGACGTATGGCTTAAATTTTTACCTCCTGGACGTGTCTTACCTTTTGGTTGTAAGGTTTGTCCTCTCTGATATTTAAAACCGTGGTTTCATTCTTCCCTGTTATGCCCGATTCTGAGTATGGGCTTGTTTGTGCAGTTTGTTGGTTTTATATATCTGTCTGCATGGAGGAGTGTTTTTGTCCTCTATATGCATGCATATGGCGGCATGAACTGATAGCCATTGACGGAAGTCACATGTTCAAGCTGATGATCCTTGTTATATGTTTCACTAGTTCAACGATCTTGTGCTTTTTCTTTGATATATTGCAGCTCTAAAGACAAAAAAAAAAAAAAAAAAAAAAAAAAAAAAAAAAAAAAAAAAAACCAGGAGAATCCTTGTATGCTTGCTTTTATTATGTGCAGCCAATTATTTTGCTTCATTTTTTATGGAGATACATCCGTCGATTTTACATACTGTTCCATCTATGTTCAAATTTGGTTACTCATCTTGTTATCCTTCTTACAACTTTAATAGGACAACTTTTGGGAGATGGGTGATACTGGACCTTGTGGGCCTTGCACCGAGATTCATTTTGATAGAATTGGTAATCGTGACGCTTCTTCCTTGGTTAACAATGATGATCCTACTTGCATTGAGATATGGAATCTTGTCTTCATTCAGGTATGAGTTCCAAGAAAACCACTCATTGATCTCATACATCATAATGTCTGCAGTAGGATGACGTGACTTGTAATCAGTGCTTTGAACATTAATGATAATGCTAGTGCAGCATGTCCATAATTTTAAGACAGGCTGAAACTATCTGCCATTACACGTTATGCTTATTGTGTTATGTATTTTTATTTATGTCTTGGCATTACTCTCTCTCTCTTTCTGCTCATATGTTACTCTCTTGTAGTTCAATCGGGAAAGCGATGGCACCCTGAAGCCTCTACCTGCTAAGCATGTTGATACTGGTTTGGGTTTTGAGAGACTGACCTCGGTGCTTCAGAACAAGATGAGCAATTATGACACTGATGTATTCATGCCTATTTTTGATTCTATCCGACAGGTATACAACTTCTCAACTATTTTTTCATTAAATAGGATTTGATGGCATATGTTGGTTATTGGTCATTCTCTCAGTAGTCATTATCTATGTGTAGAACGCAAGATGTTACAATTAACTTCACGAGTTCATCATTTTATTTTGTTTGTAATATGATAGCGTTATTCATCAGTTAAGAACTGGATTTCCATTTCCGACTTGAGTACATTGCCTATATGCTAAATCTTGCTTGGGATTTTAAAGAACCACTAGTCTTATGCTTTTCTACCCTTAATAGCAAAAGCATGCATTTAATGGTTCTCTGCCATTTCCTGATGAGAGGATCTGTTTCGGGTTTCAGCTTTCTGACCTATGGCTGAAGTATTGCTCAACTCAGTTTTCATTTGAGTATCTATGCTCTTCCAATTTTTGTGTAGGTGACTGGAGCTCGACCATACTCTGGAAAAGTTGGAGCAGATGATGTAGACAAAGTTGACATGGCTTATCGGGTTGTTGCTGATCACATCAGAACTTTATCATTTGCCATAGCTGATGGTTCTTGTCCAGGTTGACTGCCACTGCTTAGTCTTTTTTTTTTTTTTTTTTTTTTTTTTTTTGGGGGGGGGGCATGTTTCATTATTCCCTTGCCTAATTCTCTCTGCATCTTTCTTGGGATAAAATTAGTGTGCCCTAAGTCTGAAAACTCTTTATGTTGCCTCTATTAAACAATCTAGCAATTCATACTGTATTATGCAGGCAATGAAGGTCGTGAATATGTTCTTAGGCGTATTCTACGTCGAGCTGTTCGTTATGGAAGTGAGGTTTTAAAAGCCGAGGAAGGATTTTTCAATGGGTAGGAAAGGATGTTTGTTTTGGACAATTTTGCAGTTACATGTATCCGTCTGCTCCAATTTTTAAAATATGAATGAGCTTTTTTAACTTGTCTGGGTATTTGATGATGCGTTGCACTTTCAGCTCTTGGTTTTTGTAGTTTGCAAATTCTAAGTCGCTATACTTTGGTTGTGGATGATGGCATATCAGTCTTGTGAGCATTGTGGTGAAAGTGATGGGTGATGTTTTTCCTGAGCTGAAGCAACATGAATTGCGTATACAAGAGGTAATTGCAGATGAGGAAGCTAGTTTTGGGAAGACTTTGCTCAAGGTTAGTGAATCTTAACCTTAAAAAAGGGGTTCCAGTTCTTAGTACCCCTTTTTTCACCGGTTATTGTTCTTTCGGATCTCTGGAAGTCTTTTGCACTATGATAATCATTCAGTTATACAGATCTGGCCCAGTTCTGAAAGTACTTTGTATAAACTTTGCTTCCCAAATATCCTTATGATTGCCAAGAAAACTGAGCTTATTTTCACATGCCCTACTTAATGGAGAATAAAAGGAGTTCCCACTTTCTGTTGTATGCTCTGCATTAGGAAAATTCGGCCTTTTCCCCATATGAGGTTGATTATATAGATCCTTCTATGTGGTTGGGACATTGTAAGGCGTCCTCTTTTGCCAGCCTGAAATAAAAACTTTTCATCAAGTTCCTGGTAGTTTAGATGTGAACGTCTCTGCAAAGCCTCTTAGGCCTGCCCCATTCCGTTCAAAGATTCTTCCATGAAATTTTTATAAAGAAAGCTTTCCAATGGTGTTGTTTCACGTGCCTATTCTTCCCTAAGCATTTGCATACTTCAACTGTTTGTATTTTGCCATAAATGATCATGCATATATGATTTTTTATTTAGGTATCTTAGGTATCCTAATTAGATATCCTAACATATTGATTTGTTCTTATTTGCCATTAGGGAATAGAGAAATTTAAGAAGGCTGCTCAGGATGTCCAGGGAAAGACATTGAGTGGACAGGTACACCTTTAATAGTATCAGTAGTTGGTAGTTGTATCAATGCTTTTCTCCTCTAGAACAGATTTCTGAAATTTTCCACTCGCTGAAATCTTACTTGTTGTTCCTATTTTGTCATGTTCAATTGTCCAGATATTTTTCTCACATGAAACTATTTAGACTTGTTTTGAAGGCTTTGAAATATACTAATGTTAATCTGTCATGGTTGCTTTCTCTCTCTGTCCTCTATCTGTTTGTCCTTCTTCTTGCCATGCATCCCTTTTTCTAATACGTGGCTTTCTTTATTAGTATATGACTCTAAATTAAGGAGTTTCTGTTTGTCTGTATATTATGTTGAATTGATAATTCTGAACCAAGTTATGTTCACTTTCATTTATCATTTTTTACAGGATGCTTTTGTTCTGTGGGACACATATGGATTCCCACTAGATCTGACTCAGGTATTGAAAGTTAATGTTTTCTTTGTGCTTGAACTTGTACTTTCTGGTTGTTTTGTGCCCTGACCTACTGTACTTAATCCAGCTTATGGCTGAAGAGAGAGGTTTGCAAGTTGATGTAGAGGGTTTCAACAGTGCAATGGATGAGGCAAGAGAGAGATCTAGAAGTGCCCAAAATAAGGTATCGTCTGCTTGTGCTTTGTTATGTATTGCCCATAATGGTCTTAAGTCTTCCGAAGTGGTCGGCAATAGAGTGAAAAATAATGGAGTTTTGTTAAGGCGGTTAACCACCTTGTTTTATGGAGGGGAGTGGAGAGCAGAGGGTTTGTTTTCTAAATTTCTGGCTGAAATTGAATTTAATACTGTGAAGGTTCAGGAAATGAGTTAAACTTATAACCATTTGTTAGTGGTAAATAATTTTTTGACTGTGTATATCTTACAGCAAGCTGGTGGTGCTATTGTCTTGGATGCTGAAGCAACCTCTACATTGTCCAAGAAAGGGGTTACTAAGACTGACGATTCCTTCAAATTTATTTGGTTTCAGGTTAGTTACATGGATTTTAGGGCAGGATATATCATTTTGCTAATAGTTTTATTTTTGTATAAAATAAGCCATATAGTGGTAGTGAGTGTGTTTTGGCTTTACAATCTGTCCCTTTTTTTTAGCCAAACTCTAAAGTAGTCGCTGCTAAAAGAAGCAAATTCTCTCTTTCATTTGACATAATGAGGCAGTTGATAAAAGATTAACCGAGAGTTTTTTTTTTTTTTAATTACTCACTGAGTCTGAACTTAGTGTTGTTTTTTAAATGTGAAATGTTTTATGAAGTAGAGAAGCAAGTTTTCTTTATGAGTGTTTCTGTCTCTCTGATTGTCTTTTGAATGTTAAGATAAATGCAGCTTCTATCACCTCTCCTTGAGTGTGATCTTGAGCATTTGCATCGACTAATCTAAGCTTTGACCTTTTTTGTTACATTTCACTGGATAGAACACAATTTATCTATCTATATAAAACTTGGGATCAGGAACTGGAACCGTAACATTTTTTCTTTTGGTTTTTGATTGTTCATGTCAGGAACACAAGAGTGCGATTAAAGCCATCTATTCTGGTACTGGATTCCTGGAAGGTGCAGTTGCTGGTGAAGAAGTGGGCTTAGTTCTGGATAGCACTAGTTTCTATGCTGAGCAAGGTGGTCAGGTATTGTGTTGCTCACAGGATCAATTATTGGCTTGCTGAGATCTAATTGGCGACTCGTGCCCTATTGTTGCATGGTTTCTTTTGAATGATATGATTGACTAGTGTGCATACTTGTATAGCAGCAAGTACGACTTTTAACTTAGGTTGGCTCTTAGAAATAAGCTTTTGCCTTTGTGGTGAAAATCTGCAACAAATGTGCATACTCATACCTTTTCATGTATCTAATTCGCCTTTTATAGTTTCACTTCTATTTCTAACATACCTTCTACATTTTACAAAATAGCCACGTGTTCGTCATGATTTAATTTGCCATATATAGTTTGATTCATATTTTATAACATACCTTATGCATTGTACTAAATCATTGCCTGTAGATTTATGATATTGGAGTGCTTGATGGGCCTTTCGGCACCTTCCAAGTCTGTAATGTTCAACTTTTTGGAGGTTTTGTTCTTCATATCGGTTCCCTGTTGGGGCAGAGGAAAAAGTTGAATGTTGGTGATGAAGTCATTTGTAAGGTATTTCCACAGTTAAATTAGTTACTACTTTGTAATTTTCCTATGTCACGTTTCATCTGTTTTGCTCATTGCTTTTATACAATGCGCAGGTGGACTATGAACGGCGTCAACTTATAGCCCCAAACCATACCTGTACACACATGTTGAATTTTGCACTCAGGGTATGCTTAATTGCCAAGTGGAATGGAGCTAGCGAATTCCATTTGATTAATTTTCAAATTTAGATACAAGCTTGTTTGTGTTTCCCCTCCTTGTATGTTTGAGTATCTGATGTTTGTCTTCTCATTGTGAATTCAGGAAGTGCTTGGTACTCATGTTGACCAGAAAGGATCCATCGTTCTGCCTGAAAAATTGAGATTTGACTTTTCTCATGGTAAGATATTGTTGATTGGAAGGAAACAAACAGGAGATACTTCGATAACACAGAGATTCATTTTGTAAAAATCGGGGACTCTTGGCTTTTCACTTTGAAATTTTGGTATGCAGAGAGATCCAGTCTGACGTAAATGCCAATTCTAGACATCCTAGACTCCTCCTATTCTTGATTTTGTAAATGGTTTGGCATTCCTTTGGTGCCTTTTATATGAATTACCTCTGTATCAGAAAAAAAGATAGCATTGGTCAGGAAGCTACTCGTGTTCGAAAATAATTTATTTAAACTTGAACAGGTAAGCCTGTGGATCCTGAAGTTTTAAGAAGAATAGAGTCAATTGTTAATGAGCAAATAAAAGCTGAATTAGATGTATATGCAAAAGAGACACCACTTCCCGATGCCAAGGGGATCAACGGTTTGCGAGCTGTTTTTGGGGAGGTTAGCTACATAAGTTTCTTTTTTTCTTTTCTTTTAATTGGCTCCATTTTATATTGTTTTAGATCACAGTTCATTAATTTTCACTCTTGGTTACAGATCTACCCTGATCCAGTTAGGGTTGTGTCTATTGGTCGAAAAGTCGAAGAACTATTAGCTGACCCAGATAATGAAGAATGGCTATCGATGTCGGCAGAACTCTGTGGAGGTAATTTTGTCTTGTATTTTGTTCCTTAGCATTAAGTTCAGGATTTAGATTTATGTATAAGAATTGACCTTTTCATTTTCTGTCCATAGGTACTCATATATCAAATACACGGGAAGCTAAGGCATTTGCTCTTTTATCTGAGGAGGGAATTGCTAAAGGAATCAGAAGAGTAACTGCTGTTACAGCTGATTGTGCTTTCAACGCAATCGAATTGGCTGACTCGATTGAACAGGAAGTAACTGATGCATGCAGAACTGAAGGAAGCTTGCTGGAAAAGGTTTTTGTAGAAGCATTATGCACATTACGCATTTGTTGAAGCAATTCTCAACCAAAAGTTTCTTTCTTTTTATTATTCTCTCCTAAGCATATCTGGCCAATTATTCCATGTTCATATGCTTTACACGTTTAGTATGAGAATTGTGGTGCAGTCTTCACATATATTGTGTTATGGTTGCTTGTTTCGTATTATCATTTCAATTACTGTCTATGTGATTAGTTCTTCACCTGCACTCAGTTTGGAAGGATGCAACTTTCATACTTTTTAGATAGCTAGTAATTGACCGATCTCTCGTTTTTCTTTCTTTTGGGCCAAATTCTTCGTACCTCTCATGCTTCTCTGGGCATTAACCTATGTTCAAGTGACACCATAAAGATCACATCACTGAATATCCATCTAGGGCAGTCCTCTCCTGCAGAACAAACAACAGGACTAGATTGACTTTATTAATATTAAGCAGATATGAGATATAACCGACTAAGTTGTTTGAATCAGGGTTTCTTAAATGACATTCAGTGCCATTTCCCATTGTAGAGGCGAATCATTGCACCTATCACAGAACTTTTAATTTTTCATTGTGTCTATCTACTTTCTTGGCCATAGAGATGTCATTTACGTCATGTGTTTAAAATGGTGGAATTTGTTTCCAATCGCAAAGGATTTTTTTGTGGCCTGAAACTCCTTTTCCCTGTCATCTCATCTGTAGTTATCATATATGTGATAAATCTGTCGATACTTCTACTGATTAAAGCTTCTCATCCTTGTAGAAAGTAGCTTCCTTGAAGAGTCGTGTGGATTCAGCAGCTATACCTGCAGCTAGAAAAGCCGACATCAGGACCAAGATTGCTGCTCTTCAGGTAGAATCTGGCCACTACTGGTCTATTTATGCAGTCCTTTCCATTGGTTCAAACTTTTTTTCCCCATCGTGTGCAGTTCCTTTTTGTGAAAAATTAAACAATAGTAGATTTGTAAAAAGGGATTGACTATGTTCAAGTTGAATTTGACTTTGGATACCATGTCTAATTTGTTGATATTTGTGTTGTGAGAGCTAGTTGATTTGAAACTTTCGCATATGATTGTGTTTTTCATTTTGGCAAACATTTCATGGGCAGTATCAAGGACTTTTGTTTTTGAATAGGTAATGAATCGTTTAAGTACTTTTAATAACGTTTTGTTAATGGCATTTTCTCAGTCTGAAGTGAAGAAGGCACAAAAGAAGATTGCAGAAGCGAATACGAAGAAAGCTGTGGAGGTCTCTTTGGAGACCGCTGAAGCTGCCATCTCTGGTGGGAAGGGATTCTGCATCTCTCGGGTCGATGTTGGTTTGGATGCAGCTGCTGTTCGTGAAGCTGTTGTTAAGGTCCTGGAACAGAAGGTATCAATATTTCCCCTGCTGATCTTCAAGGATACTTGTGTTTGCTCCTGCTAAATATGTGACGCCGCTTCAATAAAAAATGAACAGGGGATCTCAGCCATGGTTTTCAGTAGAGATGAAACTACAAACAAGGTAGTCGTGTGTGCTGGTGTGCCGGAGAAAGGTGGTAATGCTAAGCAGTTGGAAGTATCACAATGGTTGGAAGGAGCGTTGGGGCCACTTAAGGGCCGATGTGGTAAAGGAAAAGGGGGTCTCGCCACGGGCCAGGTAATGTGCTTTTGCAGCCTTTACTTCAATTTATTGATGCTGTGCTAGTTGACATGCGAGTCTTCACTGGTCCCAAGAAATAAAAGGGTGGTATGCTTGGAATAGAGAACAATGATGTGTCAAAAGTGAATAAAATGCAAAAATTATCTAATTTTCTTGAACCTTTGGTGTGGAAGTAGTGCCTGGAATTATGGGGCTTAAGCTAGGAAAACTGAAGTGGCTTAAGTTTGCTTCACTTGGGCATTAGCTAGAAGTGTAATTGCACCGATTGCTTGCTTCCCAAATGTAAAATGTTGGTGCTGAATGTTGCGTTATCTTCTTCCCCTGAATAATTTGCATTCAATTGTTATTGGACCCTAACCTGATTATTCTGTCACGAGCTTTACCTCTCTATGCTGACTCATTTGTTAGGGGACGGATGCTTCACATCTAGACGAGGCCATGAATCTGGCGGACTCATTTGCATCGATGAAGTTGAGATGATGGCAGATTACTTGAGGTCAAGAATCGCTGGTTGACAACTGAATTCTTGTACGGTTACTATAAACCGCTTGGATGAAAATTAGTGGGGAAGCACTACAGCTGATACATGCTTCATAGGGGTTTTCCAGGAAACAAGTTTGTCTTCATTACTCGATAAACTTATGCAACAGATACTTGTTTATTCAAAGCGTTTTCGTTTCCCCAATGAACTTTAGCTGGTGGAACATGACTTTACGTGGTTCCGACCCATTGGCAAGTGGCATATTAATCAATATATACACGTAATACCATTTTTTTTTTCCCTAAACCTTGTAGACTTGACTCTGCATGATCAGGATCGGGATTTTAGACTTTGCTTTCTTAGAAACCATGTGGACATTTAGTTTAAGAAGTACTATCCCGTGGTAAATAATGCTGAGAGATAGACGGAAAAAAACGAAAGAAGCTAAAACATCATACATTGTAGTTGTCTATGACCGGTCTTGGAAATCAAATGAGTTGATTGATTGCTCTCTCGTCAGTACCGGATAGGAAGACACCAATGGCACGTTTCGTTAATTGCATAAAACTCATGTCATTCCCATGTCAACCTCATATCTTTTCAAAGGGCATTTGCCAGATGACAACAAATTGCGCGCGTTGCAAAAGTAGAAGAGAAAAGGTTCTGCTGTAAAAGAGACTAATTAAGACTTCAATTTGACGAGGTAAGTACACATTTATAAATTCCTCAATTTCCTACTATCTACAGTTGTTTTTAGGGCTGTACAATTCAATTCAGACATTCCAATCGAAGGTGTTGCAAAATATTGCAGCTTACAGATTAATTATTGTTCAGATTCCTAATTACTATACCAGCCTCCCCTCCTCTCTCCCCGACCTCGAATTCATCTTCTTCTGCTTTTCAAATTTCTTCTCCACGATTTCTTTTATTTTAGTGTTTTAATGGCCTTATAGGCACCACATGGCTGCCATGTAATAGCCAGCATGACACTCGACAGCCAGGTCAGCGCTTCAGCTAGATTCCGTTAGATTTTTCAACAAAATGATCATCGTGAACAGAATTACATAGTTCTATTTTTGGTCAAAAATTAGTTACAATGACACGATTGGGAAAAATGTCTTAAGAGAGAGAGAGATTACGCAAAGCAAAACGGGTGCGGAAACTTCCCCATGACATTGGCCCCATTTGGTTCCGTTTTGGGGAAATGATTTTGAAAAAATGCAAATATCTTTGAGATAAAGAGATTTCCCAAAATGTTATACCGTTTGGTAAATTGTAATCTCAAATAGCATTGAAAAATAGCTTTAGCATAAATATTGTTTTGCTTTTTTTTAGTCTAAAAATAAGATCTGCCCATCGGCCAACCACTGAACGGTGTCGAAAAGGCCAGATCTGGCCACCAGATGGCCAGATCTGGTGGCCTAAGGTCGCTGCCTAGGTCGCTCGAATCCAGGCGACGCCACCTGAGGTTGCGGAGACCAGATCTAGTTGCCTAAGGTCACGCGGACCCAGGTGGCGTCACCTAGTTCACGCGTGCCAAGCGACGCCACCTAGGTCGGAGGTTGCGCCACCCCAGGCGATGGTCACCGGGGACGCGCAACTCCCAGGCAACGGTTGCAGGTGCTGGAGAAGCTTGACTCTCAGGTGGCAAATTGAGGAAGATGAAGAGGAATGGAGAAGAAGATATACAATGACGCGGATGAACAATTGACTTGTATTTTCAAAATGCCAAAAGCTCAAAGCAAGTCCATACCTACATTGGGCTTTCAGCATTCCCAATGCTGATATTTAGCCAATAATCTTTCAAAAACGTTTTCCAAACGCAAAATATTTTGCCCAAAAGACTTTGGGCCCTAAAGCCCTTAGTAAAGCCAATTATCTCTTACTTCAAAGCTGCCATCCATTTAGCCCGGTAGTTTTGAGATTTCATTACTCAATAGCTATCATTTTTATTGAAGTATATGTAAGTATTGATTTGACCATTCTATAATTTACATTCTGTTTATTTCGTAAAAAATAAATTAACTAACAAATATTTTCTTCGAAATATTGAATGATGAAAATATTTTCTTCCAGAGATCATTTTGTTAAATATTTATAAAATCGCTCATTTTCTACATAACAAAGAAATGTTTAACATATCAAGAAATGTTATTTATGCTTACAAACACATAAATTCAAGTAAACTTCCAATAAGCCGATCACCTGTGCGCAGCTGAATGGAAAAATCTTATTTATGCGTTGGTATCCCATATATGATGTACATATGCGTGGAAACAAATATATGATGTACATAAGCAACAGAAAACTGCCGTGCTCTAAAAATGATACTGACAAAGCCATGCAAAACCGGTCCAATATAAAAAGAAATAAAAATTTCACAACAGGAACTTGGATTTCTGTCCCCTAGCCACCTTATAAATAGATTTCTCCCTTCATCAATCTCGATGATAAGGAGATGCTCAGGGTCTGATCCTTAGGGTCCTTCAGAGTAGGGTACCGGCAAAGGCAGATAAGATGCTGTGAGGTGACGAGGGACAAAATCTTCGGCTCACAAAATGCTGAAGTTTCACTCTCAAAAATAATGGTGCGCTCGCAGCTGAATGTACAAGAAAAAGCAGCGCATGTCAAAGACTGGTGAATAGAATGCACGTCCTCGTTGGAAATTCCAGGATTTCCCACCATTCCATGGCTATTACTGCCTGAAAATATTTCATCAAGGAGGTTTATACTCGGTGAAACTTCATGGACAAATAAAAACGCTAATGAACACAATGTGGTCAATGCACACGCACATGTTTGACATATGAAAAAGAAACTTACAGTAATGTTTCTTAACTTCTCCCAAAAATGCAGGTGGGTCCTGCCAGGACTGCACTAAGAGAAAATAAAGACATGTAGATATTAAATGGCATAGTAAGTTTAACATGTGACAAGACGAAAGAAATCAATTCACACATTAGTATAAGGAATATCTTCATCTTGCAGGACTACATTCTTATGCTGGAAAAATAATGTTCCAATGCGATACAGGACAGGCCATTTTGTTGCATCTCTTTTTAAGCATTAATACAGACGAGTACATCTATAATATAAGTAAGAAAAATTGCGCCTACTGGTATCGGAACTAGCAATACCTAGGCCACTTTGCATAGCATGTCATTCATCAACCTCAGCTTTGATTTCTTTTTGAAGTTCCCCCTTGTACTCATCAAATGTTCCTGGGAAAAATTGAACAGTTCCATCTTCTACCACCCAAATTGCACTTCGCTCTTCATCCTCACAAACACGTGATATAAGCCTGGAGTCGTGACTCACGAGTACGACTCCACCAGTAAACTCATCCAGTGCATCGGCCAGAGCATCAATACTTTGCATATCTAAATGATTTGTCGGCTCGTCGAGCAGCAATATGTGTGGTCTCGACATCGATATCGAAGTGAAGACCACACGAGATTTCTGACCACCAGATAGTTTTGCAATAGGAGTGAGGTGATTGTGACTGGGAAGACCAAACTTTCCAAGCTTTGCTCGGACAGCCTCCTGCTTGCTAAGACCCTCCTGTTCCGGATGCAGACGGAGAAGATACTGAACTGGTGTTTCTTCCATAGTCAGTAGGTCCACAAAGTGCTGCGAGTATCTGCCTATTCTCAACTTCTGACTCCTCCGTACTTCACCCTCAGTTGGAACCAAATCCCCAGCAAGGAGATTCAGTAAAGTAGACTTCCCAGCCCCATTTGGCCCAACAATAGCAACCCGAGTCCCCATATCAATACCTACATCGACATTTGAGAGCCTAAAATCAGCTCGATTAGGATAGCTGAAGCTGACCTCAATTAGCTGCAAGAGCGGGGGAGTAAGTTCAGTAGGTTCTGGAAAGTGAAACTCCACACTGTAATCCCTCCATTTCTTCGGTGCCTCTGGTAATGGTTCATCTTCATCAACCTTGCCCTTTGCCTTATTCTTTGATGCTTCCTTGGCCACGGCAAACTTCGCTCGATCTTTGACTCTTTCCTGCTGAGCACGGTTTCCCGACCTCTTGGCAGCTTTAACCTGCTTCTCATAAATCTCAAACTTCTTGTTCATTTCTTTCCGCCGCTGCTCATACCCACTTTCGAAATCATCAAAGTTGCCACGATAGAAGTGAAGTTTCTGGTCATGAAGATGAATGATCTCAGTGCACACAGTGTTGAGAAAATCTCGATCATGTGAGACAACAACGAGAGTCTTCTTCCATCTGCACAAGTATTCCTCTAACCATAGAACAGCCCTAAGGTCAAGATGGTTGGTGGGTTCATCCAGTAACAGAAGAGTTGGCTGCACAAAAAGGGCTCTAGCCAGCGATATTCTCATTCTCCAACCACCACTAAATGATTTGGTCGGACGAGCTTGCATCTCTTTGGTAAATCCCAACCCAGCTAGAATTTTCGATGCCTGAGCCTCAGCAGCATCTGACCCCAAGATCTGCAATTTCTCATACAACTCAGCCAGTTTCTCCCCAGCATCATCTGCAATACTGTCTTCACCTTCCCCATCAGCACCATCGGCAGAAGATAAGTTTTGTAATGAGGCTACCTCTTCTCTAACCTTGACCAGCTCTTCATTGGCGGATACAACTGCTTCCAAAGCGGACCTATCATCGCCAGTTACCTCTTGTTCCACCAAAAGAACATCGATATTCTTAGGGACTGGTATCTTCCTCCAAGCAAGCAGCTTTAACAATGTAGATTTGCCCATACCATTTGGTCCAACCAGACCATACCTCTTCCCGTGAGATATCTTCACTGCCGTGTTCTTAAGAAGTTCTTTCCCTCTGGCAGAGACAGAGAAGTTGTCAATAGTAATATCCTTCACATTAGCATCTGCTTCCTCTTCACCATCAAGAACAGAAGCTCGACTGCCAATAACAACAGTGAAAGCATCGTGGTCATCCTTCAGAGCTTCCTTTTTAGCTTGTTCTGCAGCATACGCAGCAAGAATGTCCTTCTTTTCTCTCTTCTTTATCTCTTTCTCGCTTACAGATGTTTCAAGGGCCTTTGTTTCGGCGGCCCTCTGCTGCCGGCTGAGTCGTTTGCTTTCTTCATCAGATGCATATTCTTCGTCCTCGTCAGAGGGAGGAAGGTCAAGTCCATCTGTATAAGCCTGGAGTTTTGAAGCCGTTTTTGCCTTAGATTTACCAGCATTACTGCTCACAGAAGATGACGATCCCTTCTTTGGCTTTTCGGGCTTTTGGTCCATGCTGGCTAGCATGGCCGATACCGAGAGCTTCTCTCTCTTGCCATCTTTTGCTCCATCCTTGCCGCCTGCCTTAACCTTCGCAACTGACGCCGATTCCTCGGATTTCTTCTTCCCCATAGCAGCAAAAACAGTTGTCTAAACCTACAGATATCAAGAAAGCACTTTTAAGTCATGAGGTCCGCAAGAAGAAAAAAAAAAAAAAAAGCATTATTATAAATATCACGGCAACGGTTCAAAAGATTAACATGGATTCCTAATAAAAGTTTTAGCTAGCAGGAAGAAAGACAGACATCAATAGAATTGCAGGGAATGAGTAAAGAAAGACAGAGAACAATACAAACAAAAACGTGCCAACACATCGAACCCGACACACGGAAACCATGAACTAGATGATTCAATTGCAGAACTACAATAATGAATATTACGACAAAATAAATCAAAACCAGCGCATCTCAATTCCGCAATCTTCCTCAGCAGCCCCCCAAAAAAGAAAAAAACAGCATAAATTACCAGAAAAATCGGAGCACGGCGACACGATCGAACCGACGACGAATCGAATCTCGCGGCCCACAGCCGGACAGGCGGATCAAGCGCGCGAGAAAAAAGACCCGACACGAGCTCGTACAACGCGAAACGAATCGAGAATCGAGAATCCGCGCAAAGATCGAAGCTTTACCTATGCTGCCGACGGCTGAGGTGCCGGAGGAGGCCGGCGATCGAGAGCCGGGGCGAATATGGAGCGATCGAACAGGGCCTTGCTGCTCCGTCGCGAGCTCCTCCTCAGCTGGAGAGAGACTAGGGTTTCGGCTGGTCGCGACGGTTGCTTGCCCGAAATCGACCCGTCTTCTTCTCATAGATATTTTTCCGGAAATAGAGGCGGCGGTCCTCGGGGCCGGGCTCGGACCGGGCCGGGCCGGGCCAGAAATCGGGCCTCCTGCATCGATGGGGCCCGCCGCCCATTAGCGTTTTGGGCCTCTCGAGTCGGGGCGGGCTTAGCGGGCCGTCCGCTTGTGGATCCCCTGCTAATCTTCTCATCGTCGGATCGATTCGTCGACCGTCGATTTCTTCACAATTAAATTGTGAAATTTCAAGGGCGCTATTGTACAAAATTAAATCCATTTCGCCTTTCTCGGTATGTCGATAGTTGATATATAGTCGTCATTAACGATGGAACGTGCATTTTCCATGTACAGAATCATGGGATTGGAATATAGATCTCGTGTGCTATTGAAAAGGGACAATAACTGTACTGTTGTGGCTGACAATTCCTAGTACAAATACATTTTTTTGTGAAATTTAATTATTTATGTTAGGGATGAGTGCATTAGAAAAATAAAACTTGTCATGAAAGTGTAATCGAATTATAAAACTTACAAAAAGCGTAATCAAGTCCTAATTGAGAATAATTTAGACTTTTTCCCGATGAGGAAAGTGAAGATAAAATTTAAAATCTTTAAGGAGATAATTGTCCAAAAAATATAAAATATTATCATTGTCAATTTAACCATAAATATTTCAATTCGGCAAATTCCTTTCTAAACTTTTTTGATGATCTGTCAATGTAATCTTTTGTTGTTAACGGTGAAGTGTGCATTTTTTTTATGCACAAACTATAGATCAAAGTATAGATCTTATGCGCAATTGGAATGGGGCAACAATTGGAAAATTACCCAATTCAATTCTAAACCTATTGTGCGAATGTCAATTTACTTCAAAAATTTTCAATTTTGCCAAATGCAATCATAGACGGTTATGGGATAAACTAATGTAGTATTTTCGGTTAATAATTTTTGTTGGAAATCATTAATATGACAACCTACAAGTAGTCAATGTGCTACTTGGGACAAACAATGATGACCGGGTACCACGTAATCAATTCATGGTGACAAATGGCTGTAGGACTAAATTGGAATATCTAATAAAGATTTAAGAATTATATATAGCAAAAGTGAAGAATTTATAATTGTATCGGCATCCATGTAATAAATTCATGGCAAATTGGGTATCCTGGACGATAACTGTAGTGCCATGGCTAAGAATTCCTTACACCAATACATTATTACGATCTCGGAGTACTTTTGCTTGTGGTAATTATTTATGACCATTGACCAAGCATACAATGCAGAACGTAAACAGACCACTTAATTCTTTCGAAACTTTTGCCTCTGTCAATGTCCTCTTGAATCTTTTTGCCCTTTTACCTGCTTTCGAGTAAATATTATATCGTGATAGCAAATGCTTATCGTAATTATCAATTCAATCATCTTGTGAGGAAAAAAATATAGTTTTTTGATAAAGTTAATGGAAATATTTGAATAGAACAACTTATATGTATTATTTGATAAATAGGTGGAATCATTTGTACGAGGTGGACCGATCTACTCTTCGACCATCATATGCATGAGAAAATTACGAATGACATACCAGCCCTTATATTTAAAAGAATGCTTTATTCACATGATTAAGCATATTGTATTAACAATCATATTCTTGATCCTTATTGTTTGCGCTTCTGTGAAAGATAGTCGTCTGACAAGTCGCTTTTGCTTATGTTAAGACGTGCAACGCAACATGTAGCTCAAATTAACAAAGGTCTCGATTTACTTGAGCAAGCTCTGCATCAGCTCATCAAGGAGAGGCATGGTACTATAGGTCCGACCAACATTTTCAATGCACCAAACATCTTGCTTATCTACGTAGCAGTTAAAATCATCCGACAAAGATTAATCGCCGGGATGGGAAGGCAAGATGTTGACCTAAGTTTTCGATTTGCTTCTACCTCGATTGCCGTTACTCTTGGATCGGTCGAATATGGCCTACTACGTGTGTTATGCTCAATGACTTGCCCTGATCTCCTTATGTGGTAATTTTTTGATATTTTGAAATTGGTGATGATTTATTTATTATAGCGTGATTCAATTGGTCCATGAAACAAGGTAACTGGCAAATTAAATTTTTGAGAACAAACCAATAAATTAATAAACCGACAAGGATCTATAATTCGTTCAATACCATAACAAGGGTTCAGATTTTTTTTTTTAAATTATTACTGCTTTAATCGCTATAGGGAGAATGCTTAAACGAGATGGACTGGTCTACCTTTTTTAGAGCCTGCGCAAGCAAAATACATACAACCTCGTGCTATTTTTTATTTTTATTTTTAAGATTCTTAAACTATTTCTTAGCACAACTCAACCGTTGGGCAATCTTAGTGATTGCTTGGTTTGCACCACCTAAGTGCGCCATCTTAGATCGTGCAATCCCAGACGTGTCGCCTGGGGTCATGTGGCTTGAGGCGATTATTGCCTAGAGATCGCCCTAACCTTAGGTGCAGATGTTTGATACCATATTAGCTTGTCAGCAGCTAGATATATTTTCAGTAAAGTTTAGAACAATAAAAGTTAAATGGAGGCAAATTATATTTGATTCTAGATTTTACTTAGAATATATCTAGCTTATATTTGCATTTAAAAATGCATTAGAGGCCTATGAAAATGTAATTACATTTTCTCAAGACTCTTAAAAAATTTGCCAAAGCGGAGGGGAAGAAAATTGGGGTGAAAAATCCAATATATATATATATATTTCTTTATCCAAGGGGGAAAGCAGAGAGAAATTTTTAAATTTTTACAAAACCCACTTGAAGACGAAACTCCACTTTTAACGAGCCAGATGCTCTGCGTCTGTTTCGGCCTCTCCGTCGCCGGAAACTGATGCTCCTCCCCACCGCGCCGATCCGATTCCGTCCGCAACGTCCGATTTCTAGGGCTTTCATCTTCCCCGCCAGCGGGACTCCCCTCGCCCTCGTCGCGGTTCCGCGCGACTGCGAGGGACGGCGCCGGAGCAGCAAGCGGCGATGTCTCGCCAAATCACCGCCTCGCATCTCCCCAAATCGAAGACCCTCGACAACAAATACGTGAGTTCTCTCTGTTCAATCATCTCGCGATCGCGAGTCGCAATCGCATGTCCCGTGGCTTGAGTTTCTGGATTTCGTGTGCTGAGCGAGCGGGGCTTGAGTGTAGAATTGAAAGGGGTTTTAGGTCTTCTTCGTGACGTTGTTGTTTCTCTCGCTTTGATTCTGCAAAAGCGCTCCTCTTAATCGATTTCCCGCATTCATTTCGATTCTTCACTTCGTTTCCCTCGTGGGACGGTCTCATTTCGATTGCTCTCTCGATCAATTAACGAAGCCACGCGTACGAATCGCCCCTTTTTACTTGTTGAATGCCGTGCGGGACTCTGCTTATGTTCATAGTTTTATCCAGGATTTTGAACGTCCTTGCGGGTGAAAATTGGGAAAAGTTCAGACATTTTACAGAATTTTTATCCTGGATTGATTGGTCATGACTCATGATGTGCTTGTTTCTTGTGGGAATGTGCATGCTGTGTAGGATGTGGAGTGATGCTCGTCTGTCAAGTCCTGATGAACAAGAAAAGCTTGTTCTGGTTTTGTCCACTCCTTTCTTTTGAAGGGACATGCTCTTGTGTTTCTATTTATATATCCTAAAATGACTTGGCATTGCTTAAAGGTGTATCTATTTCACCAAAAAGTTCTTGAAAAAGAAAATAGTTAGTTTTAATTTGTTTGGTGGTTCAGAAAAAAAGTGATATATTTTTTGCAAAATGGGGAAGTTGTTTTACCCAATCTAATTTTTTCGTTTTCAATCTATGGAAAATGTTTTTATTTTTATTGTCTATGATCCTACATTCTTTTTAATAAATGGACCCTACATAGTTAAATGAGTTTTACGGAGTTACTTATGAGAGATTGAGAGTAAATATTTATTGAAATCATATAATAAATGTAAAACTAACCACTTATTTGCTTGCAATTAAATATTTATAGTAATCTTTTAATAACATGATTTTCAACCTAACTAATTTTATAGAGAAAAAGCATAGAGTAACTGCAGTTTAAATAAATGTGTTTAATTTTTCAATTTTTTGAAAGCGATGATGATTCATTTTATTATGTATGATTTTTTTTTTTAATGAACCGAATCGAATTCTTTGAATAAAATGACCTATACATTAAATAAATGATGGTTTATTTATAAACAACATGCATGTCTTTAGAGTGCAATTCAATTGGTCCAAGAAACAAGCTGTATACCAGATTAAATTTTCGAAAACAAACCAAGAAATTAATAAACCAACAAGGACCTCAAAATAATTTGTTCTGATTAAGTTATCGAATTTTTTTTTTTTTTAAATCATGATCGGTAAAATGCTTATACGAGGTGGACCAGTGTACCTTTCTAGGACCTTCTGTACGAAAAAAATAGCGTACGACCTTGTTAGCCATTAAATTCAAGCTCACCAACATTTATTGTTAAATTACTTGTCTTATCAGCTATCATCCAATCTAAAACTTGTCAACATCGACCTTGTCAGATTCGAGTACAATGAATGCAGCTGGCACTGCTCACAGGATCATAGATAGGGTTGGTTTTTCATCATCTCGTGTTTGGA
This sequence comes from Eucalyptus curtisii, assembly GCA_017140595.1. Lineage (NCBI taxonomy): Eukaryota > Viridiplantae > Streptophyta > Magnoliopsida > Myrtales > Myrtaceae > Eucalyptus > Eucalyptus curtisii. The sequence continues at coordinate 7,445,798 of CM029503.1, forward strand.
AAGCGAGGAAAAGTGGAGAAAAAAGATAATTTCGAGTTCCAAATTTATAAATAGGCTAGTTTTTTGTGAGGAGGGAAGTGGAGAGAAAATTCAAAATTTTTTAAATATTTTTCTACTCTCTCTCTCTGTTTTTTCCTTTTTTTTGCCATCTAAGCTTACCAAACGAAGCCTTGGAGACTCAAAATGGGAAAAAGCATCACTTATCAGTCCAATTTGGGAAATATCTTGATGACGAGGACCGTAATAGGCAAAAACAGGCCAGTCCTCGCAAGCGCTCGTCGGAATCCGAGCTGGCTTCCAATTTCGTTATTTCGTATTTTGAAGGGGTCATAATAATAATAATAATAATAATATATAAATAAATAACACGAAAAATTGAATGAAAACTCACCAGCATCTCTCTCTCTCTCTGTCACCTCTCCTTTTTGGCCCCTCTCCCCGTCGCCGGAGACCGATGCTCTGCGCCGCGCCAATTCCGCCCGCAATGTGCGACTCCTAGGGTTTCTTCCCGCTCCTCTAGCGCGATTCCCTCGCCGTCGCCGCCGTCGCCGCCGCCGTCGTGGTTCCTTATGTGAAGGGGACGGACCTCGGAGGAGGGAGCAGACATGTCTCGCCAAATCACCACCTCGCATTTCCACAAATCGAAGACCCTCGACAACAAATACGTGAGATCCTCCGCCCGCTCGCCTCGCGATCACGAGCCGGAATTTGCATGTCCTGTGGCCGATTCGTTTGGGGTTCTGGAATTAGTACGGAGCGCGGTTGAGTGTAGGATTGGGGTGGGGGGTTGGCAGGGGGCGGTGTTTGTTTGCGACGGTGTTTCTTTCGTTTTGATTCTGCTTTTGATCGGGCAAAGCTTGATGGCATTGCCAATTGCGAGAGCACTCTGTTTCGATTTCCGCATTCGTCTGCACGGAAGCTGAGCTAACACGTAGCATTTTGGGTCTTTACTTCATTTCTCTTGTACGACAGTCTCGTCTTGATTAATTTCTGGACAAGTTAGTAAAACCACGCGTGTGAATTGCCGTTTTACTCGTTAAATTCCAAAGTTCTGTAATTTCGGGACTTGCTTATCCCTGAAAGAAGTATAGGAAAATAAACCGGGTGGTGGCGCTTTAAGCAGATTGAATATTAATGTATGTCGTGAAGAGCTGTAGTTTGTATGCATCCAGAATGAACATCATTGTGGGTGAAAAATAGAAAAGTTAAAATATTTACAGAAATTTTCTCTCAGGTAGTCATAATTGTGCTTGTTTCCCATTGGAATGTGCTTTGCTATGTAGAATGTACAGTGGCGCTTGTCAAGTTTTGATGAATAAGTAAATCTTGTTATGGTTTTGTCCACTTTTTTTCTAAGTTTTTTGCCTTTCTAATTCTATTTATATCCTAAATTTGTTCTACGAATTGCCTTTAAAAATTATTCTTGCGTTCTGATATTGGAGTGAGATCTGTTTCAGTCTCCCATTATCTGAAAATAGTCTGCGGTAGATATCTTGTGTGGACCTTGTCAGTAATTATCTCTTGGTGTATCATACTTCCTTTCTTCAGCAAAATGGGGAATATTATTGGATGCATTATATTTTTTTGACTCTGAGGGATTGCATTTTTAAATTTCGTTGTGGACATTTGGTGTAGATGCTTGGAGATGAGATTGGGAAAGGAGCATATGGTCGAGTTTACAAGGGTTTGGACTTGGAGAATGGAGACTTTGTGGCAATTAAGCAAGTTTCATTGGAGAACATTGCCCAAGAGGATCTTAACATTATTATGGTGTGTACCATTGATCTTTGCTATTCTTTGACTCTCGTTATGCTCTCTTTCGATAACTCAATATGAGTGAAAGCTTACAATAGCTCCATTTCTCCAATATTTCTAAAATTTAAGCTTGTAGCTAAGGAACATCTCGTCCAAGTCTTCTTTAAGCTATAAAAGTCTAATGGTATATAGGGAAAGAAGAGAAAGTTGATGGCTGAATATGTGAAATTGCTTTATGGATGGCTGGAAAAATCTTGTGAAGATTACTAATCCATGGGTGGCCAGATTATTTGTTGCTGCCTGATCTGTGAAATTCAAATGCTGTCTTTTTGTTCATTGAGCTTTGTTATTACTGTGGAAAGATTGCAGACTTGCTGTAGTATTCTAGGAAAATAAAAAAAATGAAAGAAATAAAAAGGTACAAATGACTTCTTAATTTATTGAGTTTCAATGCATGGGTGATTGTTAATTGTCCACATTAGTTTTAGTATCCTGGTAAACAACATTATCGACTGAGGGACTGGAAATTGTCATCGAGTAAACATTTGATATTGAATTTTTTTGTTTGAATGTATGTGTTTCTAATTTGATTTTTCTTCGTCAAGGACAGTGTAATTGATACATTAAAAGTTACTGGTCACTTATGAACAACGACATATGGAATGATTAAATGCTTATCCCTTAGTCATGTAATGACTCCCGTGTTGATCACATTAATTTGTTTGCATAGAGCAGTTGTTCTGGGTAAATGAGTAGATAGACACGTGCATATGCACATATATGATGTCCTATGGACATGACAGCATCGGTGGATAAAATCATTGTCTCCTCTACCTCCTGAGAGTGAGTAATTACTCCTGGAACACTCCAGTAGCATCTCGAGAAGCAAAAACCTCATTCTTATACTAAGGAGTATTGTGATCACATATTTGCACCCTCATCAGCATTGCACTGGAAGCACCGAACCAAGATTTGTATTTCCTTTTCCATCCTGCTATTCAAATAGTTTTCATATGTTTCATCCTGCATAGGATAATATTGTTAATAAGCACATGGTTTTTGGGAATGATAATTGTGGCTGAAGTGATTTCTAACATTTAAAGGGAACACTTGCCATTATGCATTAGTATAATGCAGAACTAGTCTTTGACTTCAGTAGAAGCTTTAACCTATCCTCTCTTTACATTCTGACCAGCTTTGGAACCTTGAGGCTAGTTTCTGTCGATGATTCTAAGGGTGCAGATGGAGATAACATAGTATATTATATCTTCTAGGAATTAGCAGTATCTACATTTGTTTTGACAATTGTAGATTTTATAAGCTGTTATCAGGGCATTTCTGCCTTGAGGGCTTGTTTTCTTTATATGCTGCTTACATTTACTTGCTTCGAGCCTGTCTCATTGCGATTTTTCTTTCAATATAATCTCACGGGGCGACATATTTGACTGGATCAGCAAGAGATTGATTTACTGAAGGTACCTTTTCATCTTTACTTCTGTAAATTTTTGAATTGCACTTCTTTTTCTGCAATCTGCTTTCTCGATAAGGTTATATGTTTGCAGTGCGTCTTGTAGTTTAGAACATTGGATTCTCTGCAGGTTCTTCTACTGCTAAAACTAAGCTCTTGCTTGATTTATGAAGTGAGTGCATCTTGACAGTAGTATTTAACCTATGTGTGTTGCAACTACGCCCTTGCAGAATCTGAACCATAAAAACATTGTGAAATATCTGGGGTCCTTGAAAACAAGGTCGCATCTCCACATTATTCTTGAGTGAGTAGACTCGAAAAGTTATTGTGAAGAAACTGTCTCATTTTAGGCAGGAAAGGACTTCATAGTAGCTTTTTACTCAATTTAATTTCTTTTGCATAGATACGTGGAAAATGGATCACTTGCAAACATTATCAAGCCAAACAAGTTTGGACCTTTTCCAGAATCATTGGTTGCTGTCTACATAGCTCAGGTTTGAGTATATCCTTGTTTGCGTTTCTCTATTTATTTAATATCGTGTTTTAGTGCTGTATCATTCTATGTTACACAGGTTTTGGAAGGGCTGGTTTACCTACACGAACAGGGTGTCATTCATCGGGATATTAAGGGCGCAAACATTTTGACTACGAAAGAGGTAATCCTTTATAGTTACGTCAAAGTAAGATTGAATAATTTCTGAATCTTCCGGGTCTATCAATGGGCCTATTCTTTTGGGGGAACCTCTTCCCTTTATTTGACTTTCCATGCTGCTTAATCTTCCTTCAGTCCCAGCCCTAGCATCATTATGCTCCTTCCAAGTAATCCATGTTTCTGTCTGCTTTGATCTCTTCCTTTCCAGCTAACTAGTTGCATAAGTAGGGTCTACCCCTTCTGTGAGGGCCCACGGTTATCAACGGACCAGAAGAATCCAATGGGATAGATAGCTTACTACTTACGTTAATTTCGTTTTCACTTGGGTTATTAAACACGCGTCATGAGATTTTATTTGTTTCTTTTGTGCCTATCATGTTCCTTATTTTCCTCTGCTTTTGGACATGCAATTATCTCCTGTTACATCTCCCATGACTTTTGTTTTTTTCCTTCTATTACCCACTTTTGAGATTTTCCTGCCTTCATATGTACTCTCAGGGACTTGTCAAACTTGCTGATTTTGGTGTTGCGACAAAGTTAAATGAGGCCGATGTGAACACTCACTCTGTTGTTGGAACACCCTATTGGATGGCACCCGAGGTATATATATGCTTGTATCTTATGTATAAATTATTCAGATTTATTTGATATGTCATTTTTTTTTTTCAGAAAGAAGATGATATTTCTAAAATTCCTGCTGTAGGTTTTGGGAAAAGTGCTGTATAATCTTGTAAGAAACTCAGTGCGTCCACATATGTGTCCGCAGCAATACAGAGTAATCAGAATTAACAACAAATTTTTTTATCATGTTATTGACAAATTGTACCTGAATTTCTTTATCTGGTAATGAAGACCAAAACTTCCAGAACTGGATCGCAGAAATAATATAAACTAAGGTCTTTCGGTTGGTGATCAATTGATTTGTTTCTATTTTTTCACCAGAAAATTACGCAGAATTCTGCTGGTTGGTAACTGCTGTAACTGCGATGCTCTATTGAGATGGCAGAAATTAATAAATCCATTGTAATGCAATTGATAAGTATGTGATAGCTATCATTTGACATGTAAATACGTATAAATTTTTAAAAAATATTGGTAATTGGAGTTGATATAGTCTGTATATGCTTTAGTTTATGTCAAGATAAGTGACTCTCATTGTGTTGCTTAGTAATGCTTCAAGTGTTTCGTTATTTGGAACTCCCCCTGGCACTGCATGTTGGTCTCTGTTTGTGTTAGCAAATTTGGTTAGAATGACTGCAGGTCATGGAATTCACTAATTAGACTAGCTGAATTACGCCTTTATTTAAATGCATATTATCCTTTGCTGGCGATCCTCTCTTGATTGTGTTATTGTGGGATTTGTAGTAAAGCTCATTCTTGTGAAACTCGTTAATTCTCCAGGTGATTGAAATGTCAGGGGTTTGTGCTGCATCTGATATTTGGAGTGTTGGCTGTACAGTGATCGAACTTCTCACTTGTGTTCCACCTTACTATGATTTGCAACCCATGCCAGCTCTTTTCCGGATCGTTCAGGTTTTTCATATAGTTTTCTAAATTGCCCTTCATCGATGAGTGTGCTTGTGGAGAATCCTTCCTGCTTTTGAAATTCTCTGAGATCAGTGTCAGGATAATTGCAAGAGACCTCTTAACATTTTACTACTTACAGTTTTCCACTAGGACTTTCGATTTTGGCAACCCATTACCCTCAGTATTTTCCAACCACTCCCTATTTTTTAAGATCTACCCCCATCAACTTTGATTTTTGACATTCTTATCATTTGCGCCTTTAATTTGAGCATATTACCCTGCATTTCTACTGAATATAACATAAGTTAGCTTGTCTTGCCCCTTTGTGATGCGTGTGATATCTATGTCAGGGGTCGTATCATGAAAACTGAAGTGGTTACAAAGCAAAAACAAACTAGAAATTTGACAATAAAAATTGTCAGGGGAAAATGAATATGACCTTAAGAATTTGAAATAGCACAGCTGACGAGAATATATGACGTCGTGGGTAAGTGCTACACCTTTTTGCTAAATCTAGCTATATACGTAATGAAGTTTTTAGTTGGACAGGTTTCCCTCCTTGGTATCTCCTCTAGCCTAATGGAGATTTCTTGTAGATTGGTACTTTATGGAAGAGTGTTTTTCTAAGAAATAGTTGGTTTGCCTTTCTGGAAGCATCAAGAGGGATATTGTACATATGTTTTGTACTGTACATGACTTTTCTAGTTGATCAATGGGGTCAAACTAGCAATTTGGAGTTGCTTTTGGCAGTCTTGAGTAACCAATTGGAAGGATGTGTAGTGCTTTTGGGTAACTGCAGCACTTTTAAAAGGGGGAATTTTCAATCGATTTTTTTGTTATCCTATGCATAATGTTGTAGAGACTTGAGCAATGAAGCATGTGACTGATCCATTGTTTAGAGAATGCGTGAATAAGATATTCTGTTTGCCTTTTATAATCTTTTAATTATTAGAGTTGTGGAGACAGAATCATTTCACATTGCTTTTTCCTTGTTTTTCTCCCTCCCCAGGATGATCATCCTCCGATACCTGATAGTCTATCTCCTGATATTACTGATTTTCTGCGTCAGTGCTTTAAAAAGGTATGTGGATTTTTTCTAGCAAATAAAGGCTTGATCTAATCTTTTTTGGAGATCTCTCTCTCTCTCTCTCTCTCTCTCTCTCTCTCTGGGGTGAAACGTGTAATTCAATGGAAGACGGGTATGTATAGTGCGAAGATAGATGCCGGATTCAACTATTAGGTATCTAGATTCTTGGTTTCCCTGTTCTGATATAATGGAATTTTTTTGTTTTTTTGTTTTGAGAAGGGGGGGAATCTTCTGAGTGATTCTGGACTAACTTTGTTATAAACACTCTCAAGAAGTTCGATTTTGTTTCCGTAGTGGACTCATAGTGCCATCTTGTCTAAAATATTTTGCAGAATACACTTAAATGGTTCTTAAAGTTTCTTTACATACACCTATTCCCCTTATTCCAGGATGCTCGACAGAGGCCTGATGCAAAAACATTACTTTCTCATCCTTGGATACAAAATTGTAGGCGTGCCTTGCAATCTTCTCTTCGTCATAGTGGAACATTGAGGTATGTACAATTACCGCGCTGTTCTTTTTATTGGAAAAGTTTGTGTGTAAACTCTTGCATGTAGTATCCTTTAGTAATTGGAGCTGATATCACTTGATATGACTAGGCTTGGCTGAACTACGTAACTCTTTTTTGAAACCTGCTGGGTCAAATCTGCTTGAACTCACCCCCTTTTCTACACGGGCATCAGAGTTTCTATATATTGTTTCAATAACATTATCTCAAGATAGCTTTTGTCATCCGGATCTTTTTGTATAACAATTTTGCTTGCTGTATTGTGTGTGAAGGTTGGGCTCATGATCAGCTTATGCTCATTGTTTAAAAATTTTGCCTGAGAATATATAGGCTTTTACTTTTAAGCATTAATCGCTAGGACTAAAAACATAATTACTCCTTGTCTGTGCTCGTCTCTCACTCGCTCATGCGCACACGAGAGAGAGTTTTTCTAATGAATTGGAGTGGAGATTATTATACTGTTATAAGGCTGCAGATATGAAAGGAATCATAATTGGAATAGGATTACAAATGGGGGAATTATAATATCTCATTTGTTAGTCATGGACTTTCTAGAAACTATTAAATAACTTGATTGGAGACTGACTCTGACACAGATGTTTAATCATGATTTGCATCTGTCCTAAATGTCAGTTGCACCATTGTCCAAATTGAGACTCCCTATTTCATTAAACTTAAATTTTACTGGGAATCTTCATTTTCCAATGGCCAAGGAAACTATAAACAAGGTCCTTCGTTATGGTAATTCTTCTAAAGACAAATTGAATTGTTTAATGGCGGGGTTGCTAGTAAGCTTGCACTATAGTTGCAGATAAAAAAGAAGTGTCATTAACATAAATAGGAATATGGCTGTGTCATATCTCCCTGTTAACATAAATAGGAATAGCATGCTTCAAATTTCACGTGCGCATTTACTTTACATAGAATGAATTGTGGTTTTAGTTTTGTACTATTGCAAAACCAATAAGACTGAGGAATTGATACTGGAAACCGTATCCTCAAAATGTTGAGGCTTACGAAATGGATGTGATGGAAGAGTTCAGTCTCTTAGAGATTTTTATCCTTTTGATACTAGGGCATGGTTTCAGTGGGACAGAAATATTTGTGTTGAGGTCATACATGATTGCAGTGACCTCAAATTTTAGAACTGTTGTGCATGCGGCTTTCCCAACAACTATTTTATTTTCTATCCTAATCTTTTGGTTTGTAACACCTTTACTGACTCTCTTTTAAGATTATTCATGAAAGTTCCTCTTTGTTGGTTTGAACTGCTAGGGCCTCTTAAAAACTATTGTGTGGTTGGGTTAATTACACTTGCAAATTCTTTTGGCTGCTGATCTCGAAATAGTTCTTTGCTCCCAGAAATATACAGGAAGATGTTTCAATGGATCCAGAAAGTGCTAATGCAGATAATGAGGGTGTCAGCAGAAGCCCTGCCGCAGAAAAAGTAGAAGTAATTTCCTTGGACTTCCGAAATGCTTTTTTCTTTGTAATGTCTCTTGGGATAGTCATGCCTTTTGAGCCTGCAAAATACACTAGTCTATTGCTATGTGCGCCTGCTTGGAGAATGCATTTCTTCACGGTTATCTCTGCTTTTGTGTCAATAGTTTGTTCCCTGGATTTCAGGATCTGGTGAAAGAAGAATATGTAGAGGTGGAGGTGGATATAGGTGAATCCGATAAAGATAATTCTCCAGATCATACCGTCAAAGCAGATGATACAGAAGACGATCTCTCGTCATATCAAGTTCCCACTTTAGCCATACTAGAAAAGTCATCTCCACAACTTGGTTCCACAGTGGAGAATGCAGAAAAGGAGATAGGCACCTCATGTGAACATCTGGCTCTTGAGGACCCGGAGAAGGGTGACCATGATGAAGCACTTGGTAACGGTGAGATTGGATCTCCTGAGTTGAGTCAGAGAAAGATAACAAAAAGTGAAGGAACAGGAAATTCGAAGCATGCCGAGAATAGTTCATTTGGTTTTGGTTCAAAATCTCAAGACAGTTTCAAAAAGGTAAAGTTGCATAAATTACTGCATCTGGATTTGTTATACTTTGGTTGCTGGCATGTTGTCATAATGCTGGCTGTCGTGAAAATCTGCGAGATATGGTTCACCTTACTATGTAGTTGCGTCTCTTTTCCAAAATAGATGGATGCTGTCTGAAAACCCCATAAGTTTTGCAATCAACTTTGTCAACCAGGAGTTATAACCACGAGGGTCTTACATGTTATCGGTAGATAAAGTAGAGAAGGAACTCCTGTCAACTCAGATTTCTTACTGTTAGTGCATTTAAAAGCAAAATTTTTTCTAAGGGGGCAGTTATCTCACATTGTCTACATGTTATAAAAGCTGAAGTTTCTATATTTGAATCTCTTCGTTCCCCTAGTTTACTCTATGAACGGAATTAATTTCTATGCTTCGATATTAGCTGTAATCTTGGCCTACATGAGAGGAAGACCTGTGGATAACATTATTGTCATCTGACCTTTTGTTTATCTTTATTTCCCACATCCTTAAATTCGATAGAAAAAATCAAAGGAGGGATATAATGTTCTTGATCTGAGTCATCTTCTTCTGACAGTGAAGAGCTATTGTTTATGCATAAGAGGCTGTTAGGAGACACCTTTGAATTGGTTATGATTCTTACCCTTTCCAATTCTTTGATATTGTAATCCTCTGATTGAACATAAAAACACATTTGCATCTCGAGAGTCTCAATCTTCAAGTTTTCATATTTAATAGTTTGATCTAATCGGTTTTCTTGATCTTGTTGAAGGCTGCAAAGATGCCTGTCACAAATGAATTGAGTAGATTCAGTGATACTCCAGGAGATGCTTCCTTGGATGATTTATTCCATCCCATTGATAAAACCATGAATGGTCGAGCAACTGAAGCCTCATCTTCATCAGCATCCACATCACATGCAACTCAAGGCAATGCGCATTCGAATGAAGCTGGGAAATATGACCTTGCTACGAAATTGAGGGCTACGATTGTTCAAAAACAAATGGAAAATGAAAATGAGCAGCATAATGGTGGTGGTAATTTGTTACGCCTAATGATAGATGCTTTGAAGGACGATGTGATTGATATTGATGGTTTGGTATGAGCAAGGATCCCGAGCAAATCTTATTGGTCTCTTAATATTTCTTCCTCTCACTATTGTGCTTCTGTTGTTTTTGTTCAGGTTTTTGACGAAAAGTTGCCAGGAGAACATCTATTTCCTTTGCAGGTTTAATTTGATCCCCTTTAGCCACTTCGGCTATTTAGTTCCTTTTCTGAAATAATGTTTCCCTGTTGTCTTCCTTTGCCTAGTACGATGCATTTGGAACTGAATATGATAATTTTTTATGCAATGATGATGGTCTTTCGTGACAAAAAAGAGTGAGATCATAAGCACTTCAGTCTATATCTTCTGGCTATTAACATTGGTAGAAGCTGAAGAGACCTGACACTGGTTGCATGTTTATTGCTCTTTTCTGCTTTAATTCTATTGCTTAGATGATGTACTTTTTGAAGTCTTTGATGGCTTGAGCTATAGCAGAACCTAGTCCTCCACCAATGCATCAATTTGGGTGTAGATGTAAGTTGTTCATTGCATCTTTCATGTCTTGTAGCGTTTCGCCAATACTATTGGGTTGTCCCTTGTTTGGTGGTTATTTATGAGCAAGGGACAAAGCTGTACAACTGATTGGTGGTGGTTATCTTGGGGTGGTTATCTGGGGAGGACAACTGATTTGAAAACGATCTGTATCAAATGTTGCATTTTATATACCAATTGTGAACAGGCAGTCTCTATCTGGTTATGATGCTAGTTGAATTAGCAATTAAGGATGATAACACTTCTTCTCAGCTCAACTGCAGTCTCTGTTCTTGATAAAAACCTGCTGTATTGATATGACATACATATGCACTTTTGAGAATTGTATCATGCATGGAGGTGATTTGCAATCTGATGGAATTAGATAGGTGGTGGTACTTTGCTCCCCTTAGGATCTTTACTTGTCTGCTGGGAATAATTGAGAGGTTCCTGCTTAATTAATTCATCAAAAGAATATTTGTCATGTCTTATTCCAAAGTTGTGGTGAGTATTTGCACTGTGTCTGCAAGTCATGCTGTAAATACTGGTATGTGCATGTGCAGTAGAATCTTTCGGTGGTCCACTTTTTCTTGACATGATTTAATACTATCTTTGGTCTGCTTTTACATTTCAGGCTGTTGAGTTTGGGAGATTAGTTGGATCTTTGAGACTAGAGGAATCGGAAGATGTGATTGTTTCTGCCTGCCTAAAGCTCATTGGCATATTTCACCAGCGTCCAGATCAGAAACTCATATTCGTCAGCCAACATGGCTTGCTTCCCTTAATAGAATTGCTAGAAGTTCCTAAAAATCGTGTATGCTATATGATTTTCTTGCCTAATCTTTGGTTTTCCAACAGTTCATAAAGCATTGCAAGCAGTGCACTACTAAACAACTTTTCCTACCTTTGCAGGTAATATGTTCGGTGCTTCAACTTATAAATAAGATAATTAAGGATAACACTGACTTTCAGGAGAATGCTTGCCTTGTTGGTTTGGTAAGTGCTCGAAACATTCAGGTCGTGATCTTTATCTAAATTCAATATCCAGAAACTTGTTCTATATGCAGTTTCCGTGATAGATTTTTGTTAAGATGAGTATATTCGAAGTATTTTGCTTTGGATCTCATCTCTTTTTGAGATTTTTTTTTTTTGATATTTTCACATCTGCAATGATAAGCAAGGCATGTAATTTCAATATTCTTTTGTGTACGTATTTCACTTTTTTGGTTAAATTACCATGGTATTTTGCTGTTGAAATTGGATACCTTATTAGTGAGTCTGTCCATTTACAGATCCCTGTGGTAATGAACTTTGCCATACCCGTCCCTGATCGTCCTCGGGAAATTCGCATGGAGACAGCTTATTTTTTCCAGCAGCTTTGTCAGTCCAGGTATTTTTATGTTTTTTATTAGTATTGGCTTGTCGTGTTGTGATGGGAGGAGTTAAGGATGGTGAGTGATCGTTGGTTGATGCTTAATGCAGCTCCTTAACATTGCAAATGTTCCTAGCTTGCCAGGGAATACCTGTCCTTGTGGGCTTTCTGGAGGCCGACTATGCTAAACACAGGTCTACAGTCTTCTACTCTGATTACTGACTTTATATCGAGGCTATATTAAGAAGTAGGCGATGAAGGGAAAAGCAATAGCAAGTTTGATATGTGGATGCAAATTAAGATCTATTGTATTTGCACATACCTCTGATGCCAAATTATTAATTGTTAGTTTTTTGATAGTGATTTCTTAATTTGACAAGATGATCAATCACAGAATTGTACCCTTGGATCTTAGCCTATGAATTTTGCTGGAGGACTTCAGGTTATACAACTGGGGGAAAAAAGTCAAAAAGATTTTTCAAGCTGGACAATGTGGTGTGTTATAGCATGTATTAGTTGTTCTACAATATCAGTTATAGACCAATATGTAATTACTTAACCTAAATTTTGAAGAATATGCCTAAAATGCGGTGAGCCAGTGCTACAATTTCGTTCATGAAATGCATAACAATAATTTTTGCGTGACTTTCAATTTAATTGTGTAAAAAAATCAGCTGCACTGGATTTCGGTTCCTTTTAAAGTATTTTTTGTGGGCTTGCTTAATATTCTGTAATTTGGAGATCCAATAAGTGGTGGTTGGAAAGTTCTCAATATAGATAGTCGGAATAGGACCTTTCCATACTCAATCCCATAATGATACACTATACTAGTGACAACACTAAATACATCAAACCATTCGAACTTTATAAATGAAGGTAAGGCCAAGCTTCCTTGATCAGTTGGATCCTAGCATCTCTATTTTATGATAGTTTGATCCTTTCTTTTATTTGTTCATTTCTACTTTAATACTTAGTTTCATAAGTTGGAGCCCATCAAGTAATTTATTTGCAGAGCCTGTCTGGTGGCTTATGGCTTTAAAGCAAGGAAGAATCATTATCCTTAGTGGTGCATTTAGGTTGCTGATGACGTTCTCGTGCATGCCTTGTGCTTCTTGAATTATGTTTCTAACAACTTGAGCTTTTTGGTGAACACTTATGATCTATATGTGATCTACTTCTCTGGAGATTTTGGCTTTAATTTGGGCTGTTGTCACCATCTTTTGACCTAATCGATTGAAATTTGGCACCGTATTAAGGCAAAATGTTCTGTAATACAGGGAAATGGTTCATCTGGCTATTGACGGCATGTGGCAGGTATTTAAGCTTCAGCGCTCGACTCCTCGGAATGAATTTTGCCGCATCGCTGCTAAGAATGGAATCCTTCTGAGGCTAATTAATACACTATATAGCTTAAATGAGGCTGCTCGCTTGGCTTCTATATCTGGAGGGACTGGCTTTCCAGGGGATGGTTTACCTAGAAGGCCACGGTCTGGTCAATTAGATCCTAGTCATCCTGCTTTTCTGCAGAGTGAGGCATTGGTTTCTACAGCCGACCAACCAGATAATGTCAAGGTTAGGCATGGAATCGCTGATCATTCTCTGCCAGCTGGAGTGCAGGAACCTTCACGTGTTTCGACTTTGAATTCCCAGACCTTAGATGCCAGTCAATCTGATTCCCGCCATCTTCCTGTAGACCTAGAGAGGCTACAATCTATCAGTTTAGCAGTTGACTCTTCACGAGGAGACCTTGAACTTAGACAACAACGCATTCCCAATAGGACATCTACAGATAAGCCTTTGAAACTGACGGATGGTGCATCAAATGGGCATTCCAGTTTGGTTACCTCTCAGCAAGAGCAAGTACGACCTCTTCTTAGCTTGTTGGAGAAGGAGCCCCCTTCCCGACGTTTTTCTGGCCAACTCGAGTATGTTCGGCACATATCTGGGTTAGAGAGACATGAAAGCATTTTGCCTTTACTCCATGCTGCTAATGACAAGAAGACAAATGGAGAACTTGATTATGTGATGGCTGAATTTGCAGGTCATTAATACTTTAGTACTGATTCAAATTTCTTCTCATAAATCTAGCCTTAATCTCCTATTATTGTAAACCTAAATCTATATTTTATGTCCTTTATGTAGCAGAAGTCACTGGGCACAGAAGGGAGAACATGAATGTTGACTCTACTCCTAAAGCTTCACACAAGACAGTAAATAAGAAGACAGGACCGCCTGGATCTGAGGGAGCTACTTCCACATCTGGAATTGCATCTCAGACTACTTCAGGTGTGCTATCTGGTTCTGGTGTTTTGAATGCTAGACCAGGAAGTGCTGCATCGTCAGGGTTGCTTTCGCATGTGGTCTCAACTCTGAATGCAGATGTAGCCCGAGACTACCTAGAAAAGGTTGCTGACCTTCTACTTGAGTTTGCACAAGCGGATACAACTGTTAAATCACACATGTGTAGCCAGGGTTTGCTCCTTCGTCTTTTCCAGATGTTTAATCGGATAGAGCGCCCCATTCTTTTGAAGGTACACTTATCGTGCATGTACTTTTCCTATATGTTATGAACATGCTGATAATTGTCTGTTTTTATTTGGTCTCAAAGATACTGAAGTGCATAAATCATCTGTCAATGGACCCAAATTGCTTAGAAAGTCTCCAGCGTGCAGAGGCAATTAAATATCTGATTCCGAACCTTGAACTTAAAGACGGACCACTTATATCGCAGATACATCACGAGGTATGTACTCATTTCATCTCTTCTAATTATACCCTTTCTTAGGCAAACTCCAGTTCTCTTGCTCCTTTAAGTTTACTGAATTGATCAGGGTTCATTTGATTTCTGAAAGATAATTGGTGTAGGATTTCACAATTTCAATTGTATATATCGTGTGCTGCTTCACTTTATCCGAAAATCCTTGTTGTATAAGTGTGCTTTAGAGTGCAGGACTTGTGTACTTACTGTAATGGATGCCTAATTAAACTATTCTTTCCAACCAGTCCACTTATTTTTTAGAGTAACCAAAAGTTATTAATATTGGGCTTTGGGACATTGACTCTAATCAGAGGGGTTCTGGGCAGGTCTAAAGCAGACAGACCAATGCTTAGGGTTTTAAGTTATTGCAATTGGCTGAAGTTCAAAAACTATGGTGTATTGACGCTCTGGACACATGAGGCAAGGAATAACACGTGGGAGATGATGCATGTTTCCTTCTTTGGAGAAAATGCATGTTCGCTAATTTCTAGTTTCCTTTGACCTCAGATTTGCCCTCCAGTGACTTTGTTGCTTTACAACTGGTCAACACTTACATTATTGCTAAATGAGTGGGGTGTTTAGTCTAAATCCCGTTGGGTTTGTCGTCCGCCAAGGCTCCTCAAAGAAGATAGCAACCTTTCCAGTTAAACTTGGGAGCGCCATTTTCATTTTGAATTTTTGTCCGGATGGCATTTATTAGCTTGCTGGTGAATTAACCACTTTACATGGGACAAAAGATCTAAACAAATGATGTTTCAGCCTGCAATCACGTTTCTTTATTCTCATTGTGTGTTCTGCCAGAGTCATTCAGTTTCAATATCCAAGAGCAAAGCTAGTTCTACTGTTTAGTTCCTTTGCTTTTCCATGCCTTTGTTCTATGGATTCTGATTAGTTGCTGTTTACAGTTTTACACCTTGTAATGTGCTTGTGAACTCTATTCTTTATTTTGCAAGGTTCTCCATGCACTCTTCAATTTGTGCAAGATAAATAAGAGGAGACAAGAGCAAGCCGCAGAAAATGGAATCATTCCACATTTGATGCATTTTATCGTGACAGATTCTCCATTGAAGCCCCATGCGTTGCCTTTATTGTGTGATATGGCTCACGCGTCACGTAATTCAAGGGAGCAACTGAGAGCCCATGGGGGACTTGATGTGTATCTAAGTCTGCTAGATGACGAGTTTTGGTCTGTAACAGCATTGGATTCCATTGCTGTCTGCTTGGCTCATGACAATGACAATCGGAGAGTGGAGCAGGCATTGTTGAAAAAGGAAGCGGTTCAGAAATTGGTGAAGTTTTTCCAGAGTTGTCCAGAGCAACATTTTGTCCACATTTTGGAGCCTTTCTTGAAAATAATTACGTAAGTGTTATTTGTCTGTGACTCTTGCTCCTTTCACTTGCCTCTCCTATCCAGCAACTAGTCCAAAAAGAGGAAAAGCAGACTTGGTATTTTCCTCTATTTCATTGATTTTTGCTGTATGTTTTTTAAGATAGTAATTCTATCTTTGGAGAGGCGGTTTCTTCTTAGACCCATGATCCTACTGATCATGAGTCTGGTTGCTGAAGACGGCCATGTGGACTCAATAGAAAGTAAGAGGTATCCAGTGATTGTATCCATGGCTCTCATCTGAAGTAGACTGGAGTGGGAGAAGCCAGTTTAAGGCTGATTTTGGTCAATTTCCTCTTTATTTCTGTTTACCTCTTAGTAGTGTGCAATCTGCTATATCTTGTGGGAGGTCATTGATTTTCTGTCAAGAAATCTGCCTATGCGTCCTTAAACTTTCATTGTTTGTTAAATGACCGGTATACTTCTTCATGCAGCAAATCATCTCGGATCAATACAACATTAGCTGTTAATGGTCTAACACCTTTGCTCATTGCAAGGCTAGACCATCAGGATGCTATTGCCCGTCTTAATCTGCTCAAGCTAATTAAGGTGCGTATCTTTCAACTTCTCTCTTGCTTATTAGTCTGCATGTTGCTATTGGCATATTTTGCTTTGTGCTTTTCTCCATGCCTCTTACGTGTGCTTTTCTTCATGCCGCCTAGTGTTTTGGAACAAGTTACATTTCCGAAGCTTTAAATTCTCGAATTTTGGTTAGAAGAAAATTGAGTTGTCAACTTTCCCCCCATAATGATGCATGTCTATTCTTTTACTGTCTAATTTCTGCATCTAAAATCGGTTTCATTTACCATTACGTGAACAAAATGCTGACCACTTCATTTATTGTCAAGCCGACAGCTCTCTTGTTGACAATAGAGGTTGTCATGTTGCAAATCTGTTTTGGAAGAGCGTCTCCATGCCTGCTTATGCATTATTTACTGACTTTGTGATCTTACTGTCGTAGGCTGTTTATGAGCACCACCCTCGGCCCAAGCAGTTGATTGTGGAAAACAATTTGCCCCAGAAACTTCAAAACCTGATAGAGGAACGCCGAGATGGGCAGAGCTCCGGAGGTCAAGTCTTAGTTAAACAGATGGCGACGTCCCTTCTCAAGGCGCTCCACATCAATACCGTCTTGTGATCTCTGGTTTTTTTTTTTTGGGCTAGTTTTATCTCTTCCTTTTGTACATGGCCTTGCCTTAGGAGGGATTGTATGTATATGTATGTGCTGTTCAGTTTTTCTCTTCTTTTGGATTTTTTTTTTCTGTTTTCGAGTGATTGTCGGTTTCAAAGAAGACGCTGCAGGCCCTCATTGATGTTGGACGCGAAAAGTCCCTGATGATGGTGGCTATATTTTTGTTTGCTGGCCACCTCTTTTGTCCTCTTTCTTTTTTTCTTTCGTTTTTTTTTTTTTTTTTGGTGCTTCTTTTTGGGTCACCAATTTGTCATATAATGTTTTCCTTCTCTCAATGCAATGACAAGTTTTGTACCATCTATTTCGTTGAGCTTCTTCCTAGACGTAATTGAGACTTGCACTGACCGTTTCGTTTGATTGCAAGTTCCTTCTGACCCTAAGCCTAAAACATTTATGTGGATAATTTTTGCTTTGCTTAAAATAATTAGTTAATGAATTTTTTTTAATTGTCATCAACAATTTATATCAAAGAAAAGTAGACAATGAAATTAATTTTACTTAATTGATTTTTATAGAAGATACAAATGATCTTTTTAGATAAATATTTTTCAAATTATTCATTTTCATATTAAAAGTACCCTAAAAATCTGATGATAACATGGCCACCTCTTTTGTCCTCTTTCTTTTTTTCTTTCGTTTTTTTTTTTTTGGTGCTTCTTTTTGGGTCACCAATTTGTCATATAATGTTTTCCTTCTCTCAATGCAATGACAAGTTTTGTACCATCTATTTCGTTGAGCTTCTTCCTAGACGTAATTGAGACTTGCACTGACCGTTTCGTTTGATTGCAAGTTCCTTCTGACCCTAAGCCTAAAACATTTATGTGGATAAATTTTGCTTTGCTTAAAATAATTAGTTAATGAATTTTTTTTAATTGTCATCAACAATTTATATCAAAGAAAAGTAGACAATGAAATTAATTTTACTTAATTGATTTTTATAGAAGATACAAATGACCTTTTTAGATAAATATTTTTCAAATTATTCATTTTAATATTAAAAGTACCCTAAAAATCTGATGATAACAAACAAATTAAAATTCAAATCTCGAGACACTGGGTGTATATGGTAATGTTTATGTTCTTAAAAACAGTTTTCATTAAGAAATAACTTTTTTTTTTTATTTCTGTTCTTGGGAAAAAATTTTGAGCCAAAGAAGGTGTATGATAATTACACATAATTTATATTTCCATAATAGAAAAAGAACAAAAATGTGTTTGGACGATCCAAAAAATTTCTATTCCCAAAAAATTTTTATTCCCAATTTTTTCATTTAGTTTATAAAATGTCAGTTATGGTTGATTATATAAAGTTTTTTTTAAAGAAGAAGGTGTAATTGGAATCATAAACTCGTGCTTTTTAAATTTAAAGAAAAAATATTGTGATTGGCTAATTATTAGGGAGTGGCATGGCTTAAGAAATAGAATCAAAATATATAATGATATAGAATTAGATGACCTTATAGAAATGTTGCCTGGTATTTATAATTAACATTACAAAAATTGGAAATATAAAATCATGGAATCTCAGCCATATTAAGATGTATTGCCATTTTATTTGCAATATTTTTTCTAAGTGTGTTTATCAGCTGCCTTTTAATGCGATGTATCATTTGTAACCTCCACTTGTCTAAGTCCAAACGGGTATTCTTGATCTCCATATAGAGAAATGTTTTTGTCCATCTTGTCTTGGTCACGAATGTAGTTATGAAGAGCACAACATGCAATTATAATAAATGCTTGCTTCCGAATTGTAAATGGAGGCATATGTTTCAAAATTAAAAATTTGATTCTTTAATGTCCCAAAGAACCTCTCAATGACATTTCTTAATAAAGAGTGCCTATGGTTGAACAACTATCTTATTGTTTTGGACTATCTCTCTTTACCTCTGTAATCGTTTAGATGACACAATTCACTTTTATACGGAGTTATAAGTCTTGGAAGTGCTACATAATCAGAATCTACCACATAGTATTTGCCTATAATAAAGTATAAATTAATTTGTTATAATATGCAATCGCAACACAATCATAAGGAAGATTATTTCTTATAGACAAAGCAAATACCAAGTGATGATAAAAGAAATTGCAGTTGAGAAGTCTTGAGTGTTGCGAAGAACTCCCGACAATCGTTGGCAGATCCTTCCCACCCAGCATACACAAAAATAAATTTCATATTAAACGAACAAATACATAACACATTCTAGGTCGTAGACCCTTTCTTGCCTCTAAATGGGATTTACTTTGACACAGGCACAGAAGCATTAATGTCGATGCCATCAATAGCATAGCCCTATGATTTTATAAAAATTTACCGTTATACGAGATTATCAACTTCATGTATTTGATGATGTAAAATCTATATGAAAATCATACCTTGAAATAATATTTAAGGTTTAGATTCATAGGAATTTTCATTCGGAATAATATCAAACAAAGGTGGCTTGATAACCTTTTTTAACAATTTAAGAACTACTTTCAACACTCTAGTGAAAAGCTAATTGTTTCTCCCGAACGTTGGAATCTCTCACATAAATATCTGATGGAGTTCTTGTGACTAACTAAAGATGAGAAGACCCCAACTTGTTCATCTATTTTAACATACCGATTATCTTTCAACCAACCTCTTATCCTTATTAAATCATATAGGTTCAGAAAATTATGTCTTTATATTCTGGAAACTTCATATATTCTATCTGAATGTCCATATACAACCTCGCTTACCCATTCGACTTCCAACGATTTATTGTCCCTAATAGGTTCTTTCATATGCAAAGACTCGTCCATTGTATTAGTGCACAACTATGTTATCATTATGTCTATATCAAACTGTTCAAGTACTGTTCAACTGATGCTATCTATGCATTAGACACACTACTTGATTCATCTTCCATAATACATCACACAAATACAAGAACATTAATATAAATTTCTATAAAAAAAATCCAAAAATTGCCAATAATATAAATTGTAAAGTGAAAGCAAATCAAATATAAAAATATCAAGCAACTCATCATATCGATGCCGCCACATGAAAACAATACAAGAGTCAACATGAATATCTGTAAAACCCAAATAACAAGTAATAATATAAGTCAAAGAGTAATGAAACAAAATATAAAAATCCAATGCAATCCGCAGTACATTTTCCAACATCTACTAAAGACATTGGAGAAATCCATTTCTCCATGTAGCACTAACGTATATTCGTTCTACTGCTTTGTTGTAAAAATCTTATCATAACTTAGACATGTTAACTAGAACATCAATCACAGTAGATATAAAAAATGAGGCTGTAGGTAATGATGTGAACTATGAGGTGGAAGAGCCACTTACAGATTGATTTGTTCTAGATTTGATCATCTTTTATAAGGCTTTGCAGGTTCTAACAACATCATATGAGTTAGTCTTTATTCTTTTATTGATATTTGGAGTCCTATCCAACTTGTGTTTGTTATAAATTGAAGTAGTTGTATAATCAGCTGTAAATACTCCCTCGTCAATATGGTGTTCACTAAAATCCACTGAATTACCGTCTACATCACCACCAACATTAACATCTTCCTTCGATAGTGTCAAATCTTATGCATTTTCTGCTATATGTTCCTTAGTAGCATATGTATCACAAAAAACAAAACGTAGCTTGAGATATAGAGGAATCCATTCTAATTGAATTTTACCCACTCATTATTATCTTGCAATTTTCACAATGATGACATACCTTAGCAACATAATCAAACATATTAAAACTTACATTTAAAATGATCTCAAAATGACCAAAAGTTAAATGATACTTTGATGTGAAATTCCTATATACTCAGATCATCAACAATAACCGTTTTGTTGACATTATCCCAGCCAAATCCAAGGGTGAAAGATGTTTCTTCAAGCTATCATATTGTTTTTTAAGTTTGTTTGCCTTGTTCCTCAATTGTCATTTAATATATTGAAGTTCTGTCTGTTTATTGAATTCAACCCATATGTCATTTCACCTCTTTTTGTTGTAAGTAGAAAATGTGCGATTTCCCTTATTAACCTCTTCCATCAATAAACGTACATACAACTTGATTAAAGATTTAATCCACTTTGCAGTGAATGCCTCTTTTTGAGATATCATTTAATCTTGACTGGTTGGGTAACATATGAACCATTTATTAAATCATGACGTAATCACGTAG
This sequence comes from Eucalyptus curtisii, assembly GCA_017140595.1. NCBI lineage: Eukaryota > Viridiplantae > Streptophyta > Magnoliopsida > Myrtales > Myrtaceae > Eucalyptus > Eucalyptus curtisii. The sequence continues at coordinate 7,467,262 of CM029503.1, forward strand.
GAATTACATGCAATACTACATTAAATCATAACATAGTTATAACATTGTAACCATCCAACATTTGGCTATCAAATACAACCATTTCTTTTTTAGGGTTTCCATTTGAACCAAAAACATTTTTTTATTTTTTATTTTATTTTTGGCACTAGATTCCAACCAAAAACGCAATATAAGCATGGGCATTGAGTCTGAACTTAAAGGAACGACATGATTAGAACTACAACAAAAGAAATCTACAAAACCTTCCGGTACAAGTTGATCCCAAATACCTAATTCACAAGCACAATCGTTATAAGGTTCAAACAACAAGAATAACCCAAATCCAAAGTGAAAATGATAACCAGAGGGACATTGTATCTTGGAGAATACTGCACAAAGCAAATTACGGGGGAAAAGTACCAAAAAAGTCCTAAACCTATTGCATTGGTACAAATTCAGTCATAAACCTTTTGCTATTGGTACCAATTCAGTCTATCCGGCCAATTTTGGCCAGCCGACGTTGACGTGGATGTCGGCCGGTGGCCGTATGCTGACGTGGATTTTTTTTTTAATGATTTTTAATTATTTTTTTGAATTTTTAAATATTTTTTAAATATTTTTTTCTTTTTTTCTTTTTTTTTTTTGGCCTTCTTCCTAGCTTGGCCGGCGAACCTCCAGTGAGGCTCGCCGGCCAGTGGGCGAGGCCGAGCGGCCCTCGTCTGGCCTCTTCTAGGGTCGCCGGCAAGGCGGCTTCGCCGGATCCGGGCGAGGCCGGCCTCGGCCGCGACCCCGGCGCGAGGGTCGCGGCCCTCGCTCGGCCTCGCCCGGGGTGCGGCCGAGGCCAGCCTCGCCCGATCCGGGCTAAGCCGCCTTGCCCGCGGCCCTGGGCGAGGCCGAGCGAGGGCCGCGACCCTCGCCGACGGCTAGCGAGGGCCGCTCGGCCTCGCCTAGGGCCGCGGCCGGGGCTGGCCTCGCCTAGATCAAGGCGAAGCAGCCTCGCCGGCGGCCCTGGGAGAGGCCGGGTGAGGGCCGAGACCCTCGCCGGCCACGCTAGGAAGAAGGCCAAAAAAAAAAAAAAAAAAAAAAAAAAAAAAAAAGAAAAAAAAAAAAATTAAAAAATATTAAAAAATTCCACGTTAGCATCTGGCCATCGGCCGATGTCCACGTCAACGTCGGCCACATCGGCCGGCCAAAATTGGCAGGATGGACTGAATTGGTACCAATAGTAAAATGTTTAGGACTGAATTGATCTAATTGAAAAGTTTAGGACTGAATTGGTACCAATGCAATAGGTTTAGGACTTTTTTGGTACTTTTCCCCAAATTACGGCAATCTAAAGGAGAAACCAAATTTACAAACCTCTTCACACCAATTAACTGTAAATGTAAAAAGGTGGTAAAGCTAAGTCCCAATCTATTCATTTCCCATAAACCCACACCACTTGTGAAAGTTGCCGTATTCTAGCCAATGTTGGCATCAGAAAAAGCTACTCGACTCAATTCATCACATTTTAAAATCAAAACGTCGAGAAGTGCAGGTAAGAGAAAGCTTTAATCATGACTTTACTTAAGCAACTCGTTAATAGGAGGCTTATACTCTAGTGCTCGAGTTCAAAGTGAAGCTCTAACCCTTTGCACTACAAGACTATTAAGGAAAACCCCTGCAGTGATACTGGCTAATTAACTAAAAGGTCATATGACAGATTGGAACTCACTTCCAGCACTCCTAAAAAGAAGGGGCAGGAATCAGCTATCAATGTTGGGATTTTGTGCCTATAAATCAGCTAGACAGAACAGAAGAAGGAAACGAGTGTTTCATCAAACTCAGTACACAGCATATTGGGTTTGTTCCATAGAATAGGCACCCCAAGAAAGTCCACAACACTCCACTTGTCTAACATTCAAAACATTGGCAGGTATAAACCCAGCAACTTTTGGCTCTCCCTCTTTATTTCTTATGCCAAAATCTGCTTAACACGTAATCAGAGCGATGCTAACAGAGAAACCTAGAGTGTAAATTAATTACCACGAGTTTGGCGGTCAAAATCCGGCAAGACCTCTCAATTGAGCAAACCCGGCTCATAAATTTGTAAGGCAAGCATTAATAGCTTTCGCACCACCGAAAGAGAAAAATGCAACAAAACTCAAGCATTAATAGCTTCCGCACCAACGAAAGCGAAAACGCAATGCACCGAATGAAAAACCTTCACACAGCACAGAGAATTCGCGCCATCACCTCTTTCCTAACGTTAAAGCCCTCACCCCAATCGAGAGTTACACTCCAAGCGAGCCAACATGTTTATCTGCGCAAACCACGCGACCTAGCCCACGTAATCCATCGAACGCCCGTAAATCTCACCAAATTTCAGTCCAACGAAGGAGAAAACAAGAAGAAATCAAAGGAACGGTCTGTACAGTGACGGAGGTCTGTACGTTGACGGCAGAATGCAAATGGTCTAGAACTTATAGCTTTGCTCAATTGAGCAAAAAATCAAACCCAATCAAAAAGGCAGAGGGGAGCAACAAAAAACAAAGCAAGAATCACGAAAGAGAAAGAGCAACAAACGCGAAAGTGAGACACCTATCATTTCTCAGGACTAATTGCAGCAACAGAGGAGGAAAGGTGTTGATGACTCCATCATCTCCAGCTACCGTTAATCAATCGATGCAAGGAGGAGACAGAAACTTCACAAAACAGAGAGAAGAGAGAGATAAAATCGTATTTGATGCACAGAATAAAAAGGTATAAGAATTAATTTTATTTTAAATTTTGTTTCTACTTTCTTTTTTTTAATTTCTTATTTTTGTTCCAAATCTATTTACAGGAACAAAAAAATTATTTAAAGTGTTTCCGTTCTATTTCTGTTCAAAAGAAAAGAAAAACTGGAACGTTACCAATTGTCCCCTACATTGCAGCATTCCTGTTCGATCTATTTATAGTCAGCTAAGGAGTCACAAAATCCACAAGTCAACCAACAATGTTAAGATAAAAAATTTATAAAAAAAAAAACAACAACAACAACAATGTTAAGATATTTACTAATAGTCAGCTAAGGAGTCACAAAATCCACAAGTCCACCAACAATGTCAAGATATTTACCACTAAACAAGTCACCCTCCCAACACAAAAAGATCGGAGCATTCTGCCATCGTACAAACCATCGAGAAAAAGGGAAAAAAAAAAATCAATGTTGCATCCATCGAAACCGCACACAGCAGCACACTTCATCAACATCCAGACCAGTGAGCAGAACCAAGTGCTTTCCCAATTAGATAAGATCAGCAACGTTCATGGGCATTTCGTCAATCTGGGTACTGTAGTACTGCTCTATATCTCTCAAGATCTTGATATCATCACTCTTGACAAAGTTTATAGCAACACCCTGCCAAACAACAACAAAGGATTAGTGTCGTTTCAATCATTTATTGTGCAAAAGTGTCGAAATATAAATCTTTTGGCGCCATAACCAGGGCATGATTTGCATGATACCAACTGAAGTGGACAAAAATTATGAACAAACGCAGCACACATAAAAACACAAAATCATTAGCGAAAAGCATGGTATTAGCATCAACTTCATAGAGCAGACTAAGCAAACCAAGCTTTATAAAGTTCCTGCAATCTTACGCAAAAAACATCCTTTTCAAAATAATATAACAAAGGCAGAAGAAGAATATTAAACACTGCGGGACAACCAAGTGCATCAAGCATCACAAACACAAAAGCCTCATTGAAAGATGGTCCCGTCCTCCATTAGAGATGGAAAAACAAACACAGACATTTTTAAGTACACAAGAAATGTCCTTGCCATAAAATTAAAGAAAAATCAGGCAGCTTTTTTCTGCCAAATAATTTGGGGGAACAAAGTTAGGGAATAAACTTGACCCTACACAAATCATCATGATTTTGGGGGCTAGGAGAAGGAGCAGATCAATCACCCAGACTGGCAACTTTACTAAAGGAGAGAAAAGGGAAGGAAAAAAGCTGAGATATGAAGTCAGTGAACATGACTAAAATTTCATGAGCAGCTCCATAATGGAACTACATGGGTGTCATCAAAGTTCCATATTCCAAAACCACAAGCAGCACAGCCATATTAGTATGTTTTTAGGGGAGGTCATTGGAGTGCCATATTCTAAAACCACTCTGGAGCAGCACAGCCATATTTCAGTATTTTTTTCAAAAGAGACATCGCTTCGCACACCTGGTTTCTAAGCTGCCAATAATGCCTGCATCACAGGATAATCTTTCCACCAAGGTCAGAACTCTAGGAAATAGACTGCTATTGCTTTTAAGAACCAAAAGCCCTACCATAAAAGTTACTCAGGAACTTCGGCAGACTATTGGCATCTCTCTCATATCGATTCTCATTGACAAAAAAAGAGGCTTATGGATGTGTTGGTTTCACAGAGGTAATGCATGCCTTGACTTATAAGGGCAATCAGAATAAGAATATCATCCCAGACCACAAAAGGCTCCTTTTTTCGTTTCTTTACAAATCTGGAATTAATTAATGCAACACGAGGAAAAGAGAACTGCTGACCACAAAAGACCCCGGAAAATGGGATTGAGAGAAATTTACCTTGCGTCCAAATCGTCCAGATCGACCAATGCGGTGAATGTAAAGCTCTCTGTTGTTTGGAAGGTCATAATTTATCACCAGTGAAACCTGAATAGAGAGAATTATAAGGATGGTCAATTTCAATTCATAGCTCACAATACTGCCAAGATGATTTACAAGCACAAGTTTAACTAGAAACTACATTATCCAGCCATATTATGTCCATCCCCCAAAGCTACAAGCCAATAACAATGAATCAAGATGTACCAGTGACTCTAAATATAAGTATTTATGGTGACAGAAGCAAATTGACTAATAAGCAAACACATTCATAACAGTAACCATTCAGATATATTTGTGCTATATATCACTATACTTGCTAAAAGACAAACCTGCTGAACATCAAGTCCACGGGCCCAAACATCAGTGGTGATCAGCACTCGTGTTGCGCCTGACCGAAATTCTCCCATAATTGCATCTCTTTCCTTCTGAGGCATGTCTCCATGCATAGATGAGACGGTGAAATTATTGCTTCGCATCTTTTCTGTCAGCCAATCCACCTATCCAAATGTGCGTGACACAGGGAGTTATAGGTGACAGTTAACCAAAAAAAACAAACTAAAGCCATGGCTCTGACAGATGTATTTCTTATACTTCAGAACTGTATTCATGTGAAAGGATGAGAGACAGTAAAGCATTGGAGAGTGAGGTTGGGGGAAGCAGAACGTTCAAATACTTTACAACACCAAGTGCATATATCAGCATGTGCCAAAACTTAGTAAAACCAGAGTCAACCATATTTTATACTTCAAAAATTATACTTGTCCAAAAAAAAAAATCAGCAAAGTGCTATTGTACAAATAAGAAAAAAACCCCTCGCCATTTGAGAATGCAATACACATATGGCACGACTAGGTTATTTTATTCTAGTGGAAAGATTGTGTGACTGCAAACTGCATGTTCATGCTACTTTCCCATAGATATACTTCTCACCTCCATATATTCGTAAATAAAGGGAAATAAATCATGCTACCAATGGTAATTCAAAACAGTCATCCAAACAAAGCCTAACGCCAAATGCCTATACTCAACCAACCAAAACACACATAAACTGCCTACTTGGACAAATCAAAGGAAATGAATGAGGCTTCAATAAGACTGCACAAGAGAACTGTTTGTTACAAGAAAAATAGCTGTACTTAGACATAAGAGTGATGGAACCCTTACCTTCCGTTTGGTGTTGCAGAATATAACAGCTTGGGTTATGGTCAGGGTATCATAAAGATCACACAATGTGTCAAATTTCCACTCCTCTCTTTCCACTGCAACGAAAAATTGCTTTATCCCCTGTCATCATTTGCAAAAACAAAAGATTGTCAGTCTTCTGCTTCAAGGCCAAATGTGTCACGCACTCAAGTGCGTACACTAAAAATAAGCACAAGAAGTGATTACCTCCAGAGTCAATTCATCACGCTTCACAAGGATCCTCACAGGATCTGTCATGAACTTGCCAGTGATCTCCAAGATCTCATTTGGAAGTGTAGCAGAAATCAAGACAACCTACACACAGATTCCACAAATTTAGATTTCGACCAAGTCATCGATCCTTAAACTTCAATGCCAGCAACAAGCGTAAAAAGCCCTTCCCCCCTTTTTGGGAATGAAGATGCTGCATGCGTATAAGTGAAATATAAGCGGGACAAATTTTTTGGAGTACTGTGACAGTGACAATCATAACTGCACATGAACCAAATAATGTGGACAACCAAAGTTGATTTACAGCCTTAATTAACACAGAAAGAAAAGGAAGGGATCCAATATATGGATACGTTCTTGGAAAACCAATGCGACAAATTTAAATCAATGAAATTACAACATCTGTACTACATGCGATGCATATCCCAGAATGACAAAACATTCAATTCAAAGAACGAACGTGATATATAACTGCTAAAAAAACATTACCTGAAGCTCTGGTGGAAGATATCTATAAACATCATAAATTTGATCCTTGAATCCTCTGCTCAACATCTCATCAGATTCATCCTGGCAAACCGCAAATCAAATTTATAACTGATGGAAACGAAAAGAAAAATTATTGATGCAACAAAGAAGGTCAATCACTTACAAGAACCAGCAGTTTAATAGCTCTAGTGCGCAGAGTTCTCCTCTTGATCATGTCACAGACTCTGCCTGGTGTGCCAGACACCACGTGGACCCCATGCTCTAGTTTCCTGATATCTTCACCCAAACTCTTGCCTCCTATGCAAGAATGTGCCTGTATATTCATATAATCACCAATAGCGAGAATCACCTTCTCTGTCTGGGAAGCCAATTCCCTAGTCGGTGACAAGATCAATGCCTGGACCCTGCATAGCCACATAGACCAACATAAGTATCACAAATAATACAGAGATAACATTCAGCTAGGATGAGAATAAACCACCGTTCATAGATCTATCCAAGTGCATCCGAAGCAAGGAATAAGAACCGCCCACCAAAGTCGTCCATAACACCAAAATGTCGCTTGACATACAGTAAAAATTTAACGACCTATGTTACAGTTAAATTCCACCTTGCTCTTACAAGATTATAGACCCTGCAAACCTGAATATCACCACTGTTCTAACAATGCCTTTTTACACTTCAAAGGAAAGTTGAATAATGAACAAATCAAATTCACAATGTCCAATCAAAATCGCGCGATAGGTCGCCAAACATCAGATTGCACCGCAGACTCGCCAGACATTTGCGGAGTACCGAAAGGCTAAAAAGTGAAGCGCTATCAAGCAAAAGGTTTTCCTCAACATGATTTCCACGCAACAGAAAAAGTTCAGGCAACTTCGGCTGTTTCTCTAGCCATCATAATCCTAGCCCCTCAGAGTGTTCTAACATAGGCCTTTCAATAGTTCGGAGAGCATCAACAGAAAAATAGAATAACCAATTCACAAGAGGAATTAACGTGAAACCAAAGGAACAGTCTCTAGAAATTTGTTAATCAAGCCTACTATCCTTTCGAGCACACGAACTAAGCTGGAACCGAAGACAAAACCTAAACTATTCACGACTCGCAGGCGAGCGGAAAAGACCGGCAGAATCGGCGTAACAGAGGATAACAACGGACGAACGCGAACTAGGGTTTACGGGAAGCGAAGGACGTACTCTCGGCTGGCGGTATCGACAATCTGGCAGACGGTGAGGGCGATCATGGAGGTCTTGCCGGTGCCGGACTGGGCCTGGGCGATGACGTCGCGGCCCTGGATGATAGGCATGACCGCCCGCTGCTGGATCGCGGAGGGCTTCTCGAAGCCGTAGTGGTAGATCCCGCGCAGCAGGTCGTCCTTCAGGTCCATCTTGTCGAAGGTCGTGACGGGCTCGACGCCCGGGGTCGTCTCGAAGACGAGCTTCTCGTCGTCCGCCATCGTCGCCCTCCTCGACCGGTTCGCCGGAACCACGCTCGCAGTGGCCGCCGCCGCCATGCTCCGCAACCCTGTCTCCGCCTCTCTGTTTCTCTCTCTAGAAGAATCTATCCTCTCTCTTCTCTCTCTAGAAATCTCGCTGTGGAGGGGAAAAGATGAATGCCCCTCGCTATATACGTTAGGTTTTCACGCGACGATCGTTATCGAGATTTATGGGGTTTTAACTTAGGCTAAAGTATCAGTTAAATTTGAAATTGAAATCCTACTTATAAGAAAATGATAAGTAATTTAATTTCATCGATTATCTTTTCGAAGATGACGTGGGTCGATCCATCCTTATCTTACTGGCAAAATATAAATATCAATTTGCTTTATCCCTAAAATAGAGAAACTCTTTGTATGTAAATAAATATTGGAGTTGCCACTCCAAATATGGAAAATCCTTATGGTTCTTAGGTCAGGAATATCTAAGCTATGTAATTGCAACGAAGAAGTATAAATTAGGATAAATATAAATAAATAAATATATATATATATATATATTCATGTGTTGTATTTGTATTTGTAAATACCTTTTCTGTTAATGTAAAGCAAAAACCTTCTTTCAAGTCTCACCTCACATTCCTAAATTAAGCATGAACTTTGTTAGGATCGTTCCAATTTTTTTGAAGTTTAAAACTTCATCAACAGTTGTCGTTTTGACTTTTAAATTGTGCACAGATTACTTTTTACAGTTAAATTTGAATTTTGTCGCGTGTATTTAGACAATAATCTAATCTAATGTATCAAATTGAAATTGACTTTGAGTGCAATTAATGTGGATGTCCATTAATTAAGGTCTTTTATTTTATTGAAAATTTTAATAAGAAATTCGAAACCTTAATTGAAACACAAATATTAACTCTGTTATGTAGAAAATCCAATGTATGTTAGAATGGTTTTCCATGATGTTTTATTTTCTTGTACTATTCTCATCTACGCTTCATTCTAATGCTATACCTATGTGTGCCCAACCAAAAACCACTATTTGGAAACATATAAAAAACAAATTGTATGCATTGCACAAAATGAATTCCAATAACGAAGAGGTTATATATGTCTTCTCGGATATTTTCTTATTTTTATGTTGTAAATTTCACTCTTCCGCTGAGTTTTCTTGTTATTTTTTGCTGAATTAATATGATTATTTGGAGATATATTGCCAAAAATTAATAAATCTAGCTAGCTATCTATTCATACATATATATGTATGTATACATGTGTGTGCATATTGGTATTACAATGTGATGCGGTACGATGTACATTAGTGTTTGAGATGATGTGGTATTGTTAGCATTGTGATTTTTTTCTTTCCTTTTTTTAATTTGAAACGTAGTGTTAAATATTATCATTTAGTGTAATTGCATTTGAATGAAGGAGAAAGTACTTATAATACAAAAATAAATATTTTAATTGTTGGGATATGTCACAGAAGTGCAATTCCTCCATAAAAAAAGTTCATAAAGAGAGAGCTTAAGAATAACTTAAGTCTGGATCCAACAATCTATCTAATTGGACTCAATTTTATTAAAATAATTCAGTTAATAAGTTGTCTACATTATACTTATCCTTGACGGAGAACTTTCTTTCGTTGTACGTCCTCACATGCGCACTTCAATGAAAATAAAGCTTTAATAAATATTGAAAGTGGCCCCTTCTTTTTAACTTTTGAGAGATAATTTACGATAGGTCCTTAGCAAGACCCTAAAAGGCTATGACCACTAGGAAAGTCTGGGTAAAGGCCGGGATCCGGGCCTTGAAAAATATTCCGGCCCCATTGGTTACCCCCATTCCACACCCTTACGGGTTACGGGGGCGACGACCTTGACGTGATCTCGTCGGTCCACCGTGGGGACTTTCGGGAAGGTCCTCGTGGGAACCGACGATGATGACGACGGGCAGGGATGAGCCTCGGGAGTGCAGCGGTGCAACGTGCAAATGTTGCGGTCGGGGTCCGGGTAGAGGGGAAATTTCGAAGAAAAACGACGATTTCGTCGGCAAAATCATCATGGTAATTTGATATCAAGGCATGAATTAATATCTAAGGCTTCATTTGTGTTGTGAAAAAAATTGCCTTTATAAAACATGCTTTTCAGGAAATTATTTTTTGAGAAAATAATAATATTTTATAGTATTAGCTCGAAACATGAAAATGAACAAGAGATTTTTTTTTTTTTTTGCATTTGATATGGAAAATTCGATTTGATTTCTTTTTATGCACTCCTTTTAATATTTATTTTTTTTAAATTTATTTTTGTACTTTTTTCTTTTATATTTTTCTTTTTTTTTTTCCTTTTTCTTCTTATCAAATGCAAGCTTGAGGCTCGCTGGCCTCGAAAAGGCTCACTAATCTGACGAGGCCCAAGGCCGATGAGCCAGAGGCTCGTGCTCTCGAATCTAGTGAGCGGCCAGCTCGAGCTCGCCAATTTGATGAGCGACGAGCTTGAGGCTCGCTTATGGTTGGTGACTGCCCAAAAAGAAGCAAGAAAGAAAGAAAAGAAAAAGAAAATTGATTAAAAATTCGAATCTTTTAAAAAAGGATAAAAGAAGAAGAAAAAAAAAAGGAGAAGAGGCTAGTAGGATGTGAGATAAGAGAAAGTAAGTGAAGAAAATATTTTATCTTATTTTGGAAGATTTTTTTTTTCCGTTGATGGAAAATATTTTCTTTGACTGGTTATTTTTTGTAAAATAAACGTCGAAAAATCCATAAAACGTTTTTATGAAAATTATTTTCTATGAAACGAACGGAGCCTAATATTAATGCACAAATAGATAGGAAATATGACAAAAGATGATCCATAAACTTTGGTCTTATGTGTAATGTAATCCTTCAACTTTTAAAATATTTAGGGAAAAAGCCACGAAAAACCCTGAACTTTGCTTAAAGTGACACATTTACCCCAAACATTTTTTTGTGACGTGAAAAATCCCAAACTTTTCAAACCATGACACATTTACCCCATCAAGGGCACTTTTGTCTTTTTATTATGTTTTTTCCTTCTTTTTTTTTTTTCTTCTTCTTCCCTTCGCCGGCCATGGCGGAGGGAAGCCGGCATTCCGGGAGGGTCGCCCTCACCGGCGTCCGGTAGGGTCGCCCTCGCCGACTTCGGGCAAGGGCGGCCCTCGCCGGCGTCAGGCAAGGGCAGGGACACCCTCGCCCGACACAGGCGAGGGCGGCCCTTGCCGAACGCTGGCCGGCGAAGGGAAGAGAGAAGAAAAAAAAAAGAAAAAAATATCCTATAATTTTGGGGTAAATGAAGTTCAAAGTTTTTTGTATCACAAAAAAAGTTTTGGGTAAATGTGTCACGGTTGGCAAAGTTCAGATTTTTCAAGTTACAAGAAAAAGTTTGGGATAAATGTGTCACTTTAGGCAAACTTTAAAATTTTTCGTGACTTTTTTCCAATTATTTAATATGATTTTTGGATTTTGGGTACATGCTTAATTTAGTGTTCATATATATCTATGAATTAGAAGTTGAATATGTATCAAAAGTTCATAATAGATTAAAAATTCATAGTTACATTGCACGTCTCATAAGATCAAGAATTATTCGTGTCATTATTTGATAGCGATATTAACGACTTGCACGTGATAATTACAGTGGTCGAATTTCATTCAATCCGCCTACCGCCATCATCGCCATCTCCCCGTGATCGTCATTTCTCTCGGCCCAACTAAAATAACTGCACTTTCTCTCTCCTGCTGGATCTGCCTCGAGTCCAAACGCATTTCCGATCTGCTCTCTCTCTCTCTCTTCTGGCCGCACTGCTGCGCGATTCCGTCCGGGCGTGGAATCGGGCGTGGAATCCGCACCTCGGATCTCGTCGATGGATCTGTAGAAGAGTGGGCCCCCCACCCACCCGGAGTCTCGCACCGCCGGCGATGATGCCGCCGAGGTTCTCGATCTTCGGGGGCGGCGGCGGCGGCGGCGGCGATGCCAAGAAGCCCGACGGCAGCCCGCGCAGAGCCCCCAAGAGCGAGCTCGCCTCGCCCTCGATAAAGCTCCGCACCGACAAGGAAGTGTACAGGCCCGGCGACGCGGTGGTCGCGACCGTCGAGATCGTCACTCCCGACGCGGGCGGTGTGGTCAAGAACGGCTCGGTCTGTTCGCTCCTGATCAAGCGCCTCGGCTTCGAGATCAGGGGGATTGAGAAGTTGGACTCTCAATGGTTCGCCACCCAGAAGCCCTCGCCGGAGTCCAGGCAACGCAGAGGTATTCTTTGGGATTCTGTTGTTATCGATGAAATTGACCAGAAGAGAGCATCGGGAATGTTGTTAGAGTGTCGGGAATTGCGAATTTTGTAGGAATTAGCTGGGGTTTTAAGGAGTATTGGGCGAGGAATATTGTACTGTATGTCTTATTTGACTTGATCCTAGTGGCTGTAGAGCAGGTGCCCACAAGAGGAATTTATAGAGATTAATCATGGAGTATGAAGGCTTGATGAATTAAATTTGTCGTTTACAGGTGAATATGCTTTCATGGACTGCTCAGTGCCATCCATATTCTCGAATCAGATTGTTTCTTGTGGCACCACTAAAACCTGTAAGTGTTTTTCTTTTTTCTGTTGTTCCATTTGCATGAAAAGGTTAGACAGATGATGAAGAAATTCGCATGGCGAAAAGAAACAATTAAACTAGATTTTACATGTAAATCTGTAGCTACAAGATTGTTCTTAGTTTTCTTCCACCGAATATGGAATCTTCCTTTCTTACTGTTGTTTCTGCATGAAGTCTGGTACTGATAGGGAAGAAAATATTGTCAGATGGGAAACAGGTTTTATACTTAGAAGAGGGAAAAATCATTTACTGTTGGTGAAAGGACTTTCACAGCTCGCTGGTCGATCCAAGCACATGAATCTGGGAAAAAAGTTTGTCCATAAACTTAAAGTTGAGTGTGACTATAATAGAAAATGGCTAATCCGTTTCTAGATCAGTATCGCTTAGCTAGTCTGGATACATGCATGCTCTGGATGTCCAAAAGACGACCAAATCTATGTTATGTTAGAATAATCAACCAGAAGGAGCTGGGTTTCTTCTTGATATTTTAGTACTATCCGTGCTGTCACTTTGATTCTATAGCCTGTCTAGCTTTCATTTTACTAGTATCCTGTTGAGCAATGTTTAAGCAATGAGTTTAGGATTCCTGATGATTGAGCGATGATTCGGGATTCTTATCCAGGGATAGAAGAACTTTTACCACATATGCGAAGCATAATTTAAGGGTGTCTCCTTGGAGTAGACTCCTATGTATCTCATTTACATATTAGTTGGAATGAGGCGACATGTGAGAAATTCTTCCTCACATGGTTTTATATGGCTCATTATACCACTGGCAGATTAGTTTCATAATATTTGTACTCTATGCTCAAGGTTCCATTTCACTATTGAATGAGAGACAAAAACCACCCATTGTTGTCTTGGAAAGTTGTCATTCATGCTTCATCATTCAAATTGTTGTGTGCTCCATGCTTTACTAATTTCTTTGGTGTGATATGGAAATTTTTTATCATCTCTCTGTGTATTAACAAATCAGCTTTTCTTCTTGTTGGTAGATGTGATTCGAGCTGTGCTGCCAAGCATCATACCGCCATCGTACAGAGGTGCTACAATTCGTTACTTGTACTATATAAAGACTATGTTATCAGGACAATGGCAGATTCTTGAAACTGGTCACTCTCAGAGGGAATCAGCGAAAGATCTCTCTGAATTGGTTTGTATTTTAATTTATTCTTCATATTTGTTATTTGATACATGTTAACCAAACGATTGCTAAATAATGTTGCTATCCTGTTTGTCATTTGAACTGTACTCAATGATCATTTGGTTGCAACTTGAAGTAGTTCCACGTCACTACTTTGCGCCTGTTTTTTTTCCCCTTAGAATGAGGGATGGAGTTTGTTGCAATATCAATTGGTTTCTTTGAGTTCTAAAATCTCCTTTGAGCGATGAACACGTAGCTGTCTTTCTCTCTCAACTATTTCATTCTTGATTCCTATGAGGCACTTTCTTCTGAACTTGCGATATCTCTGATTTGCTAATAATCGGCAGAGTCGGTCTTTTGATTTATGTAATTTGACATTCTTCTTCCCCGTTGGATTAGGAAGAGCTGAATATTGTGTTTACTAATATGTGGTGAGAATCATGAAAACTGGAAAACTTGAAAAGGGATCTAATTTAACTTTGGGAAAGTATTACTGAAACTATGAAAAAGTGGAAAGGAGAAGACAAGAAGTTAGCTTCTCACTTGACGGGCTGCTATTCCTCACTCTGTAATAGTGGTGTGTCTTAATACACATAGCATGCTTTTATCTTTTGCTAAGGAGGAGACTTAATGTTCAACAAAACATAACAGTCAAGGGGACCAACCTTACCGACCAAAAAAAAAAAAAAAAAAAAAAGGGGACCAATCTTTGGTAGATGATCCTGTGAAATTTTTTGGCTCTTTCTGTAGTTAAGTTGCTTATTAATTCCACCCGTGCACTTTGTGGAAACTCTATCATGTGCTTTCAGGAAATAGCATTATGATTGCACCTTTTGTAAGGTGGAATACCACTAATTAAGGAATGGATTGATGTGGTTGTTATTAAGCAGCCTATTTTCCTTTAAAGATTCTCGTTGTGATTCTGATTCTCATCTGGCACAAATAAGTTAGTTTCACAGTACAAGTTCGTATATATTTCCTCGATTAAATCTTTAAAATCTGTTTTGTTTACATTATACCTCTTTCTGTAGATCATCCTCTTTAAGACCTCCTGCTAGCCTTATGGTGCTCAAGTTGGTCTCAAAGGTTTTGTATTGAGTGCTTCAAATATGGAGTTGCTATGAAAACTGCTTTTCTATTTATGCAGATTGGACTAATTTACCACCATGTGCAGACATACATGAATGATGTGGCTGTTTAGTTAATGAGCCTTAAGGCTATGCCCTGGTTTTGTTGTTGTGTAGTGTGTCCAATATGTCTCTTATTGGAGCATATGATGTGAACTACAGGAAGTTCGTGTGCCGCTTCAAGTTTGGGTTGATCAGAAAAACAGTGGGTTGCTATTGGATGAAGGTCAAAGTGAAGGTGAGTATATCTTTCGCAATTTCTTGTGGTAAGTTGAGCCTATCTGCACATAATTCTTGATCATGATATGGTTATAGCTCTGTAAATAGCCTTCTGGATCTATATGACAATGGAACTTTTTTTCCTTAACATGCAATCACAAGGGCTTAAGATGTGATGTAACTCATTCGATCTTTGATTTCTGAGATTTGGATAAGGCAATTTATCCATTTTCTGTTTTTGTCAATTTCTTGGCCGTTTCTTCTTTTGTCTAATAGATGGCTTTTTGATGATGACACTAAACCTGGTCATCTTTACTTCCAAGGATACATTTCCTCCCACAGTTTCGCTAAATTTTTTTTATGCTTACACATTTCATATAAACATTTCTGATGGATATTATGTATCTTATCTGTATCACCAATTTTGGTTTTTGAACTCTTTTTAGGTATTGTTCCTTTGTCAACCATTCAACTGGATATTTACTGGAAAGAGATGGATGGCGAATCAGACTGGGTAGGTCTACATTCTTTCCATTATCCGTTTCCTCCCATTGGAATTGCTAATAGCTTTTGTATTCAGCAACAGCATTTACTGAGGCATTAAAATGAGAAGACCATTTGACAATTTGATACACTGTATAGGTTCGAGCAAATGACATATATGATGGAGTGGAGGAAGGCTATGATAGTTCAAGAGATGAGATATCATCTGTCTCCTCATATAACCCTAGTAGAGAAAATATACACAGAGCCTTCGGGAGTTCACTCTCCTTGCAGTCGTCTATAGCAAGATCTTCAAGCAGAGATATATCATATGCAGAAGGTGAACGGATGAGTCTATCATCCAATATGGCAATTCCTCGTCTGTCTGCAGCAGAAATCCTCCATGAGAATGATGATGGTAATTATGCTTATAAATATTTATATTGTAAAATACATATGCTGCAGACAAGTCCTGATTATAAGTATACAATTCTGATGATATCCTGTGATCAGATTGCTGACTATAATATCCTCTAAGTTGTATCTCTTGTGCTGTAGGAAAGATCACTACTTATAGAAGTATAACATAGTGATAAGTTAAAATAAGACATATCAAGTACAATGGCTTTTGAATCTGCAGATATGATCATACCAATCGTATGATTTGGACATAAGATAGGAAAATGATCCTAGAAAATTAGGAATTTGTTAGGATTGGGCCACTCTTTAGGTTTTAGATCTTAGGATAGTATCTTGACAATAATACTCACAGTAATTTTGAGAAACTTCTGAAGTTAGCTGATGAAGTATGAAAAGCTTCTTTGTTTCTTTATTATAATGACTCAATCAACTCCAGACAAAGCTAACTGAATTAACTTTGCAAATGGATGTGGAAGCCCATACTTCAGGTGTTGCCTCTCCAAACGATCGGTCAAAGCTTGGAAAATCTCTTTCAACAGATAACCATGAGGGAGCATTTTCCCCTGATGCAGGTAGACTCTGGCAACATTTTCTTGATGTTACTAAATGATTGTGAGACCATTACATCTTTTGTCATAGCTGCTTGATGCAAAAGGTCAATGAACTTATTTTCAGAAATGTTTCTTTGTAGAGGAAGGATTTATTCGAGCAAGATCCTACAATATCAGAATGGATGACCGTGTTCTGCTCAGATTTTCTCCAAAAAACTCAGACTCAACTTATTACTTTAGTGACACGGTGATGACAGTGATGTGACTTGGGATCCCCTCCCCCACACCCCCCTGCAAAAACCCCCGGGGTTTTCTTTTGTTTTCTTTTTATCTCTAATAAGTCATTGTTCACAGATTGGTGGAACTCTAACCTTTTTTCCCGAGGAAGGAGCCCGGAGATGCCTTGAGGTAATTGCATCTAAGAAGTGATATAAAAATATGATAAGGGGGCAGCTTCTGTATTCCTTTAACATGTTGATAAAATGTTGGAGCCATTGCAGGTTTCCATAACATTGGAGATGTCAGAGACTATAAATAGGCGTTTTGTCCATCCTTCCAGGAAAAATTCACCTACCATCACCAAGGTACCATAAGTTTTTTTAAGCGCCTTTTCTGAGACTCAAAACTTTATATCCACCTATAGTTATTTATATATTGTCAATATTTCTTGTCAATTTTTTTACTTTTTCATCATGAACCAAGTATAGTGAGTCTAATATAGTGGCCTTCATATTTTAATATAGCTCTGAATGGAATGCCCAGATAAATTTGTCTGCACAATCAGCCATAGAGATAGGGAAGTTGACATTAGTATCTTTGATAGAGAATATATGAGGACAGTTGTCATTGTTCAAGTGCATGGCTTTTATGTGCCGGTGGTGCAATGGTAACTCCATTTTCTTATCTGAAAAATAAGGATACTTTTGAATTTTTTGCGAAATATCTAGTGTCAGATAAAATGTAAGAAAACTGACTTGAAGAGAGGGCATGAGAGCAGAGTTTGCCTTTTGGCTTTGGCAGTCCATCCTTCTTAGTTCATGATTTACTGTCTGTGCATCCCATGGTGTTGTGAATGTAACGCATTAACTGGAAGAACGTATGACCGAAATAATACTGGAACCAAGGACCAGATCATGAATTTAATCTCTGATGCAATTTTTCTTTTCTGCATCTCTCTTTATGCTGATCAAGTTTGTATTTGTTGATTATCACTAACAAGAAAGCCAAAAAAAAAAAAAAAAGATTGCTGTTTCGAAAAAAATAAAATTAGGTAAAGCTATCAATTGGGGAACTTCCATTTGGCATTTGGAGACCGTTTTGCTAAAAGCTTAAACTTGTAGAGAAAAAAAAGCCAACAGGGCACATCTGTTTATTATTTCTCGCATGTAAGGCAGATTTTACAACTGGAATACAGCATGTAGATTTAACCACTTCCAACAGACAACCAAAGACGAACAAAATTACAGCAGGTGGTAAAACGAGCAGAATAACTATAAGAAGGATTGTCTGAATTTGAACCTTTAACATGTGCTCAAATACAGCTTTTTCTCTGACTAAATACTCGTTACGCATGTAAATTTGATGCGCGATTTAAGAGAGAAACTTTTTCAATATTTAAATATGCAATCCTCCCTGCCAAATTTAGATGATTCAAAGCTGGATTTTTTTTTTTTTTGGTCTTTAGCATAGGTAAATTTAGTAAGCATTACAAGTTTTTTTACAAAGCCAAAATATAAAATCACGAGAAGTCCAAAGATGTACATGCTCATGCAGCTTTCTACTTTTGTGGTCGTATTTGGGAAGCTTGTCCTAATGCATTTCATGCTAATACACCTATTTGGGGGTAACTGTGCTGCCAGTGCTGCAATATAGCACTCTGTACAGAAAAGTGCAATAGCATTAAGTGCTGCCCATGGCTCCCTTGGGGAGCCTTGACAAAGGATTTTGATGATTGGCAACCTACAGAGAGTGGGAAAGTATTGACCAATATTATAGGGCTTCCAACTCTAAAGACAGAGTCTGATATTGTTTATCATTTACCGATCCATTGTGAGTGGGTGCCTCAGTTTTGATTTCAAGCTCCATCAGTACAGAACAATGGTGAAGTATGAGCGAGGTAGTTGGGTGATAAGGTTCCAACTTTGGATGCATTTTGATCTCTAAAAAGAGGTGATAAAGAAGATTCTTCTTCTTTGTCACACTAGTATAAGTTTGAAGTTTTTTATGACTCAAAAGGGTCCTGATACAGATTAATTCTGCTGAGGTCACTAAAACATTTGCCTGTCACTGCTGATACTTTTATTATGCTGATGAAGGAACAGTGAGGAATTTGAGATGCTAATTTTTAACATGAAGAACTTTGTGTGCCTGACCTTGGCGCTACTTTGAGTGCATTGATTGTTTTCTTTCTTTTTTCTCCCATATTGTTACCCTACCTTTGATTTTCTGCTTCATCTTCTGCTTATAGGTTCAGAGCGATCACCACGAGGTCGTCGCAGATTTGGTGCAGACTAGCTTTCTCTTTTCCATCCCTATGGATGGGCCCATGTCCTTTTCCACTCCCCGCATCTCTGTGCAGTGGGCTCTTCGATTTGAATTTTATACCACCCCAAAGAATGTGGACTGGACGAGGTATGACAAAGCAGTATGAATATACACATCTATTTTTCTGTCTCTGATTTTTTTCCTGCATGACATTCTTGGGTAATGTGAGGCATCTTCTCTGATTTTACTCAGCTACTGCATAGAAGCTTTTTTGATGTAACATTTGGAAGTTAGTGTTTCTTGCATAAAGGTCATTTTTGCTAGTTAGCTTACAAAATAATGTATTATTGGACGACCAGCTGTAGTTCTCTCTTGACTTCTCTTGATGTTAGTTTCTGCTTAATTCTGATTAGATGAGAAAGTTGAAGGCTATGTTATATCAGTATTGTTCCAGCCGACATCCTACTAGTTGGAAAATAATCCTGTTCCTGCTATGAACCCTAATCAGACCCGACCTGTATACCATTGAGTAATCGATACATTCTTCGATTTTTACAAATTTAGGTATGAGCATCCTCTTTTGGTAGAGGGAAGAGAAAAAAGCGAGTGGGTTCTTCCAATCACAGTGCATGCACCTCCACCCGGACCCTCGGCTGCTCCTACCCGAAGTGAGAAATATTTCTCTTTGGAACCATTGTGGGGGTCATAGTTGAAGGTAATAAGATTCACTGTTTTTCTCTTGTAAATGTCTCCCGTTTTGGTGAAACTAATTGTCTCCCTATATTGACATGCTATTTGCCCTTCCCAGGTTTATAGGTTTTTTTGGAATTTTGGATATCTTTACTTGCTTATGGATTCCGGAATCACATCCGATTATGATGTCGGGAACATAAAGGAAGCATATCAAGGAGGAGACAGGGCACGGCTTTGTCATTTGACATCCTTCCCATCCTTGCACTGGAGAACGGACCAAATGTTCGAAGTGGAAATTGGTGCATTTGAAATTCGGTGCACCGCCGCAGCCTCCGTTCTTAGCTCCATAACTAACCCATTCGGTGTGCCCTAGTTGCGTCTTGCTTTGTCAGCCCATCTCATTTATGTGTCATCTCGTTAAGTTTTAAATGCTCAAGCCGTTGTTTCTCCTAGTTCCACATTTCAGCCCATCAGAGAATGGGAATTTTGCTGTTTTTTCTTTTGCTCTCTGTGTGAATATTGAGATGTACTTAAGCAGAATGTACATATTGAGGTCTTACGTATCTGTCGAAACGGTCCTTCAGCCTTTCAAACCGATCCATCCTTTTTTGTCAGTCCATCTTCTGTCGTAGCGAACTTTGATGAGCGTTATAGTTAATCTTCATGATTGCTTTGAACTTTGGCACCTTAAAATGCAAGAATGGGTGATTGTAGTAGGGACAATGTTCTGGGTTCATAATTCGACAACTTTGAACTCATCTTTCTGGAGGTCTTTCCGGGCTCTATCTTTCAGGGAAGCAGGCTCTATGTGCATTGAAAGCTGGCAATCTTTAAGCTGTTATCGGGTAAACAAGCTTAAAAAAGCGGGAAAGAAAGTGATATGTTTGAAGCGGTTATTTCCACTTTTTAGTTGCAAGGAGGACTTATCTTTCAATCTTGCAATTTTGTCTCTGGAATATATCCATTGCGAGGAGGACTTATATCTCAGACTTGCAATTTCGTCTCTGGAATATATCCATTGCGAGGAGGACTTATATTTCAGACTTGCAATTTCGTCTCTGGAATATATCCATTAGGTTAGAGAAGGAAAGAATTTGGGAATTTTGTGCAATGAGGTATGAGTAAGGAACTGAAATCTCATCTTCCTCTAGACTATTTGAGCGTGCGTAAATTGAAGGCCAGGTAAATGAAAGTGGGAAGAGTACCTAAAAAGTCATAAATCTATTATATTAGTATTAATTCAGTCTTAAACCTGATTATATTTGTATCAATTCAGTCCATTCAACCAATTTTAGCCGGCTAGTGTTCACGTGGATGTTGGCTAGTTGGCGTGGCAATTTTTTAAACAAGTTATTTTTTTCGAATTTTTTATTAACTTTTTTTTGTCTTTTCTTTTCTTTCTTCTTCCTTTTTGGACTTTCCTTATAGTGGCCGACAAGGCTTAGGAGGCTCGTCGGCCTTTGGACGAGGGTCGTGAAGTCCTCACTGGCCGCCAGTGAGGGTCACGGCCCTCGCCTAGGGCCATCGGCGAGGCCACCTTCGCCCACAGCAGGGCCAGGGCAAAGTCGGCCCTACTCGTGGCCCCCATGCCTCACCCACAATCTTGGGCAAGGGCCGCGACCCTTGTTGGCCGCTTGCAAGAGCTTCACGACCCTCTCCCAATGGTTGGTGAGCCTTGCCAGAGCCTTATCAACCACTACAGACCCTTGTTGGCCGCTTGCAAGAGCTTCACGACCCTCTCCCAATGGTTAGTGAGCCTTGCCAGAGCCTTATCAACCACTACAGGGAAAGTCCAAGGAGGAAAAAGAGAAAAAAGAAAAGAGAAAAGAAAAAAGAAAAAGATTAATAAACTAATCGAAAAACTAAAAATTATTAAAAAATCGGATGGTCGGCATCGGCTGACATCCACGTTAGCGTTAATTGGCCAAAATTGGTCGAATAGACTGAATTTGTACTAATATGAAAATGTTTTATTGAAAAGTTTACGATTAAATTAATACTAATGTAATGGGTTTACTACTTTTTTGGTACTTTTCCTTAACGGAAGTAGATAGATGAAGAAGGAAAATTCAATAATCCAATAGCCACGAGCTATAAAGAAAGCACAACTGAGAACATAGACCCATAAGTAAAATCAATACAAATATTTTATCCATGCCTTTTTCAACCCGCTGTTACGCTGAGTGTGTACTTGTCTAGAAGCCTAGCCTAGAAACCATTTTGAATGTTAGAAAAATCAATATTACAGACAACATCTCTAATCTTGACATAAAGCACAGCAAGCAAGCCATGCAATTAGCCTACGTAGAGTACATACTCTTCTAGAACAGATATTGAACAATTGCTACTCTGAAAACATAAGCGCAGTCACAACATTCATTAACTCAAGAAGTCAAGTGAAAAAAAGAGGTGCTTGAACTGAAACGAGACCGAATGATTTAGAGACACAATTTCTTCCATAACTTACATATTTCTCCCTCTTATTGCATGTACGAAGCCAATACCATTGTGTTTTAGAAAAGTAGCAAGCAAACCGGGCAACTCTTTCTGCTCTCATAACATGCTGCAAGGCACTCAGGAGAACTGAACACAGTCCTGACCATGTTCCCATTTGTATATTCCCCTGAACACTTGGGCAGCCGTGCGTTTCACCGATACGGTTGAGCATCCTCATCAAACGATGCTGTCCTGGCGCTTGAGCGTCGAGGAAGAAGATCTTCTCCGTTTGACTATCTTCCTGACGCAGCGATTCGTCTTTAGTGCCAGGCGTATCGTCTGCCCCACGTAAATCAGACCCATAAAGCCCATCCACACAAAGATTCCAACTTTTATTATCTCGACCGTCAGAGTCCATTCATGCATGGAAGCTAATACGGAGAAACTATAGGTGAGTGAGCGCCATGGATGCGATAGCGATCCACATGATCATCATCAGAACCCACATGAAAAACCTACGCTTCAAAGGGAGGCTGCTGACAAGTAACTTGATGATGCTGAGGGATGCAATAAAGCTTGCTGAGTTAACGCCCAAGATTGGCACGTAGTCTGAACCACCCGGAGGGTTGACACTGACTTGATATGCCGTTGTTGCTGTTAAAGTTGCTACAACCATCAGCGCATTCTTTTTCCTTTCAAGCCCATCGTACTGCTTATGAAGATTGTTCTTCCATCACTCTTGCTCCACGGGGAATTTGATACGCTGATTATTCGTATTTGGAGGTAAGGATCCCATCGTCATGGTTTCGATTTGACTCCTAGAGAGGGCACGATCATCTGCATTTGTCACTCTGGATTCTTATGTTGTCCAAGTGCCTTCCAGGTTTTCCAATCTGCACTAAAAGGTCGTATGCCGTCAGACCGCTCAGGTTCAGAGAGTTCGCTTCTACTGTGGTACAGGACATGAAGAAATTTATTGTCTACACAGAACAATGATCGGATGTATCAAGGGAATATATGAGAAGGTCAACACGAGATTAAACCGATCGACTGGTGCAGATACAAAAGAGAAAACAATTATAGGTGCTTTATATTATAAGATGGGACTTGTGCATTTCTACTCACGTCGGTTTACTTATCTGTGGCAGCTAGGTGCAGTATGGTGTCGCCATTGTCGTTCTTCAAATTAACAAACTCGTGATCTCCCACAGTCTCAACCACAAGCTTCAGAGCTTCCAAATTATTATGCTTCACGCACAAATGCAATATAGTCTCGTCATAATCCATCTTATGACGTGCTGCATCAGGACTTTGTCAAACCATTTCCTTTAGAACTTCAATTTGGCCTTTAACCGCTGCTAGGTGAAGAGGGTCCCTGCCATATTTGTCATGAGCGTAGCACATATCCGTATTGACACTCAACAGTTTCTTCGCCACTCCAAGATGACCTTTAGCTGTTGCGAGGTGCGGGGGGATAACTTCTGAGAGTCCAGCTCTCCTGCAAGCTCGGGTTTTCAATCCAGAATCTCGCCGACGAATTTCTCATGTCCAAGCATTGCTGCTATATGTAATGGAGTCTCATTGGAAGGCCGCACCATGCATCTGTCGAGAATCAGCGGATCGTCTTTGAGCAAACTGAGCAAAGAAGTCGCTTCCCCTTCGGCTGCTGCTTTGTAAAGCTTCCTCTCCATTTTCGCTCCTCAAGCTCCAAAACGACTCCAGGCTTTATATAGCGTTTTGCCTGTAGCATCTCCTTCTATTTTAAAGACAGCTGTGAAATTCAGACTCCCTCGGAATCCAACATCGCCGTCCGCAACAAGGAGCGCATTGTTATGTTCGCATAGGAAAAGTCATTAAATTTGTCGAACAACGCATTAGAGGGAAATAGCAGCTAACGGACAATATTCTTCTACATGCTCCTGTTGGGAAATAACAGCTGACGGATATTGCAATCAGTTATTAAGTATGAAGAACTTTCAAAAGATGGAGGAACATTGGGTAATCCGAAGGCGGGGGGAAAGTTTCGGTACCTACTTCACAAAGAGAGCAAGCAGCCAAGAATTCCATTATGAGTTTAGTAGATAGTGAGTATATGCTCGATCAATAACACATCATTAGATTTCAGTCAAATTAAAACCCGTGTTATCTCGAAATCTCTCCAAAATCTCACTTTCGAAATTCATGGAGAGAGAACCCTAACACTCCTGTAGTTTGCTTTAGCGTATAATAATCAAGAAGAATTCCATCTCTTATTTATATCGTACTTGGATCTAGTATCGGAAATCTCCACCTTGCTTGAATTTTGCAGCCAAGTGATAGCGGTCATCGTCCATTATGGCTCTCCCAAGACCTCAAGAAGCGCCTAGCCAAGCCTTTGAACTTGAATTTTTGGGACTCAATTATCTATAGTTCAGGGCTCTCTAGACAAGCTTCTGTGGCTAATCTCTTCTCAGACGATGGGCAGGCTCTTAAGGCTGTGATTGAGTCGTTGGGTTTTCCTCTCCCGACCCTCTCTCAGAACTCGGATTGTTGCTGCTGGAGGGATAGCCCGTCGGGCCGTTTCACAGTGGCTTCGGCATGGGAGTCCGCTAGACGGAAGAGGGCCCGAGTCTACTGGCATGCCTTCGTCTGGAACAATGCCATATCGCCTCGGTATCAACTTAACCTTTGGCTCATTGCCAATTGCAGGCTTCCCACCCAAGCTCTCCTACTTTCTCATGGAAGAATAGCTAGTGGGGCTTGCACTTTTTGCAATGGTATGCCTAACTCGATTGATCATCTATTTTTTGGCTACGGCGTCATGAATAGTGTTGCTTTCTTCTAGGCTGCTAGATGTAATTTGCCTTGGCGCAACAGGTCTTGGAGGGAGAATTTACATTGGGCCAGTACCTTTTTGATGGGTAAAGATTTTTATAAATGCATTTGCCATTTTTCCTTCAGCGCTCTTTGTCATATCATTTGGAAAAATAGGAATAGCATCATCTTCAGAGATCAGCCTCTTTCGGTCCCGAACCATCTCTTCAAAGTGGTCCGAGACAAGGCTATCACCTTCATGAACGTTGAAGATAATTTTAGGAACAGGTTGCAATGAAGTTGGGGTATTGATCCGATCATTTTCTCCGGGGACCCGTAGCCTTGTTGGAGTCTCTTCGATTTGGAGCCGTGGGCTACTCTTCTCCTTGGATGTTGCTTTTTGCTTGATTGCCGGTAGTCTATGCCGTGCTTGTCTTTGGCGTTGTTTGTAGAGTGTGTGCCGCGTGTTCATGGCTTTTACATAACAGCATCCTTCCACTCCTTTTGATCTTCTCATTTGGAGTGCAAGTTTTGAAGCCATGATGTTGTGTACTTTTGGCTTCTCCTTAATATATTTATTACCTTTCACCAAAAAAAAAAAAAAAACAAGCGCCTAGCCATCAACACGATGTCCTGGGCTAACATCACTAACCAAGTCATTAGATCACGTAGCCTCTTTAGCTACTTTTATTATCGCCATATTTCCAACTTATCGTCAACAAAATCACGTGTCTCAATAAAATGCCTTCCAACTCGTAGCACAAACTGAAGAAGTAAAGGCATGACTGTTTAGAAATTGACCATCCTTGAAGTTCCGGCGTGAGCCACTGCTTCGCAAATCCAGTTTATGCTACACTATCTGAATTGCATCCTCTGAAAAATGCCTCAACCCTTGTCGTCACCTACAAATCATGAGGATCCACTTCACGGCATCACAATATACACCTGAATTAACTGTATCCATTCTCCGGACTGCACATGAAAAATCAAGCCCAGTACTATTCACAACATAACTCAGACAACCAACATGTGAAGCATGGAGCAAATGCTCCTTAAAATCCAAGCCTAAAACTATCTCCTTGAACTTTGGCACCTTAAAATGCAAGAATGGTTTATTAAGTGGACTCTGATCTCACCTCTTTGGAGCTCTTTCTTTGGGCTCTGTTTCGCCCCAATCACCAGTCACTTTCCTTGTGCAGCAAAACAGCTTTATGTGCATAAAGAGCTGGCGACCTTCAAACTTCATATGGAAATGAAAGCTCGAGAAAGTGGGAAAGAAAGAGCGACATGTTTCAAGCGGTTTCTTGCCCTTTCAAGTTGCAAGAATGAGGACATATCTTTCAGACTTGTAATTTTGTCTTTGAATATAGAGAAGGCAGAAGTTCGAGAATTTTCTGCAATGAGGTTTACATAAAGGAACAGAAATCTCATCTTCTTTTCACGTAATCTAACAATTGATACTGATTTTTCAACTGTGCCCTTTTAAGGCATTGTCAGGCGTCTCAAGATACCGGCACACTAAATAAAAAAATGAAGATAGCTTAGGATTAGGAAGAAATTATTGTGCATTTTTTTTTTTTTTTTTTGGGCTTTATCTGGGATTCGATCCTGGTTCTTCGTCCCCACCGCGACCCCCCATACAGTTAGGCCCCATGCCCATTGTCCTGCGCAAGGTCCTTTGCAAAATGTAATTCATGTTTATGTGATTATGAAGGAAACTTTCGTGTTACAGTTGCAAACCAATTAAAAGGAAAATTTTCCTCCTTGAATCAGAAAAATTGCAGAGAGGTCTTCCTAACCCTGCTCTGAACTCACTTTTCAATTTTTAAAGTCATTAATGGTAGCTTACAACTGAAATTTTAGCTTGAGGACCACCCTGAACATACACACACATGTACTGCGACCCAGGCTTCAGGACCTGCAACTGAGGGAGCTGATAGATGTTCTTTTCTTGGCTGGGTGTGAGTCCCCACAAAGGCCCTGAGAGATTCTCTATCTGGAGCTTAAGATCTGAGATTGGCTTCTGTGATATGTTCTTGATGATGACCTGGTGCCGGAAATACGTCACCCCTCCATGACTCCACGAGCTCGTTATTGAGTGAAGGAACTGAACAGGGGACTCTGTGTAGAAGTTGGGAGAAGTTTCACAACATTCAAATTATAAGGACTTTGATTTAAATCACATTCTGGAACGAGAGAAACAAGTTTGTGTCACTCACTCGGAACTGTGTAGGCTGGTGGTGTTTTCTGGGAGTAGCTGCCTGCAAAATTAGAAGAATCGTTCATCCTCATCTCCCCTTATGAAAGTGAAGTTTTAGCTTTGATGGTTAGAAGAAAATAGTATTCCTGGAGCTAAGCTAGTAAAAATATACACCGATATATTAGTGTAATCTAAGACGATTAGTAAGTCAAAACTTGTAATACTTCAGAACACGCAGTTCAATAGAAGAGAAGGAATAAAAAAAAAAAAAATTCAAGAAGAATGTTGACTCACCGGGCGATGTTGAAGGAGTCACTGGTCTTTGATCTTGATAGGAACCTACACCAAGGAGCCATATTAAGTAAGCAGAGAAGATTAGAACACACAGCTTAATTTCAGTGCAGCTCAAGTATAGTATCCCCCCTAGTTCTCACTGGTTTGATGTTATGTTGGGCACGTATCCTGAGATTTTTACCTGGCGCTCCGTATGCGCTTTGTAGCTTGGAGAAGAGGCCTACAAGCGGAGCGCAGGCCGAAAGAGTGGGCTCGGTTTGCTCGTAATTCGATCTGTCATCGTAGAACCCATCGTTCTTGTCCGGACCGCCCACAAGGGCACCATATATCACGTTTGGGTTCCCTTGAGGGCGGTGGTACCACGCATCAAAGCCTTGCACGCATCCAACTGGAGATTGCAGTACAGAGATAGGGGTGATGGAAGCGCCTCTGTGATGAACATGCGTGGGATAACTCTGTCCGTATCCCACCAGATAGCTTATAGACTTAGGATTCTTCCCAAGGATATAATCGCCCTGCAGGATTCAATCGATAATACAGTCAATTCAGAAAAAACCTGGGAGGATACCTAGTAAATAATCAGATGTGTTCCTATGTAAAGCGGGTGCTTCATTGTTTCTGATCTATGTGCTTGATATATGATCAGAAAATGAATGTGAAAGCACATTGAGTTTCTCGGCAAACTAGGACGCATATGACTAAAGCGCATTCTCGTCGATAATACTCAGTAATGAACTCGTTATTGATGTTCCTTGACTTGGTATGTGGATACCTGAGACTTGGCAAAGTTGAGAAGATCCTGAGGCTGAACTTCCCCGTTCGGGCACGTGACCTTGGCCTTCGACGCAGACAAGTAACCAGAGTAAACAGTGAGAAGGAACGATGCGGAAGACACGTACTGCATGTTGTTCCACCCGTGCATATACATCAACCCACCTGAGGATCGCAGAACAATAAATCGTCACATCAGCGCATCTATAAACTCAAAATCCATCGGATGCTTTCACGTGAAAGTAGCTTAAGCCATTTGAAGAACTGGAAGAGCAAGAGAGAGAGAGAGAGAGAGACTGTGCAGCCAACCTGGAGTCCTGTTGACATTGTAACCGTTGTTCTTCTGCACGCAGGCACACATGAAGTACTCTGCTTTCGCCTGGTATTGCTTTAGAATCGAAGCATACGGACTATACGGGTTGTCCATCAGTACCTGCCATCAGAGAGGCCAAGTGACTAAGCACAAGAAATCAACTTAAGCTATTGGGATTATGGAACTAGATCAACTCAAAAAAATTAAATCGACGAAGAGCCGATGATCAATCTTCGCGAAGCAGATGCATTGGTTCAATCAGTCTCGTCTAGCAGGTGTCGGATCGGACAAGCACCTTATTAAAAGTAGCTATATGGCCACATGATGATGTGAATTTAGATTGAAAATCCAGGAAGTGAGCTATCTCAAAGGTGATTATTGGCTAAGTCTGGGCTGAACTAGGGCCGAAATGCGGGTCTAATGTGTTATCCAAGCCCGCCCATAGCCCCGAACCTACATTGAAATATTCGGACCTAGCCTCGAAAGTTGAGCTGGCTGGGCCTTATAACTTAAGGTCACAAGCCCCACCCGCTCGCCCGCCCGCCAGCCGGATCTAATGAGAAATTACCTTGGAGAGGAGGACTTGCACGCCAGCATATTTGGTGTCCCAGGAGAACTCTTTCACTCCCCAGCCGATCCCTCCCATCGATTCTGCATTGTCAATTGCATATTGCAAGTACTTTTGGTCACCCGTTGCTCGGTACAGCCATGTCGCCCCCCACAGCAACTCGTCCTTCAACATTCAAAAGTTAATAAACAGGTCAATAAATCTCGAAATATCGATAATTTGTCCAATTAAAAGGTGATCGAACAAACTATATAACCAAAAATAAAAAATAAAAAATGGAAAGAAGACTTCTTTTGTGCTTACTAAATAGCTGGAGGATGGATAGAATTGTTGAGCAGACTGGATCGAGTCGTCATATTGGCCTCTGAATCTATCCGCAAACGAGAACAGCTGCACGTTTATTTGCACTTACTTGCTTTAGCTTAATGTATAAGTAGGATATAATTGTTTTCTTTTCAATTGAGTTAATCAATTACTAGATAAATATCATCCTAGGACGGTAAGTTTAAGTGGCGAGTTCATTCCAAAACATGATTTTCAAAATCCCATCAACAGCTTTGCCTCCATTGTTTGAGAGAGCTGCTGACTCACTTGCTTCGCGTGGGCTAAGAGGAGATTGGAGTAGGAGGAGTTGTAAGGCCGGAAAGCCATGGAGGCCGCTGCCAGGGCGGCAGCAGTCTCGCCGGCGAGGTCCGAGCCGGGTTTCTCATGGTCGAGCTTGTAAGCAGTCCTAGGAGTCGTCATGTCCTCGGCTCGCTCCCAGCAATAGTGGTCCGAATTGCCGTCACCCACCTGAAAAAACAGAAAGGATTCCAAGCTTCATGGAAGCAAATCGTCCAGGCTCTGTTGAAATATTAAAGAGGTTGTTGAGAGAAATCAAGACTCTTCTCAACTAACTAGCCGTTGTATATATACGTGAGTTTGGTCAACAAACACCCATTTTGCGTTTTCCCAATCTCTGTTGAAAGATGCTGCTAATCTCCATAGAAATTTTCGAACGCAATGCGACAGTAAATCAAATGGAGCAACAGGAATTCGGGTCGGTCGTCGGGAGTTCAGATGACTGCATCCGACCGCCTTTTTCATTTCGAGTCGACTCGCCTCGACCATCGAGAGGCCTGCCGGGTTCGGCACCCGGTAGGTGAATGGGGTGCATATATAGTGGTGTGTACCTGAGCCCAGAGAACGTCGGGTTGCGGGTGAGCCTTGAGGATGTAGTCGGTGCCCCAGCGGATGGCCCGCAGCGTGTGGTCCATCTGGTTCAGGCCGGTGATCTCCTTCCTGAACTCGGCCACTCCCCATGCCAACATCGTGATGGTGAACGCCATGGGGAGCCCGAACTTGACGTGGTCGCCGGCGTCATAGTACCCTCCGACCAAGTCCACCTGCCAAGTTCAGATCATTCCCACATCTTCTTCAGCTTGCATTACATATACATCAAAACGTGACAACCGATGAGACTAAGAGAGAGGCTGACCCCTTGAGAGAAGCCGTCGTGGAGGGCGGAGTCGCTGCGCCACTTGACCCGCTGGTCTGTAGGGAGCTTCCCCGACCTCTGCGCTTCGAAGAACATCAAGCTCTTCTCCACCGCATCCCCGTAGCTAGCACCCGTGGCTGAGCTGCCGGACATGCTAAGTGAGATCAATATCACCGCCGCGACCGCAACACGCCCCGTGAACGACTTCATCTTTAGCTCCACTGTGATCTCCTCGCCCCTTCTCTCTCTCTCTCTAAATTTCAGCTGAGAGAATGTGCGTAAGCTTGATCTTAAATAGAGAGAAGGCTTGGATGTTTCTTGGAGGATGGTTGGAGGAGGTGGTGGTAGCCTTCACGTTGTATGGAAAGAAGAAAGTCTGGAGCTGCCCACGTCGATGATGCGCTTGCAAGCTGAGAGGAAGACGAGTGACGTGGGTCCATCTGGGTCGCCCATCTGGTCTCCGTGTCGGGTAATCCAACGAGTACCTTTACAGGGAGTTATAATAATGGAATAATTAATCAGAGCGTTTAATCCCGATAATTATGATTCTTTTTTCAAGATTTTCAGGTCGGTAGGCGACCAAAGGACGAGAGAGAAGCGAAGTTGAGGCGCACACGTTTGTGCGCGCAAGAATTTCAGAATGAGAAAAAAAAATGTTGACCAAAAATGAAGAATAAGAAAAAAAATATGATAAAGGTAACAAATTATTTTTTATTAGGAAATGAAGGTAAATTTTTATAAGATAGGATCGCAGATAGTCAACCTAAATTTTGATTCCGTGGCATATGCATGGAATAAGAGATTTTTTTATTTTGGTGGACTATGTGATATAGCATTCATGAGATATCAACTTTGGATATTCAATGAAATTTTTGGTTATCTTCATGGATCGTGGTTAGTCGAAATTCATCATGACGTTGGTTGTATGTCAAATTTGTATTTACTTGTCTAATTAGTAATATAGTTTGCGTTTGGTAGTCAGGATAAAATTCGGGATATGATATAATTTATCATATCCTACGTTTGGTACTTGCTCGGGATAGGATAAAGTTGGATATAAGGGAGATATGGACCGGATAAAATTATCCCATGGGGGAGGTGGAATAAAGATGGATATGATTTATAATACCCATAATAGGAAAGTCATTATTATCGAATAAAAAACTTATTAAATTAACAAAATTAAAATTATATTTCAATATAAATAATATTTGAATTCTAATTTAAGAAATTTAAAATTAAAGATAAAAATTCTTTTTTTTAATTTAATCTTATTTTAATTTATATATTCAACTTTAATTCTATCTTATAATAAACATTCAATCTATAAATTATATATTTTAGGTATTTTTGTATTTTAGGTATGTCAAGTACAATTTACTATTTGATAAAATTTGATTAAAGAATGATGAAAAGGGAAAAAAATAAATAATAAAAAAAATAATTTAAAAAAGAGGAAAAATAAATTAAAAATAAATTAAGGAATAGTGTCATGAAAGATTTTCACCATCTCCATTTCTGAACATTTATGTTCATTTACAATGATATGTTATTTATATTAAAAAAATGTACATGATATGATATGAATATATTTGACTTTAATACTATGATTCACCAAACAGTAGATAGGATATAGAAAAATTCCAGGATTTCATATCATATCCTATCCAATCTTATCCTTGTTAGAAATCCAAATGACCAAACGTAGTTGATTTCGTAATATGAGAACTTAAGTACTTGGTAAATTATAAATTTGGTTAAAATCTTTTAATTTTATAATTTACTTTTCACCCTTTGGTAATGTCATTTATAAATTTAGCTCGTACACTACCCTTTGAGTTTTTAAAATAACTTTTCATTTCGTAAAATCCTCTTTTGTAAAGTAACTTCAGTAATATTTCATATTATATAGTAATTGTAAAATGAAGTTCGTAAATGATCTTTTATTAGTAAATTGTATGTGAGTCGATATCTTTAGTTCATAAATTACCTTTTCAAATAGATTGCAATAATTTATCTGTATCGTGTCATAAAATTGAATAAAGTTTCTTTAGTTACCCTTTCAATTATAAAATATCTTTTGGTCACATGAGTTAATTTCCTTCATTTGTATTTATTGCCGATAGTATCTTTTATTGCATGTACATGATCAACAAAGTTTGTAAGGTACTTTTTAATTTCGTAAATTGCCTACCTACTGAACCATAAGGTCTTTTGTAATAATATCGCGTGTTAAATTGCACATGATAAATAAAGTTCGTAAAAGGCATTTTGAGTCCGTAAAATACTTTCTTGCTTCATAAATTACAATATCATTTTTGCATTAAACATTCATATCATGAATGACAAAACAAGTTTGTATATAATATTTCTGTTCATAAAATACTTTTTTATTTTGTAGAATACCTTTTGGCTTTGTAATACTCGCAAAGTATTTTTTGAGTCTGTAAAATGTTGGACGCAAATTGCGCAACCCCAAGATCTCCATAACAGAACAAGAACATGTATAATTGAGTAGAAAGATTAACGCACCTGTTTTGGGATCCATCGAACATAAAGCGGAAGCAGAAAAGGGATTTCCCACATATCAAGGGGATCCACGCATAAAGTCATTCTCCTCTATTGCCCTCCGTATCACTGGCTCAATGAGGCGGCTCTCCATACGTTTAGCGTTAGGTAAACGCTCCTTAGGTGAGGATACATCTAAGAATTAGGGTTAGAGGAGAGACTTGAGCACTATTTATAGAGTTTCCAGTAAGGCCCCTCATTACGGGCCAGGCTCAACTCGGCCCACACTAGCCAGCCCCATATCAGACTAATTAATCAGACTAATTAAGAAACCTTCTATCTCACCTTAGACCAACCCTATTTTACAGTAACCGTAAAAACAGTAAATTACAATATCAATTAATTTAGTCCACATTAGGAAAACTCTTACATTCTCCCGCTTGGACTATATTAATTGAAATTGTACTGTATGTGCGCACATTTGGTCCAGAGATAATTCTTAATAGTCAATCATATCCCATAAAGTCTTAAACACCGAATCATGACGGTAATTGCATGTATACACACAGAGCCTTCCATGGTCACAAGTGCTTTCAACTTTATTGATATGGATTCAATATGGTAGTGTGTCAAATGGATAACATCTCTCATAGAGAGATCTCATTTGTCAGTCACTATTCTCTTACCTTAAGCGTCACAAAAAACTTGTGCCACTAGAGAATGTCTTTATGGTTCCATGAACCCACATATGTCTTGTCTTTACGGTTAACATTTCTTTATGTATAACAAGACATATGGATAAGGCTAATAATCGGATGCTCCTAGCCTTCACTCAAGGTTTATACAGTACCTTGAGACTTTATCAATATGTATTCAACATAATGACAACACATTCAAAAATATTTTATTGAATGCAAAAGTTGATACATATCAAACCGTTACTAAATGTAACGAACACAGATGTAAACTTTATCAGAGTAAAGTCAAAATAACTCTCACTAAATAACAGCATCTCATGATGCTCCTAGGCCCATGCTAATGACATATCACTCAAATACACATGGGCATAGTCCTTTAGTTAGTGGATCTGTAACCATATCATCTGTGAAAATATGCTATATTATAACGTCACCTTTCTATACCGTTTCTTTATGTTTAAAAAATTTAACTGTCATATATATAGACCCCTTGAGACCTCTGTAGTTAATAAAAATACTACAAATTTATTGTCTCAATACAACCGTATGAGTCAATCCATAACATTTAAAAATGGTCAACTCCTTAATGAGGTTCCGGAGCCTAATAGCCCAAGTAACAACCTAAAAGAATGTTACTAACTCTACTTACATAGTAGACATAAAACTTTATTTACTGCACTTCCTGCTAACATAAATATATATTCTATTATTAATCTCATGTCATCATAACAGCCAGCAAAGTTTACATCTAAATACCCTACTAGCTGCAAGAATTGAACATGTCTATAAGTTAGCATATAATCTCTTGTCCTCTTTAAGTACCTTAAAACCTTCTTGGTAGCAACGCAGTGATCGCGTCTTGAATATAACTGATATCTGCCTAGAAGTCCCGTCACAAAGACGATATTTAGTCTAGTGCAAATTCAATCATACATTATACTTTTAAGTGCACTGACACAAGGTACACCATTTAACTAGATTTTCTCAATATTTAAATAAGGACAATGTGATAGATTCAGTCCATCACCCTTAACAACAGGAGCAATTCCTGGCTTGTAATAATGTATATTGAATATTTCTAATATACAATCAACAAATGTCCTCCGAGAAAATCTAATATAGTATGGCAAGAACAATCCTTACGGATGTTAGTGCAAAGAACAAGAGATGCCTCAAGGTCATTACTTGTAAACGAAATATCATATTCATAAAGTATAAGAAAAATAAATTTCTTCCCACTGACCTTGCAGTATATTAAATTACTTTGTTTCCAACAAAACAAAAAGACAACACTATGAAACTTTAATAATATTGTCTGGAAACTTGCTTAAGACCATGAATAAGACTTTTCAGTCTACACACAAGTTTACTTAAAACATGTGCTGCAAAATCTTCCAATTGCACTATATAGATTTTGTATCTATTTGGCGTAAGTTTTTATCAAAAAGAGTTATTAATGCCACGTTCACTCTGAAAGAATCTTTAAAAGATATTATAAAGAAATAATTATTTATTCACTATAAACTATCCACCCCTCTTTCAGAGTGAAAACTTTATAATCTTTTATGGCATCTAATCACATATTTGATTGAGAACAAGAAATGACATTTATATATATGTCGCTAAATCAACCATGTAGTGGATATTGTAATCATGCTCTCACAAATAGACTATGTAGTCTGATGGTATAACTGATCGTCTTTCCCTAACAAATCTCCTAATACAACCACTTCACTCTACACTTGAGATGTTTGAAAAATTTCATCATAACTATATCAAGAATAGTACCTTGAACCTCAACAAGTTTAGTCTATGGTATAGGAGATTTCACAATTGTCTATACCACAATTGTTTGTATAAGTAAAGACAAAGACACAGTGATATTCCATCGCATTATTATCCTTAATAGTCTGAGAGCAGCTATCCTCTACAATAACGTCAATCTCTAGAAACTTTACTGTATGTGATTCCATAATTCTTGTACCTTTATTAGGGTCATAATCAATACTCCTTTGAACAATCTGAGTAAGATACAAAATAATTCCGATTGGATCTGAATTGTAACGCACTTGAAATTGGATTAGATAATCTCACTTCTACATGACACCTCTAAATTTAATATAATTCAAGTAATTTATGTCCAGTTTATAACTCAAAAGAAGTTTATGAAATAACTTTAGTAAGAAAACATCTTTTGTATATGAAAAGAGTTGCTTTCACAATATCAACCCACAGAAGACAAGATAAATTAGTCTTACTCATCATACTCATCACCATGTTCATTATGGTGCAATTATGCCTTTTGACCAAACCTTATTGTCAGGATTTTCAGGCATAGTAATTAAATTACCACCCTAGAATTTACTAAGTATTTGACAAATGGCCCTTTAAGCAATTCAGTATTGTCATACTTGCCAAAATACTCACAGCCACTATTAAGCCTGACAACCTTCAAGACTAATTCTAACCGATTTATTCTTTACCTTGATCATTTTATTTCCACAATAATCAATAGAAGTCTTTAAATAACCATTAAGAGTAGATATAATATAAACAATGTCAACTTTTCTACTCTTCCTTTAGACATGTGTGAGATTATTCCTTAAACAGAAATTTTTTGGAAACAACCTCTTCAACCATATACGGGATGTATATGCCATTAGGACTTAAACAATCTTTGTAGATGTGTCCTAAATTTGATATTAGACAAGACATAATTACAAGCCACTATGGCTTCCATCATCTTATAGCAGAGCAGTCCGCAGACAAACCACTTTTCAAGTGTTCCAGAATGGAACGCTTCATGGATAGTAAGCAAATTCTATTGCTCTTTTCTCAAGCAACAAATCATATGTTCACAATTTAAAATTTGTAGCAGTAAAAACCTCAATAATAGTTGAGTTATTAATTACGTAAAAGGTGACCGAAAAACAAGCAATGTATATAATTCGTATCATGTGAGCACTTTGTGTAACTTGACATACAAGTACACATCCAGAGAGTTACACGCATAATCATATAATCACCTTTGGGCGAATACATGACATGCAATTGTACATTCCCCACATGATAGCGGTGATGAGAATATATTCCAATCTTCGTGAATTCATCACATTTGGGCATATGAACCACTAGGATCGACCTCTCCTCCACTAC
This sequence comes from Eucalyptus curtisii, assembly GCA_017140595.1. Classification (NCBI taxonomy): domain Eukaryota; kingdom Viridiplantae; phylum Streptophyta; class Magnoliopsida; order Myrtales; family Myrtaceae; genus Eucalyptus; species Eucalyptus curtisii. The sequence goes on from CM029503.1 coordinate 7,504,153, forward strand.
ACCATCATGTATCCCTCCATGAACTAATACACAATCACCTCTTTTGGAAGTATGACTATGCATTAGACCAGGAGACATCCCAATCAATATACGAGACCGAAATTTCTCAAATCCAATCAAGCGTGCCACTTTGGCGGTCACTACTCAATTGAATCATTGAAACTCTCTCATTTCAGGGATATAAGCCTTATTGCTCACATAACAAGCAATGTGTGCAATTAGCATCATGTGAGAATTGTATAACTTGATATACAAGTACACATCTAGAGAGTTACATATAAAATCATATAATCACATTTGGACAGAATACATGACATGCAGTTGTACACTCCCCACATGACAGCGGTTATGAGAATATATACTAACTTTCGTGAATTCATCACCTTTGGGCATATGAACCACTAGGATCAGTCATTCCTCCACCACGCCATCATGTATCCCTCCATGAACTAATACACAATCACCTCCTTTGGGAGTATGACTATGCATTAGACCAGGAGACATCCCAATCAATATACGAGACCGAAATTTCTCAAATCTAATCAAGCGTGCCACTTTGGCGGTCACTACTCAATTGAATCATTGAAACTCTCTCATATTAGGCATATAAACCTTATTTCTCACATACACCATATACATGTGATTTTAACTTTAGTGATAGGGGCAGCATATCACCAAAATCACATATCATGCTAATTACATTGCTTTATTCATTAATAAAATCTTTAATCATATATATATATATATATATATATATATGTATAGTGAACCTGTTTTGACATATTCCAATAAGATCACCGATCACAGTAACGCAAGAAACTTCTCATAACGGAGAAGAAATCATCTCTTATGGACCCCGATTACATATTATTAGAACAACATGAAAAAGAATGCTGATCTAGAGGATCTCTCACAAATTAACATCAATAGTAATACAGTGTACACCAAATCGACAAGCCTGATAGCTTATCCATTATCACTCATGAGTTTCATAAGGCAAAACATGACTCCAAGGCTAATAGTTGATTTGAAGTAACAAATTATCATTGTAATCAACCAATGGCCTATTAATTGAGTCAAACCAGAGAAACAAATATCTAAAATTTAACAATAGATACTATTGCTCTACGTAAATATTGTCATACTCCTTAACCATAAAAAATATTCAACTTAATGGACATTAACCAAAGGTGACCGATGAGTTTAGGTACAATATGCAATGACTTAACTGACATGCATTACCCACATTCAGCAGATGCATTAATTAATATAATCAATTTGGTCACAGGTTCTTAAGACGTCCATCATACAAAAATTACCAGCATGTAAAGGAGTATGCATGAGCAACAAAAGTTTCATAACATTTTACTATTTCTCATCATCTCAATACATAGTTCAAATACTATCCCTTAATGATCGTATCTCATTAAGCCAACTTTAGTTCACAATAATTTTTTTTTTATTAATGAATCACACTTTTATAATATTTATGTGATAATATACCAGTAACTCAACACTTATATTTCCAAAATCACAGAAAAAGAAATACAAGGCAAATACGTAAAAATATGCTAAAAATACACGTATTTAGGGTTATGTATGTATTTTTACATCCATAAAATCATCAAACGTGTAAAATAAATACACCACGACATAGAGGATGAAGATACGAGTTCATCGCTGCCGGCCACGCCCCGAACGGACGCTCCACGTGCCCGCACGCGCCGCCTAAGTGCGCGGCGCGTGGAGCTCACGTGCGAGCCGCGCCCCCGCGTGAGGGCGCGTGAGGCGCGTCTCCGACGCCCTGGCGGCGCATGGCCACGCGTGGGGGCGCGTGAGGCCTCCCCCGGCGACGCGCCGCCAACCTTTTTGCTCGTCTCGTCAAGCCCAGTCCGAATTTGTGATTTAATTTTATTTTTATTGAACAAAAAATTTCGAAAATCACAAATTAGGGCAAAAACTTTATGCGTTCAAGTTCTAGGGTTATGGTTGCTCTGATACCACATGTTGGACGCAAATTGCGCAACCCCAAGATCTCCATAACCAGAACAAGAACATGCATAATTGAGTAGAAAGATTAACGCACCCGTTTTGGGATCCATCGAACATAAAGCGGAAGCGAAAAAAGGACTTCCCACATATCAAGGGATCCACGCATCAAGTCATTCTCCTCTATCGCCTCCGTATCACCTTTGGCTCAATGAGGCGGCCCTCCTCACGTTTAACGTTAGGTAAAGGATACATCTAAGAATTAGGGTTAGAGGAGAGACTTGAGTACTATTTATAGAGTTTCCAACAAGACCCCTCATTACGGGTAGGCTCAACTCGGCCCACACTAGCCAGCCCCATATCAGACTAATTAAGAAACCTTCTATTTCACCTTAGACCAACCCTGTTTTACAGTAACCATAAAAACAGTAAATTACAATATCAATTAATTTAGTCCACATTAGGAAAACTCTAACATAAAATACTTTTCATTTCGTAAATTATAGTGTCGAATATTCATATTGTAAATGGCAAAACAAGTTTGTAAACAAATCTTTTGGTTCGCAGGATACTTTTTTATTTCCTAGATTACCTTTTCGGCTCGTAAATTTCGTAGAAAAAAATCCTAAAAATCGTAAATGACATTGATCGGATCGTAAATTACCATAAGTGATTGGAATATTTTGTAAAGGGAACGTGGGCCCGTTTGAACGGGACCCGAGAAAAAAACTCCACCGTCTCCTCCTGCTCCTCCGAATCATATTTTTCAAAAAAAAAAAAAAAGTAAAAATTTTTACGGACGGAACGTAATTTCAAGCCGAGCTACTACCGACGGCGACTCCGTGCATTTAGGACGCCGTTTAAATTTCACGTCCGTGCTGACCGCGACCGTGACGTCATCGCGAACGGAGGCCTCCAGCCTTTACAAGAAACCAGACCGACGATCCTCGCTTGTTCCCCAATCCAGTATCCACAGGCTTCCCCAACCTTCCGATTCCGATTCCGATCCTCATCCTCCCGAACGTCTTCGCCGGCGCCATGCCTTGAAGCCCCGCCGTGCACCGGCGCCGGGCTCATCGCCGTCCGATCATCGAACCGCCCGCCGGGGGCGAAGCGATGGCGGCCTCGCCGGCGATCTTCATCGAGGACTTCGGCCAGAAGGTCGACCTGACGCGGCGCATCAGGGAGGTCCTGCTCAACTACCCCGAGGGCACCACGGTGCTGAAGGAGGTGATCCAGAACGCCGACGACGCCGGCGCCACCACCGTGCGCCTCTGCCTGGACCGCCGCGCCCACGGCTCGGGGTCGCTCCTGTCGGACTCCCTCGCGCAGTGGCAGGGCCCCGCCCTGCTGGCCTACAACAACGCCGTCTTCTCGGAGGAGGACTTCGCCAGCATTTCGAGGATCGGTGGGAGTAGCAAGCATTCGCAGGCGACGAAGACTGGCCGCTTCGGGTACGTGCGTTCGCCGCATATTACATGGATGATGAATGTGGTTGGAGTTTTGTGCTGAGTTCGGTATTTACTCGAGCGGGAGTGGCTCTGGTACTGTAACATGGAAGTGTCAGAGTTTACTGATCAGGAAGAGAGTGGAATTGTGGTAATTTGTTTGAAATTATGAGAACCCTGTAGTAGCAGCAATTCCTCCCATTTGTAAAATACTTTCTGGGAGGACTAAGTTGTTGATGCATTCCTGGATCCTGCAATGGCATGAGTGGTTCAGCTGTTGCTACATGTGATTGATCAGGATCATGGACACTGAGGACAATGCAGCTTTTGATCTCTTGCAGTCCTGAGCACGTTTTCTGGACTTCTAGAGCATGTGGAAGATGTGTAGTCTGATTTAGAACTATAACCTGTCGCAAGATTTCTGTTTGGGTTTCCTGAGAGAATCACAGTTTGGGTTCAAAATTGGGTAGTAAGCTGGGTATATGGGTTACTAATAGATGCAGTTCACACCATATGGTTCGGTCATTCACTAGAGATTGTGTACTTCTTATCTTCAAAAAGAAATAACTCATTTTAGAAGCATGTTGGTAAAGAGCGTCTTGTTAACTATTGTCCTGGGGCACTTGTTAAGCATACTCAATATGGAATGCTTCAATTTTCAAATCATCTACATAGCACGAGTAGAGTTAGTGCATACAATTTCCTTGATTGGACATGTAACGAGTGTCTTGTCCCAAGTGGCAACTTTTAACTAGGTTCTGGTAGAAGTGGATATCTGCAGTTTCACACACCCTAAATGTAAATGGGGATATCTTTTTTTTTTTTTTCATAGTTTGTTGTGGAGGAATTTCACATAAAAAGCACAAGATATCGTTTATCAAGTTGGTTTTTGTTGACATGCAAAGTTGAGCTAGGTCAATTCTTATGTTATATGAAAATGGATTAGCAAAATTAGTCCATCCACAGGTAGAAGATTGGTATTTTTTGGTAAAAAGTTCATGAGCAGCTCTATAAGCCTAAGGTTATGTCACATAATCATGAAAGTAACAATCTATAGTTGCTGATGATGTAACCAATCGGTCAATCATAGACTAAAACTAGCACAAGGACATATACCATGAGACGGTATTGACCTGATTAGATGCCCAAATTGAATTTGAAGCGGCAATCAGGTCTCCATGCCGTTGTTGATTTTAGCTTTAGATTTAATTTTGTGTTTTTGTTTGGTTTCGGGTATCCATTTCAACGTTCCTTCATTGATTGACAAGCATGCCATTTGGATTTTGTTTCCCATCATAGATTTTTTAATTAAGCTTGCCATATGGATTTTGTTTCCCGTCATATGTTTTTTAATTAAGTGAAATAGATCCATTGATGTTCTTTTTTTTAGAATTATTAGTCACAGTCCATGATTTTTGAATCTTTTCTTGACTTCATCCTAACTATGATTTTGTCACTCAGGGTTGGCTTCAATTCGGTGTACCATTTAACTGATTTGCCCTCTTTCGTGAGTGGGAAGTACGTTGTGTTGTTCGATCCTCAGGGTGTTTATCTTCCTCAGGTGTCTGCAGCAAATCCTGGAAAAAGGATTGACTTTGTCAATTCTTCAGCTATTTCAATATATAAGGATCAGTTTTCTCCATATTGTGCATTTGGTTGTGACATGCAAAGTTCGTTTTCTGGAACTTTATTTCGGTTTCCACTGAGAAATGCTGATCAGGCTGTCAACAGTAAGCTTTCTAGGCAAGCTTATGAGGAGGATGATATCCGTTCAATGTTCACTCAGCTGTATGAGGAGGGAGTTCTAACGCTGCTTTTTCTTAAAAGCGTTCTGTCTATTGAAATGTATATCTGGGACGTCGGACAACCTGAGCCTCTGAAGCTTTATTCTTGTTCTGTTTGTTCTGCGAATAGCGAGACAATTTTGCATCGTCAGGCATTTCTTACCATGTCAAAATCAGCTGATTCTAAAGATAGCGAGATGGATTCTTTCGCACTGGACTTCCTGAGCGAAACATCCAGTGGGAATAATTTTGAGAAGAAGATAGATACGTTCTACATAGTTCAAGCAATGGCGTCCAGATCCAGTAGAATTTCTTCTTTTGCATCAACTGCTTCAAGAGAACATGATATGCACCTTCTGCCTTGGGCTTCTGTTGCAGCCTGCATATCACCATCTGATGTAACTCGCAATTCCTTCTCTCTCAACATAGAGAAACTTATTTGCAGCTCTCTATCTATTTGGGAAGTGTTCTATGGGACTACAGGATGTACTTATTTTAAGAGGAGCTCTCGCGTAGAACTTGCATTCATTTTGTACATTTTGTTGATGTCTTCAAGGGGATAATGTTATCAGATTCCAAGCCGATCTAAACACAGTGTTGGCATGATTTTATAACTAATCCATTTTTGGGAATTTCGTCAGTGAGGGGTTATTTTGCTGTCACTTATTTACATAGACTTGTCATCTGAGCTGTAAATGGAACATTGGCTGTTTGACTGTCTTTTTACTTCTTTCTTAAAATATCTATTAGAAGAAGAATTAATTGAAACTGCGCCCTGCAGCTGTGCTGAAATGTGTTAAAAAACTGTAAACAATTTTCCTGAGAATCTCTTACACTTTCACATGTATTTATCATACACATAATATTCCCTACGATCTGCCTCCCTGATGTTTCAGTCACAGGGTTATTCCTAGTAGGGCGAGGCAGACTGCTTGCATCGGTTTTTAAGATAAAATCAAGTCGACGAAGCTCCTGTTCACTTCTGTCAATTGGAATAACTGGGAACATTGATTATCACTCATCGGCTGTGTCATCTCCTTAAAAGACAAATCCTTTTATATATGTCATCTTAGGGAAACTTTTCTCCTTTCCTGCTTATTTTTGCTATGCCAGTTTGCTGAATGGATGCCCTTGAAACTGTCTAAGTCCCTCTTTGCTTTCACAGTTCAGTATCTTCCTGAGGAGCTTCCTTCAGAGAAATAATTCACGCTCTTTATTCTTTTAGCAGACAAGTGTTCTCAAGCTTGGTGGTGCATCTTGTTTTCTTCCGTTGCCTGTGAGAACTGGACTGTCAGTGCAAGTCAATGCATATTTTGAGGTGTCATCAAATCGTCGTGGAATTTGGTACGGCGATGACATGGATAGAAGTGGGAAAGTTCGTTCTGTCTGGAACAGGCTTCTTCTGGAAGATCTTGTAGCACCTATTTTTGCCCGGTTGCTGCTTGGTGTTCGACAGGTACTTGGTCCAACTGATTTATACTATTCCTTATGGCCTGTCGGTAGATTTGAAGAGCCATGGAATATTTTAGTCGAGTACATATTCAGAAACATTGCCAATGCCCCTGTGTTATATTCTGAGATTCAAGGAGGAAATTGGGTCTCACCTTCTGAGGCCTTTCTTCATGATGCAGAATTTGATAGAAGTAAAGAACTTGGGGAAGCCTTGATTCAGCTAGGAATGCCCATTGTCTCTTTGTCCCATCAATTGTTTAGTATGATCTTGAGTTATGCATCCACTTTTCAACAGAAAGTAGTCACTCCACATAATGTACGGCAGCACCTGAAAGGATGCAGAATTCTAGGATCCTTGAGCAAGTCTGCCAAACTTGTTTTGTTGGAATATTGTCTTGAAGACTTGATTGATGCTGACGTTGGCACTCATGCTTATGACATTCCTTTGATTCCTCTTGCAAATGGTGACTTTTGTTCATTATCAGATACCTCAAAAGGGTCATGTTACTTTGTCTGCAATGAACTTGAGTTCATGCTGCTTCAGAAAGTCTTGGATAGAGTGATTGATCGCAATATCCCTCTCCACTTACTGGGCAGACTTACATCTATTGCTAAATCCTCAAGGGCCAATCTTACTCTTTTCAGCATTGATCATCTCATACAATTATTTCCCAGCTTTGTACCTGGGGATTGGAAGTATAAGAACACTGTGTTCTGGGACCCAGAGAATTGTCGAGACCATCCAACTCCCTCATGGTTTTTGTTGTTCTGGCAGTATGTAAAAGCTGAGTGTGAAAAGTTGTCTTTGTTTAGTGAGTGGCCAATTTTACCATCCACATCTGGTCATTTGTGTAGAGCTTCTAGAAGATCAAGACTGATTAGGGGAACGATTTGAGTGACAAGATGAAAGATATCCTAGCAAAAATTGGATGCAAGATACTCAGTCCTGACTTCGGGGTTGAACATCATGATTTGTCGCACTTTATATGGGAGAGTAACATCACAGATGTCCTGGAATCTATTTTTGACTCTATCTCTTTGAATGGTGGAATAACTCAAACTTTCCAGAGTGTCGGAGCAGAAGAAAGGGATGTTCTTCGAATATTTCTTCTCGATTTTAAGTGGTTCATTGGAGGTCGTGTGAATGATCTTGACCTTCAAAAGTGCAGGAAGCTTCCAATTTACAAGGTATATTCTCCTGGATCTGATCTGAATTTGGAGTATGCTGACTTAGAAGTTCCTCATAAGTACTTACCCCCATTGGATATCCCAGAGAGCTTTCTGGGAGTTGAGTTTGTTATGATCTCTTCAACAACTGAAGAGGAGATCTTTTCGAAGTATTATGGAATCAAGAGAATGGGAAAGGCACGTTTTTACAGAGAGCGGGTCTTTTGTAGACTAAGGGATTTGCAACCTGAAACCCGCGATGGCCTTATGCTTTCGGTGTTGAAGAATCTGCCGCAATTGTGTCTTGAGGACCCTTTTCTGAGGGAATGCTTGAGAAGTTTGGAATTTGTTCCAACCAAGAGTGGTTCGATCAAATGTCCTTCAGTCTTATATGATCCTCGTGTAGAAGAAATATATACTTTGCTGGAAAATTCTGATTGTTTCCCGCATGGTTCTTTTCAAGAATCTGAGATTTTGGACATGCTGCAAGGTTTGGGTCTAAGGACATCGATTTCCCCGGAGACAATAATTGAAAGTGCACGACAGGTGGAGAGGTTGGTCCATGAGGATCCACAGAAGGCATATTACAGAGGCAAAGTGCTGCTTTCTTTTCTAGAGGTGAATGCAATGAAGTGGCTGCCAGACAAGTTGGAGGATGAACAGGGAAAGGTAAATAAAATGGTTTCTCTTGCTGCTGCTGCGTTCAGACCTCGCAACTTGAAGTCTGACCTTGAAAAGTTTTGGAATGATCTTCGAATGATCTGCTGGTGCCCTGTTCTGGTATCTGCCCCATTTAAGTCTTTGCCATGGCCTCTTGTCTCTTCCAATGTGGCTCCTCCAAAGCTTGTACGTTTGGAGAGGGACCTGTGGCTTGTTTCTGCAAGCATGCGGATACTGGATGGGGAGTGCTCATCCACTGCCCTGTCACATGGGCTTGGATGGTCTTCCCTGCCTGGGGGAAGCGTGATTGCTGCCCAGCTGCTCGAACTTGGGAAAAATAATGAGACTGTGGATGACCTGGTGCTCCGGCAAGAATTGGCTTTGGCTATGCCGAGGATATACTCACTATTGAAAGGTCTGCTTGGCACAGATGAAATGGACATTGTAAAGGCTGTTCTTGAAGGTAGTAGGTGGATTTGGGTTGGAGATGGATTTTCAACATCAGATGAGGTTGTCCTTGATGGTCCTCTTCATTTGGCTCCTTATATTCGTGTCATACCTGTTGACTTAGCTGTGTTTAGAGAATTGTTCTTAGAGATTGGTGTTAGGGAGTTCTTGAAGCCTGTCGATTATGTTGATATCCTACACAGAATGGCCATGAGAAAAGGTTCCTTGCCTCTTGATCCCCGGGAAATCAGGGCTGCCATTCTGATTGTGCAACATCTATCCGAAGTTCAGGTCCAGGAACAAGTTAAGATATACTTACCAGATGTCTCTGGCAGACTCTTCCCTTCAAGCGAATTGGTTTATAATGATGCACCCTGGTTGCTAAGCCCGGATTATTCTGATAGCTCATTTGGTAGTGGATCTAATTGTGTCTTAAATGCAAAGACAAGGGTTCAAAAATTTGTTCATGGGAATATATCCAATGATGTTGCAGAGAAGCTTGGTGTTTGCTCTCTCCGGAGGATCTTGCTAGCTGAGAATGCTGATTCCATGAATTTAAGTTTATACGGAGCTGCTGAAGCTTTTGGACAACATGAAGCCTTGACTACGAGACTTAAACATATTCTAGAAATGTATGCAGACGGACCAGGAGTCCTTTTTGAACTGGTCCAGAATGCAGAGGATGCGGGTGCTTCAGAGGTGACATTTCTCTTGGACAAAACCCAGTATGGGACTTCTTCTGTTCTCTCTCCCGAAATGGTAGAATTGCAGGGGCCTGCATTGTGCTGCTTTAATGACTCTGTTTTTAGTCCACAAGATCTATATGCCATCTCACGAATTGGTCAGGAAAGCAAACTAGAAAAGCCTTTTGCCATTGGAAGATTTGGGCTGGGATTTAATTGTGTATACCACTTTACAGACATTCCTGCATTTGTTTCGGGGGAAAATCTCGTCATGTTTGATCCCCATGCTCGTAACTTGCCTGGGATCACTCCTTCTCACCCAGGCTTGCGAATCAGGTTTGCAGGGAGAAATATTCTGGAACAATTCCCTGATCAGTTCTCTCCTTTCTTGCACTTTGGCTGTGACTTGCAAAATCCATTTCCTGGTACCTTCTTCCGCTTTCCCCTTAGGAATGCAACTGTTGCTTCTAGAAGCCAAATAAAGACAGAAACTTACACTCCTGAAGATGTCATGTCTCTCTTTGTTTCCTTCTCTGAGGTTGTTTCTGATGCTTTGCTTTTCTTACGCAATGTCAAAACTATCAGCATTTTTGTCAAGGAGGGAATTGGTCATGAGATGCAACTTTTCCATCGTGTGCAAAAGCATGTTATCCAAGAGCCACAAGCAGAACATCAGGCATTGCATCAGATTTTTAGCTTTATTGATGGAAATAAACACAGTGGAATGGATAAAGGTCAGTTTGTGAGAAAATTGGTTGAATCCATTGGTAAGGATCACCCTTGCAGATGTCAAAAGGTTATTGTCAGGGAGCAAGGCTCGTGCGGTGCTCTATCACACTTCTGGATTACCAGTGAATGTTTGAGTGGTGGGAGATCTAAGGACAACTTAGCAACCTCTACTGGCAAGTCTGCTAATTTTGTTCCTTGGGCTTGTGTTGCTGCTCATCTACATTCTGAAACAGTTGAAAATAAAAGTGATTTTGATTCTTGGAAGGAGGATGCTTCCTTGATCACCCCAGAGCTATTTCAAGTAGCTGTGGCATCACCTAAGGGTAAGCAGGATTTTGAGGGCCGTGCCTTCTGTTTTCTCCCACTTCCTATCAGCACAGGTCTTCCTGCACATGTTAATGCATACTTTGAGTTGTCATCAAACAGGAGAGACATTTGGTTTGGGAATGACATGGCAGGGCACGGCAAAAAACGCTCTGACTGGAATCTTTACCTCCTTGAGGATGTGGCTGCCCCAGCATATGGTCACTTGCTTGAGAAACTTGCAGTGGAGATAGGTCCATGTGATTTGTTCTTCTCGTTTTGGCCAACGGCAGTAAGATTAGAACCTTGGGTATCAATGGTGCGCAAACTTTATGCTTCCATTGCTAACTTTGGTTTTCGTGTTCTGCACACCAAAGCTAGGGGTGGCCAGTGGATAGCAGCCAAACAAGCTCTTTTTCCTGATTTTAATTTTCATAAGGCATATGAGCTTACTGAAGCATTGTCGGATGCTGGTTTACCTTTAGTGATGGTTTCTGAGCCTATTGTGGAGAAATTTGCAGAGACATGCCCTTCACTGCATTTCCTCACACCTCATTTTCTAAGATCGTTGTTGATTCGACGGCGACGAAATTTCAGCAATCGGGATGGAGTTATTTTGACCCTTGAGTATTGCTTGCTTGATCTAAATGGAACAGTTAAAACTGAGAATCTGTATGGTTTGCCTCTTTTGCCTCTTGCTGATGGTTCATTTACAACTTTTGACAAGAATGGGATTGGGGAAAGAATTTACATTGCCCATGGAGAAGAATATGGCCTTTTGAAAGATTTCCTTCCACATCAACTAATTGATTCTGGGATTCCAGAAGAAGTTCATGTTAAGCTCTGTGATATAGCTAAAAGGGGAGACTCAAATTTGTCATTTCTCTCAAGCCACTTGCTCGAGAAACTTTTTGTGAAATTTTTGCCAGCAGAATGGCAGAATGCTACACAGGTGAACTGGTCTCCTGGACATGAAGGCCACCCAAGCATCGAATGGATGAATCTATTCTGGAGCTACTTAAAGTTTAGTTGTCATGACCTGTCATTGTTTTCAAAGTGGCCCATACTGCCTGTTGGCAGCAATTTTCTCTGTCGACTCACAGAAAATTCCAATGTGTTAATAAATCACGGGTGGAGCGAGAATATGTCCTGTCTATTGGTGAAAGTGGGTTGTCAGTTCTTAAGACCTGACATGATAATTGAACATCCTCAGCTGGACAAGTTTGTGCAACCTCCAACAGCGATTGGCATATTAAAAGCTTTTATTTCTATTGCTGGTAAGCCCGAGAACATCCATAGCCTTTTCAGTGATGTGTCAGAAGGTGAGCTGCATGAACTGAAGAGTTTCATTCTTCAGTCCAAATGGTTTTTTGAAGAGCAAGTGGATGACCACCATATCAGTATTATCAGATCCCTTCCGATTTTTGAATCATATAGAAGCAGAAAACTTGTCAGCTTGAATAGACCAATTAAATTGCTTAAACCTAATGGTGTACGTGATGATCTCCTGAATGATGACTTCATACGTACAGAGACAGAGAGAGAAAAAATCATTCTGAAAAGGTACTTAGAAGTTCAAGAGCCAGAAAAGTTGGAATTCTACAAGGATTATGCACTCAAGCACATGTCAGAGTTTGTTAATCAGCCAGAAGCTATATCAGCAGTGCTGCACGACATTAAGCTTTTGATTGATGAAGATAATTCTATTAAATCTATTCTTTGTGTGATACCTTTTGTTTTGGCAGCGGACGGATGTTGGCTTGAGCCATCCAGGTACTTTATTGGGTTATTCTTCATATTCTCTTTTTAGTGCTAGTGGATGTGGTTGAAATCTCTCAGGGATGCTTTAAGTGTGTTTTGAATGTTGTACTTTTCTCTCTCCTATTATTGTATTAAGCTTTAAGATTTGATTTCTGAAATGGTAAATAGTCAAGTTTCAAGTCTTCATGGTCCATAAAATGCTCCATTTCTCATATGGTTTTTGCTTATTTTGCTCCCAATTCATCTACTCCAAGTCTGGCCTCCACATGGTTCCAATTTGGCATGCATATGATTGGGAGGGCATTACACTATGACATTGCTTGTATACAAGATTTATAATGGCCTTATATGTATGTATCTCCTCCATCAAATAGCTTACGGTTTTAGGGTGGAATTTCTAACAATAAACACTACTTAACTAGGTTTTTTATTATAGTTACCGTTGTTTTCCTCATGCTTCATATGCTTATCATACATGCCATTTTCTTTATTAAATGAGAAAGTTGGTTCAGGGTGCTGTTCCTTACTGAGAAGGTAATTGTGATGTATATGTATACGTATATGTTTGTTTATTAATAAAAGATGTATATCTGCAGTTGCACCTTTTTCTTCACTTATTTTTAAAAACTAACAATATATTTTCAATTATTGCTTTATGGACATAACTGCTATTAGGTGAGACTTTTTGTCATGGTGTGTTCCTAATTAGTGGGAGATAAATACATCAAATTCAACTACTTGATGCTTTCTTTTAATCACTGGCTAATATTTTGTCAGGCTTTACGACCCTCGTGTGTCTGAGCTGCAGAAAGTACTGCATATAGAAGCTTTCTTTCCTTCTGAGAAGTTTTCAGATCCTGATATTTTGGACATCTTAATCGATCTTGGACTTCGAAGAATGTTTAGTTATACTACTTTGCTCGATTGTGCAAGATCAGTGTCACTGCTCCACAATAGTGGAAATTTGGAGGCTCTTAACTATGGCACGAAGCTGCTTGGCATGCTAGATAATATAGCATGTAAAATCTCAGGTGATGGAGGGGGAAGACCTTCCAATGAGTTCTCCAATTTGAGCACACTTCCTGGCGACAGTGCATTTTATGGAAGTAATAATAATTTTGACTCCAATGGAGATGAAGACAAAGCAGACCCTGTTCCATTCTTTGACACAGTAGTTGATGATATATCAGAAGAAGAGTTCTGGTCTGAATTGAAGGGTATTGCTTGGTGTCCTATTTGTTTGGATCCACCATTTGAGGGCTTTCCCTGGCTGAAATCCACCATTCAAGTGGCTGCACCAAGCATTGTGAGGCCTAAATCACAGATGTGGATAGTATCTTCAACAATGCACATACTTGATGGTGATTGTTGCTCGATGTACTTGATAGGTAAACTTGGTTGGATGGATCCCCCACATGTAACAGTCCTACTGACGCAGTTGATTGAGATATCCAAGCTTTATGGTCAACTGAAATTACATTCTTCTGTGGAACCTGTTTTTCGTGATGCTCTACAAGAGGGAGTCCTATCCCTTTATAGAGAATTACAAAAAAAGTACATCTGTACTGATGATGTTGAAGTGCTAAAATCAGCACTTGATGGTATTTCCTGGGTCTGGACAGGAGATAGTTTTGTACCAGCTAGTGCCCTGGCTTTTGATTCACCAGTGAAGTTCTATCCTTATCTGTATGTTGTTCCATCTGAACTGGTGGAATTTAGGGACTTGCTCTTGGCGTTAGGTGTTAAACCTAGTTTTGATTTTCATGATTACCTTCGTGTGCTACAAAATTTGGGCAACGATTTGAAAGGCTCTACACTATCATTAGATCAGTTAAACTTTGTTGTGCGTATCCTAGAAGCTGTTGGTGATTATTGCTTGGATATACCTCTCTTTGAGTCATCTAGAACCTCCATCTTGGTTCCAGATTCTTCAGGAGCTTTGAGGTGGGCTGGGGACCTCGTTTATAATGATGCTCCTTGGATCGACACTAGTAATCTTCTAGAGAAACGGTTCGTGCATGATTGTATCAGCAATGATTTAGCAAGCAAATTGGGCATCCAATCACTTCGCTGCCTCTCATTAGTGGATGAAGAGACGACTAGAGATCTACCATGCATGGATTATGGCAAAGTAAAAGAACTTTTGGCCTTTTTTGGGGGTGATGACTTTTTATTGTTTGACCTTCTTGAATTGGCAGATTGCTGTAAGGCTAAGAAACTGCATCTGATAATTGACAAACGAAAACATGCTTGCCAGTCTCTGATGCAGCATAATCTCGGTATGTCCAAGCCACGCCTATGCTTTTTATCCAAATTCTTTTCTTCTTGCCTAGGATATTTCCTGTACTTCCAAAATGGAGGAAATTGCTTTTTGAAAGAGTATTGAATAGAACTTGCCACACCCATGAGATCCTTTCCTGTGTGTTCTAGGTTTAGTGATGATGGTCATATCATACAGCAGAGACTGCTTTTTTTTTTTTTTCATGTTATCTTCAATCATGCTTATATTGTTGAAACAATTGCAGCGGAGTTCCAAGGTCCTGGTCTAGTGGCTATTCTTGAAGGAGTTAACTTGAGTACTGAGGAAATAAGCAGTCTTCAACTTCGCCCCCCATGGAGGTTATGTGGTGATACCCTAAATTATGGTTTGGGATTGTTAAGCTGTTATGCTCTTTGTGATATCCTATATGTCATCTCTTCGGGCTACTTCTATATGTTTGATCCTCGGGGTTTAGCTCTTGGGGCACCTTCAAGTTTTGCTCCAGCAGCAAAAGCTTTTTCATTGAGAGGTGATGTATTCTGTTTTGTGCTTCTCTTATTATCTTGTTGTTGTACTTCCCCCATATCCTTTCTTTGATCAATGTGATTTGATTCCTTCCTTCACCTGTTGTTAAAACTAAATGATGCTATGGACTGGTGGAGATTAACTGGATGATGCAATGAGCTGATGGGTTTAGTAACTCTTATATTCCCAGAAGACAGCAACAATAGTAGAGAAACTGCCTCTGGTAGTTCTTGTTCTTTTGTCGGTTTGCATGGCTCATTAGTCTACTTGTCTTTTAACTGTTGAAATACAAGATTAGGCCACGTTCTTCAGTAATTAACAGTTTTCCTGATTTAGGGGGATTAGAGGATCTTTGGGCTGGAAGTAGTGCAGAGCCCATTACCACCTTAGTTAATAGTCATTGTTATCATAAGGTGAGTCTCACCAGTATGAGAACTAGGATATGTGTGCTGAAAGTCTTAAAACTTGTGTGTGAAATGCTATTCAAATTGATTCCTTAATATTTTGATAGGAAAATTAAGTGTTATGACTTTATATCAAGGTGCAGTACAGGATATGATAGGTCAGCCAGAAGCGATAGCTAAAAAGTGTTATTTGAGAGTTCCATTATTTTTAAAATGTCATGCGGGTGCAGGGGAGTAGGAATAAGTAGATTGAGGTGATTTTACCATGTTTTATTTGTGCATCATTAGTGGATTATGTGTACAAATCATGAAATTTTGCAACTTCAAATGAGGGATTAGGGATTTAGGAATTCCAGTGAGGGATTTAGGTGCTAATTCAATGGCTTGAAAAAAGTAGTTTAATTGGGCAAGATGGAGAGTGCATGCTGTTTATTGCAAAAGAAATGTAAAGGATTTGCTTATACAGTTGTCAAAAAAAATTGGAAGAATATGAAGATTAGCATGTCCCATGCACAAAGATAGTTACCTTTGTGAAAGTCAACTCTTAGTTTGATGACTTTCGTGATTTTTACCCTTGAAGTCCCATAACAAGCGCCTTAGCCTTTTGTATCTACATTCAAGCTTTTACATTCTAAATTGCCGGGGAGTTGGATGTGTAGGTGTTGTACCCTCCTCAGTTTCAGAAGAGATGCAGCAGGATCTTCTCATGATAGATTTGCATTTGTTTCCAGCAAAAAAATATATATTTACAACCTCTTGTCATAAAAGGTTAAGCTGTTAGAAAAGGTGCAGAAGATACTTATACCTTAAAACACTCCCCCTCACGTGAACACTAATTTGACAGTGAAGGCCTTATGCATGCAAACCTGATGCTTGTGGGTGAAAGAATTGTTGAATCACTTTGTGCATAGTGAAGGAAACCTAAAAAGGGCTAAATAGGGGTTACGAGGTATCAAACTTGAGGCGCAATTGTCAGTTCTAAAGGCTTATGTTGTTATAAAACAAATAGGAGTTTAACTATATCTTAGTATTACCTATTTATACCTATTATAAGCTCAATTGATCAAGAATTTGTCAATGTTTGTCTTTTTATCTGTTTAAAAACTTTTGGCTCCATTTCTTTCGGGGAAAATGAATGATTTTTTCCTTAAAATCACCATGTGTATCGCTTACCGAAAAAAATAAAATAAAAAATGAAAGAACAATATTTTCATTGTCCATGAAATGTTTAGATATAAATTGTTGTCGATAATGAAACTTTTTCCATTGACTTATTATTTCAAGTGATACGAGGCAGTCATTTTTAGGAAAGTGTTTTTCTAATCATTTGTTTTTTGCGAACAAACTGAGCCTTAGTCAAATACAAGTTCTGAAAATGCATGGGAAATGGATGTTGGCCTGTCTTTAGGGATTGATGGCAGCCCTTGTTCGGCTGTCTCTCAGTGTCAGCAGTAAGTAATTAGAACCATATTTGTTTTCATTGGTTTTATTCTGTATTAGCTTGGCTTAAGACTGAAGGGAGAATTAAATTTGGCTGAGATTCTGTATATGGGAAAAATGATCTCGTCATGTAACCTGCTTTTTGTGCTATTATTGACATTTTCACTGCCATATTCATAGCCCAATCTGTAGATATTTCTACTGGTACTTTATTTTGTAGAACCTTTACTTTTTCAATATCCTAAGACAATTTACCCAGTTGATTGGATGAATATATGATCCTCTGGCACTATGTGGTCTGCGCTTCATGCTAATAGCTGAATCATTGAAGCTTACTGCTTGATGGCTTTTCAGGTACTAATTTGACGGCACGATTTCGCGATCAGTTTAGTGCTTTGCTGATTGATGAAGATGAATTGTGGTCACCATCTGGTTCTACTTTGGTCCGCATGCCCTTTTCACAAGAATGCATGAAGGATGGACTTGAAATGGGATTGAAGAATATTGAGTCGAAAACTGACAAATTTTTGGAGCATGCATCAAGAGTTCTTCTGTTTTTAAAGTCAGTCTTGCAGGTTAGGAAACAGTTAATTACATCGCAGATCCCTCAAGTCTCAGTAATGCATTACCTTGCTTGTACTATTAAACCGATTTTGCTTTTTGACTCTGTTAGAGTAATTAAATATTAAACCACGCCTTCATCAAACAGCTTAAGCTTTTTAGAACAGTTGGATGTGGTCCTACAAAATTTCACATGGTATCAGAGTAAGAGGTCTTGAGTTTAAATCTTTCCAGGCCCCTATTTGCCCCCCAATTATATATTTCCACGCCTTTAGGCTTAGGCCAAAGTCCAGTCTACGTGTGAGGGAGAGTGTTAAGAGTAATTAAATATTAAACCGTGCCTTCATCTTGCGGCTTAAACTTTTAGAACAGTTGGTAGTGGTCCCACAAAATCTTACAGACTCTTAACATGGGCAAACTTTGATGCTACAAATAATGCTTTTGAAGCCTTATTTTCTCATAGAACTGACAACTATTGAGCTGAGCAGTGACCAATATCATAAAAAGTTCAGAAAAGATATTTAAAAAAAAAAGAAGGTTTCCCAAGAAGTTTAACTAGTGAAAGAACTGTTTGAAAGTGGTTTTACATTATTGGGAGGATTATTCCTTTTTGTGTTCAAAACTCTGTTCAATTGAATTACGATTGCAAAATTAATATCTTACATACTTACTCGAACTCCTTTTTCTAGTGGTTTAACAGAATAATAATTCCTTATCTAACCATAGAATGAGCTTGCATTGTTGAGATATTATAGTAGGAGCTTAGAAATTGGTTGCTGAAAGCATAATGACTCCACTGAGCAAAGTTGGAGTTCAGGTTTAAATTGCAAGTTCCACGTTAATTGAGGGGTTCAAACTTATATCTAACTTATTGTCCTTTAAAAAGCGGTACCAGATTTGGTAACTGGAACCTTCTGCCAAGTCTGTCTCCAGATTGTCATAATTGACAAGTCTTACATTTCCACTTGTTTCAGTACAAATAAAACAGTGCCATACTTTAGGGAAGCATTTACAACACCTCTTCATCTACATGCTTGCTCATTCCCTTCTTTTTATGATAACTCAAGAAAATTTCATGATGTACCTTTCCAATTTCTTTGTCTGTGGTTGGTTTAACTTCCCAAGAACTTTAGTTATGTAATTTCGTGCATGAAAGGTAGCAATAGCTTGTGAAATATTTAGCCTAGAACTACTAAGCTGTATTAAAACATACAGAAAAATTGTCTTCCCAATGGCTTTTAATGTTGCACTGCTTATGGCACGAAGTGCTAGGCAGTGAAACGCAAACATGCACATTTATATATAGAGGTCAGAATGCTTTGTTGGATTTACGGTAGCTTAATTTTTGTTAAGATCAGAGAAGCTCTTTTAAGGTGGTTTTCACATGTGGAATGGCTACCTTTGGATGTCTAAAGAGAAGATGTGTTTTAAGAAGGAGACTTAAATATGGGTGGGAAGACTGAAAAGGATAAAGTTGGAAAAAAAAAAAAAATTCGAGCACTTAGATCTCTCAGTTGATACACAATCGAGAGCATGGTGCAATATATTAAAATAGCCGACCACTTTCCATGGATAAGACTCTAATTGGTGTTGTCTTTATTGTTGTCGTCAATCATCTATCTTAGACAGCTAACAGCTAATTAGACTTCAAGCTTCTTTTGGAGTTGAGTTGCTTTGATGATGGCTTCATCAGTAAGATTAGCATTTTGGAGATTCTTCCTGGAACATTTTACATATATGGCAACATCATTTGGGGAAAGCAAGCAGATTCAGGGTGAATGCTATTAAATCTGAAGATAGTCATCTTCACGCATAGTTGTGCAGTCGTGCACATCTTTTTCCCCTCAAGTTGTAGTTAAGGTAGCTGTCAGGTCTAGCTGAGTGATCTTAATCCAAGCCTTAAAGACAATTTATACACGCCCAAAAAAAATCAATGGGCTAGCCAATAGAGACCTGCAATTGACAAGCATATTAGGGGGAAAAGATCTTTGCAAATGAACTTACTGAAAGAAGGCATTAGACATTAGTGAGGGGAGAAACCCAGACATCTCTTAACAGTAATTTGTCGGAGTGACAGCAATCATGCATCTATTGATTCTACACCAGTGATGCTTATTTGTTGGACAACCTTCTGTGTAATGTGATTCCAATGTCTAACTTGATGTGTGCATTTGAATAGGTGACAATCTCAACGTGGGAGGAAGGATATGCAAAGCCATCAGAGCAGTACTCAGTTTCTGTTGATTCATCATTTGCTGTCACTAGAAACCCCTTTTCAGAGAAGAAATGGAGAAAATTTCAGATATCAAGGTTATTTAGCAGCTCCAACACAAGTACAAAAGTTCAAAGTATAGATGTGATTGTCCATAAAGGAGCTACTAGAGTTGTTGACAGATGGCTTGTTGTGCTTAGCCTTGGTTCTGGCCAGACTAGAAATATGGCTCTTGATAGGTATTCTTTAAGCTTCAGTATATTCACAACTTCTTTTGATTTACAGTTTGAATTGGGGATGTACCCCTCTCTCTCTCTCTCTCTGAGTTCTTGGACATTGGTTTCCCAAGAAGCAGATTGATCCTACACTCTGTTTTTTGTGTTTTTTTATGTCATTGAATAAAAATTAACCCCCGGAAAGTCATTTCTTACATATGCAAGTGGATATCACAAGGGGCAGAGTATGGAAGTGGTGGTTGTTGAATTTCATCGTCCATCTATTTGACACAAAATACTGCCTGTTTTAAAAAAGCTTTGATTGCCAATGTTTTATTAAAAGCAGCTTAAGAAAAGGCATTTTTGGTGCGTGAAGTGGAGCATGTGTAGTATCTCTGAGTCTTAGGATGGTGATTGACTGATTGGTCAGGCATTGGATTATTTGACTGCCAAAAGTGCTGGCTGATTGTGGCAACAGTTGGCCGTTAGTGGCAGCGCACAGTGGATGATGTCAACAACCAATGTCTGCATCGGCAGTAACTAATCCCTGATATCACTATGTCTGCGGCATGTGAATTACCAACCTTGCATGTGCTGTTGAACTTTAAAGACAAAAACTCTTTTCTCATAGTGTTGGTGCTCTGCATTCCTGACTGTTTCCCCTCCTTACTCAGTGTGTGATATTCTAGTTTGCATCCCAGTAGTTCCTGAATGGTATTCTGGATAATATAATCTTCGCCGAGATATATAGAAGAAGTATTTCTGGTGGTTTACACTGCTACTTATTTGTCATTCTTGAGCTGTGTATTCAAACAAATGGGCACACTCTACTTCATCGTTTTGTTCTGTGAATTTGTTAATTAATGAATGCCATATGCTTTTGAGTATGAGTCTTTCCAACTGTCGCTTTTCTTTGTCCTGTCTGCTTTTCAGTTTTTCCTCCTATTCACATCTCTGTAGATTTTGCAATATTTTTGTCAGAATGGAGTCTTTTTACATGAATGATAAAATGCAGGAAGTATATGGCATACAATCTTACACCTGTTGCTGGAGTTGCGGCGCATGTATCCCGCGATGGTCATCCTGTTATTTGTCCAGGCAGCTCCATTCTGTCACCTCTTCCTTTGTCTAGTGATATACACTTACCAGTCACAGTCCTCGGTTGTTTCCTTGTCTGCCACAACAAGGGTCGTTATCTCTTCAGGTACCAAGATAAGAAGGAATTGGTTGATATAGTGCTTGATGCTGGAGATCAGTTAATTGAGACTTGGAATAGAGAATTGATGTCATGTGTCCTTGATTCATACGCTGAAATGGTGATGGAATTGCAGAAGTTGAGGAGAGAGCCTTCGAATTCTGTTATAGAACCTGGTTTAGCCCATGTACTTAGTTTGTCTGTGAAGGCCTATGGAGATCAGATATATTCTTTTTGGCCTAAGTCTGCTCTGACAGATCAACACACCAGTGAAAGTGGTTCGGTGGCAATTAATGGACCTAGAGCGGATTGGGAATGCATAGTGCAGCAATTGATAAGGCCCTTCTATGCTCGTGCAGTTGACCTCCCTGTGTGGCAGTTATACTCGGGTAATCTGGTAAAAGCTAGTGAGGGAATGTTTCTTTCACAGCCTGGGAGTGCGGTGGGTGGTAACTTGCTTCCCGCCACGGTTTGTGACTTTGTCAAGGAGCAATATCCAGTTTTCTCTGTATCATGGGAATTGGTGGCTGAGATTCAGTCCGTTGGTGTTACAGTTCAAGAAATTAAACCGAAGATGGTGCGTGACCTCTTAAGAGCTCATTCATCATCTCCTGTTCTTCGGTCTGTTGACACCTATGTGGATGTTATGGAGTACTGCCTATCAGATATTCATTTCACAGAACTGACTAATTCTAATGAAGACAGTACATCAGTGGGGGGGAGTAATAACCATTCTATTTCTAACAAATCTACTTCTGCAGGCGCTGGTGCTGCATCTTTGTCGGTTTCTAATTTCCGAAGTCCAAATCAATCTACTCATGGTGCCAATAGTTCCGGAGATGCACTTGAAATGGTGACAAGTTTGGGGAAAGCTTTATTTGATTTCAGTAGAGGAGTGGTTGAAGATATTGGTAGAGCTGGAGGGCCCTCAATTCCGAGGAACAGCAATTCTGCTATTTCTAACGGCGGCACTGGAATCGTAGACCATAAACTGCTTTTCGTAGCTGCAGAACTTAAGGGCTTACCATGTCCAACAGCAGCAGAACATCTTACTAGGCTGGGGATCATCACTGAATTGTGGCTTGGAAGCAGGGAACAACAAGAGCTGATGGTTCCTTTGGCCGCAAAATTTGTCCATGCAAAAGTAATGGATCGGTCCATTTTGATTGAAATCTTTTCAAATTCTACTCTTCAGTATTTGTTAAAATTGCAGAATTTCTCTCTTCCGCTACTTTCTAGGCATATGAAGTTGCTTTTCCATGAGAATTGGGTGGCTCGTGTCATGGCGACAAACTTGGCTCCCTGGTTTTCATGGGAAAATACACCTGGGTCTGGTACTGAGGAAGGTCCTTCCCCTGAATGGATCAAACTTTTCTGGAAAAATTTCAATGGCTCATTGTCAGACCTTTCTCTCTTTTCTGATTGGCCTCTAATACCTGCTTTTCTTGGAAGGTCAATTTTGTGCCGTGTAAAAGAAAGTCATCTCATCTTTATTCCTCCGCCACTGACAGATCCATCTTCCTTGGAAATTGTTGATTCTGAAGATAATAGAACTGAATTTGTACTAAACAGCCCTTCTGAATCTATTTCAACTCTTCCCTACATTACTGCATTCAAAGCTGTGAAATTTAAGTATCCATGGTTGTTGTCCTTGTTGAATCAGTGCAATATACCAACATTCGATACAGCTTTTATGGAGTGTGCTGCTTCTTGCAACTGTCTCCCTCCACCGGGCCACTCACTTGGGAAAGTCATTGCATCCAAGTTAGTTGCAGCTAGAAAGGCTAGCTATTTTCCTGAACTTACATCCTTTTCAGCTTCAGACAGAGATGAACTCTTTAGCCTTTTTGCGAACGATTTCTTGTCTAATCGCTCCATCTATGATTCAGAAGAACTTGAAGCAATACGTTTACTGCCTATCTATAAAACAGTTGCTGGAGCATATTTGGGATTGTGCAATGAAAACCATTGTATCATATCTTCTAATTCATTACTTAAGCCCTCTCATGAGCATTGCCTTGCTTATGATACAGAATCCACTGAAGGTCAATTACTTCGAGCACTTGGTATCCCTGAGTTGCATGATCAACAGATTTTGGTAAGGTTTGCCTTACCTGGGTACGACAAGAAACCTCAGGCTGAGCAGGAGAATATACTTATCTATATATACATGAATTGGCAAGATATCCAGGTGGAATCTAGTGTAATTGAGTCTTTGAAAGAGACTAAATTTATCAGAAGTGCTGATGAGTTCTCCCCAGAATTATTTTTGGCTAAGGATTTGTTTGATCCAAGTGATTCGTTATTGGCATCTGTGTTCTCCGGTGAGAGGAGAAAATTTCCTGGAGAAAGGTTTTCTACAGATGGTTGGCTTCGCATCTTACGGAAAATAGGTTTACGAACTGCGACAGAAGTAGACATAATACTTGAATGTGCAAAAAGAGTCGAGTATCTAGCAACTGAATGGATGAAAGGCATAGGGGATTCAGATGATATTGGGACAGACTTGGTGAACTCTCAGAATGGAGTTCCTATGGAAATATATGCATTGGCTGGATCTGTTGTTGATTCTATTTTCGCTAGCTTCGCTGTCCTATATGGTAACAACTTTTGCAATAATCTTGGCAAGATTGCATGCATTCCTGCTGAGCTGGGTTTTCCAAGTGTTGCTGGCAGGAAAGGTGGCAAAAGAGTGCTCACTTCATATAGTGATGCCATTCTGTTGAAGGATTGGCCTTTGGCTTGGAGTTGCTCTCCCATTTTGACCAGACAAAGTTTTATTCCACCTGAATACTCTTGGGGATCACTTCACCTAAAAAGCCCTCCAGATTTCTCGAGAGTTCTGAAACATTTGCAGGTATAATTAATTTGTTTGAATTGGTTTAACTTTTGTTCTTCACACAACTAATTATTAAAATTGAAAATCTTGGTGTAGGTTATTGGAAGAAATGGAGGCGAAGACACACTTGCTCACTGGCCAATAGCATCTGGCATGATGACAGTTGATGATGCAACCCTAGCGATTCTAAAATACCTGGATAAGTTGTGGGATTCCCTTTCTTCTTCAGGTACTATCCTCTTCTATTCAGGCTTAAAATTTTTTCATGCGAAATTATTCACATCATTTATGTTCTAGGTATATCTTGCCTGTGTGGCTGTCCGTTCTTCATTTCCAAGGGCATTATTACATACAGTATTAGTCTGATTCACATATAAGAGGAGGTGTTAAAGCATTATCGTACATCACTAATGGATGGAGTCTCATTGGTCTTGCATATAAGTATTCTTCCTACAACTAACGGCTTAAATTTTGGGTTGAATTTTCTAACATCCAAAGTGAATCAATTGCAAGTCAATCAAATTTCAGTAGTTCTACTGGATGAAATTGAAGTTTAGTGAACCAAATGCAAATGACCCAAAGTACAATGACCACTGGAAAATGTTATCCATGCTTGAAAGTTTCCTTCACACCTCAGAATGCACCTTTATTATAGAAGCAAGGTTCTGTATAAATTAAGATATGAGAGAAATGTCAACAAGGAACTACCAGTGTGAATATGATGCCCAATTAATTGAATCTCAATCTCAAACTTTGTTGGATCGGGAACGTGGAGAAGTAAATCAGCTCTAAGGAATTGATAAAGAAGTTAAAATTTCAGATGGATCAACAAAACCCATTATGATTTAGGAGTAACCAAAATTACAGATATAATTGTTGACTGCCACATGATTAAGTTTGCCATGTCAGTGACCATATTGAAGAATTAAAGCCTGCATAATTTAGTCATCTCACAGCCATGCTAAAAAGTCTGCACTTTTACTAGATCATGTCAGAAAACCTAATCTAAGAGCTCAATCCCCATCTGGTGGAGGGATTCTCTATGAATATAAGGCTCATTGAAACCTTGGATGTGACAATAATGAAGTCATTTTAGTGTTATGTCCAATTTATGTCCATCCCAAGCAAGACATGTTTATTAATTGTGTAATAAACCAAACACAACAGATTTATTAAACAAGTCACAGGACAACCTGTTTAACACATCTAATTGATCAAAATATTCCTTGAGTTTGAAATATTATTGAAAAATAAAATGAGTCTCAGGTCTTATGGGATTCACCTGATAATTTTGTGTTTTTCCCCCAAAATGGACATTTTGGTAATATTATAGGTGAGTTCCAGTTCTGGTGTATTTGTAAACAAATCCCAAACCCGTGCTAGACCCAGTATGGTTGTTATTACATTGCACTCCAAACTCACTCCACAACCTAAAATTTAAAACTCATTATAAGTTTAGCCCAATTAAATCAGCCTGCTTCCATCCGTAGATAGAGACATATGAAAGATATCAAACTATTATTCGAGCTGACTAAATTTTTCAGTTGTAGAGAAGAGAATGATACTTAACTCATTTCACCAAAAAAAAAAAAAAAAAAAAAATGATACTTAACTCATTATGTAATTGAATAATGTTGAAAGGGCCTTGTTAAGCCCACCCAAAAACGTGCTTATAAAGAAGATATTTCATTGCGAATGAACAAGATATTTAGGAACAGTCTATAGGTAAAATCGTGAATATTGACATGGGCACTTTCAACATAAAAAAGGGAATCTTTTGTTATAACAAAAAATAACCATGTGCAGCACAGTCAATGCTTTGAAAATTGAAGGGTACTATTCACAGACAGTCAACGTACTTTGGTCACATGGATTTAGGCCACTCAACTTTGATTTCCATTAACTCCACGCACTGGATCTTTACTACTTGCCATTGAAGCACTTGGGCCATTCTCCAAGGATATCACTGGAAAGATGACTTGTCTACTATTGAGTATGGTCTAGTATATTTCTCTGTATGTTGTTTGTTATTTCATTAGAGTTGATTTATTTAGTGTAGAGAGACTCATGGGGATTTATTTGTGCTTTTTTACATTTACATCAAATAAATAGAGGGTTTAAAGCTTTTGGGCTTCAACTCGCTTGCTTTAAGTCACTCTTGATGTGGTCTTGTCAATTTGCATTCTCTCTGCAAAGAAAGCTCTAGTTTGGTTCTTCAACAATTTTGAGGGATTAGCTGGTTTTTGCTAATCTAAACAGAATTAGACCTTATATTTGCGTAAGCATTAGCCTTCATCTACCATTTCATCCTTATACATCATTCTTCTATGAAAGGATGGGATAAATCAAAAATTCTTTGAACATGTTATTGTTAAGGAGACTGGAACTGGTAATAAGGTATGGGTTGGTCAACAGCAAAAAATTTTCTTCCCATGTCTCCTTTCAAAGGAAAGGCCTTTGCATTCCTAATATGATAGGGCTGTCGGCACCACATCAGCCGCACCTATGTGATATCTTTTGTCACGGGCAAATTATCTAGCAGCTTAAGCATTTTGATTGGTTAGTTGTGGTTTTACAAAATTTCACACAGTATAATAATAGGAGGTACAGCGTTCAAATCTTTTTAAGCCTTTAAATTTATTTCCCCCATTGTTATTTTCCACAAATTACTCTTAAGCTACTATGATGCATTAGGAAGAGCGCTACATGTACTGCCTTACTCAACAGTTTAAACTTTAAGATCAGTTGGTTGTGGTTCGCCAAATGTCAGAGACACAGGAAAGCAAGTTGCCGGCTGGAATTAATACTCATCTTCGAGTATATGTATTGATTGCATTGACCTATTTTAGGTGTTTTTGCATCTGTTGAGCATAATGATGCAAATTGTGTGCGTTCAATAACATTAGTCTCTGTGCTTATAGAATTTGATACGTGCAAGCTGTCTTTACGTTTTTGCTTTCCTGATTTTACTTTCGTACTTGCAGATATTACAGAATTGCAGAAAGTGGCATTTTTGCCTGCTGCCAATGGTACACGCTTGGTGACAGCTGATTCTCTGTTTGTGCGTCTCACGATTAACTTGTCGCCATTTGCTTTTGAACTTCCTTCTATATATCTTCCTTATATTAAGCTTCTTAAAGATTTGGGACTTCAAGACATGCTCTCAGTTAAATCAGCAAAGAGTCTTCTGTCAGATCTCCAGAAGACTTGTGGATATCAGCGTCTAAATCCAAACGAACTTCGTGCTGTAATGGAAATTTTGTATTTCTTCTCTGATGGGATTGTTGATGTCAATGTCACCGATGGCATTGCATTGAAATCAGAAGCTGTAGTCCCTGATGATGGCTGCAGACTTGTGCACGCGCAGTCATGTGTATACATTGATTCTCATGGCTCCCAATTCGTCAAATATATTGATACTTCAAGGTTAAGATTTGTTCATCCTCATATTCCTGACAAGATATGTGAAGCCCTTGGCATCCGAAAACTGTCTGATGTTGTTATTGAGGTAAAATGATATCGTATTAATTCTTTTTATGCTAGTCAATTTCTTTTAGCAAGAAATGCAAGTGATTTTTGAGTCGCTTCTTTAGCAGAAATGGCATATTTTTGCAGGAACTCTGTCAGAGAGAGCAGTTGCAAACTTTGGACTGCATCAGATCAGTTCCACTAGCAGCCATCAAAAATAGATTGCGCAGCCTATCTCTTCACAGTGCTATATGTACCATTGTAAAAAGCCTGTCCAGATATGTACCTGCGCTTAGTCATCTGAATTTGGAACTCATACAAAAAACCTTAGACACTGTGGCAGGGAAATTGCAGTTTGTAAAGAGCCTCAATACTCAGTTTGTTCTTCTCCCAGGTCATATTGAAATTACACGTGTAGACAAGGAATCCTGTTTTCCTGGGTGGGAGGGTGGATCTCCCCATCGAACTCTTTACTTTGTTGACCAGGCAAAGGCCTGCATTATGATCGCTGAGCCTCCAGCATGTATTTCTGTACTTGATGTCATTGCAATTGTTGTGAGCCAGCTTTTAGGGTCCCCTATTCCTTTGCCGATTGCGTCATTGTTTTTCAGTCCTGAAGGTTCTGAATCTATTGTTGTCGATGTTATGAAAATATGTTCCGACAAGAGAGAACTTGAACAAAGACACTGGAGCAATAGTTTGCTAGGTAAAGAAATACAACCTCAAGATGCCATGCAAGTGCAGTTTCACCCGTTGAGACCCTTCTATAGAGGAGAAATAGTGGCTTGGAGGTTGCAGAATGGAGAAAAGTTGCGATATGGTAGAGTTCCAGAAGATGTAAGTCCATCGGCAGGACAGGCATTGTACAGATTGAAGGTGGAAACGATGGCTGGAGTGACAGAACTGCTTTTGTCTTCACAAGTCTTCTCTTTCAAAAATATTTCCATGGGAATTGCCGTTTCATCATCAAGCTTACAGGATGATGCCCCTGCAGTTATTGGTAGAAGGACTCATATAGCGATGTCAGAAAATTCTGGAACAGAAAGAGCAAGATCCTCACAGGTTGGCTTAGTTCTCGTGTGGTGCTTGGTCGATACTATAGATTCTTAAGTGCAGAAAACTCTGCTGATCCTATTTTGTGACAACTGGCAACTCTGTAGTGGGGTGAAATTAGCTGATAAAAGTTTGAACTTTTACACTGTATTTTCTTACATTCAACTCTGTGCTATATGCACAGAGCAAGAAATTATAGTTTAGTTATTCTTGGGAAAGTTGGAAAACTTCAGGAAATAATTATTTAGAATGGACTAAGGAATAAGCAATATGGCAACGCAAGCATACTTAGTCTATGCCGTTCCTAATCTGTGCTCGCTGGACTTGGGTATCTTTTCTTTGTTTTTATAGGACAGGTTACTTCCAAGGTTATGAAAAGCAGTATCCTGCTGTACCTGAGCTAAGGATCCTTCATCGGCTATTTTATTGCTGGAAATGCTATTCCATCTTCATAAATGCTGCCTATTGTTTCCATGTACTTTGAGAAACATAGTCCATGAAAAGGATATCCTTTTTAGGCTTGACTGTCGCTAATAATGCTTCTGTTGTTCACACGTGCAGTCTTGTCAAGAACTTCGATATGGCCGAGTTTCTGCTGGAGAGCTGGTTCAAGCAGTTCAGGAGTTGCTTTCTGCTGCAGGGATTCATATGGATGTGGAGAAGCAGTCTCTCCTGCAAAATACCATATCCCTGCAGGATCAACTCAAGGAATCTCAAGCAGCACTTCTACTTGAACAGGTTTCAGTTGCATGTTTGATCTGCACCTTTCTCTCATTTGCATAGTTATATGATGCTGGTGTGGTAGAACTATGCTTCGAACAACAAGATAGTCTTTATATATTACACTGGGGGCTTGGAGAGTATCCTTTATCTACCAAATGAGCTTTCATCCTGTCAATTGAAGCATCAAGGTTATATGTCCCTGTATAAACTCACAAACAGCAACAAACATATCGGCAGGGAGGTGCACAAGTTCGTAAGCATTGTTTTGTTGCAAAAGCAACATCTCTTCCTCAATAACAGCTCTCTGACGCAGATACGAAAGGGCTTCAGAAACATATGAAACAGTAGAAAGATAGGAAAGTGAAGTAACGGAAGATTTGAATGAACGTAATAACGGATACAGAACCAGGGAGAAAAGTGACAGAGCAACTAGTTATTTCCTATCCAACATAAGATTTAATAGAAAGAGGGAATAATCAGTTTTCTCTGTTTTAATTCCTCTAACAGAAGTCGTAGAGCGAGCAGGAAGGGTGACATTAGAAAATGACTGAACAGAAAATTTTGGAGAAAACACCAGAGGTACCTTATGTATGATTAGTGCAACCAGGATTGATCTGTTCAGATGATAGAAGATGAAAGAGAAACAATAGGCTTACCAATTTGGGTTAGAAAGGCAGTAGGAGGGGAGGCTTTCTGAGTTGCTCAATGATGATGAAATTTGGTGTTTTTGTCATCCAAAAGGTGAACTAAAATTGTCTGCTGCCAGAGCCATAAAAAGAAGTGCACAATGAAGGGGAGGAAGCTGCCATTTTTCAAAATAAGGATGTCCTAAGAATCTTAAAGAGAAGTAGACATTATTTAAATTACATATTTGTAGAGCAAAATACTTGTGAGCCAGAACACTGCTGTTGCAGGCTTAACTAGGGCAGAAAGAACCACAGGCTTCTGCTTGAAAAGGCCAAAAGGTGTTTTGGTCCCAAATTTTTTTTTTTGACCCTCCCCTATGGCTGAACCTTCTTAAATAATGGAGAAAAAGGTTTTTTTTTTTTTTTTTTTAATAAAAGATGAGGCACTTTAGATTTCTAAAACTTACTGAAGTATCAAGTTTGGCACTTCTAACCCTTCGCGCATGATTGTTTTATAGCCAAAAATGCGCTTTTAGCTGGATGCCCTTGGTTAGAAGTGAGAAGTCATGGCCTCCCCTTACCCAAGCACCTATCCGTGCAATGTGAGTGCTTTTGACTGCATTGGTTTAGACAGAGGATATCAGCTGACCATCATCTATGAAGTTGCACATGTAATCCTGAGGCACATGCACTTCATCATGTCTTCTTAGTGCCTAGAGATGACCCCAGTATTCTACCATTACTCAGTAATGGTCCTCAAGATGCACTTCTAGCCATCGTCATGAGCAACTTATTTTCAGCCTATCAAAGGCCAAGTTCCCTTGTTTAGGTCGTTCTCTTGTGTTCTTTATTTTTTTGGTTGGGGTGAAGAGCATGTCAAGTCAAAAGAATTCACCCCAGAAGATTGAGAAATTGGACCAGTGTTGAACACTGCAATATAGACAATGGCAAGTGTTAGCTTCTTGGTAATCTCAGCACCTTTTGCAAATTCTGAATGAGCTTCCATTGAGAGTGATAATGTTTAATTTGTCGTATGGAACATGCAGAGGTTCCTTGACTTGACATGGATGCAAACATCGACACTTTTCATAATGGTGTCAAAACTGGTCGATCTCTGTCCAAACAGGGGAAAGACCAAGACTTTGTTAACATGGTTGTATATCCAGGGGCATAGTTAACCAGTGTTCTCTGTAGTGGATTTGGCATGCTCTTACATCTATACCATATGCACGAGTGTAAGAGGCATCATCTGGAAGGGGTGATCTGTTTTCATAGAAAATTACCCCAACGATACATGGTCAGATTGTATTAGTGTATTCCTGCTAAAACCGTGAAAGTCACCTTGGGGCCCTCCTGGGCTGTTGTGTGACTTTTATTTTGATTGCCTTGTGTACCTGTTCAGCTTTACTGTTTCCATATGGTATTCCTCTTTAATGAATATGCACAACCTTAGTCATATTTTGGTCCACCCATGGTACCATTAAATAAAACTTGATTATTAACTGCAGATCACAATTGTCATTTCCACAAAAGCAACCTATGTATCTGCAATAAAGAATGCAAGTTTTTGCTCTCCATTGTAAAATCCCATTGACTGCATGATTTATCCCAGGTGTTCTACTCTATGTATGGGAATGTCTTTTTTACTGAAACCAACATGATATTGACAACTTTTCGTATTATTTCTGCAGGAGAAGGCTGACGTGGCTTCTAAAGAAGCTGACATGGCCAAGGCGGCGTGGGTTTGTCGGGTATGTTTGAGTGCTGAAGTGGATGTTTCCATTGTTCCCTGTGGCCATGTCCTCTGCCGTAGATGCTCATCTGCTGTTTCAAGGTGTCCCTTCTGTCGTCTTCAGGTGATGAAAACCATGAGAATATTTCGGCCTTGATCACAGACTGAGTATGGGCATCCTCACATTCTCTTTGCTGCATGAAAGGGTAACGGCATCTATTGAACTGTTCATAGGTGGAATTTTCAAGCGAGTGAAGTCGTTATTTGTCAGTGCATATTTAATGTTGGTAGCATCTCAATTAGCAAGTAAATATTAGACGAGGTCATCCTGTGGTTCTGGCTTCGTAGAATTCTTTCCATGCCAATTGCTGTACAGTAAATGTCGCCTGTTGATGTACAGAATGCAGTCGAAATACATGATATAGACAACGGTATAGAAATCGATTTTTTGTCAGCGTTTTCAGGACCTGGAATCTGTGTGGTGTGAGCATGCTCACGACATTGTAATTAGTGATTTGAGAATCAGAGATGGCAATTTATTGTTGTTAATATGAAATCGGGGCGGGCAAGCCGCACAGCAAGCAGATGCAGCATGAACGTATGTTTCGCTAATACTTAGAGGCTCGTATAATTTCAATTGTTTTCGGTTAGACTTGATCGGAAGAGACCGAGTCACCCTCGTATATTGTCTTTCAAGTTGCGCAAAATCTTCATTGTGATATAAGTAAAGAGCATGACAAAGATTCATCTTTATCTCTGGAAAAAGTGTCAAAAGGGTCCTAAATCTTTTGTATTTGTGTCAATTTAGTCCTAAGTCTTTTATTGGTGTTTGTACAGTCCTAAATCCTTTCACTTGGTGCCAATTTAGTCCTAATTTTTTTGATTTTGTGTTAATTTAGTCATAAACCTTTTGATATAACGTTAATTCAATTCTTCTGGTCAATTTTGACCTAATATTGCTGACATGGATGCCCGGTTGATTGACAGCATAGTCCGGTTGATTGACATAGCATAGTCGGTTCTAACATAGACAATTGTTAATAATATTTTAATAATTTTTTGAATTATTTATTTATTTATTTTTCCTTATATTTCTTTTTCTTTTTCTTTTTCTTTTTTTCCTTCCCTCCTCCTTCCTCTAGCCGATCGCCCACCACTCACCAGCTAGGGGCAAGGACCGGGAAGACCTCATTGGCCTCTAACAAGCCTTGCCAGTCATTGGTGAGGCTCGAGCCTTCGCTAGCGACAGTGCAAGGTAGCACGAGGCCCAACCTCGCCAAATCTGGCGAGGTCGAGCCTTGCCTAGCCCTTGCCGGAGACTATGAGGTCACTCTTGCGAGTACTCAAGCCCTTGCTAGTGGCTAGGCGAGGCTCAACCTCACCTCGTCTGGGGAGGTCGATCCTAGCCATGGAGGGAGGTCGAGCCTTGCCCATGGCTGATGAGGTTGGATCCTTATCAAATTTGACAAGGGTGAGCCTCCTCTACCTAGCATGAGATCGCCTTCATAGCCGCTAGTGAGGACTTGAGCCTCGCTAGAGGCTGGCGAGGTTGACCTCGAAATCATTGGCTCTCACCTTTGGCCAGTCTCCTGGCCAACGATCAGTTGAAGGAAGGAGGAGGGAAAGAAAAAAAAAAAGGAAAAGGGAAAACAAAGAGAAAATAAATAAATTAAGAAGTAATTCTAAAAATATTAAAATATTATTAAAAATTGTTTACGTCAGCATTGGTCATACCATGTTAGCCGGTCAATGTTCACATCATAACATTCGGTCAAAATTAGCCAAAATAACTGAATTGGCATTAAATAAAAAGATTTGGGGCCGACACTAAATCAATAATTTTAGAACTAAATTTACACAAAAAAAAAAGGTAAGTCAAAAGGTTCAAGACTGAATTGATATTAATAAAATGTCTAGAATTAAATTGGCATTAATGTAAAATGTTTAAAACTTTTGTGATATTTTTACTCTAATCTCCAAAATATGCCATTTTCAATAATCAAGACGAAGTCATAATAGTATATGTATTAATATTGCATGTGAAGATGCGCCTAGGACAATTGTGTACGGGGACTATTTTGCTTTAATTATTTATTTTATTAATGGTAGTTTTACCAGTTGTACTTTAATCTTTATTTGAGAGTCTTATCTCGTCGTATCAAAAAGATGAGAATGCTTGGACGGTTGCACACAAATGTATGCCTATTTAAAGGTCAGTTCGATCTTCAGCTTACGGACACCACCGACAGGACATTCGTGCTCTGTCCGTGCTAATTTACGCACTCTCTATCACGATCGTAATAGCTATTTCGGTCTTGCCAGACGTGATTATTGTAAGTCCGGAATCGAAAATGAAAACGGCCGAGATGGAGGCCGGACTTGATTGCGGGGACTCCGCATCCCCCAGATCTCGGTCTGAGTCATAGGGACTTGAAGTGTTTGCGGGTGGGTTTGGACAATAGCATTTATCGAGAGAACCCAGTTTCGGTCTGATCTAGTTGGGTGACATCAAGGGCGTGAATGTATTTCTGTTCATCGAACAAGTTTCTAAGCAAAAATGCGCATTTGATAATGATACATAATTTCTATTTCCGGAATGGAAATTTGTTTAATATCGACACAAAATTTCTTCCTCTTAGGTGGCAACAGCGACCGACCGCAGTCAACGGACAATGGAAAGCAATAGGTGGGCGCTCAGCTCGTAAGGAGGGTAAACGATATTTCTCAGTTCGATCCCAAAAATAAATAAGTAAAAAATTCTGATTTCTCATTTTTGTTCCCAACCTATTTCCGAATTAAAAATCTATTCTAAAATTAGAAAATGAAATTGCATTACTTTCAACGGATTTCTATTTTAAATTTATTCTCAAAAAAAAAACAAAAAATAGTTTTAGTCAGAAATAAAAATGGTTATAACGCGCGTCCTAAGAAATTCGTACAAAAGAAAATAGTTTTGATGGGCGGGTTTGGGCCTACAACTTGGGCCTCATGTTATGAATCTCTAGCATTGACTAAGCGGGCCAAGTCAATCGGGGCCCAAAATACATAATCTACATTGCACGGGAATCGGGCCCATCTAAAAGAAAAGTCTCCCTCCTTGTTCCTCACTTCAATTCGATCGCGAGAGAGAGAAAGAGAGAGAGAGAGAGAGGCGATGGCTCGGCAAGCCGCCGCGAAGTTGATCGGCTCAATCGCGTCGGAGAAACCATCCCCTCTCCTCGGCTTGGCCCGGGGCTACGCGGCCGCCGCCGCCGCCGCAGCCGGCGGTGTTCGTGGACAAGAGCACACGCGTGATATGCCAGGGCATCACCGGGAAGAACGGCACCTTCCACACCGAGCAGGCCATCGAGTATGGCACGAAAATGGTGCCTCTCTCATTCTCTCTCTCTCTCTCGCTCTCCCTTAAGCAGACGTAACGGCACGCTCGCGTGCGCTTTGTTTTGTATTCGTTCTGATCTCGACGCGGTAGAAGAATGGTCGGCGTTTTCTTTTATTTTTTTGTCTATTTTTTTTCTTTTTTTTTTTTTTTCCGTTAGAAGGAGATGCGATTTAGTTTGATCTTTGGCGTAAGAAGCTTGATCTTATGCCGATGAGAACGCTTAATTTATGCCTGGTGAATTAGGTCTCGATTGATAGGTATGGGGAGATCGTTCGACGATCTGGGGTTAGGTTACTGTTGTTCTTCCGGGCCGCGAGGTGATTCGGCGATGTTGTTCGGGGCTTGTTTTTTTATGGATCATGCGTTCGAAGAGTTGGAAATACGACACGGCTTGTAAGTCGCGATGGGGGATGGCTCTGCATCTGTATGCTAAAGCTCGTGAATTGGGTCTTTCTGGGATATCTTGGCTACTTCATGGAGTTTCACATTCTGATTTGTTTTAGTTGGGATTTGTTGAACGGACGTTTCAAATGCTATCGTTCTGTTCTGGTAATCCATGCATTTGGTCATGCATATTGTAGCAGATTCGATTGTACTTTTGATTAATGGGAACTGTAAACATAAACTGCCTAGCACACTCGAGGCATGTTATATGTGGCGATTCTTGTTGTCCAGTATTGGAAAAATCCGATATTCAGGCAGAAGCAGAATTATTACTGGATATTCATTGGACGTTTGTGGTTACATGGAAGAGCCATGGGAAGATGCTTTTGGATAGTGATATGCATGCTTGGTCATTCATTTGTCTTACCATGCTATTGAAGTTCGAATGCTTTTTAAATCTTTACTTTTGCTTACCTTGACTATTGTTGGAGAAGGCTCTATTTTTGAGCTCATCTTACTTCCGTAGCAGATGGGGTGATGCAGCTATCTTGTTGCCTGTGATTCTAGCTGCTTTTTAATTTTCATGGGATAAAATTGTGTACAGGTGGGGGGTGTGACACCGAAGAAGGGTGGAACAGAACACTTGGGACTTCCTGTATTCAATTCAGTTGCTGAAGCAAAAGCTGAAACCAAGGCTAATGCTTCTGCTGTTTATGTTCCTCCACCGTTTGCCGCCGCCGCTATCATGGAAGCAGTGGAAGCTGAATTGGATCTTGTTGTTTGTATTACAGAAGGAATTCCACAACATGATATGGTAAGCTAAAGTTTACCTTACGTGACACTGCTCTTATGCAGCCATTAGGCAATTATTCCTGAGAGTTGTATTGGCAGCATAAAGTGTCTTGGTAATATTCTACATGTTTAAGTGATAATGTGTGGGAATTGGCTGACTCTTCCTGCTCATCTAGTAAATAATTCTCTTTAAAGGACAAAACAGTAGAATAATAATTTGATTGAAGAAAGATTTTCCCAAAGTTGAAATGATTACTATTTTGTTCTTATGATAAAGTATTTACTCACGGAAACATATATCAGAAATGGTGGAATTAAACATTTTCACCCTTTGCTTGTCATAATTGTTAAAGCTAATAGTTTCCAATTTCAGGTGCGAGTCAAGGCTGCTATCAACAGCCAATCGAAAACTCGGTTGATCGGGCCAAACTGCCCTGGTATCATCAAGCCCGGTGAATGTAAAATTGGGATCATGCCCGGATACATTCACAAGCCTGGTCGTATAGGAATAGTTTCTCGATCCGGTACCTTGACTTACGAAGCAGTAAGTCTCTTTTTCTTTAACATCAACAGGTTGTCTTTTCATAAGTTGATACCTTCCAAAGTAAGGATAGATGCTTTTGGTATGATATGACAAGGCGATACTATGCCATTTCTTTTTGAGTTCACGAGAGTGTAGATCTTTCTTTTTGGCCGCAAGGCACACATAACTGCTACATAGGAACAGGTGCATGCACGAGCACTCACATTTCATGTGCATAACTTGAGCATTTTTAGTGGAAGGATTAAAAGTAACATTTTTTGTTTATTAGATCCGCCTGCCATAAAGATATTCTTCTCTTGTTCCCTTTGACTCTTTTGATCTGGAGAGTTTCTACTCTTTGGCTCTTCTGATTGGGAGATTTTCTTTGCAAATTGTTTGTTGGCATAGCAACTTATTAGATTTTTCTAAGGGACCTCTACTATCATCCTTAGTACATTTATAGTATTGCTGACGTAAAAAATTTGGCTGAATTCTATATTCAGTATCAGAAAAAGATACTTGGGCCACTTTTAGCAAAGTATCTCAGCCAAAACACTTTAAACTGCTTTAGTGTCGAAATCCTGATAGTGGGTCTTGTAGGACTTGATGTTTACAGTCCTTAACCTATTTTATTAATATTCTCAGGGAACAAAAAAGAAAAAACTCTATTCTGCTAGCCTTCCCTGGTTCAGCAAATCAAGTGGCAGTAAGCAGTTGCTCTGCTTTGTATTAGTCTTAGTGGGTTGTCCTGAGTTTTTTTCGAATGCCTGTGTTTCATGCACATTTATCTTGACGAAATTCCCCAGAATATGTGATTTTGAAGTGTTAAGTGGTAGTTGAGAATTTGTCACTGAATCAGACACAATTCAGTCAATAACTGATCAAGAGAAAAAGAGAGAGGTAACCTAAACTTATATAAAGGGTATCAAAATACATAGTAACCCTCATACATTGTGTGTCCCACTTCCATTAGCCTGTCTAAGGATCTAAGCATTCTTGTGGGATAACAAAAAATATGTGGAGAAAATGAAGTTTTATTTACTTGTAGATGCATGACAAACTTCAGCTTACAAGATATTGAACCTTTGTAGGATCACAAACAAAAGATGAACTTTAATTTTTCAAATAATTAATAAAACTGGATAATATTTGAGAATAGAAACAATTATGTTATTTAATCCCATAAACATTAGTTCCTCAAGAAAGAGGACCAGAGTCTTAAAATAAAAAACTGCAAGTTTGCTAGTGAATTCCACTCAGAAAATAATCAAATGAAGAGAGAAGTGATGTTGTTCACCCCCAGGAAAAGCTAGATGGATAGACCCTGTAATATCTTTCCATGATATGAGATCTCCTGTCCTTGAGCATTCTCATACTTTGCGTTGTTTAAACAACAATTATCTTTTTACTGCATTGAACTTCGAACTTCAAACTATGTAAGAATCTCTGGCCATTACGTTGATCCTCACATTCTAGGCTTCTGCAACTATTGGTCCTTTCAGTGTTTTGATTGGCGGTTAGTGAAGAAATAAGTGTATCCACGGTCATTGCCCTGATGGCTGGCTCGAACCATGTACACATATAGGAGAGGTTTTGGTTTAGAATTAGTTGAATGGGGTTTGTCCATTATGGATTTTTGTGTGCAAGGGTGAATCCTGAAATCTTTGATCACCCCAGGCCACTAGCTTCTGAAAACCCTGCTGTAGATTGAGTTCCACATGTTTATGTAGAGGTGTTTGATTTCATTAGTCTCTCTGTACATCTTCATGTCAAGACAGATTGGCACAAAACTGATTCTCTTTATAACTCTTTGCAGGTTTTCCAGACAACTGCTGTCGGCCTGGGACAATCAACTTGTGTCGGCATTGGTGGCGATCCATTCAACGGGACAAATTTTGTTGATTGCATTAGGAGGTTTCTTGTAGACCCTCAGACAGAAGGTAGATTGCATGTCTTTCACCCATATAATTTTGAAGTTTCGCTGAGTGGACTCGTCTTGCCCTTTGGTTGATTGGTTGATTTCATAATAGTTCTTTTGAAGTTCCAAAACAATTTTGGACTTAATGTTGTACATGCTGCTTGCATATATCTATCTACTATATAATGATTTGATTACTCTACCTAAGTTGCCTTACTATTGTAACACCGGTAGCAGTTGACTGATGAGGAAAAAGAATGCGATTGATTCGAAGGTGGTTACTCACCAACTTATGCATGCTTCAGGGATTATTCTGATTGGAGAAATTGGTGGCACTGCAGAAGAGGATGCTGCTGCATTAATTCAGGTCAGAAATTATAGGTTAATTCAACATAATATTTGCAGTTTGCTTACAAAATTTTGCAATCTAAAAATTTTATGTTGTCTGTATTATGGATTGCTTCATCAAATAGCTTTTACTGCTGTACAAAGTATATCCCTATGTATACATGTGGGTTCTGTAATCTGGCCCTTTCTTCATTGCTTAATCAATTTCTTGCCTTCTTTCTTTTGCGTAAGGCATGAATTTCCACTTCTTTGATTTTGATGATATTGCTGATCTGATTTCCCCTGTAGCTCCTAGAGCATTCATTCAAAGCTCCAACTTGCTTACCTATGTCCACATGACCAATTGGCTGCTAGCAGCAAGAAAGATAAGTAGTCTTCATGTCATAATTATGAAATAGATCAAATTCGGTAGTAGGTTTCCACCTTTCATTTCTTAGTTTACTTTCCGGGACATTATCGCAATTTCCTCTCTGTATGTCGTGATAGAGAACAGTCAAATGCTGCTGGAGGAAAATCATTAGCTCGGAAGATTTTTCTTTACTGCCTGTGTTGCTTTCTTGAGCTTATGGACTTGGGTACTTCTTTACCATAGATACCCCATTAGAATGTTCTTCATGGAGTTAAATTTTTTCCATGTCTGGTTGCATTATTTCTAAATCGTGGCGTGAAAGTGGTAATTTGGCACATTGGTTTGTGTTTCCTGGAATGCAATATTATACGGGTTTTTTCTGAAATACAACTAAGATTTGGGACATCTGAAGGATAGTGGTTACTATTTCCACAGTCTGCAGGTTACTTCTATATGCATTATACTGCTATCGAATTATTTATAGTCTCTGTATCGACATCTTTACTTAATGTGATGTATCAAACAGGAAAGCAAGACAGAGAAGCCTGTCGTAGGCTTTATTGCCGGACTGACTGCTCCCCCTGGGCGTCGTATGGGTCACGCTGGAGGTGCTTTTTCTTTCTTTGTTGACCTCTAAATGCATTTCATGCTTATATTAACGGTGTTCATTTTATCTTTGTTGAACAAAAAAAGTTTAGTAGAATTGACACTTTCTAAGTATTCAGGAATTATACAGAGGAGAGCATGACGGGGGATATGTCCTTTAGGAACTTAGCTAGCTTTTATGCAGACTAGCCAACATAATGTCGTCCAGTGCTCACTTTATCTTGATTATCCATTCTTCCTCCAAGCATTCATCCTTTAGACCATACCTTCCTAGTCCTCATTTATAATTTTATGCCTGATTCTGTATCAATCTTGCTAGTGGAGCAAACCGTTTTCTTCCTCAGACTCTGCTCTCTGTAATTCTTACTCTGCCTTGAAGAGGGGCTTCTATATAGGTGAAACAGTGACAGCTAAAATGTCTAGGGGCGAGTGTGTCAAATATCCCGTGTTTACCAAGTCCCGGCATTCATGGAACTTTTTGATACTTACCTTCTCCTTATCAGATCCTCTAAACTGTTGGCTATCTTCTTGCTTTACAGCTATTGTGTCCGGAGGGAAGGGCACTGCTCAAGACAAAATCAAGACTCTAAGGGAAGCTGGTGTTACAGTGGTGGAGTCTCCCGCGAAAATTGGTACGGCCATGTTTGAGGTCTTCAAGCAGAGAGGCCTGCTCGATTGATCCGGATCACTCTCAGCATTTTGGCTTCATATAGTATTGCAGAATCTTAAACAAGGTCGATGCTCCATTTTTCTCTATTTAATCTTTGTCTTTGGAGATGTTTGTTCGTTTCATGTTTGGGGTTTCCCCTTTCACTAATGCAAATCATCGGATAAATAAACACTATAGACGAGCGAGGACTGACCAGTGTTGATACCGTAATGTTGTATTCATCACGTCATATTTTCCCCCCTCTGTATTGAGGGAGAAATTTATTCCTTAAAACGTCGGAAAGCAAGACATCAGTCATTTTGTTTACTGATGTTTTCCTCTGTATTCTCCTCCAATCTCCACTTTCTTTTTCCCTTGGTGAGTGAGATTCTTCTATACAAACGTGAAGCGGAGGGAGTAGTATAAACTCATCATCAAAGCGAGCTTTAGGCTAAATTATCCATTGCCAATAATTGCAGTCGACGATTCGGCTTTTACAACATGGCGCCGGAGTTTGATGCCACCGTCTACGAGGATGCCTGCAAAAGTAGGTATCCATCTGAGTTGGTTTCAATCTCTCTGAATTAGACTTCTGATTAAGCGTCCATGGCGAGGGTTTATCAAGCGTCCCCATTCTCCTCAATGCCCTTTGAACTCCTTTGAATTATTGCGGGAACTCTCGTTGTCTGAACAATGCTTCACGAGTTGTTCGGCGACCGATATAAACATGGATCATCTTGATATAAGGTAGACAAAGGTGACTTGGAACCGAATATGCCTTATCCTTTGCAAAATATCCTCCGATGTCCTTTTGTCAATTTTTTTGGCCTTTTCTTTCTCGAATAGCTGTGCTACTGTCGGGTTCGGTGCATAATAATCGTTAGATTGCGTTGATTACTTTTTTGTGAGGCTCGTGAAGATCAATACTTCTGATGTACGAGATTATTATGAATTCGATTCATGTTGGAATTTTTCCTAAGAGAAAAACAGTCACCAATCAATTGGGGCATGATAATTTTTCGTATTTCTTGGTTGCTCGCGTTACAACATGTACTCACAAAAAAAGTGTCGTACAGGCTAGGGGGAGGGTATGTGAACTACTTCGTGTCAGAATAAAAATTTAAGCAAATTCAAATGCCTTGTAGAGAATAAACTGTATGTCCGTTTCTAATCTCTTGTAAGTAACTTTTTTTGGAAGTTAAAAAGACATTTTGTATTAATAGTTATACGAGAATCCAATTATCAGCACTCCAAAAAGGTTGAACATAGAAAAGTACAAAGACTCAGAGCTTCTTCAAAGTGGACCGCGAAATTATGAATTTCCATTTTTATAGCATATGCGGTACATTATGGACATGCAAGTTTTTTCGTCAGGGGAAATCGATTTAAAAAAAGAAAAAGGAAAA
The DNA here is from genome assembly GCA_017140595.1 of Eucalyptus curtisii. NCBI lineage: Eukaryota > Viridiplantae > Streptophyta > Magnoliopsida > Myrtales > Myrtaceae > Eucalyptus > Eucalyptus curtisii. The sequence continues at coordinate 7,546,183 of CM029503.1, forward strand.
AGAAAAACAAAGTAGGGAAATAAAATGATCCAGAAACTCTCAGAGGGCGGTGGGTCCCCCCATCCAATCGGATTTGAGGAGGCGGAAATCGCCCGCGTAGCCGTTGATAGAGAGAGAGAGAGAGAGAGAGAGAGCGTACTCACCCCCGTCCGGATAAGCGAGCGACCACGCTCGAAGAGAGAGAAAGACATAGAGAGAGATGGCGATCATCGCACTGAAGCCATCCCTGACCTCCTTCTTCACCGGCAGCGGCGCCACCCCTCGCCTCCTCCAGCCGCCGTCCTCCTCCTCCCCTCGCCTCCTCACCAGAGCCTCGTCCTCCTCGTCCTCTTCGTCCTCCGCTTCTTCTTCTTCTTCTCCGTCTTCGTCTTCTTCGTCGGAGCAGTCGGCTTCTGCTCCCGTCGGTCGCAGGCAGTTCGCGACGCTCACTTCCCTGTCGCTGGCCGCTCCTCTCGTCGCTCGCCCGGCGGCGAGGGCGGACGACGACGGCGGCCTCTCCGAGTGGGAGAGGGTGTACTTGCCGATCGACCCCGGCGTCGTCCTCCTCGACATCTCTTTCGTCCCCGACGACTCGAGCCACGGTACGGCGAAATGCTCCTCGGTTTTTTGCGTCTGTTTCCGAATAGAATTGCTGCGCTTTCAGCCTCCGTAGTGCTCTGAAAATTTCTGTGGTGGAAATGTGCTTCCGATGGGGAGAGCGTTTTGGTTTGGAACGTGTGTCAATCTAGTTTACCGGTTGGATTTGACGGCATTATTGCAATTGTGAAACTTCAGTGATAAGTTTCCTGCTGACAAGAATTTTATGCAATGGAGGGAGTCCATTAGCCCATCGTGGAAAATGTAAGGTGGTTTGGTCGTGACTGGAAATGTAAATGGGAAGCTCGTTGAGAACAGCAGGAGCTAAAATCTGCTTCTAAATACTTTCCCTGTTTGATTTATGTATACCTTTTATTGAATGATTAAGCGACTCAGGTGACGTATGAAGGAGCAGAATGATACTAGCTGCTCAATTTTATGCACTGATTGCCTTTGTTGCCCGATGTGATGCTTAGGTTTTCTTCTGGGGACCAGGCAGACCATTTTGGAAACAAAAGATGGCGGAAGCACTTGGGTTCCACGTTCAATAGCTTCGGCAGAAGATGAGGATTTCAACTATAGGTTTAATTCCATTAGCTTCAAAGGAAAAGAAGGATGGATTGTTGGAAAGCCTGCTATTCTTTTGTACACCTCGGACGCCGGAGAAACCTGGGAGAGAATACCGTTGAGCTCTCAACTTCCTGGAGACATTGTACGAGCTCCTATTGTTTAAATTGCTCTTTTGGAGAGTCTGCTTTACGATCCACCTCCATGGGCAAGGTAGTGACATTGTTGTCAATCATGATGTCTAAACTCTAGGTATACATCAAGGCAACTGGAGAAAAGAGTGCTGAGATGGTGACGGACCAAGGGGCAATATACATCACATCGAACAAAGGCTATAACTGGAGGGCCGCGGTTCAAGAGACTGTTTCAGCCACCCTGAATAGGTCAGCTTGCACTCTGAAGATGTCTTAGTGGTTGCTTTGCAAAGCCTTCTTTATTAAAATTAATGAAATGTCAAAGCTTGTCCATATGGATGTAATATTCGCCTCCCCGGTATAAGTGAATGAGATTCTACTTAATTAGGATTATCGTGCTGCTTTAAGAGAAATGCTCAACTCTTGACTTAGATATGCTTGTTTTAACGTATCAAACTCTTTGAGAACTCTACCCTACATGAAGAATGGATGACTTCATGGTCAGTGCAATTGCTAGAAAAAATTGCCATTGCTTACAGTATAGTAATACTTCTTTGAGAAATTAGATTTTCTCTCATTCTATCTAGGTCATAAACTATTTTAGTTAATTAATTGATTAATTATAATACCGTTCTTATGCTGTGATTGCAACTAATTTTTTCTTTTGGTTGGATAAGCTAGATGTTTCTATAAAATATGTCGTATGTGTATCAGTTCCTGCACAATCACATTCTTCTTTGCGAGATATTTCCATAAAATATTTTGTATGTGCATCAGTTTCTTACGGTGTAAGTCAGTGTTTATTGGGTAGGAAAAGATATTATTGCTCAAAGTAGAGCCACGTGTATGGTTGTTATTGGAGAAATTAAAGGTTTTTCACTTCAAGCGAATTCCACTAGCTTGAAATTTCTGCCTCCTATAGATACTGTTCATTTGCAGTCATAATGAGTACTTTGGTTTGTAGCTGTTCTAAAGCAAAGCTTGTACTTACTTTGTTCTTTGAATGTGTTAAAAAAAATTCCGGTCTATCAAGTTAACCTCATTGGTGAAGAGGGTTACATAATTTTGTTGCATATGCAGAACAGTTTCCAGTGGGATCAGTGGTGCGAGTTACTATACTGGAACTTTTAACACAGTTAACCGGTCGCCTGAGGGAAGCTATGTCGCTGTCTCCAGCCGCGGTAATTTCTACCTGACTTGGGAGCCTGGGCAGGTACTTTTCTGTTTTTGTTTTTGTGTGTGAACATGCAAAAAACATACAGAAGTTGCTATGCCAAATTTATGATGGATGATGTCAATGAGACTATATTTAGCAATGCTTAACCGGGATCCCTAGGGGCAATCATTGGCCAAACACTTGTATGATCCTTTCTTTATAACCTAAAATTAAGGAATGTTCCTCTGAGAATGTTTGCTATACTTGGTAAGTTTTTTATTGCAATCAAAACATCTCATCAGGATAGGTGAGTAGAAAGGTCTTCACTGACAGAAAATTGATTGTTCAGGATGCATGTGTGAGGTCCTCATCAGATGTAAAGATGTATATTAGGGTCCAATCCCTCTACTCTACGAAAACCCTTGGGAGTAGATAGACAACATTTCTGCCTCTTATTAAATTCATGATGCTTTCATGATTCGCACTTGTCATACATGTATCTCTCATCTTGGAACCCCTTGTACCTCTGTTAAGCACTGAAGTTGTTACCTTTATGACCCATCCCTAATTATCGATCTCTTTTGCTGCCTAGTGAAAGTTTGATCAAAAGATTGATTGGGATAATAACAGGCTGATGGATATTTCATTGTTGGTTGAGGAAGCATTCTGCTGGAAGTCATTGATCTAACTCTGAATTGTTAGAGACATTTAGCATGAGATATGCTTACTGTATAGAGAATAGAGAGTAAAGCAAGTTCCCATTGGCCATTTGAAAACTGATAAGATGTCTTCAAATCTGGTCATATATATGGGTAAAATATAAGTGCTTAACTTCTCAGCACAGATTCATGATATACCATCTGAATGGGTTTTAACTGGAGAAAAATGATATCTTGCTACCCTTGGCAGTATTCATGTATGTTATGCTTAAGCTGGGATTTGAACCCAGCAAACACCCTGAAACACACCCCACCTTACAAACAGGACCAAATGCCTGTTGGTCCTTAGGCAGTATATACGCAGGATATACGCAATGATACTGCGGGGGTGTTGAGCTTGAGAAGTTTTTGGTTGGTGTAAACATCCAGTGAGGTTTATACTGATGCTTCACAGATTTGCTACTGGTATCTAGAAATGATATTGAGAAATGTATGAAGAAATGATTAATCCAGGTTGGACAAACTAAAATCTCCGCAAATACTGTTTTATCCATGTAAAATCACTTCCTGAAGTTTCATTTAGTGTTACCTTGCACTTGCTAGTTAGTCATTACCCTCTAGAAAGTTCAAATCACATTTCTTTGGTTGGTGTTGAGCTTGAGAAGTTTTTGGTTGGTGTAAACATCCAGTGAGGTTTATACTGATGCTTCACAGATTTGCTACTGGTATCTAGAAATGATATTGAGAAATGTATGAAGAAATGATTAATCCAGGTTGGACAAACTAAAATCTCCGCAAATACTGTTTTATCCATGTAAAATCACTTCCTGAAGTTTCATTTAGTGTTACCTTGCACTTGCTAGTTAGTCATTACCCTCTAGAAAGTTCAAATCACATTTCTTTTCATTTGTCATTCATGGGGCAGCTCTGTGTCGTGTGCTTCATTGATTCCTATTGAACCTTGAGATCATTGCTTACTCCATTCCATTATTTTCAGCCATTTTGGCAACCCCATAATAGGGCAGTCGCAAGAAGAATTCAAAACATGGGATGGAGGGCAGATGGTGGTCTTTGGCTTCTTGCTCGTGGCGGTGGACTTTATCTCAGCAAAGGCACTGGAGTAAGTTAATGGAGTAATGTTATGGGCTCCAAATGAAATTATTTTGATTTCTTGGACTCTTGTACATCTAGCAAACTATTGAGTCTTTGGCATAGTGTAATGTTGGAGTATCAATTTAGTTGAGAGGAAAAAGAATGCTTGGTTTCTTCAACTTGATCTCATGTTTTCTCTCAGATCACAGAGGACTTTGAAGAGGTCTCTGTACAAAGTCGTGGTTTTGGAATTCTTGATGTTGGCTACCGTTCCCCGGTAATGTTATGCATTTTATCAGGGTCATCTTACTGCATGGTTACATCTGTCCTTTACTGTGACGGGTCATGCCATTTCTAGGATGGTTCGATTTAAAACATGCAGATGATTTCTTTCTCTACATGTGTTAATGAAGTTACTTCTCATACACAAAGATCAAGCCTCTTAAATTGCAAGATATGCTACATTGGACATGCATCATAGGACTTGACACATGAGTTGTCTAAGATGATGTCCATCCATCATTCTTCACATTCTCCAATTCATAAGCCACCTATAGTATGTATTAATATGCAATGCAACCAAATTGTCATAGTAAATATACAAGATTTTAACATTAAATTGCGTGTTTTATTAAGCAACATCAACATATTTTTGATTTATGACCACACATCAGCCTTTAATGTTGCCTGAACCAATGCCTGTTCCAGTATTCAGTGTCTTTCTGGCACTCAAATAAACACACAAGTCTTGCAGTTATTTGAAATTTAAATGAAAGAAAATCTGTACTTGAATGGAAATATATGAATTGGATGCTAATCTCATTCTACTATCTTATAAAAAGCTTAGGAATGAAATCTTTCTAGTTCCGTTAAGAGTCACCTTTTAGCTTTTCCTTCTCCAGCTTTGTTGCTAACAAATATATTGTTAATCACAGTGTTGACATGAAATAACTCCTTCAACATACAAGTTTGGTGATTCATATTGCCACTCTGATTTCACTGTGATATTATTCAAATGTGGGAAGCTTTCTTGCATGAAATTGCTATTCAAGGTTTTGTTATCAGAACTTTCAATCATTTGATCAATCAACAATGATCAATGAGCAAGTTCAAATTTTCATTGGATATAAACAAACTGTTGAGAAGCTCTTCAGAGTTGAATAATTAAAAGGAGAAAACAAGCATCAATATGTGCCTTTTCTATGTCGTTTATTAGAATGGTTTGGTCTTACAAATTTCCACCAAAGTGTATGATCTTCCTCATTCATCCATCATCATGTGCTGATTACATTACTGTTGCTGCAGGAAGAGGCTTGGGCAGCAGGGGGTAGTGGGATTCTATTGAGAACAAACAATGGTGGCAAGACATGGATCCGTGAAAAAGCTGCTGACAACATCGCTGCCAATCTTTATTCAGTAAAGTGAGTTTGTTATTTATTATATTTGAAGTGCCCCCCCCCCCCCCCCAAAAAAAAAAAAAAAAAAAAAAAAAGTCAGATTCTGATTTGATCTCTCAAAATCTATTCCTCTTAATTTTTACACATTTCCAGTATGTTGGCTCTTCCTGTGCTTTCCATCGGTAGTCCATCATTCCCTGTGCATGCTGTAAAATCTCATCAGAGATGAAGTTACTCTCTTAACTGCCTCCTTACATATTTTAATTCCTTATGACATGATTTTTGCTTTTCGGAAAGATTGCCCTGCAAGTTTGGCATATGATATTTCTCTTTTTCAGGTTCATAAATGACAAGAAGGGATTTGTGTTGGGTAACGATGGTGTACTCCTCCGGTATCTGGGATGAAGTTGCATCTTCTAGGTGCTTTAAAGTTTGTGATGATTTTCTTTCTGAGCAGCCAATACACCATCTTCCCGTAAGTTTATAGATTAAGTTCTCTTTATTTGTATGTTGGATGGCCAATCTGATCGCATCCACGGGGCCAATTTGCTTCATGGTTGGATGACCATTCAAGAGAAGAGATTGAACAAACTTTCTTTTATATAAACAGATACCCTTCACTTATGTCTGATTTCTGGTCGTACTAGCCAATTTTTATTCTTCAGGCCTGTATTGTATTGCATTTTAAGCAGTTTTGTAAGCCCATATCTCGCTGATATGCTCTTATACTCTTTATACCTTTAGATTACATTTACCCAGCATTTAGTTCTCATCGTCATTTTGACAAGTTTGGTGAACATCACCTGCTCCAACTTTATTAACAGATCCCCTTGTAGCTGTTCTCGCCAATCTGGATAAACTACTCTGAAATGCATCATTGAGGCATTGTGCTTGTGGGTTGAAGTGCCTTCCTCCTGAAGCCATCGAAATATCATGAGCATTGCCAGACTTAAATCTGAATACTTGTATACTATTTATTATATATAATTTATGTTGCCCATGGGCATCAGCGGCGCTGGCCGGAGCACTTTGTCTCCATACTCTGGTGCGTGGTTCGAATCCCCGTGGCCACGGAGTGCCGGACTCACCCGGTTTAGAGGTGGGGCCCCTTCAGAGCCTCGTGAGTTTTACCCGGCGCAAACAAGGATGGTTTGGGCTCCTAATGACCGTTGGATAATATATATTATTTTTCCCCCTTCTAGATAAACGTGATTCATATGCAATATGCAGAAAATCTAAGTGGTAAACAAGTAAATCTGAAAATAACTTGGATAAAACTTCTATATTGATGGGTCATTCGTTTGTTTTTGTACTTAGTTAAAGTCGATGCTCGCCTCTGTGTTCCTCATGTTGTATTTAACTTCATACTTGTGAATTTTATGTGGCCAGACAAGTGATTTGACATTTGTCATCATTTATTTATCATTGAATTTAAATTTTGAAAAATAAATGAAGAGGAAGTGTACAAAGATCTTTTCTTAATTGAGTTTAAATTTGAAGAACAGAATAAATTGAAGAAAGTACTGTAAATTTAATTCTATAATCTTCTACTTTCTAAGTTTGATATATATTAGGATTAAGTCTTAGAATACGGATTTTGAGCTAATTACAAGATGGCGCGTAAATTTTTCAATGCACAGCAATTCTTTTGCAAGTGTAATTGTCCAATTAAATTTGGTTATGTATTTATGAGCAGGACATTAAACTCGAACAAAGATATTAGTCAATTGGATGAGCTGAATTCGTGAACTTCAATTTTGCAATATAACCTTTCTATCTATTTCATCTACAAAGCAAATGCTTTTTTTTTTTTTTTTTTTTATAGATATTATAGTTTACTTAATACGATAGAATACAATACTTCCCTTTCCCTTCTTGCTTATGCTTTTTTTTTTTTTTATATAGATATTATAGTTCACTTTATACGATAGAATACAATACTTCCCTTTCCCTTCTTGCTTCCTCCTGTGAACACGCTATCACCTTCTCCGCCGAAGCAATCGCGTCAAAGCTCTCCCTAGTTACCTGCACCGACACGCCTCAGGTGGCTTTACTCTCTCTCTCTCTCTCTCTCTCTCTCTCTCTCATGAAAAACAATGGAGTTTGTACGGTGGCGCTGGTGCTGGTGGTGGCTTTCATGTAAGTTGCATCGCTCCGCATTTGGAGTTAATGGTGTTGTCGGCTTAATTAGAGTGGATGCGGTGGTGTTGGTGTTGGTCTTTTCCTGCGGTAGACCGAGGCAAAAATCGGGAATTTATATAATATTAAAATATTAAATCGTGTGTTTATCAAATAATTAAAATTTTTAAAATAGCCGGCAGCATTTGTAAAATCTTATCATATAAAAAAAATTGCAGATCGATCTATTATTTTTAAAAACATTAAATTTTCTTCTATTTAATATTCATTGGATATGAACATATTTACATGGGTGGGTAGGAGCCGAAAAGGAATTTGGTTGCCTTAACCTGTCTATTTTTTTTTTTTTTGAACGAATTAACCTGTCTATTGAGTCCTCGGAGTTTGGTCCAGCCTACCCAAATGAGCCTCCGAGCCTATGATCACCTCTAGATGATGATGCTCATGGTGTTTAAGTATGATTGGTGGCAATAGGTGACGTGGTATTGACTTCTCATTTCTATTGTCGAGGAAAGGGGAGAGAGGGTTGACGGTTGACGTACATGTGCATCATTTGCGTCATTTTGCGTGATTATCATCACAAGATGTTTCCGATTAAGATGTGTCCAATGTGTACCGATTTCTAGTTAGGCTGTGTCGCGTCTGATTCGAAAAATTTCAAGACGAATCGTGTCGGATTCAAAGCATGGAAGACTTTTTAACTGTAGAATTGAAGATTTTATAAATAAATCAAACCTAACGATTTATAAGATAGTGAGCTGATTTCGTAATATTATTTCACTCGATTTTAAAAAAAGAAGAAGAAGAAGAATTTCCTCGTGAGTTATCCCGCAAAGGCCATTCTTTTATCCCTCACTTTTTTACTCAGTTCTTTATCCTAATATAATATACTTTCACGTTCTCAAAGTCAAAGGGCCAATCCATTCGGATCATGGGTTGGCACTTCATAGATCCGACCCGAAAAGAACATTCATATGCATTATGCCTTAGCATGACTGTTGACTTAAATTTTTTTAAATCATTTTTAAGTTGTTTTTAAGCATTAATTGAGCAACCAAACCGTCGAAACTTCTAGTAAGTATAAACTTGGTAAATTTAATTGACAAGGGAAAATATTCACTCTTAAAAACATGAAAAATAATTTATGTGGAGAGAAAAAAAATTGCATGATAAAAATTGTCACTTTTCTTTTATTACTTTAATAAAATATTTTCATTATTTTGACAATTGGGTAAATGACACAAATATTTTCTGTGCAATGTAATTTATGAATTTTAACCTAATATGTAATGTTAATTTGTTTAATATAATCCTTAAACTTTTGATAAATGTTCAATTTTATCTTTACATCGTATGAAAAGTATTGGGGTAAATTTCGTGAGTTATATTAAACAAATGAAAATTTCAAGAATGATATTACATATTAAGTCGAAATTCAATGACCATTTGCATCATAATCCTTTTAACTACTTTATAGGCAAATCATGGAAAATCTTTTTCTCATAATATATTTACATAACTCCCTAATTTTTTCTTTAAAAAAAAAAGCATTCAAATGTATTTCGTTTTTCTCCCCCTAAATTGCAGGAGAAGGCACCAGCTCTCCCCCTAGAGAGAGAGAGAGAGAGAGAGAGAGAGAGAGAGAGACCTCTCAATCTCAACATTTTCAGTTCAACCCGCAATCCTTGGGACCAAAGTGAAAAACCAGAAGATATCATCTTCCAACCCCCTTCTCTCTCTCTCTCTCTCTCTCTCTCTCCTTCGTTCCCCTGTTTCTACCTTCGTCCCTCCCGATCTAGGGTTTCCATCTTCTCCCCCCTTCTCTTCCATCGAGATCGAACCCTCGAATTTCCCCGTCTCCGGTCTCGACATTGCGCCCCCCGCTCTCTCCCCGCAACGTTCGTGAAGCTCCGGAGGCCGTCCTATCGTTCGATCGCTTATTCGATCCGTTTCCCTGATTCGCCATTGTGCTTCTTTTTGGATGGTATCCGGGGATGGCGAAGGAGCGGCGGAACGGAAATCGCGCGGATCGCGACGAGTTCCTGTTCTCCGACTACAACGGCGGTAACGCCACGGATCGGATCGCTGGCAATGGCAATGGCAATGGAAATGGCAACGGCAATGGAGGAGACGGCGGCGGCGGCGGCGGCTTCTTCGGTGGCTGCGGGTATGGGGACGATTTGTATGGTGGAGACGGCGATTCGCCGGCTGTGAAGCTGTATCCGGTCTCGCCGGGATCCCCCTCGCGGCTGGCCTCGTCGTCGTCTAATTACATCGACCATCCGGTTTCCAAATTCGACACTCTTGCCGGGGTCGCCATCAGATACGGTGTCGAGGTACGGATGCTAACGTGCCTGCGCTTTCGTAATTGGAATGATATAAATGAGTTTCGGATGGGACGATTCGTCGTTAGGTGGCACTTATGTGGGGCATTGTTGGATCAAGATACTTGAACTTAGAGTTGATTCTGATTCTGATTCTGATCCCAATTCCATTGGATTATGCAATGCGCTGAGAACACCTGATGTGCGGTTTTGTTAGCGATTCTTCTATTACATTTCCCTGAAGTGCCGTATGAAGGTGATCAACGGATGGAAATGTTCAGAAATATTGATCTTTCCACGTTTATAATAAGAACGTGATTTTCTTATTGCCAAGTGAAAGAATAAAAAATAGCAGGGATATTCAAGAGGTGAGAACATGAATATCGGTGATGAAATTATCGCTGGGACTAGCTTGAGTAGATTAACGTTTCGATGGCCCTCCTGTCATTTCAATTGCTGATTTCTCACGTATCATTTAAGACCTCAACAAAGAGCAGGCACGCTTGCAAGCCTGCACATATATTGTCCGGACTTTTCTGTCCTTAGTTTATGTGCATTATTGTCTCCCTTTCGATTTTCCTTCTGTTACCCAGATGATGGTCACTTATGAAGGGAGCGCTTCTCCATGATACCTTCAGGTGGCTGACATTAAACGATTGAATGGCCTAACCACAGATATTCAGATGTTTGCTCTCAAGTCGCTCCAAATCCCTCTGCCAGGAAGGCATCCTCCCTCTACTACATGTTTGTCAAATGGTTCAGATACTCCAGGGTACATATTCCTTTATTTTCTTTATATTGCAGTTATTATAGTAGCTTGATATACATCACAGTGTGGCTTATGCTTCATTTATCAACAGATTTTTTTTCTTCCATTTGAACTCATTTCCATAATTCTTTTAGTTGCTTTGATAGGTGGAAAAGTACTTTTTTCCAGCAACCAGAGATAATTCCGGAAGGCTCAATATAGATAATCTATATGCAAGAATTTGACATGAAATATTTTTGTGGAAAAACAAGTTCCCATTTTTTTGGAAATGAGTTTTTTCGGGCAAAAATTTAGGTGTCAACAGTGGTTATAGTTGCTGTTACAAGGGAACTTATGAGACAATTTTGCAAATGAAAGGCAAGGTGCAATTAAGCAATGTCCATACAGATCTTGTTCATATGACTGACCAGCCATTGTGGCAGATAGGTCTTTTCAAACAAAAACTTGTTGAATGGGTTTTTTACTACTATCATTATGTGGAACTCTATGTTAATTGCGTGTACCTAAACCATCTCATGATTACAAGATAGACAGGATCCAATAGTAATGTCAGTATCAGGTGTTTCATGGAAGAAGAAAGCCAGTTTTAGAATGAGAAAGGAGAAAAATCTGCTAAGAAATCCAAATTATCATATATTCATTTTGTGGAATTGGGGCAAACTAGATTTTGATTGGCATGACCCATTTGGTCCCAAATAAATTCCAACCTTTTTTACTGTATATGTCCAAAAACCTAGTTGCATGTATATGCCATGGTATATGTCGAGTTTGAGTGTTCAGCACATCCTAATTCTCCAAGCTTAGCCTATTTCATTACTAAGATTAAGGCCCTACCAAATTATTTTTTCAGGCAGTAAAGATAAGAGCTAACCTTTGGTTTTTCAAGAGAAAAAAGTTAAAACTTTGGAGTAAAATGGAAAAAATTGAGATTTTGCCTTTTATTTTAAAGGGAAACATCTTTCGAATTTAAATGATAGGTTGGCCATATCATCCATCTGCTGTTTCACAATTCTCTGAGCTTGACCTATTTAATTGCAAATTAAGGACCTACCAAATATACTTTTCAGGCACAGGTAAAGATTAGAGCTAACCTTTTTATTTACAAGGAAGAAAAGTTTTTCCAGTAAAAAATGAAAAACTTGGAATTTTGCTTTTACATTAAAGGAAAACATTTTTCAAACTTAAATGGTCCGTTGGCCATATCATCTTTTTGATTGGAGTTTATTCCTTGCATATGTGTACTGTGGAAATAGTCATCACTCTTTTCTATCAGTAGCAACTGTTTCGATTTTTTTAATCAAGTCAAACAACATCATTCATGCTACTTGGTTGCTTGTACAATACTATAGTTCGCATCTTTCCGGCTATACTTATTTCCATGGTAAATATGCAAGATGGTTCATGGGAGATGTTTTTGCTGGAATAACAAAAATTAGTTGACCACACCATGCTGCTTTTTTTGTTATTTATGCTTGGAGGTTTGAGGAAGGATCCTCTCAATAACCAACACCAAAGGAAAAAATGGGGAAAATTGTACTCCAGTAATTACCTCAAGACAAGGTTGGTCATTTTTTTGTGGAATAAGAGACAAGGAGGTTCACCACTCTGTTTACTTCAGATTGGTGAAATTTCCTGCTATAAATTGCTTTGCATGCAAGTTTTTCACTGTCTTATCTTTCTCTTTTTCTACCCATTTTGCAGTTAGTATAATTAGTAAGGCCTCTGAGCATATTTAGGTAGCACATAAAAATGTTGGAGATTTTTAAATACAAGATTGATAGTTAATTCATGTACATGTTTCATTTTTCTATAAAACTAAAGAACTATATACATATAAACTGAGAGGCCATTAGTTCCAACAAGTCCAATGCTTAATTAATTTGTGGCACAAAAATCTTAAGGCAGGATAGTGATGCTTTAGATGATTGTCAAAGTTTCAGATTTGATGCAGAGGTTATTTTGCTTGGTCGATTAAGTATGTGACTTGGCAGTGTCAGGTTGTCATCGCTGTTGTAAGGTCATGTCAGTGTTGTAAGGATGTTACTTGGATGCTTCTCTACTGAAGCTAAACCGAAGGGATTGGATTTGTTTCTATGATCAGAAATTAAAGTGTCCATTTACAGTTGTCAAGGGCATTAGTAATATCAAAATGGCAACTACATTTGTCTCCAACGGTTGTTTTGGTCTGTGCTGCTCAATGGTGACTTGATAACTAGCAGGGCTGATGTTCTAAGCGATGCTTCTGTGGGCTAATCAGCTGTTGACGCTCAGTCTTTTGCGATTATATTAATTTTTATTCAAGAAACCATTGAGTTCATGACTTGATAATGTCTTTAGGTCTGATCTATCTGACGATTTTTAAGTTAAAGATGAGAGCAGCACTTACAGTATATCCACATAGGCCATTCAATTGTTTCAGTGAGGTTTCCATCCATTGGGCTATTGTGGACCATCGCTCAGTGATCTCATAACTTAAAATAGTTTATATCGTACTCATCAAAGCTGTAGAAGAACCCAGAATCTGACCTAGCCACCGTACTCCACTCTGGGTTGATGGTTGCATGGTACTTTCAAACTGTCTTTACTGGAGGCACTTATTGCCTAATCTTCCAAAAACCATTAATGTTGAATGCCATGTGATGCTGCTGCGAAAGTGTTATGTTATAAATTTTTTTAAATCTTTGATGGATAATCTGATTAATCAATCAAATTGTATTTTTAAGAATTAGAATATGAAGTCTAGTGTTTGATGCCAGAAGCATCCCTAATTGAAATGCCTCTTTGGATATTAGATGATCACTAAGGATGTAAACCCTTACTTTAGAGGGAACGAAACACTGGTAACACAGTTAGTTGCAACCAAAGTCACCAGCTAATGTTTGTTCCATCCTGACTTATGACATTTGCTTATGTATGTTGCAAATCTGAAGAAGAATGCAAGTTGATTTCCCTTTTTATGATACTCTTATGTATAATTTTTCTTGGGGTTGTGAATCTTGATACATAGGAATCACTGTCTAATTTCTTTGTAATTTGTGCAGAAGGAGCAGCTTCGAGCAGACCCCACCTCGGCAGGGCCATCACAATCTTTTTGAGTCCTTCCACACCCTAAGGATGCAGACTCCTCAGCAGAGAGTTTCCCCTGCTATGAGTTCATTACAAGGATATTATGGACTCAAATCAGATGAGAAAGCCAGATCTGAAGGTTGTGAGATGGCAGTTTACAGAAAAGGAGGTTCTCATTATTTAGAGGATGGTCCATTTACCAAATCCTTGCCAACTTCTAACCCACCCTTAAGCCGTCATAGGAAGACCAGGAGTCTAGTTAACACTCTTCTTGATGAAAATGGTGAACTTGCCAAGGATGCAGCATTTGCAGAGGACAGAGAAGGTGAGTCTGAGAGATGGAATGATAAATTGATCAGAAGGCGTCAGAAGTCGGAAGCGGATTTTTTGTCCAAATCGAACATGCCAGAAATGTTGTTGGAGGATAATAGTGGTGGTGGGTTTTCAGCAACATCAAGTAAGGGCTTAGCTCTGAGATCCAAAGCTGCAAGCCGAACTTCCAGTGATGCAGAAGCAGGCAGTTTGAATCCTATACCTCTAGGGTTAGGGGATTCGGTCATGGTCGATGGGTTTACTGTTGTGAGGAAGTCATCAAGCACATCAAATTTGCTGGATCAGGAAAGCAATAGTAGCTTGTCATCCATCTGGCCCACATCTAAGTGGAGTTTGAAGCCAGACTTTCAGGCACTTTCTACTGTGGCCAGAGCAAGACCCATATTTGATGGCTTGCCAAAACCTGGCCGAAGAAACAAAACCGCACTCGATTAATGGCTAATAGAGGTAAATAACTCACTTTCCTGGTTCAGATCCAATTTTTGCCACAGCTTTACGCACATAATGGTACATAGAAGGAGAGAGATAAGGATAAGAAGTTATACGATACATGTCAATCCTGCTTTGTGTTCAGAAGATAGTTGACATATGTATATTGCACCAAAATGTAGTTAGTTCATCAGGAGCATTAACTCTGGATTTATTTAGGTCTACTTTTGTTTCTATGTTGAAGTTGAATTGGACACCATAATCTTATTGAACATCTACTGTCGTACAATGTTATGTTCAAAGTCAAGGGGGATGTTAGAGGTAGATTATGCCATGTTGATTGATGAAAAACCCGAGATCAGTGCTTTTTAACTTGGAGTGCTCCTGCTTTCTCGCTGTGTTCACTCTCAATACTGTAATTTCGCTTCCTGGGTACAAAGGTTAAGAAGCAAAAGTCAGCAAGATGTATGCTGAGAACACATTTAGTGATGTTCATGAATCTTCCCACGTGCTGGTGATTTAATCAATTCTATGTGATCTGTGAAATTAATGAAAGTTGCATGCACGAGTCCCAGGCAGTATGGGACTACTTTGCACAATTCGTTTCTGCACATGGGTGTATATACAATACTAGGGACGGTATGAAGTGTGGTAAATTTCTTTTCGGGCTGGACTTAAATTTCGTGAAATTTCAAGTAGTGAATTGTTAGGACGTCGACTTACCAAACGGTTCTTGGACTCTTAAGCATTTGAGGAAATTCCTTGGTACTTGCTATGAGAATTTTTCCGAGAGACAATTAGAATAGTTGGTCGTTAACTTGCGTGAAATTAACCGATCAGTTAACAGTGTGGTAGAACTGACATTTAATATGGAAGTATTAAGGCAAAATCGAAGGCTTCCAAATTGTGGGAATAGAATTAAGGCCAACGCTGTGATCGGAAGACGTTCATCCTGTCCAATTACACAGTCGAGATTTGGTTTGGAAAAGGTGATTTGTGAAGCGAAAAACTAGACTTTTCGGTTTGATGCAAAAGATTGGATGAGGTGGTATTGTTTGAATAACATCAACACATACGTATTAAAGTAGAATCCGGAAATCGAAGGGCTTACCATTTAACTTTTTTCAGCTCACTTTGTGTTCTTCAACCAGAGAAGCAATTAATTTGGCGATCTGAACTTTACTAGCTTTCCCTTCATAACAATGGAGGCAGACGCTTGTAGGGAATAAAAAAAAGGTGAAAAGATAAAAGGACGAAAGGAAAATAATCAAATCCCAGAAGCAGCTACCCCATCTTATAAGACCACTAAGAGCTAACAAGTCTAATTACTAAAGAAACTGACTCGTATTCTGAGTACCACTAGCATTGCTTTAGACCGTCCATAAATAGAGCATTCAAGTATATAATAACAGAAATTAAAACTTAAAGAGAGAAGAAAAAAAAAAATCAATCAAACTGCATTGCAGGAACTTAGCAAAGAAACGCCAAAGACGATTAGATCCCAATACCATTCATTACCCGTGCGCTGGGATGTAGATCCAAAGATGGGAGCAGTTATAGACGCGTATTAATATCATAATCATCAGAATCTTTTAGAAAAAAGAATTGACCAATGAATTTCTAGGCGCTCTTACTGCTGAAACTGCACAACTGAGGCGAAGTTATCAGCAGTGCTAAAAAGTCATACCTAGCAGAGAACTGCATCTTTTATCCATCATCTTTTCATCCAACAGGCTACGATTATCATTCTTTTAAATGGGATCATCCAAGCCATCCACGAATTGAACCAGAGTGAGGTTTGCCTTTCGTCATAGTTACATACGAGTCTATAGAACATGGAAAGGCAGGATGGGTGGTTTACCAGGATCAGATAGTAGGGTATCACCATGCAACGGCGCGGGAAAATGGCGAGAGGTGAAGGTCAGGCAACAAAATGTTGGCTGAAGACGGCCAAGGAAACACAATGGTCCAGTTCGATGAAGCCATGTGGCAAAAAGGTTTAAGACTAGCAACGATATACATTTACATGAGCAATAATATGACCAAATTCCGAAAGAGAAGGGATACTCCAAAAAAGTCCATGAACTGGCTAAATCACATCCATGAGATGACTAAAGGCATTTGAACAAATTCAATCATGAAAGCTTTTGTGGAAAAAATAAAAAGGAAAGATGAATTGCCAACTATTCTTTTTCATTTCAAAAATTGTTTCTTGTACAGTATACCTGCATAATTACAAGTATTGAGAACAAGATGTACTAACCAAAAAACATGGGCCTATACACGGATTTTCCCAGGATACATCTGGCAGGAAAGACTACAATATACACCATCCTGCAAGTCTCAAGATCCTTCAACACTGCATTTGAGTGGTTGAAGCAGTACCTCAATTTGAAGGAGTCCAAATTGTTTAAGTACCTGCAACACTGAGATTGCAAAACCAAAAACTAAGATCAAAACGTCCATGGGAATCTGTTTTTATGTGTACAAACAACTCGAGGGAAAATCAATCCAACTCATCTGATAGGAACTTCACGATCAACATGGTACTTATAAGCAAAAACATAAACAGTTATGGCAAGTGAACATCATTGAGCTAGACTGAATTAGGTTATTATTTATCAACATCTTCTGAAAGTCTAAAACAATAGACTGCAGTAAAATTTAAAAAAGAAAAAGAAAAAAGCATATTTTTTAAAGAGAGAAAGTTATGACCAAAGGGCCAAGGCTATGCTGGGCAGCCCAGTTGTCTAATTTTACTGCCACAGTATATGATGACTTTCATGGTGAGCCCTCAGCATTCAATTTCAAAAGTAGCCAAATAAGCAAGATAAAATGGTCTCCATTGAAAGCAATGTTAAGCTTCAGATGTTTGTCCAATTTTTTCTCCCAAATGATCTTTCATAGCCATTTCCTTTAACATTTTCACACAGAGAGAGAGAGAGAGAGAGAGAGAGAGAGAGAGAGGCAGGGTGGGAGGGATGGAGGGAAGAGGAGGAGAAAGAAACTAATTCATCTTGGCAATGGAATAGAAAGACCACTTGCCTAATGGGACTACACAGGATAACTGTGGCAGATGCAGATTTCTCTATAGAGTAACTCACCAGGTTATCTGAAAGTCTACTTTCACGTTCTTAAGCTGGTCTCCACATATTAAGGGCAGATACATTTGGTCTACTTTGCATCATGTTAGGACCATGACCTGCAAAATTAATAAATAAAACAGTCATTCTAGGAATCATTGGAGCCTGTGTAATGAACGTAACAAAAATTCACTGGAAATCTTAATCCAGCTGTCCAAAATCATATCACCACCTGGGGCTGGTGGAGCAGCTGAATGATTGTTAGTTGATGAATGCTGAAAACCCACATTATTCATTGGTGGTCTTTCAAAATGAGGCCGAAAGTAACCTGCCATAGTAGCACATGTGAGTATAAAAACATGCAGAATGTCTTCTCATTAAACAAACATGTATCTCAATTAACTTGCATTTTCCAGGAACCAAAGAGAAAAATTTTCAGCAAACTTTATTGGCAGGAAGCACATGGGAATGCATACATTTGAAAGTGTGAAAATTGAGCATACACATGAGCATGCAACCAAGTAGTCCACCAGCAGACAAGCAGTTCACTTAAATTGTCCAAAACATCAAAGGCAGTCAACTTAGGCATCCCCAATCAAACATACAACTTAAGAGAAAATCTTCCGTTGCTATCTAGAGTCCACTCATTTCATCTCAA
The DNA here is from genome assembly GCA_017140595.1 of Eucalyptus curtisii. NCBI lineage: Eukaryota > Viridiplantae > Streptophyta > Magnoliopsida > Myrtales > Myrtaceae > Eucalyptus > Eucalyptus curtisii. The sequence goes on from CM029503.1 coordinate 7,564,565, forward strand.
CATGCATGTATGGAGGACATTCCAGATCGACACTGTTAACAATAAACAACCTAAAACTTGTTCAGAGAAGAGTCAAGAGGAATGGAGATTCGCTCCATTATTAGACATCTGGATGGAGAGATCTCCAAATTCACATTTCTACACTTTCATTCCTAAATTTCTCAATACCTAATAGTTGTTCTTACATTACTGGTGAACTTGAAAGACACCAAAAGTTCGGGGTAGAACTAGTTAAACAATAACCCCTTTTGATTATGATAGCAGTAGAAACAATAGAAAAGAGGTTCGAAGGAAGACCAAGGAGAAGGAAACGAAAAGATTATACATACATCAGGCTAATTTCTATTCAAGCAAGATATATGCAGCCTAGATAATAGAGAAAATCTTACAAGGAAAGAAAGAAATCTTCCAGATAAAATGAGAAACAAGAAGTTCATATTATACGAATCTTCAAATGTCTAAAATTGTCGTATGTCAAAGGAAAGAATACAGAGCATGAAGAAATTTGAACAATTGCGTAACACCAGTTCAAAAATATCAGGTGAAAATTTCACGCTAAAAGGGCTGCCCAATGTTTGGGTTCCCTTGATAGACATACTAAGTCCAAGAGCTCCTGGTGCACATGAAATAAGGATTCAAACACTTACTAACATCACCGTGATTAAAAAGAGTTACTTGTCACGCAAACATGATGTGATGCAACAAAAACCATAGTATACCAGTAAGTTGCACACAAAATTGTTTAGCACTACAAGAACACTAATAGACATATTAACAATAATCGTACAGTACCTTCTTGAGGATAAACTCCACCCGATCCTGAAGGACCTCTTACTCCATTTATCCAAGGACCGTTCTGATTATCGGCATTATATTCACCAGAGTTCATTCTCCATGGTTCATCAGCACCAAATCGCCTCCCACTATCAGAGGGCGGCAAAGTAAATTGGTGAGGGTATGGGTGCTGAGGATGTTGCTGAAGGGGTGGGTTTGCATATGAATAATGAGATGCCCCACTTTGAGGTGGCACAGCATGCAAGGGTCTTTGAGCATAAGGCCTACTTCCTTGTTGAAACTGTTGATTGGCTTGAGAAGTTTGTGGATTTAAATACGAATCACCAGGCCCATAATCCGGCAGCCTTGGAACATTAAATCCAGAAGATTCTTGACAGCTGCCACCAGCCGAAGCAAAGTAAGATGATTGCTGTGCTGCTAAGTCACCCTTTGCAGAAGCATCATGAGGAAGGCCATGAGGATTATTTGCAGTCATTTGCACTGACTGGTTTCCCTGCAATATAGAAGTGTGAGCCTAAAGGCGAACTCTAATAGAACACTGAGAAATAACAGGACCAAGATAAACAACGCTTACAGTTGGGGGAGCACAGTATTCACGAGGAAGAGGTGGTTGATACGCCAAATGTGGTGAAGAATGGAATGATGATGGAAGCGACACAAGTGACTGAGATGGAAGTGAATGGTGAGGGGGCATTGGTGTTTGGGTTACCAATATAGGAGGAGGCCCTAAGGGAGGTGCTGGAGGAAGAGGTAACTGTGGCGGGAGAGATGGTTGAGATGGTGGCGGTGGAGGCGGCGGAGAGGGGGATAACGGCGGCGGAGGTGGTGGTGGAGGAAGCGGAAAAGGAGAAGATGGCAAAGGAGGTGGTGGAGGGGGAGAGTCAAGTGGCAATGGTGGCGAGCCCTCTGAAAGAGAGCTGAACTCAACAGAATTGTCGGGGCCAGATACTTGCAGCACATCAGATCCAGGCTCTTGTGATTCCGTTTCAGCACCATGTGGGATCCAGGGTTTTTCTTCCCTAGGGGGCCCTGAAACATCCTCCATTTCAAGCTCACCATCCACGTCCTCCAAGATGCAATGTCTCCTGTCATTTGGAGTAACTTCAAATGTTCTTTGCTCTGCCGATCCAAGAGTCGACTCAACTGGTGATGCATCAATTGTTTCTTTACAAGGAATACTAGGAAAATCTTCATGGTCTTCCTCCTCATCATCATCCTCAAATACATGAGACGGTAGAAAACCAGGCAACTGAAATGTAGCATTGCTGGTAGAAAAGCAAAAGTCAAATGATTTTTGATAATAGAAGGTGAAGGTTAGAAAACCAAAAGACCCATAAAAACACTGCCACGGTAGCTCACGAACTTCAGAAGGAAAACAGCAGGTGTTAATAAATGTCTGTCTCAACATTCTACGGGCATCGCAATCAAGCTATGAGATTAGGCACTATACATGTGAACGAAACGGTACATTCCAATAGAGTTCAACGAGCTATCAAAGAAACAGAAAAATAATTACCAAAAAATTAACGGTAACAAATGCTACATATTCCAAGAGTTCCAGCAGAGAGAATTGTATTGTCAAACATACAGAAACCCATATCCCCCAAATTACTAACGGAAAGCAATGTTCTGATGATTTTCAGCAATCAAAAGAAACTAGGTTTTATGAGTTCCACGCAATCTTTAACACTCCATTCACACCTGAGTAATTGCTCAACAGATCACATGCCTATCCATATGGTGAAGGGTTCCTTCAATGCAGGTGGTACCCCGTAATCTGATTTATCAGTTGGAATTCTGACCATAACCTTAATAAGCTTACCATAGCACTGATAGTATCCTCAAATTATGGACAACGCTCTCTACTGTCAACGCAAGGTGACAAGGGATCCAAGGGTCAGAATCTAAATACCGCAGGATTTCATGGGGAAAGAGGATGAGTGTGAGAAACTATGACTCTTGCAGTCAACTGTCCACAACCAACAGCATGTTAACACACTTAGGCAAGCAGCGTAAAGTAGTTAAGCTAGTGCCAAGAATAGACTGTAAACCTAACCACATTTAACTTCTTTTTTCTTAGATAGATAATTCAATAAAGAGGCACCAGAGGGGATGGCAAGCCATTTACAAAGCTAACCACATTCAACTTATGTCAACAACTTCTGCTTCAGGAGAATAGAGACCATATGTCCTATCCTTTTCCTAGGCTGAAATCATTTATGGATCATAAGAGGATCTTATGGCCAAATTATGTTTAATTCTCACTTCAGAGTTATATGGGATTCTGCTAACTGAAACTACAAAACTGAATAAAAAGACTGCAAACCAAATAACTCATCATTGTCTAGAAATTAGTTATAACTATAGGCATTAGGCCAGGCTGAAGAGGTAGGAGGCAAGGCTCCACCTTAACCAACATTATATACTTATGAGAAAGGAGAAGTTCAGAACAAGTGATGGTTCCCTCTTTTTCTAATTTCCTGACCAGAGTCAGGAAGAATGAAACCCACTAAGGAGAAGTAAAATCTCCAGTCTCTGTGTCTATTACCAGCTTCCTCGAGACTAAACAAAAGATAATTGAACCAATGCTGCATGTCCAGGTCTCAAAGTACAGTGCAGATACAATAACAAAAGACAAGTAAAGCAGGAATGCCGAACTTTGACATAAGCAAGCCAATGCAGATGGGTAATATCAAGATTTATCCACAAGAACCTAAGCATGCGAATTGCTCATGACAAACCATGAGATTTCTCACGTTTTTGCTTAGCCTAGCTAGCTTATATTGAGCATTCATGTGGACCATGTCATCCAAAGAGAACATAACCTTCGTACGAACACACAAAACAGGGTAAAAAATAATCCCAAACATGAAGAAAGACAAGGACATCACGAACCTCCCATATTCATCAACCATCATGCCTTCCATTTCCCTAATGGGATCGTCCACAGCACGCTCAGCACGAGAAGGACGTTTGTGTGAGGATACACTAGTTGTTTCATCATTGGAAACTCCAATGTCATCCATGTGCTGCCGAAGAATAAGTTCAGGCAGAATTTTCCTCTCAAGCCATAACCGCAAAACCTATTAGGGAGAATAGATTAACTTTGGGGGGAAAATGAAATTTTAAAGAAGAACTCCTCCACTGAAAATAAACCAAAAAGAAAAAAACCTTGAGACATTGGCGGCGGTTTTCACGAGCAGCAGCTCCAGGTGGAGCAGCAGCTCCAAGAAGACGTGATAAAGCTGCTTGAACAGCAGGAATGTACGATGCTCCTGCAATACCTAAAGTTTGTACAAAACCACTGGATAAATACTCACTTGTCTTACTGCTTCCGGAAATCCAGAGTCAATAAACGAAAAAATCTGGAGGCTAATCCTCAAATTAATAAGCTTGTTGTCGTCGGATTTTACCGACAAATGCATCATTTAGTGCTATAGCTTTTTGATCTTGTCTTCTTTTCTTTCTGTTTGGCTAGGAAAAATTGATTGAAATAAAAGGAACAATCACAAACTCTTTGGTCTCCACATTCTTGGTGGGGGAGAGGAACAGGCACAAAAACTAGCCACTTTTGTCCGATCTGGTTTAGGCTTTATCTATGCAATGATGCCTCTTACTCATTAGAAAGTCAAAAGCATTTTGGAGATATGCTATTTCGTGCTTTGAGAATTTAGGACCATTCTACCATCATTCTGCCAGACCAAATAAAGTTTTTAAGAAGCTCCTAATTTTTTAGTTATAGAAAAAAAAAAGGTTCCTACTTTATTTCATGCCAAAACAGCCAAAACAAAGACCTCACAAACCAAACACACCCCCCTCTCTCTCTCTCTCTAAAACACCTCTTATCTCCCCACTGTTAGTCAAAACTTCAAAAAAAGGGAACAAGAACCAAAAAGAAAAAAAGGATTAGCAACATTTGGATGCTCATAGCTAATTAACTCACCCTTCTGGTTATGCGAACATTGAGTAATAGAATCGACAAGAAAAAACAGGTCCACTCTTCTGTGGAAACTAGGCTCACTTTCCAATTTCCGAATAAGAAGTTCCACAACCTGCAAAAAATGATCAAACAAACAATAGTTCATAATTCGTTCATAACTCGAATGCGAGGACTTCCATGGTAAATCAGCAATAGAGCTATATATGTAACATCTTATTGCTCTTAAATAGAGGAGACTTAAAACACACATAAGTATCGCAAAGGCCAATGTTATGCATGCCAAACAACCTCTCGACATTAGACAATCTAAAAATAGAGATTTCCTTACATACCTAGCTTGACAAATCCTGGCATCTATAATAATAATATAGCATAACACCCGGAGGGGGGTAAACATGGACCTCCAATATTTTCATTCATATTGGCCATATAAAAAAGGTTTTCTCATCCCACGCTATGACTGGAGACCAATAGTATAATACTAATTATTTCTCACGGTAACATTTAGAAAAAGACTGGAAAATCTTTCCTACCATCCAAAAAATTTTAAAACTTTAAGTTTGTACATGGAGAAAGCTCACCCATGATAACCATTTAAGGCATCCAAAAATTCATGATATGAGCAGGCAAATTGACCACTGTGCTTCAAATAGAAAACTAATGACACCTACAATATGAAAACGCTGCTCGATCATATAAGTGGTGGAGAAGTTACAGACTTCAATTGTTGTGCAAAAGTGAAAAGACTTTCCTCCATAATTCTTCTTAAAACATGCTATATGGACCACTCCATAGTCCATAACTATAATGCCCTTTCTAAAACTAAGGAGTAAAATCCAAATGCTTGCTGAAAAATGTTTCTACAAATCCTTTTGACTCAAAAATGAGAAAGGAAAAGGTCAAGGATCCAGATATTCATATTCTAAGCATACAATGTGAAATCAACTTATGCCCTTAATTATGCATTTTACATCTTTCCACTAAAGCAACAGTCTCAAGCCCCCGTCAAAACACAAAACCTGCCTCCAAAAAACCAAAAATTATTATCAAAAGGACAAGCTCTACATAGAATCTCAGACTGCCTTTAAGCTGCACAAAACTCCACCCTGAGAACAACAGGTACCATTTCATAGACTTTTTCTACCTCAATCTTGAATGCTAGGGGAGACTTATTCGATCCTGATCTAAAGAAAATTGAGTAATCAAAGATTATCAGATCTTGTGGGCATGATAGTAAGGATCAAATGAACATAACCAAACTAGATCTTTTGTCACCTCAAAGTTTCTACTAAACTCAAAAAAAAATTAATAGTAGCTCCTAAAACCCAAAAATGAGATTTTTATGGTATTCAGTTCAATGGAAGTCTATCAATGAAAATTCAAGTCCCCAACACCAAAGTTTTAGACATATCGAATTATGCTCGATAAGCTAAGTTCAAATTGAGAATTCATCATGGTGGCGGTGCTCGACAATGAACACATAAATCCATTCAATTTGCTATGTTGTGATGCCACTGAGAATAAGTCTATGTATTCATTGTTGAACCGGCACCACAATGAATTATGAGTCTGGATTTTTTTTTTTAACGGTAATATTTTTCATTAAAAAGGTACTTAAAGGACGCCAACCCATGTACAATGGAGCAAGTTAAACTTTATAAGCAAACAGGCAGTAGTCAGACTAATAACCAAGCTGAAAATTCTTTGGTATCTTAACATATTATCAAGTAAGACACCAAAGGACACATTGCCAATTTCTTTTGCTTTCATAACACTAGAAAAATTATTACTTTCGAGAAAAAACATCACAAGAAGATGGAAGGAAAGCATATGCATATTGTCAACATTTCCACGTGAAAGCCAATGCTTTGCACGCATGGTTTATAAATAGCAACTGATAAAGCTTGTTCCACCAAAAGACATACCTCATGGGCAAATCCAAACTTGGCACAATCGATTGCAAGCCGAGTTGCACGTCCAATGCTTTCTTTAGTCCTCGATAAGGTCTCTATCATACCTTCAAAGGCATCGCGTGCAACAGCTGCATCAGTACCACCACTCAGTGAGCCTAAAGGATGCCTTTGTGCAGAACTAACTCTTCTATCTTCATAATCTTCAGTGTCAATCTGATTCTGTGATCCATAAACGGGAACACGAGTAGATGGAGAAGTCAAACTCTTCTGATGATTCAATCCCCCTGGTTCTGATGGTATCAAGCTGCTGGAGGCAGGCATAAAATGCTGAACAGCAGAGGGACTTGGGCTTGGTCCTTGCCCGTCGGGGTGAGAAAAAGTAGAAAAACTAGAGTTGGCAAAAGAGACAATTTGTGAATGAGCTTGTCTTCGTTTTGCCTGAGCAGCAGCAATCAGATGCTTCATAGACGTAGCAGACTCAGCAGTCCTGACATCACTAATCAAAGCAGAGTCATCAAATAATATGACCTTTAGTTAGCCCTACAAGCAATGCAAAGTAGAGTTATCAATAAATTCTTACCTTTCATCCTGCAGACCATTCCACTCAGTGCCACTATCTGCCAGAGAGGATGAGTCACCTGTCCTTGTGTTTGTTCTGGGAGTACTCTTCAATTTTTCTGCAGAGGAAGTTGCCTTATTTCTCTGAGATGTAGGATGATTTTGGGAATTTTTTGACAAATCAGAGCTCCGCACTGAACTCTTATCCGGACCAGATGAAGCCTGTCTTTGTGTTCCATTATTAGCTAGCTTAACCGCATGTTTATTAGGTTTCTGTTGCTCTAGCACTGGTTTGGTAACTGGGAGAATGCGGGGAGATTTCTTGGGAGATATTAAGTTTGCTTCAACATTCGGAAGTGATGTCTGCTCAAATTCTGATTTCATTGGACTACTAGAGACATGAGAAGATATTTCCCGTTTAGATCTCTTCTCAGACGCATTTGGCTTATGAGGTGATAAAATCTTCTCATGTACCTCCAATATTTTCTTTTGTTTTCCATCTTCAACTCCACCTACATTTTTAGCATTTTCCTGTGCCACATTGGAGCCCCCACGGCGTGCCTCGCTAGCCTTAGTATTACCAAGATTCTTTGATGTAGCCATAACATTCTTGACAGATCCCCCATGAACTGGAGTTTTGGGCTTTTCATCATCCTCTCCTTCGACAAGGCAAACAGCTCTTCGTTTCTTTTGTGTCCTACTAAATGAATTTTCAATGCTTCTAGAAGGCACATTATTTTTTATTAGTGAGCGATGCTTTTCCTCTTTTTCATCAATGCTTGAATTAGCAGAATCAGACATAGCTTCCAATGCCCTGCGACGCCGCTTTGTCAGAGGTAGGACAGTTTCATCACCAGAGCTGCCAGATCGTACAATACCAACTTCCCCTTTCGAGATTAAATTGCCTTCTCTTGCATGCAGTACAAACTTTTTATCCTCAGACTGTTTAATTGCTTTTTCACCATAAACATTAGGACTGGAAGTAGTTTTGTCGACGCTTTTTCTGAAATGTCCCTTGGCATCCAACCCCGTCTCTTCATGCTTCATATCTTTGTGAGGATGCAGAGCACCATTAAGCCCTGAAATAGGTTTTGTGAGTGCAAGCACAACCTCCTTATTCCCCAATAGCACATCCTCATCCTCATCATCATCCTCAGAGTTTGTCTCTACATCTTCTTCAGCATCTGCTTCCTCAAAATTCTTGTCCATTTTTTTTGCCTTCCTCATAACAGGCACACCCAAGTCTAGTTTTCCAGCATCTGAGGAAAATCCTTCTCTAATGCCACCAGAGATCACTTTTCCTTTGGTTTGACCTTTAAGTTGCTCAAGATGACTTGCACCACCAGAGTAGCCAGCTTCCTTCATTGATGTCACAGGAGTGTGATTAATTTTACGTTCTTCGCTTGTTTTCTTCAATATGCTTGCTGTCCCACTAGCCCATTCTCCTTTATGCCCATTTGCCAATGCTCTGCATCCACCACCAAGCTGCTTTGTGCCACTAGCAGAATTTTGATTAGTGGAGCGAGAATTTTCATCTATATTCAACTTTAACTTCTCCTTTGACTGCAGGCCATCCTTTACTTTTTCTTTCTTCCTACGGAATACCCTAGGAGATGAGTCACCATCATCATGCGATGATGTAATAGGCTTAACATCATGATGATCACCTTCATGTTGCTCAGGACGACAGGTCGCCAACTTTAAGCTCACATCAGAGCTGTCCCCATTGCCTGTTTCTTCAATGCTTCCATATCGATCACATCTAATACTTGCATCAACCTCTGCCCCTTCATGCTCTAAGCCATCATTAGCAGCAACTTCAAACCCCTGGTCAGATGCATCAGTGTCGCCCCTCATACTAGTTGACTGTTCTCTCTGTGACTCATCAAAAGCAGCACATATTTCCTTAACAGCTTGGGCAAAGTACTTGATTGTTTTACCTTTGCATCGAGCCGCCAACTTGGTCTTTGTCTCACTAGTGAATAGTTGGATATCCGTAGGAGCAACAAAAGCTCTGTGACGCCAATAAATGAAAAGATGCCCAAATTACAAAATGGTATGTGAAGCTATACAACAAGTCGAGGTTAATTTATCAGATGAAATATGAATTATAAACATTGGAAACAAAAAACACTGGTCAACTTCACCTGTACCATTTTTCTTTTAAAAAACATAAAAGTCTAAAACAGGTATTTTAAGAGCAATTTAGCTTGATAAAAACATATGCTAAAAAATCTAAGGGTTTACTTTGCTGGGTGACCCAAATGCAACTTGCAAAGACTGCTTTTCCAGCCAACATGGGATAAAATCACAATTGTTGCACCATATTCCAAGTAAATGGCAAACGCAATGTAAGCATGGGAGCTTTATAAGTGATTGACCAACTTACAAGGACAAGTGCTTTCATATGAACTTTAGTAGGACAACAATGACATAATAATTACTAATACAAAGTATGACACATTTGTTATTGACACCGCCCAGTTTCAGTCCTATTATGCTCAAACACTAGGATTCAAAGAAGTAACTACCCTGTGAGAGCATTTTCACAGGGTAGTTACCTATCCATTGATCCTGTATGTGTGTCCACACCACAACAATCGAACTAACAATTACAAATCCAACTTCATTCCAAAAATATAAGTGGGTCACGGATGCTAAAACATGAAGCAAATGTGGGCTTTCAAAAATCTGACCGTTTGCATTTATTCAATAGACCTACTAAAGATTTTTTTTCCCCAAAGTGGGGTTGGGATCCAAAATCATAAATAACAAAAATGAAAAGCAAATGGCAAAGCCATCAAAGAGACCTGGTGAGAAAAGAAAACAGACTCTAGCCTATAAAGTATTCCTTTACTTTACACGTCCTTTCATCTTTGTACGGTATTCCTGCACCAACAGACTGTAGCCTGTAGAGGAACTGCATCGAAAAGAAGGTAGCTCTTCATTTGTATCTAAAGTGTAAGATAAATTATGACTCAAACTTTGATTTAATGGGTGACTTCACTCCTCAAGGCGAAAGCTCATAATAATTACCAAGGCTAGAGTACAACCTCCTTTTTCTATCGTTCATCAAAAGATACTTTCTACGGAACAACAGAGATATACTTTAAAAAGAAACGATCGAAAGCATGGCATGAGGCAAAATGATAGAAGGAAGAGATTCTAATCAACAGATTGTCCTCTCATTCTTCTGTCGGTGTCTGCTTCTTCAAAGAAAAGGGGCATGAGGGACCACGAGTATATGAACTAGGCCAGTCTATAAATCAAAAAAACCTTTAAGGTTTACCACCCCCCCCCAAAAAAAAAAAAAAAAAGACAGAGAGAGCTGCTTGCAGACACAATACTTGGTTACTGAATGAAAGGAAGAAAAGTATACACAAAACTCAATAAAGCCATTAAGCTAACTACTCAGACATAAATAAACAAGTAGTACAAGCAGCTCATAGAGCTTACATTTCTTGTGTTCCGAAAAAATACACAAAGTGCTTCTTGGGGTCAGGAGTCTGCTGCCAATCCTCTGGCTTGCCAATCTGAAGACGCAAAAGCAACTATCATTCACAGAGCAACCATCACACAAAAGAGGCGCACCATATCCCACTGAGATGGTCAATATAATCAAGGTATCAATACAGCATCAAACTTTGAACGATAACCATCAACACAAAAAGCCACTTCGGATCTTACTGAATAGCCCGGATACAAACCTATATCACTAGTAAGCCACAACGTAAAGCACGAAAAACAGTGCTTGGATATGCCAATTCATTTTGGAAAACCCAAAAGGCAAAATTAAACCCCATTCGCCTCTATTTCCAACTAATCCAAAGAACCACATCAAGAAAGGTTCGCTTCCGAAGGGCCTGGCAGAAACAGTGCAAAATGCGAGCAAGTAAAAAAGCCAAAAAGACCAGCCTCACCAAACATAACGGCCGACGACCCATTCACTGCACAACATGAGCAGAATTAAATCAAACTAAACCATTTTCCGACCACGAGAAAGCAAAAAAAAAAAAAAAAAAGCCAAAAACTTGCGCTTGAACGCCCAAGCAGAAGTCCAAAAAGGCGAAACGATCGAAGGAATACCGAGCGAAAACCGAGATGAAAGCGCGAACCTTGGCAGGCCAGGCGGGGTGGCCCTTAACTTTGGCAAGAACGAGATCGCCCAAACTCAACTGACGCTTACTCTTCTCCTTGCTCGCTCCCCTCTTGCGTCCTCCAGCCATAGGCCGCTCGATTGCTCAGCCGAAACACCGGAATCGGAAACCCTAAAGCCCCTCCCAATCGAAGCCCGAGCCGATTCAACGCGGCGAGCCCGGAAGCGAAGAGGGGAAAGAGGGAAAAAGCCTCGGGCGCTTCGCCGGAGACACCGCCGGCAGGTGGATTCCGGCGAGTGGTGGGCGGCTAGGTCATGGGCGGCGGAGGCCGGCGGAGGCGAGGGCTTCGCCGCATTCGCAATCGAAGCGAGGAACCGCAGGGGGGGAAAGACTGTGACAGAGAGATTGAGGCGGTTAGAGAGAGAGAGAGAAGATTTTCTGTGTTATGATGTGCAAGACAGGGAGAGTTTTGGCGAATTGGCAAATGCAAGTGTGAACTTTTTGTGCAGATTTTGGATTTCTTTTTTCTTTATTCTTTCCTTTTTGACCTCGAGTTAAAAGAAGTTTTTACCGCAATGGTGAAAACTGAAATGTCACGAGAATATGTGTAGATTTATGATGAATTCTGGGTTGGTAATCATCTAATACCATGTAATAATGGCACATGATGTAATGACTCAATCAAAAAAGCGTTTTTAAAATAATGTATATCTCGTGTAAATATTTAGAGTTTCTTCGTCTCATTTAATATTTTTGAGATGAAAAATGCCCATAAATTGGCCGATATTAATCTTCACATGACTGGTTATTATTGCCAAATTTAGAGAATATCTTTGATAATGATTGAAATCGTATTTCTTTAGAGTTGGTTTATGCCGATTCTAATAAATCAGAACGTCCCTTATTCGAATAACTTTTTTATCGAATTGGATTAGACCACCTCATAGACGTTAGAAAAATTAAAACAAAACAATCATCGGCTCAATTTATTATTTTCTTCAATCACTGGTACATTTTGTTACCCCACGAGTCGGTTCGTCGTTTTCGTTGAATTCGTCGAATAGTTAATTGCTACACTTTTTATAACCATTTTTTTTTTTTTTGGAGGGTCGAACATCCTTAACTTTCAGAGCTTCTTAGTTCTCCATTGTACTGAGAAAGTTATTCACAAGCATCGTTTGTTTTTTCTTTAAATTCCTATTAACTCTATCTAACGGAATTGTGGTTGAACTGTATCTTGTCATTGCCACGCGACAATTGCCTCATAAATAGGTTTTACATTCGCCAAAATATATTTTAAAATTATGATGCCTTAAAACCGAGCAAAACGACTCTCAGAGAAAGTAATTGTAAGTTAATTCAATAACATAGGTGTTTCAATTATGAGGTATTGAGCTATTAGATATACACATTACAAAATTAGAGATCGATATATAATGAAAGCCCTAAAATTAATTTTAAAAGTATAATTAAGTCTTAAAATTTGTTACAAAAATCCTAAAACTTTCAAAATATGCAATGAATGGAAGGACAATTTTTAAACTTGATTACACATTTAATAAGTTGTAGGGCTTTTCTTTTATTCCTTAAAATAATAACATCGCTTTTCATCGCTAAAATTGCTGCAACCGCTTTAAAAAATGTATCAAATAACTCTAATTTCGACTCTTTCGACTTCTCACGAGGACTTCACCCTTTTTTTCATCCTTTTACACCAAAATAAGAAAATAACATTACCATCTTTTTTGAAAAATCCAAAAGAAATAAGTTATTTTCAACAAGAAACTTCTATGAAGATCCTCTTAATTGGTGTCGAAGCAATATATTTGAATTGATTTTTATTTTAATATTTTTCTTGATTTAAATATTACTCTTGCATAATTTAATTTTTTAAGTCAAAATATCTAAATAATTTATTCATTGAATGCATTTATTTTACGAAAAATAAATAATTTAAAATTTTATTTTCAAAATAAAATTGCTTGCACTGCTAATAACGCAGGCTGCTGGTGTGCTTCCGGAAATGAAATATTATTAGTCACGAAAATATTCAAATATAAATTATCATTTGAAATTTATTTATGAAAAAAATTTGCATAAATTATTATAAATAACGAAAAATTGTAGATATAAATTATTATTGATAATGAGAATATTCTTAATTAGTTGACCATTTCAAATGATACCAGTGATTTTTTTTTTTTTTTATGATTTCCTCTTGAGGTCATCAAAAGTGAATATAAGTTTAATTTCTAATATCCTCATAAATCACATAATAAAGTTTTCGCACGGAATTACCGCGCCTTCCTAATTATCCGCAGGCGTGTCGAGAGAAGATCGAGAGAGAGGAGAGATCGAAGACGGTGACGGAGGCGGCGGAGCCGCCGCCGCCGGAGAAAGCCACGCGCCGCGGCCGTTCGTATCGCGACGGCTCGCCAGGCGTCAAGGTCGGAGAGGCTTGGCTTCTTCGGTTCGCCCACGAGGGAGAGCCTCGCTTCGGGCCCGGGATTCCGTGGAAATTGTCCGTTCGCTAGCGAAACCCTCAACGGCTCGCTCGCTCGCTCGCTCTGACGTTCATCTCTATCCTTTTCCGTTACGCCCTGCAGTTACTTTTTTTGATCCCCGTTTTCCGCGAATTCATACATCTGTAGCTTTCGTTCCGTTGATTTTTGGTCGTGTCCTGTGAAGTAAGCTGCAGATCGAGAGCGGGCGTTTCTTTTCGGTTTCTGCTGTTTGGAACTCGTGATTTGAGGACATTAAATTGTAGATTGACCCACAAAAGGCGCTAAATCGCAGGGATATCAGCTTTGGTGCTGAGTTCGTGTAGTTCGTAGTGAATGACGAATTTGATAGAGTGGGGAAAGAGAAAAAGGGTAATTGGAACAATGTGGATTAGCGCGAAGTAGCGTCGTCACTGCAGTATTAGCTTGGTATGTTTCTTTGGAGTATCTAGAGTGGCGCACGAGAAGTGGCTCGCTAGTCCTGTGTAGCTGGTCTTTCATGAACTTAAGTTGAATTCTGCAATTCAGCACTTCATTAATGTGGCCAATCGGGTAGGTGTTACTGGAATGATACTTACTATCACAAAATGTAATTGTCCCTTCATAAATCATGAGAATCGAAAAGGAATTTGCGGTGGTCTTATGGGCGAGTTTGATAAAAAAAACTCAGTTTTCTTTTGGATATGGAACCTGCCCCCAACAGGTTGAAGTTTCAAAGCTTTAGGTTTATTGGGATTTTTTCTTTGCTGCTCTTTGTTCTCCTACTTGGTGCTCTGCTATTGAGTTTTTATAAGTTAAAAGACTTAGATTGATCACTCGCAAGAATGGATGTTAAAATCAGGTCCTTGTTAGTATTGATGAGTGTCTGAAGGATATCACTAACATGATATCGTGTGAGATCAAAAATCAAAGAATGACTTTAAAGGTTCACGTCATATCTATCCTACAATTAGAAGAAAGGTCAGATATTTTACAATGTCAATTGTCAAGTGATTCAAATCTGGAGACTAATATGTGAAATGATGGTAGGGTCAGTATGATCAGGCCACTACCGAGATATTTTCCTTTTTAATCTTAGGATTGGAACTATATAGCAAAATTAAAATCCCACACAAGTTCAGCATTCTTAATATTGAAACTTAGCTTTATATTCGAAGGTTGTGATGAGAGTCATGAAGCAACTAAAAAACAGATAATAAGCATCTCTTAGGCAGGTGTACAAGCAACTCTAGATGCATGGACGTGAATCCTATCTGCTATGAATTCCCACAGGAGGGCATTTTGACAATTCTAAACCACTCACATTGAGAAATGGCTCTAATTGAGGGAAGGCCTAAAAACTTAAACTTTCTTTATTGACCTGATTGTTTCCTTGATGTTGTTGATTAAAGACGCCTTGTTTGTTGGTTGTCCTTTAAGCAGCACTATGTAACTTTCGTCAAGCTGTATTTTGAGGTTCCGCATATGCTACATGTAATGATTGCTGCCTTGTCCATCGCATTGTAAAAGTTCATCATAAACATGAAGATGCTCTTGCTATCGCATTTGATACTGCAAACCTGAAGTTTCATGTTGCTTATGCAAAAATTTTGAAACCGAAGGTCCACTTTCCTGTCTTCAAGCTCTGTTTATTTGTTAGAAAGCCAATGCAGATGCATGCGAATTATTTTAACTGGAGTAAGTCTGGCAGCTAAGCTCGGAAGCGAGAAATCTGTTTGTTGGCTCTTATGTTGATGCTCAAAGAGGTGGTACAACTCTTGATCCCAGAAATACTGGGTATATGACTGTCAGGCAGCTTCAGGAATCTTGCTGTCTGCAACTATTACTCGAAGTCATGTGGAAAAGAAGTATTTAGTAATTTCTCTGGTCGGTTTATTTTATGAAAAATGTAGGAATTCCATTTTCAGCTGAGGATTTAATTAATTTTCTGGCTAGTTAACTTTATGCAAATTCATATGGCTCAAAGATGTGGAAGCATGTCCTGCTTGGCTAGTGCTTGGGATTATGGAAATCACATGGCTATTCAGTATGCCGAAGGAAGGAGATCAAACTGGCTTTGAATGCCTTTGGATAGGGAGGAATCTTGTTCTGCGTGGTGATGTCTCACCTCAAGTCGGTCGTGTTACTACTGCTCTAACATTTTCTGTAAGAGTTGCTTCTGAGTCCATGTTTTCTGAGGATTAAGAAGCAACCATTACCATCTGAAATACAATAGCTGTTTAGAGGATTGAAGATACATATAGCTTGATTCTTGGTGGTTTTATCTTTTCTTTTTCTTTTTTGGTTGTTGGGGATAGTTAGAAGCTTGGTTTTTGTGGAATAGTCTTGTGTACTTCTTTCTTGAGACTACTAAATATTATGTTGATTATGGGCTTGTGAGGGCATTAGTCCTGATTTAGCCATGCTAAGCATTTGTATTGATTGACATGAACGAAGCCGCTCGGTTCCTCCCATGGACGGTTTTTGATGGATATACTTTATTGCTACGTTTGATCGTCCAGATTTCTAACCAGAGAGGATTGAATAGGATAGGATATATCATATCCATTGTTGGTGATTACAATAATAAA
This sequence comes from Eucalyptus curtisii, assembly GCA_017140595.1. NCBI lineage: Eukaryota > Viridiplantae > Streptophyta > Magnoliopsida > Myrtales > Myrtaceae > Eucalyptus > Eucalyptus curtisii. The sequence goes on from CM029503.1 coordinate 7,580,939, forward strand.
GTTGGATATATTCAGATCATATTATATATATAGTTTGGTATAAATGCCTATGTGAATCACAAATTTTACAAACTGAGATAATAAAAATTTCTCACGACACTCTTATCTACTTTATTTTTTTATTTTTTATTTTAGTTTCCTCTCTTTTTTTTATTAATTTCTTTGCTTATTTCTTTCTTTATATTCCATCATTCTCTAACAAAATTTTATTAAATAGAAAATTGTACTAATATATCTAAAATACTAAAACACCTAAAATATGTAATAAATATATGTTTATATGTTGAATTTATATCATAAGATAGAATTAAATTCGAATATATAAAAAATAAGATTAAATTATAAAACTATTTTTATTTTTTGTTATTTTGTATTTCTTATATTAGAATGCAAATATTATTTATATTGTAATATAATTTTAATTTGCTAATTTAAGAAATTTGTTTATTTGAGAGAAAAGAACTAAATTTTATCTGCATTTCCCACTTCATCTATGGGATAATTTTTCTCAGTTTATATCATTTTTATATCTTATTTTATTCTATCCTAAATAGGCGGCATTAAATATAAGATAGGGTAAATTTTATTCTATCTAGAATTTTATTTTGACCGCTGAATGCAACTTAAATGTCTTAGAATTTGAAGTGGGGGAATGGATCATTAACTTTTTTGCTAGAAAAAGTTTAAAGCATCAAAGCTCAATTTTATATGGGCTTTTGTGGGCTTACACTTGATTCATACTCGACCAATTTAGATTATCGGTTCAAGCCCAAAATATAACTTCAACACAGCCTGCGTTGCTTCAAGTGAGGGACACCACCTCGCGGCCATTGCTCGCGCATCGGTGGCAGGTCACTATCGTTCTTTGCTGCTGCCGCTCGTTTCTACCGTTGCCTGTCAAATGAGCGCTGCGCCCATCCTCTGTTCTCGGATTTGATGCCAACATCGACATGTTCTGCACGGGTCTATGCAATCTGAGCAAGGAACCATGGGTGCTGGCGCTCTGGCCTCCACATGGCGGAGTGCGACTAGCCAGCAGCGGCGGCGTGCTGCTGGCGGCAATGGAGGGAGGGGTGGCGGGACTAAATGGGGATGAATAGGAGGAAGAGGAGGCTAACTGGGATTCCAGGAGCTGGTTCCAATCGGGAAGGAGAACAAGCCATTTTGGGCGCCTGGGGTAGAGTTGCTGGGTGCTCGCTGAAAACTGGTCTAGGCAAGCGAACTTGGAGTTCATGGACGCGGATCCTTTTCTTGATCTGTTTTGGCTCGTTGAAATATCTAAATAAGTTTTAAGTAAATCTTTTCAATCGGACAGAAAATTCTTGACGCGCGCGTGTATATATATTGTCATAGACGTATATTTAAAGTTGCCCATACTCTGCAAAATCAAACAAACTTACAACAATGAAACTTTTATCCAATCCTTTTTGTTTTGTTTTAATTTGCCAATTTTTCAGATTTCCTTTTTGATTTGTTTTCCGGCCTACTCTTTCCTTGGTATTTATTTGGTCCATTTCCGTATTTTCTTTCTTAATGTTACAAATTTTGACAAGTCTGAATATTTGTTCGTAAAATTCTAAACGCAAGTGAACGTGTCGAACAAGTAATATAATGATGAGAAAGAATATCGTCCCACGAAGATCGATGATTAGTAAACTAATTAAATACTAAAATAGATTAACTCTAAAATTTATCTAACAGATCAAAATATAATTGAGAATAAATTAAAAACAAAATTTGTAGACTAATGCAAAATCAATCGATAAATATGTTAGAGCATCCGATTTCACCATAACCACTAGATATGAATTTCAGATTGTTGTGAGTACAAAACGATATCAAACATGTGGTAGCGGAATTTCCTGATCTATTTACTATCCTATCTCTACTCAGTTTATTAATCCACTATATCTCTATGTGAATTAAAATAAACATAAGTGCATGAAAAACTATGAATATTCTCGGTTTACAATGAGTCTTTTAGATCACCTTATCACCGAAAGCTACACAAATAACGCAGTATATTTCTATCCACATTTAATTCATGGTTATATATTATAATGAGCAATTGCATATTATCACTTCTCGATCTCAAACATGCACATCAGATCATTCAAGTGGTGGCCAATCACTCAAAACCATTAAGCACAATAATATATAACTCACATGAATGAAATCAATTGTAAAACATAAAAATCATGAAATTCACATCATCATAGTTAGGTTACATCGTAGCCCTAACAAAAGAAAATTAGAACATAGTAGATGAAAAAATAAAAATAAAAATCAAACTCAAGATCTTGAATCAAAGAACAAGAATTAATTCCTCTCCACTTTCGTCTTCTCTTCAAAATATTTGAAAAACTCTCGAACAATGAAAAACAATCTAAAGAAAAAACTAGCTTAAAAACTAGCTGCTCTATCTCTGGCTCTCCTATTTATAGGAGATATCCAAGATCCTTATCTCCAAGCAATTGCGCACAAAATCGGGAGTAAATCGAAAGATTTTGATTTGATATCTATCTCCCACTTCTTTGCTTGATTCAAATTTCTGAGTTTTGCAATTTCTTTTCCTTATCTTCTCCATATATCATTATCCCGCATAAATAAGGAAAATTCAAATAATCGAAAGAAATCCAAATATTTTCTCATAGATATCGCATTAATTGTTGCCTAAAATTGGTAAAATAACTCTATTTTTATGATGTATATTTAAAGTTGCCCATACTCTGCAAAATCAAACAAACTTACAACAATGAAACTTTTATCCAATCCTTTTTGTTTTGTTTTAATTTGCCAATTTTTCAGATTTCCTTTTTGATTTGTTTTCCGGCCTACTCTTTCCTTGGTATTTATTTGGTCCATTTCCGTATTTTCTTTCTTAATGTTACAAATTTTGACAAGTCTAAATATTTTAGATTTTTAAGTATTCCCAAATCTTTAGTGCTTACTTTTCTTTCCAAGCATGATCTTTTCTGTAAATACCCTAACATAAAATATTGTAATCATAACCCTACCATGTTCATAATCCGACCCCCTAATCAATCCACATAGGTGTTCTTATTCGTCAACACAACCCTCACCCATGTCTTTATGTCGCTCATCTACCTCACAAAGTCCTAGTTCATGATCCAACCAAGCTCCCTCGTCAATAGGGCAAGTCAGTCCAGAGAGTTGCCCATTTTGTAGAAGTAACAATTTTAGGAGAAAATTTAATAAGAATTTGAACTGGGATTGGGTTATACAATTTCTGACCCAATCAGACCTACCTGTTTGATAGATTTATTCACAGGTCACATGCATTTGCATGCACTTTAATAGATGATTGGGAAATTGATTCCACTAGTTTCGATTTTTTTTTAATATATTTTTCACGGCTTCCTATTTTCTTGGCTTAATTTAGAATTAGATTAGAGGATTTAATAGGCCCGAGAAGCGCTAACTTGAAAGGGAAACGAACAAATCCCAATAGGTGGGATTTTTTGAATGTCAAGAATGAAAAACAAATTGAAAAATACCAAAATAGAGATAATTATAAATAGAAAAGTATTATCATTAATTAAAAATAAATCATTAATATCATCCATTAAATTTTAAAGATAAAAATATTTAAATTATTGGCCTTACAACTATTAATGAAATCATTTTGCAACGAAATGGCTTATCCTTCCTTTGGCTCAAATCAAATTACCCTAGCAATCCAAAATCATTACGCGTAAAAATAGATTAATTATAAAAAATAAAAATATGAATAATAAATTAGTAGTTGAAAAAATTATTCCATTAATTTAAATCTTGTAGAAAAGGGCACGCAAGGACCAAAAACAATCTAAAACATTACAAGATGAATCTTATCATCACAAAAATAATATCCCTAAATCTTATCATTTTGACCACAGTCTAATAATAATATCCACGGTTTAAAAAACTATTTCAAAGGGAGCGGTCCTCGAAAACCTCGTATCGTAGAATGCGTCTCTCATTCGGGGTGGTCGTCAAGTCCTGTCCGGCCATCAGTCCATTCCACCGATTCCATTTTCCCCGAGCTCTGAGCGCCGCCAGACCGAAAGCCTCGCACGATCCAAGAAGCTCCGCGCCGATTCATCAGCGGCGGTGTATCTACGGAGAGACCGAAGGCGCGCGTCCCGGAGAGAGGCGGAGAGAGATGACGGGAGCGTCGGAGGTGGTGGCGGCGAAGGCGGAGAAGCTGATGGAGGAGCACATGAGTGGGAACGACTCGTCCCACGACGCCTGGCACGTGTTCAGGGTCAGGGACCTGGCCCTCTCCCTCGCCCGCGAGGAGGGCCTCGATGCCCACCCGGGTTCCATGGAAATCGTCCGTATGCTCAAGCCTGATCTCTCTCTCCCTCTCTCTTCCGTTTCACTCCGCCTCTGCCGTTTTCGACTACCCTTTTATTTTTTCTGTCGGATTCGTTCTCTTCTGAGGGTCTTTGTTGTGTTCGGTGAAGTATCTGCAGAAACGAGGGCGACCCACCGTTAATTGATCCTCTTGAATTTGCTTTGAGTGGCGTTAAATTCCTTTGTCTATCTGGTTCTTTACAATCTGTGGAATTGTGTTGCAGGTGGAGCTTGCTGCACTTCTTCATGATATAGGTCAGCAGCTCTCTCTCACTTGGAGACTGCATTTTTACACAATCATGAATAGGATAACTGGCCTGACTCTGACATTCGTGCTCTTTTTCCAACTGGGGAGTTAAGGGGTTGAACTTAAAATGCTGTGGCTATACTTTTTTCTTTTTTAACAAAAAAATGTGTTACAAGCAGTCTGTAGATGACTTGAAACTCTCTCCGTTTCCTTTACTAAATGCATTTACATGTCTGTTAATTATCCGAACCTAGATTGCCAGTCCTTTTGCATAAAGGTCCTTTGAACTAACTCCTGCGCATGCACATAATTAACTGTGGCATTGCTTTCGTGTGCTTAACGATCAAGTTTAGGATATTCCACAATTTATGTTGAGAAAGAACTTATTTTTAATAGTAGTTTCTCATTGCAGGTGACTACAAGTATCTAAGGTCTGGATTTACTTCTTGATCAGCCATAGAAGTAAGATTGCACAGTATTGTTTTGAGTGTAATCGTTCACTGAGAACCCGTCTTTGCATCATATGGATACATAGTATGTTTGCTCATCATAGCATTTCATCATTGAGTATTATCTTAAGCTTTGTCACATATGCAACCAAAGGAAAGGTATGGGCATGTTGCAATGCTTTTTGTTTGCTATGCTAACAAATTGTTGTTTCTTTTCTCTAATTCAGTGTTTCACTGTCGCCATCCGTGTTTCTGTTTTTCCATGTAGAGATCCATCCGAGGAAAAGATTGTCGAGAATTTCCTTGAGGAACAGGGAGTGGAGGAAAGCAAGAAGATCAAGATCTTAAAGATAGTAAGGGGAATGGGTAAGGGTTTCTTTTTCCTTCTCGACAGTTATATAAGAAGGGGAATGGGTGATTTTTTTGGAGTTTTTGATTGCTCTACCTTTAGTTGACTGTGTCTTTGTCAATTCAACTCAGTACAATTATGTGTATGGCGCTTAAATATGTAAATTTTCTGCGCACGATGTTTTGTGGTACGTGCTATGTGTGCAGCATGAGACATAGACCTTTTATCTTATTAACCTTGGTTTGTGGAACGCCTTCTCTTTTGCTGGAAATGTCATCATGAAGCTGTGAAATGGTTTATTACAACCTCAATATCAAATATTTATATCTGCAGATAGAAAAACAATTATTCCATTGGAGGAGGTTTCGTTGGTAATCACATCATGCAGGAAGAGATTGGACTGTAGTACCTAGATTAATAGACCCCACCCATTGATTCATGGTTGCTAACGTGAATATGTTGTCCTTATTATATAAACGTGTTCTTCAGTGACTCGTATAAGTGTAGGTGTGGCTGGAATTATGGTTTGTGTGTATGGGTGCTATAGTAAATCTGGAGATCTGGAGATACTCGTAATTAAATTCAGAGCCTTATTAGTTTTGTGTCGTATAATTAACTCTGTTCGGAGGGAGAAGAAAAGCAATAGTTATGGCTTATCAGATTATCCATATGGTTTACCAGCAGTTTAGCAGTCTAGTCACACTTAAATAGTTTATTTTCAAAGACCCTCTTCGATGGTCATATCATTGCATCAAATTATTTTTTATTTAAACATCACTATGTCAAGATTATCCTTTTGTATCTTTGGAATTGGGAAGTCCACTAGAAATTATGTATCCGTTTATTGGTGTGAAAACTTATATGACAGATTCTGGCATGGTCAGGTTTCAAAAATGAGATTAAGGGGCTTGCAGAAACTGAAGTATTTCCAGAATTTGGGGTTGTGCAGGATGCGGATCGTCTTGATGCCATTGGGGCCATAGGTAATAATAAAGAAATCTTGAGTAGTATTTCCTTGATCTTACCTATTCATAATCCTTTGTCTAATTGAATTTTAGTGTTAGAAATTGAGAAATTCAGTAAGTTGAATGATGCCATGTGATGTTTACTGATATAAGCTAGTCGTGTGTCCTTCCTTGACTGGTTTTGTGAGCTGTTCCTTTTGCTCCATTCGTTCTCTGTTTGTGACTGAAAGAAAAAAAGCACACCTTGTCATGAAAATTAATGCATATTTGTTGCCTTCTAACTGCATCTGTCCTTGTACTGGTTTTGAGATACTTTTGTATGAAGTTAGGTTGTGTGCAGGAATAGCTCGTTGCTTCACTTTCGGGGGAAGCAGAAACAGAGTTCTCCACGATCCTGCCATCCAACCACGATCTGTTCTTTCCCAGGAAAACTACATGAAAAAAGAGGAGCAGACTACCTTGAATCATTTTTATGAGAAACTTCTGAAGCTGAAAGATTTGATGAAAACAAAGGTAAAAAAGTTGGGTTTCCTGTATATAGGGACCTAACTTTTGTTGGTATTCGTTTTTGTAGTTATTCCACATGCTTGCTTTTCCCCATGGTTGCTACATTCTTTTAAGAGCTGATAGATGACCATTTAAAATATACCTTCTTTCTGATTGTGTGGGGCTTTGAAATGCTTAGGCTGGACAAAGGAGAGCCGAGAAGCGGCACAAGTTCATGCTCGAGTATCTGGAAGAGTTCTACAAAGAGTGGGATGGGCAAGCGTAGATTGGGTAACTGATTCTCTTTGACAGAGTTCTTGGGTTTAGGACATTAAGATGCATAGCATTTTTTATTCTTGAGGTTGGCCTTTGATGTTGTTACCATGGAACTGCAGGTGATACTGAAGCGGTACTATTACCATCACCATTTCCAATGGTTTAGCCCTTATGGATTACAATACCGAAATTTATCTAAAGTAGAGATCCATGGTTGAAGCCAGTTTTACCAAGTCAGTTGTTAATGCATTGTAATCATAAACCTTTATCACCTACTAGCTTATTTAATTCTCTTACTAGTATGCTGCATTTGTTAGAATGTCGTTAGAATTCCGGTCATGGTTGCCCATTTCAAAACTGTTGCTATGTTTGCTATAACAAAGGATGGAATGCCATCTAGATTGCATTTCGTCGAAGATGAGACATTCTCTAAATGAGCTAGAGATCGATACTGAATCACAACTCACGAGCAGTATGGGTTTCATAGGGATGTGGATGATTCTGTGCTGGTTCATTTGCCTTTTTTTTTTTTTTTCCTTCCCGAAACCGTTCCATCTTGATGATTATTTAGGTCTTTGAAGAGCAATTTTATACACACTTCATACATAAATGGCTATAACGAGGAAAGCACTGCAAGAGATGGAAACGGAGACTGTGGTGCGAGTATAATAGCGTGAGAAGTTGGGAGGTAGAGAAATAAGATGTTTGTAGTGTTGGTTTAGGGGTTAAGTCATTAGATACCGAAGATTCTAGACTTAAATTATAAGCGGTGAAGACTAAAAATGCTAAAATTCTTTGAATAACGTCCGTTTGTTGTCATCTGATTTAAAAACTTAGGTTTGTCATTGGTATGTCGAGTAATTAATTCATACCGCTTACATTTTTTCATTGGTATAGCGATTAGTTGGTGTCCGGATCAGCTCTTATTATATATCTCGACTAGTCCGCCCTTTCAGGTGGTCTTGAGAGTGCACTCCTACGCACGGTGTGATGTATTCGAGTTTTTACCATCAAAAAATTCCAACAAGATTTGAACCTCAAATTACAAGAAGAGGAGCACACTCTTTTGTCATCTATTGTCACGTAAGTCAACAACTCGTTGGTTCCACAAAAAAGAAAAAGAAAAATGAAGCACCTTGTTGGTGGACAAATGTATAATTAAGCCGTCATAACCAAATCTTTCATATTTAGCTTTTGCAATTTCACAAATTAAAATAATTTAATCACACGAATATGCCGATGCCATATAATTAGCTAGGATAGACACAAAGTCGAATTGCGTGTTCTATCAAGAAATTAGGACACTTTTACAAGAACTGGACCATTAATACACACTTTTGCAAGAATAGATTCATTTGTATTTTTTATTATTTTAATTATTCAGATATAATCTGCAATATCAATATTAAAAGTATATCCTTTCACTTTTAAATATTAATATATACAATGTAGAAAAAGTAAGATGCTAATTTCTAGGGTGGTGCAATTGATTGGTACGTTAGGAGATTTCAACTTAGAAATCAGATATCATTTGTCGAATCGATAAAATAATAATTAGGCATCATGGAAATCTTTCATTCTTATTTTCATTGCGTTCTAAGTTTGAAAGTGTTCCACGGATCCCATAGCTCCGAAAAGGGTACACTTTTATTTTGAGGTTGTCGATTATTAGGAAAACTGAAAAATGCATCTTTAGCAGAAGTTCTCAATTAATCGCAAGTTTTTCCATATGAGAGAGATAGAGAGAGAGAGAGAGAGAGAGAGAGAGAGAGAGAGAGAGAGAGAGGAAAAGTGGTGCACTTGACTGCCTTTTTTGGTTAAATTTTCACCGCTTGATATCAAGGTATTCATATTCAGGCAAAGCGTAACTAAAATACTTCTAGATCCACAAATCATCAATAGCAATGGTTTCCACGGATGTTTCTTAACTATTGAATGCCTTTGTTAGCTTTGGTTTTTTTTTTTTTGGTTGAACCTTGGTTAGCTTTAAAAGAGAAACCTCAGTGTCCTAGCATCACACATGCCTAGGAGTATACTTCAATTGCTTGCGCCTTGGTTAGCCATGTGCATGAAAAAAAAAAAAAGGCCGGCGTTCACGTATGTGATTTCTAATTAAAATTGGATGGATGAACTCAGTTGGTAATAATGTAATGTGTTTATGACTGAATTAATTCAATGAAAAGGTTTATGATTGAATTATTTATTTAATGCAATATGTTTTGAATTTTTTTGGGTATTTTTCCCAAAATTCGAGAGGGAAAAAAGTTGACCTTTTGCTCAATAAGTCACATATCCCAAATGCTAAAATTTGTGTCTTTTTAAGATCCAAAAAGGGTTGGGTAAAGTTCAAAGTTCTAGGAATTGGGGCATCGGTTATATATTCCTTCACCATTGGACGAAGGTTATTTCCCTTAATTAGGTCTTTGATTGGTATATCATAAGTTATGAATATCATTCACATATAAACTCAATTAAAAAAAAATTATGAGTGATGCCTACGTTTATAAAGCATCGACCAAATGACTAAAATATCGTCCTTAGATATTTCTACATTAGATTTTTGGAAATAATTCAATCCTTGGTGGTACCGATGATTGAAAAAACTATAAATGTGAGTATTAAAATTTTATTTTGGTGTGACGAACATTAAAAGAATATGCATATCATATTCTAACCCCACCCAAAAAAGAAAAAAGAAAAAAAGAAGTCGAGTATCCCATGTTTATCTTCAAATCTTTTTTTCCCCTTCGTTGTCATTGTTTTGGTGCGTCTGTTTTGATGCGATTGAGGATAAGATTTGATTTAAATGTTAAAATTGGAAGGGTATTTGAATTCGTTGAATTGATAACATGTTATTTCCTTTTAAGTAATTAAATCGGATCTAAATTCTAATCCAATTCGGAGTCCTTGCTTACCATTACTTAAACACTATCGGCCCACACATCCCTTTCCGATTCTGTCTTTCCACGTTCGCTCGAGCAAAGATCCTCTACTTCTAAAACCGACCCTGACCCTGCCGGCTTGGTCTACGGCTTCCCAACGAACCCGCCGCAGCCCGCCCACGGAAGCACCGCACCGTGCTCAAATACCGGACATGGGGGTTGGTCAATGCTGTGCGGTATGCTTCTTATATGTGGCGCTTCTTGCTGGAGGTCTCGCACTTTTTTATCTCGAAGAGAAAAAAGATGCGACTTTTCGAGCGCGAGTTTTCGTGTCCGGCATGTCCCTCTCTTCCTTCGACGTGACGCCGTCGTCTCGTCAATTGAACGGGACTTGGCACATCGATTTCTCGCTGCTACACAAGGGCCCGAAAGTCAAGTGTTTCCCATGCGGCAGCGCCGTGGTCTCGGTGCGTTACAAAGGCACGTACCTGGCGGGGGTGAATCTTCACGCCTTCCGTGTGCCTGTGAATCATCTGATTCCACTGGAGGCGAAGGTCGATGCATCCCGAAGCGACGTGCCGGGCTGGCTCGCCCACGATCTCATGGAAGCTAGGACACTTGGCGTTGTGGAGTTTGAGGTTCAGTTTGTCACTAAATATTACACATGGCATAATACTTATCTGTGCAGGGGTTTGAGGTTAGGGTTTTCGACGGGGAAAGAAGCTAAGCTTATCGGCGACGATCACGTGAGATGCCCATTCATTGGTTAGAATAGAAGAAATCGACGAGAAGAAGTCTCTCTTGATGGCTAGATTTCATTATGTTTTCTTTTTCATGTTTCAATAAATTTTGATTGTTTTCTTCTAGTTAGTTCCGGGATGAGCAAAGCATGTCATCAAGTCGCAGTGTTAAGCTGACATGCATCTTGGATAGGGATGTGAATGAGTCAAAAGTAGATTTTAGTTGAATCCGTGATGATCTTTTCCTAAGCAATGTGATCTTTTGCTTGATGTTATTGAATTTTTCAATAGTATCACGTGACCAACCCCATGCAATCAAGCCAATTTTTTCAGCAAAAATACCATTAACGAAAGATAAAAAAGAACAAGTTCATAAAGCTCAGACTTGCTCGACAACGAGTTGCACGGCCAATTGCATGTTTCAGACTGTTTGGTGCTCTGTACAATTGGGCTCCTCCTGTTAGCTGCAATCTCCGCGGTATTCGGATATTTCGCTCACGATTTAATTATGCTTCCGAAGTGAGAGTACCGAAGTCGAGCCCCGCCAGAGTGGAGAGATTGGCTTGTCACCATGGCCTCTCGTCCAATCATCCTCGTTAATAAGGACGGCGACGAGGGAGCCGAGAAAGAGATGAAGTCGCAATGGGAGAGAAAGAAAGGGGTGACTGCGAGTGGCTTGAGATGGCAACTCGCGGGCGATGTTGGGTGACCGACCACACACGGGTGATGCGGGTCTGAGATCCAGTCGAGTAGAGGGGAGAAAGAAGATGTGGAAAGTAAATGGGTAAATCGAGAATACTAATATGCCGGCGAGGGCAAGTTTGGAAGACAAAATTCATTGAATTTCCAAACTAACATTCTAAAAATACTGGAAACCGAAATCATATGTAAGTTGCCTTGAGTTTTGAGTATTTTCAAATCTCGATTTGGAACCAAAAACTATTAAAATTGTTTTGTCAAACACCAAGATTTGGTGCCGAGACATTTCGAGACCCAAAATTAATTGAAAATGATGCTACTTTTGGCCCTAAATAGACCTTTAACCTTCACTGTATTAAGAAGGTCAAAGAAATTGAAATAGCGAAAAAAACAATTTTGTATACGAATGACATCCGTGGCTGAAAGTTGTCCTTTATTAAGATTGAAAATTTTATTTATTTAGTTATCAAGAAACCAAGTGTCATGTTAGGGTTCCCTGATCAAATCCAAGAAAGGATAGAGGAGAGTTAGTTTTGTGCCCTATCTGCGTTCCTCGTTATTGAGTCGGGATGTTTTTGACCCGCACGTTTACAGCCGATGTTTTAGGAATCATATTTATATGTACTATAACGTTTGCAAGGTCAAATTCTACAAATTTGATAGGTTTATTTATAATGAGATTTAATCATGTCACGCAATTTAATTTAATTTAATTTATTCCTTTAAAGGATATGTCACCTTACACATGTACTTTGTTTGTCATGAGGCCTATCGGATCCTCGAAATTGTAGGGCGATCGTTTTCCACTATTTCAAGGAGCAATGACATGAACTGATGGAAAGCATTAATTGGATAAAAGGGTGTTTCATTAGGCTATGTTGGTGGGTTAAATGTCACGCGGACTTGTCTCACGTACGGTTTATTATATAGGGGGTGAGGTTTATTTGGCTAGGCTAGTGAGCTGTTAGCGTTCAGCAGAGGAATTTTGCGTCGGCGAAAAGTCTCTATTGCCCGTATGTTCAGGACCCTTTTCGGTCCCAGTTTGCCTCCATTCAAGGGCATTTTGGACTGTTTGCTCCCCGGGCGCAGAGAAACTGATTTTTTATTCATCCATCGTCTTGTATGAGTCCATTTGCGATTTATGTGAAACTGGCTCTTTATTCATTGTTAAGGAACGGAGAGCATGGTTAGTTTACATGATTTTTTACTGATAAAGAAACCTTGCGGTGCAAAAAGATCTGGCTCTTTGAAGGTCCAATGAAACGATCATTTTCAAATTTTAGAAAGAAATGTTGATCGACAAAGCGTAATGTACTCATAACGTGTTAAATTTTATAAAATTCATTCATTACAATTACATTTGTTAAAACATAACTATATACGTTGATTTCTAATTTTTGGCGAGCCAACGTGCATTCATCACAGCCAGAGCCACTGCTCGTGTGCGACGGCAGAATTAAGTGTGAACTTTTTGTGCAGATTTTGGATTTCTTTTTCTTTCCTTTCTGACCTGAAGTCAAAAGAAGTTTTTACTGCAATGGTAAAAATTGAAATGTCATGAGAATACGTATAGATTTATGATGAATTCTAGGCTGATAATCATTTAGTACCCTATAATAATAAGGTGATGTAATAAGTCAATTAAAGAAATCAGCATTTTAAAAATAATGTATATCCCGTGTAAATATTTAAGGTTGTTTCGTCTCCTTTAATGTTCTAGAGATGAAAGATGCCCCATGAGTCGACCGATGTTAAACTCTGCATGATTGGTTATTGCTACTAAATTTAGAGACAAGGCTGGCCATCAGTGAGCAGAGAGTGACGTTTACTTTTATTCATTACGGAATATCTTCGGTAACGATCGAAATCGTATTTCTTTAGAATTTATCTTTGCCAATTCTGGTAAATCGAAACGCATCCGTTATTCGAATAATTTTTTATTGAATCGAATCAGACAACCTCACAGACATTAGAAAAATTAAAACAAAATAATCATTGGCTCAATTTATGATTTTCTTCAATTATCGATGCGTTTTGTTATCCCTCAAGTCAGTTTGTCGTTTTCATCGAATAATTGATTGCTACACTTTTTATAATCGTTTAATATTTTTTTGGAGGGTCGAACATCATTTAACTTTAAGAGCTTCTTAGTTCTCCATTGTACCGAGAAAGTAATTAACAAGCACCATTTGTTTTTTCTTTGAATTCCTATTAACTCTAACTAATAGAATTGTGGTTGAACCGTAACTTGTCATTGCGGCAATTGCCTCGTGAATAGGTTTTAAATTTGCCAAAATATATTTTAAAATTATGATGCCTTAAAACTGAGCTAAACGACTATCTGAAAGTGATTGTAAGTTAACTCCTAAACAAATACAATGATGACTAGGCTGGGCTAGTTTTTATGAGGCGTGTCTTACTTATGAGCTTAATAATCCAGTTCCTTTATTGGGATCCATCAGAGGTATTTCATATTATCCTTTGAAGGCAATTCAACAGCTAGACCGTCATGGTTTCCAAGGAAAAAAAGGGCAAAGGACAAGGGAACGGGACGAACATATTGAAGCCATTAGTTCAACGCTTGAGAACAAGCAATAGTTCCATTAGATTTAGACCATGTGTTTAAAGTATGCTTTTGTTTCAGTACTGTTTTCATTCGTAATATAATATTTTGAAACCTTCTGTATGTTGATCAATGGAAAATGTTTGTTAAATCTGATGGATCAAATGCTGAATCTATTATCATGGATTACTCATTTTTTATATGATATACTCTCTTACAAAAGAATAATGACAAGAGTTTTGCTCCATGAGACTAGGCTTTTAGAAAGATCGGATTGTCTCTATTTCATTATAAAAATGATATTATCAAAATGATGGCAGAAGAAATCAACCGCCTACGCTCTCTCTCTGCAGCTCTGACGCATTTCGGAGTCGTCCTTTCCATCTCTTCCCCCTCTCCTCTTCTCTCTGCTTCGGACAGAAGGCGACAAAAGACGTTGGCCGAAGGATATCGAGGATGGCGAGGACGTTGGCGACGATCGTCGCGCGCGATGCCAGCGTGCGGTACGGGGCAAGCTGGCGTCGCTTTGCAGGAGAGAGGAAAAGGAACGGAGAGGGGCATAAAGGTAGAGGAGGCCGTTCGGGGGTTCTGGTTTTCTGCTGGAGGGCTCGATAGAGGTTTTTTGAGAGATTCCAGAGAGAGATCCGAGAGAGAGAGGCCGAAGGAGCATTTTGGCCGTCGTCGTCGGTCGTCGTTCGTGAGCTTCCGTACGTCTTCACTCTTCCCGTCGAACCAGGCCTCTGTTAGCAATGGTCACTGTGTTGTTTTCTCAGTGTTGCTGTGCGTTTTAGGTCGAACCCAGAGATCCGTTTTGGCAGCTTCCGTACGTCTTCACTCTTCCCGTTTCTGTTAGCAATGGTCACTGTGTTGTTTTCTCAGTGTTGCTGATACATCGTGCGTCGACCTTAGGTCGAACCCAGCCTCGAAACCAGCCTAGGTTGCCCTTTCAACTAGTGTATATCATAGGTTCGACAAAATACCATACTTTGCTGTTTCTGTATGATTTTCGTGAAACGACTGGCTATCGTCAAGTTGGAGAGAGTATTTTTTCTTTTGGTTCCGGTGAGTGAGTTAACGGTCGCCGGAGTTCGCGGTCGGTGGCGGTCGACGCCGGTCGGGGCGTAGGAACGGCGGCGATCGGTAGCCTAGCGGTGGGTTGTGGTTCGGGAAGGGAGCTCAGTGCTTGTCCAGAAACTCTTTCGTGACCACCCAAGGAGCGTCGGGAATAACTTCATCTACCCATCTGACTAAACAAACAGATCAACAAGTAAATCGTTTGTGCTTCCTTTCTTTCATACAAATATAAACGAATAGCCGAGGTAGCAGCAACAGCAAATATTACAAAATATTTAAAAAAATTACGAAAATTCAAAAACTCTCAGAAAACATTTAAAAAAATCCGAACGCCATGGTATACACTAGGGGCAACCTAGGCTGGTTTCGAGGTTGGGTTCGACATAAGGTCGACGCACGATGTATCAGCAACACTGAGAAAACAACACAGTGACCATTGCTAACAGAGGCCTACCTGGTTCGCCGGGAAGAGTGAAGACGTACGGAAGCTCACGAACGACGACCGACGACGATGACCAAAACACTCCTTCGGCCTGTCTCTCTCGGATCTCTCTCTGGGTTCGACCTAAAACGCACGATGTATCAGCAACACTGAGAAAATAACACAGTGACCATTGCTAACAGAGGCCTGGTTCGACGGGAAGAGTGAAGACTTACGGAAGCTCACGAACGATGAGCTCCAAGAGTTTTTGAATTTTCGGAAACTTTTTGAATTTTTGAAACCAGCCTAGGTTGCCCTTTCAGCTAGTGTATACCTTAGGTCGAACCCAGCCTCAGAAACTCTTTCGTGACCACCCAAGGAGCGTCCGGATTTTGTTGCTAGGTGGGCCATTGCTGTGCTTTGTTGCTACCGTGGAGTCTCTCGTTGCCGCTTGTGGACTGGGTCTTTAGTCCCGATTTTGGACTTCGGCCGCCACTGTTTGGCTTGCTGGGCACCTTCTTTTGTATTGGTCATACTTTTGGTTGTGACCATCGTTGTGTGACCGAGCTTTCTTGCTCTTCTGCCTTGCAGGCTTTTGTTTTTTCTTCTTTCGGCACTCTTCCACTCAGTATGTCTTGTTCATTTTGAGTGTAAGTTTTGGTGCCATGTGCTTGTACATATTGGTTAAGCTTAATACAATTACCTTTCACCAAAAAAAAAAAAAAAAAAAATAGCCGAGGTAGCAGGCTGCTCAAAAAACCTTCCTTCTTTCTCATCACCCCCATCTTTCGGCTTCATCATCTACCGAGGGGATCGACAGAAGGGAAACGAGCTTCCAGACAAAAAACCAAAAAAGAAAAAAGAAAAAAGAAGAGGATCCAGGAGTCTTCGGGCGTGCAGACGGTGCGTGGGGAAGAAGACCGGGGAAGGAGAAGAGAAGAAAATAAAAGAAAAAGAAAAGAAAAGGAATTAAAAAAGATAATTAAAATATCAATATTAAAAAAAAAAGAGTAGGTTTTAAGCAATAGTTCTTTAATTAAGTCGGATCCGGGTCTGGTCGGGTCAACGGTCCGGATCGGGTTTACCCGGTCCGAACCTGTTTTCCGAATATAATAATATTAAATGTTAAAAATATATTTTAAAATTCAAAAATTCAAAAAAAAAAATTCAAGAACTTTCAGAAAACATTAAAAAATTCAAAAAGTTTCCGAAAATTCAAAAACTCTCAGAAAATATTTTTAAAAAATTACAAAATATTAAAAATAAGAAAAATTCAAAAACTTTCAAAAATTCCAAAATTCGGAAAATTTTAAAAAATTTCAGTAGTAATTAGAAAAAAAAAAATTTAAAAAGATAATAACATCCATAATTTTTCGGAAAACTCGAAATTCAATTTTTGGTGATGGAAAAAAAAAATTAGTTTCAAAATCAAATTCAATTTTTGGTGATGAAAACTCGGATCCAGGTAGACGGATCGGCTAAAAGGTCCGAAACCATTCCCGAATATAATATTATTAATAATATATATAAATAATAAAAAATTGAAATAAAAAATTCGAATAAAATTAAAAATTCGGAAATTGGTAAAAGATTTTAAATTTTTAGGAAATAATAAAAATTTTAGAAAATTCGAAAATCTTATTTTTAGAAAATCTTTAAAAAATTAAAATTATTTTTTTCTAAAATGGAAAGCGCCTTTAAAATTTAAAAATTCGGACGAAATTAAAAATTTGAAAAATCTGACAATTCTTAAAAATTTGGAAAATTCGAAAAATCATTAAAAATTTTAGAAAATTCAGAAAAATCGTTAAAAATTGGAAAATCCATAAACTAAAAAAATGATTTAGAAAAATAAATAATAAATAAATAAATAAATAAATTAGAAAATCACTAAAAAATTAAAATCTAAAATTGAACAAGCTTTTGGGGCTTTACAATAGGATTCTTTGTGTTATGTTGCATCTTTTTTTTTTTTTTTTTTGGGATGGCATTAGGATGCTTTTGTGCTTTCCTTTATGATTATAATTGATTGCTTATTTCAATATTCTAGGTATTACCAACTTGCTCTAGAATGGATAGGCAAACCTTAAGTTTCTTTTGGATCAGCTGTAATGGCGTTAATTAGCATATAATCAAATAGGCACTGAAAGAGCATTAATATTAGGGCTAACGTAATCGAGTTCTCGAGTCTAGATCTCTAGTTGTGTAAATATTAAGATATCTTCCCATATCTTACTTAGTTTTTAATCGACTAAAAAGGCTAGTGGCGACTCAATTGTTAAAATTTACATAGGCTTAATTGATTTATATTTTGAACACCCAATGTCAGGCAGGGTATGAATTTGGAAAAGCCCAAATTAATGGCAGGTTTTCGAGGGGTTAGGTCATGATAGCTTGGTGACTTACTATAGTTTTGTTTTTAAACCTTAGAAGACTTGGACCTAATTATTATTTAATGTATTTTCTTAACAGTGCATTCGAGAATGTGAGGTACGTCCTCGTGTTAAATGTTGATGCAGGATTGGAGTAATAAGGGATGTAGTTTTTGCTAGTACTTTGTTTTGACCCGCACGTTTACGGCCGATGTTTCATGAATCATAATTTTTATGTACTATGGCCCTGTTTGGTTCAGCATTTGGAATGCTCATTTGGGCTCTAAAGTCCTTTGGCCAAATGCAAAGGTGTTTGGTTCGTTTTTTTGCGCGACTTTGGCGAGATGCAATTGCATCTCCAAGTGGCTCTAAGAGCCTTTAGCCCAATGCAGCTCTGGAGGTCTTTGGGAAGTTGCTGTTAGACTAAATATAAATTAAAACCTTGACGATCCCGATTTATGAATCATAGATAAATTCAAACATAATTCGGGATCAAATTGCGGAAACGTAAAGATCAACATACCTCCAGCCATTGGTGAAATTTGCGAAAGCAGAAGACCCCAAAACCTTCAACGGATCCTCGTAGTATGAACGATCTACAATATGGGAACACCAGATCTGTACGTTCTGTTCTACTAGTCAATACCCCTCAAACCTGATGGTGTGGTTTTACGTAGTGATTGGGTTTGAACTAGACGACTGACGTTTTTATTCCGTTTATTACATTACCGATATCTTCCATCAAGACCATTATGGTAATATATTAACGGGCAAATATCACGTAATACACATGGGTATAAATTGGGCAATAAATCGGAATTTATTGGGAATACAATATTGGGATCATATTTAGAATAATAAAAATATATTACATATTATAACATTCTCCCACTTGATCCCAATATTTCATCAAATGAGTTATTAACCCAAACCCACATAAACTTCATACTGAAATAAAACACATGAATCACGGCGACGAGTCCTCTTAGATCGAGTATTATCTTCCGTGTATCACAATGTATTTTATCAGCCCATATGTGATCAAATAACTTAATGAATAAACCTTATGTTTACTCCAGGTCAAACGTAATTGTTTTTCTCATAATAACCGAATGTATACAACCGTATTGAGAAAAACATTATAAATGAATAAAAGTCTCATAAATTATTCCATATAAAGAAAAATTTACATGATTGGACCAATGCCCATTCTAGAAACATGATCCTTATAACTCATTGGTGACATGCCTTTAGTTAAAGAATCAGCTATCATCAATCCAAAGTGCTTATGTGTTCAATGACCACTTTCTTCTCTTTAACACGCTCTCGATGGCTAAATACTTGATGTCGATGTGCTTGCTTCGACTACCACTTTTGTGGTTCTTAGCCATAAACACTGCAGCTGAATTGTCACAAAATATTCTTAATGGCCTAGCAATGGAATCCATAACTCTAAGCCCCGATATGAAACCTTTCAACCACACACCATGTGAGGTGGCCTCAAAACAGGAAACGAACTCGCCTCCATAGTAGAAGTGGCAACCAAGGTTTGTTTTGCACTCCTCCGAGATACAGCTCCGCCAAAGAAACATAAAAATATATCCCGATGTTGATTTACGGGAATCAACGCAGCCAGCAAAGTCTGAGTCCGAGTAACCAACTACCTCCAAGTTGTCCGCCCGTCTATACATAAGCATGTGTTCCTTTGTTCCTTGAAGGTACCTCATCACCTTCTTTGCAGCTCTCCAGTGGTCCGTACCGGATTACTTTGGTATCTTCCCAATATTCCCACAAAGAAAGGCTATGTCGGTCGAGTGCAAACCGAGCATACATCAAGCTTCCAATAGCAGAAGCATATGGGATGTTCTTCATTTGTTCCCTTTCAAAATCGTTTTTCGGGCATTGGTTTAAATTAAACCTATCACCCTTCACTATGGGTGCTATACTTGGTGAACAATCTTTCATCCGAAACCTCTCTAAGACCTTATTGATATAAGTTTCTTGAGATAGTCCTAATATACCTCGAGATCTATCTCTATGGATCTTAATGCCAATGACATAAGACGCTTCACCCATATCCTTCATATCATAACTCTTAGAGAGAAATTGTTTCACTTCATATAACAACCCCTTGTCATTGGTTGCAAGTAAAATGTCATCTACATATAGCACAAGGAAACAAATTTTGCTCCCACTAACCTTCGGTATATACATTGATCCATGACATTCTCTTTAAAACCGAATGAAGAGATGACCTCATGGAATCTTAAGTACCATTGGCGGGAAGCTTGTTTTAAGCCATATAGAGACCTTTTAAGCTTGCACACCAAATGCTCACCAGCATTAGAGAAGAATCCTTCTGGCTGCTTCATGTAAACCACTTCTTCCAATTTTCCATTGAGAAACGCCGTTTTCACATCCATTTGATGTAACTCCATATCAAAATGAGCAACCAATGCCAAAATAGTACGAAGAGAATCTTTCTTGGATACGGAGAAAACGTCTCCGTGTAATCGATTCCCTCCTTTTGAGTAAATCCCTTGGCAACGAGTCCGGCTTTGTATCTCTCTATATTGCCTAATGAATCCTTCTTAGTTTTGAAGACCCATTTACAACCAATGGCCTTCGCACCATCGTGCAACTCAACTAAATCCCGGACTTCGTTTGATGCCATAGAATTCATCTCTTCCTTCATGGCATTGTACCATAAATTAGATTTATCACAACTCATGGCTTGTGAAAACGACTCGGATCATTTTCAGCTCCAACATTATAGTCGATTCTTGTAGATACACAATGTAGTCATTAGGAATTGCCGATTTCTTCATTCTAGTAGACCTTCTTAATGTCGCATCAACATCCTCTTGAGGAGTTTGCTGTTCTCGGAAGTTCAACGAGATCTCGGTAATTGCTGAACAGTTTGGTCTACCGGATCAATATCAGGTCAGTTGTGGATCTTCAACGATTGGTTGCTCAACGACCGGTTGAACGAAGGGGCGCTGTAAGCTACAACCAATCCAAGATTCGAGGTGAAAGGTTGAGTATCTCGAATGATCTTCTTCGGGAACAAAGTCCCTAAATTGATCGCTCCCACTAATCGGATCGTTTTCAAGAAATTTAGCATTTCTTGATTCCACAAACCTAGTGGTGTGAGATGGACAATAAAATCTGTATCCTTTTGACTTTTCGGCATATCCAACGAAATACCCACTTATAGTCCTTGGATCTAACTTCTTTTCCTGTGGATTGTAAACTCTTACTTCGATGGGCATCCCCAAACACGTACATGTCGCAAACTTGGTTTCCAACCTTTGAATAATTCAAAAGGCGTCCTTGGAACAGCCTTGGTTGGAACTCGGTTTAATATGTACACAAATGCCGTTTAAGAGTCTCACCACAAAAACTTAGGAAGTTTGGAGTTGCTAAGCATACTCCGCACCATGTCCAATAATGTTCGGTTTCTTCTTTCGCGACACCATTTTGGTCCGGTGAACCAGGCATAGTGTATTGGGCAATAATCCCATGCTCTTCAAGAAACTTCGCAAATGGACCAGTGCTTGTCCATCTTCAGTGTATCTACCATAGTATTCTCCACCTCTATCCGATCTCACGATCTTAATTTGCTTATCGCATTGTTTCTCTACTTCGGTTTTAAATGCCTTAAAGGCATCTAGTGCTTCGTGCTTATTACGAAGCAAGTAGAGATACATGAATCGTGAATAATCGTCTATGAAAGAAATGAAGTATCTCGACCATTTGAGTCCATATCTCGACTACAAATATCTATATGTATGATTTCTAATATTTCGTACTCCTCTTAGCACCTTTCTTTGACTTGTTGGTCTGTTTCCCTTTATACAGGTCCACACAAGTGTCATAATCGATAAAATCTAGAGTATTAAGTACTCCATCATTTACTAGTCTTTTAATTCTATCCATGGAGATATGTCCCAACCTCCGGTGCCACAACATAGAGGAATCCTCATTCACAACACATCGTTTTATCCCAGCATTATCATGAACGTGCATCGCATTATTAATGGCATTGTCTTGTAAATTAATTCGAAAGAGACCGTCGACAAAATACCACTCCCAACAATTTCAGATTTATACGATAATTTGAATGTTGAATCTGAAAATTCAAAGGAGTATCCCAAAGGTATAAGTCTTGAAACTGAAATTAAATTCCTAGAAAAACTAGGAATATAAAAGGTCTTTTCCAAAATTAAAACAAAACCACTACGAGAACTAATCGCATGTCCCAATAGCTTCCACACGCGAGCGCATCTTGTTTCCCGAATAGATGCCTTGTTCACTTCCCACCGGTTTCCGCTGGTTCCGAAAACCCCCGCAAGGAATTCGAAATGTGGATTGTAGAACCAGAATCAATCCACCAAGTGTTGTGACTCACATCAACCATATTAGTTTCATAACAAACACATGCGAGTTGGTTACCTTTCTTTTTGAGCCAGGCCTTAAATTTGGCGCAATCCTTCTTCATGTGTCCCTTCTTTTTACGAAGAAGCACTTGGATTCCTTCTTAATGCCAGCTTGGGGAGGTAGAGGCATCTTTCCATTTCCCCTTTGCTTGCCTTGCCTTTTATACTTATCCCGTGTTGCCATATGAGCACTCTCTCCTTTCTCCATTAGCAGCCTCTCTTCCTCTTGAACACACATGGTCATGAGTTCATTAATTGACCACTTAGTGTTATGTGTGTTGTAAGAGATCTTGAAGGGGGCATACTCTTGTGGGAGAGTATTTAGGATATAGTATACAAGAAAGGATTCGATATCCCAACCTCAAGATTCTTCAAACTGAGGCGAAATGTAATGTCCCTCATCTTCATGATGTGCTCACGCACACCTCTTACACTGGTAAGCTTCAATGATGAGAATTTCATAATTAGGGTCATGGCATGCGCCTTTTCTGAAGACTCAAATTGTGCATCAATAGCCTCCAGCAATACTTTGGCATTGTTATGCTCAATGACTGAACCACGAATGCTTGCGAGAGAGTTTTGTCTTTATGTACATCACACCGAGACAGTTGGACCGCTCCCATTGAGCATAATGAGTACGTTCAACATGAGTACTATTCTCGTAGGTTCAGTGGTTCGTCAAACCTTAGAGCATAATCAAGATCCATGCACCCCAATTGAAGAAGAACTAATTCTCTCCATTCTTTAAAGTTATTTCCATTAAGCTCGGGAACAATTATACCGAACTAATCGTAGGTGGTAAGACTGCATCATAATCAAAGAAAACTTATGTATCAATATATTTGAGGCAAATAAACTTAAATCATATTTTACCAATGTAAAACATGTTTTAAAATATGAATCACATAACATCAAAAACTACCTGTGGGCTAAGTTTCTAATTTAAATTGATTCATAATTACTTCACAATGAAACTATTAAATTATATTCCCTTCCTTAATCCCTGTGGGTAAATTAAGAAAGATAAAATAATATTTCATCCTAATTAATCACATTAATATATTGAAAATTCCTGTGGGATAAAATTCATAATATTAATGTGAATAATTACAATTATTGTCTTTAACTATATGTGATCCAAAGGCTCTTAATGTATATAATTTAATATAATCAAAGATGCTGTGGCTAATCCTTAATTAATTAAATATATACGGATCACTAGACATTTAATTTTGTAAATAAATAAATATATATATATATATTCATAAAATCGCACTTTAGGGTAGAACAGTAAAATCACGTGCAAAAAGGGGTAAAACTGGAATTTTTGCACGCAAGGCCAGAATTGGAATTTTACTTTTAAGGGGCAAAACATGAATTTTACGCCCAAAAGGGCAAAATCGTAAGTTTACATACCCCGGGGGCAAAATCGGAATTTTACGCCGGCAAGGGCAGAATCGCAATTTTCCTAAAAGGCTGAGGGGCAAAATTGGAAAAACGATAGGCGCGTGCGGTGCACGCGCCCGCTTCACCCCCATCGGCGCGTGCGTCGCACGCGCCCCTTCGCTTCTCGGGCGCGTGCGTCGCACGCGCCGTTGCGGCCACCGGGCGCGTGCGGTGCACGCGCCCGCCGCAGCCCTTTCGGGCGCGTGCGTCGCACGCGCTCACTCTGCCCTCGGGCGCGTGCAACGCACGCGCCGAAGTCTTTCCTTCGGCTTTCTCTTCCGCCGCTTCTTCCGCCGCGACCGCCTGTTCCGCCGTGCGGGTCTTCTTCCACACCCATGTCCGACCAAATTGGTTGATGGGTTTCAAGAGAACGTTGGCACGAACAAATAACTTTAAGATCCGGCAAAAACGGCCATGTATGAACCAGAATTAAGCCAAAAAAACAATCTACCCTATAAAACCCTAACCAGCAAAATTTCACCGCTCGATTAACCTCCGACGATCGTAATATGTCGTAAAATTAAGGGTTCCTCTTCCTAATGGCGGTGTGATCATTCAGATCCATTATCACGTGGTGGGTCGCCCGAATTTGGCTGGAATTATAAATTCCGATCCAAGCCATATACAAATCCGAATTTACCCATACATAATTCAATGAAAATAAATTCCAAAATTTCATCAAGGCGAGGTAGACATGCTCGATACCAACTGTTAGACTAAATATAAATTAAAACCTTGACGATCCCGATTTATGAATCATAGATAAATTCAAACATAATTCGGGATCAAATTGCGGAAACGTAAAGATCAACATACCTCCAGCCATTGGTGAAATTTGCGAAAGCGAAGACCCCAAAACCTTCAACGGATCCTCGTAGTATGAACGATCTACAATATGGGAACACCGGATCTGTACGTTCGTTCTACTAGTCAATACCCCTCAAACCCGATGGTGTGGTTTTCTGTAGTGATTGGGTTTGAACTAGACGACTGACGTTTTTATTCCGTTTATTACATTACCGATATCTTCCATCAAGACCATTATGGTAATATATTAACGGGCAAATATCACGTAATACACATGGGTATAAATTGGGCAATAAATCGGAATTTATTGGGAATACAATATTGGGATCATATTTAGAATAATAAAAATATATTACATATTATAACAGTTGCATCTTCGGAATGCAAGTTCGGTACCGTTCATCTTCTTTGCGGTACTATTCATCTTCTTTGGAGAGACGAACGGAGGCCAACGACTACCGGCCAAGGAAAGGCCCGCACGGCGATCGTCGTTTGAGGCGTCACCGACCCCGGCGACCGCCACTTGAGGTCGCGTGACCTCGGGCGTCGCCTAGGTCGCGCGGCCTGGTCGCCGGCCCTCAGGCGTCGCGCGACCTCGGGTGTCGCTCGAGGTCCGACGACCTCAGCGGTGGTCGCCCGGGTTCGTGCGACCCGGCGACGGAGGCTTGAGGTCACCGAACCTCGGATGACGCGTCACTGTTGCCGCCGACGCGTCGCTTGGGGTTGGTGGCAACAGCGACCGTCGCTCGGGTCACGTGAACCCGGGCGACCATCGCCCGAGGTCGCCGGACCTCGAGCGAGGCTATCCGGCGGCCGAACCGGCCACCGGTGGCTACATTTTAAAAAAAAAATTAAAAACTTTTTTTATATATAAAATTTACCAAAAATTCTTTACAAAATGTAATTTTTACCAAACAATATTTAAGCTAAAATCTTTTTATAATGCCCTTTAAAATTACAATTTATCAAATGCTATTTGCATTTGCACAAACCCCTTTAACTCAAAGGTATTTGCATTTTCCCAATGGCATTTGCCCAAAACCGAACCAAACGGGCCCTATAACGTTCGCAAGGTCAAATTCTATATATTTGACAGGTTTATTTATAAATGTTGAGATTTAATAACGTTACCCAATTTAATTTTGTTTAATTTATTCCTTTAAAGGATATGTCGCCATACACATGTACTTTGTTGTGAGCCCTATCGGATCCTCGAAATCGTAGGGCGATCGTTTTCCACTATTTCAAGGAGCAATGACATGAACTGATGGAAAGCATTAATTGGATAAAAGGGTGTTTCATTAGGCTATGTTGGTGGGTTAAATGTCACGAAGGACTTGTCTCACGTACGGTTTATTATATAGGGGGTGAGGTTTATTTGGCTAGGCTAGTGAGCTGTTAGCTATTTTTGCGTTGGTAAGAAAGATATATAGTTTTTCTATTTTTAGGGTTTTGCTTCACCAACACGCGACACATATTCAGGGTGCAGGCCTATCGTGTCAGGGTCATTCTTCTGATAGCAGCGGCACGTCCCCGACCTGCGAGCGTAAAGTCTCTATTGCCCGTATGTCAGTTTGCCTCCATTCAAGGACATTTTGGACTGTTTGCTTCCCCGGGCGCAGAGAAACTGATTTTTTATTCATCCATCGTCTTGTATGAGTACATTTGCGATTTATGTGAAACTGATTCTTTATTCATTGTTAAGGAACGGAGAGCGTGGTTAGTTTACATAATTCTTTACTGATAAAGAAACCTTGCGGTGCAAAAAAAAAGATCCGGCTCTTTGAAGGTCCAATGAAATGATCATTTTCAAATTTTAGAAAGAAATGGCGTAATGTACTCATAACGTGTTAAATTTTATAAAATTCATTCGTTACAATTACATTTGTTAAAACACAACCATATACGTTGATTTCTAATTTTTGGCGAGCCAACGTGCATTCATCACGGCCCGAGCTACTGCTCGTGTGCGACTGCAGAATTAAGCCATCGTCAACCTTATAAACTCATTGCTTGAGATTGACTACCCTGAAAAATCCACCCGTAGCCGTTTATGACCCTGACGACCCATGGCATTTCGATCTCAAACTAACCCGGAACTGAGATTGAGGATCGGATCAAGAGTGACGGAGCTTGCGACGTGATTGTGGCAGCAATACAAGGGCGAGGGAGAAACATTGGAGAGGAATCAGGCGGTTAACAAATTTTTTCCTATTTGGAGCACCCCGGACTCATCCCTTTTAGTTTTACTCAATCAATACAACCATTTTGACCCAAAAAAATAAAATAAAAATCAATACAATCGAAGCACACCACACCTCATGTAGTTTGTTGACAACTAAATTTTTTCCTTTTAGGACATGTCCAGAAAATTAGGTATTAGTCTCCAAGCAAAGAAAGAAAAAAAGTAAAGTAAGTGAAGTAAATAATTTTCATTAAAGTGCATCGTGTATATTTTCATTAAAATGCATCGCATATAAATATTAGGGAAATTTGCATTACTAGTGTTAGTTATTAAGTTTTTTTTTAAATTATTAAAAAATTAATTAATTACTAAAAAAAGAGTGAAAAAAAAGGAAAAAAAAAAATTGAAAGAAGAACGAATAGGGCCGGCTCAAGGTCGGACTGGCTTGGCCTCCTTCTCCCTTTTTCCCATTTCTTATTTTCTTCTTTCCCCACGTGCGTTGGCCCATCTCTTCCTCTTTGCGGCCCAGCCGTCCATCTCTACCCCTTCCCTTCTCTTCTCTCTGCTTCGGACAGAAGGGTGGCGACAAAAGCTGGGAGGACGTTGGCCGAAGGATGACTGTACGAAGTGAGGATGGCGAGGACGTTAGCGATGGGAATGTCGCGTGGTACGGGGCAAGCTGGCGTCGCACTGGAGGAGAGAGGAAAAGGACCGAGACTGGAATAAAGGTAGAGGAGCCAGGGGTTTTGGTTTTTCTGCTGTGGAGGGCTCAAGAAAGGGTTTTTGGAGAGATTCAAGAGAGAGATCCGAGAGAGTAAGGTCGAACGAGCGTTTTGACCGTTGTCGATCATTCATTCGTGAGCTGCCGTACGTCTTCAGCCCTTCCTGTCGAATCGGGTAGGTCTCTGTGTCAAGTGTTAGCAATCGGTCTCTGTGTTTATTTTTTCAGTATTGCTTATACACCATGCGTCGACCCTAGGTCGAACCCAAGCCTCGAAACCAACCTAAGTTGCCCTTTTAGCTAGTGCATACCATAGGTTCGACAAAATACCATATGTTGTCCTTTTATGTATCATTTTTGCGAAACGACTGAGTATCATCAAGTTGGAGAGTCTTTTTTCTTTTGGTTCCAGTAAGTGAGTTAACGGTCACTAGAGTTCGCGGTCGGTGTCCGTTAACGCCGATCGAGGCGTAGGAACAGCGGCAGTCGGTAGCCCAGCGGTGGTGAGTGTTGGTGAGAGCTCACTCAAAGTTGAGGTTGGTCCGGTTGTAATTTGGGAAGAGAGCTCAGTCTAGGAGTCTTCGGGCATGCTGAGACCAGGGATGAAGGAGAAGAGAAGAAAGAAGAAGAAAAAGAAAAAAAGAAGAAGAAGAATTAAAAAAATTAATTAAAATATTAAGTAATAGTTTTATAATGAAGTCGGATCCAGGTTTGGATTGGGTCAACGGGCCGGATCGGGTATACCCGGTCCGAACATGTTTTCCCTAATACAATAATATTTAATATTTAAAATAAAATTTAAAAATTCAAAAATTTTCGGAAAAATGAAAAATATAAAAATTCAAAAACTTTAAGAAAACATTAAAAAATTCAAAAAATTTCCAAAAATTCAAAAACTCTAAGAACATATTTTTATAAATTCGAAATTTTCTTAAAAAAAAAATCAAAATATTAAAATTAAGAAAAATTCAAAAAATTTCAGAAAATTCCAAAATTCGGAAAACGTTTAAAAATTTCAGTAGTAATTACAAAAATAAAAATAAAAAAATAATAAAAAAATAATAAAATCCATAATTTTTTGAAAAACTCGAAATTCAATTTTTGGTGATGGAAAAAAAAAATTAGTTTCAAGTATATGAAATCCCCCAAATTGTGATATGTTTGTAAAATTCTAAACGCAGTGAACGTGTCGAACAAGTAATATAATGATGAGAAAGAATATCGTCCCATAGAGATCAATAATTAATAAACTAATTAAATATTAAAATAAATTAATTTTAAAATTTATGTAAGTGTGGCATCTAAGAATTTCGACGACCCTCGAATATGCAACGGTCCGTGACTGATCGACAAAAGTATCGTCGAACCGTGTTATTGATACCATTTGCGGACATCGTTTTGTTATCATCATTGGACCGATATGTCACATTTAGTAATGGCCTAATCATTGAGGAAATTATGGTCTTACCGAAAATCTTCCTTATGTTCAAGCGAGACCAAGACTTATTCCAAATAATTCTCGACCCTGCCAACCCGAGTTTGCCAATGAAGAAACACCTAAGGATCGGCCACCGGGAGCTGCCCATTTTTTTATGTGCATGAAAAATAGGAGACCTCAAATACTCCATGCACGTTTATACTTCTTTATAGGCAGCTAACAAAAGGAAAAATTTGGACATGCGTGGGATCGTTTTCCATTCACGCTACCATACGAATTTGTATTCATTGACTAAAGAAGTCAATTAACTTAAGAGGACGTCCAAAGCATGCATACGGACGTGAGGAATTGTAATCACCAAAGGACAGCCCCATTTTTCCTTTCTTTCGGCCGGTCAATTATGGAAGAAGATTGTTGACTAAAAGCCAGGTGGCTCTTCTTCCGGTGGACAACAAAAAGGGAGGAAGTGGCTTTGCGGAAGACACGCCCAGCATGAAAAATAGAGCTGACTCAGCAAGGAAGACACGCATGCAGGAGGCCACGAATCCCTCCAGCTGTCCCTTGCATGTGCGGCCACCGGATTTCATTTTATTGACTCTCAAAGTCAACTAACGAAGGAAACAAAACGCTCGTAAGTGTGAGCAAGAGAGAGAGTCCGAGCGAGAGAGAGAGCACAGCGAGCGAGCGAGAGAGAGAGAGATTCGTGAGGGAGTGAACGGCAAGGAAAGGAAGGAGACTGTTCTCTGCTGTGCATGTGCGCTATCGCCGTCGACACCGCTCGTGCTCACCGCCGCCAAGCCGTGTCCATGACCCGAGCTTCCTGTTTTTTCTTGCTGTCGACGCTTAGGACTTGAGGTAAGTTGAAGTCTACTAATCTATATTTGTGTAGTGTTGCTGCTGTCTTAGAAAGTGCATTGATAGGCTAGATTGTTGGATTTTGATGCTGAATGATGATTTATTGAGCGACCAAGACCATTTTGAGGCTAAAGAGTCGAGGAAATGCTAGATTTTCATATATGGTTTCGATTTCTTTGGACTTCATTCAAAACAGATTTGATGACTATGAAATCTTGAAGAATTTGGCCATTGATTTGAGTTGAAAAGGAAAAACCTCCCGATCAGTACTTGAAGCTTTATCTACCACGGCACCGGCCTCAAATGTTTTAAGAAAATATGCGGTGCTTTCATATTCTGAAGTTTGTGTCAATTCTTTTAAAACCATTGGAGATTGGGTTGACATT
Source organism: Eucalyptus curtisii (assembly GCA_017140595.1). Classification (NCBI taxonomy): domain Eukaryota; kingdom Viridiplantae; phylum Streptophyta; class Magnoliopsida; order Myrtales; family Myrtaceae; genus Eucalyptus; species Eucalyptus curtisii. The sequence continues at coordinate 7,611,098 of CM029503.1, forward strand.
TCGGACTCACTATACAAGTTTTTAAACTCATTTATCATTTTGAATGAAACTTGGCCGTAGATTAACTTGGAAAAACCTCCTGACTCTTGCTAGAATTTCTACATACCGATGGCCATTCATCAATGATTCAAAATGGAAAAGAAAATGTTTTGGTGCCCTCGAAGTTTCAAATTTTTGCAAGAACCAATCTTTGAAAACCTTGAAGTCGGGAGTGTACATTTGAATTTCCAATGTGCTAATTTCAAATTATTTGCGCTTGATAACTTTCTTTGATTTTGGCCATGAGGCGCAAGTGCAACCCAAGAATTTATATATGGATTTTCGAAATACATTAAAGGTTAGCCGTGGAAATGGATTTATGAGTTTATTACTATTTTGCGGTTGAGTTTGTGGTATGATTCCATTGACATGAAAATAGCATATGTTTTTAAGCCTGTTGTTGTTGTATTAAACTATTTTGGCATTGAAATGATTTGATTGATATACCATGGCTGAGATGTGATTGATGTTGTCGAACCTTCGAGTTGACGATGTCCCGGGAGTCGGGATGCCCAAAGGTTCGAATGAGTCGATGCCCTTTGGATGCCTAGGGTCCGTAGTACCATAGAGGTACCCCGAGAGTGTCGGGATGCCTAGTTGTATTATGATACATGCTCGAAGGGTGAGGGGTTGTATTATGATACATGCCCGGAGAGTAGGGGTAACCATTTTCATGGCGAGCCTCGGAGATTCCTCGTGATGCTAGGTGGGGTGCGAGATGCCTGGGGGTGTAACGTAACATGCTCCAGATGCCCGGTTGTATTTTGAATACATGCCCGGAGGCTTTCGCGACGCCAGGTTGGATGCGAAATCCCGGAGGGACGCAAACACTAGTCCTCTGGGCTAGACATAGGGAAATGAAAATGAACTGAGTTTTTCTAAAAATAACGACCCTGCTGATAAATATGCTTGATTATGAGACTGAATTGTGTGGCATGTAATGGGATGTGTCATTACAGTTTGGCCCTATAATCGGGACTTATGTGACCGAAATGATACATTCTGGTTTTGAAACTACATTGTCATTGCTTTGAAAAGTTTTATCGATTTGGTGCATACTCATTCTTTGATTACTTGTTTTATCTATCTAGTATAACTTGTTAGATCTTCAACTGCTGAGTGGTTGTACTCACCTCTTTTTGGGGACTAATGTGACATCCTGATTTTTCCATTTCTGTTTTTAATAAATTGAGACGGGCATTTCATCTTCACGCCTATAGTTCATTTCCTTGAGTTGGCCATTCATGTGAAAACTAGCCTATCCGATGAAATCGGTAAGAGATTCTAATGCATCATACTCGAGAATTTGACTAGGAAACGACATTTCGACCGAGCTAATCTGCAAAAGTCATTACGCCACAATTAAAAATCGATTAGAGACCGGAGATAGGTCGACTCGACAGAGGCATGTGATCAAGTGTGGGTGATTCCACCAGATCGCACTATTCTTATCGATCGGCACTGACCGCTTTTACGTTGATTGGGTCCTATGTGTCCGTATTTGAAACCTTGAGATTACCACGACAACCGAGAGTCGTCAATGTGTCGAAGATGTACATTGTGGCTTGAAAATAATCAACCACAGGTCAAATGCATGAAAATTTCTAAAAGCTACTCGGTAGGTTAGGACGCACTAATATCGTGCCAGAATAAAATTAACTGTGAAATTGAAAGCAAGCAAATTCAGAAATTGAAAGTTCGGTGGTGTCACATATCTTATGAGGAACATGGATTAATTTTATGGATTTCAATTGAACTCAATTGGAAGAGAATCAAATGGAATTGAAGAATTTGTTGTACAAAATTTCATACCACGGTAGAAAATGAAATCGAACCTATTGGAATAAGGTTTTGGGAGGTTGGAGTTAGTGGATTGTGACATCACAAGTGATGTCATGGGGTGGGGCAAGAATGGCTAGGATGGTGACACTTGGAGGGTGGAGATTGAATCCCAAAAAGGTGAGATGTCACTTTCCCCTCGTCTCCATCATCTTCTTCATGGAGTTTGTTCTTGAATTTTTGGAAGGAGAGAAGCCAGCCGTGCGAGACCAGCAGCCCTCCGTCCGCCCGTCCACCACTCGACGCGCTAGCTTGCCCGTCGCCGGAGCCCGTCGTTGCCGCCGTCGGTCTGCGCGCACACCATCCTGTGCGCGAGCTGCTCCGCCCTTTGGTCCCTGCTTCGTTCGCGCGCCAGCAGTCGTCGCTCGTCGTCCCGAGCTGCCAGCCGTCGCCGGAGATCCCGCCTGGCCGCCGTGAGCCACCGGCGAGCTGCCTCTCCTCTCCTCCGCCGCCCCTGCACCCGAACCGCCGCTGGACAGCCTCCTCCGAGCTTGGACAATAACCAAGAAAAATGGGTATGGCAGCCTGGTTTTGGCCCGTTTTGGCTAGCTTTTCGGCCCCGAAGGTTAGGTCCGCCTTTGGGAAAGTCGATCCCCTCGACGCCCTTGTCGTTTTGGTCTGCTCGGCTCGCTAATCGGGTGAGTTTAGCTCACTAAACCTCGATTAGAGGGTTAATTATGCTTAGGGAGGTTTAGTTTATGTTAAGTTTTATTAGGTGGTTAGTTTAAGTTATTTAAGAGTAGATTAGATTAAGGTGGTGTTTTAATTTAAAGTGTGTTTAATTAAGGGTAAGTAGGTTTATTTAGAATAAGTCTTGATTGGACATAAAGGAATTTACTTTTGATTTATTTAAATATTTCGAAATTATTAAATAATTATTATTTAATTAAAATATTATTATTTAATTAATTTTCGGAATCAATTTAATTATTTAATAAATTTCGAAAATTTTGTCGGGACCCTAAATTCTCAAAATTTCGTGCTGATTGCTGCCATGTATTTGGATTTTGAAATTGATGGTTGGATATTATAAATTGAGTGTGGATTGTGAAAAATATGGATATTATTATTTAATTAATTTTCTGAATAAATTTAATTATTTATTAAATTCCGAAAATTATTTCGGAACCCTAAATTCTTAGAATTTCGTGCTGATCACTGCTATGTAGTCGATTATGAATTTGATGGGTGGATATTGCAAATTGAGTGTTGATTGTGAAAAATATGGATTTTATTCAAAAAACCCCAGGTATCGGGTTTTGATACCAAAATAGGATTTTAATGATTATATTAAATAGTGGGGTTTGAAAAGTGAGTTATCGATTTTCTGGTTCGAAATTAACGTGCCCCCACATACGTGAATAATTTATGGAATATTTTTAATATGAAGAAAAATGGCCGGGATCACTATTTTAAGTGGAAGCATTGAGTGGAATGCAAAGTGTCCCCGGGGGCCGAGTATGATTTCTTTGTGTGATAATTAAGAGGAATTGTCCTGGGCTGTTGAGCTGGACTTGCCCCTATATGGGAGGCCCCACATCAACGGGCTTGGGTCGCAGTTGATTCTAGGCCTATACTCCTTCGGGAACGCCGTCGACATAGTGACGAAGCCGCACTCCAAGGTGGGGAGGCGATGCCCGGCATTAACGCCAGTAGATAGCCGAACTGCGAGTAGGCTATGCCCTTGTGTGGTAGTGAATAACAATTGGAACGCATACTGAGTATTATTAATGTGTCGGATTATGGGACGAAATCTTGTGGCATGGTATGTGACGTGTCATAATGGTTTGGTCTTATAATCCAGACTCCTGTGATTGTTTGAAATGAGATTGTTGGCGTTCCAGTTGTTTTAGTTCTTATTACTATCTGTGTTTGAGTGATATGAACATGATTGAGTGATTTAAATTGTGCTAACCTGCAGGAAGGAACTGAGGAGATGTAAGTTCTCTATGTGGTATAGCTAGGCCACCCTTGGGCGTATTTTCTTTCTAATAGGGGTTTAGGGAGTTGAACTTGTTGAGACGATATCTCACTCCGTTGTGGGCCAAAATTTCAGGTCCTTAGTTGGCATTGGTGAAGGACCGGAAGCCTTAAGTGTAGAAGGAGAAGCCTGAAGAATTGACGATCATATTAGACTAGTTAGTCATAGGGCGATTATCTTTTGATGGGAGTCGATTCCCTTTTTGCAGATCTTGTTTTATGAACTTGTGGTTTAAAACCTGACTTAACAATTCGCCTTGTATATAATTGCACTATAGTTTGCAATGTATATATGGGTGGTTGCTTTTAAAGTGGAACTTTGGAATCCTACTTTCCTATCCCATTGTTTTATTGTCTGGGGATTATTTATATGCTTCCACATGAGTATATTAAAAAGAAAAGGGTCGGCAATGCGTCTTGGGACGTCGCTATTAAATCGACCAAGGAGAGGGATGGGTGCGTGCCCGAGGATCGGGGCATGACAACTAACATTTCAGACTAGTCGAGATGTCTCTGCTGCCTGTCCCTCCCGGCACGTTCTATGGATTTCCGGTCGACGTGCAGTGTGAATGGTCGAAGCATCACCATCCCGAGGTGTGAGGGCTGGTGTTCATTCGAGTGCGGGTGGGTGTGACCGAGAGTGATGGATAGTAGAGGAAGCTTTTTGGATGCCGACATTAACTGATGGACTTTGTAGATGGCTGTTGGAAAAGAAGTCGGTTATCTTTTGAGAATAGCCGGGTATAGAAAACCTTAGCATTTTGATGTACCGACTAATGATGTCCATCAAGTTATGTAAATAAAAGTGTTCGGCTTTAACTTATAAAAGTTTTAGTTGGTGTGCACCGCTTTATAATTTAGGACGGGGAATAGTTGAATGTGTTTTCGCTATATTTTCTGCGCAGGGACCGAATTGAAAGATATAAACCCCCACGAGTTATGAAGTACACTGAAATTCTTTGGTATCACGTAATGAACTTTCAGGGTAAAGTGAAAGGTATTTGTGGTGACCCTAACAGATTTGGGGGCCGTCGAGGGGTGCCACAGTAACAGATCAAAATATAATTGAGAATAAATTAAAAGCAAAATTTGGAGACTAAATGTAATAAACCAATAAGATAAATATGTTAGAGTATCCGATTTCACCATAACCACTAGATATGAATTTCAGATTGTTGTGGGTACAAAAACAATATCAAACATGTAATAGCGGAATTTCCTAATCTATTTATTATCCTATCTCTAAGTATAGTAAACCTATTCAGTTTATTAATCCACTATATTTCTATATGAATTAAAATAAACATAAGTGCATTAAAAATTATGAATATTCCCGGTTTATAATGAATCTTTTGAATCACCTTATCATCGAAAGCTACACAAATAACGCAGTATATTTCTATCCACGTTCAATTCATGGTTATATATTATAATGAGCAATTACATGTTATCACTTTTCAGTCTCAAACATGCACATAAGATTATTCAAGTAATGGCCAGTCACTTAAAAGCATTATACACAATAATATATAACTCACATGAATGAAATCAAATGAAAAATATAAAAATCATGAAATTCATGTCATCATGGTTAGGCTAATCGTAGTTATAACAAAAGAAAATTAGAAAATAGTAGATGAAAAGAAATAAAAATATAAATCAAACCCAACATCTTGAATCAAAATACAAGAATTCTGTCACCACTTTGGTCTTCTCTTCAAAACACTTAAAAAACTCTCAGAACAATGAAAAACGATCTAACAAAAGCCTAGTTGCCCTCTCAAGCTCTCAATGTTCTCCTATTTATATGATATATCCAAGATATCTATCTCCCAATGCTTGTAGATAACATTATGGAACAAAATCAAATATTCCCTAATTTGATATCCATCTTCCACTACTTTTTGATTTGAATCCCTGATTTTTTGCCACTCTTTTACTTATCTTCTCCATATCTCATTATTCTGCATAAACAAGAAAAATTCAAATAATCAGAAGAAAATCCAAATATTTTCTCATAGATATCGTATTAATTCTTGCCTAAAATAGGTAAAATAACTCTATTTTTATAAAGTTATCATGATATAAAGAAATCAAATTTAGCAATTATACCTCACATCTAAATATTCTCCAAAGGTGAATTCGCGTTCAAATTTTTGGTCAATCCTCAATCACTCTACATGAACTAAAAAAAAGAATGTCAAAATTTTGTAGTTACTTCAGCAGTCCTTAAACCTCCACCCTCTGTGTGTGGTAAACCATGTTCACTAAGAGATCTGAGTGGCATTATAAATTTGATGTTGAAAATATAACTTAGGTAGAAAATAAAAAAAGCATCATACTAGCAAATAAAAACTCAAAATATTTTGTCCAAACTTAAACCGGTATTATTGTCCCTTGTGCCAAAAATTTGAATATGTTTGTACCACCAACTGCTAAATAGAAAATCACTATATGAATTAGTCTAAATTTTTCAGATCAAATTCGGTAAGCAGATATGAGTTTGACAGTTGAATGCAAATACATATTCAAATGCCAAACAGAGAATCGCCATCAACTATAGTGCTCAAAATGCAATTTCAATATCAGAAATTGATGGTTGATTGTAGACTCCATAGAGAATAATTAAGATTCCAATCTTTTGATTCATCTCACTACAAGCAAGAGCTTTATGGTTTAAAAGAACCGATCGGTCAAATTTCCATCAAAATAAAAGCATAAATTTTAGGTGTATGGAGCATCAAGAATGTATGCATGGGTAACTTAAGTAACAATAAGAGAAATCCCTACAGTCTTTAGTGACAAAACATGAAGACAACACATGAACTATTATAGTATGCCACCACATCATCCCACGACTCTTATGACTCCCAGCTGGTCAAGTTTAGCGTTTTTATGCTATCAAAAAATTGAAAATGGGTTAGAAAATAGGCTTTGATTAGGTTGTTAGATTTAGTATTAGATTTAGTTTAGTTCAATTTAGATATAATATATATAGTTTAGGGATTTTAATAAGTACATTCAATTAAGGTTTAGGCATATTAATATTTCTTAAAAGAAAAATGGATTTCATTTGAATTTAACTCATCGGTTTCCTTCCATTTGTAAGGTTCCATTTGTTTTACTGAAAATTAATGATTTAATTTTTTTTTTTTCCGTATAACGATCACTTGCCTTGTTAATTAAAAAAATATTTTTATCATCGACAACAAATTTTGAAATAATATTTTTGTAAATAATGAAAATATTTTTCGTCTATCCATTTTTGTAAGCGATACAAGAGATCATTTAGGAAAATATTTTTCAATTCATTTATTTTTCGCGAATCAAAGACAGACTAAATATTTCGTGGATTTTTGTTGATGGATTCACTATAGGCATATATCGAGATAATGAGTCACACGTACCTCATGTGATAGTTATGGATATGTTTAGTGCTTTATGTATTTTTATTGAGGTGGTGATGACTATGACAACTGTCATTCCATGGTTTGAAAGTTGAATTGTATTTCTTGATACTAAATTTTATGTATCGATTCATAAAATTAATTTTTCTGAGTTTAATACAACGCAATAAATGAGCTTGATAATAGTCACGAACATAGGATCTAAAGCATATAAAGTATAATTGATTTTCTAAGGTTATTTAGTTCATTTCTCTTTTTTGTAACTATCGCAACTATGGGCTTTGAAGGGATAGGGGAAGGGAAGAAAACAAAGATGGTCACTCCTTTTATTTTAGGAACATGGCTCGTTCATTCACTTGCTCATGAACTCGCAGCTTAGCCAGAAGCGACGAAGGGGGGGCTGGGGAAGGCCGACGACTACATGAGGGGGAAGCTGTCTACGAAGCTTTGCCCCTTGCTTTACAGAGATTCTTTTATTAAAAACTTACTAAATGACTAGATTCTCTCGGAACGCTAGCTAAGCTAATAAATAGTATTAGTTCCCTTCAAGAAAATCAAGTTTTTTTTGATTGATTCAGGGCGGCGCCCTCCTTCTTAGAACCCATTGAGGGGGGCCTCGGCCCGGGAAGGGGAGAGTGGCCGAGTGGTCAAAAGCGACAGACTGTAAATCTGTTGAAGTTTTTCTACGTAGGTTCGAATCCTGCCTCTCCCACTTGTTTGTTGTAGACTTCAGAGAAGAGAAAGGAGGCATTCGTCAGCGTAGGAAGGCCAACCGAGCAAAGCTCTTTCTTTTTTTTTGGCCATTCCATGAAGTGAAATTGTATCGTATGTTAGTTAGAGAGGTTGGCGAACTACTACGATCTATAGACATATCCAATCCCAACGAGAATAGAAGCGAGTCGCTTCCGGCTTGGCTTGTAGTCATAGTCTTTTAGCTTATGTAGTGGTCGGCCTTCCTACACGCACGCGCCCGCCAGAATGCCTCCTTGGTTCTGGACGAAGCCAAGCTGATACATACGATAGGCGGAGGAAAAACCGCCCATTTCATAGCGCCTGGGAAAGGCAAGTTTGATCGAGGATTGGAGAGGAGAGGTGGAAGAAAAGGCTCGGGATGGATTTAGGAGTCTTTGTGCGAGCCGTATGCGGTGAGAGTCGCACGTACGGTAACGAGGGGGGTTCGCGTCTATACGTGTAGTGTGGTGGTTGGGCCTACCCACCCTATTTGTTCCATGATCTATGGGTCTACTGGAGCTACCCACTTCGATCAATTAGCCAAGATTTTGACCGGATACGAAATCACTGGTGCTCGATCTAGTGGTATTTTTATGGGGATTCTATTTATCGCTGTAGGATTCCTATTCAAGATCACTGCAGTTCCTTTTCGGGCGGCTGTAGGACGGACGGCCGCCTATAGGTGGTAGGGTAGGGTGGGTGGTACCGCTCAGATTGCGGCCAATCTTCCTAACCGCGCGCGGGCCGGGCTTAGAGCGCGTGAAACTCATCACTACCTCGTAAGGGCGTTGAGACCATAGCATGTTACACGAAAGCGCCGCTTTCTCTGTAGTGTTGTCACACAGCTGCCCGCCTAGAAGAGCCACTCGCTCTGTAGTGTTGTCACACAAGATAAGCACGACGCCCGCCTGCTGGCCGGGCGAATCGAAGTTCTCTTCCGGTCAACTGTCCACCCAGTCAAGTGCAAAAAACACAGTAGAATCACGCAACGCACGCTGCTGGTGTGCTTCCTGCCCGCGAGGAAAGAAGAGCGACAAGGTTCAGTTCAGATTTGACTGTTTGCAGCATGGGAGCGGATTACCCAAAAAATCCCTGGGAACAATGAAAAAAAAGATATCTCGGTAACGAAAACTATAGGGGGCTGTATTGGCGAGATCCAACGGTGAACAGCTGCCTAAAAGAAAAACCGCCTGGAAGTCCGAGGACCTTTAGTACCGTACCCTACCCCCGAACCAGCAGCCTTCGCGCCAAGCAAGACCGCCCTTGTCCCTTTCCTTTCTCCATTCCGCCTCCTTCTTTGCTTTGTTTCAATAGAGTCTAAGGCAAAGCAAAATGCCTACTTTACGATTGGATTCAGTCAGCGTCACGACATAATCAAAGGAGTGACGCTTTGGTTACCGGCGAACGCTTCGAAAGGCGACCCTCTCGAGTTTCCGGCTCTTTCCTAGATTGAAGTAGCCTTTCGTCGCCCTACCAAACGAAAGAAGTCACTATCAAAAAGCTCGCCCTACTGAAGTACAAAAGGTGCGCTCCGCCCGGTGACTAAGAAAGAAATTGGTTTGCGCTTGAATGGAAGTGATGAGGTCGCAAAGAGGGAAGTAGGGCTCCTATTGACTCAAGGTTGGTTCTTCGGTTTCCTTTAGAAGAAAGTAGCTATGAAGCCCCTACTACAACCTTTGTAAGATTCAAAAGGCGAACAGCCTCCCCCCCCCCAAAAAAAAAAAAGAGATCTCGTTCATCTATCTCTTGTCTATCTCTCATGGATTCTATCTATGAAAAAAGTAAAAAGACTTCGTTTTTGGGTTCCCCGAAAGCCCCGAATGGATTAGATCCTTTCTGCCAACGAAATGAACGCGGAGCCCGTTCCGAATGCTTCTCCGATCCGGAAGTTCTCGCGAAGAGAATAAGATGCTGCTCCCACTCCCTCTGTCTTTTCTCGCTTTGCTAATCTTCCCCTCTAAGACGGGCCGGGAGGCGGCGGGCGCGGGAGGAAGAAACCCAAGAGAAGAGCTTCTTGTCTTTTCTTAGGTCCTTTTTTTGTCATCCCTGCAGCTTTCCAGATTTTGTATTGGACGCATGGCGTAGCTAGGACCTTCAAATCATGTTTGAGCCTCTGTTCAAACCAAACAAACTCACCCCTGAATAAGGCTGGAAAGAATGCCCGCCAAGTTCAGAGTTGGGAATGCTTTCCCCAACCAAACAAGGAAAGGCTCGACGAAGGGAGGGGGATGCGGCGGGGGAAGGAAAACGCTTTCGGAGATCGAGATTGGATTTTTTTTTCATTGAAAACGAAGAAGGCTGAGGATGGGCTACGGTGCGTCTTATCTGAAGGGAACACGCTTTTTCGACCGCGGTCGTATGATTGCCGGGGCCTCTCCTCGTTCCGCCCGCTGGCCTATTGGGATAGCCCCCTTCGGGCTTTGCCTGCCCTTTCTTTTCGAATCTAATAAAGAATTCCGGCTCGGCCCGGGAAAGCGCTGGCAACAAAAGAAAGGAAGGGGTCCATGTAGCTGCTGCGCCCGCCCCCTTCTTAGTCAATGGGGCAGCAGGTTCGGCATCTACTAGAAAAGAGAGAATCCACTTCAGATAACCACGCCTCTGCTAGGCAGCGTGTGGAATGGCCGAGAGCGGATGCAAAGGATAATTAATTTTTATAAAGTTATTTATGTTCATTTATTTTGTTGTTTTTTTGGGATATTAAAAATATTTTCTTAGAGATATCTTCGGAAGCCATGGCAACCGACGAACCGCCCACGAAGGTTGCAACTTCAATTTATAATGGTTTTTAGTGCATCTTGTGTTTCATGCGTTTCGACTTTTTTTAATCCAAAACATTTTAAATCTATACATATAAATGCCGACACAAACATTTAAATTTAATCTTTTCATAATTTTTAAATTCTTAAGAATAAATTGAATTATAATTGAGAAAACTATATAAAGAAGATATTTTTTTACTTTCAAAGGATAAACAAACTGGTATAAAAAGTATGTAGGGTAAAGAATCGTCCTTCTTTTGCATTGAGTTTAGTACGAACTTTGAGAAGGTGCAATTGTTACACTTGACCCAAAAAACGAATGCAAAATATTGAAGACATTTAATGTGTAACTTTTGCAGCCATGGCAACAATGTGCCTGAATAAAGTATATAGAGAATTGTTTGAAGCTGCCATGAAAGGTGATTTGAGAGTTGTCAATCAAATACTCGATCGAGATTCTGAAGCAGTGATGGCTAATGTTATAATCACAAGTGATCAACAATATACTGCCCTAGATGCTGCGGTTATAGCCGGATAAGATGAGATGGTTGAGAATTTGGTATATCGCATCCCTAAAGAAGATTGCCATCTCTTTTTGCATAAGGCCCTCAAAGTTGCCCTCAAGGGAAGGAAAATTAAAATAGTAAATGCAATATTAGATGGAACTCAGCATTAATAAATTCATTATCTACTGCCTCATTGACTTCTTTTGAAAGCGCTCCTATAGAAAATGAGCTTTTATGGTATTTAATCAGCCTTATACAATTCCCACCATCTGATGATGCCATGAGGAACCTTATTTTTGCTGCCATTCGGGTAGAATTTTTATACTCACAAATTTTGTCACATTTCATTCACTGTTAATTACTTTTCTTTTATTCTCGTGTTTTAAAAGATGTAGGATTATATTTAGCTCTTAAATATCTTAGCCCAACGATGGCAATGGAAATTATTAATCAGTTAGCCGATGCATCGCATGGATCTTTTCTTAATAGAAAGTACATCGATTAAACTTTATTGATAGACTTAACGGTTGGAATATACATCGATTAAATTTTATTAAAAGACCTAATGGTTGGAAAATACATCGATTAATTGTATTGGGTGATGAAATCGATATGATTAAGTTAATCCATTTATTATCATTTACGTATAGTTATGTTGTAATTATTAAATGAAATTGTGAAAATACATCAATTTTAAATGTAGTTTTTTTTTTTTTTAATGAATGACATTGTGGATAAGATTATTGGGAGAAATAAAAACTCACTACGTACACATTGTCCAAGATATGAAAAGTTAGAGGATTCCAGAAACTAATTCATGTTATAATATCTATCTCGAAAAAACTCATGATCTACGGTAAGTTTATTGTAAGTAAAATTTATTTTTTTGGTGAATGGTTTATCATCTAAGTTTAATACATGTATAGATATTCTAAATCATGCAAAGGATAATTAATTTTTCTAAAGTTATTTATGTTCATTTCTTTTGTTTTTTTGGGATATTAAAAATATTTTCTTAGAGATATCTTCGGAAGCCATAGCAACTGACAGAACAACCCACGAAGGTTGCAATCCCACTACGGTATGTCAACTTCAATTGATATCGGTTTTTCATGTGTTTCGAATTTTTTTAATCCAAAACATTTTAAATCACTACATATAAATGCTGACACAAACATTTAGATTTGATCTTTTCATTAGTTTTAAATTCTTAAGAATAAATTGAATTATAATTGTAAAAGCTATATAAAAAAGGTACTTTTTTACTTTCAATGGGTAAACAAACCGGTATAAAAAGTATGTTGAGTAAAGAATCGTCATTCTTTTGCATTGAGTTTAATACAAACTTTGAGAATGTGCAATTGTTATACTTGACCCAAAAAACTAATGCAAAAGATTGAAGACATTTAATGCGTAAATTTTGCAGCCATGGCAACAACGTGCGTGAATGTAGTATATAGGGAATTGTTTGAAGCTGCCATGAAAGGTGATTTGAGAGTTGTCAATCAAATACTCGATCGAGATTCTGAAGCAGCCATGGAGCCATGTTATAATCACAAGTGATCAACAATATATTGCCCTAGATGCTGCGGTTATAGTCGGATAAGATGAGATGGTTGAGAATTTGGTATATCGCATCCCTAAAGAAGATTGCCATCTCTTTTTGCATAAGACCCTCAAAGTTGCCCCCAAGGGAGGGAAAGTTAAAATAGTAAAGGCAATATTGGACAGGAACTCAGCATTAAAAAATTCATTATCTACTGCCTCATTAACTTCGTTTGAAGGTGCTCCTATAGAAAATGAGCTTCTCTGGTATTTAGTCAGCCTTATACAATCCCCACCATCTGATGATGCCATGAAGAACCTTATTTTTGTTGCCATTGGAGTAGGATTTTTATACTCACAAATTTTGTCACATTTCATTCACTGTTAACTTGAATTAACTTTTCTTTTATTCTTGTGTTTTAAAAGATGTAGGATTATATTTAGCTCTCAAATATCTTAGCCCAACGATGACAATAGAAATTATTAATCAGTTAGCCGATGCATCGCACAGATATTTTCTTAATAGAAAGTACATCGGTTAAACTTTATTGATAGACCTAACGGTTGGAAAATACATCGATTAAACTTTATTAATAGACCTAATTGTTGGAAAATACATCGATTAATTGTATTGGGTGATGAAATCGATATGATTAAGTTAATCCATTTATTATCATTTACGTATAGTTATGTTGAAATTATTAAGTGAAATTGTGAAAATACATCAATTTTATATGTAGTTTTTTTATGAATGACATTGTGGATAAGATTAATGGCAATGGGAAATAAAAACTCACTAAAAACACGTTGTCCAAGACATGAAAAGTTAGAGGATCCCAGCGTAGGGAATGTTGTGCGGTATGGAGCGAGCTAGCGTCGTGCTAGAGGAGAGAGGAAAAGGACCGAGAAAGGGATAAAAATAGAGGAGGCAACGTTCTGGGGGTTTTGGTTTTTCTGCTGTGGAGGGCTCGAGAAAGGTTTTTTGGAGAGATTTGAGAGAGAGATTCGAGAGAGTGAGGCCAGCGGAGCGTTTAAGAATAATATGGATTTCGTACAAAAATTATATAATTTCCTTTTTCCAACTATTAGGTCTATTAATAAAGTTTAATCAATGTATTTCCCAACCATTAGGTCTATTAATAAAGTTTAATCGATGTATTTTCCAACCATTAGGTCTATCAATAAAGTTTAATCGATGTACTTTCTATTAAGAAAAGATCCATGCGATGCATCGGTATAATAGTAATATCATTATGAACTCATATTCTATATCAATCGTAACTTGTAGATTAATTATATTGAGTGATGAAATCGATATGATTAAGTTAATCCATTTATTATCATTTACGTATAGTTATGTTGTAATTATTAAGTGAAATTGTAAAAATACATCAATTTTATATGTAGTTTTTTTTATGAATGATATTGTGGATAAGATTAATGGCAACGGGAAATAAAAACTCACTAAAAACACATTGTCCAAGACATGAAAAGTTAGAGGATCCCACAAACTAATTCATGTTATAATATCTATCTCGAAAAAACTCATAATCTACGATAAGTTTATTGTAAGTAAAATTTATTTTTTTGGTGAATGGTTTATCATCTAAGTTTAATATTCTAAATCATGCAAAGGATAATTAATTTTTATAAAGTTAATTATGTTAATTTATTTTGTTTTTTTTTGGGATATGAAAAATATTTCCTTAGAGATATCTTCGGAAGCCATGGCAACTGACAGAACAGCCCACAAAGGTTGCAACTTCAATTTATAACGGTTTTTAGTGCATCTTGTGTTTCATGCGTTTCGACTTTTTTTAATCCAAAACATTTTAAATCTATACATATAAATGCCGACACAAACATTCAAATTTAATCTTTTCATAATTTTTAAATTCTTAAGAATAAATTGAATTATAATTGAGAAAACTATATAAAGAAGATACTTTTTTACTTTCAAAGGATAAACAAACTGGTATAAAAAGTATGTTGGGTAAAGAATCGTCCTTCTTTTGCATTGAGTTTAGTACGAACTTTGAGAAGGTGCAATTGTTACATTTGACCCAAAAACCGAATGCAAAAGATTGAAGACATTTAATGTGTAACTTTTTTAGCCATGGCAACAATGTGCCTGAATAAAGTATATAGAGAATTGTTTGAAGTTGCCATGAAAGGTGATTTGAGAGTTGTCAATCAAATACTCGATCGAGATTCTGAAGCAGTGATGGCTAATGTTATAATCACAAGTAATCAACAATATACTGCCCTAGATGCTACGGTTATAGCCGGATAAGATGAGATGGTTGAGAATTTGGTATATCGCATACCTAAAGAAGATTGCCATCTCTTTTTGCATAAGGCTCTCAAAGTTGCCCTCAAGGGAAGGAAAATTAAAATAGTAAAGGCAATATTGGATGGAACTCAGCATTAATAAATTCATTATCTACTGCCTCATTGACTTCTTTTGAAAGTGCTCCTATAGAAAATGAGCTTTTCTGGTATTTAATCAGCCTTATACAATTCCCACCATCTGATGATGCCATGAGGAACATTATTTTTGCTGCCATTCGGGTAGAATTTTTATACTCACAAATTTTGTCACATTTCATTCACTGTTAACCACTTTTCTTTTATTCTCGTGTTTTAAAAGATGTAGGATTATATTTAGCTCTCAAATATCTTAGCCCAACGATGGCAATGGAAATTATTAATCAGTTAGCCGATGCATCGCGTGGATCTTTTCTTAATAGAAAGTACATCGATTAAACTTTATTGATAGACTTAACGGTTGGAATATACATCGATTAAATTTTATTAAAAGACCTAATGGTTGGAAAATACATCGATTAATTGTATTGGGTGATGAAATCGATATGATTAAGTTAATCCATTTATTATCATTTACGTATAGTTATGTTGTAATTATTGAATGAAATTGTGAAAATACATCAATTTTATAAGTAGTTTTTTTATTTTTATTTTTTATTTTTTATGAATGACATTGTGGATAAGATTAATGGGAGAAATAAAAACTCACTAAAAATACATTGTCCAAGATATGAAAAGTTAGAGGATTCCAGAAACTAATTCATGTTATAATATCTATCTCGAAAAAACTCATGATCTACGGTAAGTTTATTGTAAGTAAAATTTATTTTTTGGTGAATGGTTTATCATCTAAGTTTAATACATGTATAGATATTCTAAATCATGCAAAGGATAATTAATTCTTCTAAAGTTATTTATGTTCATTTCTTTTATTTTTTTGGGATATTAAAAATATTTCCTTAGAGATATCTTCGGAAGCCATAGCAACTGACAGAACAGCCCACGAAGGTTGCAATCCCACTACGGTATGTCAACTTCATTTGATAACAGTTTTTCATGCGTTTCGAATTTTTTTAATCCAAAACATTTTAAATCACTACATATAAATGCTGACACAAACATTTAGATTTGATCTTTTCATTAGTTTTAAATTCTTAAGAATAAATAGAATTATAATTGTAAAAGCTATATAAAAAAGATACTTTTTTACTTTCAAAGGGTAAACAAATTGGTATAAAAAGTATGTTGAGTAAAGAATCGTCATTCTTTTGCATTGAGTTTAATACAAACTTTGAGAATGTGCAATTGTTACACTTGACCCAAAAAACTAATGCAAAAGATTGAAGACATTTAATGCGTAAATTTTGCACCCATGGCAACAACGTGCGTGAATGTAGTCTATAAGGAATTGTTTGAAGCTGCCATGAAATGTGATTTGAGAGTTGTCAATTAAATACTCGATCGAGATTCTGAAGCAGCCATGGAGCCATGTTATAATCACAAGTGATCAACAGTATATTGCCCTAGATGCTGCGGTTATAGTCGGATAAGATGAGATGGTTGAGAATTTGGTATATCGCATCCCTAAAGAAGATTGCCATCTCTTTTTGCATAAGGCCCTCAAAGTTGCCCCAAGGGAGGGAAAATTAAAATAGTAAAGGCAATATTGGACAGGAACTCAGCATTAAAAAATTCATTATCTACTGCCTCATTGACTTCTTTTGAAGGTGCTCCTATAGAAAATGAGCTTCTCTGGTATTTAGTCAGCCTTATACAATCCCCACCTGATGATGCCATGAAGAACCTTATTTTTGTTGCCATTGCAGTAGGATTTTTATACTCACAAATTTTGTCACATTTCATTCACTGTTAACTTGAATTAACTTTTCTTTTATTCTTGTGTTTTAAAAGATGTAGGATTATATTTTGCTCTCAAATATCTTAGCCCAACGATGGCAATGGAAATTATTAATCAGTTAGCCGATGCATCGCATGGATATTTTCTTAATAGAAAGTACATCGGTTAAACTTTAGTGATGGACCTAACGGTTGGAAAATACATCGATTAAACTTTATTAATAGACCTAATGGTTGGAAAATACATCAATTAATTGTATTGGGTGATGAAATCGATATGATTAAGTTAATCCATTTATTATCATTTACGTATAGTTATGTTGAAATTATTAAGTGAAATTGTGAAACTACGTCAATTTTATATGTAGTTTTTTTATGAATGACATTGTGGATGAGATTAATGGCAAGGAGAAATAAAAACTCACGAAAACCACATTGTCCAAGACATGAAAAGTTAGAGGATCCCACAAACTAATTCATGTTATAATTATCTATCTCGAAAAACTCATGATCTACGGTAAGTTTGTTGTAAGTAAAATTTATTTTTTTGGCGAATGGTTTATCATCTAAGTTTAACATTCTAAATCATGCAAAGGATAATTAATTTTTCTAAAGTTATTTATGTTCATTTTTTTTGTTTTTTTGGGATATTAAAATATTTCCTTAGAGATATCTTCGGAAGCCATGGCAACTGACAGAACAGCCCACGAAGGTTGCAACTTCAATTTATAACGGTTTTTAGTGCATCTTGTGTTTCATGCGTTTCGACTTTTTTTTAATCCAAAACATTTTAAATCAGTACATATAAATGCGGACACAAACATTCAAATTTAATCTTTTCATAATTTTTAAATTCTTAAGAATAAATTGAATTATAATTGAGAAAGCTATATAAAGAAGATACTTTTTTACTTTCAAAGGCTAAACAAACTGGTATAAAAAGTATGTTGGGTAAAGAATCGTCCTTCTTTTGCATTGAGTTTAATACGAACTTTGAGAAGGTGCAATTGTTACACTTGACCCAAAAAACGAATGCAAAAGATTGAAGACATTTAATGTGTAACTTTTGCAGCCATGGCAACAACGTGAATGTAGTATATAGGGAATTGTTTGAAGCTGCCATGAAAGATGATTTGAGAGCTGTCAATCAAATACTCGATCGAGATTCTGAAGCAGATGGCTAATATTATAATCACAAGTGATCAACAATATACTGCCCTAGATGCTGTGGTTATAGCCGGATAAGATGAGATGGTTGAGAATTTGGTATATCGCATCCCTAAAGAAGATTGCCATCTCTTTTTGCATAAGGCCCTAAAAGTTGGGAGGGAAAATTAAAATAGTAAAGGCAATACTGGGCAGGAACTCAGCATTAAAAAATTCATTATCTACTATCTCCTTCTTTTGAAAGTGCTCCTATAGAAAATGAGCTTCTCTAGTACTTAGTCAGCCTTATACATTCCCCACCATCTGATGATGCCATGAGGAATATTATTTTTGCTCCCATTCGGGTAGGATTTTTATATTCACAAATTTTGTCACATTTCATTAACTGTTAACTTGAATTAACTTTTCTTTTATTCTTATGTTTTAAAAGATGTAGGATTATATTTAGCTCTCAAATATCTTAGCCCAACGATGGCAATGGAAATTATTAATCAGTAGCCGATGCATCGCATGGATCTTTTCTTAATAAAAAGTACATCGGTTAAACTTTATTGATAGACCTAACGGTTCGAATATACATCGATTAAACTTTATTAATAGACCTAATGGTTGGAAAATACATTGATTAATTGTATTGAGTGATGAAATCGATATGATTAAGTTAATCCATTTATTATCATTTACGTATAGTTATGTTGTAATTATTAAGTAAAATTGTGAAAATACATCAATTTTATATGTATTTTTTTTTTTATGAATGACATTGTGGATAAGATTAATGGGAGAAATAAAAACTCACTAAAAACACATTGTCCAAGACATGAAAAGTTAGAGGATGCCACAAACTAATTCATGTTATAAAATCTATCTCAAAAAAACTCATGATCTACGGTAAGTTTATTATAAGTAAAATTTATTTTTTTGGTAAATGGTTTATATTCGGGAACGGTTTCGGCCTTTTACCCGATCCGACCCGGTGACCCGATCCGTCTACCCAGATCCGACCTCAAATAAAAAAATCGAAATTTTTTAACTTATTAATTTTTTTAATGATTTTCTTAATTTCTTTTATTCTCTCCATTTTGTCTTCTTCACTCGTTTGCCTTTTTCTGCTGCACTCTTTTTTTCCCTACTTCTTCCTCGATGGCGTTTTTCTTCCCAGCGACTTGTTTCTTTTTCTTTCCGAACCAGAAATCTTTTGACCATGACTCAACCAAGCGGTACCGGCACCTAACAACCGGCAGACCACCACCAACCACCAGAGTACGTTAGCGAGATTTATGGTGATCATGGAATCAAAGATGATGGATACGAGCCCTAAACGACATATTTCGTGTCAGAACTTAGTTCACAACGATTCACTTAAAATTTTCACAATCAGAGGTTTTGGGAAGAGTGTTTCGTACCTATTCGCTAAAAATCGGCAATGTGGTTTTCAGTCACTCTAGAACAACATTGCCTCTCTCACTCTCTCCAGTTTTTGATATGGTTTTTTTAAAAAGATGCCCCTCCCTCTCCTCCTCTCGCCCTTTTCGGTTAGCTCACCCTTCTATTGCCTCTCTCGCTCTCTCCAGTTTTCCTCTGTGATATGGTTTTTTTAAAAAGATGCCCCTCCCTCTCCTCCTCTCGCCCTTTTCGGTTAGCTCACCCTTCTAGGACAGCTAGACTCGCTCTCGTCACTCGTTGTTGATGGATGCGCTTGGTTCAGCATTTTGAAAACTCATTGGAAAAATGTAAAGAGTTTAGTCTAAAGGACTTTGCATTTTGGTAAACTATGCTTTGAAAATTAATTTTGAGAGAAATGTTGTTTTGTAGAAAATACATTTGAAAAACTCTTTGAGTGATTAATATTAGTTTTTTAAATTTTATTTATTTAAAATTGAAAAAATAATGTATGCAACTTTTTAAATATTAATTTTGAACACACACACACACACACACACACACACACACACACACACACACATATATATATATATATATATATTAAAAAAAGACCAAATCATTCCTCGAAATTTTTTAATTTTTATTTGTTTAAAATTGAAAAAATAATGTATGCAAGTTTTTAAATATAAATTTAAAAATAATGCTAAAAATTCAAATACATATATATAATTTTTTTAAAGAATAAACCCTTCATCAGAATTTTTTAAATTTTTAATTGTTTAAAATTGAAAAAAATAATGTATGCAACTTTTTAAATATAAATTTTAACAATAATACTAAAAAAATAAAATACATATATAATTTTTTCTAAAAAAAGACCAAACCCTTCATTGGAATTTTTTAATTTTTTATTTGCTTAAGATTGAAAAAAAAATGATGTATGCAACTTTTTAAATATAATTTTTCACAATAATGTTAAAAAAAATCATATACATACACACACACACACACACACACACACACACACACACACACACACACACACACACATATATATATATATATATATATATATATAATTCTAAAAAAAAGACCAAATCCTTCGACGAAGTTTTTTAATTATTATTTATTTAAAATTGAAAAAATAATGTATGCAACTTTTTAAATATAAATTTGAAAATAATGCTAAAAAATCAAATACATACATATAATTTTTTTTTAAAAAAGATCAAACCCTTCATTATAATTTTTAAATTTTTGATTGTTTAAAATTAAAAAAAATAATGTATGCAACTTTTTAAATATAAAATTTGACAAAATACTAAAACAAATCAAATATATATATATATATATTTAAAAAAAGATCAAATCCTTTGTCGAAATTTTTTAATTTTAATTTTTTAAAATTTGAATAAATAATATATGCGAGTTTTTAAATATAAAATTGAAAATAATGCTAAGAAATTGAATATATATATAATTTTTTTTAAATACCAAACCCTTCGTCAAATTTTTAAATTTTTAATTTGTTTAAAATCGAAAAAAATAATGTATGCAACTTTTTAAATATAATTTTGAAAATAATGTTAAAAAAATCAAACATATATGCTAAAAAAATAAAATATATAAATATATATTTTTAAAAGAACAAAATATATTTAATTTTTTTAGCATTTAAAAAAATAATAACGAGGGCAAAATCAGAAATTTGAAAAATGAGTGAGGATAGTTTTGGGAAGAAAAAATAAGTTTCAAAGCATTTGGCCAAATGCTAAAACTCAAAGCTAGTCCCTATTAGCATTAGGCTTTCAACTTTGTCATTACTGGTTTTCACTTGAAAGTTACTTTAAAATGATTGCCAAGCGGTCCAGCATTTCCCCAAGGATCGCCAGTTTTCTCACCGTTACGTCACCATTACAGTCGTGTCTTCTTTTTCATTTTTCCCTACACACTCCTCCTTCGCTAGCTTATATTGAAGAGGGCTACAAGAAGGTTGGCTGGGTCGTTTGTTGTAAGCTTTGATGGGCCATGAAATCATAAAAGAGATGGGCTAAAATAAAAGATGACCGAAGGGAATTAAAAGAGATTAGTTGGACAAACATAGGGCCTTGTTTAGTGGGCCGAAATTTGCTAAGTGGGCCGGACACGCCGGCCCACACGACTTCATTTCATTTCAAAATTTTTCTATTATTATAATAATATATTTTTTGCTTGCTTTTTTAATCAATTTTTAAATTATACTTTTGCTATCTATCTCTTCCTTCTTTTTTTTTTTAAATTTTTTTAATATATTTGCAAAAAATGGACACTTAAATGGTCGGCAAAATTTGGTGTCGACAGAGATTAATGAACATAAGTAAAAATAATCACTTGCTAATTTGGTTTTAAATGACGCATTCACGTAAAAATTAATTTTGTAATGAGAATTCTTGGAAACAGTACCTTTATTGAGTCACAGGAGGAGAGGTTTTGCGGCCGGTCGGCTTCTCGCCTCAAAGAACCAATAGAAGAGTCTTCCCAAGACCGTCGTCCACTAAGACATAGTCAGAGTAGTGGTGGAAGCTCGCTAGCGGCTGGCTAGGGCAAGTAGCGAGGCGGTTGGCCTCTTGCAGCACCTCGGTTGTGGGGTCCAGTCATTCCCATGAGGGAGAGGAGGCAAACGCCGAGAGACAGAGACAGAGGCACAAAGCTATGGCTAGAAGGCCCATTTTCTGAAGTGTTTTCTTTTTTATGACATGCATACAACGTGGTTCTCATCACATTCTGCTTATACTCGAATATGAAGGCTTCAAGTTGTTCATCACCTCGTGAGTCGATCGAGCGTATGTATGGATGGAATTGACTCGTTCGAAAATTATTGTGATTTCAATCACAGATGAGCACATGATGAAAGATCCTAACACCTTTCAAAGTGAATTTCGCCATTTGAGGAACGGAATTAGAGGTCTTTTCTATGGTTGAAATTGAAAGTTCGCCGCTTTCTTGTGAAATGCAAGGCAAAAGAAATTGGGGGTTGGGCTCTTTTCTTCTTTGAGGGAATCCAAGAAACATCCTCTCCATCGATGCAGTTCGGAAAATGTCAAAAAGATCCTTGGGTGGAGTCAATGGTTTATGATCGAACTCTTGTTGAGCAGACTTTGGTACGTACACATCGAATTCATATTGTTGCTATAACATAATTTATGCTTGTTTAAGGATGGTCTGCATGTGCGTTGTCATCTTATCTTATTCCTTTCCATTCATGAATAGGTGCAACCGCATGTGCGACATTTTCAGCAAAAAATCTATCTCTTGAAGAAGAAATTGAGATTTGTCATGACCTCTTTGAAGTGGGTTAGACTAACTAGGGTTTGAGTAATGGATTACTAAACCAAAACTTGGTTCGAACTCTCCAAACCCCATACCAATTGGCGACTTAAGGTTCAATATCTTAATATGCAAACCGTTTTCATTTAGGAGTCCTCATCAATTAGTTTATAGTGGGCCAATTAGAAACCCATATTAAGTATCGGGAGAAATATTTTATTCCTACAAACTAGAGATTATGGCTATGAGGACTTGATTATATTAGATTTCTCTAATATCCTTTCGATACCGTTCTTTGCATGAAAAAAAAATGTTTGACAGTTAGCTTGGATTTATTTTATTACTCACATGTCCCTAACATGTGAGATGAATATGTTGGTGCGCAAACCACTAATTTAACACCCAATAAAGCAATAAATCAATTGCAGGACTTAACTCATAGAAACAAAAGCATCTACAATATTAGCTCGGAATTCACATCAATAACCCTAGATATAATTTCTCATTAACATGCAATTGCTCAATCTTCTTAAAGACGTACAAAAATGTGTCTATACTAACATGACATGCGACATACAATTAAATACACTACATGCAAACTATGGCATGCGACATTAGTTAAATGACCTAATCTAGTGACGGACAAATATTAAATGAAACTATCTTAATATGTCACATATTTAAATGATCCTAAACATGCAATGACTAAATGACGTGTAAGGAATGACCTAATTCTAGATAACACACCCATGACAATTTTTTATGTTTTCTTTTCTTTTTCAATTACAATTCAAAATTAAAATGGCCCAATGATTAAACATGCAATTTTAATTAAGGAAAATGAAATCTAACATCCATGTTTCTGGTATTTTTTAATTTGAAAATTTGGAATAATTAAATTACCTAATCTAAACATGCAATCTAGCCTAAAACTAGCAATATTCTACCAAGCACCAAATCTAATTCAAAGATAATTTTTTGGGTTTGTTTTTTTAAAAAAAAATCAAATAATGGATAGATATTTAATTAGATAATGTTGTCCACAATCATGTGCAATCTATCTCAATAAGGATGCAAAATAACCATTAAGGATATTAATGGAAGATTATCCATTCAAATTTGGAAATGGATAAATCAGTGATCGTATCCAAATTGTTATGGATAAGATAAAAGATTTTCCATACCTGAATATCTATCTTGTGGTTGGAAATAGGACGGCCGTCCCTATGTTGTTAAGCTAGGAAACTTTCCTAACTTGATGGGATATTTTAGGATTTCGTGGACAGTAGATATCTAACAAAATATAATTATTGCTAAATGAATATATTAATCCATTGCAGAATATATTAATCCATTGCAGAATATATTGAATCACTCAAATAAAGCAGTAAAATAAATTGGGCAAAACGGTTCAAAAAATGCACCAAATAAATTCTAATTCCGACTCTTTCAACTTCTCACAAAGACTTCACTCTTTTACACCAACAGAAGAAAATAACATTACCATCTTTTTTTGAAAAATCCAAATGAAATAAGTTATTTTCAACAGGAGACTTGTATGAAGATCCCCTTAATTGGTGTCGGAGCAACATATTTGAATTGATTTTTATTTTAATATTTTTCTTGATTTAAATATTACTCTTGCATAATTTAATTTTTTAATTGGAAACATCTAGACAATTTATTCATTGAATGCATTTATTTAACGAAAAATAAATAATTGAAAATTTTATTTTCAAAATACAATCGCTTACATTGCTAAAAAAAATGAATGAACTATTACTAGTCACAAAAATATTCAAATATAAATTATCATCATTAATGAGATTTGTTCATGAAAATTATTTACATAAATTATTATAAATAACGAAAATTTGTTTACAAAGATAGGTAGATATAAATTATTATTGATAATGAGAACATTCTTAATTATTTGATTATTTCAAATGATACCAATGATTTTGTTTTTATGATTTCCTCTTGAGGTCATCACGTGAATATAAGTTTAATTTCTAAGATCCTCGTAAATCACATATAGTTTTCGCACAGAATTACCGCTCCTTTCTAATTATGCGCAGGCGTGTCGAGAGAGATCGAGAGAGAGAGAAATGATCGGAGATGGTGACGGAGGCGGCGGAGGGCGAAGCCACGAGAGGCGGCCGTTCGCATGGCGACCGCTCGCCCCGCGTCAAGGTCGGAGAGGCTTGGCTTCTTCGGCTAGCCCACGAGGAAGAGCCTCGCTTCGGGCCCGGGATTCCGTGGAAATTGTCCGTACGCTCCCTCGCTCTGACGTTCATCTCTATCTCTTTCCGTTTCGCGCTGCAGTTACTGTTTTTGATCCCCGTTTTCCTCGTATTCATATATCTGTAGCTTTCGTTCTGTTGATTTTTGGTCGTGTCCTGTGAAGTAGCTGCAGATCGAGAGCGGGCGTTTCTTTCCGGCTTCTGCTGTTTGGAACTCGTGATTTGAGAACACTACATTGTAGATAGACCGACAAAAGACGCGAAATTGCAGGGATGTCACTCTTAATTTGGTTTGGAGCTTTGGTACTGAGTTCATATAGTTCATAGTGAATGGCAAATTGGATAGAGTGGGGAAAGAAAAGAAAAAGGGTGAATGGAACGATGCCGGGTTAGAGCGAAGTAGCGGTATTGATTGCAGTATTAGCTTGGTATGTTTCTTTGGAGTATCTAGAGTAGAGCATGAGTAGTTGCTCGCTAGTCTTGTGTAGCTGGTCTTTCATGAACTTAAGTTGAATTCTGCAATTGAGTATTTGCTTTATGTGGCCAATCGAGTAGGTGCTGGCGCTCAGGCTCCACACGGCAGTGTGCGACTAGCCACTGCCGGTGGCAGCGACGGAGCGAGGGGGATGAAGAGGAGGTGGCTAAGCGGGAAGGCGAACAGGCCATTTTGGGCGCATGGGGTAGACTTGCTGGTGCGCTCGCTCTAACTGGTCTAAGGTGAGGTCCTTTTCTTGATCCGTTTTGATCCAGTTGAAATATCTAAATAAGTTTTTAGTAAATCATTTCAATTGGACAGAAAAAAATTAGACGTATGTTTTAAGTTGCGTATACTTTCCAAAATCAAACCAACTTACAGCAATGAAATTTTAATCCAATCTTTTTTGTTTTGTTTTAATTTGCCAATTTTTCAGATTTCATTTTTAAATTGGTTTTGGGCCTTTTCTTTTTTATGGCATTTGGTCCATTTCCATATGTTCTTTCTCAATGTTACAAATTTGGACGAGTCTGAATAATTTTAGATTTTTGAGTATTCTCAAATCTTCGTTGCTTACTTTTCTTTCCAAGCATAATTTTTTCCGTAAGTGCCCTATTATAAAACTTGTCATCATAACCCAACCACGTTCATAATCCAACCCCCTAATCAATCCACATGGGTGGTCTTGTTCGTCAACATGACACTCACCCACGTCTCTACTTCGCTCATCTACCTCACAAAATCTTGCTTCACGCTAACTCAAGCTCTCTCATTAATTGGGCAAGCTGGTCCAATAAGTCACCCGTTTTTTAGAGGTAACGATGTAAAGAGAAAAATTGATAAGAAATGAAACTCGGATTGGGTTGGACCATTTTTGACCCAACCGAACCCACCCATTTGATGGGTCAATTCACAAGTTACGTACATTTGCATGTATTATAATAAACAATTGGGAGATTGGTTCCACCTGTTTCAATTTTTTTTTAATTTTATTTTTCATGACTTCCTATTTTTCTTGGCTTACTTTTGGATTAGATTAGAGGATTTAGCATGCCCGAGAAGCGCGAACAAATCCCAGCAGGTGGGATTTTTTGAATACGAAGCTAATGGAGGAGCACATGAGAGGGAACGACTCGTCCCACGACGCCTGGCACGTGTTCAGGGTCAGGGACCTGGCCCGCTCCCTCGCCCGCGAGGAGGGCCCCGATGCCCACCCGGGTTCCATGGAAATTGTCCGTATGCTCACGCCTGATCTCTCTCACTTCCGTTTCACTCCGCCTCTGCCGTTTTCGACTACCCTTTTATTTTTTCCGTCGGATTTGTTCTCTTCTGAGGGTCTTTGTTGTGTTCGGTGAAGTATCTGCAGAAACGAGATCGACCCACCACTTAATTGGTCCTCGTGAATTTGCTTTGAGTGGCGTTGAATTCCTTTGTCTATCTGGTTCTTTACAATCTGTGGAATTGTGTTGCAGGTGGAGCTTGCTGCACTTCTTTATGATATAGGTCAGCAGCTCTCTCTCACTTGGAGACTGCATTTTTACACAATCATGAATAGGATAACTGGCCTGACTCTGACATTCGTGCTCTTTTTCCAACTGGGGAGTTAAGGGGTTGAACTTAAAATGCTGTGGCTGTACTTTTTTTTTTTTTTAACAAAAAAATGTGTTACAAGCAGTCTGTAGATGACTTGAAACTCTCCCCCTTTCCTTTACTAAATGCATTTACATGTCTGTTAATTATCCGAACCTAGATTGCCAGTCCTTTTGCATAAAGGTCCTTTGAACTAACTCCTGCGCATGCACATAATTAACTGTGGCATTGCTTTCGTGTGCTGAATGATCAAGTATAGGATATTCCACAATATATGTTGAGAAAGAACTTATTTTTAATAGTAGTTTCTCATTGCAGGTGACTACAAGTATCTAAGGTCTGGATTTACTTCTTGATCAGCCATAGAAGTAAGATTGCACAGTATTGTTTTGAGTGTAATTGTTCACCGAGAACCCGTCTTTGCATCATATGGATATATAGTATGTTTGCTCATCATATGCATTTCATCCTTGAGTAATTATCTTAAGCTTTGTCACATATGCAACTAAAGGAAAGGTATGGGCATGTTGCAATGCTTTTTGTTTGCTATGCTAATAAATTGTTGTTTCTTTTCTCTAATTCAGTGTTTCACTGTCGCCATCCATGTTTCTGTTTTTCCATGTAGAGATCCATCCGAGGAAAAGATTGTCGAGAATTTCCTTGAGGAACAGGGAGCGGAGGAAAGCAAGAAGATCAAGATCTTAAAGATAGTAAGGGGAATGGGTAAGGGTTTCTTTTTCCTTCTCGACAGTTATATAAGAAGGGGAATGGGTGATTTTTTTCGAGTTTTTGATTGCTCTACCTTTAGTTGACTGTGTCTTTGTCAATTCAACTCAGTACAATTATGCGTATGATGCTTAAATATGTAAATTTTCTGCGCATGATGTTTTGTGGTACGTGCTATGCTCGCAGCATGAGACATAGACCTTTTATCTTATTAACCTTGGTTTGTGGAACGCCTTCTCTTTTGCTGGAAATGTCATCATGAAGCTGTGAAATGGTTTATTACAGCCTCAATATCAAATATTTATATCTGCAGATAGAAAAACAATTATTCCATTGGAGGAGGTTTTGTTGGTAATCACATCATGCAGGAAGAGATTGGACTGTAGTACCTAGATTAATAGACCCCGCCCATTGATTTATGGTTGCTAATGTGAATATGTTGTCCTTATTATATAAACGTGTTCTTCAGTGACTCGTGTAAGTGTAGGTGTGGCTGGAATTATGGTTTGTGTGTATGGGTGCTATAGTAAATCTGGAGATACTCGTAATTAAATTCAGAGGCTTATTAGTTTCGTGTTGTATAATTAACTCTGTTCGGGGAGAGAAGAAAAGCATATTTATGGCTCATCAGATTATTCATATGGTTTACCAGCAGTTTAGCAGTCTAGTCACACTTAAATAGTTTATTTTCAAAGACCCTCTTCGATGGTCATATCATTCCATCAATTATTTTTTATTTAAACATCACTATGTCAAGATTATCCTTTGTTTTTTTGGAATTGGGAAGTCCACTAGAAATTACGTATCCATGATATTGGTGTGAAAACTTATATGACAGATTCTGGCATGGTCAGGTTTCAAAAATGAGATTAAGGGGCTTGCAGAAACTTTATTTCCAGAATTTGGGGTCGTGCAGGATGCTGATTGTCTTGATGCCATTGGGGCCATCGGTAATAATAAAGAAATCTTGAGTAGTATTTCCTTGATCTTACCTATTGAAAATCCTTTGTCTAATTGAATTTTAGTGTTAAATCGAGAAATCAGAAAGTTGAATGATGCCATGTGACGTTTACTGATATAAGCTAGTCGTGTGTCCTTCCTTGACTGGTTTTGTGAGCTGTTCTTTTTGCTCCATTCACTTCTCTGTCTGTGACTGAAAGGAAAAAAGCACACCTTGTCATGAAAATTAATGCATATTTGTTGCCTTCTAACTGCATCTGTCCTTCTACTGGTTTTGAGATACTTTTGTATGACGTAAGGTCGTGAGCAGGAATAGCTCGTTGCTTCACTTTCGGGGGAAGCAGAAACAGAGTTCTCCACGATCCTGCCATCCAACCACAATCTATTCTTTCCCAGGAAAACTACATGAAAAAAGAGGAGCAGACTACCTTGAATCATTTTTATGAGAAACCTCTGAAGCTGAAAGATTTGATGAAAACAAAGGTAAAAAAGTTGGGTTTCCTGTATATAGGGACCTAACTTTTGTTGGTATTCGTTTTTGTAGTTGTTCCACATGCTTGCTCTTCCCAATGGTTGCTACATTCTTTTAAGAGCTGAAAGATGACCATTTAAAATATACCTTCTTTCTGATTGTGTGGGGCTTTGAAACGCTTAGGCTGGACAAAGGAGAGCCGAGAAGCGGCACAAGTTTATGCTCGAGTATCTGGAAGAGTTCTACAAAGAGTGGGATGGGCAAGCGTAGATTGGGTAACTGATTCTCTTTGACAGAGTTCTTGGGTTTTAGGACATTAAGATGCATAGCATTTTTTATTCATGAGGTTGGTCTTTGATGTTGTTACCATGGAACTGCAGGTGATAATGAAGAGGTACTATCACCATCACCATTTCCAATGGTTTAGCCCTTACGGATTACAATACCGAAATTTATCTAAAAAAGAGATCCATGGTTGAATCCAGTTTTAGCAAGTCAGTTGTTAATGCATTGTAATCATAAACATTTATCACCTACTAGCTTATTTAATTCTCTTACTAGTATGCTGCATTTGTTAGAATGTCTTTAGAATTCCGGTCATGGTTGCTCATTTCAAAACTGTTGCTATGTTTGCTATAACAAAAGATGGAAAGCCATCGAGATTGCATTTCGTTGAAGATGAGACATTCTCTAAATGAGCTAGAGATCGATACCGAATCACGACTCACGAGCAGTGTGGGTTTCATAAGGATGTGGATAATTCTGTGCTGGTTCATTTGCTTTTTTTTTTTTTTTTTTTTTCTTGAAACCGTTTCATCTTGATGATCATTTAGGTCTTTGAAGAGCGATATACACACTTCAGACATAAATGGCTATAACGGGGAGAGCACTGCAAGAGACGGAAACGGAGATTGTAGTGCGAGTATGTTGGGGGCTAGAGAAATACGATGTTTGTGGTGTTGGTTTAGGGGTTAAGTCATTAGATACCGAAGATTCTCGACTTAAATTATAAGCGGTGAAGACTAAATATGCTAAAATTCTTCGAATAACATCCGTTTGTTGTCATCTGATTTAAAAAAATGCTAAAATTCTTCGATTAACCTCCGTTTGTTGTCATTTGGTTTAAAAACTTAGGTTGCTTAGGTTTGTCATTGGTATATCAAGTAATTAATGCATACCGCTTACATTTTTTCATTGGTATAGCGATTAGTTGGTGTTTGGACCAGCTCTTATTATATATCTCAACTAGTCCACCCTTTCAGGTGGTCTTGAGAGCGCACTCCTCCGCACGGTGCGATGTATTCGAGTTTTTACTATCAAAAAATTCCAACAAGAATTGAACCTCAAATTCCAAGAAGAGGAGCAAACTCTTTTGTCATCTATTGTCACATAAGTCAACACCTCGTTGGTTCCAAAAAAAAAAAAAAACTTGTTGATGGACAAATGTATAATTAAGCCATCGTAACCAAATTTTCATATTTAGCTTTTGCAATTTTACAAATTGAAATAATTTAATCACACAAATATGCTGATACCATATAATTATCTAGGATGGACACAAAGTTGAATTGAGTGTTCTATCAAGAAATTAGGACACTTTTATAAGAACTGGACCATTAAAACACACTTTTGCTGGAACAGATTCATTTGTATTTTTCATTATTTTAATTATCCAAATATAATCTGTAATATCAATATTAAAAGTATATCATTTCACTTTTGAATATTAATATATACAAAGTAGAAAAAGTAAGATGTTAATTTCTAGGGTTGGTGCAATTGATTGGTCGGTTACGAGATTTCAACTTAGGAATTAGAGGTCATTTGTCGAATTGATAAAATGATAATTGTGCATTATGGAAATCTTTCATTCTTATTTTCTTGGCGTTTTAAGCTTGAGAGTGTTCCACGGATCTCATAACTGTGAAAAGTGTACACTTTTATTTTGAGGTTGTCGATTCTTAGGAAAACTGGAAAATGCATCTTTAGCTGAAGTTCTCAATTAATCGCAAGTTTTTCCATGAGAGAGAGAGAGAGAGGAAAAGTGGTGCACTTAACGGCCTTTTTCGGTTAAATCTTCACCGCTTGATATCAAGGTATTCATATTCAGGCAAAGCGTAACTAAAATACTTCTAGATCCACAAATCATCAATGGCAATGCTTTCCACGGATGTTTCTTAACTATTGAATGCCTTTGTTAGCTTTGTTTATTTTTTCTGGTCGAACCTTTGTTAGCTTTAAAAGAGAAACCCGTGCGTCCCAGCATCACACAAGCCTGGGAGTATATATTCAAGTGCTTGCGCCTTGATTAGCCATGTGCATGAGAAAGAGAAACAAGATCGGCGTCCGCGTCGGCGATTTCTAATCAAAATTGGATGGATGAACTCAATTGATAATAATACAATATGTTTATGATTGAATTGATTTAATGATAATGTTTATGATTGAATTATTTTTCTAATACAATATGTTTCGAATTTTTTTTTGGTATTTTCCCAAAATTCGAGGGGGAAAAAGTTGACCTTTTGCTCAATAAGTCACATATCTCAAATGCCAAAATTTGTGTCTTTTTAAGATCTAAAAAGGGTTGGGTAAAGTTCAAAGTTCTAGGAATTGGGGCATTGGTTATATACTCCTTCACCGTTGGACGAAGGTTATTTCCCTTAATTAGGTCTTTGATTGGTATATCATAAGTTATGAATATCATTCACATATAAACTCAATTAAAAAAATTATGGGCGATGCCTATGTTTATAGAGCATCGACCAAACGACTAAAATATCATCCTTAGAAATTTCTACATTAGATTGTGAGAAATAATTCAATCCTTGGTGGTACCGATGATTAAAAAAACTATAAATGTGAGTATTAAAATTTTATTTTGGTGTGACTAACATTAAAAGAATATCATATTGTATTCTAACTCCTGCAAAAAAAAAGAAAAAAAAGAAAAAGAGAAAAAGAAGTTGAGCATCCATGATCCATCTTTATCTTGAAATCTTTTTCCCCCCTTCATTGTCATTGTTTTGGTGCGTCTATTTCGATGCGATTGAGGATAAGATTTGATTTAAATGTTAAAATTGGAAGGGTATTTGAATTCGTTGAATTGACATGTTATTTCCTTTTCGGTGGCGCTTCTTGCTGGACTCGCGGTCGGTCTCGCACTTTTATTTTTCTCGAAGGGAAAAGCGATTCGACTGAAAAAATAATTTCCTCTCTCTCACTAGCCTGCACACCCTCCTCTCTCTCAATAGCCTGCACACACCAACCGCCTACGCTCTCTCTCTCCAGCCCTGCACGCATTTATTTCTTTGTCTCGTATTCTCTTTCCTCTTCGTGCTTTCCATCTCTTCCCCCTCTTCTCTTCTCTGCTTCGAATTAGGGACGAGCGGTTTCAGGTTCCTTATAGGTTCCGCTTAGAACCTGAAATCTATCTTCAGGTATAAGTTTATCAGTTTTTGGAACCTGGAACCTATCCCATCACAGGTTCCGGGGTCGGTTCCAAGTTTTAATAGATTTTTTTTTTTCATTTTTAGTTAAAAAATGGAAATCAATACAGTAATAATAAACAAACTTGTCATTCATCAAAGAGAATATAACACAAACATCAAACATCATTTTAGAAACAATAATAAACAAATTGTTTTTACACTAATGAACAATCCAGTAGTTCGAGCACATGATGGTTGAAACATGCTCAATGACCATAATTGCACCGCAAGCATAAGAGCCAGACTTAGCTTCATCTACTTATAATGAACACAGAGTTCATAAAATCATAAAGGTAAATAATGAAAATTACACTAGGCAATTTCATCACCTGCATGTTTCTATCAAATGATGTCGTGGGAAAAATTGTGCATTCCCTACTATCCTACTAACTTTATGCAGGTGGCATACTTGGGAAAACTTGTTTAAATCAGCAAAAGACTCATAGCTCATGCTTTGATGCAGCTTCTGATAAAGCGTCTTCAAGTTCCCAAAGATTTTCGCCAAAATCAGCACTCCTTTTCGTTGTACTTGTCAGCAAGGGAGCTGACTTACTTGCCAATGTGAAGGAGCAAGCTTCAGATCAGCAAGCTTCAGTCAGCACTCCCTTTCGCCAAAGATTTTAATGCCCTGCGCCATTATCAGTAAGCTTCAAATCATCCTGGCATAAAAAATTCAGAAAACAGAGATTTTAGCCTCTGAAGGAGCAATATGTGAACTTACTTGCCAATGTGATTTCATTCACACCACAACCTTAGATTTCCATAAATTCTAGACAAAGTTTAGCACTTGTTTTGATTTAATAAATTCTAATCCCTAGAATTGTTAACTGTCATTAGAAATAATGTTTGTGCTTTTCCTCAAATGGTGCCTGATGGTAAACAAATAAAGACGGGGCGAATAAGAATCCAGAAAATTTTGTTGGTAATTAGAAATAATGTCTGTGCTTTTTAATTTGGTGTTTGCAGCAAAGCGATGGGCTTCCCCTAATCGTAATAGCTCCAGAAAATTTTGTTGGTCTCTTACTTCAACTAAGGTAGCTCCTGGCAGTGATACATCTCCTGTTTTGGGATCTTCTACTATAGAAATGTTATCATTAGAAGGATCGAGGAGGTCTTGTATGGTCTCCATATAGAGCTGAGAAAAATTGTGAAGATACGAAAAGGTTATATTAACAGTTAAAACTTTCAGTCATATTCTTATAAATTTCCAAAATTGATAAATAGAAGAGAACTTTATAAAGAGGCTTATATTAGTGACAAGATAAGACACATAAATAATGGGGGCAGAAAATGAAGTTGTTATTCAAAGGCCCAGAACCTGCAGATAGGAGACAGACACGGAATCGGCCTCCAAAGAGATATCTCCCAATATATCTTCCATAGCACGAACCATGATCCCACGAGCAGCTGTGTCCTCCTCTCCAAGTTTCCCAAGAGTATAGGTTTTACCAGTTCCAGTCTGCCCATATGCCATAACTGTTCCATTATAGCCTTCCAGAACACTCTACACAAACAATCACTGATGTTCATGTCATTTAAGGGCATGGATCATAGCAAATATAAAAGTTATTTTATTAAGAGCTATACAGAGCAGCAAACACGTATCTTTCATATATTTAAAGGCTAAGAAGTTATGAGTCATAAAGTAAATTAATATATCGATGACAATAGCGTTCTCCCTCAAACTCTTCCAATTGGGGTCTAAAACACACAGCTCAGCTAAAACACAAAATTATCAGAAGAACTTCTTTCAACTTTCTTCACTTGATAATAGTTCAATCAGCGATAGCTAACAACAGTACTTCACTTTTTGTCAAGCTTTCTAGTTTAGCTGTGTGAACGTACCTTTCCTCAAACTGTAAAAACAATATAAAATGATAACATAAAACTTGACTATGGTAGTTTAAAAATTCAAAGCGGAGTAAAGCGCCAGAAAAGTAAAAGTGCATCCAAACTCATGATTTTTTCTACAAATACTTTACATTTCATCATAAAGTAGGATAGACAAAAAACAACAACATAATAAACGCTTAGTAACACTTCCGTTCAATTTTCATCCTTGAAATTTCATTCTTCAAATGGTTAGCAGAAGATGCTTGAACTTGCATTGAGTCAACATCGTCCAAGTCGTTCACAAACGTAGATGGAGGTTGATGACATTTATCATGTAGGTCCAATATCACCTTTGTGGCTCGGTGAGAGAATTTCGCATCGAGCCATTTGCAATATTTGCACTTCGACCCTTCTCTGTATCGGGCATATCCATAGAATCTTCTCCCGGGATTCATTCGAGTCCATGATGTTCCTCTTGGACTTGGTAACCCACAAAAACAGAAACGCTCGCTTTCTCCTTCGCTTCGGTGAAAGAAATTTGAGCTGCTACTGAAAGTCCTACTCTCCATTTCCAATATTCAACTGTAGAATTTTGGGCAAATCGAATAAGGGTTCGGGATTAGGGCTCTAGTGCTTCAATGGCATTTTGCCCGATTTAGGGTTTAGATTTAGGGCAATTAGGGAGACGACGTCGTTTTGGCTAATTTAAGTGCTCTATTTTGGCCAACTATAGAAATGACGTCGTTTTTGGTGAATTAGAGCTGAGTTTTTCGGTGAGAAATATTAACATTTAATTGCCACGTATGATTTCCGGCCGGCTTTACCGGAGGTGACACTCAGGTGTCCCACTTTTCTTAAAATGTGGCACTTAAGTGTCACTTTCGTAAGTTATAACACTTAAGTGTCCTTTTGTGCCAAGTTATGGCACTTGAAGCGATCTTTTGCCCATTTACATATAGTTGTGTTGTAATTATTAAGTGAAATTGTGAAGATACATCAATATTATATGTAGTTTTTTTTTTTTTTTTATGAATGATATTATGGATAAGATTAATGGCAACGAGAAATAAAAACTCACTAAAAACTCATTGTCCAAGACATGATAAGTTAGAGGATCCCATAAACTAATTTATGTTATAATATCTATCTAAAAAAAACTCATGATCTACAGTAAATTCATAAGTAAAATTTATTTTTTTTGTGAATGGTTTATCATCTAAGTTTAATACATGTATAGATAATCTAAATCATGCAAAGGATACTTAATTTTTCTAAAGTTATTTATGTTCATTTCTTTTGTTTTTTTGGGTATTAAAGATATTTCCTTGGAGATATCTTTGGAAGCCATGGCAACTGACGGAACAGCCCACGAAGGTTGCAATCCCACTAACGGTATATCAATTTCAATTTATAATGTTTTCATTGCATCTTGTATTTCATGCGTTTCGACTTTTTTTAATCCAAAACATTTTAAATCACTACATCTAAATGCTGACACAAACATTCAAATTTTATCTTTTCATAATTTTTAAATTTTTAAGAATAAATTGAATTATAATTGAGAAAGTTATATAAAGAAGATGTGTTTTTTACTTTCAAAGGGTAAACAAACTCACTCGTAGAAAAACTATGTTGAGTAAAGATTGTCATTCTTTTGCATTGAGTTTAATACGAACTTTGAGAATGTGCAATTGTTACACTTGACTTGAAAAACTAGTGCAAAAGACTAAAGACATTTAATGTGTAACTTTTGCAGCGCTGGCAACAAGGTGCGTGAATGTAGTATATAAGGAATTATTTGAAGCTGCCAAGAAAGGTGATTTGAGAGCTGTCAATCAAATACTCGATCGAGATTCTGAAGCAACGATGGCTAATGTTATAATCACAAGTGATTAACAATATACTACCCTAGATGTTACGGTTATAGCCGGACAAGATGAGATGATTGAGAATTTGGCATGTCGCATCCAAGATTGCCATTTCATTTTGCATAGGGCCCTCAAAGTTGCCCTCAAGGGAAGGAAATTGAGAATAAAAGGCAATACTAGACAGGAACTCAGCATTAGATATTGCCTCATTGAGTTTTCTTGAAAGTACTACAATAGAAAATGAGTTTCTTTGGTATTTAGTCAGCCTTATACGATCCCCACTATCTAATGATGCCATGAGGAACCTTATTTTTGCTGGCCCTTCGAGTAAGATTTTTATACTCACAAATTTTGTCACATTTCATTCATTGTTAACTTAAATTAACTTTTATTTTATTCTTGTGTTTTAAAAGATGTAGGATTATATTTAGCTCTCAAATATCTCAGCCCAATGATGGCAATGGAAATTATAAATCAGTTAGCAACTATGCCACATCTTTTCTATTGCAGATCTAGGCTCAATTTGTGTGAAAGATTAATATACAAATGTAAGTACTTCTTGCACTTCTTTTGTTGAATCCGTACAACTTGAGCAACTTATGGTGTTTACACTATTTGTTTCCATTTTAGGCATCTCTCTATGCTTGTTCAATACATCAATTGACAACTCCGAAAACACAAAGATGACTTGAGGTACTTTTGTTAATTTGTTTAATGAATGGACTAATATGATAGAAATCATATCATTCATGAATCTTATTGACAAAAAAAAAATTAGGGGCAAGGATTACATCTATCTATACAGATTAATATCTAAACCACCATGTATTATTTGATATAGCATTTGCAAAGTCAGTCCAAAAGTCAAACTCATTGTCAAATTATCAAGTAGAATTATTGAGAATTGTAGATTTGGATTTCAGGTCATGGAGTTTGATTAATCCAAGTTTCTCTAACATATCTAACATAATTAAATTTAAACATGCATTTTTGTCTTCGTCATCAATTTTTAATTGCTGAAATGATTCTTCTCTCCTCTTCATGGTGATGCAGTAGTTAAGCGACTCAAGATATCATTCTGGAATCTTGCCTCAGGTATTAAGGGTGTGCAACCAGACTGGGTATACCCAGTTCTCGGACCGGCCCACCCGGAAAACAGTCGGGAACGATTTCCGTTTTAAACCGATTCGAGAACGGGTTCCCAAAATTTGGAACCAGTTTAAACCGGTCCGGGAATAGGTTCCAAGTGATTACCCACCTAGAAACCAGTTCCCGGACCGATTTTGGAAGTAGAGGTCCAAAACCCTTTTTTTTTTCTCCCGATTTCTATTCTTACTCTCGCAATCACACGACATTTTTCCTCTTGGCTCCCTCAAACACGAACGACACTCCTCCTTTGTCATTTCTCTTCCTCACTTGCCTCCCTCCCTCACCGGCTCCCTCTCACAATGTCTGATGGATGGACAATGTTCATCGCCGCCAAATTCTTGTGTATCACATAGATTGGCTCGCCTAATTTCTCTTTTATATGAGGAGTTAGCTTGCATAAATGAGTAGCTTCATGTAGTAGTTGTGGAAATAAGACTAATATTAGATCCATGTTTGTTGCTAATTCTTTGCCTTATGATTTTATTTATTATAATTAGTCCTGTGAATCATTAATTTTCGTTTAGTCAAAAAGTTCATGTATTTATTTATTACAAGTACTTAATATTTCAATACAAATTAGGAGGATTACGTTATTTTCTCGCGTATTAATATAAAATTCAAAGTCGTATAGGATATCGGGAGATTGCAAAAAGTGAAAACATGGTTGACCTTGGAACCGGATTGGAAAAATAGGGTGGGTCGGGTACATGGTCTAATACAAATAGGGTCGGGTATATGGTCCAAAAAAGGGGAACCGGTTATAATAGGGTCGGGTACAGGGTCTAGGTCTAGACCCTACCCACCCTGGACCCGATCACCCCTATAAGTTACACGAAATGCCATGTCGTATATAGAAAAAGGACCTTATCTCATCTATCATTGAATTCTCTAAATTGGAAGTATAAAATGATAGTTTTAGTATATCCTTTTGAGATCATAATATTAATATGAATAGGCTCTCAGCTATTATGTAATTATTTGATTTAATTCAATTAAAAATCTAAAGGATATGTATTCATCAAATGATTTTTTTAAAATACTCATTTGAAAATAGATTTATTACGGTTGTGGAGTTCAAGTTAAAAGGCTTGTTTTCCTTGTGGATATTAATGATGCATATAATTTAGGAGGTGGAATTAGTGTTTCACGGATAGTTCTCGTACAAGAAAAACTTTTAAAACGTATTATTTGAGGAATTATTTGGCCTTGTATGTTCTTTTTCTATGGTTATTTATGATAATTAGTGAGGGATTGGACAACGTGCTTACATTCGAGTTTTGGGTTTGGTGAGTTCTAGTCGAGTATAACCAAAAAGAGCATATTATGACAAAGACTTAACTAAGGGCTAATACAAACCTAATATTGATTAAGAGAATAGACTTCGTAAATGTCTGATTCTGCAGGTTATCTTTTTCTCCTTCTAGGCTCTAGCAACTGCTCAGAAATGACAATAATGGTCAGTCCATCGAGGCCATCTATCTCAATGGGAAAAACCATTCTTACATTCACGAAAGAAACTCAAAGTCATACCGCAATAAAATAATGATTGTTCTTTGACAATAATTATAGTCAATATTACACCTCAAAAGTCTTAAAACATCAGCAAAAACATAACAAGTTCGTCTAATAATAGTAGAGATCAATTTCAAATCTTCAGAGGATAGTAGAGGCTAGATCTATAATTGGATTCCCAAATTTCAGCAATTAGGCGAGGTGTGACCCATACGACAATAAAAGAAACCACCAAAACAATTGGGATAAACTCGGTGCCCACCATGAGAGCAACGGACCAGCTAAATTCTAGCATCGAAGCAACCAAAGAACATTGAAGAATAATCGAGCCCATCATCATCTATCGTGTCAATGAGTGGACGAAATCGTATGTAGTGTGGCGCGAAATTATTATTGACAAGAATATCACAGCCGCGCTGAAAGATAAGATCAGAGTTATCGTGGCTATCATGAATACAATCTTATTCCTAGGGATTGAAATCACAATAATGTTGTTGCTGCCTTCATATATAGAAAAAACCGCAGCAAAAAGTATCATCACGTCGGACTCGCAACGGCAAGTACAAGCGTTAATGTTGTTTTCATCCATTTTTCCGCCCCTTTAAGCATATCTTTGCGATTTTTAAGAAATTCTTCTATAAATGCTTGTGTAGTTGATAATGGAGATGTGATATCTTCCACTATCTTCAGAAAAATAGAAAGGAGGCATGTTAATATAAATGTAAAATCAAGAGTGATATACAACTACGGTGAACAGATCTTAAACTATTGTAGCTCCCTTTGCAGAAGAAGAGCCTCTCCGGTAACATTTGCTTGTAGACTTACTTGTGACAATTCTACTACAGAACTCATCAAGCTCTGGCACTCTTCTCGTACTTTTACTCAAATGTTGAATTAGTCTGCGGTGTATTGAACAATCTAAAGGAATCGACATCTCTTGCTTTCACTACTACTTTTATCAGTTTTCTATTACATTTTCTTGCCAAGTCAATTTTGGATAATATTTCAGGTATAACTTCAGGAGTTCGAAAATTTTAAAATCTGTGATATTAAGGACAATCCTTGAATTCAAAAGAAACTCCAGTATTTGATCCGTCATTGAATTTAAGCATTTATAAATAAATAAATAAATAAGAGTTCTTTTCTTTTCTTGACATTGTGTGTGTTCACGAAATTATTATTTTTTGTTATTTGATCATGCCTTTGGATTTTCAAGCTATTTGATTTTTCAATCTTGAGAAAATTGCTTATCGATATTATGTGCAACAAAGTTGCATACAAAAGATTGGAGAATTGAAGTTGATCAACAATTGCTCCATTGAATTGGCAGATTTAGCTGTTGCCAACATGGAGACTTTTATGAGAACTCACCAAATACTTGAGTTTCTTTTGAATTTAAGGATTGTCCTTCATATCGTAGATTTTAAAAATTTCGAATTCCTGAAGTTATGTCTGAAATATTATCTAGAATTGACATGGTGGGAAAATTTAACAGAAAAACTGATAAAAGTAATAGTGAAAGCAAGAGATGTCGATTCCTTTAGATTGCTCAATACACTGCAGCTAATTCAACATTTGAGTAAAAGTGCAGAGAAGCGCCACAGCTTGATGAGTTCTGTAGTAGAATTATCTCAAGTAAGTCTACAAGCAAATGTTATTGGAGAGGCTCTCCTTTTGCGTAGGTAGCATAGTTTAAGATTTGTTCACCGTAGTTATATTTCACTCTCTTGATTTTACATTTATATTAATAGGCCTCATTTCTATTTTTCTGAAGATAGTGGAAGATATCACATCTCCATTACCAACTACACGAGCATTCAGAGAAGAATTTCTTATAAATCACAAAGATATGCTTAAAGGGGCGGGAAAATGGATGAAAACGACATCAATAGCTCGTATTGCCGTAGCGAGTCTCATTGCAACGATACTTTTTGCTGCGGTTTTTTCTATACCTGGAGGTAGCAACAACAGCATTATTGTGATTCTAATCCCTAGGAA
Organism: Eucalyptus curtisii; assembly: GCA_017140595.1. Classification (NCBI taxonomy): domain Eukaryota; kingdom Viridiplantae; phylum Streptophyta; class Magnoliopsida; order Myrtales; family Myrtaceae; genus Eucalyptus; species Eucalyptus curtisii. Next base: position 7,652,266 of record CM029503.1, read on the forward strand.
TAAGACCGTGATAGCCATGATAGCTCTGATCTTATTTTTCAGCGCGGCTGTGATATTCTTGTCAATAATAATTTCGTGCCACACTGCATATGATTTCCTTCACTCGTTGCCACGACAGATGATGATGGGCTTGATTCTTCTTCAATGATCTTTGGTTGTTTCGATACCGGGATTCAGTTGATCCGTTGCTCTCATGGTGGGTACCGAGTTTATCCCAATTGTTTTGGTGGTTCCTTTTATTGTTGTATGAGTCATAGCTCGCCTAATGGCTGAAATTTGGGAATCCACTTATAGGCCTAGCCTCTACTATTCTCTGAAGATGTGAAATTGATCTCTACTATTATTGGACGAACTTGTTATATTTTTGCTCATGTTTTAAGACTTTTGAGGTGTAATATTGACCATAATTAGTGTCAAAGAACAATCATTATTTTGTTGCGGTATGACTTTGAGTTTCTTTCGTGAATGTAAGAATGGTGTTTCCACTCATTGAGATAGATGGCCTCGATGGACCGACCATTATAGTCATTTTTTAGCAGTTGCCAAAGTCTAGAAGGAGAAAAAGATAACTTGCAGAATCAGACATTTACGAAGTCTATTCTATTAATCAATATTAGGTTTGCATTAGCCCTTAGTACCTATTTGGCTTGCATTTTGACCGTTACGCCACTTTAAAAGATTTAAGTCTTTGTTATACTATGCTTTTTTTGGTTATATTCGTCCAATAATAGTAGAGATCAATTTCAAATCTTCAAATGATAGTAGAGACTAGGCCTATAGGTGGATTTCCAAATTTCGGCAATTAGCCAAGCTGTGACCCATAAGACAATAAAAGAAACCACCAAAACAACTGGGATAAACTCGATGCCACCATGAGAGCAACGAACCAGCTAAATCCCAGCATCAAAGCAACCAAAGAACATTGAAGAAGAATCAAGCCCATCATCATCTGTCGTGGCAACGAGTGGAGGAAATCATATGCAGTGTGGCGCGAAATTATTATTAACAAGAATATCACAACCGCATTGAAAGATAAGATCTGAGCTATCGTAGCTATCATGAATACGGTCTTATTCTTAAGGATTGGAATCACAATAATGATGTTATTGCTACCTTCATATATTGAAAAAACCACAGCAAAAAGTATAATCACGATGAGACTCGCAACGGCTGTACCAGCTGTTGATGTCGTTTTCATCCATTATCCCACCCCTTTAAGCATATCTTTGCGATTTTTAAGAAATTCTTCTCTGAATGCTTGTGTAGTTAGTAATGGAAATGTGATATCTCCCACTATCTTTAGAAAAATAGAAAGGAGACCTATTAACATAAATGTAAAATCAAGAAAATGAAATACAACTACGATGAACAAATCTTAAACTACTACAGCTCCTTCTGCAGAAGGAGAGCCTCTTCGGTAACATTTCCTTGTAGACTTACTTAGGACAATTCTACTACAAAACTCATCAAGTTGTGGCGCTCCTCCACACTTTTACTCAAATGTTGAATTAGCTGCGGTGTATTGAACAATCTAAAGGAATCGACATCTCTTGCTTTCACTACTAGTTTTATTAGTTCTTCTATTAAATTTTCCTACAAAGTCAATTCTAGATAATATTTCAGACATAACTTCAAGAGTTCAAAAATTTTAAAATCTGTGCTATTAAGGACAATCCTTGAATTTAAAAAAAAAAAAAAACTCCAGTATTTGGTTTGTCATTGAATTTAGGCATTTATAAAAAAAAAAATAGTTCTTTTCGTTTCTTGACATTGTGTGTGTTCACGAATTTTTTTTTTCTTTTTTGCTATTTGATGCATGCCTTTGGATTTTCAAGCTATTTGATTCTTCAAACCTTGAGAAAATTGCTTATCTGATATTATGTGCAACGGCTTGCATAAAAAAGATTGGAGAATTGAAGTTGATCAACAATTGCTCCGTTGAATTGGCAGATTTAGCTTTTGCCAACATTGAGACTTTTATGAGAACTCACCAAATACTGGAGTTTCTTTTGAATTCAAGGATTGCCCTTCATATCGCAGATTTTAAAATTTTTGAACTCCTGAAGTTATGCTTGAAATATTATCCAAAATTTACGTGGCAGGAAAATTTAACAGAAAAACTGATAAAAGTAATAGTGAAAGCAAGAGATGTTGATTCTTTTAGATTGCTCAATACATTGCAGCTAATTCAATATTTGAGTAAAAGTGCGGAGGAGCGCCACAGCTTGATGAGTTCTATAATAAAATTGTCCCAAGTAAGTTTACAAGCAAATGTTACCGGAGACTCTCCTTCTGCAGAGGGAGCTGCAGTGGTTTAAGGTCTGTTCACGTAGTTGTGTTTCACTCTCTTGATTTTACATTTATATTAATAGCATCATTTCTATTTTTCTGAAGATAGTGGAAGATATCACATCTCCGTTACCAACTACACAAGCATTCAGAGAAGAATTTATTATAAATCGCAAGGATATGCTTAAAGGGGCGACACAATGGATGAAGACGGTATCAACAGCTGGTACTGCCACTAGGAGTCTTATCATGACGATACTTTTTGTTGCGATTTTTTCTATACCTGGAGGTAGTAACAACAACATTATTGTGATTCTAATCCCTAAGAATAAGATCGTATTCATTATAGCCACGACAGCTCTGATCTTATCTTTCGGCGCGGCTGTGATATTTTTGTCAGTAATAATTTCGCGCCACATTACATATGATTTCCTCCACTCGTTGCTGCGACAGACGATGATGGGCTTTATTCTTCTTCAATGTTCTTTGGTTGCCTTGATGCTGGGATTCAGCTGGTCCGTTGCTCTCATGGTAGGTACAAAGTTTATCCCAATTGTTTTGGTGGTTCCTTTTACTGTCGTATGGGTCACAGCTCGCCTAATGGCTGAAATTGGGAATCCACTTATAGGTCTAGCCTCTACTATCCTCTAAAAATTTGAAATTGATCTCTACTATTATTGGACGAATTTGTTATGTTTTGGCTCATGTTTTAAGACTTTTGAGGTGTAATATTGACCATAATTAGTGTCAAAGAACAATCATTATTTTGTTGCAGTATGACTTTGAGTTTGTTTCGTGAATGTAAGAATGGGGTTTCCATTCATTGAGATAGATGGCCATTATAGTCATTTCTAAGCAGTTGCCAGAGCCTAGAAGGAGAAAAAGATAACCCGCAGAATTAGACATTTACGAAGTCTATTATGTTAATCAGTATTAGGTTTGTAGTAGCCCTTAGTATCTACTTGGCTTGCATTTTGACTATTACGCCACTTTAGAAGATTTAAATCTTTGTTATACTATGCTCTTTTTTGTTATATTCGACTAGAACGCGCCAATGTCGCGACCTACCTCTCAGGGGAAGAGAATAGGTTTAGGAGTATTGCTTAAAGATCTGGCCTACGGTCCATAATTAGGCACAAGCTCTCCCAAACCCATACCTCGCACAATATTGAGATGTTCATAAGAATTTTGTAATAGGAAGTCGCCACTAAATTATTGCAGTCAGCTAGAAACCAAAGAAGGCATGAGAGTGTACCTCACTTCCTACGCAACTAGAGAATCTAGAATTTGGAACTTAATTAGTGTCATTTCGGTACCTAATTTGTTCATTTTAGAGGGAAATTTTGTCAAGCAATTTGGATTAATTTTAGACCAATCCACTAACACACAATGTGATCAGGCAGGTACACAATCATTAAAATAATAGTTAGCAGCCAAGAAAAGCATTTAAATAAATTGCATGGGAGAGCAAATATTTAACATCAATGAAGAGGTAACTATTAATCTTAACTAGACTAAAGGGAAGCCAAAATCAATACACTAATACTACATAATCAATGGCATTTGTCCCTAAAGATAAATGAAACCCTAAGGTAAAATCTTAAAGGCTTAGTCAAACTTGGGCATAATTCCAAATTGAAAGGCTTTCTATTTTTAAGAGAAAATTACTTCAAAGATTGATTTTAACCTTTTCGAGGAAATTTAATTTTTTTAGATTTTTTTTGGATTTTTCGATTTTTTATAAAAAAAAAAATGAATTTTCGAATTTTCCCAAAAACAACTAGATTGTTGGGATTTTTAAAATTTTAAAAAAAGGTCAAATTTTTTTAATTTTTTTTGAGTTTTTGAATTTTCGGAAATTTTTTTTGAATTATTATTATTTTTCGAAATTTTTAATTTTTTTTGCATTTTTTTGAATTTTTAATATTTAATATTATTATATTCATGAAAACGGTTCGGACTGAGTAAACCCATTCCGGCCCATTGACCCAATCCAAACCTAGATCCAACACCGTTGGATTAAAAAAAGAAATATTTTCATTTTTTTTCATTTTTAAAATTTTTTAATATTTATTTTTCTTTTCTTTCTTTTGTCTTTTCCTCACCGCGTCCTTTTCCCTGCACCATTTGTTCAACAGTCCTTCCCGAAGCCAACTTTTGCCATTTTATAGTTTTTTATTTATTTATTTTTGCTTTTTTCCATTTTTTATTCTTTATCCTTTTTTTTCTCCTTTTTTAATTCATCCCTTCCCTGCACCTTCCCCTTCCCCTTCTGTGACGCCTCCTTCCCGAAGCCACTTTTATCTTCTTTTCTCTATTTTTTTCGCTTTCTGTATTTTTTCTTTAATTAATACCCTGAAAAACCTCAAACCGGTACATTTATGACAAATTTATCTCAAATTATTTTTTTTACCATAAAAAACCCCAAACCGATACACCTATGACAAATTTATCTCGAATAACCATAAAAAAAATCATAAACTGATACATTTATGACAAATTTATCCTAAACTAATTTATTCAACTGCAAAAAGCTCCAAAGTGATAAATTTGTGACAAATATACCCTCCACTAAATTGGATTAATACCACAAAAAAAGTACAAAATTTGTAAACTGTGACAAATGAATCGTAAAATCCCAAATTTGTATATCAATCAACTGTCACGTGTCATTTAACTTAATAATTTGATAATAAAATTTTAAAAATTTATCACAAGTGTACTAGTTTGAAGTAAATTTGTCAAAGGTATACCGGTTTGGATTTTTGGTGGTAAAAAAAAATTTGGGGTAAATTTATTACAAATATATCGGTTTTGGATTTTTTAGAGAATTAACCATTTTTCTTTTCATCACTTTTTGAAAAAAAACTGCCTTTTGCGCCAACCCAGACCTTGCCCACACAACAACGCCGATTGGAGTAACCATCGTCCCTTTCATTACAAACCACCGCCGTCCATCAGTAGTCCATCACCACCGGTGTCAACCACCTACTCCGGCCACCGTTTCCGACGCCAAGAAGAACTTCATCGATTCAATAACACACGAATATTTCACATAAACCATACAAAAACGCAGCGTAATCAATGAACACTAACATGATTTAAGAGAGATAGCAACAAGCACTAGTCGATTCCGAGTTAAAAAACACAAACTATATTTCGGCTCTCTTTGGGGCATTTTGTCAAACATTGGGTGTGCAGCAACTAAAAGTGCCATATGGGCTCACTCGAGGCTTGGATTCAGGCAAAGATCAACACGACATGCATAATCAACACTCAAGACTGACTTAGAGACAGTTTAACCAAACATATGTGAATGCAGAACAAGTATCTTCAGCCACAACATACTCACAAACGCATCTCTTTCAGGCATTTCAACAAAAAAATTAGCATACATAAATGAATCAAAGGATTTTCGGCTTGATATGGACTCGACATGAACCTAGATGTCTATCGACATATATTAGAACATCAAAAAGCTTTCATGGAAGACTAGTGGGGCTAGAGCTCGCGCGAACTAGTCGGCTGTGAAATCTGGCCCGAGACCTCGAAAAGGAGTACATGGCTTAGGGAAGCCTACCTGGTTCGAATGGCGAGCAATGAGCGTACTTCGGGTGACGGCGAAATGCTCTCTCAGTCTCACTCTCTCCCTCTGGCTCGCCCTCCACTCTCTCGAGGTCTCTCCCTATCTCTCTCTCCTAGACTCTCACCGAAGAGCTCTCCCCTCTCTCTCTCTCCTCCTCCGCTCCCTTTTTGAGGGCATCGGCCAAGTGCGCATGGCTTCTGCCATCACCAGCTCGCTGGTTGGTCTAGCCCCGACCCATGGATTGTGCTGCCCTTTGCCGCTCGCCATCCATTCCCTCTCTCTGACTTGTACTCTTCTTTTTGGAGAGCGTGACCAGCATGAGGAGGAAGAAGACCAGCACGCAGGCTGGGCTTAGAGAAAAGTAAATGAAGCTAGGGTAGGCCCAAGCGAAAAGACATACGGAGGAGAGGAGAAAAGAGAATGACCAGACCGGACCAAGCCCGGTCCGCTTTTTCTTTTTCTTTTTCTTTTTTTTTAATATTCGAATATATATTACAATTTTAGATTTAATAATTAGTGATAGTTATATAGATGCTCCTAATGTCTATGCGTAACGGATTTTAATGAAAACATGCACGATGTATTTAATGAAAATTATTTATTTTACTCTTTACTTTTTTTTTTTTTTAGCGACTAATTCCTAATTTTGTATGCAATTGAGTCACAATAAAATGGTAAAATTTAGGTGTTAACAGCCAAACCCAAAACCCGAATGTAAGCACGTTGTCCAATCCCTCACTAATTATCATAATAAACCATAGAAAAAAGAACATACAATGCCCAATAATTCCTCAAATACTATGTTTCAAAAGTTTTTCTTGTACGAGAGCTATCCGTGAATGACTAATTCTACCTTCTAAATTATATGCATTATTAATAGCCACAAAGAAAACAAGCCTTTTAACTTGAACTCCACAATTCCTAAGTACTAAAGACCCATAATACTGCAAGTGGGTTGCCGCTCCCCCCCCCCCCCCCCGGGTTGAATAAGCGGATCTTTAGCCGAGTAAGAAATTCAACAGAACCTTAACCGGGTGAATAAGCGGATCTTCACCCTTGGACTTCTTCTTCCCCGATGCTTCTCCTTCACCGAGACCTTGCTTCCTCATCGAAGCTTCACCCAAACCAACGGCACGGCCCCGAACAACCAGCGACCCATCTACCGCCGTCGTCCGCCGGTCGTCCATTCCGACCGGCGTCGACCAACGCCTGCCATGAACTCCGGCGACCATTAATCCACTTGCCGGAACGAATAAAACCGCGCCTACTCGATGATACACGATTCTGGTTCGGAAAGAGCTGCTGCGACGAACGGCGGGCCTCCGGCAACGATCCGGAACTCTCACGAGCTCGCCCTCTTTCTCTCTCTCTCGAGCTCGCCCTCTCTCTGTCGCTCCCTCTCTCGGCCCCGTTCCTCTCCTGTTCTGTCTCCCCCCTTTTCTTCTGCAGGTCCTCCAAGCTTTTCAAGGCCAACGGCAGGCGTGCCTGGCTCCTGCCTTGCCAGCCTGTCGAGCAGCCCACTCCCCGACCCGCGGATCACGCCGGAGCTGCTCCCCCGATCCTCCTGCTCTCTCTGTCGCTGTACTGCCCTCTGTTCTGTTCTCTGCATGTCGTCGCGCAAGGGAGGAAGACAGCTGGGCGTGGGCTGGAGGAGAAAGAAGGCTGGGCCGGGCCAGGCTAAACGGGAAAGGAGGATGGGCCGGGATGGTGGGCCGCGCGAGGGAGAAAAGAAGATGGACCGCGCGTGGGGGAAAGAAAAGGAAGGGGGCGGGCCGGGCCAAGGTCGGATCCGGCCCGACCCGGCCCCTTTTTTTTAATTTTAATAATAATTTTTTTAGAGACTAATTCCTAATTTTGTATGCGATTAAGTTTTAAGTAAAATGACGAAATTTAAGTGTCAGCAGACTTTCATCAAATTATACTGGGAAATTACTGACCTGGATAATACTTGGTAATAATTTACTTGATATGGCAAGTCAACGTCAAAATCTGCATAAGATTGGAGTAAATTTATTATAGATATATCAACTTAGGATTTTTAGTGACTCAAAAATTAATTTGAATAAATTTATTATAGATATATCAATTTAAAGTTTTTCGTAATATTATCCTTGTTTATTCTACGATGTTTCCGTCACAAATCAAGAAACGATTGAATTGGGATCTCATAGAAAAATGAACTCATTTATGACGATTGGTTATTTAAGCTCTTCTCTTTTTAAACCAAAATGATGTGACCGCATTATTAATCATACAAGTGTATCACCGTTTATTCGCGATCCACCGACCCACCAGTCGCACTTTTCTTCGCTTTTCTTTTTCTAATCTCTGGTTGAACCATGCGGGTGGACAGAGCAACAAAGCCAAGGTCAAGGTCAAGGTGTCAAGGTCAGGCAATATGTAAAGACTGAGCACAAGCGTGGTAAGACATTCATCGACGCCGTTTGATTTACAGAATATAAATAATTAAAAGATTATTCATATAGTTTAAAATAATTAATTAATAAAAACTATTTTCATTATTGATAATAATTTATATTTGATATTTTCGTTGATGTGATGAAAATATTTTTTGTTTATTTATATATGTAAGAGATATGAGAGATTATTTCAAAAAATGTTTTTTAAATTATTTATTTTTAGACGAAATAAATGCACCGTTAATTAGTTTACTATGACCATCCAGCCAATAGTTGTCTCTCATCCGTCGGTTTCATTCTGCCTCCCCAATAAATAATTTCATGAAATTTTCTGAAAAGAAAAGTTTTAATTATTTACTCTCTTTTTTCGGCTTAATATCACAAAAACCCTAAAATGATATATTTGTGAGAAATTTACTATTTAGTAGTTTTCTTTAAATTTTACCGTCAAATTGCTGAGTTGGATGATACGAGTTTTACCCTCTCGTTTGTCAATGATCTATCAATTTGTGTTTTTTCATAGTATTAATCCAATGAAATAGAATTAATAATGGGTAAATTTAGCATAAATGTACTAGTTTAGATCTTTAGTTATCAAAAAATTAATTTGGTATATCAGTTTGAAGCTTTTAGTGGTTAAAAATTTAATTTGAAATAAATTTATCACAAATATATTAATTTAAAATTGTTTATAATATTAATAATTTTCTTTCGGTTTGGCCGTGGACTATAATGCATGTTTGGTCAAATTGGTGGTTGGGACTTCTTGGGAGTTGGGACTTTCATAGCCTTTCTTTTCTTTTCTTTTCTTTTCTTTTTAAGAGAAAAAGTTATAAAAAAATCCCAAACTTTATCAATTATGATAAATTTACCCTCAAACTCTTTTTGTGACATAGAAAAACTCTAAATTTTTGTTTGTGTGACACACTTACCCTAAACATTTTTCTATGACACCAAAAACTGCAAACTTATATTTGCCTAACACATTTATTCCAAACTTTTCTTTTGTGACACTAAAAATCTCAAACTTTTTTTATTACACCAATTTTTTGGAGTGAATGTGTCACAATGATACAAAATTAAGGTCAAAGTTCGGAGTAAATGTGTTACACTATACAAATTTGAGATAAATATATCACATAGGTACAAGTTTTGGATTTTTAACATCACAAATAAGTTTAAGGTAAATGTGTCGCAACTGATAAAATTTAGATTTTTGATGGTTTTTACCTCTTTTTTAATGTTGAGAGATGTGTTTGTCTTTTTCGTTTGGACATATTTTGTCTGAAACTTGTATTTTAATCATAGCCCTTAATTAATTCTCTAACTGCAAAAAAGGAAAAGAAAAGACATGCAGACACATATCATTCATTGTATCGCTACATGTCAATTAACTATCCATCGATCTTATTATTAATTATTCAAAAGCACTTTTCTTTCATCGAATATATAAATGTGTAATTCAATTAATTATTGCATATTGCACTGGCTAATTGTGTGACACTTATTCGCTATTTGATCAAGTGAAATGCATTATATGATATGAAGGGTTGATTGTGCTTATTTGACGAGATTGGACATAAAGATGAGCATTGGGGACTAGAGAGGATGATAGTGATTAAAATTTCCCAATTAAGAAAATAAAGTAAAGATGCCGAATTCATGCTATAGAAGGATAAGGTAAATTGGGTGAAAAATTGATTATCTATACCGATCATCAAAGTACCAACTACAACATCAAAGCTGAGGAAAATCGACCATTGTAGCTTGAAATCAAGCCAGTAGATAATGATGAATAATCATTGAAATAGATGTAGTTCAAACTCGATGTTTTCATTAGTTAAAAAAAAAAAAGATTTAATGTCATGAAAAAATCCGTCATCGCTTCAAAAATGAGGCCCCAAATGTTTACCGTTAGCACGAGCACGCACTTGAAGGAGGAGGAGGTGAAGAATGATGAGCCGTTATACAAGACAGTGACAGATAATTTTTATACTGCTGTTCTGAACTTTTTCCTTGTATCTGTGCACGGTTCACACCATTTTGATTATGTTTGGTGGTATGTGCCCGCTTCGAAGGGCATGCATGTGCCAAATCCCTGCTTCTGTGGTCCACCGAGGAGCAAGTCTCCTTCCTCTACTAGATTGTTTTTTTTTTTTTAATTGCCTTTCTTTTTCATAAATTTCTAAACCAAAAGTACCTTAATACTCAGAAATTTTCAGAAGAGGATTCGACAAAACGGTCAGGCTTCATAAATCTTCGATCCGACTTCTATTGCTATAATGAGACAGATTGCAAAAGCCTCCAAATGAAACACATATTATCACACATTGACTCATCATGAGACTATGGAGATATAGCAATCATTATGGGTCTACAGTTGTATGAAAAACGTTTGTCAATTTATCAAACATAATAGCGATAACTTTCTAAGAATGTTTAGTTATAGTAGATACCGGTAGTTTGATAGAAATGATGAGAGATTTAAGTCTCAACTTGTTCATTATCATAATCAAAAACCCAATGAGGACTTTTTCCATGTGTGTAATTTTGAAACTCTACCATGACAGTTAGGCCCTAGGGTCATCAAGCCTATATAGCCTCGAGAAAATTGTAATTGCTTGCTTGTATTTTCCTCGCATGTACAAATATTTATATAAGGTATTGCTTAACAGAAAAGCAAAAGAAAAGATCTACCAACTATCTCTAACTAATTATAAAAGATATACCAAATATTATACTAACTAAAAATAAATAATAAATCCTAATTAATGATAAGAGATACACCAAATAACGGAATATATATCTTAACAAATCTTCCATAATAAGTCTTAAACTGACCGAGGGATAAATTCAACTCAAAGGCGATCCATAAATTTCCATGAGTGACGTTAATAATTCACGTAGGTCTCAGACAAGTAAGAATTTTTTTTTTTTTGGTCAAAGACAGGTAAGAAATTCTTTTTTAAGACATTCTTTTTTAAGACAGAATTTTCAGGTAAATGTGTGTAAAGTCAAAAAAATTAAAATGTTAACACGCGCGAAAGGCACGTGCGACATAGCAAGGTTGCGTTAGAGAAGAAAAACCAAAATCAAGAAACGAAAAGGAAAAAGGTTTTGTGGGGTTTAAGCTCCGTCGAAGCTTGAGAGGCACCGGCGCAAACACATCGCGACGCTGCTCTTCGATTCGAGTTTGTGGGCGAGGAGAGTGAGGATCAAGAACCGGGGAGCTTCCACCCTCTTCCCATGGCGTTCCTGTTTCAGAAATTTCAAGGGGTACACTCTCTCTCTCTCTCTCTGTGATCTACGTTTGAGTAGATTTTTCAAACGAGTCCCACACGAACTCGGGTCTTTTCAAGAATTCGTGTGAGGCACTAGCTGGAGCTGCTGAAAAATTTTATGGACCCGTAATTCGTGTTTGGATTTCCAGCATTTTGCGTGAATGCCCATTTCGTTGACTGGTGCTTTCCTGTCGATTCTTCTTGTGTCATTTCGAATCGGCGATGACTCCTGGGTGTGCGCAATTATTATGCCATCGCAGGCCGTGAAAACTCTCGCGAAGAATCCCATGTTCGCGAAAGATCCGAGGCAGCTCCAATTGGAAGCAGATGTAAATCGCCTGTTCCTTTACACCAGGTGACCCTTGTGTGATTCTGTGAAATTAGGCTTTCTTTCATTTGTTTTCCGGAAGTTGCGGCTTGTGGTGGGCTTACCGACTGTCCGGCACTTTTGGGCATTGCATTTTTTGTATAATAAGCTTGGCAGTATTGTTTGTATGTTCATAATTTTGTTGTCTTTAGTGCAATGTTCGAGGGTGCTTCTAAAATCCCTGAGGAACTGGTCCTTGGGGGGGGGGTTGGTTGGTTGGCATTGAACTTGGATCACAAACGATAAGATCTTGACTGTTTGTTGAAGACATTTAAATGCTTGTATGTAAAGGCACTTTGTATTGAGATTACAATGCACAGTGCACAAATATCATTAGGCTGCTAGTGCCATTTGTCATTGCATTTATATGCAATTTCGTAATTCCTGGGAGATTTCTGCCAATGCTGATTAGTCCTTCCTCTTTTTTAAACAAGAATGCTTCAAAAGGAGAACTTATTGCATTTGAGGGGAATTTCACATTTGTTGAATTTAGTGAAATTTGTAGGCTATATATGCATTACTGGTCGTTTAAGGTTCTTAGAGTTAAATGTTGGATGACGTCAATCTTCAATCGTAATGGTTTCTTGCTGCCATTTAGTTGTCCTCTATGTTTGCCGTATGATTTCGTTTACTTTCTGTATGATTTTTTTTGTGCTATGAAATAACTTGGTAATCTTCCTCAATATGGATAACTGCCTGCATCCAGATGCTTGTGACTTACAGAAAAAACTCTCTCTTACAGCTACAACCGTTTAGGTGGGGCTGCTGAAGAGTCAGATGCAGAGGAGATTATTCAGATGGCCAGTAAAGCTTCTGTTGCTGATCAACAAAAGCAAGTCCAAGAAAATGTCCATTCTCAACTTAAGTCTTTTTGCACGTTCATGGATGATATTCTGCTTCCTGGTGTTAATAAGACAAATACTGCTCCAGCAGTTGATTCTCCAGTATCAAGTAAAGCTCATCATCGCAGTGGCCTTAGTTTTGCTGTTGGTGGAAGTGGATCAACTCAGAGAAGATCTGGTGAGTTCTTTAGCACTAATCTCTCATCCTTTTCCATGAAAGCAAGCATCGTGTTTCCATTCATTAAGATGGATGGCCTTGATGGGCCGACCATTATAGTCATTGCTGAGCATGTTCAGTTGCCGGAACCCTTAATCTGCAGGATCAGACATTTACGAAGTCTATTCTGTTATTCGATAGGTTTGCATTACTCCTCAGCACTTACTTGGCTTGCGTTTTGACTGTTACTGATCTCCCTCATTTCAGCAAGGAGAGTTGGGCATGTTGGTAGGGATAAGGCATACATGATATGTGATGTGAACAATATTAGCAATAAGGTTGGGCTTCTTCCTGAAGTGGAATTGTAGTTGCATCATATGCTAATTATGAGAACTTAAGCAATTTAAATGCTTAAGTTCTCAGTTCAGTGCTTTCAATGTGCTTCAAAGGGATTTTTAATCAACTTTCTCGGTATAGGGTGAAATCTGAGATTTACTTGTTTTTGGTCAGTACAGGTGAGGATTTTTTAGTCAAATTCACACTTGCTGTTAGATTTAAAGTAGTCAAAGAAGTGCCCAAGTTTTATGATCTGATTCTGCTAGATTTGGAAAAACATACACGCAATCTTTTAGTTTGTTGAAGTGGTATTAGGAACAACATTTGCTCAAACATTCGCACACATTTTTTCACTAGTATATGGATAAAACTTCTTCTGTATTGTTAGCATTTCAGTGCTTTAGTCTCTGATGTAACAAAGGCAGGAGATTCAGAAGGGAAGAAGTATTGACTATGTGTTTTTGAAGACATAAGATTGGTCGAATCGCAAGACTTTGAATCATGTCTGCATAGGTGGTTTTACATTCTGGCAACACGTGTTTGGAACTAGGAAACATCATCCCTTGTATAAGCTTGAATAAAAAACTAATTTTTCCTTCTTTTGTTGTTGCATGATGTTTTGGTTCAAATGAAATATTCGGTGGATCAAGGAATGTCAAAGCTTCCTAAAAGGACTATCACAAGTGTGTATGTTTTTTTTTTTTTTGGTCAGTGCAAGTGTCTAGTTATGCATAGCGCTTTCTCTTTCTTTATGTGCCATGGATTTTTCAACATGCTCAATGTTAAGGTGCAACACAAACTTTTGGTGAATCAATTAATACCAAAGCTTCTTAACAGCATTATCCAATTGTCCAGCCAGTATGGTGCTGTCTCTATTTCTCAAAAAGCCATATGGTCCATGTATCTTGCAAAATGCTCAGAGCATGTAACTTGTACCATAGGACAATCACAAGATTGCAGAGAAACTAGTGGAACACATTAAAATCTGTGCATTCAAATGTGGTTTCCTGCTTTCTCTAGTGAAATTTTGCTGTGCAATCTGCCATGGAACCAAGTCCTTCAAAAGTCTGGCTATTGCTGTTGGCCCAGCTGCTATCCTTTTCCAGGCCTGTTCCACGATTATTTTCCATAGGGAATTATTATTCTCCTACATAAAGAATAATATTTATGAGATGAGGACAAGAGCTTATTCCTGCTGCTCAACTTCATTCCTTTCATACTGGATTTAGGAGCAACAGCCATACCACAGTTGGCTATGTAATGATTTGCTTGGGGGATGTTCTCAGTGTTCATAAATGTGGGATTGGGTTTTATTTTGATATGGGAGAATGAATGAGCACAGATGATTCATGTCACTAAGAGACAAATGAACAAACAATTCATTATCATGTTGAGGCATGACTTTTGAGTTGATCTCATATCTACCTCTTTTTAACATTAGACAGAATATATCTGGCATTGGCATCTCCTCTGGCCTGTTCCACGATTATTTTCCATAGGGAATTATTATTCTCCTACTTAAAGAATAATATTTATGAGATGAGGACAAGAGCTTATTCCTGCTGGTCAACTTCATTCCTTTCATACTGGATTTAGGAGCAACAGCCATACCACAGTTGGCTATGTAATGATTTGCTTGGGGGATGTTCTCAGTGTTCATAAATGTGGGATTGGGTTTTATTTTGATATGGGAGAATGAATGAGCACAGATGATTCATGTCACTAAGAGACAAATGAACAAACAATTCATTATCATGTTGAGGCATGACTTTTGAGTTGATCTCATATCTACCTCTTTTTAACATTAGACAGAATATATCTGGCATTGGCATCTCCTCTGGCCTGTTCCACGATTATTTTCCATAGGGAATTATTATTCTCCTACTTAAAGAATAATATTTATGAGATGAGGACAAGAGCTTATTCCTGCTGCTCAACTTCATTCCTTTCATACTGGATTTAGGAGCAACAGCCATACCACAGTTGGCTATGTAATGATTTGCTTGGGGGATGTTCTCAGTGTTCATAAATGTGGGATTGGGTTTTATTTTGATATGGGAGAATGAATGAGCACAGATGATTCATGTCACTAAGAGACAAATGAACAAACAATTCATTATCATGTTGAGGCATGACTTTTGAGTTGATCTCATATCTACCTCTTTTTAACATTAGACAGAATATATCTGGCATTGGCATCTCCTCTGGCCTGTTCCACGATTATTTTCCATAGGGAATTATTATTCTCCTACTTAAAGAATAATATTTATGAGATGAGGACAAGAGCTTATTCCTGCTGCTCAACTTCATTCCTTTCATACTGGATTTAGGAGCAACAGCCATACCACAGTTGGCTATGTAATGATTTGCTTGGGGGATGTTCTCAGTGTTCATAAATGTGGGATTGGGTTTTATTTAGATATGGGAGAATGAATGAGCACAGATGATTCATGTCACTAAGAGACAAATGAACAAACAATTCATTATCATGTTGAGGCATGACTTTTGAGTTGATCTAATATCTACCTCTTTTTAACATTAGACAGAATATATCTGGCATTGGCATCTCCTCTGGCCTGTTCCACGATTATTTTCCATAGGGAATTATTATTCTCCTACTTAAAGAATAATATTTATGAGATGAGGACAAGAGCTTATTCCTGCTGCTCAACTTCATTCCTTTCATACTGGATTTAGGAGCAACAGCCATACCACAGTTGGCTATGTAATGATTTGCTTGGGGGATGTTCTCAGTGTTCATAAATGTGGGATTGGGTTTTATTTAGATATGGGAGAATGAATGAGCACAGATGATTCATGTCACTAAGAGACAAATGAACAAACAATTCATTATCATGTTGAGGCATGACTTTTGAGTTTATCTCATATCTACCTCTTTTTAACATTAGACAGAATATATCTGGCATTGGCATCTCCTCTGGCCTGTTCCACGATTATTTTCCATAGGGAATTATTATTCTCCTACTTAAAGAATAATATTTATGAGATGAGGACAAGAGCTTATTCCTGCTGCTCAACTTCATTCCTTTCATACTGGATTTAGGAGCAACAGCCATACCACAGTTGGCTATGTAATGATTTGCTTGGAGGATGTTCTCAGTGTTCATAAATGTGGGATTGGGTTTTATTTAGATATGGGAGAATGAATGAGCACAGATGATTCATGTCACTAAGAGACAAATGAACAAACAATTCATTATCTTGTTGAGGCATGACTTTTGAGTTTATCTCATATCTACCTCTTTTTAACATTAGACAGAATATATCTGGCATTGGCATCTCCTCTGGGTTTTGCTTTCCTCCCAATCCCCCACACGCCCCCGCCCCCCCCCCCCCTTTCTTTTTCTGGAAACAGGGTGAATCATCATGTATCTGAGTACTTAATATCATTCTTTTCAGGACAGCCATAACTGAGACAAGGCCATTGACATGCACTGAAGTCTCTCAAAGATTGAAGGATCTTATGGGCTACACCCTTGCTGTTAAACCATCTCTAATTCCACATAAGGATGCCGGTCAAGGTTTATTTGTAGATGGCGAGGCTCAAGTCGGAACTGTGGTAGCCTTTTACCCTGGGGTCATATATTTCCCTGCACATTACCGTTATATTCCTGGATACCCTCGGGTTGATGCGCAGAACCCGTATTTAATCACTAGGTATGATGGCACTGTGATAAATGCTCAGCCTTGGGGTGCAGGTGGTGATGCCCGAGAAGTGTGGGATGGCTCTAATGCAATGCATATCAACCCTAATATGCAAAACAATGAAAGTTCATCCGACCGGGTTTGGAAGATCCTTAGTAAGCCCTTGGAAGGAAGACAAGGGGGAAATTATGTCGATGTGTTGGAGCGTAGAAATCCACTAGCTTTGGCTCATTTTGCTAATCACCCTGCGAAGGGCATGGATCCAAATGTCATGATTTGTCCTTACGACTTTCCTCTAACTGAGGAGAACATGAGGGCTTATATTCCAAATATATTGTTTGGAAGGGGAGAAGAAGTGAAAATGAGAAGATTTGGCAGTTTTTGGTTCAAGTGGGGGAGTTTAGGAAATAGCGGGGCAGAGGTTCCTGCTTTGAAGACAATAGTTCTGGTGGCTACTCGGGCACTACATGATGAAGAAGTGCTCCTAAACTACCGTCTGAGTAACTCGAAGCGACGACCAGCATGGTATGTTCCAGTTGATGAAGAGGAAGAACGAAGAAGGTGGAGCTAGGCTGGTGAGTGTTGGGAGATGGACATTGCCTGGTCCCTGTACTAGAGAATTTTGTTACTCCTTAGGATTGTAATGTCAGTTCATGCTACTTTTTCATCGAACATTTCAGGGATCCTATACCTCAGCTTCAAAGCTGCGGTGGTCGACATTTCTTTAGTTGCTGGATTCTAGCTTCTCATGAAGCGAAAGGTACCAGTTCCACAAGTTCGTCACATTTGAGGATAGGCGAACTATTGCTGAATTTGATGTTACTTTTGTTGTGCTTTAGAAAGATTAGGGAAATAAAAGAACATTGCTGTATGAATTATTTATGGTCATCATTTTTTTTGGTGATACTAGGGAATTCTAATGCAAGCAACTTTAAAATGTTATTCCTTTGATCCTTCTCATGGACCAAGTTGGAATGATAAGAATTAATGCTCGCAAAGTCTTGCTCCTTGGATGCCCCTAGCTGTCCAGAGATGACTTGTAATCTCATGTAAGCTATGGAGGTACACTGAGCATCACAAGCATGTGATGGTGCAAAACTGTTTGTTAATTTATCGATCATGATAGTGATAATGATAAATCTGTAAGAATGGTTAGTCATAATTGACATTGGTATCTTAGTTGACAGATGATGAAGGGACTTTTACCTTTTTTCCGGTCGGTAAAGATTTTCCTTAGCACAGGGTTAAAGCATTAAATTTCAATTGTTCGTAATCATAATTCTTGCACTTCTCCATGTACTTGAAGTGCCCCCGGCATAATCCTCCTGTTGATTTGCCTTACGGACCCAAAACAAGAAAAAATCTTCTTTTTTTTCCCCATGAACAGTCGCACGAATCCCTGCATTCAGCTTCGACAATCAGTCGCTAGTCACCGAAAATTTAGGCTAGGATGTGATTCTGACTAATCAACTTGGTTGACCTATTCAGAGGACATCGCGATTGTTCTCATCCCTTTGAGGAATTTTAATCTTTGCAATGTATTGTTGCTGGAGTATATTATTCCCTCTGGCATTGTGAATAATATGGCAAACTTGGATTAGGGCTTCTCTACATAGGATTTTAACAAACTTAACGAGATGGGAATTTCCCACACTTTTGTCGTTTTCTTCTTCTTTCTATGTATTTTTTGGATCTTCTGGGACGTGGTGACAGTTCACATCCCCTTGGAACTTTTAGGCATTGAGCTGTTGCAAAAGTACAAGAGGAGTCAAATTTAATTGAGTATAAAATCGCTTCCTGTAATTTTTTTTTTTTTTGAGTTTTGTCACTTTTTTTTAAAGGACAATACTTTGCACCCCTTGATTGCTACAAGGGAATAAAAAAAAGTTTCACCTTTAAATGGTAAAACGAAAGTAGAGGGATTCTTGCTGTTTTAGGATCATATAATTGAGAAAGCTAAAATTACAAACAGGCGTATTACATATATACATACACACACATGTATATGTCATAAAAAAATATCTAGGATTGCATACATTTTTTCATCCATAATTTATTCTGTTACTTTCAATTTCTCTTAGAATTTGTACACTTTACTTCTTGCCCCGATTTAGTTCCGTTTCCAAAAATAGCGACGTTTTTTCCGTACCGCTAGATTTCAAATAATCACATCTGTTCTTTTTGTTTATAAAATGACCAAATAGTAACCTGAAGCAATTAAATGCTATATCCTTTAATCGTGTGTCAATAAACCACAAGACAAGAACTAAAGATAAAAACGATAAGACCATTTCTTTTTCTTTTTTTTGGAAATTAGATTAATACATGTACCCTTTTGTTGTTGGGTAATGCAGATGATACCTTGCTTTCCGTCGATTTATTTATTTATTTATGAAAATCCAGGGTAGAAACGGGCTAATAGAAAAAAAGACCAGTGAAACATTCTACACCCCCCTCGTGAACCAATTCAATCTAAGTCCTTGATCTATGCAGGAGGCTCCGACCAAAAATATTGTGAAAGCGATGAGATTCGCATGAACGCCCTCTACAAGTTTTGCATGTTCAAGAGTTTGCATTGTAACTTAGTTGCATTCCGGGAAAAGTTGAGAAAAAATTATTCAAAAAGTCTTAAATTATTGTACGGTGGTCAAATTATGTCTTAAATATTTCAATTTTAGAAATTTAGGCCTTAAACATTTTAATAGTTTGCCAAACAAGTTCAAATTTATTTATTCCGGCTAATTTTTGCCGGGTGTTACTGACGTGGCGGCTCATTTAGTGACAATCATCATATGTGGTGTGACTGACATTAATGTAAATATATATATTTTTTAATCTTAAGGTCTCAAGAGCTAGCGACCACCACTAGCCTTCAACATTGACTAGGTCACTACATTAGTGATATCCGATCAAAATTATTTGAAATGACTAAATTGATAATTTGTTTAAAGTTTCAATACTTTTGGGAAATCGGTAAAATGTTTAAGATTAAATTAACACGATTGAAAAGTTTAAAATTGAATTATTTGTCATACAATAAAAAAAAAAATTATGGATAATTTTTTCAAAAGGTTCCTATGTCCGTTTCGTGAGGGCGTGGTATAAAATATCAATGCGCGGGACGCAAACTTGCTAGCAGAGGTCGACCAACTTTGGATTACGCTATTGGGGCGTTTCGGACTGCCTCCATGTTGGTGAGTTTTGGCGGACATTGACTAGAAGGGCTACATTAAGTACATGTTGAGGACTCAATTTAGCAAAATTAAAAAGTTTAAGATTGAATCGGTATCGGTACAATAGGTTTAGAACTGATCAAATAATTTTCTCCATTTTTGAGTAAATTCGTATTGATCTGGATTTTGTAGAAATCGAGCATAGGTAAATTTGGTGTCTATCTACACTATATATCAAATGAGCATCTTAGTCCAACTCTGCTCTAAACTTCTAATGTCTGCCAGCATTGAGCCTTCCGCACTACAACAAACAAAATTTTACGTTATCTCTTGTCGCTACATTCTACAAATTAAGGTATAGATAGAGCATGATAAGAACCAGGTTCTCTTCTATTGGTTCTTCGAAGTGATGAGCCGACCTATGAAGAAACCTCTCCCCTTGTGGCTCAACAGATGTATTATTATTGAGAATTGCGTTACAGAGTTAAAACTTTTGTGTCACAATATGTCCGAAAGTAATTATTTTTCACTTATGTTCATAGAATCTCCACACTTATATTTATGTACTCCACAGGCCCAGGATGCACTTCGGTCGGGTTTGGCGAGGCCCAAGAACTCGGCCCTTTTCTTGTGAAAGACGGGCCCGACGGCCAGACCCTAGGATTCAACAATTATACTTGGAACAAAGGCAATGCCAGAAATTTCAATTTTTTTTTCCTCTTTTCCCAGCTTAATCAGGACGAAAAAGAAGCATATTAATTCAACATTCTAAATTAAATCAATCGAGTATCTCGAATGTCCTAATCGTTTGTTTTTAATAATTGCAGCCGTGAATCTGTTGTTCCTCAATTTGCCGGTTGCCGTGGTCAGTGTCGGGTTTTCTTACTCCAACGCCACCGTAGATCTCGGCGACAACAGTACAGATTTGTAAAAATCGATTAATTAATTAATGAATTGCTTTCTTGTAAAAATTAACCTCATTTACTAAAATGAAAATTTTAATTTGCAATTATTAACAGCAAGAGATGCGCATACATTTCTATTGAATTGGTTCAAAAGGTTTCCGCAGTACAAATCAAGCGAGTTCTATATCGCAGGAGAAAGCTACGCAGGTTAGTTATTATTGACCCTAATTTTACAATTTTATTGAATATCAATTTCTGTCAATTTTCAGAGTAAATTTATTTAAATAATTAATTAATTTGCTAACTATATCCCTTCTTTTTCAGGGCACTATGCACCCCAATCTTGCTGAGGTTATTTACGACGAGAACCGAAAATCAACCGGAGACACCAACATAAATCTTAAAGGCGTCGTCGTGCAAGCCCAAATTCTTCCCCAAACTCGACCTTATACGATGATTTCCCATGTCATATCTACTAATACAAATGAAAAAATTACTTATGAAAACTATAAATAGGCAAATGGGAAATCCGTATATGGATTTAGAAACGGATTTCACGGAGATGATCGGTTATGCGTGGGGACATGCCCTGATTTCATATGATCTTTATAGTTCAATCAAGGTCAACTGTGATTTCAGTAACGAATATCTGACTAGAGATTGTCGTTATTTATTTAGTGAGTACGACAAATTGTACAACATGATCGACACGTATAGTTTGTGCTTCATCAGAAGGAAGAGAAGTAAATTCGTTCAAATTGTCCTCATTGCGGCATCACATATTTTCACAGCTGCGAATTTGTTGTTCCTCGATTTGACCGGCGTCGGGTTTTCTTACTCAAATGCCACCATAAAGCATGGCGACAGCAGTACCGGTTCGCAAAAATTAAATTAACTAGTAGATTTTTGAAAATAACCTCATTTACCATAAAATGAAATTCCATGCGATTATTAACAGCAAAAGATACCCTCGCATTTCTACTGAATTGGTTCAAAAGGTTTCTTGAGTACAGATGGAGCAAGTTCTACAAAGTAGGAGAAAGCTTTGCGGGTTAGTAATTATCGACCCTAATGTTACAAACTTACAATTAACTTTGCAAGTTACTCAAATATCAATCTCTTTTATTTTTTGAGAGAACATTTAATTAATTAATTAATGTGGTAAATGGTTTTTCCCCTCCCTTTCAGGGCGCTATGCACCCCAACTCGCCGGGGCAATTTACAAAGAGAAACGAAAATCATTTGAAGACAATTTATAAATCTTAAAGATGTCACGCGTGCCCAAATTCTCAACTAAACTCGATCTTTCCTGATGGATTTTTTGTGTTACACCCATTAATACAAAAAATGAAGATATTAATTGCGAAATTTTCGAACATGCAGGTGGGAAAGCCGTACCTGCAATTCAGAATGGATTTCATTGATCGATTACACGTGGGGACATGCCCTGATTTGGGATGATGCCTATAACTCAATCAAGGCCAAATACAACTTCAATAGCGAAAATCTGACTGAAGATTGTCGTTTTTTATTAAATGAGTACAACAATTATACGGGATGATCGACAGTATGGTTCATACTCCCTGACTTGTTCGCCCGATCTGCCCTTTGTTGGCCATCT
Source organism: Eucalyptus curtisii (assembly GCA_017140595.1). Taxonomy (NCBI): domain Eukaryota; kingdom Viridiplantae; phylum Streptophyta; class Magnoliopsida; order Myrtales; family Myrtaceae; genus Eucalyptus; species Eucalyptus curtisii. Next base: position 7,674,909 of record CM029503.1, read on the forward strand.
CTTAAACGTGCGAGCCAAAGCGGACACACCTAAATTATCATTTGGTAAGAGCCTTTTCTTCCTTAATTTTTTCGTCCCTTCACTTTTTTTTTCTGTTTAGCTTTTCTATTTCCTGCTATGATTAGCTTAATTTATTGACTAATCTCTCTTGATCCGACACAAACTCTTGCGCAAGATACCACGGCTTACTTTAACCTTTTCGGCGTGCAACTCGCCTTGCTTGCAAACGTCATCTGAATCCCTCGACCACAGAATCTTTGCAAGTGAATGAAATAATAATTTTATGATTTTCTTGAATACAAGGTCATTATAAATATATTAATTTTTGCTAATCTTGGGTCAAATTTTAATTAAGCCTGTAGGTGAGCCATTCTCGGAAAGACTCGCCTTATTCAGTCCTCCCAGTACTAAAGAAACTCATTGGTGGAGGTATTCGCTTGTGGGTCTATAGGTATCAATAAAACTTATTGATAATGTTTTTATTTCTCTCAATTTTTATTCAGTCCTCCTAGTACTGAAGAAACTCATTGGTGGAGGTATTCGATTGTGGGTCTATAGGTATCGATAAAACTTATTGATAATGTTTTTATTTCTCTCAATTTTTATTCAGTCCTCCTAGTACTGAAGAAACTCATTGGTGGAGGTATTCCCTTGTGAGTCTATAGGTATCGATAAAACTTATTGATAATGTTTTTATTTCTCTAAATTTTTATTCTTTTGTTCTCCAGAACAAAGAAAGAATAGAAATTCGTTTGATAATATCAATTAATTTTTCGGCTGGCCAACTCCAAGCCGTGCCCCTTTGAGATTTGACTTTTTTTTTTTTTTTTCATTTTGTGCTGAAGACGATATCGGTGATTTGTGACCATTTCAATCTCAGCTGACGTAAGGTCACGCTTATGATATTAAATAAAATATCTCATCTATTCAGTATTTCTATTTACAGAAAATTAGGCTTACAATAGACGAGGGATTTGGAGTTCAGGACGTGATCAGGATCGAATTTCGAAATAAGAGGAGTCAAGAGCAGAAATCTTCTTCATTTCACGTTTCGGAGTGGTAACATTACTTGCCTAAGCTGCTGCATGTGATACAGTTAGTTCTTAGCCGGCGATTGTTAATTTTGTCATCGACGCTTTAAACCTGACTTTGGAATATTCAAGTAACTCTAACGAAACCTGCAAATAACATGTCGATGATGTATGTAATTTTTTTAGGGGTGATATTTATAAAGTTAATACTCTATATAGTCGAGAAAGGGATTCACACTCGAGCTGTCGTTGAATTCGAATATCTTTTGATGCTAAGGCAAACGACGTCAGGCATGATCTTCTCCTCTCGCCTAGTTAGTTGGGCTCCTACTTTACAAATAAATAAATAAAATTGAAAAAAGGGGATGGTACACAAAGAGTAACATTAAGTATAATAACAGATAGACATATAACATAATTGGGTGATTTTCAACGAATGATATGAGTTCGTCGCATCATTAAAAAAAAGTTTCAACTTTTTCCATTTTAATATATTAACTATTCGAACTTAATCTTAATACACTTAACCTTGTTTCATTCCATTGCGAATGCTCAAAGTGGACTGTTTTAAAGGATGGCACGTCGATGAGTGGTCGTAGGCCCAAGGATCGGCTTAGGCACCCTAAGCATCACATCGCCCAAATTCGAGCACCCTTATCGCTCTTTCAATTTGAATCAATCGAGTGCCCTCTTCTCTCTCTCGATCTCGATCCGATTCAATGTACTGCTGCATTGCTCTCTTCAACCGGATTGACTCAAGAACCCTAGCTTCTAATCCCCCAAATTGATCAAATCGAGTGGCCTCTCTCACTCTTTCTGATTGAATCAAGTGCCTTGAGATGAAAGTAACTGCCTTTTTGCCTCTCTCTCTCTCTCTCTCTCTCTCTGTGATTGAATCAAGTGCCTTGCAACGAAAGTAACAACCTTTTTGCCGAAAATGCTGCACATGTGATTGCACCCCATATTCATTAACACAAGGGTTTGAACGAGATGACAACACACATGTAGATCATTTTTAACAGGCATAAGTTGTGTTTTGGCAACAATGTGATTTTGATGTATATCGTGTACCAAAGTTTGTCCAAACGATTTCAATCAAAGCCATTGACTTGACCGAAGATGTTTTTCGCGGTTCTCTCCTCTCTTTTTGATTGAATCAAGTGTCTTGGGACAAAAGTAACTGCCTTTTTGTTGGAAATGCCACACATGTGTTTGCACCCATATTCATTAACATAAGGATTTGAACGAGATGACAACACGTGTAGATCATCCTTTAATGAGCATAAGCTTTAATGAGCATAAGCTATGTTATGGCAACAATGTGATTTTGATGTATATGCATGTATCAAAGTCTGTCGAAAGGATTTCAATTAAAGCCATTGACTCGATTGAAGATGTTTTTGTGGTTCTCTCTCTGTGATTGAATCCAGTGCTTTGGGACAAAAATAATTGCCTTTTTGCTAGAAATGCCACACATGCGGTTGCACCCATATCCATTCACATAAGGATTTGAACGAGATGACAACGCATGTGCAGATCATCCTTTAAAAGCATAAGCTATGTTTTGGCAACAGTGTGATTTTGATGTACATGCATGTAACAAAGTCTGTCCAAATGATTTCGATCAAAGCCATTGGCTTGACCTAAGATGTTTTCCGCGGTTCTCTCTCTCTCTGCGGTTGAATCAAGTGCCTTGGGACGAAAGTAGCTACATTTTTGCTAGAAATGCCGTACATAAGGGTTGCACCCATATTCGTTAACACAAGGAAAGGAGCATAAAGCTTCGTTCTAGCAACGATGTGATTTTGATGTATATGCAAGTACCAATGTCTATCCAAATGATTTTGATCAAAGCCATTGACTCGACCGAAGATATTTTACGCAGCTCTCTTCATCTATGATTAGCGCCTTGAAACAAAAGTAGCTACCTTTTTGCTAGAAATGCCACATATGTGGTTGCACCCATATTCATTAACACAAGGATTATAACGAGATGACAACACGCATGAAGATCATCCTTTAACGAGCATAAGCTATGTTCTGGTAACAATATGATTTGTTGATGTATATGTATGTACCAAAGGCTGTCCAAATGGTTTCGATCAAAGGCATTGACTCGACCGAAAATGTTTTCCGCGGTTCTCTCTTTGTGATGGAATCAAGTGCCTTGGGACGAAGTAGCTGCCTTTTTGCTGGAAATACCGCACAGCGGTTGCACCCTGTCGCGACCTAATTTTCGGGTGCACCACCTAAAACTAGGTTAATGGACTACTAAGTCTTTAAGCTTAGCTTGGACTCTCCCAAGCCCATACCAATTCGTGACTTAAGGTTCAAATATGCAAATGATCAGTTTCTAGGAGTCGCCACTAATCAGTTTTCGGTAGGTCAATTAGACACCTAAGTAAAATAATGGGAGTATTATTTTACTCCTACGAACCGAGACTAAGGGACGGGACTTGGTTACACTAGACTATCCTAGTGCCCTTTCGGTACCATTTCTTTTTTAGTTTTCCAAAATGTTTTTGCAAAAAGCTTGGATTGATTTTAATGTAAATTCCTATCATGCAAATGAGTGGCCACACGAGTGCTCAACCATTATTAAACATTCAAATAAAAAATAAATAAATAAATTGCATCACACAAAGCAAACATTTTTTTTTTGAGTTTTCTTAAGAGTTAGAATTCTTTTATAAAAAAAAAAAAAATGCTTTTTTTTTTTTACCTAAATGACCTAATTTTACTAATATGCAAATTCAAATTAAATGGGCCTAATATGCAATCTAGTTAACATGCACCTCATGACCTAGTTTTACTAATGAACATATTCTAATTAAATAATCCTATTATGCAAACTAGTATTTTTTTAATGAAATTCGAAATTAATAAAAACCCTAATTAAGCTATTTAAAAAAATAATTTTCTAATTCATTTTTTTTGATTAATTTTGACTTAAACCCTATTATGTCTTAGAAAACTATTTTTTATTTTTTTTTTTTATTTTTTTAAAAATGAGAATATATAAAAAAAAATGCCAATTTTATCTAAGACTCTATATATAAAAAAAAAGGTTGTTTAAGATTGACCCTAACCTATTTTAAAAAGATATCTAAAAATGCAATTCTGAAAATATAATCCGAAAAAAAAATCACTAAACCTACGTGTCTAATTTTTTTAAACCTACATGTCCTACATGCTCATGCAAGATTTTGACTTTTTTATTTTTGATTTTTTTTATTAATTATTAAATCTAAACTGTCAACAAAATCAAGCAAGGAAGGATTAAAATAATTGAAAAAATAACCTGTTGTCTCATAGGTCAAATTAACGGTTATTCTAACCCTAATTATCACCACAAAGAGATCAAAATAATTACAAATCTGATCCGAAGTCTTACAGACCAAATTAAATAATTATTGTGATTTAACAATTAAAATCTCACTAAAAAAAAAAAGCCCAGCAATTAAAATAATTAAAAAAATGATCCAATGTCTCTCGGATCAAATTAATAATTATAATAATTCCGGACAAAATCCCTGCGGATAATGCCTACAAAAATCAAACCTAAAAGTCACATTATAATAATCAAACTTAAACATAAATAATAAAACTAACTAAAAGTAAAGCAAAATATTATAAAATAAAAAAAATAAAAATAAAAGTAAAAGAAAAATAAACAACCTAAGGAAATAGGGGGCAACAAGTTCGTCGGTGCCGGGCGGGCTTGGGTCGCCGGAGTTCGGGGTTCCGGCGAGGTGGTTCGGCGAGGGGGAAGATCGCCGGTTGGGGTTCCGGCGAGGGGGTTCCTGCGGGACGCCGGATCTGGTGGCGTCGGGACTCCGGGTGGCAGGGACCGGCGGAGGCTGAGCGACGCGGGCGAAGCACGGGGTCGCGGGCGGGAGACTTCGAGCCGGCGGAGGCGGAGTCGGGCGGCGCAGCGGATCGACGGGCGACGTCGCGTTCCGGCGAGGCGATCTCGGGCGCAGGTGAGCGGATCTGGAACGACGGCGTTGGAGAGCAACTCCAATGAAGCAGGTCGGGGTTGATGCGGCAAATCGGCGACGGCGGGGCAGCATAAACGTTAGATCGTCGCCGGATCTGGGAGTTACAGGCGACAGGACTCCGGCGGCTAGATCTGGACTCGGCTGCGGTGGCGATGCAACGGCGTCGGACGCTGCGCGGCTGCGGTGGAACGGAGACGACTCGAGGGTCGCCGGCAGAGCAGCGACGGGCGGCGCTTCGCGAGACGGCGACGGTCGGAGATCCGGCAAGTTGCAGGCGGAGCGCGACGGAGCAGGGGAGCGACGGCTCGACGCGGGCTCGCGGGTGGAGGTTCGAAGCGGCGGTCCGGCGTCGCGGGTGTGGGCAGATCGAAGGCGGTGCGGCTCTGGGTCGCCGGTGGTTCGGCCTTGGATCGCCGGTGGTTCGGCCGCCGGCGCGGTACCGGCGGAGGCAGGGGCACCCTCGGGGAAGACGAACAGTCCCCCGATTTTTTTTTTTTTTTTTCACTTTTCACTTTTTCTTTTTCTTTTTTTGCGCTTTTTTCACCCACGAAAAAAAGAACCCCCTTAACCCCGACCGTACGCGACTCTTTTATACAACAAAAAAATGTATCTTCGTGGTATATTTCTTTGCCAATTTTGCTCGTGTAAAATTCCATTGAATATATCATTTCACTCTGCGCAATATTTTTTGCATATTCCATCCAGAAAATTCCCCTTTTGTGCGAAGTGCATCTCCCAATGTATATTACCTAAATATATGAAAAAATCTTAACAAAATAAAATCTTCCTAAACTATATGCCATGTGATTATGATTTTTTATTATTTTTTATTCAGCGAAAAATAACCCCAAAAATTTAGGTGTCAACAGCCCCCTCTTTGAAGGTGAGCTCACGAGGTTGCCTTCAAAGATAAATTGGGACCTAAATTTTGGTGATGCTCATGTAATGAATGATTTTTTTGTTGGAACACGAATTCCATTTTTTAATGCAATTTATATGATGCATGAAAATACTAATGCAAATGATAGATGAACCTACCTGAAATAACTTACCTCTGAGGAAGATAGAGTAATTCGAGGTAGTGGGTGTTACTTGTCCAGGACCCGTACCATTCTACGGTTGCCTAGAATAGTAACATGACTTTGTGAAAATGTTGCTTTCCTAGGACCCGTACCATTCTACGGTCGCCCAGTATGGCAGAAAGGAACTGCTTTCTCAGGACCCGTACCATTCTACGGTCGCCCAGTACGGCAAAAAGGTTTTGTCTAGGACCCGTACCATTCTACGGTTGCCTAAACGGGGATTCATTTTCCAGGACCCGTACCATTCTACGGTCGCCATTCTACGGTCGCCTGAATGGGAAAATTGCTTTTCCAGGACCCGTACCATTCTACGGTCGCCTGTTAGAGCAATAAAGGTTGTTTAGGACCCGTACCATTCTACGGTCGCCTTGACGAAAAGCTGATTTTTCAGGACCCGTACCATTCTACGGTCGCCTGAATAGGGAAATTGCATTTCCAGGACCCGTACCATTCTACGGTCGCCTGTTAGAGCAAAATAGTGTTGTTTAGGAACCGTACCATTCTACGGTCGCCTAAACGGAGATTCTACTTGGCTAGGACCCGAACCATTCTTCGGTCGCCCAGCGTTGCAATCTGGAGAAAAATCTTTGGGGACAACTCAATCGAGTGTCTCGTGTATTCAAAAGGAGAATACTTGTGCAACGACAAATATTTAAGGTATGAATAGAGATATACTTACCTGGTGACATCTCGCCTTGGGGATGTGTCTCCTACAAAACATAATCGTAGGAGAGGCAACATGCATTTGTAATCATAGACATGCATTAGTTCAAGTAAGGTTCATGCGTATCAACCACGCATCATCCCAATTTCAATAGGCATGATCATTCTAATCTGAACGCATGAGTGTCATGGACGTGTCAAATGAGGGATCCTTCAGTCTGAAAGGACTTTTCACTCATCCTCTTTAAAAGGGGCTATTTTATCCTGACCTTTGATGCAGGATCTTGACAATCACTCTATCTCACTCTCACCATGCCAAACAAGGTTTTGTGCAATCTCGCAAGTGGTACGACATTACCAGTCTGAGAGGTCTTTAACATGGACCGTAATGTGGGCTTGGTCAACGGCTTAGCAAAGGGGACTCTTTGAGTCAAGGCTATTGGAAAAATGAATGATATTCCGTAACCATCTTAGGGTTTACAAGTCAAGAAACATGCGAAATGGGGTAGAAATTGCCTTACTCGCACTTCTTCGAGCGATGCTTAAAACATGTGAACCCCAACGTTAATTCAAGTGCCCTAATCAGAAGAGACTTTGTAAGGGACGTAACATAGGCTGGGTTCATGGGTTAAGAAACGAAATGATCATTAGGCTCAAAAAGTGTTTAGGGGATCAAAGTTGGTGATCATCTTTACATTTCCACCAATTTTCTTCTTCACCATCAAAGATTTTCTTCACATCACAACTCCATTAATTGCAACAACATTTGGTTTTTTTTTTTGGTACCACCTTGTTGGGGAAACGACTCACTTCATCAAGTGTTTGATTTTTTTTTTTTTTTGGCCATTGGCCTTGCTTTTACCAGGCACACTGCTTTTTCGCCCCCTTTTTTGCACTTGTTTTCTTTGGATTTGCATAGCTTCTTTTTTTATCATTCTAGACCATGCCACTCGAATTTTTTCTTATCTTTGCCTTGCCCCAGTGTGGGGGATGATCACCAACTGGGTTCACTACGAGATGAATTCATAGGCTCAAGTGGGCTATGCAATGGATAAAGTGTATAAGATAGAGAAAGAACTGCTCTTCATCATCCTAAGGCACTTCAAATTATCGTAGAAGTTGCATTGCGAAAGCAATACTTGAAGATCGATGCAAGTGTGAATAAGAAAATTCCTATCATTCATTTCAAATTTGTCCCGATGTGGGATGATCCTTGACAGGATAATTTAAAAAGTTCTTCACGTATGTGGGCTCAAAGGGTTAATCAATGGGTATACTTGTAGTGTTTCGGGTAGAAGAAGAAACTGCCTCTCATCACTTTGGTTAGCGTACTCTTTGCGAGATTACCTTTTTCCTTGCGGGCATGGAATTTTTTCACAACTCACTGCGGATTAGTGTATGGAATAGTGTACGGAACAAGGGTCGCCTTTCATCATTCCAAGATATCCCATTTGACACATTCAATTTATCTCCCACACTCATCAAGGAAGAAAAATGCAAGTTTTGCAACAAATTTAGATAATTCAACTCATTGAAGTAATTTATTCAACATAGAAATGCTTGCGCTTCAAAACATGACATGGCAAATTCTATCATGGGTAATACTTCTTGACAAAGATCGGAATTAACTGGATTGGAAAACTCACGACCATCCATTTCTCGCCGGATCAAAGCACCTCCGGAAGCACTTTCTTCACGACATAAGGGCCACCGTAATTTGGAGCAAACTTGCCCCCGGATCTGGAAATATTGGCAATAGCTTCCTTAGAACAAGATCATCCACTTCGAAATGTCTCGGCCGCACCTTCCGGTTGAAAGATCTAGCTACTCTCTGTTGATATGTTTGGCCATGGCAAAGAGCCTTCAATCTTTTTTCGTCGATCAAGTTCAACTTTGCTCAAATCTTTGTTGCGACCATTCTCGCCTCGACATATCCACTTGGGATAACACTCTTAGAGAAGGAATCTCCACTTCGACAGCGAACCGCTCCATGCCATACACCGAGCAAAAGGGGTTGCCTCGGTAGAAGTGCGGATCGAAGTTCGGTATGCCATCAATGCGAAAGGTAACCTGTCATGCCAATCTCGATAATTCTCGGCTGTCTTAGCCAAGATCTTCTTGATGTTCTTATTGGCCGCTTCAACAGCCCCGTTCATTTGAGGGCGGTAAGGAGATGAATTCAGATGCTTGATCTTGAACTCGCTGAACAACCCATCAACAAGTTTGTTGTTCAAATTTGTCCCGTTATCAGTGATGATTGCTTCAGGGACGCCATAGCGAGCAATTATGTCACGTTTAACGAATTTTACAATATTGCGGGCGGTGACATTTGCAAAGGATGTAGCTTCAATCCATTTGGAGAAATAGTCTATCGCCACCAAGATGAATCGATGCCCATTTGAAGCTTTAGGGTTGATTGGGCCAATCACATCAATGCCCCACATCGAGAAAGGCCATGGCTCGGAAAACCGGTGCGGCTCGGTTGGAGGAACATTTATCTTATTCCCGTGAATCGGCAACGGTGACAACTCCGAACATGTTGGATGCAATCACTTTCCAGTGTGAGCCAGTAGTAGCCTAGTCTCATGATTTTCTTGGCTAACATGTGTCCATTCATATGAGGGCCACATACCCCTTCGTGCACTTCTTGCATGATTTGAGTGGCCTCGACTACATCTATACACCGCAACAAGATCGAATCGTAAGATCTCTTGTACAAATTCTCACCACTGACGAAAAACTTCGAGGCCATCTTCATGACGTACTTCCTATCCGCCCGAGTGCTTCCTTCAGGAATTCACCTTTTTAATGTAATTCATGATATCGTAATACCATGGTTTTCCATCGGGTTCTTCAGTCACGATCATACAATAAGCCGGTTTTGGCAAAACCTCTATCTTCAGAGGCTCGACCTCTAACCCATCAGTGACTTGCAACATAGAAGACAAAGTTGCGAGCGCGTCCGCAAATTGATTATGAGACCTTGGCAAGTATTCAAATGAAATTTCGTCGAACTCCTTTATCGATCTTCTAAATACTTATGATACGGAAGCAATTTGACATCTTTAGTCTTCCATTCACCTACGGTCCGTAGTATGATTAGCGCTGAATCTCCGAACACTTTTAACTTAGCTACACCCATCTCAATTGGGCTTGAAGCCCAAGGATGCAAGCTTCATACTCGGCCACATTGTTAGTGCATGGGAATATCAATTTTGCAGCTCTTTGGATGGTGTTGTCCCTCCGGAGATATCGAACTGCTCCAAGACGGAGAACCGCACAAGTTCACGGCTCCATCAAAGAACATTGTCCATGCATCTTCACTTACGTTCAAGACACGATCATCTAGGAAACTATCATCATTATTCGAGATTCCTGAATTCTCGGCCAATAGATCAGCAATCACTCGACCCTTAACCGACTTTTGTGGCATGAATTGCACATCAAATTCGAGATCAAAATCTGCCATTTAGCTAACTTACCCACCGTGAGCTGGCCGATCAAGTAAGTACTTGATATGATTGCTCTCGATCACAAGGAACGTCTGGTGATGCAGCGTGTCTTTCGTCGCAATCTATGCAATACCCACACTAATGCGGCACAAGTCTTTTCCACATCGAATATTTCGGTTCGATACCGTGAATTTTTTACTCGATAATAAATGACTCGTTCTTTTTATCGACAGACTTTCCCGAGCCAACATTGCACCCGGTGACTCACCGTGAATGGTGAGGTAGAGAATCAAAGGTTGCCCGGCAATGGCGGGACGAGCATCGGTGGATTCATCAAGTAATACTTCAATTTGTCGAACGCTTCTCGACACTCATCATCCCGAGTTGACTTGTGCATTCTTCTTTAGAGTTTGAAGAAGGGCTTGGCGGTTTCGAAAAGTTGGGAAATGAATCGAGCAATGTAATTCAACCTCCCTAAAAGGCTCCGAACTTCTTTCACCGTTGACGGAGGTCGTAGCTCGCAAATGGCCTTAACTTTAGCTGGGTCGATTTCAACCCCCTTACTGCTCACAATGAATCCAAGTAATTTACCGGATGTTGCTCCAAACACGCACTTAACGGGATTTAGTCGAAGCTTGAACTGACGGAGTCGATCAAACAACTTCTTCAAGGTTTTGACGTGGTTTTTTCCAGGTCGGGTTTTTGCAATCATATCATCAACATAAACCTCGATCTCTTGATGCATCATGTCGTGGAACAATGTTATCATGGCTCGCTGATAAGTTGCCCCTGCATTTTTTAGTCCAAAGGACATAACCTTATAATGAAAGGTTCCCCAAGGGGTGATAAATGCAGTCTTTTCCTTGTCTTCCTCATTCATCTTTATTTGATTATATCCGGAAAAACCATCCATAAATGAGAATAGTTCGAAGCCAGTGGTACTATCCACAAGGACATCTATGTGTGGTAACGGAAAATCATCTTTCGGACTAGCTTTGTTCGATCCCGATAATCAACACAAACGCGAACTCGACCGTCCTTCTTCATTACTGGTACAATATTGGCCACCCATTTGGGATACTGTGAAACTTCAATGAATCCCACCTTTAAGAGCTTCATCACTTCCTCCTCTATCTTCTTTGAGAGCTCGGGCTTAGTTCTCCGCAGCCTCTGCTTCTTAGGTGGCACGTCCGGATTAGTGGGTAGGCGATGCTCCACAATTGACGGGTCTAAACCAGGCATGTCAGCATAAGTCCATGCAAAAATATCCTGATATTCCTTTAGTAGCTGAATCAGGCGTTCAGCCTCATCTTTGGGAAGACTCGCCCCAATTTTCACCTCTTTGGCTTCTTCAGTGTCACTTAAATTAATAGTGACGGTCTGCTTTCGGATGTGGGAGCTTTAGCCTTTTCATGTTGTTCCCAGCTACGTTGCACTTCACTGGAATCTTCGATTGAATCTTCGGGATCATCATCATCGGCATTTGTTGTATTGGATTGGACCATTTCCACACCTTTGCATGTTATATGATTGTTCCTAAAACATAATGTAGATGGATCAAAAAGACAAACATGGGTAAATCATACTTATCTATTTTTTTTTTAAATTTCTTTTGAAAAAAAAATGAAAAGTAATTGGAAAAACGTTTTTTGAAACATTTTGACATAGGAAAGCATGATGAAACCCAGGCCTCGGGAATTCTCCTTGGATTTTTCATTTGTTTTATCGGTTGGATATCATCCCCGGGCTGGTTTGGTGTGCCTCATCATACTTTCAAAATAAAGGTTGTAATTTTATTGAAATTCACCAATCAATTACAATTTATTGAATGGAAAATGCATTTCAAGTCCTAAGAAGAAAACGAAAAGAAATCGAAAACAATCCCTAGAAAGCAATAAAAATTCCCGCTCGGGGAATGTGCGAAAGCAAGAAAAGGTTACTCTTGTGGGCCAAGGCCCATCTCTTCGGGATCCTTCATCAATGGCGCCTATGATGAGGTTGTCAAATAAGCTCGCAACTCCCAGCTCATCCTCAAGGTTTCCGGTCTTCGGGGGTGTTGGGTCATCCATGCTATCCCATCCATCCGGGACTATCGCGACGAGGATCGCCGCATGAGGCCGGGAGGGGCCGAATACTTCACCGGATAATCAAATTTGCCACTAGGCTACCCCGTGGTATCTCGCTTCATCCCGCAACATTCTAGGAGGACCGGGGAATGTCTCATGAATGCTCGGGGTAGCGGGTTTTGCCTCCTCGTCTTTGTCCTCTTGAACTCCCTCTACCTCTTCCACGGTACCCCAAACCAGCAGAAGGGGACCTCTGAGGGGCTTCAATGGGGCTTCGAATGCCTCGACCATTCATCCCAAGACCATTGCCTGGAATGAAACCATTTTCGACCATTACTCTTCCTACCATGAGGGCAGCATCTGAAAATTCAGGAATGGGTGGTGATGAACCTCGAGAAGCATGTATGGTGGATACCAACTCGAATGAGTGGTAACTTGATTCGAGCTCGAATCCGCTCTACATAGGGGATGGCCGTTTCGTGATAGATCCGGTGGTCTTCCTCACCATACACGGTGACCAGCTTCATTCCGATCACAAATTTCACAGCTTGATGTAGACTTGAAGGCACTGCTCCAGCAGTGTGTATCCATGGACGACCCAGCAGGAAATTGAATGCAGTAGGGATGTCCAGCACCTGAAAGGGAATGTTGAAGACAACTGGCCCTATCTGTATGTCGAGATGGATTTCTCCAAGCACCTCCTTCTTTGTGCCATCAAAAGCTCGTACTGAGGTCATCGCTGCATGTATCCTTGACGGATCTACCCTGAGGCGGTGCAGAGTGGCTAATGGACATATGTTCAGAGCAGACACATTATCAAGAAAAACTCGAGACACATGAGAAGACTTGTGTTTAACGGATATGTAGAGTGCTTTGTTATGTCCCCCGGCCTTCAGGAGGGAATTCTTCATCAGAAAAGGCAATCAAATCCTTGAGAAGGACCGATCCCACAAATTCTTCCAACTTGTCTGCCTCAATTGTCTCTGGCACATGAATTTCACTTAACACTTTCATTAGTGACTTTTGATGCACAAAGGATGTTTGGAGAAGCTCGAGCAAGGAGATTTGAGCAGGCACCTTTCGCAATTGATCGACTACATTATACTCACTTGCCTTAATCACAGCTAGAAACTCCTTAGCCTCTTTATCGGTGACTGGCTTTGCAGGTTGAGCACTGGCTTGACCATAGGTTCGACCAAACCTTGTAACAAGGTCAACATCTAAGTCATAAGACCAAGGCACTGCCTTATTGTTGACATACTCGTATGGTTGAGGTACCTCGATCACAATCTCCTCATCAGATGCATCTTCTAGCGGGGGCATGTCCGCGAGAGAAGGATCAACTTCTTCCTTGTCGGCATTGAGCGTAGCCTGCTCCTTCTCCCAATTGATGATGATGTGAGAAATAGTGGAAACTACGCAATTACGATCAGCATATACGATAATGCCGTCATCCACCATTTGGGCAATTCTTTCCTTCATCAGCGATAGGGGAACATTCTCTTGTCTTGGATAATATCCAGCCCTTACTAGTCCATTGTAAGCATCTGCCACGTGCACCTTCGAGTCCTTGATTAAACCGACTTCAGGTTCTAGGATAGCATTCACCGTACCTTCATGCTCGGGTAGCGGATTTTTCTATACGTTCGGCCGAGCAGTTTGAAACGAAAAGACTTTCGTGTCTAAGAGGTTCTGGATCTTGTGCTTGAGGGTGAAACATTCGTCGCCTTGAATGCCCCGGTTCACCGTGTGGTAGTCACATTTCTTCGACGAGTCATAACTGCGATTGCTTTCACGGTTAGGGACGCTTTGGTTCACTAGTGAGCAAACCTTTCTTTCGGAGGATCGTTAGCACTTGGGATGGAGATCCGGGGAGAGGAGTGAACTGCCTTTTTGCTTGGGCAAATGATGGACGACCAGCAGTTTGTTGTTGCCTTTGATTCATCTCGGATAGCCGGGGCACGTTTGACATTTTCTTGGCTATAAGCCATACTCACATCTACAACCGCTTCCTTCTCTTTCTTAGCAGTGAATCTTTTACTAGATGGCTTAGTAAACCATCCTTCCCTTATCCCCATCTCGATCTGTTCTCCTACAGGAATAAGCTGATTGAAGCTCTCGACATATGTACTGGCCATTCGGTTACGAAACTCAGAAGGAAGGGTCTTCACAAACAACTTCATCAGCTCCTTGTTGGTAGGCTCAGGAGTAATTTGAGCCGCAAGGTTTCTCCATCTCACAGCATATTCTTTAAATGACTCATTCCTTTTCTTTTCCATCCGCTCCAGGTCTTCTCGGGAAGGTGCGATGTCCATGTTGAACTTGTACTGTTTGAGGAACGCGTCAGCCACTTCGTTCCGTGTGTTGAGAAGATTCATATTCTTCATCACGTACCAGCTTTAATGCGGGTCCATCAAGCTTGCATGGAACGATTGGATCATGAGGGGCTCATTTTTTACGTGCTTTGGGCCATGCGCACGTGGTACATTTGCAGATGAGATTTTGGGCAAGATGTACCGTCATACTTCTCAAAATCCGGCATCTTGAACTTGCTCGGCATTTTGACCTTCTCATAGACTGAGAGGTCGAACGGGAGTGAGCTTTGTGATTCCTGCAGTTGTCTCACTTTCTCCTCCAGCTTTGCAACGCGCTCATCCTGATCTGTCTTCGGAATGCTATTAGGTTTGGTCTTTCCAACGAGGACCATGTCATCTTCCAACTCGGGCATTTCGTCATCGCTCATCTGGGCCATGTTTCCCCGTTTCGGGGCTACTATCTCGGGGAGAGCGGGTGCAGGATTTGGATTCACCCGAATGGATTGAAGTTGAGCCGTTATAAGCTGCATAGAGACGGCTAGCTGTTGGAGTTGATCTTCCATGGTGGACATACGATCGCGCATCTCATTCTGGTCGGCCATTTTAGCCCTTGACCTTGTAACAATAGGCGATCGAGGTGGATCCGTTGTCACCTAAGGAAATAGAGATAATGTAAGAACCAAAGACAAGATAGGAAACTTGCCCATGACAATGGTCTAAACGTCTGATTTTATTGAAAATTCACTTGAAATATAAAGTCAAACTTTCGAACAATGAACTAAGAATTGAAATTCAAGTCCCTAAACATCAAACTAAAAATTGAAAGTATCAAGGTCCTTAAACATCAAAAATTCAAAACATCTCATTTTATATGCTCTCGGGATCCCAACGTCTTGCGAAGCTTCTTATTTTCAGCTTCAAGCATTTCCACTTTCCGCTTAAGATGCTCAATTTGTGCTCGCTGAGTAGGCTTCTCGGTCACATCGGGGACCACCGGGCGTAAGGCAACGGGAATCCGGTGTTGTTGGATGTAGAATGTCGACGCATGGTGGATCTCCTCCTTGCCTTTCGCCTCTTGGGCACCAAAATCTTCTCTAGATGGCACTCCTTCCATGCAGCAATGATCATCTGGACCTCATTGAAATAATCATAGTCCTTGCGGATGAAACGAACTTGGAACAATTCCGTCTTGAGGGGCGGAGGAACTTCTTGAAGAGCTCGTATCGACGGGCCACTCTATACGGGTAATAGGAGGTAGCACCGTAAAGGCCTAACAACGGAATGGGCCCATCATATTTGTGAGAGAAACGAGCCTCCTCAACATGAAGCCATTTAGTATACCATAGAAATGCCTTGGGCTTAGGATTTTTCAGAAAATTAACCCAACGGGCGTATTGTTTATTCGGGGAGAAACGTTCCAAAACCGCAAATTTTTGTATGGGGTGCCTTAAATCATCAATTTTAAATTGTTTCATAAGGTGCCCAAAACCTTTATGTGTGAGAAAAACCATATTTGCAAAAGTTTAGGGAGGGCACGCATAGTCTTTTCTTCATTTTGCTTGAAACGGTTCAATGACAAGAATGTTTCGGCTAAAACCATATTGACATAATTTAGGCCGTTGCAAATACGATTAACCACCCATGAAATTGAAGGATTAATGGCATTTCTTCGATAAGGAAAAACAACTAGCCCGAAAAATGCTAATATGAAAATCCTAGCTTTTGAAATCATTGATTGATTTGCAAAACATTCTTCCAAAAATGAAAATGGGCATGCAAAACAATTGGCTTTGACGACCTTCCTTACTCTTTCGGTTTCGATTTCTAAAAAGTGTGATAATTCAGAAATAAAATCTATACCGATAGGCGGTCTAACAAGTTCCTTTTCCAAAGGCATTCCAATGGCAATACTATATTCTTCAAGCGTTGGGGTCAGCTCGAACTCACCAAATATGAAGGTGGAAGTTTGCGGACACCAAAAATGAGGGAGTGCTTGTATCACACCGAATGAATGTTGATCTCTAATAGTGGAAGAAGTCGGGGATCCCGGCTTTCACATATCTCTAGCCATCTTGATCTAACTCGGTCCAACCACAACTTGAGCTCTTTTTTGGGAGTGGAAATGAATTGTACGTTGGTTTTCCCCATTGCACATAAAACGAAATTGACGACGAAACCTATTGTCATGGGCCGACAGAAATTAAAGTAAAGTAAGTAAATTGCGAAAATTTAGACAACTTACTTTCACCAGAAATAGATGACAATCACATAGACACACACATGAGACGTGAGGCTCATTTCTATCTAAATGGCTTAACAAAGTGAGTTAAGAGGGTGATCGACCGTTGCGCCTCGCATTAACGTGTCGTCCCCTTAACTCCGGCTCGCCGAATGGAATGTCCAATAGTCACGCAGTCTCGCGGATATGAACAAAACACATTCGACACCATGAAAAACTTTCGGGAAGAGAAGGTCAACCTCTACATAGCAGTCTCGCTTTGGAGGGAGTATACTTCTCAACACCATCCTAGAAATCCTATCGCAGCCCGGTTCGACCGCGGGTTGTGTGTGCAAATAGTGTAGTGCTAAAACAACAAAGCATGCACAACAGCTTTAAATGCAAACAACACTTCTAATTTGGAAAAATAAATCATTCATCCCACACTCCAACCTGCAACACAAATGTTAGCAAAGACTACTCCCCTTATACCTCCCATCTGCAAGAACATTTAACACCTTAGAAATGTTAGGGACGTACTGGATCCTCGCTGCAAAACAAAAACATTTTTTTAAAAAGAAAAATTGGCCTAAGTCCACTAAGTGTTTTAACACTACTCCCCAGTGGAGTCGCCAAGCTGTCGCGACCTAATTTTCGGGTGCACCACCTAAAACTAGGTTAATGGACTACTAAGTCTTTAAGCTTAGCTTGGACTCTCCCAAGCCCATACCAATTCGCGACTTAAGGTTCAAATATGCAAATGATCAGTTTCTAGGAGTCGCCACTAATCAGTTTTCGGTAGGTCAATTAGACACTTAAGTAAAATAATGGGAGTATTATTTTACTCCTACGAACCAGAGACTAAGGGTACGGGGACTTGGTTACACTAGACTATCCTAGTGCCCTTTCGGTACCATTTCTTTTTTAGTTTTCCAAAATGTTTTTGCAAAAAGCTTGGATTGATTTTAATGTAAATTCCTATCATGCAAATGAGTGGCCACACGAGTGCTCAACCATTATTAAACATTCAAATAAAAAATAAATAAATAAATTGCATCACACAAAGCAAACATTTTTTTTTTTGAGTTTTCTTAAGAGTTAGAATTCTTTTATAAAAAAAAATGTTTTTTTTTACCTAAATGACCTAATTTTACTAATATGCAAATTCAAATTAAATGGGCCTAATATGCAATCTAGTTAACATGCACCTCATGACCTAGTTTTACTAATGAACATATTCTAATTAAATAATCCTATTATGCAAACTAGTATTTTTTAATGAAATTCGAAATTAATAAAAACCCTAATTAAGCTATTTAAAAAAATAATTTTCTAATTCATTTTTTTTTGGATTAATTTTGACTTAAACCCTATTATGTCTTAGAAAACTATTTTTTATTTTTTTTTTATTTTTTTTAAATGAGAATATATAAAAAAAATGCCAATTTTATCTAAGACTCTATATATAAAAAAAAAAAAAAAAAAAGGTTGTTTAAGATTGACCCTAACCTATTTTAAAAAGATATCTAAAAATGCAATTCTGAAAATATAATCCGAAAAAAAAAAATCACTAAACCTACGTGTCTAATTTTTTTAAACCTACATGTCCTACATGCTCATGCAAGATTTTGACTTTTTGATTTTTGATTTTTTTTAGTAATTATTAAATCTAAACTGTCAATAAAATCAAGCAAGGAAGGATTAAAATAATTGAAAAAATAACCTGTTGTCTCACAGGTCAAATTAACGGTTATTCTAACCCTAATTATCACCACAAAGAGATCAAAATAATTACAAATCTGATCCGAAGTCTTACGAGACCAAATTAAATAATTATTGTGATTTAACAATTAAAATCTCACTAAAAAAAAAGCCCATCAATTAAAATAATTAAAAAAATGATCCAATGTCTCTCGGATCAAATTAATAATTATAATAATTCCGGACAAAATCCCTGCGGATAATGCCTACAAAAATCAAACCTAAAAGTCACATTATAATAATCAAACTTAAACATAAATAATAAAACTAACTAAAAGTAAAGCAAAATATTATAAAATAAAAAAATAAAAATAAAAGTAAAAGAAAAATAAACAACTTAAGGAAATAGGGGGCAACAAGTTCGTCGGTGCCGGGCCGGGCTTGGGTCGCCGGAGTTCGGGGTTCCGGCGAGGTGGTTCGGCGAGGGGGAAGATCGCCGGCTGGGGTTCCGGCGAGGGGGTTCCTGCGGGACTCCGGGCGGCAGGGACCGGCGGAGGCCGAGCGACGCGGGCAAAGCACGGGGTCGCGGGCAGGGAGACTTCGAGCGCGGGCGCAGGTGGAGTCGGGGGCGCAGCCGGGATCGACGGCGACGTCGCGTTCCGGCGAGGCGATCCGGGCGAGGTGAGCGGATCTGGAACGACGGCGTCGTCGGAGAGCAACTCCGATGAAGCGGATCGGGGTTGATGCGGCAAATCGGCGACGGCGGGGCAACGAAACGCTAGATCGTCGCCGGGTCCGGGAGTTGCGGCGACGGGAGACTCCGGCGGCTAGATCTCGGACTCGGCTGCGGTGGCGATGCAACGGCGTCGGACGCCGCGCGGCTGCGGTGGAACGGAGACGACTCGAGGGTCGCCGCAGAGCGACGACGGCGGCGCGCCGCGAGACGGCGACGGTCGAAGATCCGGCAAGTTGCGGCGGAGCGCGACGGAGCGAGGGGAGCGACGGCTCGACGCGGGCTCGCGGGTGGAGGTTCGAAGCGGCGGTCCGGCGTCGCGGGTGTGGGCAGATCGAAGGCGGTGCGGCTCGGGTCGCCGGTGGTTCGGCCTTGATCGGGTGGTTCGGCCGCGGCGTGGTACCGCGGAGGCGGGGGCACCCTCGGGGAAGACGAACAGTCCCCCGATTTTTTTTTTTTTTTTTTTTTCACTCACTTTTCACTTTTTCTTTTTCTTTTTTTGCGCTTTTTTCACCCACGAAAAAAAAGAACCCCCTTAACCCTGACCGTACGCGACTCTTTTATACACCAAAAAAATGTATCTTCGTGGTATATTTCTTTGCCAATTTTGCTCGTGTAAAATTCCATTGAATATATCATTTCACTCTGCGCAATATTTTTTGCATATTCCATCCAGAAAATTCCCCTTTTGTGCGAAGTGCATCTCCCAATGTATATTACCTAAATATATGAAAAAATCTTAACAAAATAAAATCTTCCTAAACTATATGCCATGTGATTATGATTTTTTATTATTTTTTATTCAGCGAAAAATAACCCCAAAAATTTAGGTGTCAACACACCCATATTTATCAGTGCAAGGATTTGAACGAGATGACAACACATGTGCAAATCATCCTTTAACGAGCATAAGCTAAGTTCGGGCAATAATGTAATTTTGATGTATATGTATGTACCAAAATTTGTCCAAAGAATTGCTAGGCTAACGGCACCGTCCCTCTTAAAAAGAGATG
This sequence comes from Eucalyptus curtisii, assembly GCA_017140595.1. Classification (NCBI taxonomy): domain Eukaryota; kingdom Viridiplantae; phylum Streptophyta; class Magnoliopsida; order Myrtales; family Myrtaceae; genus Eucalyptus; species Eucalyptus curtisii. The sequence goes on from CM029503.1 coordinate 7,695,184, forward strand.
GTGCCTTGCCAGCCTTTCAATTTTTCCAAGGGAACCGGTTAAATTGTTTAGCTGGTTTCCTTCGAAAATTTGGAAGGAAAATGTCCCTTAATGGGATGACATGGAGATTTCTTATGTGATAAAAAAAAAAGTGCTAAAAGTGAAGAAAATTAATAACATACCTATAATAATACAAATTTTATGATTCATAACTATTCTTATGATCACCAAATGAGTGACCATGATCAAGAGCTCAAATCAAGCAATCATGGTCTCAAACTTAAATGATGGCACCATCACATTTAAGGCATCCTTTTGTCTTGTCTTCTATGGGCAACTAGAGTAGAAAATCATGGTTTTGTATTTGTGTAATATTTAAAGAAACAACTCGAATGACATTGTTGAGGAAAGAAAATCCAAGAGGTAATTGTTTGCAAATTTTAGATAGTGGAATATTATTCCAAAATAAAATAAATTATATTTAAAGAATATATTAATGAAGAATAATAAATACCCAATTTGCAGAAAATATAGATATATTGGACTTCCTTTTTTTTTTTTGAAGTTTTTTTTTTTATAAAACAGTTAGCCATGAACTTGATTTTCTAGTGGTGTCACTTCATTACCCTAATACGGTTGTCATGGAATATTAAGACAGGCGCCACATTAAAACAACGTAAATGAAGAAAAAGAATAAGAAATAGAGAGAGGGGAGTTTAATCACAGCTAGTGTGGGCTCAAGCGCCGGCTTTCGGCAACCATGTTCAAGCTTAAATATGTGGACTACATAGCCGCTCGAGCTCATAGCCATAGCTGCTTAATTTGAGCTCGTAACAGCCATGAGCTTGAGTTGTGAAGCTCACAGCAATCATGTCCTATAGATCTTTTCGAGACATGAAGCTTGAGACTATGATTGCTTGATTTGAGCCTTTGATTATGGTTACTCAATTGGTAACCTTAAAAATAATTATGAATCATAAAATTTGTATTATAATAGATATTTTATTGGTTTTCTTCACTTTTAGCACTTTATTTTATTTTTATCATATGAGGAATCTCCCTATCATCCCATTAAGAGATATTTGGAATGGGATATTTTCCTTCCAAATTTTCGAAGGAAACCGGCTAAGCAATTTACCTGGTTCCCTTGGAAAATTTAAAGGCTGGTAGGGCACCGTCTCTTTCTAAGGGGAACGAATCCCTTGGAAAATTCACCGTCTATTTCAACCAAAGCCATTGACTTGACCGACGATGTTTTCCGCTCTTCCAGAATCACACGGACTGAGAGGATGCTTCCTCTGAGGGACTACTCTTGTCGAACAAGAAAAGGGTCCCACCCACACTTTGTTTAACATTGATTTCGACAAAGATAGCAAGCACAATTTTTAACCCTAAAAAATAGATCTTTAATTCGGTTCACTCAAAGGCAAAATCACTATCAAGGCGTGCATCCATGATTAAAATCATATTAAATTCCGAACCAGTCGATCTCGTTGGTGGACCCCATTGACTCACAATCCATGCCTGATGAACCACGCCACGGCTTATTTTAACCTTTTCTACGTGCAACTCAGCCTTGCACGCGAATGGTGCCCTAATCTCTCATATGTGGAGTCTTTGCAGGTGAATGAAATAATAATTTGTTGATTTTTCTTGAATATGAAGCTGTCATAAGTATATCAATTTTTCCTAATTTTGGGTCAAATATTAATTAAGGTAGGAGGTGAACCTTTCTTGGAAGGACTCGCCTTCTACAGTCCTTCCGGTGGGGGTATTCGCTTGTGGGTCATCCGGATTCGATTAATTAATTAATTAAATTAAATTCGATTTACATTTTACCACAATAAGTTTGGATTTTTATTTTTATTTTTATTTTTATTTTGTTGATTCAGTGGAGACACAGACGAGAGGATCCCGATGACGTCAACTCGGTATATGCTGAACAAGCTCGGCATGAAGATCACGGAGAACTAGACACTGTGGTAAAATGGAAGAGAGGTAATTTCCTCATCAGTCTCTAAATTATGATAATCTGACCTGCTGCATCCTTTTAATTTTTTTAATCACGCCATAAATGGAGAGGAATTCAATGCGAAAGTGGCCTAATGGATAAATCGATATTTGGAATTTAAGAATTTTTTGGTGCTTGTGAGCTTTTTTTTTTTTTTTTAAAGAAAATTCCAAATAAGAGTCTAAATTGCCATCATTAATGATGGGATCAATAGGCGAATCTATGTTCAAGCCTTCAAGGGATTGCCTTTTAGTTGTGAACTACCTGGATTAGAACATAGAGACGCTCAAAGATGCTGGAGTAACATCTCTAACTTAGTAGAACTGCATTTCTCAGATGATCCTACTAGATTGGAGAAGAAGAAGTGTTTTAAGAGACATGGAGAGAATTTGCATAAGCACACACTTTACTTCAAGGGACTCTGTCCAAAATATTTAAAAAAAGAAAAGAAAACAAAGACCAAGCTCACATGTCTTAGAACACACAGAGGCCCCGAGATTCCCAATCTGGAATTATTTCAGGTGGTATGAATAGTGATTGTGAACAATAATTTCCTTATCCTATTGTTACAATACTTTGCTACAGTGACCCGTGCTGCAATAATTTTCGTTATAGGTCTATCTGTTATCCTGAGAGTTATAGTCATAGTCTGAATTATCAAAGCTATATCTTGTAAGCCATTTTTCCTCGTAGTGTTGCTCCATTCCAATGTCATCAGGAGGACTGTTGGTATTGTGAGAGGATCCCTTTTGTGAGATCAAGGTCCCACATACTTTGATTGCTTGAGGCAAGTTCTTCTTCATGAATCTTGAAGAATCCTGAAGTGTCGGTAAGCATGATTGGTTGGGTTAGTTTGCTGTTTGGGCATAACGGGAGACTATGCTTGGGTCCATTTCGAGAGATAAGGACGAAGGTCCTTGATCATAGGGATCTTAAGAGAGAGGACCTCTCCATTGAGCATAGGATGCCTGAGCATAGGACTCTCGAGAGGACTGTGCGGGATCGTCCTGCCATTTCTTGTTCTTACGATGAAGGTGTCCTTGCTTGATTCTAAGCTTGAATTCCTTAAGTGCTTGTTTGGCTTCAAGTACAAGACTATATTGGTCCCATGTGATAGGTGTATAGTCCCATGCTTCTTCATGAATGATCTAGTTTTCTTGGCATAGGATTCTATGCAATTCTTTGTAATTGTATTCTACAGATTCGACATAATTAGGAAATGATATGTAGATACGAGCTTCTTGAAGATGTGATTGAGGCTTGTAGGTGGTGGCTCCTACTCCTTCAGGCGTATTGGTGAGAGTACCATTATATTGGACAAAAGTCCATAATTGGCGAAAAAACACAACCGTATATGTTCCTAGTTTTGGCTAGAGGGCAGTTCTCATTTCTTGTAGAAAGAGGCGTTTCCAGTAAGTACGAGGATAAAACTAATTAAGCATAGTCAGAAGGTTCCTGTTGCTTTCATTCTCCTCATTATGTCAAAGCGTGATTAGTTTGGTTAACTTGACAATGAATTTGCTGGTAAGGAACTCAACAACTATTAAGTACTTGTTAGTTAAGTATCAAAATAGTCATCGAAGCTGGTCAAAGAAATCATATTCTTTCCAAATTAATGGATGAATAAATGGGTATCTGGAATTTAATCCAAAAGGATAAAGAATTGAGCCTCAATGGAATTTGAATAGATCTATATGGCGTTGTCACATGAGGTTATCAAGATTTTCAGTTAGGCTATCATTTGGATATGTTCAATAATTTCCTAAGGATATTTTAGGCTTGGCGAATCTCGCATTTTTTCAATCTTGTAATTTTCTTATTGAGGAAAAGCATGCTTGAAAATGTACATGTTGAAATCTGCTGGTATCTTTGGTCTAGAGAGAAAATCAGTAAAAACATTTTTATTTCCTGCAATGTGCTTGGTTTCAAAAGAATATTTCGAAAACCATTCAACCCATCGAAGCAGTTGAGAGTGGGAAATCTACTTTTATTTGAATTTAGTCATATGCGGGAATTATGCAATATAATTATATCAGGAAATGATGGCTAACAAGATGAAATTCAAACTTTTTTTTATTCCATTCTTTATTGCCAATATTTCCTTGTAAGTAGAATGATAATACATTTCAGTTTGGGAAAACTTTCCACTTTCGTAAGCACAAAGGTTTTGCTTATCTTCAACTTCTTCAAACAGTATGGCTGCCCAATATTCATCACTAGCATCGATCTGGAGAATTCTCTTCTTAATGGATGGTATTTGTAATAGAGGAAGATTCTGCATTACTTCTTTTAACTCTACAATTGTTTTGGTTTGAGCTTTACTCTAAGATGGAGGATTCTTCTTCAGCATCAATTGTAATGGAAGCAGTAATTTTGCAATATTGGTAACAAAGTCCCGGAGATAATTAAGTATCTCAAGAAATTGTTGAACTTGCTTTGTCGTTAAATTTTATTATGGGAATTTTAACAATTCCTGAGCAATGTACGGCCCTGAATAGTATGTACTTCTGTTGAGGTGCATATTAAGAAATTGAATTTATGTCCGGGCAATATTTATCTTTCTCTGAGAAAGCATGATTACATATTTTTTCACGATATTTGCAAATTGATCGAGGAGTCAGTAGTAGGATTCCTCATTACAGCTATAAAGTAAGATGTCATCAATGTAGATTGCTGCACTTGATAAGATTGACTGAAAAATAAGGTACATGACCTTTTGGAATAAAGATGGGGTTACTATGAGGCCAAAAGGGAGAACTTTCCATTAAAAATATTAGTTTGGAATACAAAATCCTATCTTGGGTCTGTTTTGAGAATGAATGCCAAATTACCAAAATCCAACTTTGAGATCAAATTTGGAGTAAATATAGGCTTTGGATAATCTAGTAAAAAGGAAATTTGGAGAGGGCAAATGGAACTTGTCATCTCGAAGGAAGAGGTTGAGGGGCTGATACTTGATTACCAATCACATATTTCCTCAATTCTATTCGGCTCGTTTATTGACATAAAAAGCTTTGTAGGCCTATTGGGAATTTGAGATTTCAATAAGGCTTTGCTGCAACAGTTCTGAGCATTCCTTCTGAGCAGCAGGAAGATGTTATGGATTTATTCCCATATGACTTGTATTGGTGGGATTTATGTCTTCATTTTTTTTAAAGGAAATCGAATAAAGAACTCCGGATTTTTCCACGAATGATGGGGACACTTTTGAAAGAAGTAAGAGTGAGATTTCGAACAGGATTCTGACAATTTTTGCATGATTGGATCCAGTAAACTCATTTGGATGGAAAAGAGCCGTTGGATAGTAACAAATTCAGATAATTGATCTTTATACTCGAGGCCTTTTCCAGAAATGATTCAGAGTTAAGGAATTTGAGTCATAACATTCCAACCTATAACCAAATCTTTGTTGGGGAGACTAGATCCAAAGATTTTAGTAGTTATAAAACACTAAGGGAAACACTGGATGGTTACTGGCGTAGTTTGCACATTTATAGAAAATGTATCTCCTGAAAGAGAATTGAAATACCGAACATAGGAAGTCCAGTATTCTTCATGAAAACCTTTTGTGTCTAAAATTGAAGAATTGACACCAGTATTTATAAGAGTAATGACTGTGATTGGTTTAGAAAACTTTGAGATGGGGATTTTTATAGAAAAATGAGGATAATGGACTTGACTAGAATATATACTAGGGTCTTGTTCTGAAGAGGTGAGGGATATATGAAAAAGATCTTTAGAGTCTGAATTAAAATCGATTTCATTAAGGGTTTGATAATTATGAATGACACAAAGAGTCTACTTAGATGGGTCTTCATCAATAGAAAACAATGACTCAACATCATCATTTTCAAGTGAAAGATTAGTTTCAATTTCAATGTGGTGTATCAAGTGGCTCTGACTTTTTTTTTTTTCTCGTTTGGGGGGAATTTTTAGCGAAATGATCCTTTTTGTTGCAGATGAAGTATTGAGTTAATTTCTTGCAATTTGAGCGATCTTTCCTTCTTTGCAGGAATCGTCATTTTTTTTCTTTGGAATTACTTCGATCCATGCTTGGACGTTTCCACCTAGTATTTTTTAAAATGCCTTTTCTTTCTGAAAGGTTTTCCACAAGCACTATCACAATCTTTTTTAGAACATTTGATCTTCAAATGCTAGCGCAAGCAACCACCATCAAACTCTCAATTGTCTCTAATGTAGGTTTTCATCATTTGGCGTCTAAGACACAAATCATCGAGAGGCGAAGATGGACTTCTTGCTATATTTCTTCAAAGGGAATATCCACAATTCTCCTTTTTTTTTTTTTTTTTTTGTTAAGAAAGGATCTCTCAACTTGTTGGGAAAGTTCTCTAGGAATAGAAACTATAAAAGTTTGTTTTAAATTTACATCAGCTCTAAGGCCATAGAAGAGTTTGAGCATTTCTCGATAGTACTTATCGAGATGTCTTTTCTAAAGAGAACAACATTTTCTTTCAAAATATTCTCTTCCTTTGAGCTTAATAAGATCGGCAGTTTTCTATGAAAAAGTGGTAGATAGTTGTCATGATTTAACGAAAGTATACCAAAAGCAAGAATTGAACTTAGTCATTTTCTAGGATTGATTTCCATCTATGATTAATACTTCCGGTAAACCTCGTAACAAATTTGAGGAGGACCTCATACTTGTCATGATTTGTGAGGTTTAGAGTGCTTAGCCAAGAATGAAATTCTTCAAATTTTTCTGGCCATTTTGAATAAGGATCATCAACAGTAAAAAAAAAAAAAAAAAAAAAAAAAAAAAAAAAAAAGTGTTTGGAAGAGGAAGTTAGATTCTAAAATGGATTATTTGGTTGGATAACCTCTGATTCATAAAAATTTGAATTCATCTCATGATTTGAAGGATTAGCCATGAATATTGAAGAGGTGGCTGATATAATAGAAAATGATTCAAAAGGAGGAATTGAAAAAGAAGAGGAGGATGAAAGGGATATTGAATTTGGTTCTAAATTTGAATTGATCAGAAGAATCAGTTCTAGAGGAGGCTAAATCTAGTCTTTCAAGATAGTAGGATCAAGCTATTCTTCCTCCTGATTGCTCAGATCTCTTAGGAATGATTCCAACGGGTTGGATAACATCATTTGGTCTGGCTTCTCCTTTGTGGAAGTCAAAGATTCTTCAGGTCTTTTCCTTCCCCTTTTCTTTTCTTAGCCGATCCATTTCTCTAAGTCGGTTTCGCATTTCTACCATATCGGTTTTGTCTCTTCTGGTAGAGGTTTCTACGAGAACTGTAAGGATCAAAGTATTTTATGGTGATAGAAGAGAATATTTTGTTCATGGCAAGGTTGAGAATGGATTAGAAGGTTTGAATTTCCCTTCTTCAAGAAGTTGGATCTGCCTTTTGAGTTTCTCTATCTCAGCCTTTGGACTTTCAAGAGCCCAAATGCTGTAAGTTCTAGGGTATGAAGCCGTTTCTGGAAATCCACAAGCATCTTTTTGGTAGTCTCATCAAATCTTTTGATATTTTTCTGTACTTCAACTACTTTGGAGTCAATTATTTTGAAAGTATTATTGTGTGCTAAAAGAGTCTTTGATTGCCAATTTAGAACAGTTTCAACAACGGGAGTTCTCTTTTACCTTCCATGTTCATTCACATCGGTTGGCGCAGATATTTTTGGGACGTGACGATACCTTTCTCGTGGATCAATAAATTCTTCATTAATAGGGAAAGAAAGTTTAGAGACTTCTCGACCAAGAGGGGGAAAATTTTTATCATAGAACGTGGAGATATAAGGAGTATCATTTTTTTGCTTTTGTTGGTTGAGTGGTGTCTCATTTGGGAGTTCTAGTGAATATCAATGCTTTTTTGTCCACTTTAGGATTAACTTGTAGAATGGGAAAATGACTAGTTTTTTTATGAGGAGGTGAGGGAGGTGGTGTAGGTGGTAGAGTTGGTGGAATAGAGGGTGATGATGCATATGTCGATGGTGGAGATGGAGTATAAGAAACCATGAATTGGAACTTATCGCTTTCACCGAGGGTGTTAATAGAGGGGTCTTCGTTCAAATATCTTTGATATACAACATCTCTTGAGTTTTGAATTTTTTGCCTGGGCTTTGTAATTGGGTCCACTTCATCAGGAGAGTTTGTACAGTAAGAACGCTAACAAAAAAGGATCCAAAAATAATGACTATATTAATCATTGTAGTAATGAATACGATTTCCATTATTTTAGAAGTATTTGATAAGCTTCTTTGGATCTAGTTCAGAGATTGATTCTGGAACGCAAGGTTCAATTATAAACAGAGTTTGTAAGATGGAAGGGTTTTCTTCATTTTCTTTGCCGAATTTGATGATAATAGTGCCATCCATTTTCCTCACAAATTTAAAATCCAAGGACTGGAGAGACTTATTATTCTGGTGCAGCTTCTCATAATTGGCAATCCAAGTCTTCGGAAGAAGCTTGGCCAACTTTTCTCTGGAAATCTGCCTGGGAACATGAATGCATGATGCCTAATCATTTTGTATGGAGATGAACAACGTATCTTCATTTCCATTTTGGAAATTTAGATCAATGGCGTGATTTTGCACTCGATAGATCATATGGTAGTGTAAGGTCATTGCAATGGAATCAGTAGTTTGCGATGCTCTAATAAGCTGAATTTAAGGAAAGCAACTGAGATATGAAACAACAATGTTGAAATTTTGATACAAGGTTACAAAAATTGTTCCAGTGTTTAAAGTAGTTTGAACAATGCCAATATAAGCATGCTAATATTATAGAAACCGAGTGTCCAATACGGCCATCCTAGCCATAACTAGCAAGCATTTTCGACCATGGAAAGTGAGTGCAAGACGAATAGCTCCATAATGGATATGAAAGTATCCATGGTGGGTCCACTGTTTGGAAATTCTGGAGGGATATGGAGAGTAACAAAGTACTCATTTTCAGCGACTAGAATGGGATGCTAATCAAACTTGGAGGACATGAAGTGAACCTTATTTCAAATAAAAGCTTGAAGTGATCATGTCAGTTTAAAAAAAAAATATTTATTAAAAGGATAAGAAATCAAGTGGAATTTTCCATCCTGAGCATCATAAAAATATTTTCTAACTTATTTTCAAGTTTTAGCCGAATACGGAAAAAAAAAAATACTGTCATTTTTTGGGAATTTCTGAAAACAAAACATTTTCCTTCAAATGAATGTATTTTTAATGACAGTTACGTACATCATCTGCATCATTCACCACATCAGTTAGGATATCCTTGCACGAATTCCGGAGCTCAAGACTCAAGAGTATATTCGAGTACCAGGGGATTATATGCCACCTGCTGCCTCGGTAAGTCAACCTCAGCAAACGTCGGATCGCCACCGCCATCATGCCCTTTTGTAACGTTGAGGGTTGACTTTTGTGCTGAAAACACTGTCAGTGATTTGTGGTCGTCTCAAGCTCAGCCGACTAGTTCACGCTTATGATATAAATAAAATCTCCCTTTCATCTATTGAGTGCTTTTAATTATAGAAAATTAGGTTTACAGAGGACTTAGGGATTTGGGATTTGAGATGTGATCCGGTCGAATTTTAAAATAGAAGAAGTCAATGGTTCTTGAGATAATTAACTATTCTAAGGAATTTGTGTAATCCTAACCGATGATGATAAATTTACATGGTGAACGATACAGACTACTTATGTAATTGTTATCAAGGCATTATTCGTTTAATAGAAAATGTAGCGTTTCTGGAAAATATTTTCATGAATCCATTTTGCAAGAAAATATCAATATTTTCTGGTGTTCAGCTAAAATTTGAAAATGATCTAGAAAATATTTTCCGTTGTTCAATATGAAAAATTCAGCTTGATGTTCCTATCCTTTTAATGATATTTTTATATTTTTTAAATCGATTTTTTAATACTTCTTGTTACTTTTTTCTTTTTCTTTTTGAATTTATTCTTTTATTTTTTTTTCCTTTTCCATAACAGCCCGCAATCGGCAACTTGCCAAAGGCGAGGTCACGACTCGCTAGATTTCAGCTCGCCACTTGCTAAATTAGTGAGCTAGAGGCTAGCACTCATCAATCGCCAGCCTCGAGCCTCACTGATCTAGCGAGTGGTCACCTCGAGCTCACCGATTTGGCGAGCGACTACCTCAAGGCCTCGAGCTTTGCTAGATCGGCAAGCTAGATGCTCAAGCTCGCCAATTTGGCGAGCGGCAAGCAATGAGGTCAAGCTCATCTACGGCCGGCAACCGGCCTTGATAGTAGGGGGAAAAAAAAAAAAAAAAAAAAAAATCAAATTTTTAATAAAGAAAAAAAAAAGAAAGAAAATGGGGCTAGTAAGGGTGTGAAATAAGAAAAAGTGAGTGAGGAAAATGTTTTTTATTTTCAAAAAGCGGAAAACATTTTTCCCTATTTTAGAATACTTTTTTCCGTTTATGGAAAATGTTTTCTCTGACCAATTCATTTTCTATGAAACGAATGCTAAAAAATCTTTAAAACGTTTTTCCAAAAGTTATTTTTCACGAAACGAATAGAGTCTAAATTCGAATGTCTTTTGAAGCTAAATGCAAATGACGTAGAGGGATGCTCTTCTTATCTTCTTGCCTCAGCTGACTAGTTCACGCTTATGATATAAATAAAATCTCTCTTTCATCTATTGAGTGCTTTTAATTATAGAAAATTAGGTTTACCGTGGATGAGGGATTTGGGGTTCGAGACGTGATCGGGGTTGAATTTTGAAATAGGAGAAGTCAATAGACCCTTTGGTGAGGCTCAAGGTTGGTGAGCCTTTTTTAGGCCAATGAGCTCGAGGTTCATCAAAATTTGGTGAGCCTTGAGCTCGATGGCCATCGCCATAGCCGACGATTAACTAAAGAAGAAAAAGAAAAAAATTAAATGATAAATAAAAAATCAAAAGAAAATAAAATTCATAAAAATAAGAAAAAATTGATTTTTAGAAAAAGAAAATAAGAAAAAGGAAAAAAGAAAATTTATTAAAATGAATGCACGGAGGAAAATCAAATCATATTTTCCATACCGAACGGCAGAAAAATATTTTTTAGTCCATTTTCAAGTTCCAGTTGAGTTCCGGAAAATTTTGTTATTTTCTCGGAAAATGGTTTCTTGGAAAACGTTCTCCAAAAGTGCCACATTTTCTGTGAAATTAACAGATCCTTAACATTATTTCATTCCGTTACAAATGCCCTAAATGCCCACTACTAAAGAATGGCTTGTCAACGAGTGGAGATAGGCCGGGGACTGGCTGACGAACCCTAAGCATTGAATCGCCTAAACTTGAGCACCCTTGTCCCTCTCTCAATTCAATTCAATTGAGCACCCTCCTCTCTCTCTCTCTCTCTCTCTCTCTCTCTGTCTCTCTCTCTCTCTCTCTCTCTGATTCTATGCCCCTCTGCATTGCTCTCTCTGACTGGATTGGCTCAAGAACCCTAGCTCCAAATCCCCTAAATCGATCGAATCGAGTGCCTTGTATCTCTCTCTTGCTCGCTCTCTCGATCTGATTGAATCAAGTGCCTTGGGATGAAAGGTAGCTGCCTTTTTGCTATAAATGCCACACATGTAATTGCACCATATTCATTAACACATGGATTAGAATGAGATGATAACACATGTGCAGATCATCATTTAACCAGCATAAGCTATGTTGTTGCAATAATGTGATTTTGATTTATATGCATGTACCAAAGTCTGTCCAAATGATTTCGGTCAAAGCCGTTGGCTCAACCGAAGATCTTTTCCGCTGTTCCAAACCGCATTGATTGAAAGGATGCTTCCGTTGAAGGACTCCCTCCAAGAAGAAAGGGCCCAGCTCCACTTTCTTCGACTTTCATTTCGACGGACGGCAAGCACAATTTTCAACCATAGAAAAAGATCTTAATTCCGTTCCCCAAAAGGAAAAATCACTTTCAAGGCGTGCATCCATTATCAAATTCCCCAAAAGGCAAAATCACTTTCAAGGTGGGCTTCCATAATCAAAATCATAGTAAATTTCGAACCTGTCTAATCTCGTTCGTGTACTCAATTGACATGAAACGATGAATAACTTTATAATTCTAGTATTTGGAATTTATTTTCCCTTTCAAATTATGCTAAAATCACGTACAAGATTTCGCAGATTTATGTATCAATGAGCAGATGGGCAGAACTAAACTTCTTTTCCTACGTGAGACCGAGGTAAATGATGCGCGCTTCATTCGAGTGCTTTTGCAATCCGTCTTTTTACACCGATAAAGATCAGATCAAAATGAACCCCGACCGTGTTTCGTCGAATTCTCTTTTGAAAGTATCTTAATATTTAGATATTCTTGGTATTGAAATAGTTGAGAATAATAATGTGGAAGACAGATTTGAGAAATTTTTGTATAATTCGATATATTCATAATGAAGATTATATCGGCTTATTTATAGACTATATGAGATGACTATTGAAGGTGACATATTAATCAATGATATACACTATCAAATGAGATATATACATAATCTTGACAGATATTTATAATCTAGTAGATATCACTAATGACTCTGGGGAAGAAAAAAAAAAACAGCCTAATAGAGGAAGGCGAGGAAGATGTGTTCCCTGGTGGACCATAGAAGCGTCGCCTCTCATTTGGCACATGTATGCCCTATATACTACCAAACACAAGCATAACGACGTGAACTATGCAAAGATATAAGGAAAAAAAGTTCAGAACAGTGGTACAACCCACGAATCTTATCTGTCATCGCCTTGTATAAAACCCCCCAGCCCTCGCACACGCACTCGAAGAGAGAAGTAGCGAGAGAGAGAGAGAGAGAGAGAGAGAGAGAGAGAGAGAGATGATGGGCCACCATTCTTCATCTTCTTCAAGTCCATCAATGCTCTCGCTCAAGTGCCTGCTCGTGCTGACAGCAACGTTCGTGGCCTCATCCCTACCCTCTGGCATGGCGAATTGGGCCAGCAAGCAAGAGGCAGACCGGGTGTACCGCCTCCCCGGCCAACCGGATGTGAAGTTCAAGCAATACGCAGGGTACGTGACGGTCAACGAGACGCACGGGCGAGCCCTGTTCTATTGGTTCTTCGAAGCCACCGAGAAGCCCCAGGACAAGCCTCTCCTACTTTGGTTCAATGGAGGTACTGTCTCTCTGTCCTTTTTGGGTTCTCGGAGATCATCTTCCTGGTCCCGTTTTGTCTCGCAATTCATGTGGTCCATAAGGATATATTTTTCTTCTTTTCGTGATATTCGTTTCCTTTCGTTTTTTTTTTTGCCTATTTGATTTCGCAATTATGTCGGTCTTCTTCGGTGACTTACGTCGTGGATTTTTATACCCGGCTGTACCCAAGATATTCCGACGGTAACTTGATCTGTGATTCTCCCGGGCGCACGTGACGGTTATGTGAATTTTTTAGCTGTATAATTCACGGCATTAAAGCTTCCGAATATCTTATCTTGAGATATCACCATCTCGGACAGCATAGTACGTTCTTGACTTCTCTTCAAAAGATATTTTCTTACCCGACAACTTATGTAGCCTTTGAATGGAATATTCAAAACTCATTAGGTCTGCTGTCGCAATCATAGAACCCTTCAGTTCAAGCGCAATAATTTGACTCCTCCTATTGACCATTGGATTTTCGCTACAATGCAAACATGATTCAAGGAATTATTGGAAAAAAATTTAGGATTTTGAGGGAATAATATAAAGTATAAAACTATCGGGAGTGAACGGACAATATCTTCCTCTTTTGGACAGTTACATCGGTTGTCCTTTCCACTAAATATCGTATTTTTTTGGCTATTTTTCTGTTTATTTGGATGATAATGTTCTTTTTTTTCTTTCCTTGGGCCATGTTTGGATCGTGATATTCAACAAACATAATTCATTTTCACTATTTTTCTATATAATCGGCCGTCTAACAACCTCCATCACTTGTTCTTTCCGAGGTTGTCTTATCCCAAGAACAAACAACAAAGAAACCCTATTCTTGTTTGACTATGTTGTTATTTTCCTGTCGATATTTTTTACCCGTTATATAAAACTATGCCATAAGACAACTGGGTTTAGTTAGGTTGCAACGCAATGATATATTCTTGGTTTTGTTTCTACGTCAATGTATTGAAATTCAAGAAATAAAACCCCAAAAAGACGATAGGCCCACGTGAAAAAGAATAACCCTAATAATGAATTCTTGAAAATGAAGTTGCGTGGCATTATTGTAGCACTTCCAAGCTCAACCAAACTGGCTTTTGTCATCATTATTGGGCGCCCACTTTTTGTCTTCTACTCCAAGCTTTCAATCCATTGCTTCTGATTGACACTTACAGGAGTTGAATATGCTTTTGTTTTTTCTTGTTTCCCAATTGGATTAAAGAAAAATGCAAAAGAAGAAATCTTGGGAAAGGATCAGAATATTTTCTCAACACTTATAGAGGAAAACATAATTACAGGGTAGGTACCAATGACAAGATTTAGATGATTAGTCATATGAAAATGCAAGGCAAAGTCGTTTTAGACATTTCCAACTTTTGATTATGTGTTTTTGACCATAATATTTGGCTAATATTAGTTTATGGTAGAAAGATACATTGATTGGTCTAGTAGAAACTATTGTCGTGTCTCTTTGGTCAAATCTATCATTGGATCCAATCAAAGTTTATATTCAAGCAGGTGAATTTAAATATAAAGTGATCAAGATTCCGGTTTTCCAATCAGACATAATTAATTACTGTGACTTTATATTCGCCATGTTTATTTTCACTTGAACAATTAGTTTTATAAATACACTTAAGCAAACGGGAGTACAAAATAAGCATCATCTTCCATAGAGCTTTTTCTTTTTGGGCTATGGCCACTTCATGCATAACTAATTTAAGGAATTGTCATAGCCACAAAATCAACTAAGGTTAACGTTCACCAAGGATTTCTCCCAGCAAGATTTTCTAAAATTGTTTCTTACATTAATTATATGTTTCTATATCTGGAAAATCACAGGTCCTGGCTGTTCATCGATTGGTTATGGACAGTCAGAGGAATTAGGACCTTTCTTTCCTCAGAAGGACCAGCCAAAGCTGAAGTTCAATCGTTACACTTGGAACAAAGGTAAAGCAATATAATCGCAAATATATATATATATATATATATATATATTTTTTTTTGAATTTCTAATTTATCATAATTACCAAATTCTGAAAAATCATGTCTATTAAAATAGACACTAACGCTACTAACTCTTCTTTTCCTTTCCAGCTGCAAATCTGTTGTTTGTAGAATCACCGGTCGGGGTTGGATTTTCCTACACCAACACAAGTAGCGACATCGGTCAGCTCGGAGACACCATCACGGGTACAACTATTTTTAATCCGAAATCATTTATTAGTCGACAATTTCGAAATAATTTTGACACTTTTATATCTTAATGTTCTTTCCTTCTTTCTTTCTTTCTTTTAATTATTATTTATAGCTCAGGACTCGTACGTGTTTCTGGTGAACTGGTTTAGAAGATTTCCACAGTTCAAGTCCCACGATTTCTACCTTGCAGGAGAGAGCTATGCAGGTCATCAGAAATTGAATGTGGGAGAAAAAAGAAAATCAACGAAAAATATTCGAGATTAACATGCTTAAATCATCTGATTAACACGTGTAAATGACTATTTAATCTTCAAATCTCCAGGACACTATGTTCCACAGCTTTCGGAGCTTATTCTCGACAACAATAAGAAGCTCTCAAAGGAAGACTACATTAATTTGAAGGGTCTAATGGTTAGTTTCTCTCCGATCAATCTCTTTTGAAAGGCTTGTAATAGGCCTTTGGAGAGGAATATAACTGGCGCTTAATTCCGATGACGCGCTTTGCAGATCGGTAATGCATTACTAGACGACGACACAGACCAGAGGGGGATGATCGACTATGCGTGGGATCATGCGGTCGTATCCGATCACCTGTATCACGACATCAAGGCGACGTGCAATTTTAGCCAGGAGGAGTTGACCTCAGACTGCAACGTGAACCTCAACAAGTACTTCGCTGTTTACCGGATCATCGACATGTACAGCTTATATGTTTCCAAATGTGTGAATAGTAACTTTAGCAGCACCCGCCAACGTCCGGTCATCAATGGCGTCATCGCACCCCGATTGCTCTCCAAATTTGTGAGTTCACATTTAGTCACACTTTGACATCAATGTGACGAAACATATTCATAATAGGAGTGCATGTCTGGTGTGATGTATAGGCCGGATGGCACAAGAGGCCGGCGGGTTATGACCCGTGCGCGTCGGACTACACCGAGGTGTATTTCAACAGACCAGACGTTCAAGAAGCGCTTCACGCGAATGTCACCAAGATCCCATATCCATGGACTCACTGCAGGTTAGATCATCTTCTTCAAGTCTGGTTAGATTTATCTCGAACCCTAGTCCTTGTACGTAGAATGCTCTCACATCTCAGCAATACAGTCATCATTTCAGGACAATTTCGATCCGTTTACGGTCTCTGTCGTAAGATAACCTATTTAGGGACAAGTTACAAATTGAACATCGACGATTTCCATCGTCGCAGCAGCGATCAGGATGAAGAAATCTTTTCTTTGTGCATTTGCAGCAATAACATCTCGTTTTGGAACGACGCGCCGGCATCAATCCTTCCCATAATCCGGAAGCTGATACAAGGAGGCTTGCGCGTGTGGGTGTATAGGTAATCCGAAGCCGCGATCTTCGATCGATTCTTGCTAGTAAAATTCGTTTTGGAGAGCTCAATTTGCTCATGGTTAATTCGGTGATGAATCTGTCTTTAATAGCGGAGACACCGATGGGAGAATCCCGGTGACTTCAACACGATACACGTTGAGAAAACTTGGCCTTGATATTGTTCAGGATTGGACACCGTGGTACAACCATCAACAGGTAATCCTCGATTTGTTTCTATTAATTTATTTATGAGAGGTTTAGGTAACCATTTGCCATCCACAACGATAAGAAGGTTATTATCTGAACCAAGTTCTATTAATAAATCAAATTAATAATGCATTGAAAGAAAAAATAGTTTCTTTTATGCCGCGTCTCATGCCAAGAATTTGTTAGTTCTGTTTGTCTCATATATATAATATATAATATATCTTTTTGATTATGGTCTTATTCAATTTAAGGCAGATGAGATCGATTTATTGGGAATTTGATTGATCTTTCAGGTGGGCGGATGGACGGTCGAGTATGACGGGTTGACCTTTGTGACTGTGAGAGCTGCGGGTCACCAAGTCCCAACTTTTGCTCCCAAGAGAGCTCTTCAATTGGTCAAGCACTTCTTGGCCAATGAGACATTGCCATCTGCACCATTCTAGAAAGCCTATCTTTTTTATTTTTACTTCATTGTTGCATTCGAATTTGGCTTTTTTTTTTTTTTTTCTGTTGCTTTTTACTTGTTGCTTACGCTAGAAGTAAATGAAGGAAAGTTCAATAGGCTCGATTCAAGGTCAAAAGTTTCTCACAACCGTTCACAAATATCACGGCAGTCAAGAGAAAAGTGCTCCTTTTTCCACTTTGTACATCACTGATTTGATTTGTGGCGATTGAATCTTGAGGAATTTGGCAAGCTTGAAGGTTTAAAATACTTGGGCGTAGCTCTTTTTAGAGCATTTTTATTTTCGACTTGATGATGATTAATCATCTACCGTGATATGAATTTTGAAATAGATATTGACATTATTTCTTTTCGCATTTGCACTAACGTGCTACTAATATATATCATCAATGGATCGGCTTGCAATATTGAAACCAAACCCTCAAGTCATATTATCTTCCATTTTTTTTTTAATTTTAAAATTGAAACTAAAACTAGGACTAGGAATACATGCTTTACAGGTATGGTGAAAACAAGGGATATTGGTATACTGACCCGATTTATTTTTCAAATACGTGAAAAGAAAACTCTACTCTAATATTTTGAAAGTTAAAAGAAGAACGTGGAAATCATGGATGTCACAAGATGCCATAGTTTGATAAGGAACATTAACATGATTCCATCTCTGACTCCAGTACTCAACGAACAAAAAGGGAAAAATGATTAAAGAAGAAAACATATTAATGTGAAATTGAATCAACCTTGTAAACATATTGAATTGGTTCTCAATTCAATTCCTACTACAATTTGGTTTGCTTTTTCTTGAATCGAATTTATGCAAAATTGGTTGATTTGAATGCTAAATTGAACAAGATCGCATGGTGTTCATCCTCATTTATGGCGTCCCTTTGGTTACAGAAGCAAAGATATTTTAAAATGAGGCAATCTACCCATCTATGGTGTGGTAGTACAATACACTTGGTCGGTTTTTGCTCTTTTTTAGATTTCAAGAGTTGATTTTCCTATTGCGATTAGGAAAGAGAAAACGAAAATCGAAATATAAGTTCTTAGATGCTTATTGAAAATGCCCCGCACTTTTTATATGGAATTATATTTCACTCTTAAATTGAGTGAGTCCCATATATATATAAATATGTATATTTTCTTTTTGGCCAGAAAATCTCGCGTCTAATTTACTAAACAAGATTTCATAGATGAATTTTACCATATTTACCTTACAATAGTTCTCATCGTGTCCTTTTCTGTCTTTTCAACATCTAATTTAAGGGTTTTTTTAGGGATTTCGAATAAGCGAGACGAAACCCACCTTGGGCTTAAATTTATATACACACGATGCATAGCTCATCCATAAAATTTTAAGTCGGTAGGCCGAACCGAGTGAGCTCAGAGGGGTTCGGTCCGACCCGGTCCATCCAACAAGTTTTTCAAACACGGACCGACTCGAACCGAGCTGGCTATAAATCGGAAAATCGGAAACCCTAGACGCCTTCCCTCAGCACGAGAGATTTCGCTGCTTCCCTTGGCCAGAGCAGAGCAGAAGCGGCGGCAACAATGGTGAGCGACTTCTCCCCGACCTGACCCACCTCTTCCTTTGATGTTTCTTGCTTTCTCGCTCGTTTCTCGCTCGTTTCTCGCGAAGGAAAGCTCTCGATTTTGAGCGGCAAGATTGCATCTTTTTCCTTCTCGAATTGTCGGCGAAACGCGAGCGCGAACCGAATCTAGAGCGGTAGATTGCGGTTTTGAGTTTCGGAAATGATACCAAGCTCTTGCTGAAATTTTTTGCTTCCTTATAGCTTGCGGATTCGAGGGTTATGTTGTGATGCTTATATGAAGGGCGAGTTCGATGTTTGTTGTTAATTTTTATTCTGGTGGTTTCGATTCTGTTTATGTTGCTCCTTGTACGCTGAACTTGGTCGTGATGTTTTCGGGATCTGATTCAGACTGTATATGTTATAATAGACACTTTGAAAAATTGTATGGTAATTGGATAAATATGGTGATCCTATAAGGTTGCTGTGATTATTCTACTAGATCCTTTTCTTTCTTGGCTGTATGAGCTTGTGCATACAGTGCCTTGTTCATGAATTTGCTGCTGAATGGTTGTGTCTGTGTCTTCTTTCATATTAGATTTTGCGCAGCAGTACTGTTCTTCAAAGCGGCACTGTGCTAAAACACTTTCTTTCATTTGCGGATTGGTGAAACGATACTTGAAAATATATTGTCGACATGTATTATTTGAAAGGAGCGAGATTTGTGTTCAGGTATAGTTTGGAAACGAGGGGGTTCAAATGAGCGGGATGATAACCTAATGCTAGTTTGTTCTCCTTTCTCGGGGTTTTGTCATGGGAGAGATCTCCTCGCTTCTGTATGCTCATCCATATTGTCTTGTTTTATTCTGTTTGCTCATCCATCATGTGAAATTCAGGTGAACGTTCCGAAGACAAAGAAGACATATTGCAAGAGCAAGGACTGCAGAAAGCACACCCTGCACAAGGTGACGCAGTACAAGAAGGGAAAGGATAGCCTTGCTGCCCAGGGAAAGAGGCGTTATGACAGGAAGCAGTCGGGTTATGGTGGTCAGACCAAACCTGTCTTCCACAAAAAGGTGAGAAATGATTAGCATTTGAATTTGTTATTCGACTTGCTCTGATCATTTGCTTGAAAAAAGAAATGGAAGTATGTCATATTGAACTATTTATTTTTTAGATATACAGCATTAACAGCATAAGGGTAGTAGGGCTGAGTCAAACTTTCGTTTAGTCTCAGTGGAAATTGAAAGTATATGATATGTGTTTCTTGATAGGCCAAAACTACCAAGAAGATTGTGTTGAGGCTTCAGTGCCAGGGTTGCAAGCATGTTTCTCAGCACCCCATCAAGGTTTGTGCTTTTGTGTACTCAAGCTCTGTTCAAACGCGTTTTGTCTATTTCTGAAAATTCTCTTGTGAATTTGTCTAAATCTCTGGTGGTGTTTGCTGCTTTAACCTGCAGAGATGCAAGCATTTCGAGATTGGTGGAGATAAGAAGGGCAAGGGCACTTCACTTTTCTAGATGATTTCTCTAGTCTTCTGGTTCTCTGGATCTTTCAAAGACCTTTTAGCATCTGAATCTTTGTATTTTTTCTTCCTTTTTGGCCTTCCAAGATGATGTTACTGGTTATCTGAATTTGCGAGGTGATTTATGTGATAGTGATAAATTTTGACGGATTTATCTTTTCAAAGACGTCGACCCCAATAGGGCATGTTCTGTTTTTATGGGGATGTAGTAGCAGTTTGAGCGGCGTAGATGAGACTCGCAGGAATCATTCCACGTTTGGAAAGTATAGGCTTTTTAATAGACACTGCAGGCATCGGTTGTGGTTTGTGAAAATCTAGATCTTGAGACTAAGCACGAGACGTGACGAACTTTATGTTGAATGAAATTGAAGCTACGTTTCAGTATGGAACGAAGCATTCTAGATGTGGCTCTTTGATAATCTAAAGTGTGTGCTCGATGCATAGATAGAGTGACACGACGAGCCGAATTTGAAAAAAAAAAATTAGTGAGGATCAATTTATTCGTCAATCCACTCGTCAAACTTGGAAATGCTGATCGCTTAGCAATTGGAGTCAACAGGGGGATTACTTGGATTTTGTGAGTGAGGGGGGTATCGTAGTTATGGAACTGCAGACCGTTCGGCCGTGAGCACTCTCTCTCTCTGTTATGGGCATGGCGTTTACAGTGCCATTCAGACCTAGAACGAAGAGGAATTCACATGATGTTCTTTCCGCTCTTCTACGAGCCAAAAACGATATAGATTTGCAACAAAGAGAGCTGCATTTGATTCTTTTTCAAACCTAATTCGTCTTCGTTGCAACGCTGTTCCTGATTTGGTGGATGTGACCAGGCTAAATATCACAGCTCGGCGTCATAGTCCAGATCGTCATTGCCATTGTCTTAGGAGGTCGTGGGTGTGGCGTATAGCATATGACGATATCTATGTTATATCTATAAATCTTATAAGTACTATTGTTCTTTTATCCAATCTTACCTTGTCATATCTAAAAAGTCTAAATTAGGGATGAGCATTGATTTATGGTCAACCTTGGACCAATCCTACATAGGCCTAATCCTGCTGGTTCTAGTCCGATTCTTAAGGGGATTGAGTCGGTCCCTAATCCTAAGATCTATGAATCAGTACTGTGCAGGTTGATCTTCGGTTTTAGGAGTTTATGATCGGTCTATCCGAACCAACCCTAGTATAACTAAAATATTATATCTAATATATTATTTATAACGTTTTTGCATATGATATTACGAGTATTGTTGATACATGATTACAAGAACTTTCTATCTTGTCTCATATCTTTAAGAACGGTCTTAATTATTTTTATGGTTTCTTGCTTTTAGCAGGTTTGAAGTTTTTATTATTGTCTTATCTTAAATTTGTTGAATATATATTACTATATTAGTGTTTATAGTTTGGTTACACAATGCCGCATTGTCAATGGATATATAATTTGAAATGGTAGGTTTGTCTTTTTAGAGAGTACAAAAAATGAAACAAAAAAATATCACGGGTTGACCTTGGAACCGAACCGAGTCCATCGGATAGGTCTGGTCCTCGGCCTTAGGCTTAATTGGATCGGTTCTCCGTCCCAAAAATTGAAGACCCGCACTATGCGATTTAATCTTAGAGTTAGAGGGTGGATCGACCCAACTCGGATCATGCTCACCCCTAATCTAAACTACCGTATGTAACAATGTAGGAAATTGGAGAGGGTGAAGTTTTGGAAAATGCCAAATGTGCTGAAATTATTGGGTGATGTGACATGTTTTAATTAATTGAAGAAATAGCACAACCGCATTGAACCATTAGCTTTTTAGGAAATGTTGGGCAATCATTGTTATTTATATTGGGAAATAATTTTTTCTAATTTTATTTCCTAAGCGAGTTTTCGAAATTCGAAAGTGTTTAGTAATTACATAAAATTTCTATTCTTTAAATAAAAATGCATTTAGTACGATCTTCAATTTTTTTTTGTGACTTAAATTTTTAAAAATTTTAATAATTTTATTACATTTTTTTTTCTTTTTCATCTTTTTCTTCTTCCTTTAGCAGGTTGTGGACCCTCGGTGAGGCCAAGCTCTACCAGCCATCGGCAAGGTTGAACCTTGCTAGGCCACCATGAGGTCGGCCTTGCCATGGCCGGGCGACATTGACCTTGCGATAGCACAACGAGGCTCAGGTCGTCGAGGCTTGGTCTTGTCGAGGGCCGACGACATGCTAAATGAAGAAGAATAAGAAAAGAGAAAAAAAAAACAAAAGAAAAGAGAAAAAAAAAAAGGCTTTGATTATAAAATGAGCTTTGCTAACATAACAGTTCTTGAAGTATTATGAAAATAACAATCTATTGAGAGCCAAATTCTTGAAAAGTAGATCCCACAATAATTTATGATTATTTATGAATTGATTTTTTTGATTTATAATATTGTTATTCTCACAGTACATTAAAAATTATTATGCAATTATTTCTCTTCTAAAATTGTTCTTGGGAACAAAGAAGTAACATTTTTTAACTTCTTGATTCTATTTCAAGAACAAATTTAACCCGACAACATAAAATGTCACATATTTCAGGAAATAAATAATAGAATCGGGGATTATTTGGCACGTTGCCAAGAAGGCCCTTAAAATAGCCATCATCTAGTGGAAAAACTTTTGCAAGAAATCTTGGCGGGATATACCATTGCTCGTGGCTCATGGCTGCTATGATTAGACCACGTGTCACGCAACATAAGACTCCGTCCGCTACCTCCACAACTTGTTTCATTAAATAAGAGAAAAAAAAAAAGGAAAGAGAGCCTTTATATCTCCATCTGAAAGTTCATCCTAAATCCGGCCATAATGTTATATACAATACACATAAACTGAAAATGTCTGATCGCAATTAAGTAGCAAAAATAGTGACAATAATTAATCAGTTCTTCATTGAGTTACTCCGTACACATCAATAAACTCACATTACATATTACTATGTTACACGATCAAACTACTCCAGCGATATCATTAATCACAATGTCTGCTGAAAATTAAAAAATGTCTTTCGTGCCCAAAGGCTCGAATTATTTGCAAAACAAACAAAGAGCGAGAACCACCAGGCAAAAAACATCTCCAAATAATAATCATGACCTAAAAGAGCCATAAATTAAATGTTTGGCTGTGCCGCATCAGCTAAAAGAGACGATCTAAATTATACGCGTACAAAGACCTTATTATTCTTTCCCTAACCTAATCTAGAATCCAACGCTAACGCTAACAATACAATCTAGAGGCTTCAACTAGGCACATGCATACCATGTGCTCGTCTGGTTCATGCGTAATTAAGGTATTACGCAAGCTTGCGAGTATACTGGCACCAGCGATTGTAGGAGGCCTGGAGGTTTGGCCAGTCCGAGGAGGAGACGGTGAACTCCTGGAACCAGTTCGTGAGGATCACTTCTTGGTCGATTGCGGGCAGGCTCGAGATCACCTCGTCCATCGCCCGCTCGGCCTCGACCTTCTCAAGGCCTGTCATGACGGGGTAGGCGAGGCCGTTGCTCCCGTGGCAGCAAAGCGGGAGCCAGAGGCTGAGGAGCCCGAATTTCACCTCGCTCGATATGAATGCACTCTCCCGCAGGAGCTCGCTGGACAAAATAGCTGCATAAAGAAAGATTGTATATCAGTAATTGAAGTCTTTTCTCGTACAGACGAAGTTAACTTCTAAAGAATATGATGAGATACTCTTTTTTGGGATAAAACTGAGCCAGACTACTTATGCTATCTTAGATATAATTCGATTGTTGTATACTGTAAACTAGATACTTTATTAAACGATAAAACTGAATCAAACTACGTATGCTATCTTAGATATTATTTGATTTTTATATACTGTAAACTAGACTGATACTAAACTAAACTTACAAAAGAGCATTACCAAAGATCTTGATGATGAAGCCTTGGACTCTAGGGTTAGCACCAAGACAAAGAGAAGCCAATCCTGAGGCAAAGCTCCATTGCTCCAACACTTCGTCCAAAGATCCAAACTCCCTGAGCTTGTTGGTTATCCAGAGCAGCTCCTGCGCCAGCTTCTCTGCTGCCATCTCCCCTTCGTCCATGCCAGCGAGTTGCCGGCCGCCATGCCATGGAAGCGTGCCGTTCTTCATGTACCGGACCACGGCGCCAACACACACGTTGACCCCCTTGAGATAGGAGTTGATGTAGGAGCCCATAGGGAGTGCACGGATAATGCTCGTTGGAAACATGCCCGAGTCGTTACCCTTTAATTGGGTTTGCTGGAGGGAACTGAAGAGGAGACTCGAGGTGCGCGAGAATGCCGAAGCTAGGGCCATCCGATTGATCTCCAGGAGGTCTTCGTGTCCATCCCTCGCATTCTCCTCCAGGATCCTATCAGCCATGGACATTGCGAACTGGTACTTCCTCGACGAGGGGGGGATGTCGTTCAAGAGCGCCAAGATCTATTACCAGAGAAATCGGATGATCAGTTAATGGTAGCGCAGACCTGCCTTATAATCATCATTTCTGTGATGAATTACAGTAAGTTTTTAGCATTAAAATACATGGTGTCGCGGACTAAATTCACGTTTAACTTACGAATCTCTTTGAGTATCTTCTAAAAACGACACACTAATCATTCTTTAATAAACTTAACATCTTTCTGATTAACTACTCACGAGAGGAAAACCAAAAAGCGAATGTCGTCCTATTTATTGTTGAAATAGAAACGGAAATATGCTGTGGTAAGAAGTTCTTCATTTTATTATTAAAAAAACTTGATCAAATAAGCTTCCATTGATCAGATAAGGTCAATTAAGTCCGATGATCATTACGACAAACGACAAAGTATACTAGAGAAGGACAAATAAGGAAAAAAAGAAAAAGAAAAGGATAGCAAAAAGGGACAAAAAACTGTGTTTTTCTTTATCTGGTGTGGTGTTATTCGACGGGTACGTGGCAAAGCCGGTGGAACGAAAGCTTGCATGTGAAGCATTTGTTCCCTGAAGTGAGATGTTTGCCGCCACGACGGATCTTACCCCCATAAATGCTAACGAAAAACTAAGAAGCTCAGGAACGACAGGCAAAATGACAAAGAACTACACATAAAATAAGAAACAAAACGAGCCGAACCGAACAGCAGTGGGAAATTTCACAGCTGCCGGATTTCTCCACCAATCAAAACTCGCGTCACCGAAAGCTGTCGAGCCTCCTTGGGAACTTCCAGGTTTCGAAAACTTAGCTCTAAGGAAATCGAACACAGACCCATTTTCGTTTTGTGGGCTTATAATCTCAACCTTCCCTGCAAGAACCTGCATCATCTAGGGTTGGCGCGACCTCCCTTTATGGCGAAATCATTCAGCTCTTATAAGTAGCTATTAAGGGGGTGAAGCCGTCAGTGGATGTCCTAGAATAGGGCAACATGATCGTGTAGTGACTGGAAATAAGGGTTGGAATCGGAAAACGATGTAAGGAAGAAGGAGAAGGAGAAGAAGGACAGCAGCAATTATAACATAATAGAAGAGGGTGATGATATGGCTGTGAACAGTTACAAGCATGTGCTGTATTGGAACTTGGAACATATGTTTCTATGTTGTATATTGTATGCAGCATAAGCAAAGAAGCGGGTATACTTTGCGAAAAAAGAAGAGTTTTCGACTCCAATAACTGGAAAATACATAATTTATTTGAGGAGGGTTACCTAACACAATGACTTTTACAGAAAAATGAAATGATTGTAATGAACCATGGGTTAAGCGAAGGATTTGCACATTAAGAAAATCTTATTAACATATTTTTCTCATTCACGCTACCTATAGAGATATATATAATGCGTAAACACGCACAGAGCTAGTAAATAAGCAGAAACACTTACGTGGGAAAGAGCTCGGCCGAGGGCTCGAATGGAGGGAACATCCGCATCCTCGCGCAGGATCATCTCCAGCGAGGAGGAAGAAGACGGAAGCGCCAGCGCTGATGCCGAGGTTGCCGCTGCCGGGTAGGTCAGCAAAGGCGGGAAGTTGAAGGAGCCGGGGACGCCGGAGGCTAGCCGAGCTGACTGGAGAGGATACTGGAGGTGGCCGCCCAAGCTGGGGAAGTGGTCCATGAGGACCCTAAGGAACCAGAGACTGACCCAGGCCATGAGCATGACCATGAAGCGGAGGTGGTCGGATAGCCGCCACCGGTCGGTGGAGGGGAGGGGGCTTTTGGAGGGAGAGGCGGCGGAGACTAGGGTTTTGGCAGCCATGTTCACGGTGGTGGTGAAGATGGAGCACATGAGGGATGAGGGTGATGGTGACGATGATGAGGAGTAAGGCCTGGTTCTAAGGCCGTAGCGCTCCATTTCGAGTGATCCTTTCATGATGTTTTCCCTTTCGATTTACGAGGCTTGATGGTTAGTTGGAAGGAGGGAGAGAGAGAGAGGGAGAGAGAGAGGAGGGAAGCTTCTGTGATGGCGCAAAGAGAAGTATTTATAGAGAATTGAGAGTAAAAGGATAAGTGAGAGAAAGAGGAGAGAGAATTCTTTCAATCGGATGTCGGCAACTTGAGTCACTCGAGAACTTATTATGGAAAATAGTGTCTTTACATGCTATGTTATCGTGATATCATCTAATGAGCTAATAATTTCTTCCCACTTAGTTGGCATCATAACTATAAATTGAAAGGTGTTATCGGAATTAATGTTAATTTCATTCATAAGATTATATGATGTTTCGTATTTTTGATAAAAATGTGATAATTTTCTTATAGTCAAGGAGCCAAAAGAAATATAAATATCTATATGTATGTGGCGGTGATAATGTGGTTTGGAGCTTGGATCCACTGCAGCATTTATTCCACCATGTTTTGCTGCTTTGGAAACTAGTGAGAGCTAGCTAGCTTCTTCAATGCCCAATGACCTATGACTTCTTCTTTTGTATAAAATAAGCCGAAGCAATTATTAGGTCTCGGTATGTTGGGCATAAATAAAGTCGGACGTAGCTTTTTTTCTCCCCTCTTCCAATCAACAAAAAGGGTGGGAGATAGGGAAGGGTAACGACGCTTATTTTGAGCTTGTCTTGGTCAGGCCCAGGCCCTAAAATCTTTTGTTTATACAATCTGGAGGCCGAATCGCAATCGTTGAGCCCAAGTAATGGAGGCTCCAAAAATTCCGTGGGGGAGTAGTGATCCTTGGGGCGAGAGGTCCGGACATGATGCGGCTCCCGGCAGATTTTTGGAATATACAGAGATAAGAATAACCCGAATTGCATGCCGAACAACGGGAATGATTTCTGGATTATATATGTGAAATTAGAGAAACTCACAAGGGATTTTTTTTTTTTTTTTTGATGTAAGAACAACATTTAGCAAGGGTATTCCAATGTTCATCAGGCTCAGATGAGAAACACAACAAACCAAGATCGATAATTTCCTAATAAAGTGCTTATGAACAATACCTGATGTGAGTTATTCCAATATTTACATCTTCCAGTTGATATGGTTAATGGCCTATTGAAAAAAAATTAATTAAGAAAAGAAGATGGAAAGATATTTTTCTTTTTCTCTAAATTCCATCGTTACCATGCCAACAAAACTGAAATAACAACCCTTCATAAGTTTACAAAGTAAACAGAACAAACTCAAATTTCTAATTTCCTAAGCACAGGTAATAACCCTTGCTAAGTATCCAAGAAGCACTCAAAAATGTGTGCAAAGCTCTTGTTCTTCAGGACTGAGGGTACGAAGGTACAAATTTCTTGCCGTCAGACTTTTTTATCTGGCTAGCATATTCTGACCGTGAAATCCATGGAGGTTACGCTGCATACTAAATATAAGGAGAGTGAAAGATGATGCAGAGTCCGAAAATTTGCAGCAGGAAAAGAACTGTGAACTCTCCAAAATGTAATGGATGATATTCGAGCAATAATCTGAGGCCATCTGGAACTGCTGAGAGAGTCAGAATTGATTCTGCTGATGCATCTGGAGCATAGATCATTTTCCAATAGCGTATGGAGACAGGAGATAATTTTTTCCGAGAGGAAAGCAATGAATACGCAGATGGTAAATATTGTGACACTTTATGCAGAGCTAGCTTGGACTTTCCGAAGCACTGGGGTTCAATTCAGTCTCTATTCCACTGTCCAAAACAATACTTGGCGGAATGCTTCCCGCCTCTACTAGATCTCTAATGCTTGAAGAGGTAACGGCATCTTGCGACATTTGGATTATTGCATTTTTAAGGATTGGATAGTTCCTATCTTGTGAACATGGAAACTTTCCCTCCTTCACCAGGTCTTTCAGCGTCTCTAATGCTGCCGACAGATTCTGATCAGATAGCAACGAGCGTAACAGTGATGCATAGACAAAGGTGTCAGGCTTCATGTCCTTTTCTTGCATCTGCCTTAGATATTCAAGGGCTTCATTAAGCCTGCCACACTTGCATAGACCCTGTATAAGGGCCATATATGTAATTCTGTTGGGTGCACACCCTTTTGACAGCATATCATTCCACAGCGTAAGAGCATCATCAGGTTTTCTGGCATTGCATAATCCATCGATGAGTGATGTATAAGAAATCACATTGGGCTTTGTCTCTACCTCGTACATTCTGGATAGACAGAGCATTGCTTGATCAACAGTATTAGTTTTGCACCATCCATCAATTAGCAGGTTGTAGGTAACAACTGACGGAACAAGCCCGTTCCTCACCATCTCATTCAGCATATCATGAGCGTCCGAAACCCTTCCGGCCTTGCAGAGCCCATTTATCAAGATATTATAGGCAACCACATCAGGCTGGCATCCGCCAGCACATAATCCCCGAAATAGCTCCACCGCTTGATCCACTTCTCGGATCTTGATCAAGCCATTTAGAGCTGCAGAATACGCAACTATATCAGGGAGGAAACCTTCTATAACCATGTTGTTGAGGAATTCACAAGCCTCAAGCACTCTCCCACTTTCGCATAACTGTTTCATGAGCTGAGTGGAATGTTTTATCCATGGTTCCTGCCCATGAAGACGCATCTCCTTCACACAGTTTAGAGCTCCTAATACATCCTCTCTTCTACATAAGCATCCATATATACAGTTACGCGTAAATTCTGTTGGCTCAAATCTGGAGTCCTTCATTTCTTGCATGAGTTCGTTGGCTTCCTCTAGTCTGTTTGAATCACAGAGACTGCTGATCAAATTGTTATAAAGTAAAACGGTTTGCTTGCAGCCGATCCGAACCATCTCATGGAAGAGGCTCAGGGCAGTATCTGTTTCACCTTTCTTGAGAAGACCATTGATGACGATAGTAAAAGATGTTGTGTCAGGATAAAACCTTTCCCCAGTCTTGAGGAGCTGACTCACATTCAGATCATCAAGAGAGAAATGCCCCATCATCCCACGGAGCAAATGGTAAGCTTTATCCACCGCGCCATTGTTAACGTAGAAACTCAAAACAGCATTACATACCAAGGTTTTAGCTGCACTGTCAACATCCTTTGGAATTTCGTTGAGCAGTTGGGTCAGTTCTCCTTCTTCAGAGAAATAACTGGTAAGCTTACTGAGCAAGCTAACATCTGGCACGATGCCATGCTCATTCATATCCAGATACAATTTAAAAGCATCCTCGAGCTCTTTATTCTTACATAACCCTTCAATAAGCACATCATATAGTGCTATATCAGGAGGAATGCCCGACTTTCGCAATTTATCAAACAACTGGAGAGCCCTATCCAACCTCGATGCCCGCACAAACCCATGAATCAAAACACAAAAAGTCTTCTCATTCAGTCTCAAATTTCGACCTTCCATGCTCTCAACTAATTCGAAAGCCTTGTCCACGTCACCCCACTTGCTGAAAGACAGCAGCAAGACAGAGCACACGTGAGGATCCACCCAGCCTCGGTCACACATTTCATCGAAAACCTTCAGAGCCATGTCGAACTTCCGCATATTGCAGTAAATCTGCAAGACCGAGGTCAACGTATACTTGTCTAAGTCCCATCCAAGATCCCTCATCTCCTTCAATCTCATCTCAGCAAGTCCAATCGCATCCGACTTGGCGATGGCCTCCAGTAGACAATTATAGCTATAACTGTTCGGGACGCAGAGGCCCGACTGCTTGACCCTATCGAACATCGCATTAGCTTCTTCGACCATACCCACACTCCCCAAACACCTAATGAAGTACCCTAAAGCACCCGGAGTCATCCTGCACCTGGAATCAACGGCCTGGGCAGCCAAAGCTCTCATTGCGGCATTTTGTCGAGCACGTGACAGCATGCACGCCATGGCATTGTAAGTGTAGCAATTGTGCACGAACCCATCCTGATTCGAAGCCCAAGTGAAGAACCTGACGGCGATCTTCCAGCTCTTGAGCTCGCGCAGCACGGATTCGACGACTTTCGTCGAGAGCGACGGCGCGAGGTCCGCGAGCTCCGGGTCGCCGGGCGCGAAGGGGCGTCCGGTGAAGATGGCGAGGAGGCGGCGGACGATGGGGGCGGTGTCCGAATGAAGGGAAGAGAAGCTGCGAGCTTTCATGGAAATGGGTCTGCGGGAGTGGCGGCTGATGATGGAGATTCCGGCGAGGAGGGCCCGGAGGCATGCGGACTGGTTCATTGCTTTGAATGCTTCTCTCTGTTCTGTGTTGTTTTTTGGCGCTAATTTAACGGTCTTATATTTCGTTTGGCTTGGCTAAGCTTTTAATTTAATAATTTGTCATGTGCTGTATTTTATCTCTTAATGAATTTACACTTCTGAAAATAAATACATAAGAATTATACGAGGATTCGACCTCTTATTGAGTTTAAACTTGAAAAGAAAAACAAATTGAAATAGCAATTTCAATCAAACTCTATGGTCTCAAAATTTTGTATTCTATTTATGTTAAATTTAAATATTAGAAAATAGATAAAGCGAAAATACACGCCGAGATTTATTCTCATATTATGTCCAAATTCAAAAACCATACATTAGAGAAAATATGTTAAATAAAATTATTCACCGGTTACTTCCAATGTAGTTTCTCAAATTTACTTGTAAAATGCGAAAACTTTCGAGCCAAATATAAAATTCTACATAAAAGTTTCAGCGCTCAACCGTTCTTATCACATGGCCGAAGTTAACCCTTGTTATTAAAGATTTAGTCGTAATTTGTCATACAAATTAATAAATTAATTTCGTCTATGTCCTTAGCATATCACTCCCCCCTATGGAGAATGTAATGAAAAGGAAACCATGAAATATACAAGACACAAAGAACAACTCCCCTCTTTACGACCTTCTTCCTTCCCTTATTAATCTATTTAGTCCGGCTCGAATCTCTCTCTCCATTTCCACGGGTCCTTCTTTGCAATGTCTATTGCCGCGATCGCGATCCTCTTGCCCATCCAATTCTCTGATCTCCATGCAGCACATGGCCATGATAATAAAGAGAGAGAGTTTTAGGATTTAAGAATATATCAGTTGAATGGAGTTTGAATTTATTAGGTAAGCGTTCAGTATATTTATGGATATATAAGTTTCCCATTAAAAAATATTATTAGATTAGAGATATTATTATTATATATTAGAAATATTATTTAATATCTCGCTATATTCTACTATGGATGGTTTTATCATTTGATTAGTCACTCCCTAGTCATTAGGTCTGAATATCCCTTAAAACTGTAGCACATCAAGTTATTGAATAAAGACTTTTAAGAATTCTCTCTTTCTCTCTCTTTGCTCTCTCTTTCTCTCGAAGATCCTATAGTATATATCGTAAAAAGAAAAATGCTAGCGTAGGGGTTTTGATAATCAAAGTCAGATTGAGATCATGTAAATATTCTTGGGGAAATTAGGGGATGCAATTATCCTGAAAATATATCAAAATTAACCATTCTGGATAAAAAATTTCTTTTAATGAATTTATGCTTAATCTCCATCTGAACGGATGCTAAGCCTAAAGTGGGAGAGCTCCTTGGTTGTCTAATCATCTGTAATTAACGTTAAACAGATCAGAAACTTTCCAAAAGAAGTGGATAAAGACGCCAAATTGAAACAACAAAGAAGAATCAGGATTTTACGCGAAGAGATAATGCCAATCATCCACCAATTTAGAGTGAGGAACTTATCAAGATGTCCAGTTCATATGCTTTGGCAATGCAAAGAGATGATAAAAGTGTTCTGCTATATAAAGAAGTAGACCGACGCCCTGCCAGCATGGACAACCTATATCCCTTTGCTCTCGGATGATGACGTTTTGGGTAAAGAAGACAGGTCACTTCCAGGCAACATACACTCTGGTCCTTCCTATGTTTGCAACATGGTTGTCAGGACATACAACTGCCTTCACGATAGGATCGAAAGAAGGGCTTCTCCAAATCTTTATATAAAGCTCAATCAGACCGTAGTAAGATAGAAGGCAATCGAACTTTTCTTGGTCTTTCACTTTCCGGGGATTTCAGAGGTGTAAATCGAGACTTCGAGCACCATACCGTTGAAGACCTGGAGCGTGGTTCCTTACCGCATTAAGGCCGCGAGAGATGACGGGGGGAGGAAGCTTTGCAGCTCAAGGACCGGCTGGGAACTATGAAGGTGGCGTCACGGTTTTCGTGGTCATCACCTGTGTTGTTGCGGCCATGGGCGGTCTCCTGTTCGGTTATGACCTCGGTATCTCAGGTTGGTCACTTGTTTCCTGACGGATTCAGCTTTGAGACAGTCGACTTTCTAAATTATGAATCGCCGAACGAACAAGTTTTCCAGTTATGAAATGTCGCAAGCAGATGCTCATGCCAAAGTGAGATGCACCTTGCTTTCGCAATGAATGTAGATGAACCATTCTGCATGTTTTTGCAGGTGGGGTTACTTCAATGGACGATTTCTTGCTTAAGTTCTTCCCATCAGTGTACCATAAAGCGAAAGATGGGTCGATCCACGAGAGCCAGTACTGCAAGTATGCAAACGCGATCCTGACCCTGTTCACCTCGTCCCTCTATCTCGCGGCACTTGTGGCTTCCTTTGTCGCGTCATGGGTCACCAGGGCCTACGGCCGAAAGATCTCCATGTTCACGGGAGGCGTGGCCTTTCTCATCGGCGCAATCCTCAACGGCATTGCGATGAACGTCGCACTGCTGATAATTGGCCGTTTATTGCTCGGTGTTGGGGTTGGATTTGCTAATCAGGTAGAGAAAACTCGGCTGCTATGGTGCTCATTCTCATGAATTGTTTAAAGCTGTCAATTAAAGTTTTGCTTTTTGATTACCATCGCAGTCCGTTCCGGTCTATCTGTCCGAAATGGCGCCAGCGAACATCAGAGGAGCGCTCAACATCGGTTTCCAAATGGCCATCACAATCGGCATTCTGGTGGCCAATTTCGTCAACTACGGGACTGCACAGATCAAAGGTGGATGGGGCTGGAGAGTCTCTCTCGCTCTAGCCGGCGTCCCCGCGATACTGATGACCGTTGGATCCTTCTTCCTGCCGGACACTCCTAACTCCATCATCGAAAGAGGCCACCACGAGGAGGCCAAGAGAATGCTTCAGAAGATCCGCGGGACCGAGAACGTGGACCACGAGTTCCATGACCTGGTCCTCGCCAGCGAGGCCGCGAATAAGGTCGAGCATCCCTGGAGGAATATATTGCAGCCGAGGTACAGGCCTCAGCTCGTGATCTGCTCCCTCATCCCGTTCTTCCAGCAGCTCACTGGCATCAACGTCATCATGTTTTACGCGCCGGTTCTGTTCAAGACTTTGGGTTTCGGTGCCAATGCCTCCCTCATGTCTTCAGCCATCACCGGCGTTGTTAACGTTGTTGCGACGTTGGTTTCGATATTCTCGGTTGACAAGTTTGGAAGGAGAGGCTTGTTCCTTGAAGGAGGAACCCAGATGCTAATTTGCCAGGTAAAACCAAGACATGAGCAAGCTATTATCGGGGGTTTAAAGTTTTTACCAGAACGTACGCGAAAATCAAATGACAAATTTTGATTTAGAAAAACTAGCGTCGTACTTATAGCAGATGACCGACCTTCCAAGTCATTTCCCTTAGTTCCTTCTGTGCTATATATAGTTAATAACTTGAAAAGATCCATATTCTTCATCTGGTGTTCAAAGAAGAGAATCGCCTTATCGACAAATTTGGATAGTTTTGCAACGGCCATAGCGACATTGCATAGTGAAGATGGAGAGTAATCTCATCCCATAGTGAATCACAATCACAACAAACTTCGTTTGTGTTAGTGAATGCACCTGCTAATGGACGTTCACGTTACAGATTGCAGTAGGAGCACTGATTGGGGTGAACTTCGGAGTCACTGGCGAAGGATCCTTCTCCAGAGGCGAAGCCGATCTGCTCTTAACGTTGATCTGCATATATGTAGCGGCGTTCGCGTGGTCGTGGGGTCCGCTGGGGTGGTTGGTCCCGAGCGAGATCTGCCCACTGGAGATCCGGTCGGCCGGCCAGTCAATCAATGTCTCGGTCAACATGTTCTTCACCTTCGTCATTGGTCAGGGGTTCCTCGCCATGCTCTGCGACATGAAGTTCGGCCTCTTCTTCTTCTTCGGCGGCTTCGTCATCATCATGACCATCTTCATATTCTTCTTCCTTCCCGAGACCAAGAACGTGCCGATCGAAGAGATGAACAGAGTGTGGAAGGCGCATTGGTTCTGGGGAAAGTACATCCCCGACGAGGCTGTCATAGGTGGGGACCTTGAGAAATAGGCATTTTTGCAGAGAGGAATAGAAAGAAGAGACTCACTGGTTTCCCTCTTTCAAGAAGGCGATACAAATGGGATGGATGATTCATTTGATTCGCTTGCCTCTGCAAAAACATGTGAACATCTTACTCTTTGGTGTATCATCTGCGCTATTATGCTAGAAGCAAAAGAATTACCTCCTCTTGTCTCGATTTAAGTCCTTTCTCTTTTTTATTTTCGAGTGAAATGAAAATAAAAGATAAAAAATGAGGGTCTCTCAAATGCAAGTGTTTTCATGATAATCAAACCGAAATTAGGTTCATCAACTCGGGGTCACTGGTATGGTGGTTTAGACATCAGCGTGAGGCAATGATACTAAACAAAAACTTGCTGTTGACAAGTCCAATGCAAATGAGGAACAGAGCTCTACTGGAGAACGCAATTGGTGTACTGTTAACGGCTTTACGAACCACAGTATAGTTGAAGCCCCTGGTTTGCTTCTGGGAAAAATGGACCACAAAAGTACTAATCGACTGTATCAACCCAACAAGATATAGTAATGACAGCAAGTAATAAGGCACTAAAGATGAGATGCAGGAGAAAGTTATGCGGTGTTTGCAATCATGTGATACAGCCACAGTCCTCTGACTTTGACTTTTTTGCAAAGAACTATCCAAAGCAATAATCTTTAGGAGTAGGCTAAAAGCACAATTCACGTCAAGAATGGAAAGTGTCTACAGTTGTATACATATATACATAAAATTAAAGCAGCTCCTTCATTAGATTTTATACGCACTTACAGATGCCATTCTTGTAAGAACCGCAGAATAACAAGATATGCCATTCTTCCTGCAATACTTATACTGACTGTAATCTTTCGTCCCTCAAATTGATTAACCCGATGGCATGATCTTAGCTGGAAAAACTAAAAATTGATGATTAATTCCACTTAGGCTGCAAGGAAGTGGCGAAACTGTGGATTAGAGACGTTAGAACAAAGACTATCCCAAAATTTTCTTTTTTTTTTTTGTTTTTTGGTCATAAAATATCATAAATGTTAGCAGAACTGCCTTTGGCAATTAATTAACTTCTTAATCAACTAGGTAGGACACCGTCGCATGAGAGACAGCCATAAACTCACACTGAAGTCTTACATATCTGCAGATATATTAATATCAAATGCAGTACACAGCCTGGCACCTCCATTGTGCCAGCAGTACAAGAATGCTGTAATAGTAACTATGATACATTCGAACAACACATTTTTCTTGTGATAAATCAAAATATTATCAGGTTACAAGAAGCTAGCAAAGAGTTCTGTTTACTGCACAGCACAAAAGAAGCAGCAAAAAGCCCACAACCCTGGATCAGCAGCCCCATTGACCTCAACAAATCGCAATGTGATCATCTTGGCTTGCAAACAGAACAAAATGAATGGAAGAGACTGCACATTCAGACCAATCTCTGTTTCCAGAATTGACTGGTAAAAGGAAGAAACTTGCTTGAGCAAAGACACACAAGGATAAGGCAGTCGGCTTGTCATATGCAAAAATCCAAAGGTCATTATGCAACTGATATTGAATCTAGCAAAGAATCTAGATACTCCTTTAGCTTCACCTTCGTGATGGCACCTTCCCTTCTGCTTTCCGGAACTTCTTTTCCATTCTTGAAGAGAATCAGTGCTGGCAATCCATAAACTTTGTACTCTTCAATTAACTTTGGGTTTGCATCATGATCAATCTTTACGACGATCAATCTTTCCTTGTATTCCTTCAGAATAATTAATTGGAGCACCTCAGAGATTGGAAAAGCACATTCTTGTGTGAATATCTTAGGAAAGAGCCTCACTTCAAGTAAAAGATTCCCATGAATATTAATCAAGGGAAACATAATTGCATGCTACAGTTGATAGAAAAAAAAAAAAAGGAGTCCCGTGATACAATTTGTATAAAAAAGAAAGTGGCATGCAGTAAACCATAGAAACAATCTAACAAAATGACTACCAGCCAGCATAAGATTTTAGCATGCTTTAAAACTGCCAACACATCTGATCTCAGATATATTGTCATTTCTTCTAAAATTACTCATTAGAGCACCATTGTGCAGGTAAAGGCTCATCTTAGCTTAGAAGTTGACAGTAATCGACACACTGACAATGACTTTCAAATAAACCCAAGTTGATGATTATCTATAGATCCCAAACATGCTCAAAGGCTAGGCTGAAAAGGCTTCTTGCTAACAAGTGAATGACATAAAGAAATTGCAGGAATTGGTGTTTCTTCATATGCATGCCTTGTATTTAATCCGAACCAACAAAGTCCAGCTTACAATATAACAAAGAAAAACACAGGGACTCCTTTAATCAACTTACCCATCAGAAGGATCCTAATTCGACTGATTGCATTACGATACATGTCATGAATTAGTATCTTCGTTTTGCCATTGTAATTGCCACCTCAAAGTACACCAACAGAAAGCAGAAATCTCTTGGTGATGTTAACCGTCTTTTCTGAGGGAAAGTATTAAGATATAACAACTCCTAGCAGCTTGAACATTTAAAACCTAGACTGCATTTATCAGCAGCCTTTCCCTCTATTTTTTTCTCACCATGCCAACACAAATTTGATAAGGTTTCCACTCGATGGAGACTGCCAGTTTAATGCAATTAAGCAACAGAAAAGAGGCAAATTGTTCGTGGAGATATCAAGTAGCTGAAAAATGGAGGGTAAGGAGAGGCTAAATTTTATGAAAAGAAGCGGAAAATGTCTTTCCAAAAGCTGGCTTATATGGTAGTATCTGATTTTACATGAATGATAGAAGTCAAAACTTGACATGGTATCCAGGAATTAGTTCCTAATGACTTGGCCAAACATTACACTAGAAGGTTAAAGGAACACAACTTCAAGCCACCACCTACCCAGAAATTAGAGGGACACAACCATGACAGTTTAGTAAAAACAAGAATTAGCTTTTAGATCACAAATTATAATATCCAATTACGGTCCTCAAAGTCCATATGAATACAAGAGAAAAGTTAAAAAATGCCTAACCATAGCTAAGAGCAGACGGTATAAAGTGGAAAGAAGAACAACAGAGAACAACTAAGGAAAAGAAAGGCAACGGAAAAATCGGAGCTACCTCAATACTCAAAAGGGGACCCAAATCCTCACGTCACTTATCTTGCATCAGCAATTCATCATCACAGACTAGTTTAAATCCTCATGTCACTTAAGCTGAGGAGATTGCAACCCAGAATCAACAAAAAGATGGGATGAGGATGGAAGTCATTCAAACTTGTGGACGGCCTCTAAGTTATTTGGTTAATGGCAGTCTGTACTATTACTAGGGAACCCTCTCCCTAATCTAAAAAGCTTGAGCCAGTTGAGTTGAACACGCTCTAACATTCCCGTCGCAGTCATTCATTCGAGATGGAAACAACAAGTGAGAGAAGCCGTAAAACACAGAACCTTTGGTTCCCATACCATGAAAAGCATCATGCGAAACAAATGCCGATCAATCTAACAGCTCAAAACGGTCTGCTAACAGTCAACTGCTGGATTGTATCCACTCATGTGCTACGTAGAACTGATGCTCAACTCAACATAAACAGACGCACGTAAGTATTGCAATCCAATCAGAATGAAGCCGAAAGAAAGCTAAGAATCTCGAAATTCAATCGCAGAAGAGAGAGAGAGAGAGGGTATTGGAGAGGATTTGAAGACCTGAGCGAGCCACTCCATGGCCGGAGAGATCAAACGGCAGGGGCCGCACCAGTTGGCGACGAACTCCACGAGGACCGGACGATCGCTCTTCAGCACCGTCTCGGGGAACTGGCTCTCGTCTATCTCCGTTATGCCCCCGCCCCCGACGGCGGCGCCGCACCTCCGCGCGGACTTACGCGCCGGCGCGAGCCCGGCCCCGCCCCGCCACGACCGGAACGAGGACCTCGGCGGAGGAGAGAAGCGGCTGCCGGCAGCGGCGCTCACGGCGGTCGCGTGACGGGCCGGAGGGAGCGACGGAGGGAAGAGCACGCCGGAGCTCGACACGAGCGCGGCTCCGTCCATGGCGGATTCGCTTCAGTGGAGAGAGAGAGAGAGAGAGAGAGAGAGAGAGAATCTGACTCGTGGCTGGAAAAGTGGTGCGGAGACATCCATAACTGAAACTGATCCTTCGTCTCCCGATCATCATCGATTTCCAGCCGCTTCTTTCTCGAACGTGCGTCACGCGATGGGCACGTGACAGCAGTCTTCCACAATTTTTCAGCATTTACGCAATTTGATCTCCCAACGCGACCTTTATTCCATGAAAAATGAAAAATTAATATTTTTCTAAAAATTTTCACTTATTTTTTTTTATAAAAATGAATAATGAATCTTTTTTATCGTTTATGATAATATTAAGGCATAAATTATTATTGATAATGAAAATGATTTCTATTAACGGATTATTTTGCGCAACACGAGTAATCATTTTTAAAAAATATTTTCTTAAATCAATAATTTTTCGTGAAATAATTTAAAATTTTTTATTTAGGTTCTTAGTATTTTTTCAATTTGTGTGAACAAATCTTTTGATTAACCATTCTAATCAAACTGTAGAGTTAATTTGACGTGATATTGCTTGTATGGTAGAAAATGGCATGTTAATTTGGCGCAAGTGAGTAGAAAACAAGTGGAAAAAGCAACATGAAAGAAATCCTAGTTTGATACCACCGCCGCGGTGGGCCCACCAGAAATCTTCCCCATCCTGGGGACCCACCGATCCCTTCTTGGAGGCGAGAGCTTCGATTTCATCATGGAGACGCTTTGCGTCTTATCCATTCCATGGGGTGGTGGGTCCTCCCGAGCTTGGGGGGTTCTCGTCGCCGTCGTGCGCGTACGAGCTTCCCTGGATCATAAAAAAAACAAAGAAGAAGAAATCCTAGTTTGATCATGTGGTGGATGAACAAAGCATTTGGATTGCATTAATCAATAAAGAAAAAAAAATCGACTTCATCAAATAAAACTTAGAGGAACAAGTCACACAAAATCCTAAAAATTGTAGAATTTGATTGCATAAAATAAAAGTTGATTGCATAAAATAAAAGTTAAAGGGGCAGCGACGGTGGTTGATCACCTACAACGGCACTTATGGTGGTTGTGGCCTATGTGCACGTGAGAACGGCATGGCCTCATATGTAAGTCTCGAGTGAAACTAGATCAACACTACACAAATGTGATATGCGCCTCGAATTTGTCTAGCTAAGGTTTCCTTCATACCAACTCGGAATTCATTAAAGTAACTTAATTATCTCTAAAAAGTATAAAAATAAAAGAAATTAAACGGATGATTTTGAATTTCCAAACCAAATCGTAGGAGCTAAAAATCGCATTATCGAAAAATTAAATTAGTGCTCTCTTGATGGCATGAATTCGAATGACCCATCGAGAAAATAACACGTCTATAAAATCGGTATGGCAATGATTGATCAAGATGTTATCCATTTATAATCAACCGTGTGGATAATGTCGACCCTTTCGCAAAATAAACTAAATAATAAATCCAAAATCAATTTAGAAACGTGTCATGCATGTAAAAGGTGCTCGTTGCTTTTACATTTGTATATGTATTTTGCTAATCTTAGTGAAATCGGTGTAGTGGTTATTTTTCACATGTCGACACGTGTCATACAATCAATAAGTAAATAAATTCCGTCTCGTAGACGGGGTCGGCAGGGTTGACTTCTCCCGCTTTCCCCCTCTCCTCCGCCGCCGCCCGCCGGAGCGTCTCCAGAAGGCTCCGCCGCCGCCGCCTCGCGAACGGCCGTCAAAAGCGTGGCTCTCCCCCGCAGAATTCCGATCATGCGTGCGTGAGAACCGGGCGGTGGGAATCCGCTTGCGCTCCCCCGAAATTGAGGATCCCCCATTTCCCAGCCCCGCCCGCCGCCATGTCGTTCGCTTCCCATGGCGATTCCGCCGCCTTCGCCGGCGGGGACTCCGGCCGCAAGTGGTTCTTCTGCCACCTGTGCGAGCAGACCGTCGCCGTCGCCGCCGCCGCCGCCGCCGCCTCCGCCGGCCCCATCTGTCCCCGCTGCAACGAGGGGTTCCTCGAGGAGTCGGAAAACCCTAGCCCTGGCCTGAGCCGGAGCCCTCCCTTCTTCCCCGATCCTTTTTCCTCCCTCCTCCCTCTCCTGTTCCCGACCCCCTCCGCCGCCCACGCCTCCGCCGCGGCCGCCCCGCCGCCACCGTCGACCTCCAGAACCCCGGCCTCTTCTCGAGCCCCTCGTCCCCCCCTTCCGGTGGATCCGGGAATCTGTTCGACCCGTTCGCCTTCTTGATGAACCACCTCCAGGATCTGCAGTCCACCGGAGCGCAGATTCAGTTCGTGGTCGAGAGCAGTCCCTCGGAAGGCCGCGGAGGGGGCGGGTTTCACCTTCCGTCCAATCTTGGAGACTACTTCGTCGGCCCAGGCTTGGAGCAGCTGATCCAGCAGCTGGCGGAGAACGACCCGAACCGCTACGGGACGCCGCCGGCCTCAAAGTCGGCGGTCAAGAACCTCCCGACCATCAAAGTCACGGAGGAGGTGCAGAATTCCGAGATGAACCAGTGCGCAGTCTGTCAGGACGATTTCGAGAAGGATATGGAGGTCAAGCAAATGCCTTGCAAGCACATCTATCATGCGGATTGCCTCCTGCCGTGGCTCGAGTTGCATAACACTTGCCCTGTTTGCCGGCACGAATTGCCGACTGACGATCCTGATTACGAGAACCGGAGAGGCGCAGCCCAGGGGAGTGCGCAAGGAGGCGGTGGCGGCACCAGCAGTGGAAGAGGGGAGAACAGGACGGTTCGGAGGAATTTTAGCATAATGCTGCCTTATCCTTTCAGGGGTAACGATGGATCGAACTCGGGTTCAGGTGGTGAGTGATGTGAAATGTGGGAGGCTTCAGGTGAATTGCTTGAGGAAGATCGTTATTGAAGGATTGTCGATGTTCTCTCTCTCTTCTTGCTATACAGATAAAGTTGATTTTTTTTTCTCTTACTTGCTTTGGTGGTTTGTTCATACCTATGTACTTCTTCTATTAAGTACAAAACTCTATAATTTTTGCTCTGATTGGTCTCTGATGTTCTTCTAACCTGGAGCGATCACATCTTGATGAGTTTTTTGTTCATTGATACTGAGTATCTCCTTTAGTTGGTTCTATGAGTGAACTCATTGTTAGCTCAGAGATGCTGTTATTTGTTGAAATGAAACAATGCATCTATCTGGGTACTCTGTTTTGCCTTTTGTTTTTCTTAGTTCATCTTGTCATATGACAAAAATTCATCCGCCACATCGAATTCTCTCTCAAGATGCTAGATGAGTAGTTGAAGAGATTCGTAGAGCAGTGGCTCCTTTATCTGATTGGAGATGGTTCCAATACTGCATGATATAGCTAAAATGCACATCCATTAGATCATACAAGCAGCTTCATAAGATAGTTATTAGCTTGCAAGAGGAGCCAAATAGAAAGAAAGAAAATCTAGACAAGGTAATAGCTGTCTTCTCAGCTTGATTGGAAAGTATTTCATGGTCGAATAAATAAAAAAGGTTAGGTTGCAAAGTCCAATTGCCGGTAATTGGATAATCCTTAAGTGAAAATTCCATAGAATGGATCATTTATCACCTTAAAGGTCGTAGATCCTTCATAAATTCATAGGTATGGCTGTCTGTCTTGTTGTCCATCGTGCGCCATTTAGTTTGGGACTGTCAAGTGGTTTGTTCAATTTTTACAAACTGATGGGTTAGTTAAATCTATTCCTGGGCTTTTTTAAAGGTCAACAGTTTATCGGATCTTATCAGTGAAGTTATTGAAGAAATCGAAATTTTTGTTTGCTGATCCCATTAGGAGGTTGGGAGTTGGGATCATGAGGTGGTTAGATGTGTCTTGACATTGTTGAAATTTTTCTATTTCAGGTAATAACAGGACTGGTGGCTTTCTCAATCACTCATTTCTAGTCTTTCTTTTTCTTTTCTTTTCCTTTTTTCGTGTGGAGGCCTTGCCCCTAAATTTCTTAGGAATTGAAGAGATGTGCATTGAAGTGGAAGAAGGACAATGGCTGAATAATCGTCCAGATATTAGTTTAGTTCCTTTCTGTTGGACCACCTTATGATGGTATTTTGGGCATTCTTATCATCATAAACACTACCATCATGTGAAAATGTCAAAAGTAGTCCGCTGCGGGAGTCTTTTTGTTTAAGAATGATATGCATATGTGTTCTTTGGCATGGGACAATTCCTTCACACTTGAACTTTTAGTTTGTTGCTGTCATGAGGCTTCAAAATATTGGGTCCATAGGATGTCTGTTGTGCAAAAGATGGGTCTAGTAATTTTTGACCTCTTTGGGAATCCAATGACAGGCTCGTGAGAGAGATCTTTCTTTTGGTTAAAAGGTAGCTATATCTCTAAGTTTTTGTTTCTTGCGTCTCTATGTATTTCGATTTTGTGATAGGTCTAGAGTGGAATTTACGTGTGGGAAAAATATTGTCTGTCATTCTTTATGTCGTGGGATAGGAGTAGACTTCATGTTGCTCATCTGCTATAATGTAAATTGTTCAATTGTCTGGTAGTTGGCATCCTCTTAACTGTCGAGGTAAAGGTGCCATTTCAGTTCAGCATGTTTGCAGGTTGCTTTGTGTAATAGTATCTATTGTGCTATATGAAAAGCTCCTTTTGTCTCCATTGAATCCATGGTATTTGATTGTTTGATTGAAACTGCTGAGCTTGCCCCTCCATGTGCCATATTTTCTTGAGGGTATGTATTGTTATAAGGGCAATTTTATGGTTTTCATTGTTTGTACTTTTGACTCTATGTGAGGTAAGAAGTGTTGAAAAAGTAGATTTTTTTTTCTCGAGGTAAAATGTCTGTGTTCTCTCTACTCTCTCTGCCTTGGCTTTTCTAATCTCATTAAACTGTGAGCGGCCATTCACATCTGTTTCGAGTGTGAAAGCTGAAGGGTTATTATCCAAAGAGAATGTATACAAAGCCAGACGAGGGATACATGATTCTGAGTTATCTTGTTTGATTCTGGAAGTTGAGGAAATTGATCTGGTCTCGGGATTGTGCGTATATTGGAGATGCTTGATAAGTTTATTAGCTCTGACGACGTTTGGCAGTAGCTATGATGTGGTATTCTCACTAGTTGTAGCTGAATTTTCTGATGCCATATAACAAAAACAGTTGTGGGGGTTGGATCCCTTTCGGTGTTTTGGATAGATCGGCAAAATGGGTCTTTTAACTCATATTTGAATGGATTGAGATGTTATAAATATGTCATAAATGAGTTTAGAATGATAAAACCCAATATAATATAGATGTTAAATGCGTTCATAACTTATTTTGACCCGACTACTTTAT
Organism: Eucalyptus curtisii; assembly: GCA_017140595.1. NCBI lineage: Eukaryota > Viridiplantae > Streptophyta > Magnoliopsida > Myrtales > Myrtaceae > Eucalyptus > Eucalyptus curtisii. The sequence continues at coordinate 7,739,554 of CM029503.1, forward strand.
GTCCTCACTTAAATTTCGCAGCGCTTCCACCTTAGTTTGGATAAGAGTTTTCCTAAATTAGTTTAAATATGAGAATGCTTTAACAATATAGGTCGGGTCAAGTATGAATCACTAAATTTATATTGAAGGAAAATTGGTCAATTTGGATCGGATCATTTTTGGTCCGAGCCGTTTGACAAGTCTACTTTCAAATGCCCATTTGTCGCGAGGCAACATACCCAGATTGTGTTTAGCAGAAGCAATTGTTTTGTAGTGTGGATTAAATCTAAATTATCTCTGTTTGAAGGGCGTGTTGCATGCTCACGGATTTGAGGAACCACCATTTTGATGTGGATCCGGGTGGTGAACTTGTTCCATCAGCTGACTTGTTGGGAAAAATATGATGAGGTGCAGCATGCTTCCTCGCCAGAAGAGTGTAAAATAATGATATATTGATATATCATAAAATTCCTAGGACGAGCCTCCTTCTTGCATCCCTTTTTCTGTTGCTTAGGCGAAAAGGTGACTTCAGAGCAGGTTGTGATGCTTACAGTTAGGAAAATGGTTATTTCAAAATGACTTGTAAAGAGTTCTCAAACTCCTTTATTAAATTTGTTGTCTATGCTATCGTCCCGAATAGTCGAGATGGAGTTTGTGCCAGATGCATAGGATACTAATAAGTAAAATAAAGCATTCGATTCGAATTGTAGCTACAAACATTTATATGCTTAAAACGACAAGTAATATGCCGAGAAGATGTTATATTTGCATACCAGTCAAACACTCAAAGCCCTTCACCTTTGCATTGCAATTTTTGGAGAAGTAATATGCCGAGAAGATGTTATATTTGCATACCAGTCAAACACTCAAAGCCCTTCACCTTTGCATTGCAATTTTTGGAGGGTCCTATTATTATGGCTAGATCTATCACCTAGGGGTGAATAGGTGATTGTGTCGAAATAAAAGAATTTAAACACATATTACAGTGAGACAACTCTCGCTTCAGATGAAGTGGTCAGATTTTATCGGTGTGTAATTCTATCTTAGTAATTATAAAAGAGTAAAGAATAGGGCTATCTTAGAAATTAAAAAGGAATAAAGGATTTGGCTTTTGCAAGCCTATGTCCACTTTTCCGTGCTACAACCTATTGGCTAGAATCTATTGATAAGAATCGATCAGAAGTTTTAAGAATTGAGCCAAGAACACTCAGGTATGTGTGATCTACTCCTCACACACTCTTAGACTCTAACACACTCTCACACTCTAATGGGTTACATAATTTCACTCATAGAGACAAAAGTATAAGATCACAAAACACTTTTCAGACTTTGGAATTAAAGACTTCAATTCTCATAAATGCAAATTCTTAATCCTTTTAGCTTTGAAACCTCATCTTATACTCTTAATCTAAGTTGACCATTGAACGTAGCTCTAGAATGATTATCCAGCTAATCTACCTATTGACTTGAATCTGGTTGAGAAGATCTAACTACTTTAGGATCGCCGAGGGTGAAGTTTCCCATATGTTCTGTCGCCCATACAGCAGTTCGGATTTCTAGAAGTTGAGAATTGGAAAAAATGTTTTGCCTCTTAAAAAGATATTCCAAGAAAGTTGAACCTTCAATGGACATTATGAAGATTTTCCTTTTGGAATCCTTATAAATATAACAAGGAATCTAATCAATCGCCACTAACTGTTGCACGAGTATTTTAACTCATTCCTAACCGTTTGATAAAATATGTAAGGAAGGAATATTTATTACGATTCTGATTATGATTGGCATCGTCAATCATGTCTCATTAGACTTTTCACTTAAAATTAATTTATCAGAATCAAAGTCTTTAGGTTTTGTGGGTCATCAAAATCACTCAAGGAATATTTTCTCAACACCTTTTATATGTCCAAACTTTTCCAAAGCATTTATGCTTTAAGTACCTTCCCACGTTTCCCGATTCCTACCGTTCAAACAGAGGACGTATTTTACGCGTGGATACACCGCACGAGAGTGTTCACTGTTCAGACAGCGTGGCCAATTTATCACCGTCGCTCGCATTTTTACGAATTCCAATTCACTTGGCACCATGTGTAATCGCATCTCATTTTGAGATCGATTTCTTCACGTGAAAGATGATCGATTAAATTGGGGTGAACAAGCCCCAGAGCCCCCATGCATGGGCTTGGGCAAAAGGCTGTACACGAGAGAGCCCGGCCCGATCCCGCCCCCAAACAATAACCTCCGACGACATCGTCCGTCGCACCCTGCGGTCGGACGACAATACCATCTCCGTCCGGGCGGAGCGACACGACCCGGCCGAGAACTTCCGCTTCACCGACTCACGCAGCTCTCGAAACGGAGAGCGCTTCGAAGGGTGGGCAGAGATGGAAGGTGGCGGCAAGAGAGACGCGGACGCGGACGCGGACGCGGACGAGTCCCCCACCAATTCGCAGCAGACCAGTAATTCCCCTCCCCTCCCTGAAAACCCTCGAATCCTCTCTCTTCCTGCACAGCACTGATTAGACAGCAAGCAACGTCGCATGGCATGCTCAGTTTTAATTGTGGGTTCGCCTTGAAGTAGTTAACCTTCTGTTCAGCCCCACCCCGGAATGTCTTGGGGGAATTTGCGAGAGGATAGTTCCGTTTTCGCTGGTTGCTCGGTGGTGGAGCCTTGATTGATCGAGATTCGCGCGTGCTGATGCGTATTGTTGTCTTACTTGACATGGTCGTCTTCATCATCGGTTTGGGTTTATCTTTGTGCGTTTATCCGCTATTTTCTCTGTATTCGATGCTCAAGTGTTTGGTGGTTGTGTTTGGGCTAACATTGAAGTTAAAAAAGAACAATTAGCCTACTGTCATCTAGCGAAATTTATCAGGGCGATGGGATTTTCATTTTCTTTTACGGTTAAAGTTGATGGTGTACTCTGACCGGGTTTTTTCTTGTATTTCTCTTGACTGTGCAGTTTCCGAGGACGATGAAATAGACTACTCAGTGAAACCCGAGTTTTATGATCCAGATCTAGACAATAAAGATGAGCAGTGGATCGAGAAGAAGCGTAATGGGCGTGCGACTGACGCTGTGCTGAGCTGCCCTGCTTGTTTTACTACCCTATGCCTGGAGTGTCAAAGGTTCGGTTGCAATGTCTATACAACTTGAGGAATGTATGAATGTTATCTGAATGGATTTGTGGCCTGGAGTACGTTCATGCGCGTGCACCTGCTTGGTTAAATCTGCACAAAAAGTATTTGCAACTTATGCAGATAGTGTATTATGGTTTTGGAGGTTCCTTTACCGTTTGCCCCTTCCCTTCCTGTCTCTCTAGCTCTTTTGGGACTTTTTCCTCCCAAAGGGGCCAGAGAAAGGCGGGGATTTCGTTTGCCTCATAAGTTAAGGATTCAATCCATATGGGTTTATAATGGTATTCTTTCACAAATAGGTATGTTATGTTGCGATGGTTTTGGGCGGTTACGAAATAGTCATGGTCCACACGTTGCATTTTCGGCAACAATCTCAGGAAACTTTTAGGAGTGTCTAATCTTATATCAGGTTCAATTCTTTTATTACACGGTTTCGAGAGAAAATGAAGGCATCGACTTTTGCCAGCTCTCTTCTCCATTATGAAAAAGAAAAGTACAATATTCAACAGTCTCACTGGGAACATCTACTCCAAAACTATTTACTCTTTTCCTGAGAAATAGGTAGCTCACATAGAATGAGTCTTTAGCCTTGGGGTTCGTGTTGATTGCCTAGAAACGTTTGGTGAAGCTTTGGTTGGGTTTAGCTTTCCTCGGAACAGTAAAACTCGCAGACTGGTAGCACTACTTTACTTTATGCCTGCAGCTTGCCTATTTCTTCATCTTTGTAACTTTGGGACAAATAAACTAGCAAATTCTCCTGAAGACAGATAGACAGTGTAGTACGATGCAGGAGTAACCTCTCATGGGAGATGTTTTTAACCTTTACTTACCGTTTGGTTTTGATCCACTGTAGTGTTGCACCTTCAGTAGTCAGATGCTGTTTGCCACGATCCTTCTTCAGTCAGAAAATTGTCTTCTGTAATAATCTTTCATTCAGAGAATCCCACAAACTCGCCATTTATCACTTTTATTTCCCTTTCGGATACTGCACTTGTTTTGAGTGATTGTTTAACGATGTAAACTCGAGTATCTGAAATCCAGTTAATGCTTGATACACGTGGAACATGATCTTGTATTTGAGAGGCTTCCGTTTTCTTCTACTGATGGCTGATGCGGGAATACAATTGAAACAGAACTCATCTTGGTTTTCCGTAGGCATGAAAAGTATGTCACCCAATACAGAGCAGTCTTTGTCATGAATTGCGAGGTCATGAAAGAGAAGGCTCACCCGCCAAGCAGTGTGCACCCAAAAAGCCGAAAAAGAGGGAGAGCATCCTCTACACCCGACACTCACCCTGCCGGCGGCGAAACCCTCAAGCACGTCTGCTGTTCCATCTGCTCTACGGAGGTCGGTGTAATGGATGAAGAGGAGATTTATCACTTCTACAACGTTCTTCCCAGCGAGTCTTGACTCATGTCCTGGGAGTTTTGGAAGTCGAAAAGTCTCTGAGGTTGTTGTAATGTCAAGTTTTTCTATAGAGAACCTCTTGTCTAGGGGCATTATGCTTTTGGAGCTGCACTTGTGTAAGCCGGGAGAGCCTTTGTATTCGAATTGCAATCTAATCCATCAAATTTATTGATTTCATGAGTTCCGACGACGACGACAACACCTGTGTGGTCAAACACTCAATTCAGATGTGCAAAAAAGAAAAATCCTCCTAAGGCAAGCTATTTTGCAAAAATAAAAGTAGAGTGATGATATCACATAAGAAGAGGAACGAGAAATGCTAGAAAAAGGGTGTGAAAAAGAGAGAGAGAAATGCCCCCATGCAGGATCGAACTACAGACCTTCAGTTTACAAGACTGACGCTCTACCACTGAGCTATAGGGGCTGTATTTGCCCCATTTTCTATGATAATAATATTTTAACCGTTTTTACTCGCTGAGACTTCTACAAGTTCAAGCACCAGCAGAGGTTGAGACACAGACGCGGAGAAAGAGAGAGAAGAAGAAGAAGAAGAAGAAGAGAGAGAGATGGCGATGGCGGCGGCGAAGGGAGGAGTGGCGGTGGAGCTGGAGAAGATGAGCGTGGAGCAGCTGAAGGCGGTGAAGGAGCAGACGGATCTGGAGGTCAACCTCCTGCAGGACAGCCTCAACAACATCCGCTCCGCCACCGGCCGCCTCGAGTCCGCCTCCTCCGCCCTCCACGACCTCTCCCTCCGCCCCCAGGGCCACCCCATGCTCGTCCCCCTCACCGCCTCCCTCTACGTCCCCGGCACCCTCGACGACTCCGACAAGGTCCTCGTCGACGTCGGCACCGGCTACTTCATCGAGGTTTTCCCCCTCCTCCTTCTTTTGCCCTCGCTTCCGTGACGTTTGGTCGGGTTCCGATCGGTCTGCGCTTGGGTCTTGACTCTGTTCTCGTGTTGTGTGTGCGTGTGCGGATTAGAAAACGATGGCCGAAGGCAAGGATTACTGCGAGCGCAAGATCAATCTGCTCAAGTCCAATTTCGACCAGCTCATCGAGGTGCGGATCTCCTGCTCTTTCCGTTCTTCTTATTTGAAGCATCCTGCGTGCGGTGGATGAGTCGTGGATTGTGCGTTGATATCGAGCGAGTAGGGTGACATGAGCTTGCCCTGTGATTGCTCCCTTCTTCTGCAGCGTTGTCATTGTCATGTTGTCCTTTGCAAGTTATAGAGTATTGGAAGGAAAGCACCTGGGGTTAGTTTTACAGTAGATGATGGGACTTTGCTGCTGTAAATGTAAAAGTTCTCTCTTTTGCTAAGTACTTTGAAAATAGGGTCACTTGATTCAACTAACAGCTCCAAATGATCAACGTGATGAGAATTTTTCCTCATAAAATGAAGGGGATCAAAGTAGAAAATGGAAAAGGGTTGGATGGTAGTTCGCAATTGACATCAATTATGATGGGGGAAAATGCAAGTTTTAGATGCTTGATATAGTATAGTGGATAATCCATCCCCTTTTCCCCCTTGTCCTTTTACTTGGTCGAGCTGAAAGTTAGAAAAGGCAGCAAAGACCTGGTGCTTGATGATTTGTTAGGGGACATTTGCGCCGGTTATCCACTTGTTAAGGACTTCTCTTTTTGGTTTCAACAATTGACATACCACAGAAGATGCAGTTTGGAAGTTGGAAGGATCCAGAAACAAAGTTTCCATACGATATAAAACTTAATACTTCGAATAAACAATGAAAGACTTGTTTGACAATAAGGAAACATTGAGACAGATGGGGCAAATCTTTGCTGACATTGATCACTTTGCTTTAAATTCACACAGTAAAACTAAGTAAGCACTTGAAGCTTGCTTCTAACTTATTTCTACCTCAATAGTTCAGTCTGTTTTCATGCATGAGGAACAAAAAATACTAGTTGTTTAACACTAAAAGCATTACATCGCTAACAAAAAAAAGAAGGAAGAAGTCAGTTGAGGTTAAGAGCAAAGATGAAATATATGTGATATGAGTGAAGACTAGTTTAATTACCTATGAGAATTATGTATTATGGAAAACATAAAATTGTAGATACGTAATATGAATGTGTCAATGTATGATGACCGCTGTTTAGCTTGTATTGCAATTAATCGGCAACTAGAGAGATGGTTTTTTTTTTTTTTTTTTTTTTTTTCTGGTTTGGGATGGCAACTAACTTTGCATAATTTGAGGGCCCATCTTTTTTCCTTAAATTTTTCCCATTTCACTTGGCTGTGAATGCTTTTGGTGAGAGAGAATGATGATAAGCTCAGGATGGTTGTGTCGCATGTGATAATGGGAGGGGGGCAAATTGAGACTCTGTAAAAAAGGTCATCCTCTTTGTACTTTCATGTGAAATTTGTCTACATGTACATTTATGTCTATTCTTTTATACATGTAAATGCCTTGCAGGAGTCTTGTGTGCCAAAAATGCAAGGGACCAATGATTTATTTAAACACTGCGAATGATGCATCTGATTGCATTTGCTTGATGGAAATACTTATCAATTGGTTCCATTCATATATGTACTTTCTCTGTTGAGCATTTCGTTGACTGTTTTATCACATAAAATGACGTCACAGGTGGCATCTAAAAAGAAAAGCATAGCAGATGAAGCTGGGGTAATCTTGCAGGCAAAGCTGAAGCAATTATCTCCAACAAGTTAGACACGATTGGCAACACATCATTTATGCAGATCAGTGGATCCCAATTTTGCTGTGGGAAAACTGCTTCTTGGACAATGTAGTGTGCATCTGGCGATGCTAGTCATGTATGATTTTGGTCAAAGGTGATTGCATTTCTGAATCCAGAAGTATTAGGGCATAGGGACAGTGATTGAACTCATTCAAGGGGTAAAGGAAAAGGATTGAAGCAGAGGACTTAATGTGGATATCAGCTGTTAATATTTATATGGCTCATGCTGCGTCATTCTCATTTAAAACTTGTAAAAGATGTCTGAAAATCATTCGTGATTATCCTTTTGTGTAATTTTTATTTGGGGTCTTTTAACTTTTTCTGGTTATCCTCCCTGTTTAGATCGCCAATTCAGTATGGGAGTGTTGGAGCTGATACCGGTAACTTCTCTCAAGATGAGAGGGAGAAGAACAGAAAGTGGCCGTTGTTTTAAATCATTTGTCCTTGTCACTAAAAATTAACACGCGAGTTGATTGTATGTTGCATTTTAAGTTGAAGAAATTCCTTTGATTAGGTTCCAGGGAGTATATAGGACGACCTTCTCTCAAAGTATCCCGTGTATGCGCCATCAGAATCATCCTATGATCTTCAAATTAATCAATCGAATCTCTCTGTTCCTTCACATTGCGGTATCAATTCTCGGTATTAAAAACATCGGTCGTGATCCTAAACTCTCATCAAAGATGGGTTTGAAAGCAATCTTCGCCATCGTCGGAAGCTCGTGCAAGCAAAGTACTTTAACCTACCCATTACAAATCTCTTTGTAGTTCTAAATTCTCCCGCATAAGGGATCTTCTGGTTGTGAATCCATCGTGCTATGGTCACTTCTGTTGGGTTAGTTGTAGAGTATCAACGAGAGCATTGATAAATGAGTTGGTATTGTTTCAGGATTCAAAAGGATCAACATTGACATATAGATTTTATCGGGGTATTAAGATTATAACTCTTAACGAGATGTTAGGGTGAGCTAATTTCTTCCAGCGATCATTTTAATTATAAACTATTCAAACTGATGAAAGCCTCGATTTGGCAAACGCCGGAATATCTTGGATTGCTTCTCGAAAATCAGATTTTAATGACTACAAAGTTCACCTACTTTTACACTCTTGAGGGCCTGCCAAAACACCTGCCCAGAACAGGAAATCGTATAGACATGCTCCCATTATCTCGACTAGTTACTTGACACGAAACTCGAACTTACGAGTGGAGAAGCTGTGAAATTTACGTGAGAGGAGCTTGACAAGTTAACTACAAGCAACAAGCTTGCTTGATCTAGTAAGGACAAGTTTCCACACGTCTACACATACCTGATTTTGATGCTTTCTTCATGCAACTAAAACATGGGAAGGGAGTGAACAGAGCACATCAGGGGCATTCTGAAGTAGCTACTGCTTACATGTAAAGCAACTGACAATCAAAATGTGACCAGGCTGAGTTCATCTGTTCTGGCTTAGCGGCCACTCGAGCAATGAATGCAGGGTCGAGGTTCTTGTACGGTGCAAGTTCTCTGAGCCGCTCAAAGTATGATATCTGGAGACCGTTCTTCTGATAAATTGGAGATCGCACCCACCCTGAGCGATTTCCTTGTGCACCAGTGACAACAACAGTTGTATCCTCATTGGCCAAATTAGCTAGCACAATCATCGCCTCTGGCTCGGAAGTGGACGACGCATCGACAAGGAAAATATGACTGAAGTGTCCTGCGTTGATGCCCTCATCGTGTAGCCTGAAGCTACTCACAAAAGTTGAAAAGACAACCTTGAATCTTTGGAGTTCCTGGAGGGGTGGACAAGTGAAACACTCGCTTTCCTTTTCATAAAGACACAAAGGGAGAATGTCAATAGGCACGCCCTCACGGAATGCAGCATTTGCTCGAAATATTTCGGAATCTGGGATTTCCTTCATCAAGCTTCTCGTCAGAATATCGCACATTTTGTTTATAGGCGCAGCCACAAGAATCCGAGGATCTTTACAGTGTCGGTATACTTGTGACACAGCTTCCCTAACAACTACTCCGGCCGTTGATAGGCATTCTTCCCGTCTACAAAGAGGACCCTCCATGAGAAATGGTGCTGAACCTTTGTGACTTAAAATCTGACGGATTGCGGATTTTTGCTCCAAGTAAAGCACATCATTTGAAAAAACGAGAGATGGTAAGGCAAACAAATCACGTCTGGTTGCACATATGGGGAAAATAAAGTTACGAAAGGAAGGATCACTGGCGGCTTCAACTGCTTGATGAGCTCTCTTCAAGCAAACTCTATTGGAAGAAAAGCTGATGTTGTATCTGCTGCTTGAATGATGCTGGGAGTGAAAATCATCTCCAAACTCTGCTAAGACGATAGAACCCTTCTTCACTTTATATACAAAACCCTGCTTTATGACAAAGATAACTAATTCTGGGAAGGAGTACAAGTGACTCTCAACTAAACGTTTTAGGCATCAGACAAAAGTAATTAACTGAGATTGCCGCAAGACTCTGCAAAAAAACAGCTGTGGAAGAGTCTATATCGATGGGAACAATGCAAACCAAATGCTTCCCCTCTAGTAATACAAGCCACTCCTTATTCCAGCCCCTTGAATTTGAGATGTTGCATGGACGAACAGCCATTCGACATATTAAACTCAGGAAAGAACACTTTCTAAGAGAGGCATGAATGTGTATTCCCACGTGTGATGATGAATTTTTGGAAGTGACACGCTTATGCTTGTCGGTGTGGGGATGCATCTGCACAGATGGTAGTGTAGACATTCGTATGCCTTCATAGATGCCATGACACTTCACACTGAAACAAGATTGCTAGCAATCTTATCATAATGAAGTGATGCCAGCATGAAGACCACTGTATTTTTCAGCGTTCAACTTGACCGATGCTCCAGTGATCAGAAAAATTTCACTGATAATCAAACAATTGGAGCCACCATGTGGCTGTTCATTTAACATCAAAAGTAAATCAATTAAGGAAAAGCAGATGCAAAAGCACAATCAGCAAGCAGATGGGAGATGAAATATGCATTTTTAAACAGAGCACAATACTAACACTTAATTTAATCTTAAATGTACTTGAGAGGGACTGACCTGATACTGCGTATCTTTCTTATTGAAGGGCTTTGCAAAAACAAAATCTCTCGATAGAAGGAAGGGTCGACGATCTGGTATAGATTCCATCTTGAATTTGACAAAAGTTACACAATTTTCCTCACTGAAGCAATCATAGTCCCGTGCATTCTTGTAAATAGTCGATTGATCCAGCTCCAACGTGACATCCTTCATAATAAAATCCGTCCATTTCTGGTTCCAGACAAGAACGACTGTTAAACCATCAAATAAGCAAATCTTGAATAATTCACAGGTGGACACCTACATCTACTCAAAGTGTCATAGTTACCTTAAGAAAACAATCTACAATACATGATGCTTCACAAAAGCAAAAGTACCTCAAATTCCTACTTCATCGGAGACTGTTGCATTTATAACCAAAGTTCCATTTAAAAGCAAATCATGTCATTGTTGCAGAAAATAGCAAGCATGGTGAAATGGGGCATGAGTCCATGCAAATCTGATCCATCAACAAGTTGGTTTAATCTCCAAGTCTGAATATGTTAGTGACATGACGACAAAAACAACAGCAATTAGACTTTTCATGCCATTTCACTACATTTTATAGCAAATCCTCAGTAAGACTAGATCCTCAAGACTTTTTTGTAATCACCTTCCACTCTAATTTTTTAGTCGTTTTATATACCTTTTAATCTCCGTCCTCATCAGAGTCACGTCTTCTCAGTGGAGTGCTGTTTCTAGACAATCTGAAACAACCTTCTCTTTTTATCAGGAATACTCGATGAAGCAGACAAATCATCCACATGCCACCTCTAGATAACCCAATATTGCACATCAATAAGCTTCAGCTAAAATTCCATTTCATGGCCAAGAATCAGCTGAAGATTACTAAAGTGAAGAAGTCAAGAGAGAAACTCAGCATGTTAAAAAAATGATAAATTCATATGCGGATTTCCAACTCTCGAAATCCAAAGTAAGCATGGCCAGTAACCTATGAAGGTTTCCATCATGTACTCAACCCAGTTACATTGAACTAAAATCTTGCAAAGTGATCCAGAATCCGTGATACTCTGAACATCTCACGGCATAGACACAGCCGTACATGAGTAGAGCTCACAAAACTTGCACATTTGAACTTGTCAACAGCCCTTTTCATAACTAGTCTTGCCCTTATTGCATTTTCTCTGACACGTCTCCTCCTCTTGCCTCTCTAGATTCATCAAGTTTGCAGTTGTTACCATTTGGATGAATGATTGTACAACAGGATTGAACACATTCTAAGTGTACACATGAAATCTGTAAACATCATTCAGCCTGAGGCAGTAAGTACATGCTTACACATCCTTAGCCTGTCATGGGAGAAATGAGCCAATGCTTGTTTTGGGTAACAATGAGGATGCCACTATGACTATGATGAGGTATATTCCAATTCCACTGGTTTAACACTAAGTTCATGTCAACAAGAATTCGAGAAGTCTTGCAACTTAAAATATCTCCATAAAATGAGGTTATAATATTGCAGCGGGCTAGTAGCTGTCATCATTTCACAATAATTAATGAGCCTATATGAGAACACTTGATAATTAACAATTACTGCTACCAACTTCATCCTCCTCACATGATGGCATTCTCCCATTGCAAGTGATCATAAAAAATTGGGAGGATGGACCTAAGGATTTCAATTTCTAACCAAACTGTCAATGTCACATGTGGCACTGTCATTATTGCCAAACATTAATTTGCACAGCATAATAGGAACATTACGCATCGTTGTTACCTCAATGTAGAAGTCCTCTGCATATGGAAGAGCTGCAAAACAATCCCTATAGGTCGATGGAGATAGTGGTTTCTGGAGAACCCCTGGCACAATGTCTCGCTTTATCAAATCTTCAATATTCTCGGGGATGCTGTAATTAGGGGAAGTATCTTTCTGAACATAAACAGTCTTCTTTTGCTGATTCGGCCAAACTGAAGAAACCACACGTAAGACTGGCTTATATTGTTTAGCAGAATGTTCTAGCGCTTTTGGGGTACACGAGTTTGTTTTCGACGAAGAAGGAGACTGCACATGAGATGAAGACAGTTCATCAGAAGGCCGAGGAGGTTTGGTCTCCAAAACAACTGGAGGTACATCCCATTTAAATTGCTCAGCAGAAAGTTTTTGTGCTTTTGGAGTAGGCGAGGTTGTCGTTGACGAAGAAGGAGACTGCAAACGCGAAGAAGACAGCTCATCCGAAGGCTGAGGAGGTTTGGTTACATTCTGATTTGAGTGACTGGAAATTGATGGCGGTATGGTCTCCGAAACAGCTGGAAGAGCAGAAAGGGCCGCCGGTTTGGCGGGGGAAGCAAATGGATCACTAGAAGTGATGGTTGATGGCTTTGATACAGAAGGGGACGGTTTTGGAGATCCTGAAGGGACTGCATTAAAAGGAGATGTGACATGAGAAGACTGAGTTAAGTCACTAACACTCCTGCTCAATTTTAGCTCACTTTTAGGCCTGGTCGGGTCTCTGGTTATTGGATTGTGCACAATATGGCAAGTGGAGGATGATGAAGGAAGCGTGAATTTGAGAGGTGATGGCTCATTGGTATTCGAGGGTAGTGACTGTGAGGTCTCTGATTTAGGCACATACTTATTCGAGTAAGTGGAAACCGATGTTGGATTGGTCTGGAAAATTGCTGCACTAAAGACTGGTTCACATTCTTTAGCACTTTGTGAAGAATGTTGTTCAACTTTTGGGGTTGGCAAGGATGTTTCCGACAAAGGACATTGCAAATGAGATGAAGACAGCTCACTCCAAGGTTGAGGTGATTGGGCTAAATACTGCTTCAAGGGCGAGGAAATCAGTGGTGGTTTGGCCGGAGAAACAAACGGGTCACTAGAGGAGACAATAAAGGCCTTTGATGCAAAATGTGATGGTTTCACAGAAGCTGAAGGAGATGTGCCATAAGAATACTGACTCAGCCTAGCCATTATCAGTGCACAAACAGTCATGCCAAACTTGGGCTCATTTTGCAACCCAATCAGGTCCCTGGACAAAGGATTGTTCACAACAGGATGGACACCAAGGGGCGGAAAAGAAGGTGGTGCGAATGTGAGTGATTGTGATAGTTCTTGTTCTTGATGATGAGAAGACTGACTTAGCCTAGCCATTATCAGCTCATCAGCAGTCATGCTGAATTTCGGCTCATTTTGCAACCGGATCAGATCTCCAGTCAAAGGATTGCGCACAACAAGATGGACACAAAGGGGTGACAAAGAAGGTGGTGCTAATGTGAATGATTGTGATAATTCTTCTTCTTGATGATGAGAAGACTGACTTAGCATAGTCATTATCAGTTCATCAGCAGTCATGCTGAATTTCGGCTCATATTGCAACTCAATCAAGTCTCCCGTCAAAGGATTGTGCACAACAAGATGGACACGAAGGGGCGATAAAGAAGGCGGTGTGAATGTGAGTGATTGTGATAATTCTTGTTCTTGATGATGAGAATGCTGACTTAGCCCAGCCATTATCAGTTCATCAACAGTCATGCCAAATTTTGGCTCATTTTGCAACCCAATCAGGTCTCCCATCAAAGGATTGTTCACCACAAGATGGACATGACGGGGCAATAAAGAAGGTGTTGTGAATGTGAGTGATTGCGATAATTCTTGTTCTTGATTATGAGAAGACTGACTTAGCCTACTCATGATCAGTTCATCAACAGTCATGCCGAATTTCAGCTCATTTTGCAACCTGATCAGGTCTCCGGTCAAAGGATTGTGCACAACAAGATGGACACAAAGGGGTGATAAAGAAGGTGGCGTGAATATGAGTGATTGGGATAATTCTTGTTCTTGATGATGAGAATACTGACTTAGTCTAGCCATTATCAGTTCACCTACAGTCCTGCCAAATTTTGGCTCATTTGGCAACCCGACTGATTCTCCAGTCAAAGGATTATGCACAACAACATGGACACGAAGGGGCGATAAAGAAGGCAGTGCGAATGTGAGCGATTGTGATGAATCTTGCTCTTGATGATGATGATATGTGGGCAATGAACCAAAAACACTCCGAATTCGTTTAAGAAGAAGACCACCGTAACCAAGATTTCTGTCAGTTTGACGATGGTGATGACCACCTTCTTCCTTACCACTGAAGATGCAACAAAGTCGTTCGAGAAAAGCACTCATTTTTTCCTATCCTTCGAACAACACAGTGAAAAGGTCGAATGAAGGTCGAACAGAGGCGAATTTGAAAGGAAACTCACGACGCCTCCTTCGTGATATCAATGCATGATCGGATACGAACAGCGAATCGGAAGAAGGCAAAGATCAAGAATGATAGACTTACTTGCAGGAAAAAGTCAAACGTTTTTTTGGAATTCTCTCTTTCGGACAGTGTCAGGGAAGAGCAGGGGAAGGACCGAGAGAAGCAGCCATCTTCACTGCAACAGTGCAACTCTTTCTCCGAACAAGATAGATACTAAATACAATCAATCTTAATGTGAAAAAAATTCATCAAAACAACTAAATTTATCCTATCCTACCTATGGTGCTTGCTTAAGACAAGACAAAATTGAATATAAGAGAGATATATAAAATTATCCCATGAGCAAGATGTGATAAAGTTGCATAGAATTTATAATCTCCGCAAAAGAAAAGTTATTTTTCTCAAATAATAAATTTCTTAAATTAACAAATTTAAAATTATTTTTCAACATTAATAATATTTAAATTCTAATATAAGAAATTCAAAATAACAAAAATAAAAGTATAGGTTTTTAATTTAATCTTATTTTTATTCATATATTCGAATTTAATTTTATCTTATAATAAAAATTCAATATATAAATATATATTTATTACATATCTTAGGTATTTTGGAATTTTAGGTATATTAATATAGTTTTCTATTTGATAAAATTTTAGTAGAGAATGATGGAATGGGAAGAAAGAAATAAAAAAAATTAATTAATTAAAAAGAGTGGAAAATAATAAAAAAAGAAAGCAAATAAAAATAAAGTAGTTAAGAGTGTCGCGAAAAATTCCAACCATCTCCACTTATAAAATTTGTGGTTTATTTATATTGATATGTCATTTATATCCACAAATATATATGATATGATGTGAATGCATTTGATTTTATTACTGTAATTACCAAACAATGGATATGATATAACAAAATCCATTGAATTTCATATCCTATATTATCTAGTCTTATCATAATTAGAAATCCATACGATTAAACGTAGCCATAGAGATGAACATGGTTCCAGGGTAAAACTGAGAACTAGAGAACTAGACTGACAGTTTTCGACTCTACGGAGAGATGGATAGATTCTCATTCGTTTTTTTTTTTTTTTTGGAGCCGCTGATTTCCGGTTTGGTTCTCGATTCCTATAGGAACCAAAACAAGAATTGAACTCGAGAATCGGAACCCCAAATTCTAAAACAGTCAAATCGCCAATTTAACTTTATTCTTCCCTTTTGTCCTTCTTGTTCATCTCTATTGACAATAGGAAGGAACCCTTTTCTCGTTCATCTATCAAGAAGTGTAGCTTGTTTTTATTTTCAGCCGTTTATAGAGCATGACCTGGATCCCCAAATACTCGTGAACTACGTCAGTCAGAAAGAACGCCTACCTTAGAATGAATCTTGATGTCTGCCGAGTTGACATTCTAACCATACAATCTTAGGGGGAACCTTACTTCAAAAAGTTAGTAATATAAGTTTACTCAAAAGTTTAACATTGGCATAACTAGTATGAGCTAGTCTGTGGTGCCATAATTCTGCAGAAGCTTTAGAGTGACTTGAAGTGAGAGCAGTGGCAAAAAGAGCTTGAACTTACTCACTTTCCAGAACATATAGATGGCTGTCATTGATCCTGAGGTAGTCAATCTTTTCCTTTTTTATGAAATCATTGAGTTCGTTTATGGTGTTTTAGTCACCTTCAATGGCTCCCTTAATGTTGTGCCAGGAATTGCCCTATTGACTAATGGGAAGCGGGCTAGTCCCCGAAAATGCCCTTCCCCAAACGGACCCCAATGAGGCACGCAAGTTCTGCTTTTCGATGTGTGTAGCCATTTTACAACAGGCTAGTTAAGGAACGTTGTGCTATTGAGGATCATCATGGGTCATGTACTTACTACATGCATGTATAGGGCTATGAACTGTTTCCAGTTTTTGTTTTTCCCGTTCTTTGTTTCTGGAGGGTCTGCTAACATTTTGATTCGGATGTACATGTGAGTATAAAATTTAATGACTGAAATATCTTACTCCTTCCATATATTGTCGCCCTCAATTTCTTGAAAGAAAATTACAAGTTCTTACTTGTAATGCTCTAATGCTTTGTATTTTCTTTGTTGAAACTTGTGCCCTTGCAATATACAGTTTAATTGGAATGATTCAACGTTCAAGATAGTGATACCGTATGAGACAAGAACAATCAATACATTGAAAACTATAAAATTTCCTCAATACTATTCGATAAATACATATGGACACTCGTTCTTAGGCAATTGATAATAGAATCCTTACTCATTTTTATTGTTGCTTTTATTTTTGTTTTGCTTAATTAAAAATGAAACCAAAAAAAAAAACCTATTAGACCCTACAAATGCTCCAAATTCCGACAGGTAGATTCTAAATTCCAACGAAGAATAAGCTCTAGATTTCAAACAGAACTAATAAGAAACTAAAAACCGTTCACTCCTAAATACTAGAACCCGGTCGGCGGATTCAGAACTAATAAGAAACTAAAAACCGTTCACTCCTAAATACTAGAACCCGGTCGGCGGATTGTGGATGACTCGATTCAAAATACCATCTATGGAGACAACTTTCTTCAGCTTTGGGAGAAGGAGAACGAGATACATCGACAACTTATGCCTAGGTTGCAAATCCACCAGACTCTTTCTACCGAAGTCGACGGGGTCCTGAACTGGTAGTCATCAAGCAAAATACAACAAAAAGTTTTGAGATCGACACGTGTACGACAACCACGCATAGGGCATCGCCCAGCAAAGTATTCACCTGGCAAACTAGGAGAGCAATGTGAGGTTAAGGATCATAAGGACACGCAGCCACAGAACGATACCTCAGAATGTAGTAGTTGAACAATTTTTTTATATGCAATGCAGCACCATTAGGTTCTCAGTTTTCCAATAACAGGGGTTTGCTCCCCAGTTCACACATTCACAGTCACAGAAGTTGAAAAGTCAACGGCAGTAGAGATGCACTGTCCATGCAAATGTAGTATACGGAACCAGACTGCAGCTTTTAGGCATCCACGGTCCCCCAGTTCCAAGGATTTCCATGTAATTTATTGACCTGCAGTGAAAAAGCAAGCATTGGATTAGTTAGACGATAAAATCAGCAAGTCACTCAACACTCTCATCCCTCAAAGACGCATTTCGAAGCTAATATAAAAGTGAAATGCTATGTAACAATGCTAAACATTAAGCAAATATCCATGGATAAGGCCGAGAGGAAACAGAGATTAGAGTTTCAGGGAATACAACAAAAAACCATCAGAAGAAACCAATACTTCACATGCCAATTCAAACTGACATAGACATGCTGACAAACATAAGGAAAACAATACCTGACCTAAATTAATATTCTCAGTGAAATCAAAGCTTACACTTCTTTCCTGCCTATCTATGGTCCAGAGGGTAAAATTTCCAAATCAAACAGGAAGAGACCACGTGACTATCTGACAAAGTTAACAACCGTATGTTGAACATAAATTACGCTTGATCTTGAAAGTCTGTGTCAACATACATCCACCTTTTATTTTATCAGAGTTACTCAAGGGAAGAAGGCTTCGCACAGCACCTACGGTACCTTATCCCACAAAGAACTCCTCTCAGTGGTTTTCATCTAGAATAATCACAAGAAGAGCACAAGTTGCAGATGTTCTTCACATAGCCTCAGCATGTTTTGAAGTAATAAAACTTTGATGTTTACTACGAACGTATATAAACTAAATTTGTTCCGTGCACTCTGACCTTAAATCAATCAAATTGGGATCAAAAGGTTCAGAACCAGTCAACCCCTGACATAGGAAGGATCCAATTAAAACATCTAATGCACAATAGCTTCACACTTTTAAAATTTGATATTCCTTCTTGACATTCTAATACACATAAAAATGGGAATTCAAATAAATCATTTCTACTTCAACATTCAATTCTCGGTTAGCATATCTTGTCTTCATTGGAAGATATCCATAAAAAGAGCAAATGTATGTTTTACTAAATCCATGTAACATCCACCAGCTCTCTATGAAGAGATTATAACATCGGTTTACTAATAAAAGCAGAATCCCAGGCATCAGTCAAAAATCAATTCCGAACAAATATCGTTGATGAAAGGTTCTACTAAATCTTCTTACAGTAAAATCTTTTAGGATATATTTTTTTCTCATAGAACCAAAAAAGGTGAAGCACGAGCAGAAATTGCAACTGACGTCTTCGAAAGTATCAAGAGAGTCTTGCTAGGAGCACAAATCATGAGCAATCCACACCTCCTTCCATCCCAAATAAAAAGAAATCGCAATCTTTAAGAACGAACATGCAGTACATAATAGCGCCGGCGGAAGCATACATCCATCAAACGAATTACCCCCTAATCAAGTCAATGATTCACTCAATTAGCAACACAAAACACTAAAAAACGATCCCAATTCAAACAGAAAACAAACGTACACGCAGAATAGCGGCAAACATCATCCTCGAACAATGACCGCTGACCTAATCACACGCTACTGCTATAGCTCCTAAATGTACCTAAAAAAAAAAAAAAGAAGACGAAAGCTTGGAACTTTGATAAAGAATGGAGAGGGGATTTTACCGTAGGGAGAGGGACACGGGGGATGATGGTGTTTGGGGAAGGGAAATCAGTTGTAGTAGAGCTCGAGGCCCATGCCGTCGTGGATCTCGTAGTCCTTGAGGGTGATGTGGTCCTTGTAGATGTTGTACCACTTCTGGATTCGGATCTTGTCGGCGCGGGTGCCCGTCTGGGCAGCCACCAGCTTCTTGAGGTCGCCGATGGTGTCGTCCTCGTTGCACTTCACCCTCACCTTCTTCCCCAGCCGGTCGTTCAGCACCACCTCGATCATCTTCGCTTCTGCTCCTCCTCCTCCCAACAAACCCTAATTCCTCTCTTCTCTCTTCCTCCCTTCGCTGTGTTCGTCGATGATGGCTAAAGCAGACGGTGGACACGAATCACTTTCCGCTATTTATCGAGTCAAAAGTCAATGGGAATATATATATATATATAGATCTTTTTTTAAGAAAAAAGAAAATATGTGAGGCGGCGAGCGGACCCTAGAGAATTCTATTCGTGTTAGGACTCTCTTTTCACTTTTCTTTTTTTACTTCTTCATAAAGTAATTCTTTTTATATCTTATTACTTTTTGGTCGAATAATTTTATGTAATTACTAATCAGGAAACCGATATATTGAATATTCTCATTACTATCGAGTAATTCACAAAATCTCCAAACGAGATCTTGTTCGATGTTTATGATTTAAGATGTCTTTTCGATTTTTCATTTGAATAAATATGTGCTCCCCCCTACGACACAAACACGATGAGACATAATACAGGCTATCGTATTCGGAATTTGATCATTCAACACACGAAAATGTTACTTTTTTCAAGATGATTGATGGATGCACTTCGACTTGAATCCAATGCCCTTTTCCTACAAAAAGCATTTTTTGTGGAGGCTATCCAATATGACATAATATCCTTATCCATAAAAATTAACAATATGCCGATCATGTGAACAGTTTGGTTATGAAACTTATTTAATTCTAATCAAATTACACATCTTCAATGATCACATCTAACATTATATCTATAAATGTAAAAAAAGAAGAAGAAGTGATATTCAATCATTAATTAGGGTGCGTTTGGTAACTGCTTCCTGAAACAATTTTTGTTCAGAAATAATTTTTTCTATTTTGTTCCCGAAAACAGTTTTTGGGCAAAATAACATGTTTGGTAATTGTCAAAATTTCTATTCCCAGAACAAAAAAAAAAAAAAAAGAACAAAAACGCGTTTGGTACGAGAATAAAAATTTATGTTCTCAAAAAATTTTTATTCCCAATTTTTTCATTTAATTTATAAAATGTCAATTATAGTTGATTATATAAAGTTCTTGAAAGAGGAAGGTGGAATTGGAATCATAAACTCGTGTTTTTTCAATTTAAAAAAAAAATGCTGTCATTGGCTAATTGGAATCATAAACTCGAATGAGGCCTAATATGCTAGATAACTATCGCCATTGATAATTCCTGCAGTGTTTTGAACTAAAGCCAATCGGCAGAGATTAGGCTAAAATGCACATGGAGCCTTAACAAGGAAAAACTGTATAGAAATATTCTCATTTATCTCTTTTCTATACTTCAAATAAAGTCCTCATTGTCATTATTCAATCAAAAGAAATCACATTGTAACCGACTTATGGACAATAACACGATAGTAAAACCTCACTCATATCATTATTCGTCGTGCATTTTCAGCGCATCCATCATTTCGAAACCACCGACCTCCTCGAGCGAGCGAAACAGACAGAAATTAAAAGAGGTTGTAAAAAGACGCCACTCCACGCATATACATACTCATTTCCACATAAGCCACCAACACAGTTCCAAAAATTAAAACTTTCCATGTGTGATTGTGGGTGAAAGTTTTCATGATCATACCTGCTTTGAGTAAAAAAATGCTACTTTATCTCCTAGTCTTTCGACTCCAAAATCCGAACTTCAGGTCCGCTTCTGAAACACAACCACCCAACAAAAAGAAGCAAAACACCAAAAAAAAAAAAACCCAACTTTTATTCATCACATAATAAATCTCAAAGCAAATTTAAAACAATCAAAACATGAAGAGCTTATCATGAAATTGCTAGAACCCAGAGAACTGTGAACAAAAATACGTTAGCTTCTAAATCTTTCCATTCAAAGAACCTCGTACAAGAGAATAGAAAGGCATGAAAATTCAAGAATGGATGCTGGAAAATGTATATTCGAGAAAAAGCCCAGCCAAAACTCTGCTGGGGCAGACGGGTATAAATGCATAGATAAGGTAAGGGGAGCATTTCCAGCGAGTTCGAGAATGTTCGAGGATTTGACGGCACCATTTGAGAACCCACCGCTTTGCGACACTGGTAATCTTCTCAAGCAATCGCTTCTACCACACTTGTGAAACACACGAACCATCGACCCCAAAATCTCATTTTTCCTTTTACCCACAACTTCGATTCCGCAAAGGGGGAGAAACCCACGAGGAAAGAAGAATTGCAGGGAACCCCAAATAGCAGATTTGTTGTTAAGAAGAACGGGAAGCGAGAGCACGAGCGGTCCGTACGTCGATGGCGAAAGTGAGAGCACCTCCAAAAACGACACGAGACGAGCTACAACAGGAAGAAATCGAACGAATAGCAAAACGCAAACGATCTACGACTAACCCTCTCGCTCAATCGAGCGACAAAGGGGAGCAATGAAAAACAAAGCGAGAATCGCCAAAGAGAGAGAGAGCAAGAATTGCAAAGGAGATCGAGGCCTACAAAGGAGGAGGAAAGGTGTCGCGGCTCTGTCTTCTCCGGCGACCGATGCGAAGAGGAGGAGGAGGAGAAACAAAGGATTAATTCCGTTTTTTTTTTTTTTTTTTTTTTTAATTTTTTTCCCTGGAACAATAAGTAGTTTTTTATTTTATTTTTATTTTTATTCCAAATCTATTCTCAAGAAAAAAAAAAACTTACCAAACATATTTCCGTTCCATTTCTGCTCCCGGAAATAAAAAAATAGAAACAAGTGTTCCCGGGAACATTACCAAATGCACAAGATAAATACTAAATACAATCAATCTTAAGGTGGAAAAAATTCGTCAAAACAATTAATGGTGCATATGGCAACGTTTCTAATACATGGAACTATTTCTTTTTAGAAATAGTTTTTATTTTTATTTTTACTCTGGGGAACAATTTCTGAGTAAAATAAGGTGTAACTATACAAAATTTGTATTCTCGAAATAGAAAAAGAATAGAAATGTATTTGGTAAAAATTTATAAATTTTTGTATTTATTTATTTTTTCTTCTTGCTCACGGACCGTCAACCGCCGCTTTCTATCGCACGATTGTCACTTGCTGCCGTAGGACCGCTGACCGTCGTCGCCGACTACCACCCATAGGCCACTGGCCTCTAGCGTCGACCACCGCCGGGTGTTGGATTCCAGGTGTTGGACAACCGGGATAAAATCCAAAATGAGATAAAATTTGTGTTATTTTATATTTAGTGCTAGTTCCAAATAAGATAAAATTAGATATATGAGAATATAGGCCAGGATAAAATTATCCTATTAAGAATGTGTGATAAATGTGAATATGATTTCTAGTTATTTCTCTCGAATAATAAATTTGTTAAATTAACAAAATTAACAAAATTAAAAATATTTCAATATATAAATAAAAAAAATGAAAAATGAGTTATTTCAATTTAATATTATTTTATTTATATATTAGAATTTAATTCTATTTTAGAATATAGATTCAACATATTTATTACATATTTTAGATATTTTAGTATTTTTGGTATATTAGTATAGTTTACCATTTAATAAAATTTTATAAGAGAGCGATGGAAGGGGAAGAAAGAAATAACAAATAAATTAATTAAAAAATATAGGAAAATAAAATAAAAAGTAAATAAAAATAAAGTATGCAAAAGTATCGAAAGAGACTTTTACTATATCTGTTTGTAAAATTTTTGGTTCATTTATACTAAGATGCCGTTTATACCGATAATGCATATAATATGATATGAATATATCTAATTATAATCATCAAACTATGGATAAGATATATTAAAATCTCTAAATTTCATATCATATTTTATCAAGTTTTATCTTAGTTATAAATTCGGACGATCAACCGTAACCTAATTATTTTTATGTTTTATTATTTACATTATCTAATTTAAAAAAAAGGATAAAGATAAGTTATTTTACTATCTTATCTCAAGATAGTAACTTTTATAATTAATTTAAAATAAAATTAAGTTGAAAAAAATTAATTATGTGAATAATATAAATGACGTGAGGCTAATTCAAATACATCTTGTTAGCTTATATTGAAACTCTTGAGTTTTAAATGTACAATAATAATACTAATTTAATTGTAAAGAATTAAAAAGGATTGTATATAACTTAGGTGTAATTTTATGTGGTGACCAACGATGGTCACAGGCGTCGCTGTAGTGAGTGCCAACATAATTTCTCCTAAAGGACCACTAATGATATTAATCCAAGAATAATTCAGTAGTCGTTGAACATATAATTGAAATCAAAGAGGACATTCATTTTTGCGATTTATGGTGCTCCTAAATTATAGCAATGTACACATAATTATGTACTTTTGTGATAATTTTTATTTTATTTTATTTCATACAATGACATGTCGTAACATGCCATAGCGATGGCATGTTGTCGGTGTAGTACGTGCAATGTTGACTTGAAAATTTACATATTGAAATGAATGATATAGGAATAGTGAAAAAGTGATGTGTCCTGTTTAGATGATTTTCCCACGATTTTTTTCATTCTTTTTATTTACTCTCATATATATATATTTTCATTTTATTGTTATTTCCTACATTTTATTCTTTTAATTTATTGTCCTCTGCATGTGCTAGAATATTGCACGGAAAGAAATCATGGGAAAATCAGCTCTACGGCTAGGGCCATCCTCTTTGTGCTTTCATGCGTATTCTGTCCACATGTACATGCATGTCCTATGCTTTTATGCATGGAAATGCCTTGCTGGATCCTCATGTAGCAAAATTGCAAGGGAACAACGATTTGTTTAAACAGCGCGAACGATGCTTCTGATCGCATTTGGTTGATGGAAATACTAATCGATTGGTTCCATTCATTTATGTGCGTTCCCTGTCGAGCTCGACTGTGTTTGTTGCAAAAAATGACCTCGCAGTTTGCATCAAAGAAAAGAAGCATGGCAGATGAAGCCGGAGGCAATCTTGCCGGCAAAGCTAAAGCGATCATCTCCGACAAGTTAGGCCCGATTGACAGCGTGTCATTTATGCAGATCAGGGACAGTGATTGAACTCATTCAAGGTAAAAGAAAAGGGCTGAAGCAGAGTGTCTTAATGTGGATATCAGCTATTAACATTTCTATAGCTTATTTCGACCGATGAAATACTTCTATGGCTCGTGCTGCGTCATTCTTATTTAGAACTTTTTTTTTTTTTTGGGCGTCTTTTTGCATTTTCCGGTCATCCTTCCTGTCTTTTAGATCTCCATTTCAGTACGGGATTTTTGGAGCAGATCCTGGTAAATTTCTCAGATGAGAGGGAGAGGAACAGACAGTGACCTTTGATTTAAATCTTTTGTCCTTCTCACTCGAAATTAACACCAGAGTTGATAGTATGTTACATTGTAAGTTCAAGGAGTTCCATTGATTCGGTTCAAAATAAGTGCCATGCATATGCGCCATTAGAACCATCCCGTGATCTTGTATCAATCAATCCAATCTCCCTGTTCCTCCACATTGCAGTATCAATTCCTAGCTATAAGGCCCGAGACATGCATTGCTGAATTCGTTGAACAACTTGAATATGCGAACTTAAGGTGCTGGCGGCTTCTGAAGAACTAAAGGAGAAAGTTTCGAAGGAAACAGCTATTTACTTTAGATGATACTCGAGAATAGGAGAAGAGAAGCTGTGAAATTTATGTAAAAGGAACCTTTACAACTGAAATACAAACAGAAAATCAAGTGCTCGATTTATCAGGGGCAAATTGTATACATACTGATACATACATAATTTTTATCCCTTTCTCATGCAACTCAGCTCAAACATGGATATGAGAAAACAAAGCACATCAAGAGGATTCTTAAGTAACCAGATCTTGTATCCAAGAGCAACTGATACTCAATGGCTGTTAGTTTCATCTGATTCTGGCGCAGGGTCCAATCGGGCGATGAATGCAGGGTTGAGGTTCTTGTAAGGTGTAAATTCTTTGAGCCTTTCAAAGTATGATATCTGGAGACCATTCCTCTGAGCAATTGGGGATCGCACCCACCCTGAGCGATTTCCTTGCGCACCAGTCACTACAACGGTCGTATCCTCATTGGCCAAATTAGCTAGCACAATCATCGCCTCTGGCTCAGAAGTGGACGATGCATCGATGAGGAAAATATGACTGAAGTGTCCTGCGTTGATGCCTTCATTGTGTAGCCTGAAGCTACTTACAAAAGTCGAGAATATTACCTTGAATTGTTGGAGTTCCTGGAGTTGAGGGCAAGCGAAACACTCGCTTTC
The DNA here is from genome assembly GCA_017140595.1 of Eucalyptus curtisii. NCBI lineage: Eukaryota > Viridiplantae > Streptophyta > Magnoliopsida > Myrtales > Myrtaceae > Eucalyptus > Eucalyptus curtisii. The sequence continues at coordinate 7,765,191 of CM029503.1, forward strand.
CTCTTTATAAAGACATGAAGGGATAATGTCACCAGGCACGCCATCATACTCACGGAAAGCAGCATTTGCTCGAAATATTTCAGAATCCGGAATATCCTTTTTCAAGCTTCTCATCAGAACATCGCACGTTTTATTTGTAGGTGCAGCCACAAGAATCCGAGAATCTTTAGAGCGTTGGTATACTTGCCACACAGCTTCCCTAACCACTACTCCAGCCCTTGATAGGCCTTGATCCTGTGTACAAAGAGGACCCTCCATGAGAAATGGTGCTGAACCTTTGAGAGTTAGAATCTGATGGATTGCGGACCTTTGCTCCAAGTTAAGCACGCCGTTTGAAAAATAGAGAGATGGCAAGGCAAACAAATCATGTCTAAATGGACATTCGGGGAAAAGGAAGTTGCGGAATGAAGCATCGGTGGCGGCTTCAACTGCTTGATGAGCTCTCTTCAAGCAAACTCTATTGAAAGAAAAGCTGATGTTGTATCTGCTGCTTGAATGATACCGGGAGTGAAAATCATCTCCAAACTCTGCTAAAACGATGGAACTCTTCTTCACTCGATGTACAAAACCCTGCTTTATGACAAAGATGATTAATACTGGGAAGCAATACACGTGACACTCAACTAAACGTTTTATGCATCAAACGAAGGTAATTAACTGAGATTGCTGCAAGACTCTGCAAAAGAATAGCAGCAGAAGAGTCTGCATCTATTTCTTACCGATGGAAACAGTACAAACTAAATGCCTCCTCTATTGTAATACAAGCCTTCCTTGTTCCAGCCCCTCAAATTTGAGACATTGCATGGACGGAATAGCAATTCGAAATATAAAGTAACCAGAATTTTGTCAAATTCGGGAAAGAACAATTTCTGAGAGAGGCTTCTGAGAGAGGCGTTGGTGTGTGTTCGGCACGTGCAAGGACATGGTTTTGCACGTGCACATGCTTATGCTTGTCAGGGGGTGGCATGCATCTGCGAAGATAGTCGTGCAGACATTTGTAGGCCTTCATGGAAGCTACCACACTTCACACAGAAACAAGATTCCTGGCGAACATATCATAATCAAGTGATCTTAACGTGAAGACTGCTGTATTTTTCAGCGCTCAACTATCAGAAAGATTTCACTGATGATTGAAAAAATTGGAGCCACCATATGACCGTTCAATTATCATCAAAAAGTAAATCAATGAAGAAAAAGCAGATGCAAAAGCACAATCAGCAAACAGATGGGAGGTGAAATATGACATTTTTAAACAGAGCACAATACTAACATCTTAATTTAATCTTGAATGTACTTGAAAAGGACTAACCTGAAACTGTGTATCGCTCTTGTCCAGGGGCTTTGCAAAAACAAAATCCCTTGATAGAAGGAAGGGTCGACGCTCTGGTATAGATTCCATCTTGAATTCGACAAAAGTTACATGGACTTTCTCCCCGCAAAAATCATTGTCCCTTATATTCTTGTTAATAGTCAATTGATGCAGCTCCAAAGTGACATCCTTCAGAATGAAATTGGTCCATTTCTGATTCAAATACAAGAATGATTTTTAGACCATCATAAAAACAAATCCTGAATTATTCACAGGGAAGACCTACGTCTGCTCAAAGTGTTAGAGTCATCTTAAAATGAATCAGTTTACAATACATGATGCTTCACAGCAGTAAAGGTAACTCAAATTCCTACTCCATCAGAGACTGTTGCATTTATAACCAAAGTTTCATCTTAAAAGCAGGTCATTTCATTGCTCCTGAAAAAAGCAAGCATGGTGAAATGGGGCATGAGTGCTTGACAACTCTGATCATCCATCAACAAATAGGTTCTATCAACCTCGAAGTTTGCATATGCAAGTGACATGACGACAAAAACAACAGCAATTAAACTTTTCATGCATTGTGCTACACTTCGTAGCAAATCCTCAGTAAGACCTTGATCCTCAAGGCTTGTTTGTGGTCACCTTCCTTCTTGATCTCTGTCTTTTTATTCCCCTTTTGACCTTCGCCCTCATCAGAGTCACATCTCCTCACTTGAACGTTGAAGGTCACTTTTGCATGCTCTAGACAAGCTGAGACGAGCTTCTCTCTTAATCAGGAATGTGTGACAAAGCAGACAAATTGTCCACACCCCACTGCTAAATAGCCCAATATTGCAGATCAAGAAGCTTCTACTAAAATTTTAATTCCATGGCCACGAATCAGCTGAAGATTACTTAAACACAGAAATTAACAGAGAAATTCAGCATGCTACATTTAAATGAGAAGATCATATGCCGCTTTCGAACTTGGGAACCCGATGTAAGCATGGCCAGTAACTTATGAAGGTCTCCGCCACACAGTACGAGCAGTTAACCGATCTAAAATCTTGCAAAGTGATCCAGAATCCGTGATAGTCATAACATCTCATGGCATAGACACGGGAACTACATGTGTCAAGCTTACATAAGTTGCGCATTTGAACTTGTCAACGCCTCTTTCCATAAGTAGTCTTCCCTTATTGCATATTCTCTGACACATCTCCTCTTCTCTTGCCTCTCTAAACCATCTATTTGCAGTCGTTACCATTTGGACGATTGATTGTACAATGGGATCGAACACATTCGGAGCGCACACAAAATCTGGGGACACCATTCAGCCTGAGGCGGTAAGTAAATGCTTACACATGCTTGGGAAAATGAAGCCTATGCTTGTTTTGGGTAATATTGTGGGTGTCACTATGACCATGTTAAAATAGACTCCACCGGTTTCACACCCAACTCCATATCAACATTGATTTTTCCAGGTCTTCCAAGTCAAAATTTCTCTGAAAAATGAGGTCATGACATTGCAGTGGCTGGCAGCTATCCTAATGAACCTATATGAGAGCAAGCGATAATTAACAAGTATTGCTACCGGCTTCATCCACCACACTTGATTGCATTCTCACATTGCAAGTAGTCATAAAAGATTGGGAGGATGGATAGAAGGATTTCAACCTCTCTAGCCAAACTGGCATTGTCACATGTAACACTAACATTATCGCCAACCATTTTCACAGCAAAAGGGTCATGCATCGCCGTTACCTCCATATAGAAGTCCTCTGCATATAGAAGAGCTGCAAAATAATCCCTATATGTTGATGGAGATAGTGGTTTCTGGAGAACGCCAGGTACAATGTCTCGCTTGATCAAATCTTCAATATCCTCGGGGATGCTGTAAATAGGGGAAGTATCTTTCTGAACATAAACAGTCTCCTTCTGCTGATTCGGCAAAACTGGGGAAACTGCACGTAAGACTGGCTTGAATTGTTTAGCAGAACTTTCTCGTGTTTTTGGGGTATGAGAGGTTGTTCCTGACGAAGAAGGAGAATGCACATAAAATGAAGATGGTTCATCGGAAGGCCGAGGCAGTTTTACTACATTCTGATTCAAGTGAGTGGATGTTGGTGATGGTTTGGTCCCCGAAACAAATGGATCGCTAGATTTTGATACAGAAGGGGATGGTTTAGTAGCCGAAGGGGTTGCTTTGAAAGGAGATGAAGTTGGCGGGTATTTCGAAAGAGAAGGATGTACCAAGTGAGGTAAAGACGGCTTATTCAAAGATTGAGATGACTTTGACACATGCTGATTCGAGTAAGCCGGAATAGCCGCGGGTTTGGCCGGGGAAACAAATGGGTCACTAGAAGTGGCGGTTGATGGCTTTGATACAGAAGGGGATGGTTTTGGAGAACCGGAAGGGACTGCTTTGAAAGGAGATGTGACATGAGAAGACTGAGATGAGCGCCCAGCAGTCCTCCTCAAATTTGGCTCACTTTCAGGGGTGACCTGGTCAAAGGATTGTGAAAGGTTCGTTGCTTCTGGTTCATTCCTTTGACGATGGTGATGACCATCTTCTTCCTTAAAACCGAGGATGAGATCAAGCAGTTTCCATGCCAAAAACAGAGGAACAACGTAAAAAAGAGCTCTCATTTTTTCCTCTCCTTCAAACAACGCAGTGAAAAGGTCGAATGAAGGTCGAACAGAGGCAAATTCGTAAGGAAGCTGTTAAAAAGTGATCCATTTTGGAAAACTCTAGACTACACTAGACTACACTTGCTTATGAATTAAGTATACTTAATGGAGAAGGAAGAAGTCGGCAGCAACATTTTGCTTCATGCAAAAGGAAAGTAAAAGTCAACAAAAGTGGCTGGGAGCTGCAAAGAATAGAAAAATGGAGAATAAGGGAGAAGCAACCACATGATTCGGAAGAAGCCGCGACAAGCAGAAAACAAATAAGCAAGCTGCAATTTTATATTATTTTGTGTACTCAAAGTCGGTAGAGGAAGGCGGTGAATTCACGCCTTTCACCGCCTATAAATAGGAGTTAGCGGTTGTTGTTCTTAGAAGCCAAAAAACTAGAAATGCTCCCTCCTTTGTAATACCAACTATCATAATAAAATTTAGTTTGTGCTCTCATTTATTTTTCACTCCATTTCTTACTCCCTTGCCATAGTTCACACACACTTGCACAGACACGCTTCCGCAAAATACCCAATAGAAGCAGTGAAAAGGTCGAATGAAGGTCAAGCAGAGGCAAATTCGAAAGGAAACTTCACGATGCTGCCTTCATGATATCAATGTATGATCAGATTCAGACGGCGAATGGGAAGAAGCGAAAGATCAAGAATGATGGACTTACTTTTGGAGGTTGCAGAAAAAGGTTAAAACCTTTTTTGGAATTCTCTCTTTTGGACAGTGTAAGTGGAGCAGGGGAAGGACCAAGAGAAGCAGTTGTCTTCACTGCAGAATTTTCTCGGACTGAATTAGTCGCCCCATAGGTTGCTGGCTTCCAACGCTAACTACCTTAAACGAATATATCAAATCACTCTATCTATCTGTGAAGAGCAGGGGAAGGACCAAGAGAAGCAGTTGTCTTCACTGCAGATCTTTCTCGGACTGAATTAGTCGCCCCACAGGCTGCTGGATTCCAACGCTAACTACCTTAAACGAATATATCAAATCACTATATTTATCTATCTATCTTTAGTGGAAAAATTCCAAATAAAAATTTGAAGTGCTCTTATTTTCTTAAATAAGGAGTTCAAGTGGATTTTATTTCACATAAAGGTCTAAAGTGTCATCGTTTTTTCAAATAAGAGCCTAAAGTGACCATATCAGTCTCAAAAAATGGTCTAACATCGCCGGCCAAAGGACATTTTCGTTTTTACTTTTTAATTTTTTTTTTCCTTTTTTCCTTTTTTCCTTTTTCTTTTCTTTTATCTTTTATCTTTTTCCCTCTTCCCTTCACTGCCCAAGGCGGAGGTCGCCGAACTCGGGTGAGGGCAACCATTGCCCTCACCGGACTGGCTAGATCAAGGGAGGGTTGCCATCGCCGGCCAAAGGACATTTTCATTTTTACTTTTTAATTTTTTTTCCTTTTTTCCTTTTCCTTTTCTTTTATCTTTTATCTTTTTCCCTCTTCCCTTCACCGCCCAAGGCGGAGGTCGCCGAACTCAGGTGAGGGCAACCATTGCCCTCACCTGGACTGGCTAGATCAAGGGAGGGTTGCCATCGCCGGCCAAAGGACATTTTCGTTTTTACTTTTTAATTTTTTTTTCCTTTTTTCCTTTTCCTTTTCTTTTATCTTTTATCTTTTTCCCTCTTCCCTTCACCGCCCAAGGCGGAGGTCGCCGAACTCATTGCCCTCACCTGGATTGGCTAGATCAAGGGAGGGTTGCCATCGCCCGCCTGGGCGAGGGCGATCCTTGCTTGACGTTAACAAGGGTTGCTCTCGCTTGAGGCCGGCAACCTCTGCTGACCAACCATCGACTAGGCATGATGATAGCCGATGGAGGGAAGAGGACAAAGAAAAAGAAAAGGTAAAAATTTAAAATTTTTTAAAAAATACTTAGAATTGTTTTGATTAAAATAACCCCTTCTCTAATGGCTGAAATAGTCACCAACGGGCCGAAAGTCTTTATTTGGGACGATTTGTCCACTTTAAACTCTTTTTTGAGACGATTTGATCACTTCAAGCCCTTATTTGATATAATATTCACTTAGAGTCCTTATTTAAGAAAATTAGAGCATTTCAAGCATTTATTCGAAATTTTATCTATTTCATGACATTTATATAAGACACACACACACACACACACACACACATATATATATATTATTTTATATATCACATGGTATGCATTTAATCGATAAGTATTATTTTAATGATTCGTCACTCCTCAATTTTTGTCTATTCTTATTTAAAAAAACATAAAAAAGATAAGTTATTCGCCATCTCAATTATGATAGAAACTCTTATAATTAATTTGAAACAAAATTAGGATGGAAAAATAGTACTTATGTGAATAACATAAATGATGTAAGGCTATTTCGAATACAGCATGTTAGTTTATTTTGAAACTCATCGAGTTTAAAGAATGCAATAATATTACTAATTTAATAGTAAAGAAATTCAGAGGGATCGCATATAACTTAGGTGTAGTTTATGTTGTTGGCCCTCCCCGCCACCGCTCCATCGATGGTGAGGCCATTGATGATGAGGGCGACCTGCCCTCGTGCGGCCAACAACGATGGTCTCAATCGCCGTCGTGGTGAGTGCCAAAATAATTTCTCCTAAAGGATCACTAATGATATTAATCCAAAAATATTTAAGAAGTCACCAACTATGTAATTGAAATCAAAGAAGACCTGTATTTTTTTTTAATGTATGGTGCTGTTAAATTATAGCAGTGTGCACACAATTATGTACTTTTGCGATAATTTTTTTACTTAATACAATAACACATTGTAATATGTTGTAATGATGGCATATTGTTGGTATAATATGTGTGATGTTGACTTGAAAATTTATATATTGAAATGAATGATAAAGGAATAGTGAAAAAATGATGTGTGCTGTTTGGATGATTTTCCCATGAATTTTTCAATCCTTTAATTGACTCTCATGTTTATTATTATTCCTAATCTTTTCATTTTTTGTCTTTTGCATATTGTAAAATATTGCAAGGAAAAAAATCATGGGAAAATCAGCTCTGTAGCTAAGGCCATCCTCTTTGTACTCTCGTATGTATTCTGTCTTCATGTCCATGTAAGTCCTATGCTTTTATTCTGTCTTCATGTCCAAGGGAAAAACGATGTTTAAGTCCTATTACATTTGCTTTTATATTGGTTCCATGTTTATGTGCAATGCCTAAAGCATGAAGAAGAAAAGCATTGCAGGGCTTTGCAGGATTTTTGTCCTCATCCACTAACATGGCAAAATTGCAAGGGAAAAACATAATCAAATATGATTTGTTTAAACAGCGACATGAACGATGCTTCTGATTACATTTTTGCTGAATTTTTATTATTTTTCGGATTTTTTGAAAAATTTAATTATTTTTAATATTTAATATTATTATATTCGATTGGTTCCATTCGTTTAAGATTTTTAAATAATTTTTTTAGTGTTTTGTCTTTTTCTCTCTTCTCATACACGCCACCTTCACTGAACGTCTGCCCCCACGTCTTTTCCACCTATCTATTTTTTTTTTGTTTTTTTTAATTTCTTTTCACCACACTTTTTATTATTTTATTATTATTATTATTTTTTTAGTTGAGCATTCATTTCTTTGACTGTTTTTGTTGATCTCATAAACGGTTTCTAGCTCAACCGGGACGCGAGACCCAAACCGAGACTCTCATCAACAAACAATAAGAATACAACAACCGAGAAGTGGAAGTTCAAAACCGCATCCGGCCCGGGAGCAGATGAAGCCAGGGCTCCCTTGCTCTTCCTTAGTAGCTTCCTCGCCTGAACTTCTTCTCTCTTTGTGCGTTCTCTCTCCTTCTCTCACCGTGCCCCCTGTGTTGCTCTCTATGTTTCTCCCCTCTTTCTCTCCGAATTTTATGCAATCATCTCCGATCAAGTTAGCCCCAACTGACAACACAGATGAAGCATGTCAAAGCTTATCTCCGACAAGTTATCATTTTATGCAGATCAATTTTTGTCAAAAACTGCTGCTTTTAGCATGCATCTAGTGATGCTAGTCATGTACGCCTTTGGTCAAAGGTGATTTCACTTATGAATCTAGAAGTTTTAGTGGATGAAGACGGTGATTGAGCTCATTCAAGGTAAAAGAAAAGGGTTGAAGCAGAGGCTTTAATGATCTCCATTCTTTGTTAGAACCGGTAAGATGTCCGAAAATCATTCGTGACTTTCCTAGAATTTCTTTTAATTTTAATTTTTTTTTTTTGGTGTCTGTTAGGTTTTTCTGCTTATCCTCCCTGTCATTTAGATCTCCATTTCAGTACGGGAATGTTAGAGCAGATGCTGGTAACTTTTCTCAAGATGAGAGGGAGAGGAACAAAAAGTGGCCGTTGATTAAAATCTTTTATCCTGAGCACTCCAATTTAACACGAGAGTTGATGGTACGTCACATTTCCTTTGATTCGGTTCAAACTAAGTGCGTGCATCATATGCGCCATCAGAATTGTACCATGATCTTTTCCATGAATCAATCCAATCTCCCTGTTCCTCCACATTGCAGTATCAATTCCTAGCTCAAAGGCCTGAGACATGTATCGCGTCTTTTATCGAACAACTTGAAGATGGGGACGTTAGGTGCTGGCAGCTTCTGGAGAACTCGAGGAGAAACTTTCAAAGGAAACAGCTATTTAATTAAATGAGACACAAGCATTGGAGAAGAGAAGCTGTGAAATTCAAGACGAACTTTACAACTGAATTACAAACAAAAAACCAGCCTGCTCGATTTCAATCCCTTTCTCACACAGCTCAGCTCAAACATGGAAAATGAGAAAACAAAGCACATCAAGAGCATTCTGAAGTAGCCAGAGCTTGTATCCAACAGCTACTGATGCTCAATAGGACAGGCAGCTTTTAGCTTCATCTGATTCCTGTTAACGGCCAAATCATGCAATGAATGCAAGGTCGAGGTTCTTGTACGGTGTAAATTCTTTGAGCCTCTTAAAGTATGATATCTGGAGACCATTCTCGCGAGCAATCGGGGATCGCACCACCCAAAAATGATTTCCCTGCGCTCCAGTGACTATAAGAGTTGTATCCTCGTTGGCCGAATTAGCTAGCACAATAATTGCGTCTGGCTCAGACGCAGACGATGTATTGACAAGGAAAATACGACTTAAGTGTCCTGCGTTGATGCCTCCATTACGTAGCCTGAAGTTACTGACAAAAGTCAAAAATATTACCTCAAATCTTTGGAGTTCCTGGAGGGGAGGACAAACGAAACACTCGCTTTTCTTTTTATAAAGATACGAAGGGAGAATGTCATCAGGCACGTCATGGAACTCACGGAAAGCAGCATTTGCTCGAAATATTTCGGAATCTGGGATTTCCTCCTTCAAGCTTCTCAAGAGAGCATCGCATGTTTTGTTTACAGGTGCAGCCACAAGAATCCTCTAGCGTCTCCAGAGTGTCGGTATACTTGCAACACAGCATCCCTAACCACTACTCCGGCCCTTGATAGGCCTCAACCGTATGTCCAAAGAGGACCCTCCACGAGAAATGGTGCTGAACCCTTGAGAGTTACAATCTGACGGATTGTGGATCTTTGCTCCGAGTCAAGCCCGTTATTTGAAGAACTGAGAGATGGTAAGATAAACAGATCACGTCTGAATGTACATTTGGGGAAAAGGAAGTTGCGGAATGAAGGATCGGTTGTGGCTTCAACTGCTTGATGAGCTATCTTCAAGCAAACTCTATTGAAAGAAAAGCTGATATTGTATCTGCTGCTTGAATGATGCTGGGAGTGAAAATCATCTCCATACGCTGCTAAGATGACAGACCTCTTCTTCACTCGATATACAAGTCCCTGATTTCCGATAAAGATGATTAATATTGGGAAGAAGTACAAGTAAACTCAACTGAAGGTTTTATGCATCAAACGGAAGTAATTAAGTGAGATTGCCACGAGACTCTGCAAAAAAGAGCAAAGGAAGAGTCTGCATCTGTTTCGTATAGATGGCAACCATACAAACTAAATGCCTTCTCTCTAGTAATACAAGCACTCCTTTTCCATCCCCTCGAATTTGGCATGTTGCATAATCAATTCGATGTTGAATCTTGCGGAAACATGGTACAAATATAACTCATGAAATATGACTTTCACTATTACAATATTTTCTCACACCACATACAATACTCGGACAACTCTACACAATTTCTCTCACACTCACATGCATACATAGCACACTCTACACAACACACTCTCAAGACCCCTACACACACACCCACTCACTCGTTATCTCTCTACACTTACACTACACACACCTCACGCATGCACTCCACTCCACTTCGCACACTCACACTCAAAGGGCAAGGACCCCTATTTATAGCAGGCAAAGTCGGCACATTCACCGACTTCCCACACCAAATATCTCTTCTTCCTATTATTTTATTGCAAGTTGTTGATGTTGGGAAAAGTATGGCTTCGAATTAGGTAGAACAATGAAGACAGATCTTTAGAGTACTCAAGTCGGACTTTGAGGCGTGATATCACTTTCTTTAAGAGTTTATTTGCCCCACAAAGTTGCTAATGGTCACCGGCAAATATTCTCCAGAATACAACAAAGTCTCAAAATTGAGAATACTAGATAGCAATTCTAGTATTTCTCTAGGGTCTCTCTAGGAAACAATTGAAAGAATGGTTGTAGTTTTCAGAAAGAAGACTCGAAAAGATGAAAAATGATCACTCTCACGTTCTTCCTCAATCTGACATGTATATATAAAACAGTCTTAAAAACATAGGCAACTCTTCATGAAAAGTTGCGAAAATGAACAAACGTATTTTTTCGAAATTGCCCAAAATGAACAAAGGTGTCCATTTGTAAGAAGATAAAAACCGAGCAAATGCAACCCTTCGGGAAATGTTGCAAACCGAATGGATATCTTTTTCAAAGGTTGTCTTGAAAAGACACAAACAAAATTCAGAATAATAAAAAAATAATGATTATTATTTAATAAATAAAATTTTGAAATTATTAATTAATTAATTAAATAATTTCCGAAAATTCTCAATAAACAAAAAACAACCTTTGAATTGATTAAAATTAATAAAATAACTGTATGAAATAAAAATAAAAAATAAAAATAACAAAGGGATTAGTGCTAATTAAATCGCGGGCGCGCAAAGTGCTAATCGCGCACCCGCACGCGGGTACGGTGAGGTCTAGCCCACAACCAATAATTCCTTTAATTACACAAAGGAAATCTCACGCTTATAAATTAGCCAATTTCCTCTCATTTTTTCTATGTGGGACAAAGAGAAAAGCACTTAGTTTGTTTTACAAACAAACTTCCAACAATCCCCCATTTTGTTTGAAAAACAAAGATTTCAAAAATTAAAATTTTAAAAACCGTACAACCAAGATTTCAGTGAGATTAATATACATACATAAAGGTCTCTTTCGAGTTAAACCTTTACTTAGTGCAAGTATATCAAAGCTCTATCAAAGTGACAAGTAGCTCGGCTTTAAACTTGTACTTTTATGTAATAGAATCGGACATGCCATACATACACTAACCTCTTGTTTCAGCGAGAAGTTCTATATTACTCCGCACTATTATGACATTGTGCTTGATCCTGTTTCATGAGCTCTCTAGAAAGCAACCCATTTGTCAACAATTTGTGGCTTCTCTTTGGACAAGGAAATTGGCTATAGATTGCGGCTTAGAATTGTCCGGAGAGAGAGAGAAAAATCTGGAGGAGTAGTGAGAGAGATCTGGAGAGTTCCAGGAGAGAGAGAGGCGGTGATCTTCTCGACATTCGACATATAGGGTGCGTTTGGTAACATTTCTGTTTAAAAATTGTTTTTGGGAACAGAAATAGAAAAAAGTATTTCTACTTCAGGGAACAATTTTTAAACAAAAAAACGTGTTTGGTAAATCTGTTCCAGAAATATAAAAAGAATAGAAACACGTTTGGTAAATTTGTATAATTTTTTTTTATTTCTTTTAATTTTTTAATATTTTTATTTTATTTTTTCTATTTTCTTTCTTATTTTCTTATTTATTTTTCCTTTTTTTCTTTTTTCTTTTTTCTTCTTTTGGCCGGTCGCCGGCCTCGGCCATGGCCGGCGACCGGCCGACGAGGGCCGGCGACCTCGCCTTGGCCGGGCGAGCTCGAGCTCGCCTAGATCCGGCGGGGCCGAGCTCGCCCGGCCGGCCGGCGAGGCTCGGCGTCGCCGGGCCACCGCCCGAGCGACGCCGACTGCGGTGGCCAAGCGAGGCCGAGCCTCGCCGGCCGGCCGGGCGAGCTCGGCCTCGCCGGATCTGGGCGAGATCGAGCTCGCCCGGCCCGGCGAGGCCGAGCCTCGCCGGGGCCGGCGACGCTCGGCCTCGCCGGGGCCGGCGACGCTCCGACAAGGTCGCCAGTCCTCGACGGCCAGTCGCCAGCCATGGCCGAGGCCGACGACCGACCAAAGAAAAAAGAAAGAAAAAAGAAGAAGAAAAGAAGGAGAAAAAAGAGAGAAGAAAATGGAAGAGAGAGAAAAAGTGTTGCTAAATTTTGTTCCAGAAACAAGAAACAACTTTTTTTTTGTTTCTTGTTTCCATTCCAGATGTGTTTCTGGAAACAAAAAAATAATTTTGGAACAAAAACGCAAACAAACGCGTTTCTGTTCCTTTTTTTTCCCAGGAACAAAAAAACAAAAATTTGTGTTCCTGGGAACAAAAACACATTTTACCATGCAGGGCCATAAAGTAACCAGATTTTTGTCAAATTCTGAAAAGAACAATTTCTGATAAGAGGCATGGGTGTGTGTTTGCATGGGCAAGGACGGATTTTGCACGTGTACATTCTTATGCTTGTCAGTGTGGGCGTGCATCTGCGCAGATACTAGCGTAGACATCTGTAGGCCTTCATGGATGCCGCGGCACTTCCCACCGAAACAAGATTCCTAGCAATCATTTCATAATCAAGTGATGCCAAGTGAAGACCGCTGTATTTTTAAGCAGTCAATTACTAAACTTGACCGATGCTTTGGTGATTAGAAAAATTTCACCGATGATCGAACAATTGGAGCCACCATATGCGCGTTCAACTTTCATCAAAAGTAAATCAATGAAGAAACAGCAGATGCAAAAGCACAATCAGCAGGCAGATGGGAGATGAAATATGACATTTTTAAACAGAGCACAATATTAACATCGTATTTTAATTTTGAATGTACTTGAAAAGGAGTAACATGAAACTGTGTATCTCTCTTGTCCAGGGGCTTCGCAAAAACAAAATCCCTTGATAGAATGAAGCGTGGACGCTCAGGTATAGATTCCATCTTGAATTCAACAAAAGTGACACGAATTTTCTTCCCGGAGAAATCATTGTCCCATACATTCTTGTTGATAGTCAATTGATGCAGCTCGTAAGTGACATCCTTCAGAATGAAATCAGTCCATTTCCGATTCAAATACAAGAATTGTTAGACCATCATAAAAAGGAACTTTGCTAAGCAGACGTACTGTTTTTTGTAATTAATGACGATGCAATTCTGTCCGTATATTTGTTTTGCAAGTTCACGGCAACTGGTTAATCTTGTGCAAGAATTTAAATATAATTTTGTAAGATACACACACCTTTAATTACTTCTACAGTGGAAGCTAAAGAAAGTATGACACAAAAAAAAAAAAAAAGCCAAAGAAAGAAAAGGACGACAACACCGTAATATTTTTTTTTTCTAATGAGTTATTACGTTAAAACAATATATAAAAAATACTAATGTCATTGACTAGTCACTGTTAACTAGCAGTGTGGTGCTACCGTGAAGTCTTACCTTGCTTTTTCAATAAATATAAAACAGAACAAATGTAAAAAAGAAAAAAACCTGGTCACATATCCCTTGGGGGCACTCAAGAGAATTTAAATGATTTTCACTCACTTGGAAATTGGATCAGATGGGTTACCATAGGTATTCTCAAAATATAATATGTAATTAAGGAAGAAATAATTATTCTGCTTATTAATGTTTTGTTTTGAAGAAAATTACTTTGCTAAAAAATTAATTTCTAATTTATAAGAATCGACGTAAGGTCAGGTGTCACGTGGTCATGTGTTATTGAATTAATTATTTTAACTTTATTTTTTGACTTATGACATCCTAAGATTGATTTTGTAATTTGTTAAGTCCTCGCACATCTTCGTATATGGGATTCAAATGAACATATAATTTTTTTGTTTACTAATTCATTATACATATTTAGGTCATTTTTTTCTTAAATTGTTATCACACATTACCAATATCACTGATCCTAATTCTAGTCCCTCAAGAATCCTTTTGGAGCGACTTGATTTGAGCAAAAAGAATGAGAAGCCATTCAAAAGCACAATAATTTCATTATTAGTCTCAAAGCCAATATTTATTGTGTTTTTTTCCATGTTAAAAGAAGAAAACTTAAATTGATCTTTTGAATGACATTAACTATTTTTTTTTGGCTAGGGATTATATTATTCTGCTTGCAAGTATCTATATTTTGGTATTCGATTTATTTTAAAATTTTGTGTTTTCTATGTTATTTTTTCTTTTTTCTTATGAAGGAATCTGATGGGATTTTAATGTAAGATTTTCCAATTTTAATTTTTTTTGAAGGAAACCAGTTAAACAGGTTGACAGGTTTCCTTAAAAAAAAAATTGTGGTGGAGAACCCACCGTTAGAATTTGGAATCTAACGGCACCATTACCCAATCTTTTCCCCATAAAAAAACATATCTTGAATTATTAACCTGGGGACACCAACATCTACTAAAACTCTTGTTATGGTCACCTTAAAATGAATCAGTCTACAATATATGATGCTTTACAGTAGTAAAGTACCTCGAATTCCTACTTCATCGGAGACTCTTGCATTTTTAACCAAAGTTCCATCTCCAAAGCAGGTCATTTCATTGTTGCAGAAAATCGCAGGCATGGTGATTTGGTATGAGCGCATGACAACTCTGTCATTGTCCATCAACAAGTTGGTTCTATCAATATATAAGTGACATGATGACAGAAACGACAACAATTAAACTTTTCATGCTATTGCGCTACATTTCATAGCAAATCCCCGGTAAGACCTAGATCCTCAAGGCTTGTTTGAAGTCACCTTCCGATTTAACCTTTAGTTTTTTATACCCCTTTTAACATTCGTCCTCATCAGAATCACATCTCCTCGTTAGAGCATTGAAGGTAACTTTTGTACGTTTCTAAATAAGCTGGAAAGAGCTTTTCTCTTAGTCAGGAATGCACGATCAAGCAGACAAGTTGTCCACATTTTACCTCTAAGGGTATGCATAGTTTCTATTTCTCTCGATTTCTATTTTTTTATTCTCCGAAACAAAAAAAGAACAGAAATCCGTTTGGTAACGTCAACTTATTTTTCTATTCTCCGGAATAGAAAAGTAGCCGGGAAATAATTTTGTAATAGAAAAAAGAAGTAAAAAAAAAATTTACTTCTTGCTCCCGAGAACAAAAACAAAAAATAACTTCTATTTTAGAGAAGCCCTAAGGTCTCTTCTCTCTTGTCCCTTTTTCAGTTCACGCCTGAAGTTCTCTTCTTAGCTTACCTGCACCTTTGTCCACTCGTCTCTCTCCGATCTCATCACCTTCGATCGCCTCTCTCCAGTCCCATCGCCTCCAATCCCGTCGCCTCCAGTTGCCTCTCTCCGGGCCTGTCGCCGCCTCTCTCTGGTCGCTTCGCTTCGGTAGTGTTGCCTTCGGCCAGGTCGCGTCGCTCGGGTGCCGTCGCCTCCGGTCGCTTCGCTTCAGTTGCGTCGCCTCCAGTCCTATTGCCTCTCTCTGGTCCTATCGCCTCTAGTCCTGTCGCTCTGATCGCCTTTCTCTAGTTTCATTGCCTCTAGTCCCGTCGCCTTCAGTTGCCTCTCTTTGGTCGTAACACCTCCAGTCGCTTTGCTTCGATCACGTTGCCTCTCTCCAATCTCGTCGCCTCCAGTCCCGTCACCTTCGTCACCTCTCTCCGGTCGCATTGCTCCGGTCGCGTCGCCTTGTGCTCGTCTTGCCTAGGTTTCTTGCTTTGATTCCTTCTCATTGTACCTATTCTAGTTGTGTTTTTCACTTTTTGAAGTTGAATCCCTTTGTCTAGTTGCTTCTCTCCGATTATGTCGCCTCTGTTGCGTCGCCTCTCTTGCCGTTGCTTCCCTCGTGCTTGTCTCGCCTGAACACCAAGAAACTCAGAGGATCTACTCTTGGATGCTGACTATGCTGATTGTGTCGAATTGCAGCTTGAGGTTGGTTATCTCTATTAAAAAACCCAGATGTCTGGCTTTTATGAGTTGGGAGTGAATATCTGTACTGCAGTCTTACCACACAAACATGTTTTGCAAGGAACATCAATACAGCCTTTGAGCTAACTTGAAATTTTTGTGCTTTCATGTAGTTGACGCAGTTAAAGTTGAGAAAAAAAATAATTGGAATTCTGAATCAATAGATTCGAATAAGTCTTCACGGAAATTGCCTCCCAAATATGTGTTTATGAAGTGGTGGCAAAACTTGTAGTTGAGGTAAGTAAATTAAGTGTATGAGAATCTTCACTGGTATGTATATATGCAAATTGAAAGTGTGCACAGGGAACTATCCTTATATTTTCGACATTCATAGCTCTCCACATTCCTTATATTAGCTGAAGATGGATATGGGTTCTTGGTTTTTGGCAATCATAACTCTGGATTGTCACCACTATCCCAAAATTTGTTGTGCAAAACTAGCAAAGAAAAAGGTCTATTTTCTAGAGAGAAAATGTGGTTCTATGGTGGAGTTGTCTTTAGGACGTTGATGAAGAGATGTATTTTTCATTAGAAGGATTCTCTCAATGTGTTACGGCATTATCAGTTCAGAAATTTGTCAATTTAGAATGATTTCCTTGCATTGGTGGATGGTCATCTTGTGAAGTTCAATTATATTGGAACTAAGAAGGACTCAGGATCTTACTTCTCATGTATTAGAAAATCTGAACAGGACTTCCTTATTAACATAGGTATTTGGTTTCATAAATATTCTTGATGAATTGTAGTCTCATAGAAGGTTTTATGTCGTGATTGGCCAAATTAACCGAGTAGTTGCTCCTTGTAAATCTGAGATGGCAGTGCACTAAATGGGAACATTGATTGCTGACGTGAACATCTGATCAATTTCATGTGAATCAGGAAGATGGATATGGGTTCTTGGTTGTAATGAATAACTCCATCTCTTTGTTTTGTACTTATCCTATTAGTCAGATAGAAGTTTGATGTCATCTGAATGTTTATATTCCTCAAGTTCCAAAGACAACCTTCACACATGATATCCAAGTTAGATCTCTAATTGATTCACACGCAAAGCATGATCATTTTACTAATGCTACTGTCAAATTAGTAGAATCCTTGTGATCCTTGGCGGATTTTATTTTTCCAGCAACCTGGTGCTAACACCTACTTTATGTCATTGTCCAAAAAACACTTGCAATATTAGGATCTGTGTCCTCCAATATTTCTGGTTCTAGCTCTTCAAAATAGCCACATAATCAAGACTTTCTAGGTTTGTTGCTCTGCCAGATTTTTCCTATATCATGCATTTGAATTGTTAACACCATACATTATTCAGATGTTGTACTAGTTTTCAGTGTACAACCATTTTCCTTTTGTCCCCCTTATAGAAATAAATTGATTCTCAAATTTTATTTTTCGCTACTTGACCTCAAGAGGCTTGTGCTTTGATGAAGATTGTTGTCCTGTATGTTTGTGAGGTCATTTTTTTGATTCCTCAAATGATAGTGCACATACATTTCAACGATTTACCTTGTGTATTATGACATTCTACAGAAATATATTATACGACGAAAAGCTTTTATCAAATGGGTTTACCTAATTCGGAACTTTTATGCACTAAGTAGCTGTCCAAGGTTCTAAGTTGGATCCATTGATTCTGGTTTGATGCATAGTGAACTTTTTTTTTGCATTGAATACCTATCCAAGGTTTAGAGATACTATCATCCTATAACTGGATTTGTTACTTGTGTCTCTGTTTAGTCTAAAAAATGGTGATAAGAAAAAAAGGAAGCAGCATGTTGCACTCTCTCTTTGGTGTGACAGTGGCGAGGTTGAATTCTTGTTACTCAATGATTGGAAGAGAAAAAAATAATGCCAACCATTGGGTTTTATGGTAGTTACTTCATTTTAGTGTTTGCTTTCTTTTTAGTTTTTGCTTCTTATTTGTATTTTCTGCAACTCCTAAAAATAGTTCCAAACATTGAGCTGGCTTGCCATTTATATTAAGTATGTATATGAGTCTTATAAACGTAATTAATCTCAGGATCCTTAATTGACTTATAGATCCATCGTTCTTTCCCTATGGTCTTCTTCAGTGCTTTTGGTATTTCCCTATACATAGTGCAATAATTGGTGCCTCGTTAAATGTCTAGTGTAACGTTTTTTGTGACCACATAACTATTTTCAGTAGCTAAAGTAACTCGTGGAGTGCATGCTTCATGAACCTAGCCTGATCCTGGGGACAAGCTATGAATTCATATTATGAAGAAAGTGGTTTTCCATCTATTTAATTTTCTTGAACTCATATGATGCTCAACTAGTGAAGGTTAAATGGCATCCCAAAAAGAGGCATTCATCGAAGAGGTCAAAAAGGGAAGTCGCACCTCTTCTACTTACAATAGCAGGGTGGAATAACAGACGGATTGAATTCAGTAAACGAGCAGGACTCCAATATACTCAAGTACAATTGAAGAACAAGGTGAACAAATTGAAAAAACGGTATGGTAGTTTTAAGAATCTTCTTTCACAATCCAGATTTGATTGGGATAATGTGAACAAAACAGTTGTTGATAATCCAAGTATATGGGAACCTCACGTCAATGTATGATTTAGCCTTTGGTCATTTGAGATCACTGTAGATGTACATGGCAAGATGTTTAATTATGTTACTGACGTATGTCATCATTGTGAAAATTGCAGGATAATATTGAGTGGGCAAAATTTAAGAAGGATGAGTTTCCTCAATATCTTGATTTGTGTGTTATATTTGGTGATACATATGCTACTAGGGAGCATGTAGCAGGATATGCTGAAGATTTGGTGATGTTAGACGAACTTGCTACTGGTGGTGATGATGCAGACGGTGGTCGAGAGGACTTAAGTGAACACCATATTGATGAGGGAGTTTTTACGTCTGACAGAACTGCTAGTCCAGTTCATGATGAACATATGATGGATAAAACTCCGAATAGTAAAAGGAGGAGTTACTCATTTGGTGTTGCTAGCACCTGCAAAGCCATACAAGAGATGATCAAACTAGGGCTAGTCAATCTATGAGTGATTTTGTCACTTCACAAGTCACATCACCACTTGTAGAACCATTCTCCGTATCTGCTGTAATTGATGTCCTAGTTGCCATGCCTATGTTGGAGCAGGATCTTTACAACAAAGCAGTGGAACGAGCCTGCGTTAGTGCCATATGAAGGGAGGCTTTCATCAAATCCCCAACTGAAAGGAGATATGGACTTCTCCAATATCTTTAGCAGATGCCGGGAAACATACCACGGATTGTGTGGGATTTTATTTAACTATATGACTTATGTTGTTGGTTGTTATTTTGTTGTTAAAGATATTGATGTTGAGACTTTTGCATTTGTGTGGTGGTTTGGATACAATGGATTGTGTGGAATTTTTATATTTGGTTTGCTTTCACTCTATTACTTATGTTATTGATTTTTATTGTTTTTTTTAACATATATCTATATTAATGTTCTTGTATTTATGTGAAGGCATAGGTACTATGGAAGATGGATTAAATAGTGTGTCTAATGGAGAGGTAGCACTAGTTGGACAGTATTTGGATGAGTTTGATATTGACATGATATTAGCATGGTTGTATCTTGTTATGTTAGACATGTTTATGCATACGAAAGAACCTATTAGGGACAGTAAATTATCAGGACCCAAATAGGTAAGAGAGATTATTTATGGACATTTAGATAAGATATATGAAGCGTTCAAGTTGGATAGACATGTTTTTCTTAACCTATGTGATCTAATGAGGGCAAGATACTAGCTAAAAGATAGTCGATATGTAAGGGTAGATGAACAAGTCGGGATTTTCTTATCTATGGTTGGTCACAAAAACTTCAATAGAGATTTATGTAAGAGATTTCAACGTTTGGGAGAAACAATTAGTAAGTATTTTACTATAGTGTTGAAAGCATTTCTCAAACTGTCAAAAGAGATTATTAGGCCACCTTCCTTTGATGTTATTCCAGAGGAGATTCTTATCGATCCTAACCATAGATGTTACTTCAATGTATGATTTTTATATCAATTTTACACCATTAAATATATGTAGCCAATAATCTTGTGCAACGCTAAACTTTCATAAATCATAAGGCTGCATTGGTGCTATTGTTGGCACCCACATTAATGCATCCATCCCTATGTCGCAGTAGATCCCATTTAGAGGCAAGAAAGGGACTACCACTTAAAATGTGATGTGTGCTTGTTCATTTGATATGAAATTTACTTTCGTGTATGCTGGGTGGGAGGGATCTGTCAACGAATATCGAGTTCTCTCGATAACACTCGAGACTCCTCGATTGCAATTTCCTAAACCTCCACAGGGTATTTACTTTGTCTATATGAAGGAATTTTCTTTATGATTGTATAGCTATTGCATATCAAAACAAATTTATGTATATATTCTTGTAGGCAAATACTATGTAGTAGATTCTGGTTATGTAGCACTTCCAGGATTTTTAACTCCGTTTAAATGTGAACGGTATCATCTGAACGATTATAGGGGTAGAAGGAGACGGTTCCGGAACAACAAAAGAATTGTTCAATCGTAAGCATTCTTCATTGAGGAATGTCATCGAGAGGTCATTTGGGGCATTAAAAAATTTGTTTCTCCATTTTGAGACACATGCCTTCATTTTCAATTCGAAAGCAAGCATTTATTGTAATCGCATGTTGTACTCTCCATAATTATATTCGTGACCAAGATAAGATGGATAGGAACTTTGCCTTATATAGAGATCCGGAGTATCCATTTGGACCTACACAAGAGGAGGTTGTAGATGATATATAACCTGATGAGGCAGCTAAGATAAACATTATTAGGAAAAATATTGCAAATTTGATGGCAAAAGATCACAATATGCAAGAGATTCCATGACTTTATATTTTTGACTTTTACAATGCGTTTGTAAATTATTACGAATACATTTATGTTAATCGTGTTAAGGTCATCCAATTCTATCTCCGTGAGCACAGATGCCATTCAATGCATCATAAATGTGGACAAACATTTGAGAAGCAGATTGTAACCTATTGTCTAGTCGATACTTCAAGACCTACAAACCGCCTTCCGAAGCTTGCATCCTAGTTAGGAAAGAAAAAAAGCAAAAGAGGAGAGGAGAAACGCCTCCTGTCAGCAAAATCAGACAAAACCTTGTAAGCTTATGTGAAACATGAAAATAAAATACTTTGTAATTCGGAAAGAAGCAAGGTAAAAACCAGCATCAAGATGGGATGCATTGAGGGCTCAAAATGGAAGAGACCAAGGTCTTTACTAGGTGCTTTTGGAGCATACTATGAACTATATCATAACAAGAGCAAAGCCATGCCATGCATGCACCATTCCGATAGTTGGAAAATTCCAACCCCAACTTGACGTCCATGTCGGGATTAGAAGACTAATCCGCAAGCTACGCATCTCCTTGTAGAACTTTCTGGATTTCAGGGTCTGTCGACTGTAGTGTCTTAATTTTCGCTTGCACTTCTGATTCAATTCTAAGGATAGCCATGAGACTTGAAATTCGAATCTCGAACCCCTTCAAGTATAATCAAACTCCTTCGAGCAAAATCCACTCTTGAACCATCATCTATGCGATCGACGACTTCCGACTTAAGGCATCCGCGACCTTGTTGGTTTTTTCAGGATGATACATGATGTCGCAATCATAGTCCTTGAGAAGTTTCATCCAATGACGCTGTCTCATGTTCAACTTCTTATGAGAGAATAAATATTTGAGACTTTGATGGTCCGTAAAAATTTAGAACTTTTCTTCATATAAGTAATGCCTCCAAATCTTCAGGGTGAAGATGATTGTTGCCAATTCCAAATTATGCATCGAATAGTTTAACTCATGAGGTCTTAGCTGACAAGACGCGTATGCAACGACTTTCCCATATTGCATTAAAACACAGCTGAGTCCTTTATATGACGAATTGCTATAATTCTCGTATTTTCTAGGACTAGACGAAATCGTGAACACAGATGCGGTAGTCAGCTTATACTTAAGCTCTTAGAAACTACGTTTGCACTTATCCGTCCACTCGAACTTTTCGTCCTTCTTTAGTAATCGCATTATTGGCATGGCTATTGTAAAGAATTTTTCCACGAATCATCTATACTAGTCTGCTAATCCCAAGAAACTTTGAACCTCAGTTATTGTTGTTGGTATTGGCCAGTTCATAACAGCCTCAATCTTGGTTGTGTCCATTGTGACATACTGGATTTTTCACTTCTACTTTCAATTAAATTAATCGGGCATTTCATCGACGCGCTTATAGGGCTGTTCTTAGAGCTGATTACCTCGAGATAACTAGACTATTTGGGAAAGCCATCACGGAATTTTAATGCAATAGACTTGAGAATTAGACCAGGAATCGGCCACTCGACCGTGTTCATCTACCGAGATCATTACGTCACAGTAAGATCGATAAAAAAAAAAATTAGAGATAGGTCAGTTTGATTGAAATATGTGGTTAAACATGGGTGATTCCACTAAATTGCAAAATTATTGTCGATCGACACTAGGTTGATTTTTCTATCGTTTTGGTACCCTGTGTCCGTAATCGAAATCTCGAGATTTTCACGACAACCGAGAGTTGCCAATGTGTCGAATGGGTTCATTGTGGTTCGAAAAAAATCAACCACGAGTCATTTGCACTAAAAATTTCTAAAAGCTACCCGGTAGCCTAGGTCACGCTAAAATCGCGTTGGATTGAAATTAATAGCGAATTTGAATCCGATTTCAGAAATTGAAAGTCCTGTCATGTCACAGGTCATTTTAGGAACGTCGACTCATCTTTCGAAGAATTTTTAGAGAGTTCGGGATTTTTACGGAAAATCGTTTCGGACGATTCGAAAAACGAACGGAAATTCGGATTGGCCAATTTGAAGGGACTTATGGCATCTGGTGTAAGTGAACTAGTGACAGGAGATTTCGTGGGCTTTTTCCTCAACGAATCGGACCTCAATCGGAGAAGTTTGTTCAGAAAATCGGATTCCGAGAAAAATGAAATAAAATTCGGAATTGAAGGAAATGGCCGTTTTTGTTGCTCGAGACTTGTTGTTTATGGGAAATTGGGTGCGAGAAAGCAAGTGAGGACCAAGTACTTTAGCATGGAGATTTTTAAGGGGACTAATTTGGACTAAATAAGAGCAAGTGAGACCAAGATTTTGAGTTATAGAAATTTCCTTTTATTTTTCTCTCATTTTCCCCCCCTTCGGCAACACCCCACGCCCACACCCTTTTTGTGACAGCCCGAATTTTCAGATTTCGTTTTCGATTAAATAAATCGGGCATTTCGTCGACGCGTCGATAGTATTATTCTCTGAGCTGATCACTCACGAGATAACTGGTCTATCTGGGGGAGCAATTAAGGAATCTAAACACAATAGACTTGAGAATTCGACCAGGGATCGACTGCTCGATCGTGTCGATCTACAAGGGTCATTACGGCACCGTCAGAAATCGATCAGAGACCGGAGATAGGTCGATTCGACTGAGATATGTGATCAGAGTGTGGGTGATTCCACCTGATTGCAAAATACTCGTCGATCGGCACTAGACCGATTTTTCTATCGTTTTGTACCCGATGTCCGTATTTGAAACCTTGAGATTTTCACGGCAACCGAGAGTCGCCAATGTGATGAAGATGCACTATGTGACTCGAGATAAATTAATCACGGGTCAATTGCACTAAAAATTTCTAAAAACTATCCGGTAGACTAGGTCACGCTAAAATCGCATCGGATTGAAATTAATCGTGAATTTGAACCCGATTTCAGAAATTGAAAGTTCTATGATGTCACGATATATTTTAGGATTGTCGACTCATCCTCCAAAAAATTTTCGGAGATGTCGAGATTTTTGTGGAAAATCGATTCGGACGTCGCGGAAAATTAGCGGAAATTCAGATGGGCTAAGTCGATGGAAATTTGGACTTTCAAGCCGAGCTATATGGCGAAGGGGAATTGTAGAAATTATGTGGGCTTTTTCTACATCGAAATTGGACCTCAATTTGGGAAATTGAGGACCAAAATGTGAAATTCGGATTGGAAAAGAGCAGCAATTTTTTGGGCTTCAAAATTTGGCTAATGCAAGAAATTATTAGGAGACCAAGAGGATAGGTTTGTGGGCTTTTGGGGGACCAAGGTATGATGAAATTGGAGATATTTTACATTGACTTGTAAGAGTTTGGTTCCCCCGCTCTCTTATCTATTCTCTCTCCCTCACTCTCGTAGTGAACCGCCTTTAGCAACCGAAGCCCCTCACGACTCCAGTTCTTGCGTTCATTTCCTTGGCCATTGGATTTCTTCTTTTCTCTCCACTCACGAAGACTGCACACGCCGTATTCCCTTCCACCGCCTGTGACTCCATGAAGCAGCTGCCAGCGAAGCCCCCATCATCGGTCAACAGCCCGGTTGAACTCTCCCTTTGTTGACCCCGCATCCGTGAATTCCTGTGCCAGCGAAGCCCCACGGTTCCACCGAACTTCTTCAACCCAACCGCCCAACTCATCTCTGCTGCCGCGTGTTCATTTCCTCTTGCCTGCAAGCCCACAATCCACGCGTCCGAGTCTTCCATTTCAGCTTCGTCCGTGCGTCTTCAGTCCACGAATCCAGCTCGTGTCTTCAGCAAGTAAACGCCAGCAACGTCGTCCACGTCGCCAGCGAAGCTGCTGCCCTCACGCCCACGGATCCAGCAACGAAGACCTGCGGCCCACGCATCTTCACGGCCAACCAGCGAGGCCCATCTTCAGCAGTCTTCGGCCCGCATGTCTTCAAGCCCCAGTCCATCAATCGAGCAGCCCACGGATCCAACAATTTCAGCCCGTTAATTCCAGCAAATTTTCAGCCCAACGTCAGTTCAGCCCGTGGGTTCAGTCCGGTGAATTTTGGTCCATCTTTAGCCGCGAGATCCAATCCCGCAAGCCCACAAGAGCAGCCCATTTGAAGCCCAGCCCAAGTTGAAAACAAATCTCAGTTGGGCTGAGATTTGTTGGGCCCGTTTTAGGCCCGGTCCGCAAGTCCGTCGACGCCGTCGAAAATTTAAATTTCGGCCGCCGTCACGTCGTCGTCGCGGTGAACCGGTTTCCGCAATTGACCGGTGAGTTTATTCACTAAACTCTTCTTAGTAGGCTAATGATGTCTAAGGGGTGTTTAGATTTATTTAAGCTTAGATTAGTGTAGTTTTAGGTTATTTAATTAATTTAGATTAGTTATATTAGTTAAATAGGTGGATAGAGACTATAGTTAGTTAAGTTAATATCTTGTTATTTAGTTAGAATGGTTAGGATAATTTATTTAGTTCAATAGATGGTTAGAATAAATTTATTTAGCATAAATTAGCATTTTAATTAATTAATTAATTAAATTAATTCCAGTAATTATTTAATTATTAAATATTTTCCGGAAATTAGGCCGGGATAGCTAGTGACTGGAATTTCGTGCTGATTGCAATGGTGTGGTTAATTTCTGCAATCGAGTGTTAAATTATGCAAATTGAGTGCTGATTGGATTTTTGGACATTTATTCCAAAAACTTATAAATTCATTATTTATTCAGAAAATCTCGGGTGTCGGGTTTTAACACCGAAAAGGGTTTTATGTACTATATAAACCAGTTGGATTTTAAAAGAAGGTCATGAATTTTCCGGGTCCGATCTAACCGTGTACCCACGTACGACTATTTTTACTAGGTGTTTTTAATACGAAGAAAATAGGCCAGGATCACTATTTTAATGGAGGCATTTGAGTGCAATGCACAGTGTCCTGAGCCGAGATTGATTGGGTCGTGTGATGGTTAAGAGAACCCATCCCCGAACTGTATCGGATGGATGTTACCCTACATGGGATACCCATTTATTGGGATTCGGGTCGCAGTAGATTCTGGACCTATGCTCCTTCGGGAATGTCATAACGATGTGGTCCTATAATCTGGACACCTGTGATTTATTGAGTTGAGTAATGTGTTTCAATTGTTGGGTGTATCGATTCTATACATAATGTATATGAACTAAGCTGACCTGTAGGGTGGATCTGATGCCAGGTAAGTCCTCTGTGCCAATTGTATGATTGTGTGGTTAGGGCGCCTCTGGGCGTATTTCCCTCTTAATCGGGGTTTAGTGGGTGAACTTGCTGAGACATTGTCTCACCGGTTATTGTATAACTTCAGGGCCGTCGAGTGGAGGACTTGGAGCTGAGAGAAGGTGATCTGAAGTGTAGGTCGGCTAGGACCACTTTTTTTTGGAAGGCTAGACTTTTGTAGTCTTTTGGCTATAGGCTTATACATGACTCTATGTGAATATAAAAGCATGTTTGTTTTGAATTTGTTGTCCCGCTTTTCTATCCCGAGATGATTATTGTCAAGGGATTATTCTTTTGCTTTCGCATGTGCAATAAAACAAAAAAGGTCGGCGACTCGTCCTGGGAAGTTGCAAAATATTATCGACCAGAGAGGGATGGGCACGCGCTTGGGGTTCGGGGCGTGACACTTTCTCTCTCTCTCTCTCTCTCCATTCCGCCGACCTCACCCCCAACGTCGAGAACCCCTCCATTTTTTCCACTCCCTTATCTCTTCAACTTTGACTTTTCTCATCTTATCTCATTTCTTTGCTTGGCCGACACACTTATCCCTTTCAGTCTCTCTCTCTCACGTTCGTTCTTTCCTATCTCCTCCGAGCTTCGGTGTTGTCCAGTAATCAGCCAAAGCAACGCACGATCCAGTAGTTTTTGGTTCAGCCTTTTTGTTGCCACGTCCAGCTCTCCACCAAAACCAGCTCGCCGAAGTTTGAAGCCCTTCTCTCCACGAGATCAGCCGCCTGAAGCTCAGCCGAATCCAGCAGCGTCGTGGGCTTTGCGGGCCATTTTTCGGGCCTGAGCTGTGCTCGAAAGCCCTCGCCGCTTTAGAGAGGATCGAGCCCCATCGCGTCCCCTTCAATTTGATCCGAGCGGATCGTTAAACAAGTGAGTTTTACTCACTAAACCTCGCTTAGTAGGTTAATGATGCTTATGTGTTGATTAAATTTAATTAAGTGTGATTAGGTGGATAGATTAGATTAGGTGAATTAATTTAATGCTTTACCGATGCATGCTAGGCATATGGTTAGTGTAATTAGCAAGTAAATAGGGCCTAATATTTATTGAACAAACCTCGAAATTTTTTCGGGTCCGTTTCGGCATCCAATTAGGCATTACGGGCCTAAGTTGGATTTTTGGCATTTATTTAATAATTTTTGTAATTATTTAATTAATTAATTA
The DNA here is from genome assembly GCA_017140595.1 of Eucalyptus curtisii. Lineage (NCBI taxonomy): Eukaryota > Viridiplantae > Streptophyta > Magnoliopsida > Myrtales > Myrtaceae > Eucalyptus > Eucalyptus curtisii. The sequence continues at coordinate 7,792,701 of CM029503.1, forward strand.
TTTTTCGAAAATTAGACCGAGATAGCCGGTGACCAGAATTTTATGTTGATTACCATGGTGCAGTCTGTTTATTTATTCGAGCTCTAATTTGTGCTAAATTGAATTAATTGTGATTTTAGGATTTAAGCCTAAATTAAATAAATTTTGGTAATTAATTGGAAAATAACCGAACGTCGGTTTATAACGCCAAAAATATTTTGGTGGACTATATAAAATGGTGGGAATTATGGAAGTGAAATTATGGTATTTTGGCTAAGGCAGACCGTGTACCCGCCCACGAGTATTTTTATCGAGTATGATAAAAATGATAAATTGATTGTATGGTGGGAGTGGTATACTATAATGGTCTGGGGCCCCTAATTTATCAGCTTTTGACGAGCATATATATAGTATACTATAATGGCTAAGGGGCCCTAAATTATCAGCTTTGGGCGAGCATATATGTAGTATACTATATTATCAGCTTTGGGCGCGCTATACTATCTATTTTCAGCTTTGGGTGAGCAATCCTGGTTTGAAAGGACTTTATAGATAGTATTGAATGTACCGACCAAGGAAAGGTCGTGATGACATGTAATCGACTAGGTTGATTGATCGTTATTTCGATCGGTGGTGATTGATCGGGTGCCTATTCGAACTGTGTCGAATTGCAGGTGGAATCTAAGGCCAAGGTAAGTCCTCTGACCTGTGATGTGCATAGGCAGCCCTTATGGCGTATTGGCTTCCTAATTGAGTCTTAGGGGGTAGAACTCGTTGAGACATCGTCTCACTGGTTATTGTATAACCATTTTCAGGTCCTTAGATGGTGTTGGTGGAGGACCGGGAACCTCGGAGTCTGGGAAGGTGGAGACCGAAGAATCGGCGAACGTGTCTGACCAGTGGGTCATAGGACAGTTCCCTTTTGTTATTAAGCCGATATTTTGTAAATAGTCTGATATTGTATATAAACCTGTTTGTTTATAAAAGGCCGTTTTGGTTGGAAAATTTGTGGCCCTACTTTCCTATCCCATTGTTTTATTGTCTGGGGATTTATTTATGTGCTTCCGCATGCGCATTAAAATGAAAGGGTCGGCGATGCGTCCTGGGACATCGCTATTTAAAATCGACCAAGCAGGGATGGGCGCGCACCCGAGGATCGGGGCGTGACATCCATTGAAATTCCTTCGCCATAGATCACATGACCAAGAAACACTATTCGATTGAGTTAGAGCTCGCACTTACTAAACTTGGCATAAAGTGCGTGTTCTTGAAAGGTTAGCAACACCATCCTTAAGTGTTGTTCATGTTTCTCAGGAATCTTTGAATACACCAAGATGTCATCGATGAACACGATCACGAATTGGTCCAGGTACTCCTTGGACACTCAATTCATCAAGTCCATGAAAGCAACCGAGGCATTGGTTAATCCAAACGGTATCATAGTAAATTCGTAGTGACCATATCGCGTACGAAATACCGTTTTCGATATATCCTCATTCTTTATCCTCAACTGATGATAGCTAGTCCTCAGGTCTATTTGGAGAACATTGAAGTTCCTTGAAGTTGATCAAACAAGTTTTCTATCCTTGGTAATGGATACTTGTTATGGATTGTCACTTGATTGAGTTGGCGATAGTCGATGCAAAGATGCAAACAAACCCTTTTTCTTCCTTATGAACAAAACTGACACTCCTCATGGCATTGCGCTAGGGTGTATAAATCCTATATCAAGCAGCTCTTACATCTGCACCTTTAACTCCTATAACTTTGACAATGCCATTTTGTAAGGTGCCTTGGAAATCAGCTCTGTTCGAAGGGCTAACTCAATCGCAAGTTCTACTTCCCTTTCTAGGGATAATCTAGGCAATTCCTCAAGACAGACATCGGAAAATTCTAGCACTACGGTGATGTCCTCCATCCTTGGTTCCTTAACTAATGTATTAACAATGGTCGCCAAATAACCTTGGCAACCCTCATCCAACAATCGATTACCTCAAGTGACGAAATCAAAGGGATCGAGGGTCTTCCTTGAGTTTCAATGAGCTTGAAACTAACACCCCCAACATGTTAAACTAGATCGCTTTACGATAACAGTCCATCGTAGCTCATTGCTTGGTGAGCCAATCTATCCCAATGATGACATCAAAGTCATACATAGCCAAAACAACTAGGTCTAGCTCTAGCCAGTGGTCCTCTTTTCTCCGACCTTATTTCAACAAATTAGAGTCCTACAAGCTTGACATACTTTCATTGTGCTACTTTGATAGAATTATCCCATAATTGCTTTCCCCTAGTTTGGTGCATAGTTTGGTTCATTTCTGTCCCTTTCGCCATCCTAAAAGCCTACCAAGAGCTGTTCCTTGTTCAGGCCCTTTGGCCCGAGTGACCACTCCCTGCCTTCATCAGACCGGATCATTATAGGTCCACCAATTTTCACCTAGTTTGTCCCCGAGCCACACATCTACTGGAGGGGTTCTGATAGGGACTAACTCATAGAGATATTGCCCACTTTAGCTCGCCCCGTTCCGAGCCTCACGGTTTTATCCTTTTGAGGTCTCCCATTATAGTAGTGCTCTAACCTGAGCTTATTTCAAGGGCACCAACTGGCTGCAGATGTTTAGTTTTAAACCATCATGGAACATCTTTGCCTTATCCACGAAATCCTCTTGTGTCCTTTCTCTTGGCATCCTTGGGTTATCCATATGACGTGTTCACTACGGCCGACAAAAAGCCTTTTTGTGAAAGCAAAGGACATAATTTTTTTTATTCTTTCTTTTCTATTACAAGGCAACCGTGTTGCCGCTTCTAGGGATCGAACCCTGACCGCTTCCAGATCCATTCATTCCCCATACCACCAGTTCGTGGCGTTGGTAGTGTCCAACAGACACTCCTTAAAAAAGGAAAAAAGAATCGGCTTTAGAATGACACATCCAACAAGAGTTCTAGAAGAAGTTCGCTCTACAATCCCAGCACAAGGTCAGGAATCCAGAAGAGCTATTCAAGAAAACAATCAACAATCACTAGCATAAGATATTTTCCTAGCTAACTATCTTAAAACCTATTGCACCTTATCACACCAGGCATTGACCAAGCTCTGATGCCACTTTGGACGGGAATGTCACGCTCCGAACCCCGAGCATGCGAACATCCCATGATGGTTGATTAAAATGCGACGTCCCAAGACACGTTGCCGACCTATTATTTATTTTTTATTTTATCTCTCAATTAAATACAAGCGGAAGCATTTGATATAAAGATCACCTAGTCAGTCATAACAAATATGGATAGTATAAAGCAAACATTCCTAGAAGTAGCACTTTCATTTATAAAATGTTAACTCTAGAAAGTTTAATAATTATAAGCCTTTCTACAGCCACTTTCTACCGACCATCTCAAAAACTTGCAGGGTTAGGGTTAACCTAACTTCTCTAACGCGGGGACTAACCAAAAGTGACGCCAGACACACCCACGTCTTGGTTCAATGAGGCCCCGAACCGCACGCGACGGTTCTCCATACTATGAGCCTGAAAATATGTAAACAACGATGGGGTGAGATATAAATCTTAGTGAGTTAATAGCCTAAGTCTCGATTAGGACGCAAATCCATAGCAAGCTCCCGTTCTAGTAGGACATGTGACCGATCCATGCTTCCTCCCACAGAATTGGCACAAGCCATTCACGTTGGGTGCTGGCTTTCCAATTCTGCCCTTTCGGTTGGGAATGATGGGATACTTTCCTCTAGTCATCGGCCTCTTTTTGAACTGATTATTGTCTCTATTTGGTGCAAACTGTGACCCAGATGCGGCTGCCCGTTCATTTAGATTCCTCTCAATTAACTGGGCCTCTCATACAGCTCATCATAATCCTTGAGATTTAGAGGCACCAACGGGTCCTTAATCTTTGGCTTCAGGCCATCTTTGAACCTTCTCACTCTATCCACTGGGTTCTCGATCAACCTCGGTGCATACTTCGATAGCTCAACGAACTTCGCCCCATACTAATCCACAGTCATCTAGTTCTGGTGGAGGCGCTGGAACTTGGCCATCTTCTGCTCTCAAGCACAGTTTGAGAAATACTTTCCATAGAAGGCTTCGACAAAAGCATCCCATTCCGAGACCATACCCTCGGGAAACACTCTTCCTTCAGTGGCTTCCTACAATGTGCTCGCATTACCCTGCAACTAATAGATGGCCAATGTCACTTTATCCTCTTTAGAGCACCTCAACAGTGCAAAAGCTTTCTCCAATTCTCTATACTGTATGTCTATATACATACATATATGTACAACTCTCTGAGCTTGTAGTTGCTCACCTCTCTATTTGCCAACATTTCAATGTTCTTTGATTAGCAGTTAATAGAGCGAGAGCGCTCTCAATGGGGACTTTTGGAAGTGGACTTGGGATATGGTTTGAGGCTGTGTCACTCCCATCCCTGTAGTTTTCCGGGTGTGACAGGATAGTAGCTAACTTTGTGTCCCATCCCTACTTAGATAAGAATAGGGATGACAAAGCTCTACTTCCATCCAAAAAACGAATCCTCAAACATAGATCAATGACAACATATTATCAAAATATACACACTTCCAACTTAAGTAAACCTAAGAATTGTCATTTCAGACATGTATTAAATTGTCTCAACTCATACCCAAAATTTCAACCACTGAAATTCTTTGTTGATATCACTCCCGTCCTACTAACCGCTGGCTTACGAACTTGAAAAAAGAATTTGAAATGAATGGATAAGCTACCACAGCTCAATAAGTACTACATATCTCTTTTAAGTAGATCAAACACCCACTATGCATATTTGCAAAACAAGACCGAGAGTCATTTAATTCAAATCCATAGTATAACATATGTATAGTATCAAAAACAAAATTTATCTTTTCAACAAAGCTTTATACATATCAAGAATACTTATTTCATTAGTAATATCAAAGCATATATCAATGGTGCAGTCAATTAATTAATCCTATCAATTCATATATCAATGGTCTATTCCATTGATTAATCTCATATCACATACTAGTAGTATATTACTGGATCTGTCACGCCCCGATCCTCTGAGCGCGTGCCCATCCCTCTCCAGTTGATTAAATAGCGACATCCCAGGACGCATTGCCGACCCATTCATTTTAATACGCATTTGGAAGCAAATAATAAATCTCCAGACAACAACACGATGGGATAGAAAAGCAGGCAACCAGTCACAACCAAAACAAGACTTTTATAAACACTTCAAGTTTATATGCAATACTAGGCTGTTTACAAAGATCGGCTCAACAAAAAGGGAACTGTCCTATGACCCACTAGTCAGACACGTTCGCCGATTCTTCGGTCTCCTCCTCATCAATCTCTGGAGTTTCGGGTTCTCCTCAACTGCCATCTAAGGACCTGAAAATGTTATCCCACAACGGGGTGAGACGACGTCTCAACAAGTTCACCCCCTAAGCTCCGACTAGGAAGAAAATACACCATATGGGCTGCCTAAGCACAAGCACAGGTCAGAGGACTTACCTTTGCCTTAGTTCCTTCCTGCAAATCAATATAATTCAAACATTCACCGAATCACATCAACAAATTAAATCATCCAGTCAGATCGAGCCATCGATCAATCGACTCAGTCGATTCCATGTCATCAAGACCATCTCTTAGTCTATCCATTCAATACTATCTATAAAGTCCGATTATATCGAGGACTGCTCACTCTAAGCTGATAATAGATAATATAGCTCACTCTAAGTTAATAAACAGTATACTGCTTGCGCTAAGCTGATATATCAAAGCCCGCAGGTTGATATAGTATACTGACAATGCTCACCAGAAGATGCTAAAGTATACTGCTCGCGCTAAGCTGACATATCAAAGCCCTCGGGCTGATATAGTATACTGACAATGCTCACTAGAAGCTGCTAAGGTATATTGCTTTCGCTAAGCTGATATATCAAAGTCCTCAAGATGATATAGTATACCTATGATGCTCACTCTAAGTTGATAATTAGTATACTGCTCTCGCTAAGTTGATATATCGAGGCCCGTAGGTTGATATAGTATACTGTTCTCACCATCTCAGAATGCCACCATTTTTATCATTCCCGATAAAAATAATCGTATGTGGGTACACGGTTGGCCTTAGCCAAAATACAATATTTTCCCTTTTGAAAATCCCACTAATTTCGATAGTCCATAAACCCATTTTTGGCGCTGTAAATCGACGTCCGGTATTTTCTATTTAATTACTGAAATTAATTAAATTTTGGGATAAATTCCCAAAATCACAAATCACACTCAATCAGCACAAATTAGCACTCAAATAAATAAAACAACCACAACATTGCACTCAGCACGAAATTCTGATCATCGACTATCCCGGTCTTCCGGAAAATAATAATTAATTAAATAATTACGAAAATTAATTAATAAATACCAATAAATACCACTTAGGCCGGAAAAGCCTAAATAAAAGCCGAGACAGGCTCGGAAAAATTCCAAACCATTCTAGATAAATACTAGAGCTTATCTAGGCTCTAATTACACTACTCTAACCACCTAACATGCAATATCGAATGATTAAATTGCTAATCTATTCTAACTATCCACCTAATCCATACTTAACTTAAACTAATAAACCCTTAAGCATAATTAACTCACTAAGCAGAGATTAGTGAGTAAACTCACTTGATTAATGATCCGACGGGTTCACTTCGACGGGGACGTGGAGATGATTGACAGTGTCCAAAGCGGGGACAGCCTTCGAGGTTCGGAAGGGCTCCAAAGCGGGCCTCAAAGACCGAAAGCCCTTGCTGGCTTCAATTTATGCTGTTGGGCCGAGCAGCTAGAACTAGCGGTGGAAAAGGTTAGAAACAGCGAAGGCAGATGGCGGATGGGCTGCGGTGGGCTTGGCGACGCTCGACAGGCGACCAGGCGGCTCCAGCGACAACGAGGGAGGTTCGAACGGTTCAGGGGATGGCCTGGGATCACGGCAGAGGCGGAACGACGGCTAGGGACATGCGGGATGAGCAGCTGGGCGCGACGGTAAGCGGTAGTGCTGGACGGCTCGGACGGGCTGCTCGACGGAGGAGGGGCTGCTCTGTTTGGTTTTTCTGGGTTTTTGGAAGCTTCAACTTGCTGGAGGTGGGGGGTGGTCGACCGGCTGGGGGAGAAGGGAGACAACTTCCTTGGAGGGGGCCACTTTGGTCTCATTCCTATCTTCTTGTCACCATGGCCCTACCCCACCATGGCTGTCACGCCCCGACCTCCGAGCACGTGCCTAACCCTGCTTGGTCGATATAATAGCGATGTCCCAGGATGCATCACCGACCCTTTCAATTAATATACGCATGCGGAAGTATATAAATAATCCCCAGACAACAAAACAATAGGATAGGAAAGTAGGGCCATAAAATTTTCAAACCAAAACCAAACTTTTATAAACACACCAATTTAATTACAACATCAGGTCGCTTACAAAAATATCGGTTTAATAAAAAAGGGTATGTCCTATGACTAGCGAGTCAAACAGGTTTGCCGATTCTGTTTCCTTCATTTCCCCAGACTCCAGGACTTCTGGTCCTCCACCAACATCATCTAAGGACCTGAAATGGTTATACAATAACCAGTGAGACAATGTCTCAGCGAGTTCTACTCCCTAAGACCCGATTAGGAAGAAAATATGCCTTAGGGTTGCCTAAGCACAATTACAAGTCAGAGGGCTTATCTTGACCTCAGTTCCTTCCTGTAAGTTAGTTCAATGTAAAAATACTGACAACCATGTCATCCAATCAATTAGATCGAGTCATCGATCAATCGACTCAGTCGATACATGTCAACAAGACCACTCCTGGTCATTTCAACTATTCAAACTCAATTCCCAATTATGAGTCACGGTCCTTAGGACGCCACTTATTTATAGGTGGTAATCACGGCCCCACCGAGCAATTTTCTTAGATTTAGTGGCATCACGGCCCCACTCGGTAGTCTTAAATTAGTGGCATCACGGCCCCACTCGGCAGTTCTTAGATTTAAATCCACATTATCCAATTTTTGGGATAAGTCATCATAATCACCAATTTCACACAATTATCACAATCCAGTACTCAATTAAATAAACAGAAAGCATCACTAAACTCAACACGAAATTTCGGTCACCGGCCATCTCGGTTGGATTTTCGAAAAATAAATAAATAATTAAATAATTACGAAAATTATTAAATAAATGCAATAAATCCAATTTTGGCCCGTAATGCCTTATTGGACGCCGAAACGGACCCGAAAAATTACTAAGACTCGTTCAATAAATACCAGGACCTATTTCCTTGCTAACTACACTATCCATTTGCCTAACATGCATAGGTAAATTCCTGATTTAATTATTCTAATCTAATATATCCACCTAATTGCACTTAATTAAATCTAAACAACCCCTAATCATCATTAATCGACTAATAAGGGATTAGTGAGCAAAACACACTTGTTAAAAGCGAGGATAGGAGCACCGCGACGGCGGCCGAACTTGGGCTTGCGACGACACCCACGGGCTTGGACCGGGCCTAAACTCGGCCCAACAAATCTCAGCCCAAATATTAGATTTGCTTTTGTGTTGGACTAAGCTCATTGCAGAAGTTGGGCTTGGGCCTCAAAATCGTAAGCTGACTTCAAGTGAGCTGGAATCGGGCCTCAAAATTTCGTTGGGCTTTGCTGAACTCAACGGGCTGAAAACAGGCCCAATTGTTGGGCCAAAATTGTTGGATTCCATGGGCTGAATTTGTTGGCTTGTGGACTGTAGCTTGGGCCTGGCGAGAGAAACAACAAAGGCCCGACGGACTGAAGTTGCGGGCTGATTGCTGTAGAGAACGGTTGGATACTGGGCTGTGTTTGTTGGAAATGGGCTCACAAAATTCGCCTGCACGAATTCATGGGACGTCGCGGGCATGAGGGCATCTGCAGGAGCTTGGAAAATGCTTCGGTGCTGCGCTGGCGTGGGCTGCTTGCTCAAGCATGGACTGACCGAGAAGAAGCAGGTGGATCTGAGGCAGCTGGCGACGAAGAACCGTGGAGAGCTGCTTCATTTGGTGCTGCCAGCGTGAGGGAGAAGTGCTGGTCAACGGAGGGCTTCTACTGGTTCGTTTGCTGACCGAGGGCGACGATGCTGGGGACATGTGGCGCTACAGCTTCGGTGGTCTTCGCTTGTGAGGGTCAGGATGAACGTTGACTCTGCGGACAGATGTGCGTGCAGGAAAGAAGCCGAAGGAGAGAAGAATCGGTGGGGGCGTCGAGCGTGAGGCTGGCAGTGGAAGAACAGGGTCTACGTCGGCTTAGCTGAAGGAGAAGGGTTGACTGGAGAGGGGCAGACGGTTGACGTGTGGCAACTGGGGAAGAACTCGGTGATTTTGGACTTCGATGGAGGTGGTGTGGGGCTTCGCTTGCTGAAGATTGACCGAAGGAAGCTGAGAAATTGGCAAGTGGCAGCGGTGGGGAAGAGAGATACAGCTTCGGTGGAGAGTCTGAGGTCACGGGGCTGCAGAAGTTTGCACGAAGAAGGAGGTCGGCCAAGCGTGCACGGCAAGTTGAAGATAAAGGAGCAAAAGTCAAGCAAATATCTTCCTCCCTTTAATGCTTGGTCCCCTAGATCTTTCTTGAAGATCAATCCACCCTTAAACCCAATTTTTGATACAAATGTTGCACCACTAGGCCTGGCTCCGAATTTCGTAAATATTGGCTTCAATTTCTTCATGAAATTTTCCCAAATCAACGTCCAATTTCATCGAAGAAAAATCCCATATAATTTTTTGTAAGTCCTCAACACCCAAAGGCTCGGCTTGAAAGTCCAAACTTGCTTAAATTCGGCCCGTACGAATTTCCGTTAATTTTCCGAATCGTCCGAAACCATTTTTTGTAAAAATCTCGGAATCTCCGAAAATTTTTCGGAGGATGAGTCGATGTTCCTAAAATAGATCGTGACATGACAGAACTTTCAATTTCTGAAATCGGGTTTAAATTCGCGGTTAATTTCCTTTCGATGCGATTTTAACGTGACCTAGTCTACCGGGTAACTTTTAGGAATTTTTGGTGCAATGGACCCATGATCGATTTATCTCGAGTCACAATGTACATCTTCGACACATTGGTGACCCTCAGTTGTCGTGAAAATCTCGAGGTTTCAATTACGGGCACCGGGTACCAAAACGACAGAAAATCAATTTAGTGCCGATCGACGAGAATTTTCAAATCAAGTGGAATCACCCACATTTTGATCACATATCTCAGTCGAATCGACCTATCTCTAATCTCTGATCGATCTTTGACGGTGCCGTAATGACCCTTGCAGATCAACACGGTCAAGCAGTCGATTCTTGGTGGAATTCTCAAGTCCATTGCATTTGGATTCCTTAATTGCTTCCCCAGATAGTCTAGTTATCTCGTGAGTGATCAGCTCAGAGAATAGCACTATCAGCACATCGACAAAATGCCCGACTTATTTAATCGAAAATGAAATTTGAAAATTCAGGCTGTCACAATTCTTCCCCTCTTATAAAAATTTCGTCTTCGAAATTTAAACCTATTACAATCTTTAACCAAAAAGGTGGGGGTACAGTCGTCTCATCGACTCCTCAGTTCCCAAGTTGCTCTTTCTGTGCTGTGGTGTTGCCAGACCACTTTGACCAACGGAATGGTCTTGGTTCACAGGATCTGCTCCTTGCGATCCACAATCTGAATCGGGCTTTCAACGTACGACACTCTGTCGTCCGCGTCTAATTCCTCAAAATTGAGCACATGGGTCGGGTCAAGCTCATACTTCCTTAACATCGACACGTGAAAGATGTCATGCACTTGCGCCAATCTCGGCGGTAATGCAAGACAATATGCTAGGTTCCCAATTCTCTCGAGAATTTCAAACGGACCTACATACATCGGACTCAGTTTTCCTTTCTTGCCAAAGCGCGAAGTACCCCTCATTGGTGATACTTTCAAAAAACGTGATCACCAACTTGGAATTCCAAAAGCCTTCGACGCTTATCTGCGTAGCTTTTCTGACGACTCTGAGCGGTCTTTAATCTGCCTCTGATAATTGCCACGGCATCCACTGATTGTTGAACCAACTTTGGGCCTGTAATCTTTCTCTCACCCACTTCATCCCAACATACTGGTGTTCTGCATGCTTTGCCATACAACGCTTCAAAAGGAGCCATCTGGATGCTCTGCTGATAACTGTTGTTGTAGGCAAATTCCACCTGGTGAAGCTGATCTTCCCAACTTCCTTTGAAGTCTAGTACACAAGCTGTCAGAATATCCTCGAAGGTCAAAATTGTCCTCTCAGACTGGCCATCCGTCTGAGGATGATAAGCCGTACTGTACTGAAGCTTTGTACCTATAGCACTTTGCAAGCTCTTCCAAAAAGCGGCAGTAAACCTCGGGTCTCTATATGATGTTATCGTAACCGGCACTCCATGCATACGAACCACCTGACGCACGTACAGGTCTGCGTGTCTATCCAGGCTCAGGTCTTTTCGAACTGCAATGAAGTGAGCCGACTTTGTCAGTCTGTCGACTACCACCCAAATCGAATCATTTCCTCTTTGACTCCTTGGTAGTCTGGTCACGAAATCCATCGTGATATGCTCCCATTTCCATTCTGGGATTGCGAGAGGTTGCAGAAGTCCTCCCGGCTTACAATGTTGAGCTTTAACTTGCTGACATGTCAAACACTTGGCAACATGCTTGGTGATGTCTGTTAGAAAAATCTTCTTAAGGTGTTTTGAAGTCGACAAAACGTTTCCATCAGTTTAGTCTGAAGACTTGCAGACTCTATTGACAAAGTCTGAAGACCTCCAAACTCAAGATTCAAAGTCTACCTTCATTGACAGTTTCCAGACCCGACGAAGTTAAAGTTCTATTCTGATAGATTAAAGCATATCGTTATGGATTTGATTCGTTTGGTTAAGGAATATCTCACGGCTGGAGTTAGCACTTCAAGATCTGTTATTCATATTCGAGTAATCTAGATCCTTTAGACCCGCGAATTATACTTGGAAGGTTCTACTTATGGAAACTTAGATCCTGATTGTATGGGCGAGCAGGATTGATGGGCTATCGTCATTTTCCTTGAATAGCTCGAGATCTCTCTAATTGATTCTGTCCAACGGGTTGATTGGAAGAACTTCTTTGGAAGGTGCCAACGGTGTTGAAGGCATAAAGTAGTATATAAGGGAGACGTACAAGTTGTTCAAGAGTGCCCGATAGAAAAATTTCAAAGTCTGAATCTCCTTGTTCTTTTGCGATCTTATTCGTCGAGCTATACTTGTAATCAAAAGAGAGACTTAATTTTTGTGAGACTTTGAGGAAGTGTAGTAGAGTCTCTACACTGTGGAATCAATGACGTGAGACTGTAAATTCTCTTTTTGATTCTTAGTGAAATCCAGCCGGTGGGCTGTCCGTGCGGGAGAGTGGACGTAGGCTTGATCTAAGCCGAACCACTATAAACTTGGAGTCTTGATTCTCTATCCCTAATCCTTTTACTTTACATCGCATCTTCATACGTCTATTATTGCTTTCAATCTCTTAGTCTATCAATCGATAAAAATTAATCTATCTTGTTACGATTAGCAAAAATCACCTTGATCACCTATTCACCCCCCTCTAGGTGCTCGTACTAGTTCTATCAATTGGTATCAGAGCTTGTGTACTCATTTATTTGAAGTGTTTTTACTTCTGAGTTAAAGATTTATGGCTAGTATGTTGCCTACAGGGTTGGTTGAAGGTCAAAGCAACACCGGACCTCCGTACTTTGATGGAAAAGACTACAAAGATATGGAAAAACAAGATGAAAGCATTCCTAAGATCGAAAGATCCCTTGGAATGGGAAGTGGTAGAAAAAAGAATCATTCCTACTGCTGCATCAGCATCAGAGAGAGGAAAACAAGTTGCTGTTCCTATCGAGATGACACAAGAAGAAATAACCAAGAGACAAGCTCTTGATACTAAAGCTATTTACTCTTTATATTGTGCTTTATCTCCTACTGAGTATAACATAATATCTTCTTGTGAAACAGCAAAAGAAGTCTGGGATAGGCTGCACATTACCTATGAAGGAACTGATCGAGTGAAAGAGACAATGATCAATATTCTCTTGGGACAATATGAAGTCTTCAAAATGAGATCAGGAGAATCAATCACGATATGTTTAGCCGTTTTACTGAAATTGTGAATGGTCTAGAATATCGTGGACATCCAATCTCAGGACAAATGAAGGTCAACAAACTGTTGCGTGGACTCTCTAAGGATTGGAATTATATAAAGACTTCACTAAGGGAAACACAAAGGATTGCACCACTCTCTGTAGACGAATTGATTGGAACACTTCAGTCTTACGAAGTGGAGCACACCAATGATGAAGAAGACTCCAAAGGTAAGAAGTCTATTGCTTTAAAGTCTAACGATTATTTTGATGCTACAGACTCCGAAGAAGATTTAGATGATGAAGAATTGGCACTTATGATAAAGAGGTTCAGAAAGCTGAACAAAAAGGGAAGAAAATTCAATTGGAAGAGACAAAGTACTCAAAGATTTCAGAACAAATCAACTGAAGATGATGATTCCAACAAAGACGTGACTTGCTTCGAATGCAAGAAAAAGGGACACATCAGACCCAAATGTCCTTTATTAAAGAAAAGGAAATGAAAGACTGAGAAATACAGAAATGCTCTCAAAGCAGAAACATGGAGTGATACTGAGTGTGAAGAAAGTGATGATGATTATGCCAACATTTGTTTAATGGCAAAATCGGATTCAGACTCAGACATCGAGATAGATACTCGAGACTCGGACTCGGATAGTGAGATTCGGAAATATCCCTGCTAAACAGATAGTGAGATTGAGGTAAGTAATCTAAATATCCCTGCTAAAGTTTCGAAATATATTGATGAACTATGTCTTAGCCTCAAAACCTCTCTTAAGAGGATCTCCAAATTAAAAAGGGAAAATTCCACATTGAAGCAACAGGAAAAATCTTGGAAAGAAAATTTTGAAAATTTAAATAAAAACTTTATCATTTTAAAAGAAAACTCAGACTCTTTTTCAAAAGAAAACACCCATTTAAAAAATGACATTTCAAGCATCTCAAAAAGGTTTTCAAATGGATCTGAAAAGTTGGATAAGATTCTTTCGATACAAAGACCCTACTTTAACAAATTAGATCTTGGTATGACTCCTGAGACCTTTCCAAAGGTAAAAGAAAGAATCAAACAGAGACCTACGAAAGCTGTTTATAAAAATCATTTTCAGAAAATCTTTGTAAAACCTGTTGGCCGAAATGCTCTCAAATGTTCAAAGTATCAAAGCTCAGAACACTTTCGAAAGAATGCCCTATGGTTTGGAGACTGTTAAAAAGGATTGGGCAAAGACCGTTTATTGCACTAACTCCACCGGACCCAAGAAGATGTGGGTACCAAAGAAAGCTTGAATTTTCTCTTAATTGCAGGTCACTATCAAAAGGAAGATCAAATGGTATTTGGATAGTGGCTGCTCAAGACACATGAGAGGAGATTCAAGTTGTTTTATAAATCTTGTCCAAATAGATGGAGGAAAAGTTTCTTTTGGTGGTAACAAAAGGAAGGATTATTGGTCGCGGAACAGTAAAAAATTAGAAGTCTAACAATCAATAATGTCTCCCTGGTGGAAGGATTGAATTACAATCTACTCAAAGATAAGCCAATTGTGCGATCATCGGATTCAAGATCAACTTCCAGGAAGGAATATGTTCAGAACCAAAAAAGACTTCTCTCAATCTTTTACCGGAGACATGGAAATATCTATCTTCTAGATGTGAATCAAGAAAGATCACAATGCTTAATATCGACAAGATGAAGCAAATTTATGGCACCGAAAGCTTGGCCATATCAACATGAAGCAAATTGCCAAAATCTCTTCCAAGAATCTTGTTCGAGGACTACCCAATCTCAATTACCAAAAGTCTGACTTATGCACACCATGTGTATTGGGAAAACAGGTTAGAAATTCCTTTAAACCAATAAATCAAGTTTCCACTAATCGTGTACTGCAGCTCCTACATATGGATCTCTTTGGACCAACTAGAACTCAAAGCATTGGTGGAAAAAGGTTTTGCCTAGTAATAGTGGATGATTTTTCACGATTTACTTGGGTCTACTTTCTTGCAAGTAAGTCTGAGACTTTCTCTCATTTTTCAAAATTTGCTAAGAAAGTGCAGAATGAAAAATGTTATACTATTTCAAGTATTCGTACAGACCATGGAGGTGAGTTTGAAAATCAAGACTTTGCTAAATTTTGTGATGAATCTGGTTTTCAGCATAAATTCTCCTCTCCATATACACCAGAACAAAATGGGGTTGTGGAAAGGAAGAATAGATCTTTACAAGAAATGGCAATGACTCTTTTAATTGAAAGCAATATTTCTTCACGTTTTTGGGCTGAAGCTGTTTCTACAGCTTGTTATATTATTAACAGAGTATTTTTAAGGCCAATTCTTGAGAAAACTCCTTATGAGCTTTTCAAAGGATATAAGCCAATTGTTTCGTATTTTCAAGTATTTGGTTGTAAATGCTTTATTCTGAAAAATGCAAATGATCGAGTTGGTAAGTTTGAAGAAAAATCGGACAAAAGATTCTTTCTTGGATACTCAACTTCAAGCAAAGCTTACAAACTATTCAACAAGAAGACTCAGACTGTGGAAGAATCAATGAACGTCAAATTTCAAGACTCTTCGCAAGTTCAACCGATTCAGACTGAAGAATCTGAACCTGCTCTAGACTCTACAAGGTCTACCTCCCCTGAAACAGTTCAGATCCCAGCAGAAGAACAACGAATTGATGTTGAAGGATCAACTCAAGAAAAAGATCAAAAACCTGTCAGACAGTCTAGTAACTGGAAGCATAAGTCTAGTCATCCCGAAGAACTCATTATTGGTGACGTTAATGAGGGGATTCGTACCAGATCCAAAAGGCGAGAAGAGTCTAGTGCTGTGGCACTTATTTCTGAAATAGAACCCAAAAATATAGAAGAAGCCTTGACTGATGAAAGCTGGATTGAAGCAATGCAAGAAGAACTCAGACAATTCAGCATTAACGATGTTTGGGAATTAACTCCTAAACCAAAAGGTAAGTATATTATTGGAGCTAAATGGGTTTTCAGGAACAAAGTCGATGAAAAAGGAAAAGTGACAAGAAACAAGGCAAGACTCGTGGCTAAAGGATATACGCAAGAAGAATGGATAGACTATGACGAGACTTACGCTCCTGTAGCAAGGTTAGAAGCAATTAGATTATTACTTGCTTTTGCTTGCTATAAGAATTTCAGGTTATTCCAAATGGACGTCAAAAGTGCATTCCTGAATGGATTTATTCAAGAAGAAGTCTATGTGGAACAACCACCTGGATTTGAAGATCCAAAGAAACCAGACTATGTGTTCAGACTGAAAAAGGCTCTATATGGATTAAAACAAGCTCCTTGAGCTTGGTACGAAAGGTTAAGTAACCTTTTAATTCAAAGTGGTTTCATTAAAGGTAAAGTAGACACTACCTTATTCATCAAAAGGGAAGGTAAAAACTTTTTACTTGTTCAAATATATGTTGATGATATTATTTTTGGATCACCTAACGAAAGTCTCAGTGCAAGAAATTTTCTAAGTCTATGCAGGATGAATTCGAGATGAGCATGATGGGTGAACTATCCTTCTTTCTTGGCCTACAAGTGAAACAACTGAGAAAAGGAATTTTCATTTATCAAGAAAAATATGCAAAAGAACTTGTTAAAAAGTTCGGACTGGAAAATTGCAAAAAGATTGATATACCAATGTCAAGTTCGCTGAAGCTAGACAAAGATGAAGGAGGAAGAAAGTCGACCAAAAACTATACAGAGTATCATTGGTTCACTTCTTTATCTTACTGCATCTAAGCCTGACATTTTGTTTAGTGTTTGCATTTGTGCTAGATTTCAATCAGATCCCAAAGAATCACATATAAGCGCAGCAAAACGCATCATCAAATATGTTGCAACTACTGCTGATCTTGGTCTATGGTATCCCAAGGAAGGAGATTTTATTCTCCTTGGCTATTCAGATGCAGATCTTGCAGGATGCAGAGTTGATAGAAAGAGCACATCCGGCACTTGTCAATTACTTGGCAACATGGCAGTATCTTGGTTTTCAAGGAAGCAAAGTACCATAGCACTTTCAACAGCAGAAGCAGAATATGTAGCTCTTGGAAGCTGTTGTTCTCAAATACTATGGATAAAACAACAACTATGAGACTTTGGCATCGAAGACTCATACACCGAGATCAAATGCGACAATACCAGTGCAATTAATCTCACAAAGAATCCAATTCTTCATTCAAAAGCAAAGCATATAGAGATTCGACATCACTTTATTAGAGATCATGTCCAAAATGGAGAAGTCTTGATACAGTTTATCGACTCAAAGAATCAACTGGTAAACATATTCACAAAGCCGCTTGAGAAAAGCTCTTTTGAGTCTATTCATTCAAGACTTAATATCATATCTCTCAAAGATTGATGAAGATCAGACTCTGGGATAAAATCTGAAGAGGATCAGACTCAAAAAGTTCAGACTCAGAAGACCAAAGGTTACGACTGTAAGTTATTTCGTTATAGTGCTTTTAATTTTTTAAACTGAAATCTCAAAAAGGTAAGACCGTATGATAATCTCTAATTGATATTAAAAAAGGCAGTTATCTTTTTGAAAAAGATGGTTATCAATTTTCAAAATGGCAGTTATTTTTTTAAAAGGCATTTTTATTTTTTCCTTTTCATGACGTTTCAAATATCCCGTTTCGATTATTTTATATACTGTTCTTCTTCCTCTTAATTTTCACCCAAAAACCCTAGAGCGCGGATCTTCACTCTCTGTAATTTTTCTCTCGAAGTTTAACCCTTAAAAATTCTCACCTTTTTCGCGAATCGAGTGTGAAAATCCTCTCAAAGACTGTGACAATGTCGTCTCAAAGGAAGTCATCGAGAATAGCAAGCAGGGGACCACAAGTTATGCGTGAGGGACCTACGCATTTCGATCTAACCGAAGAAGGAGACTCTCCAAGACAATAGGAGCGTCAACATTCTCAACCGCGCAATTCCTCACCTCCTATATCACATGAACGTCATCATCAACAAGCAGAGGAAGAAATCTTCGAGGATGTAGAACCTGTAAGAACTCTTAAGCCCGCATTTACTTACAGGCTTTACTCTGTTTTGAAAGAAGGGGGTTCTGCAATGACATTTATCGATGAGTTTCTAAAAGAAAAAGGGTATCAGAATGAGACCCATTTCTTAAAAGTCATGGAACGTTCGGGAGTTGTCCCCTGTTGGTACAAATGGGAAAAAGCTTTTGCAACTTTCCCTAGCGATCCTCGTTTTGGAGGAGTAAATCAACCTGAGGGAAAGGACGATGATGAAAAAATGTTTATGCATTTTAAGCCAAGACTGGGTGTGGCTGCAAAAATTCGAGGAAAGAAGGAAGAATTGTTTCGTTCTGAGGAACACAAAAAGGTTTACTCAAAGTTGTTGAAGTGTGGGGTCATGAACCCAAGAACTGTGGATTTCGATTTCCTTGACTTGTTAAACATCAAGCTGAGAGAGAAGTTTGAAAAACTTCAACTTGATCGATTCTGCACTGAGATAGACTCTGCTCATTCTGAACTGACTGCGTATTTCTATTCGAATCTTAGTTTTCTTGATGCGAATAGATTTTCCTTCACTGTTAGAGATAAGGAGTATGTGGTTGACATGGATATTCTTGCTGACATAATTGGTGTGGAAAGAGGGGCTTTCCAATCTATATCTGTGTCCGTTAGTCATGCGACCTTGGAGCTTGCTAAAGATAGAATTGCGGAAGGGCGACTCTCTTATCTGAGGATGAGTGCATCCAACATACTGCTCCATAAGAGCGTGATTAACTGTCTCAGACCCAAGTCTACATCGAAGACAGATGTCTCAAACTCTGAAGCAAAATTGATGTACGCCATCAAAATTGGTTACAAGTTCTCTTTGCCCCACACTATAATGTTTCACATGCATAGGTCCATGGCAAAGGACAAGGGCAAACTTCCTTACTCTGCTCTTATCACTCGTTTATTCAGACACTTTAATATTCAGCCTCCAAAGATTTTGTGTGTGAGAACCATTGAACAAATGGTAATAGGGCTGGAAATGATCACAAAGATGCGTCTGAAGGATCTAAGTAAGGCGTTAGAGCGATTTAAGGAGAAAACCCTTGTCAAGTCTAGACAAGACTCTGCTGCTGCGAAGAGAAAAGGCAAAGAGCCCATGACCGTTCCATCCAAAAGAAGGAGAGCAATCATCTTACAAGATGAAGATGATGAGGAAGACATTGTTATCTCCACCTTTGCTTCACATGACATTCAGCGTCTTGTTCCAGAGTCGGGAGAACGAGAACATCAAGTCAGAGAAGAGACTGAGAAAGGGAATGAGGAGAATGAATCGATGAGGGAAGAAGAAGACACAGAAAGAGCAGAAGCACAGGAGCGGATAGAAGAACAAACTGCAGGAGAAGGTCATGGAGATTCTCCAGTAGAAAGGGAGGATCAAGAACATTATGGCACTGAGGAAGCACCTGAGCAAGAAGAATACTTTTCTCCTCCCGAAGGCACTGAAACAGGGGGAGATGGTCCTAGAGAAGGTATTCCTCTTCTAACTTTTACAAGTGCTAGTGTCAGTCGTTCTCCTGCTGATGTAGATGATGTATATGCCTCACAATTTCCTGAAGAAGACCCTGAGGCATCATCTCCAAATGTGGATCCTCGTGATGAAGTTCGATCTGGCTTTACTCCACATTCTGACCATGCGGAAGCAAGCACACAGACTGAACATTCCGCAGACTTTCAAAGGTTGCTTGAACTTCTTATGGAGCTTAAAGGCCAGGTATATGCATTGGGATGCGAATTTCAGACTCTGCAGAATGCTCATCATGTCATCTCCGTCTCTTTGCAAGATCAAATTCGAGATATTCATCTTCAGATTCAGGCAACTGCAAAGGGAACGACTCTAACACAACTGCAGGAGGATATGAAGAAGCTGGAAGACACTGTCAAGTCGATGGGAGATTTTCAGCTCGTTCGCATTCCTAGGGCATCTTGATTTTATCTTTCTCACCTTTTTTATGCTGACAAAAAGGGGGAGAGGTTGCAGATTTTAACTCTTGGACAAATCTTTCAATGTTTTGATGTTTTTGTTTGACTTGTTTGACTTTATCTTTTGTTTGGATTTTGGACTGACTTGAACTTTGGATTGCTTTAAACTTTTGATTGCAGTATCTTAACCTATGCTGTTGATTTTGATAAAGATAACTGTCACTGTCTTTACAGGACTAACTCTTTTTCTGTGGATGCAGATCCGTCATTATCTTTATCCTAATGAGATATCTTTGTTAGCTTAAATGTTGTATTGCAGGTCGAAAGTATCCAAATCTGCAGGAAAGTTTTGTCACCATCAAAAAGGGGGAGATTGTTAAAAAAATCTTCTTAAGGTGTTTTGAAGTCGACAAAACGTTTCCATCAGTTTAGTCTGAAGACTTGCAGACTCTATTGACAAAGTCTGAAGACCTCCAGATTCAAGATTCAAAGTCTACCTTCATTGACAGTTTCCAGACCCGACGAAGTTAAAGTTCTATTCGGATAGATTAAAGCATATCGTTATGGATTTGATTCGTTTGGTTAAGGAATATCTCACGGCTGGAGTTAGCACTTCAAGATCTGTTATTCATATTCGAGTAATCTAGATCCTTTAGACCCGCGAATTATACTTGGAAGGTTCTACTTATGGAAACTTAGATCCTGATTGTATGGGCGAGCAGGATTGATGGGCTATCGTCATTTTCCTTGAATAGCTCGAGATCTCTCTAATTGATTCTGTCCAACGGGTTGATTGGAAGAACTTCTTTGGAAGGTGCCAACGGTGTTGAAGGCATAAAGAAGTATATAAGGGAGACGTACAAGTTGTTCAAGAGTGCCCGATAGACAAATTTCAAAGTTTGAATCTCTTTGTTCTTTTGCGATCTTATTCGTCGAGCTATACTTGTAATCAAAAGAGAGACTTAATTTTTGTGAGACCTTGAGGAAGTGTAGTAGAGTCTCTACACTGTGGAATCAAGGACGTGAGACTGTAAATTCTCTTTTTGATTCTTAGTAAAATCCAGCCGGTGGGCTGTCCGTGCGGGAGAGTGGACATAGGCTTAATCTAAGCCGAACCACTATAAACTTGGAGTCTTGATTCTCTATCCCTAATCCTTTTACTTTACATCGTATCTTCATACGTCTATTATTGCTTTCAATCTCTTAATCTATCAATCGATAAAAATTAATATATCTTGTTACGATTAGCAAAAATCACCTTGATCACCTATTCACCCCCCCATTAGGTGCTCGTACTAGTTCTATCAATGTCTGCCTTCATACCTGACCACCAATAGTGTTGACGCAGATTCTGATACATCTTGGTACTACCAGGATGAATGCTGTAACTGCTACGATGTGCTTCAGATAAAATATCTTCTCTAAGCTCCACATCATCAGGTACAACCAAACGTCCTCGGCACCTCAGTATTCCATCATCAGAGATCTAAAAGTCAGCCTTCCTTTTCTCGGTGTCCTCCTGAAGAATCTTCTGTACATCTGGATCTGTCGGTTGGAGTAGATTGATTCTGATCTGGACATCCGGTTCAATTCTAAGGGCCATAAGACTTGAAAGATGGCCTACCTCAAATTTGAATACTGAATCTCGAGCTCTTTCGATTAAGTTCCACTCCTTAATCAATATGTGAGCAACTGAAGACTTTTGACTTAAAGTATCGATGACCTTATTCGCCTTTCCTGGGTGATATAGAATATCACAGTCGTAGTCTTTTAGCAACTGCATCCATCTGCGTTGTCTCATGTTCAACTCCTTCTGAGAGAATAGGTACTTGAGACTCTGATAGTTCGTGAAGATATGAAATCTTTCTCCGCACAGATAATGTCTCCAAACCTTCAAGGCAAAGATAATTGCCGCTAGCTCTAAGTCATGCGTCAGGTAGTTTTGTTCATGGGGTCTCAATTGACGGGAGGTGTATGCAACAACTCTGCCATGTTGCATCAGCACGCAACCCAACCCTCTGAATGACGCATCACTATAGATCTCGAATCCTCCAGGACCAGATGGAATCGTCAGCACAGGTGCGGTAGTCAGCTTTTCCTTAAGCTCTTGGAAATTACGCTTGCACTTGTTTGTCCACACAAATTTTTCTTCTTTCTTCAGTAGTTTAGTTAGAGGCGACGCTAAAGATGAGAAACCTTCCACAAATCGTTTGTAATAACCTGCCAAACCCAGAAAACTTATGATCTCTGTCACTGTAGTTGGTCTTGGCCAGTTGATCACGGCTTCAATCTTGCTCGAGTCTACGAAGATTCCTTCTCCAGAAATGACATGTCGTAAGAAAGCAACACGAGTTAACCAAAACTCACACTTGCTGAACTTAGCGTACAACTGATGTACTCTCAGCTTCTCCAGTACCAATCTTAGATGATTCTCGTGCTCTTCATCACTTCTCGAATATACCAGAATATCATCGATGAACATGATCACAAACTGATCTAGATATTCTTTGAATACTCGGTTCATCAAGTCCATGAAAGCAGCTGGAGCATTCGTTAACCCGAATGGCATCACTGTGAACTCATAATGCCCATCCCGAGTACGAAATGCTGACTTAGGAATGTCTTCCTTCCTGATTCTTAGCTGATGATATCCCGTCCTCAAGTCGATCTTTGAGAAAATCGACGCTCCTTGCAACTGATCAAACAAGTCATCAATCCTCGGGAGTGGATACTTGTTCTTGATCGTTAATTGATTGAGTTGGCGAAAGTCGATGCACAAGCGCAACGAACCATCTTTCTTTTTGACGAATAGAACTGGTGCTCCCCAAGGTGATGCACTGGGACGAATAAATCCTTTATCTAATAATTCTTGCATCTGCACCTTCAGTTTTTTTAATTCAGATAACGCCATTCTATAAGGAGCCTTGGAGATTGGTTCTGTTCTGGGTGCTAGCTCAATCACAAATTCAATTTCTCGCTCTGGTGGTAGACCTGACAATTCCTTCGGGAACACATCTGGAATTCTTGTACAACCGAAATATCTTCAATTTTCAGTTCCTCAACTGTCGTATCCACGACAGTTGCCAGGTATCCTTGACAACCCCTGTCTAACAAACGGGTTGCCTCTTGCGACGAGATTAGGGAAATCGAGGGTCCTCCTCGGTTCCCTACAAACTTGAAGCTCTCACCCTTTCATGGGTAAAATTGAATCGACTTGCGATAACAGTCCATTTTAGCTCGTTGCTTGGTGAGCCAGTCCATGCCAATTATCAAATCAAAGTCATACTTGGCTAGGACTAATAGATCTATTTTCCCCTCTCGCTCACCAATCTCTAACTTGCAACCAAAGCAACCTAAAGCAGCTAACACCTTATCCTTTAATGGTGTAGATATGCTAACAACATATTCCAATAATTCAGGATTTAATCGTATCAACTTAACATATTGCTCGGCAATAAAGGAATGTGTTGCTCCTGGATCGAATAAAGCATATGCAGGATGGTTGTTAAGCAAAACCATACCTGTGATTACATCAGGCGTAGCCTCTGCCTGACCTTGGGTAATGGCATACAACGTGCCTTTAACTCGGAGGTCTAAGCTGTCCTCCTTGTGGTGCATTCTACGGTGCATACCCTCTGATCTATCCAATCGGTGGCGGTGGCGGCAACTGCGGTTGTCCTCTTATTCTTCTTGGACAATTCCTGGCCATGTGACCTAGCTGGCCACACTCAAAACAAGTGCTCGGCCTAGATTGGCATGGGGCAGATCCGTGTCGCCTTCCACACCAACGACATACTCCATTCTGGCTAGGCCCAGACTTCCCAACTCCACCCTTCCTGTTGGGTGGAATCTGAAATCTTCCTCCGACCATGGGCCTCTTCCCATGTCGGATTGCATCTCTGTTTGCATTAAATCTTGACCCAGACATGGCGGCTCTCTCATTATGATCCCTCTCGATCATCTGGGCCCTCTCATAAAGGTCGTTATAAGTTCTCAGGTTCAGAGAAATCAATGTACTCCTTAAGTTCGGCTTGCATCCTTCTCTGAACCTTCTCACTCGACTCGCTGGATTCGCAATTAATTCAAGAGCATATTGCAACAGTTTAGCGAACTTCGCCTCATATTGGTCGACAGTTAGGGAGCCTTGGCGAAGACGCTGGAACTCTGCCATTTTCATCTCTCTGGCAATCTCTGAAAAGTACTTCCCATTGAAAGCCTCAAGGAAGGCGTTCCACTCTGGGACGACACCTTTTAGGAATACTGTTCCCTGGGTGGTTCTCCACCAAGTATTTGCAACTCCCTCCAGTTGGTAAGTTGCAAGGACCACCTTTTCAGTTTCATTGCGCATTAGAAGTGCAAAAGTCTTCTCCAATTTCTGGATCCACAAGGCAGCAGCTTCGGGGTCTCCTGCCTTGGTGAACTGAGGCGGATTCAGCCTCAAGAATTGTTCCACCAGCTTGTGAATCGGTCTCCCAACGACTACGATTCTTGGTGGACCTTCTGCAGGAATGACTGCAGGTGCAGTGACAGGTGCTGCAGCAGGGGTGGCCTCAGCATCGGCGGCAACAGCAGCAGTAGCGGCAGCTTGAGCGGCAGCTGCAACAGCGGCGGTGAAGGCGGCAACTTGATCTCGGGCTTGATACCCATCATCTCCTGCATAGCAGTTAAGGCTTGGGTGATCCCTATGTTTTCTTGATCACCCGAGGCTGCTACCCCAGCTTCCACTGGAAGTGGTGCTACACCACTGGCACTGGCTTGTGCTGGTGTCCTAGCTCTGCCTCCTCGGGTACCGACCCTGGTCGGTGACCTAACACGAGCTGTAGGCCTCACAGTCCTCTTACTTGGAGTTCTCTACTCCTGCTCGCTCATGGTTCAGTTTTTACTGAAACCTGTCTTCAAAATCCACACTGGATTAGAAGATGAACGATTCACACACGGCAAACAATTTTATCAATCAACTATCACAGACATGCACCAGCATGAATTTAAAGGCCAATTCTACTTACTATCCCATATCCATCGCACCTTATCACTCCAATTTCTAACGACCATGCTCTGATACCACTAAACTGGGATGTCACGCCCCGACCCTCCGAGCACGTGCCCATCCTTGCTTGGTCGATATAATAGCGATGTCCCAGGATGCATCGCCGACCCTTTCAATTAATATACACATGCGGAAGCATATAAATAATCCACAGACAACAAAACAATGGTATATGAAAGTAGAGCCATAAAATTTTCAAACCAAAACCAAACTTTTATAAACGCACCAGTTTAATTACAACATCAGGTCGCTTACAAAAATATTGGCTTAATAAAAAAGGGACTGTCCTATGACTAGCGAGTCAGACAGGTTTGCCGATTCTGTTTCCTTCACTTCCCCAAACTCCAGGACTTCTGGTCCTCCACCAACATCATCTAAGGACCTGAAAATGGTTATACAATAACCAGTGAGACAATGTCTCAACGAGTTCTACTCCCTAAGACCCGATTAAGAAGAAAATATACCTTAGGGCTGCCTAAGCACAATCACGAGTCAGAGGGCTTACCTTGGCCTCAGTTCCTTCCTGCAAGTTAGTTCAATGTAAAAATACTAACAACCATGTCTTCCAATCAATTAGATCGAGTCATCGATCAATCGACTTAGTCGATACATGTCAACAAGACCACTCCTGGTCATTTCAACTATTCCAACTCAATTCCCAATTATGAATCACGGTCCTTAGGACACAACTTATTTATAGGTGGTAATCATGGCCCCACCGAGCAATTTTCTTAGATTTAGTGGCATCACGGCCCCACTTGGCAGTTCTTAGATTTATATCCACATTATTCAATTTTTGGGATAAGTCCTCATAATCACCAATTTCACACAATTATCATAATCCAGTGCTCAATTAAATAAATAGAAAGCATCACTGAACTCAGCACGAAATTCCGGTCATCAGCCATCCCGGTTGAATTTTCGGAAAATAAATCAATAATTAAATAATTACGAAAATTATTAAATAAATGCAATAAATCCAATTTTGGCCCGTAATGCCTGATTGGACACCGAAACGGACTTGGAAATTACCGAGACTCGTTCAATAAATACCAGGACCTATTTCCTTGCTAACTACACTATCCATTTGCCTAACATGCATAGGTAAATTTCTAATTTAATTTTTCTAATATAATCTATCCACCTAATTGCACTTAATTAAATCTAAACAACCCCTAATCATCATTAGCCGACTAATAAGGGATTAGTGAGCAAAACACACTTGTTAAAAGCGAGGACCGTTGCACCACGACGGTGGCCGAACTTGGGCTTGTGACGACACCCACGGGCTTGGACCGGGCCTAAACTCGGCCCAAGAAATCTCAGCCCAAATATGAGATTTGCTTTTGCGTTAGACTGAGCTCGTTGCAGAAGTTGGGCTTGGGCCTCAAAATCGAGGGCTGACTTCAAGTGAGTTGGTATCGGGCCTCAAAATTTCGCTGGGCTTCGCTGAACTCAATGGGCTGAAAATAGGCCCAGCCGTTGGGCCAAAATGGTTGGATTCCACGGGCTGAATTTGTTGGCTCGTGGACTGCAGCTTGGGCTTGGCGAGAGAAACAGCAAAGGCCCGATGGACTGAAGTTGCGGGCTGATTGTTGCAGAGAACGGCTGAATACTAGGCCGTGTTTGTTGGAAATGGGCTCACAAAATTCGTCGGATGGAGCTGCACGAATTCATGGGACGTCGTGGGCGTGAGGGCATCTGCAGGAGCTTGGAAAATGCTTCAGTGCTGCGCTGGCGTGGGCTGCTTGCTCGAGCGTGGACTGACCGAGAAGAAGTAGGTGGATCTGAGGTAGCTGGCGACAAAGAACCCCGGAGAACCGCTTCGTTCGGTGCTTGCCGGCGTGAGGGAGAAGCGTGGGTCAATGGAGGGCTTTTGCTGGTTTGTTTGATGACCGAGGGCGACGACGCTGGGCACGTGTGGCGCTGCAGCTTCGGTGGTCTTCGCTTGTGAGGGCCAAGATGAACGTTGACTCTGCGGACAGATGTGCGTGCAGGAAAGAAGCCGAAGGAGAAGAATCGGTGGGGGCGTTGAGCGTGAGGCTGGCAATGGAAGAACAAGGTCAACGTCGGCTTAGCTGAAGGAGAAAGGTTAACTGGAGAGGGGCAGACAGTTGATGTGTGGCAGCTGGGGAAGAACTCGGTGATTTTGGACTTCGATGGAGGCGGCGTGGGGCTTTGCTTGTTGAAGATTGACCGAAAGAAGCTGAGAAATCGGCAAGTGGCAGCGGTGGGGAAGAGAGATACAGCTTTGGTGGAGAGTCTGAGGTCACGGGTTGCAGAAGTTTGCACGAAGGAGGAGGCCGGCCAAGCGTGCACGGCAAGTTGAAGATAAAGGAGCAAAAGTCAAGCAAATATCTTCCTCCCTTTAATGCTTGGTCCCCTAGATCTTTCTTGAAGATAAATCCACCCTTAAACCCAATTTTTGATACAAATGTTGCACCACTAGGCCTGGCTCCGAATTTCATAAATATTGGCTTCAATTTCTTCATGAATTTTTCCCAAATCAACGTCCAATTTCATCGAAGAAAAATCCCATATAATTTTCTGTAAGTCCTCAACACCCAAAGGCTCGGCTTGAAAGTCCAAACTCGCTTAAATTCGGCCCGTACGAATTTCCGTTAATTTTCCGAATCGTCCAAAATGATTTTCCGTAAAAATCTCGGAATCTCCAAAAAAATTTCGGAGGATGAGTCGACGTTCCTAAAATAGATCGTGACATGACAGAACTTTCAATTTCTGAAAGCAGGTTTAAATTCATGGTTAATTTCCATTCGATGCAATTTTAGCGTGACCTAGTCTACAGGGTAACTTTTAGGAATTTTTGGTGCAATTGACCCGTGATCGATTTATCTCGAGTCACAATGTGCATCTTCGACACATTGGTGACCCTCGGTTGTCGTGAAAATCTCGAGGTTTCAATTACGGGCACCAGGTACCAAAACGACATAAAATCAATTTAGTGCCGATCGACGAGAATTTTCAAACAAGTGGAATCACCCACATTTTGATCACATATCTCAATCGAATCGACCCATCTTTGATCTCTGATCGATCTCTGACGGTGCTGTAATGACCCTTGCAGATCAACACGGTCGAGCAGTCGATTCCTGGTCGAATTCTCAAGTCCATTGCATTTAGATTCCTTAATTGCTTCCCCAGATAGTCTAGTTATCTCGTGAGTGATCAGCTCAGAGAATAGCACTATCAGCAAATCGACGAAATGCCCGACTTATTTAATCGAAAATGAAATCTGAAAATTTAGGCTGTCACAATGGCCGACTGGCTCCTCAGCCACTTGCAGCTCACCAAGCTTCCTAGAGAAGCTATTGAAGTGGTCCAATAGGTTGGGGCATGGGGGGCTACGAATTTTGGTGTGATTTCCCCAAAATCCTCCTCAATTCTCACTTGAATCAATTCAATTCGTATCCCATAAATTCCACCGTCGAGTCCTCGATCAAATTTGTATTTTTCCTCGCCCATAGATCCAACTTGCATCCCAATTGCGCGATAAAAAACAATCCCCTGAATTTTCCGATCGAAAACGGCCCTATATCGACTTTTCACCAAAAATCTCGGTTTGCAGAAAAATCTTTGGAGGATGAGTTGACGTTTCTAAAATGACTTGTGACATGACAGAACTTTCAATTTCTGAAATCGAATTCAAATTCGGGTTAATTTCAATCTGGCGCGATTTTAGCGTGACTTAGGCTACGGGGTAGCTTTTAGGAATTTTTAGTGCAAACGACCCGTGGTCGATTTTCTTTGAGCCACAATGAACTTCTTCGACACATTAGCGACTCTCGGTGGTCATGAAAATCTTGAGGTTTCAAATACGGACACAGGGTACCAAAACGACAGAAAAATCAGTCTAGTACCGGTTGACGAGAATTTTGTAATTTGGTGGAATCAACCACATTTAGCCACACATCTCTGTCGAACCGACCTATCTCTGATCTCTAATCGACTTTTAACTATGCCGTAATGACCTTTGCAGATGAGCACGGTCGAGCAGTCAATTCCTAGTCGAATTCCCAAGTCTATTGTATTAAAATCCCTTAATGACTTCCCCAGATAGTCTAGTTATCTTAGGGGTGATCAGCTCTGAGAACAGCACTATAGGTGCGTCGATGAAAGGCCCGATTTATTTAATTGAAAACAGAATTGGAGATTCTAGGATGTCACAGGATCCATCTCATCAAATCATATGTTAATAGTCCATTCCATTAACCAATTTATTGTTTAGAATCAAACCTTGGTCACAACAAAATGCCCGATTGACAAGGCGACTTTCCCTTAGTAAGGTCTTCATTTATTATCAGTTGATGACTCGACCTAGAAGGATACCTAAAAAACAGTTTATATACCCAGAAACCCCTAATCGTGTTCACGGTGATATTGAGCATCAAACCATCATCCTCCAAAATCGGAAATCAAATTCAAAATCCATCTCATAGATCATAATAAAGCCAAAACGTATATCCTTCACAAACAATTCTTTCCAAAAAACCAATCCAGAATCAGTAGCATAAGTCATTTTCACAATACCAAATATATACAATTTTACAATATAATACATTTCATAAATGAGATTCACAAATCAACACATATATCTTTTTTGCAATTTCTTTCATAAAGCATTTCTCAAATTATTTCACAATAATCAACTCATAAATCATTCCCGAAAATGCCTTACATGCCATTACAAATATTTAAAATATAGTAAATGCCTCATCCAGATTTTATACATAAAATATATTATAAAATCACTTTTGCCTTTTAACCAAATTACACATAATATGTCTAATCCTTTTTTTCATTTTCGAATGAGCTTAGAAATTCAAAAAATATAGAACCACTCGTTTGGGAATATATCCAAAACCAACTGCTTGATTAGGGGCAAATTGTACACATACTAATACCTACATAATTTTTATCCCTTTCTCATGCAACTCAGCTCAAACATGGAAATGAGGAAACAAAGCACATCAAGAGCATTCTTAAGTAACCAGAGCTCGTATCCAAGAGCAACTGATACTCAATAGCTGTTAGTTTCATCTGATTCCAGCTTAGGGTCCAATCGGGCGATGAATGCAGGGTCGAGGTTCTTGTACGGTGTAAATTCTTTGAGCCTCTCGAAGAATGATATCTGGAGACCGTTCCTCCGAGCAATTGGGGATCGCACCCACCCTGAGCGATTTCCTTGCGCACCAGTCACTACAACGGTCGTATCCTCATTGGCCAAATTAGCTAGCACAATCATCGCCTCTGGCTCAGAAGTGGACGACGCATCGATGAGGAAAATATGACTGAAGTGTCCTGCGTTGATGCCTTCATTGTGTAGCCTGAAGCTACTCACAAAAGTCGAGAATATTACCTTGAATTGTTGGAGTTCCTGGAGTTGAGGGCAAGCGAAACACTCGCTTTCCTCTTTATAAAGACATGAAGGGAGAATGTCATCAGGCACGACATCTATCTTACGGAATGCAGCATTCACTCGAAATTTTTCTGAATCTGGGATTTTGTCCTTCAAGCTTCTCATCAGAACATCGCACGTTTTATTTATAGGCGCAGCCACAAGAATCCGAGAATCTTTAGAGCGTTGGTATACTTGCCACACAGCTTCCCTAACCACTACGCCAGCCCTTGATAGGCCTAGATCCCATGTACAAAGAGGACCCTCCATGAGAAATGGTGCTGAACCTTTGAGAGCTAGAATCTGACGGATTGCGGATCTTTGCTCCAAGTGCACGCCATTTGAAAAATAGAAAGATGGCAAGGCAAACGAATCACGTCTGATTGGACATTCAGGGAAAAGGAAGTTGTGGAATGAAGGATCGGTGGCGGCTTCAACTGCTTGATGAGCTCTCTTCAAGCAAACTCTATTGAAAGAAAAGCTGATGTTGTATCTGCTGCTTGAATGATGCTGGGAGTGAAAATCATCTCCAAACTCTGCTAAAACGATGGAACTCTTCTTCACTCGATGTACAAAACCCTGCTTTTCGAAAAAGAAGATTAATACCAAGAAGGAGTACAAATGACACTCAACTAAACATTTTATGCATCAAACGAAGGTAATTAACTGAGATTGCTGCAAGACTCTGCAAAAGAATAGCAGCAGAAGAGTCTGCATCTATTTCTTACCGATGGAAACAGTACAAACTAAATGCCTCCTCTATAGTAATACAAGCCTTCCTTGTTCCAGCCCCTCAAATTTGAGACGTTGCATGGACGGAATAGCAATTCGAAATATAAAGTAACCAGAATTTTGTCAAATTCGGGAAAGAACAATTTCTGAGAGAGGCGTTGGTGTGTGTTGGGCACGTGCAAGGACATGGTTTTGCACGTGCACATGCTTATGCTTGTCAGGGGGTGGCATGCATCTGCGAAGATAGTCGTGCAGACATTTGTAGGCCTTCATGGAAGCTGCCACACTTCACACAGAAACAAGATTCCTGGCGAACATATCATAATCAAGTGATCTTAACGTGAAGACCGCTGTATTTTTCAGCCCTCGACTATCAGAAAGATTTCACTGATGATCGAAAAAATTGGAGCCACCATATGGCCGTTCAATTATCATCAAAAAGTAAATCAATGAAGAAAAAGCAGATGCAAAAGCACAATCAGCAAACAGATGGGAGGTGAAATATGACATTTTTAAACAGAGCACAATACTAACATCTTAATTTAATCTTGAATGTACTTGAAAAGGACTAACCTGAAACTGTGTATCCCTCTTGTCCAGGGGCTTTGCAAAAACAAAATCCCTTGATAGAAGGAAGGGTCGACGCTCTGGTATAGATTCCATCTTGAATTCGACAAAAGTTACACAGACTTTCTCCCCGCAAAAATCATTGTCCCCTAGATTCTTGTTAATAGTCAATTGATGCAGCTCCAAAGTGACATCCTTCAGAATGAAATTAGTCCATTTCTGATTCAAATACAAGAATGATTTTCAGACCATCATAAGAACAAATCCTGAATTATTCACAGGGAAGACCTACGTCTGCTCAAAGTGTTAGAGTCATCTTAAAATGAATCAGTTTACAATACATGATGCTTCACAGCAGTAAAGGTAACTCAAATTCCTACTCCATCAGAGACAGTTGCATTTATAACTAAAGTTTCATCTTCAAAGCAGGTCATTTCATTGCTCCTGAAAAAAGCAAGCATGGTGAAATGGGGCATGAGTGCTTGACAACTCTGATCATCCATCAACAAATAGGTTCTATCAACCTCGAAGTTTGCATATGCAAGTGACATGACGACAAAAACAACAGCAATTAAACTTTTCATGCATTGTGCTACACTTCGTAGCAAATCCTCAGTAAGACCTTGATCCTCAAGGCTTGTTTGTGGTCACCTTCCTTCTTGATCTCTTAGTCTTTTTATTCCCCTTTTGACCTTCGCCCTCATCAGAGTCACATCTCCTCACTTGAACGTTGAAGGTCACTTTTGCATGCTCTAGACAAGCTGAGACGAGCTTCTCTCTTAATCAGGAATGTGCGACAAAGCAGACAAATTGTCCACACCCCACTGCTAAATAGCCCAATATTGCAGATCAGGAAGCTTCTACTAAAATTTTAATTCCATGGCCACGAATCAGCTGAAGATTACTTAAACACAGAAATTAACAGAGAAATTCAGCATGCTACATTTAAATGAGAAGATCATATGCCGCTTTCCAACTTGGGAACCCGAAGTAAGCATGGCCAGTAACTTATGAAGGTCTCCGCCACACAGTACGAGCAGTTAACCGATCTAAAATCTTGCAAAGTGATCCAGAATCCGTGATAGTCATAACATCTCACGGCATAGACACGGGAACTACATGTGTCAAGCTTACATAAGTTGCACATTTGAACTTGTCAACGCCTCTTTCCATAAGTAGTCTTCCCTTATTGCATATTCTCTGACACATCTCCTCTTCTCTTGCCTCTCTAAACCATCTATTTGCAGTCGTTACCATTTGGACGATTGATTGTACAATGGGATCGAACACATTCGGAGCGCACACAAAATCTGGGGACACCATTCAGCCTGAGGCGGTAAGTAAATGCTTACACATGCTTGGGAAAATGAAGCCTATGCTTGTTATGGGTAATATTGTGGGTGTCACTATGACCATGTTAAAATAGACTCCACCGGTTTCACACCCAACTCCATATCAACATTGATTTTTCCAGGTCTTCCAAGTCAAAATTTCTCTGAAAAATGAGGCCATGACATTGCAGTGGCTGGCAGCTATCCTAATGAACCTATATGAGAGCAAGCGATAATTAACAAGTATTGCTACCGGCTTCATCCACCACACTTGATTGCATTCTCACATTGCAAGTAGTCATAAAAGATTGGGAGGATGGATAGAAGGATTTCAACCTCTCTAGCCAAACTGGCATTGTCACATGTTACACTAACATTATCGCCAACCATTTTCACAGCAAAAGGGTCATGCATCGCCGTTACCTCCATATAGAAGTCCTCTGCATATAGAAGAGCTGCAAAATAATCCCTATATGTTGATGGAGATAGTGGTTTCTGGAGAACGCCAGGTACAATGTCTCGCTTGATCAAATCTTCAATATCCTCGGGGATGCTGTAAATAGGGGAAGTATCTTTCTGAACATAAACAGTCTCCTTCTGCTGATTCGGCAAAACTGGGGAAACTGCACGTAAGACTGGCTTGAATTGTTTAGCAGAACTTTCTCGTGTTTTTGGGGTATGAGAGGTTGTTCCTGACGAAGAAGGAGAATGCACATACAATGAAGATGGTTCATCGGAAGGCCGAGGCAGTTTTACTACATTCTGATTCAAGTGAGTGGATGTTGGTGGTGGTTTGGTCCCCGAAACAAATGGATCGCTAGATTTTGATACAGAAGGGGATGGTTTAGTAGCCGAAGGGGTTGCTTTGAAAGGAGATGAAGTTGGCGGGTATTTCGAAAGAGAAGGATGTACCAAGTGAGGTAAAGACGGCTTATTCAAAGATTGAGATGACTTTGACACATGCTGATTCGAGTAAGCCGGAATAGCCGCGGGTTTGGCCGGGGAAACAAATGGGTCACTAGAAGTGGCGGTTGATGGCTTTGATACAGAAGGGGATGGTTTTGGAGAACCGGAAGGGACTGCTTTGAAAGGAGATGTGACATGAGAAGACTGAGATGAGCGCCCAGCAGTCCTCCTCAAATTTGGCTCACTTTCAGGGGTGACCTGGTCAAAGGATTGTGAAAGGTTCGTTGCTTCTGGTTCATTCCTTTGACGATGGTGATGACCATCTTCTTCCTTAAAACCGAGGATGCGATCAAGCAGTTTCCATGCCAAAAACAGAGGAACAACGTAAAAAAGAGCTCTCATTTTTTCCTCTCCTTCCAACAACGCAGTGAAAAGGTCGAATGAAGGTCGAACAGAGGCAAATTCGTAAGGAAGCTGTTAAAAAGTGATCCATTTTGGAAAACTCTAGACTACACTAGACTACACTTGCTTATGAATTAAGTATACTTAATGGAGAAGGAAGAAGTCGGCAGCAACAATTTGCTTCATGCAAAAGGAAAGTAAAAGTCAACAAAAGTGGCTGGGAGCTGCAAAAAATAGAAAAATGGAGAATAAGGGAGAAGCAACCACGTGATTCTGAAGAAGCCGCAACAAGCAGAAAACAAATAAGCAAGCTGCAATTTTATATTATTTTGTGTACTCAAAGTCGGTAGAGGAAGGCGGTGAATTCACGCCTTTCACCACCTATAAATAGGAGTTAGCGGTTGTTGTTCTTAGAAGCCAAAAAACTAGAAATGCTCCCTCCTTTGTAATACCAACTATCATAATAAAATTTAGTTTGTGCTCTCATTTATTTTTCACTCCATTTCTTACTCCCTTGCCATAGTTCACACACACTTGCACAGACACGCTTCCGCAAAATACCCAATAGAAGCAGTGAAAAGGTCGAATGAAGGTCAAGCAGAGGCAAATTCGAAAGGAAACTTCACGATGCTGCCTTCATGATATCAATGTATGATCAGATTCAGACGGCGAATGGGAAGAAGCGAAAGATCAAGAATGATGGACTTACTTTTGGAGGTTGCAGAAAAAGGTTAAAACCTTTTTTGGAATTCTCTCTTTTGGACAGTGTAAGTGGAGCAGGGGAAGGACCAAGAGAAGCAGTTGTCTTCACTGCAGAATTTTCTCGGACTGAATTAGTCGCCCCATAGGTTGCTGGCTTCCAACGCTAACTACCTTAAACGAATATATCAAATCACTCTATCTATCTGTGAAGAGCAGGGGAAGGACCAAGAGAAGCAGTTGTCTTCACTGCAGATCTTTCTCGGACTGAATTAGTCGCCCCACAGGCTGCTGGATTCCAACGCTAACTACCTTAAACGAATATATCAAATCACTATATTTATCTATCTATCTTTAGTGGAAAAATTCCAAATAAAAATTTGAAGTGCTCTTATTTTCTTAAATAAGGAGTTCAAGTGGATTTTATTTCACATAAAGGTCTAAAGTGTCATCGTTTTTTCAAATAAGAGCCTAAAGTGACCATATTAGTCTCAAAAAATGGTCTAACATCGCCGGCCAAAGGACATTTTCGTTTTTACTTTTTATTTTTTTTTCCTTTTTTCCTTTTTCTTTTCTTTTATCTTTTATCTTTTTCCCTCTTCCCTTCACCGCCCAAGGCGGAGGTCGCCGAACTCAGGTGAGGGCAACCATTGCCCTCACCTGGACTGGCTAGATCAAGGGAGGGTTGCCGTTGCCCGCCTGGGCGAGGGCGATCCTTGCTTGACATTAACAAGGGTAGCTCTCGCCTGAGGCCGGCAACCTCTGCTGACCATCGACTAGGCATGATGATAGCCGATGTAGGGAAGAGGACAAAGAAAAAGAATAGGTAAAAATTTAATTTTTTTAAAAAAATACTTAGAATTGTTTTGATTAAAATAACCCCTTCTCTAATGGCTGAAATAGTCACCAACAGGCCGAAAGTCTTTATTTGGGACAATTTGTCCACTTTAAACTCTTTCTTGAGATGATTTGATCACTTCAAGCCCTTATTTGATATAATATTCACTTAGAGTCCTTATTTAAGAAAATTAGAGCTTTTCAAGCATTTATTCGAAATTTTATCTATTTCATGACATTTATATAAGACACACACACACACACATATATACATATATATATATATATATATATCACATGGTATGCATTTGATCGATAAGTATTATTTTAATGATTCGTCACTCAATTTTTGTCTATTCTTAATTAAAAAAACATAAAAAGATAAGTTATTCGCCATCTCAATTATGATAGAAACTCTTATAATTAACTTGAAACAAAATTAGGATGGAAAAATAGTAGTTATGTGAATAACATAAATGATGTAAGGCTATTTCGAATACAGCATGTTAGTTTATTTTGAAACTCATCGAGTTTAAAGAATGCAATAAAATTACTAATTTAATAGTGAAGAAATTCAGAAGGATCGCATATAACTTAGGTGTAGTTTATGTTGTTGGCCCTCCCCGCCACCGCTCCATCGATGGTGAGGCCATCGATGATGAGGGCGACCTGTCCTCGTGCGGCCAACAACGATGGTCTCAATCGCCGTCGTGGTGAGTGCCAACATAATTTCTCCCAAAGGATCACTAATGATATTAATCCAAAAATATTTAAGAAGTCACCAAATATGTAATTGAAATCAAAGAAGACCTGTATTTCTTTTTCTTTTTTTAATGTATGGTGCTTTTAAATTATAGCAGTGTGCACACAATTATGTACTTTTGCGATAATTTTTTTACTTAATACAACAACACATTGTAATATGTTGTAATGGTGGCATGTTGTTGGTATAATATGTGTGATGTTGACTTGAAAATTTATATATTGAAATGAATGATAAAGGAATAGTGAAAAAATGATGTGTGCTGTTTGGATGATTTTCCCATGAATTTTTCAATCCTTTAATTGACTCTCACGTTTATTATTATTCCTACTCTTTTCATTTTTTGTCTTTTGCATATTGTAAAATATTGCACGGAAAAAAATCATGGGAAAATCAGCTCTGTAGCTAAGGCCATCCTCTTTGTACTTTCGTATGTATTCTGTCTTCATGTCCGTGTAAGTCCTACGCTTTTATACATGTCAATGCCTTGCATTGCAGGGCTTGCAGGATCCTCATGTGGCAAAATTGCAAGGGAAAAACGATTTGTTTAAACAGCGCGAACGATGCTTCTGATTACATTTGCTGAGGGAAATACTTATCGATTGGTTCCATTCGTTTATGTGCTTTCTCTGTTGAGCATTCCTTTGACTGTTTTTGTTGCATAAAGCATCGAAGAAGAAAAGCATAGCAGATGAAGCCAGGGCAATCTTGCCGGCAAAGCTGAAGCAATCATCTCCGACAAGTTAGCCCCAACTGACGACATGTCATTATGCAGATCATTTTATCGCAATTTTAAAACTTTTTTTGGTGTCTGTTACCTTTGTCTGCTTATCCTCCCTGTCATTTAGATCTCCATTTCAGTACGGGAATGTTAGAGTAGATGCTGGTAACTTTTCTCAAGATGAGAGGGAGAGGAACAAAAAGTGGCCGTTGATTTAAATCTGTTATCCTGAGCACTCCAATTTAACACGAGAGTTGATTGTACATCACATTTCCTTTGATTCGCTTCAAACTAAGCGCGTGCATCATATGCGCCATCAGAATTGCACCATGATCTTTTCCATGAATCAAACCAATCTCCCCGTTCCTCCGCATTGCAGTATCAATTCCTAGCTCAAAGGCCTGAGACATGTATCGCGTCTTTTATCGAACAACTTGAAGATGGGGACGTTAGGTGCTGGCAGCTTCTAGCTTCTGGAGAACTCGAGGAGAAACTTTCAAAGGAAACAGCTATTTAATTAAATGAGACACAAGCATTGGAGAAGAGAAGCTGTGAAATTCAAGACGAACTTTACAACTGAATTACAAACAAAAAACCAGCCTGCTCGATTTCAATCCCTTTCTCACACAGCTCAGCTCAAACATGGAAAATGAGAAAACAAAGCACATCAAGAGCATTCTGAAGTAGCCAGAGCTTGTATCCAACAGCTACTGATGCTCAATAGGACAGGCAGCTTTTAGCTTCATCTGATTCCTGTTAATGGCCAAATCATGCAATGAATGCAGGGTCGAGGTTCTTGTACGGTGTAAATTCTTTGAGCCTCTTAAAGTATGATATCTGGAGACCATTCTCGCGAGCAATCGGGGATCGCACCACCCAAAAATGATTTCCCTGCGCTCCAGTGACTATAAGAGTTGTATCCTCGTTGACCGAATTAGCTAGCACAATAATTGCGTCTGGCTCAGACGCGGACGATGTATTGACAAGGAAAATACGACTTAAGTGTCCTGCGTTGATGCCTCCATTACATAGCCTGAAGTTACTGACAAAAATCAAAAATATACCTTGAATCTTTGGAGTTCCTGGAGGGGAGGACAAACGAAACACTCTCTTTTCTTTTTATAAAGATGCGAAGGGAGAATGTCATCAGGCACGTCATGGAACTCACGGAAAGCAGCATTTGCTCGAAATATTTTGGAATCTGGGATTTCCTCCTTCAAGCTTCTCAAGAGAGCATCGCATGTTTTGTTTACAGGTGCAGCCACAAGAATCCTCTAGCGTCTCCAGAGTGTCGGTATACTTGCAACACAGCATCCCTAACCACTACTCCGGCCCTTGATAGGTCTCAACCGTATGTCCAAAGAGGACCCTCCACGAGAAATGGTGCTGAACCCTTGAGAGTTACAATCTGACGGATTGTGGATCTTTGCTCCGAGTCAAACCCGTTATGTGAAGAACTGAGAGATGGTAAGATAAACAGATCACGTCTGAATGTACATTTGGGGAAAAGGAAGTTGCGGAATGAAGGATCGGTTGTGGCTTCAACTGCTTGATGAGCTCTCTTCAAGCAAACTCTATTGAAAGAAAAGCTGATGTTGTATCTGCTGCTCGAATGATGCTGGGAGTGAAAATCATCTCCATACTCTGCTAAGATGACAGACCTCTTCTTCACTCGATATACAAGTCCCTGATTTCCGATAAAGACGATTAATACTGGGAAGAAGTACAAGCAAACTCAACTGAAGGTTTTATGCATCAAACGGAAGTAATTAAGTGAGATTGCCGCGAGACTCTGCAAAAAAGAGCAAAGGAAGAGTCTGCATCTGTTTCCTATAGATGGCAACCATACAAACTAAATGCCTTCTCTCTAGTAATACAAGCACTCCTTTTCCATCCCCTCAAATTTGGAATGTTGCATAATCAATTCGACATATAAAGTAACCAGATTTTGTCAAATTCTGAAAAGAACAATTTCTGATAGAGGCATGGGTGTGTGTTTGCATGCGCAAGGACGGGTTTTGCACGTGTACATTCTTGTGCTTGTCAGTGTGGGCATGCATCTGCGCAGATACTAGCGTAGACAGCTGTAGGCCTTCATGGATGCCGCGGCACTTCACACCGAAACAAGATTCCTAGCAGTCATATCGTTATCAAGTGATGCCAAGTGAAGACCGCTGTATTTTCAAGCACTCAATTACTAAACTTGACCAATGCTTTGGTGATCAGAAAAATTTCACCGATGATCGAACAATTGGAGCCACCATATGCACGTTCAACTTTCATCAAAAGTAAATCAATGAAGAAACGGCAGATGCAAAAGCACAATCAGCAAGCAGATGGGAGATGAAATATGACATTTTTAAACAGAGCACAATACTAACATCTTATTTTAATCTTGAATGTACTTGAAAAGGACTGACCTGAAACTGTGTATCTCTCTTGTCCAGGGGCTTTGCAAAAACAAAATCCCTTGATAGAATGAAGGGTCGACGCTCAGGTATAGATTCCATCTTGAATTCAACAAAAGTGACACGAATTTTCTTCCTGGAGAAATCATTGTCCCATATATTGATAGTCAATTGATGCAGCTCCAAAGTGACATCCTTCAGAATGAAATCAGTCCATTTCCGATTCAAATACAAGAATTGTTGGACCATCATAAAAACGAACTTTGCTAAGAAGACGGTACTGTTATTTGTAATTAATGACGGTGCAAATCTGTCCGTATATTTTTTTTGCAAGTTCATGGCAACTGGTTAATCTCGTGGAAGAATTTAAATATATTTTGTTAGATACACACAGCTTTAGTTACTTATAGTGTGGAAGCCAAAGAAAATATGACAAAAAAAAAAAGCCAAAGAAAAAAAGGACTACGGCACCGTAATATATTTTTTTCTAATTAGTTATTACATTAAAACAATATATAAAAATATGTCGCCGACTAATCACCATTAAATAGTGGTGTGGTATTACCGAGGAGTCTTACGTTACTTTTTCAACAAATATAAAACAGAACAAATGTTAAAAAAAAAACTGGTCACATAACACTCGGGGGCGCTCAAGAGAATTTAAATGATTTTCACTCACTTGGAAATTGGATCAGATGGGTTGCCATAGGTATTCTCAAAATAGAATATGTAACTAAGGAAGAAATATTATTGTACTTATTATTGTTTTGTTTTGAAGAAAATCACTTTGCTACAAAATTAGCTTCTAATTCATAAGAATCGACGTAAGGTCGGGTGTCACGTGGTCATGTGTTATTGAATTATTCCTTTTTAACTTCATTTTTTTTTACTCATGACATCCTAAGATTGATCTTGTAATTTGTTAAGTCCTTGCAGATCTTCGTATATGAGATTCAAATAAACAAATTATTATTTTTTTACTATTTCATTATACATATTTAGGTAATTTTTTTTTTTAAATTGTTATCATACATCACCAATATCACTAATCCTAATTCCAATCACTCGAGAATCCTTTTGGAGTGACTTGATTTGAGCAAAAAGAAGGAGAAGCCATTCAAAAGCACAATAATTTCGTTATTAGTCTCAAAGACAATATTTATTATGTTTTTCTCCATGTTAAAAAGAAAACTTAAATTGAACTTTCGAATGACATTAACTATTTTTTTGGCTTGGGATTATATCATTCTGCTTGCGAGTATCTATATTATGGTAATCGGTTTATTCTAAAATTTTGTGTTTTCTATGTTATTTTTTCTTTTTTCTTATAAGGAATCTGATGGGATTTTAAAGTAAGATTTTCCAATTTTAATTTATTTTGAAGGAAACCGGTTAAACAGGTTAACAGGTTTCCTTGAAAAAAATTTGTGGTGGAGAACCCACCCTTGGAATTTGGAATCTAACGGTACCGTTATCCAATCTTTTCCCCATAAAAACATATCTTGAATTATTAACCGGGGGACGCTTACATCTACTCAAACTCTTGTTAAGGTCACCTTAAAATGAATCAGTCTACAATATATGATGCTTCACAGTGGTAAAAGTAACTCGAATTCTTACTTCATCGGACACTCTTGCATTTTTAACCGAAGTTCCATCGTAAAAGCAGGTCATTTCATTGTTGCAGAAAATCGCAAGCATGGTGATTTGGAATGAGCGCATGACAACTCTGTCATTGTCCATCAACAAGTTGGTTCTATCAACCTCTAAGTTTGAATATGTAATTGACATGATGACAAAAACAATAGCAATTAAACTTTTCATGCCATTGCGCTACATTTCATAGCACATCCCCAGGAAGACCTAGATCCTCAAGGCTCGTCTGAAGTCACCTTCCGATTTAACCTTTAGTGTTCTTATTACCCCTTTTAACCTTCGTCCTCATCAGAGTCACATCTCCTCACTAGAGCATTGAAGGTAACCTTTGTACGTTTCTAAATATGCTGAAACGAGCTTTTCTCTTAATCAGGAATGCAGGATGAAGCAGAAATGCAGGATGAAGCAGACAAGTTGTTCACATTCCACTGCTAAATAGCCCAATATTGCAGATCAACAAGCTTCAACTGAAATCTCAATTCCATGGCCAAGAATCAGCTGAAGATTCAGCACGCTATGTTTATATGATAAAAACATAAGCCGTTTCAAACTAGGGAAATCGAAGTAAGCATGGCCAGTAACTTAGGAAGGTTTCTATCACATAGTAAGAGCAGTTAATTAACATTGACCTAAAATCTTGCATAGTGATCCAGAATCCATGATACTCATAACATCTCATGGCATAGACACAGAAATACATGAGTCAAGCTCACATAATTTGCACATTTGAACTTGTTAATGCCTCTTTCCATAAATAGACTTCCCCTTATTGCCTATTCTCTAACACGTCTCCTCTTCTCTCACCTCTCTAGACCATCTATTTGCAGTCGTTACCATATGGATGATTGATTGTACAAGGGGATTGAACACATTCTGAGCGCACACATAACATCTGGAAATACCATTCAGCCTGAGGGTGTAAGTAAATGCTTACACATCCTTGGGAGAATGGAACCTTTGCTTGTTTTGGGTAATATTGTGGGTGTCACCATGACTATGATGAAATAAATGTTGGGAAAAAAATGTTGACACCTAAATTTTTGGGGTTGATTATTGCTAAATTAATAAAAATGAATAAAAAACACACACATGGCATATAGTTTGGAAACATTTTTATTTGATTTTATTTTTATTTTAGACCGTCGGTAAAGGGAGGATTTTTCACATATTCTGTTCAGATTTTTGACATATTCAGGTAATATACACTATGGGGTGTATTTTGAGCGGAAAGGAAATTTTTTAGGAATGGAATATGCAGAGCATGCAAAAGAGAATATTGCACGAGCAAAATTGGAAGCGAAATATGCAATGAGGATTCAATTTTTTACCCTATAAAAAGTGTGAAGGCGTACGGAAAAAGGGGTCGGGAAATTTTGAGAGCAAATATG
Organism: Eucalyptus curtisii; assembly: GCA_017140595.1. NCBI lineage: Eukaryota > Viridiplantae > Streptophyta > Magnoliopsida > Myrtales > Myrtaceae > Eucalyptus > Eucalyptus curtisii. The sequence goes on from CM029503.1 coordinate 7,835,687, forward strand.
TGAAGAGGTTGATTTGAGTGGAATTTCGAAAAAAGAGAGAAGAAGTGTATGGCGTCGAGCCGAAAAAAAAAAATCGAAACCCTAATCGGGTACTGTTCATCTTCCACGAAGAGCTGCCGGCGCTGTTGCTGCCTACTGCCACTGGCCTCCGTCCGCGAGCACCTACGCCGCCGTCGTTTGCCCTCGGCGACCCTGACGCTCGAAAGTCGTGCCGAACCGACGCTCCGCCGCCGCCGCTTGCCCTCTGCAGCCCCGACGCCCGAAGCTCGCGCCGCCCCAACGTCGCCTCCGCCGTCGCCGATTTGCAGCGCCCCACCTCCCTGATATGCTGCTCCACCGCTGATCTCGCCCTCGATTCATCTGCAACTCGTGACCCGGCGGATCTCGAGCCGGCTCGCGGAAAGGAAATTTTTTAGGAATGGAATATGCAGAGCATGCAAAAGAGAATATTGCACGAGCAAAATTGGAAACGAAATATGCAATGAGGATTCAATTTTTTACCCTATAAAAAGTGTGAAGGCGTACAGAAAAAGGGGTCGGCAAATTTTGAGAGCAAATACGTGGAGAGGTTGATTTGAGTGGAATTTCGAAAAAAGAGAGAAGAAGTGTACGGCGTCGAGCCGAAAAAAAAAAAAATCGAAACCCTAATCGGGTACTGTTCATCTTCCACGAAGAGCTGCCGGCGCTGTTGCTGCCTACTGCCACTGGCCTCCGTCCGCGAGCACCTACGCCGCCGTCGTTTGCCCTTGGCGACCCTGACGCTCGAAAGTTGTGCCGAACCGACGCTCCGCCGCCGCCGCTTGCCCTCTGCAGCCCCGACGCCCGAAGCTCGCGCCGCCCCAACGTCGCCTCCGCCGTCGCCGATTTGCAGCGCCCCACCTCCCTGATCTGCTGCTCCACCGCTGATCTCGCCCTCGATTCATCTGCAACTCGTGACCCGGCGGATCTCGAGCCGGCTCGCCGCCCCGCCTCCTCGTTCGCTGCTCGTGACCACCACCCCCCCTACGGTAGCTGGTCCAGATCCAAGCGCCGACCTCCGAGCTTCACCCGTGACGCCTCGCCTCCGCCGAATCCACCGCCTGCGACGCTCGCACCCAGCTCCGTGCCTATCCCGAAGCCCCGGTGCCGCGCCACCGACGTGCCGCCCCTGCCTCCCTCGCCGAAACCCTAGCCGACAAGCTCTCCCTCGCCGGACCTCCGAACCGGCCAATTTTTTTTTTTTTTTTTTTTTTTTAAAAAAAAAAAATTAAATTAGGTATTTTTACTTTAATTTATTAGGCAAGTTTAGGCTTTTATTATTATTATTATTATTATTATTATTATTATTATTATTATTATTATTATTATTATTATTTCTTTATATGTTCTTTTCTTTGGTTGGAATATCTATCTATGCATAATTGAAAATCTCAATATATCACTTGATTCGCAACCGCGCGGGTTTTTTATTTCATCTATAAGGCTTTAGATGAAATAATTAATCAAGTGGGAATAAAATTGATATTTTGATCTTTAAGGCTTAAGATCAATTTATCGATTTTACTAGCGAAATATTATCCCTTGATTTGAATGATATGTCATATCCTTTTTGGGGTAATTTTGAATGAACTTGATTGTTTTTATTTATCTTGAGAAATGCCTGAGCTAGAATATTGCATGTTTTAGGGTTATTTGCATATTTAGGCAAAACATTCTATTCATCATGAATTTTCGAAATAAAAAGAAAAAATCAAAAAATGTTCGAATTAGGATTATGTTTGATTTTTTTTTTATCATGCATATTTAGAATAGGAATTTTATTTTTGAATCATGGAAAAGAAAACAAAAAGAAAGCATATAGAATGTTAGTTTTATTATTATTTGACTTGCATGTTAAATTTTAATTTCGAAATTAATAAAAAAACATCATGTATATATCATGTAGAATTAGGGGGCATATTTTGCACGTCATGGCATATTAGGGTTAAATTGCACTAGGTTTAATTTTAGATAATATTTTTCTTAATTTATTATAAGTTTAGGCATTTTCTTAAATAGATTGCATTTTAGGATTATTTGGGTTAAGATAATATTTTAGTTTAAATTAGGATTTAGCTCAACCTAATTCCTAATACAAATTGAATAGGATCTTAATCTAATTAGATAATTTTCACATTTTTCTAATTTCGAATTTCATAAAAAAAAATAAAAAATGTCTTAGAACAAATTAGTTTGAAATCTCTAGGATAGATTGCATTCTTTTTAAAAAAATAAAAATAAAAAATGTCATGTGCATGTCATTAGGATTAGATTCATGAAATGCATGCCCTTTAGTATTTTTGCTAGGTCAATTTAGTTAGAAATTGCATGTCATTAGAATTAGGCCATTTAGTTAATTTTGCATTGCATATTGCACGATTTTCATTAATCAAGCAAAAAAAAAATAAAATACTAAATTGCGTGTTAATTAGAAATCATATCTATGGTTGTTGATGTGGATTCTAATTTAACATTGCAGATGCTTTCGTTGCTTCGAGGTAAGTTTTGCATTTTATTCATTATTTATCTGGGTGTTAAATTGGTGGATTGCGCACCTGCATGATCACCTCACATGTTAGGGAAATAAATTTAAAATCAATCCAAACTGCTTGCCAAACATTTTTCAAAATAAAAAGAATGGTACCGAAAGGGCATTAGAAAAGTCTAATGTAACCAAGTCCCCGTACCCAAAGTCTCTGGTTCGTAGAAGTAAAATAATCCTCCCATTATTTTACTTGGGTTTCTAATCGACCCACCAAGAATAGATTAGTGGCGACTCCTAATTGAAAATCATTTGCATGTTAAAAACTTGAACATTAAGTCGCGAATTGGTATGGGTTTGGGAGAGCCCGAGTTAAGTCTAGGCTTAACAATCCATTAGCCAAACCCTAGGTGGTTCACCCCCCAGAAAAATTTGGTCGCGACAGCTTGGCGACTCCACTGGGGATTTGAGTTGAAACTCTTAGTGGACTTAGGCCAATTTTTCTTTTCTTTTGAAAAATGCTTTTGTTTGGCAGCAAGGATCCCAGGTACGTCCCTAACATGTAAGGTGTTAAATGTTCTTGCAGATTGGGAGATATAAGGGGAGTAGTCTTTGCTAACCCTTGTCTTGCAGGTTGGAGTTGGGGATGAATGTTTTAAACTCAAGTTATTGAAGTGTTGTTTGATTTAAACTGTTGTGCATGCCTTGCATTTAGCACTACACTATTGCACACACAACCTGCCGCCGAACCTGGGCCGCACTAGGATATTTAGGATGGTATTGAGTTGGATACGACTTCGACCGCGAGGCCGCGTAGTAGAGGTTGCCCAACTCAATCCTGAAAGTTTCTTTCTTGGTGTCAAGAATGTTTACCTCTGCCGGCGAGGCTGCGTCGCATTGAGGTATCATTCTTGACTGTGTCAGAGTTAGGAGGACTTGACTTGGCATGCGAGGCTACAACTAAGTCATCCCACCCTTTTAACTCCATTTTGCTAAGCCGTCTAGATAGAAATCGAGCCTCACACTTCATGCGCTTGTCTATGTGGTTGCTTTAATCATATGGTAAAGTAAGCTCTCTATCCTTTACTCTTGTAATTTACTTATTTACGTCTTTGGTCGGTCCATGACATTAGGTTGGTTGAGTCCTGGTTTATAAACAATGGGAAGATCCGACATTCGATTCGTACCTGCACCAAAAGTTGAACTCAAATCATGGTGGAATCGTCTAGGCCACGAGGGCCAAAGCTATGTAGAGAGCAGACTTGGTCGCCTTGTTCCCCTCCTTGACGTTGATGTCCAGAGTGGCGTCATGCAAGCACTTGCTCATTTCTGGAGCCCCCGAACATCAACGTTTATATTTGGTAAGCATGAGCTGACTCCGACTCTAGAAGAATACAGCATTGCCATAGGAAAACCTTTGGAATTGGAATTAATAAATCCACCCATCGGATTAGAACTAGAATCGATTTTTTCTGATTTTCTTAGGATGGATAAGAATTTGATAAAAAGAGTGCTGAAAGATAATTGTCTTGCATGTCCTTTTTCCTTCCTAGATCAAAGTTTTGCTAGTGCTAACACTCTCTTAAAAAGTAGGATCTTCCTCCTAGCTTTCTTCGGGTTTGTTATTTTCCCTTTTCGTAAAGGTGCCGTTAATCCTTCTATCGCATGGGTGGTCAAACAAGTGTGTGCTAGGATTAGTTTTGTCAATACTATTCTAGCTGAAACATTTTTGTCACTCACCCGATTTAAGGAAGATGAAGATAAAACTTTTCGTGCACCAATTGAACTTTTACAAATCTGGTTCTTTTCTCACATAAGTAAGGTCAATATTCGCATGAATATTATCAATGTCACTGATTTCCATCATCCCATCGAAGTATATAAAAATCATCAGGATCGAACTCCAAATCTTTCTTACTCAAAATGGGTCAAATTATTGAAAAATCCGAATATCAAGATTTTCCTATGGCATGCTAAATGGTTCCAAGTCTCCAAAGCACGTCTCTCTCATGGCGATGATGAGCCGATCCCACTATTGGGGATCACCGGTGCTACTTCTTACTACCCACTCCGAGTGGCTCGTCAATATCGAGTTGTGCAAGATCTACCGCCCCTCTCAAGCTGGGTTTGTTCCAAGTCCAATTCACCGCTAAGGATGGTGATCACAAGAAGGAACTTCGTTGTATCGAACAAGCTTGGATCGCATGTCGGGAACAAAAGTTGAGCTTACCTGAAGATGAGTTTGAGGGGAAGGAAAAGACCTACTATGCCACGACTCAATACATCCGTCAGCACAAGATTCCGACCGAGTATCTCCCAAAGGTGCCAGATGTGACCGAGAAGCCCACTTGGCAGGCGGAGCTTAATCGTCACAAGAGGAAGATTGAAGAACTCGAGAAGCAAGCTAAGAAGGATGCTAAGGAGAAGAGGCAGCTACGTCGAGCGTTCGCTTCCCATGTGTTTATAGATCGGGCCAAATAAAGTGGCTTGAATCTATTTGGTCTTTTTACTTTAGTTTAATGTTTAGGAAGTTGAGTCATTTATTTGATTAGTTTATTTGTCTAGGGCCTTGCAAGTTTCTTTACATTGTTAATGTCAAGCAATTTCATTAATGAATAAAAGTTGTTAGACTTTCGTCATGGACCGGCATTGTTTTATATGAAGTGCTTATGTGTATTCATTTCTTCAAATTAGGTGATAACGGATCCTCCACGCTCTCCCATCATCACTCGATTAAGAGCTAGAATGGCCAATCAAACTGAAATGCGTGATCGCATCTCCACTATGGAAGAACAACTTCAACAATTAACCGCCTCTATGCAGCTACTGACGACTCAGATCCAATCCCTCCGAGCGAATCCAAATCCTGCACCTGCTCTTCCAGAGATAATCGTCCCGAGGCAGGCAAACGAGACCCAAATGGATGATGACGACATCCCTGACCTGGAAGATGACCTACCGCTGATCAATGTGCGAAAGGCTAAGCTTGATAATGCCTCTAAAGCGGAGCAAGATGAACGCTTCGCCAAACTGGAAGAAAAGCTGAAACAACTGCACGAGTCGCGGAATTCACTGCCGTTCGACCTGTCCGTCTATGAGAAGGTCAAGATGCCAAAGAAGTTTAAAATGCCGGATTTTGAGAAATACGATGGTACTTCCTGCCCAAAAGCTCATTTGTAGATGTACCACGTGCGTATGGCCCAATATGTCAAGAACGAGCCCCTCATGATCCAATCATTCCATGCGAGTTTGACTGGGCCCGCACCGAACCGTATGTCATGAAGAATGTAAACCTCCTCGGAACCTGGAACGAAGTGGCAGACGCGTTTCTCAAACAGTACAAGTTTAACATGGACATCGCGCCTTCCAGAGAAGACCTGGAGCGGATGGAAAAGAAAATGAGTGAGTCAATTAAAGAGTATGCTGTGAGATGGAGAAACCTGGCAGCACAAATTACTCCTGAGCCTACCAACAAGGAGTTGATGAAGTTGTTCGTGAAGACCCTTCCATCGAGTTCCGTAACCGAATGGCCGGTGTGTATGTCGAGAGCTTCAATCGCTTATTCCTGTAGGAGAACAGATCGAGATGGGGATAAGGGAATGATGGTTTTCTGAGCCATCTACTAAAAGATTATTTGCCAAGAAAGAGAAGGAAGTTGTTGAGGATGTAAATGTGACCTATAGCCTAGAAGGTACTAATCGCACCCCGGCTATCCAAATGAATCAAAGACAACAACAAAATGCTGGTCGTCAATCATTTGCCCAAGCAAATAATAGAAGGCAATTCACTCCCCTCCCTGGATCTCCATCCCAGGTGTTGGCGATTCTCCGAAAGAAATGTTTGCTTTCTAGTGAACCGAAGCATCCTAACCGCGAAAGCAATCGAGGTTACGACCCGATGAAGAAGTGAATACCATAACGGTGAACTGGGGCATTCAACTGATGAATGTTTCACCCTCAAGCACAAGATCCAAAACCTCTTGGACACGAAGGCCTTTTCGTTTCAAACTGCTCGACCGAACGTCCAGAAAAATCCGTTGCCGGAGCATGAGAGTACGGTTAATGCTATTCTGGAACCTGAAGTCAGCCGAATCAAGAGCTTGGAGGTGTACGTGATGGACACCCTGGGGCAGCCAAGTGATGGATGGGATGGCATGGATGATTCGACATCTCCAAACACAGAAAGCTCTGATGATGCTTTGGTAGGAATCGCAAGCTTATTCGACAACCTCATCATAGGAGCCATTGATAAAGGACCCCCTGAAGAGATGGGCCTTGGCCCACAAGAGTAACTCTTTTACTGCTTTTGCACATTCCCCTACGTGGGAATTTTTATTTTCTGAATGATGTTTTCAGTTTCTGATTGAGTGTTGCATTTTTTCCATTCAATAAATGTAATTGATTGATGAATTTCAATGAAATTACAAATTTTATTGTGAGGGCATGATGAGGTACACCAAACCAGCCCGGTGATGATATTCGGCCGATAAAAGAAAAAGAAAAATCCAAGGAGAATTCTGAGGCTTGGGCTTCATCATGCTTTCTCGTGTCAAAATGTTTCAAAAAAATGCTTTTCGATAAAAGTTTCAAAAAAGTTTCAAAAAAAATTCAAAATAATAAAACTTGATTTACTCTGTGTGTCTTTTTGACCCATCTACTTTTTGTTTCAGAGACGGTCTTATAGCATGTAAATGTGTGGAAATGGTCCAATCCAATTCCGGATCCTAGAGGCGAGTTCGTTCTGAATTACAGTGGCTCGTATGTGGTAAAGAAGATACTTCCTGAAGGTGCCTTGATCTTGGCGGAAATGCATGGTGTTTTCCACTCCAGTTAATTCAGATGTTGTCACGAAGTATTATCTGTGATAGAATTTGTCATGTCATGTTTTGAACTGCAAGCATTTTATGATAAGTAAATTGCTTCAGTGAGTTGAATTGTTCAAATTTGTTGCAAATTTTGCATACTTTTCCTAATGAATTGTGTGAGATGAATTGAATGTGTCAAATAGGGTACTTTGGAATGACGAAAGGCAAGCCTTTTTCTATACACTGCTTTATACACTAACCCCCAATGAGTTGTGTGAAAAATTCCATGCCCGCAAGGAAGAGGGCTATCTTGCAAAGGGTACGTCAACCATGGTAATGAGAGGCATTCTTTTCTCTATCCCAAACACTAAAGGTGATCCATTGCTCAACTCCTTTGAGCCCCATACACTTACGGAGATTCTTTTAAAACTACCCCTGTCAAGGATCATCCCACATTGGGACGAATTTGAAATGAATGGTAGGAATATTGTTGCTCACACTTGCATCAATCTTTGAGCATCGCTTTTGCAGTGTAACTTACGCGATAATTCAAGTGCCTTAGGATGACGAAGAGCAGTTCTTTCTTTATCCTACACACTTTTGACTATTGCATAGCCCACTTGAGCCTATAAGTTCATTTCGTGTCAAACCCGGTTGGTGATCATCCCCCACACTGGGGCAAGGCAAAAGAGAACCATTCAAGTAACATGGTTTAGAATGCTCATAAAAGAAGACTGTGTAAGTCCAAAGAGAAAAAGTGCAAAATAGGGGCATGAAAAAAGCAGTGTGCCTGGTAAAAGCAAGGCCAATGCCCAAAAAGAAAAATCAAACACTTGAATCGTATCCCCAACAAGGTGGTACCAAAAAAAAGCTCTCAAATGCTGTTGCAATCAATGGAGTAGTGACAAAAAATCTTCGACAGTGGAGAAGGAAAGTGGTGGAAATGTCAAGATGATCACCAACTTTGACCCTCCTAAACACTTTTTGAGCCAAATGATCATTTCATTTCTCAGCCCATGAACCAAGCCTATGTTACGTCCCTTGTAAAGTCTCTTCTGATTAGGGCACTTGAATTAACCTAGGGGTTCACATGTTTTAAGTATCGCTCGAAGAAGTGCGAGCAAGATTATTCCTTTCTCATTTTGTAGGGTTCTTGACTTGTAAACCCAGAGATGATTACAGATCGCTCATTCTTTCAAAAGCCTCGACTCAAAGAGTCCCTTTTGTTAAGCCGTTGACCAGGCCCACATTACGGTCCATGTTAAAGACCTCTTAGATTGGTAAGGTCGTACCACTTGCGAGATTGTACAAAACCTTATTTGGCATGATGACAGTGAGATAGAGTGATTGTCAAGATCCTGCATCAAATGTCAGGATAAAACAACCCCTTTTAAAGAGGATGAGTGAAAAGTCCTTTCAGACTGAATGATCCCTCATTTGACACATCCATGACGCTTATGCGTTCATATTAGAATGATCATTCCTATTGAAATTGGGATGATGCGTGGTTGATATAAATCATTACGCATGAACCTTACTTGAATTAATGCATGTCTGTGATTACAAATGCATGTTGCCTCTCCTACGATTATGTTTTGTAGGAGACACATCCCCAAGGAACTGAGATGTCACCAGGTAAGTATATCTCTATTCATACCTTAAATATTTGTCGTTGCACAAGTATTCCCCTTTTGAATACACTGACACTCAATTGAGTTGTCCCCAAAGATTCTTCTCCAGATTGCAACGCTAGGCGACCAAAGAATGGTTCGGGTCCTAGCCAAGCAAAATCTCCGTTTAGGCAACCGTAGAATGATACGGGTCCTAAACAATATTTATTGCTCTAACAGGCGACCGTAGAATGGTACGGGTCCTGGAAAAGCAATTTCCCCATTCAGGCGACCGTAGAATGGTACGGGTCTTGAAAAATCAATTTTCCGTCAACGCGACCGTAGAATGGTACGGGTCCTCGACAACACCTATTCCTTATTCAGGCAACCGTAGAATGGTACGGGTCCTGGAAAGTGAATCCCCGTTTAGGCGACCGTAGAATGGTACGGGTCCTAAACAACATTTATTGCTCTAACAAAGCAAGAATGGTTCCCCAATTTCCCCATTCAGGCGACCGTAGAATGGTATGGGTCCTGAAAAATCAATTTTCCGTCAAGGCGACCGTAGAATGGTACGGGTCCTCGACAACATCTATTCCTTATTCGGCGGCCGTAGAATGGTACGGGTCCTGGAAAGTGAATCCTCGTTTAGGCGACCGTAGAATGGTACGGGTCCTAGACAACACATATTTCCTCATTCCGGGTCCTGGAAAATGAATCCCCATTCAGAATGGTACGGGTCCTCGACAACACCTATTCCTTATTTAGGCGACCATAGAATGGTACGGGTCCTGGAAAGTGAATTCCCGTTTAGGCGATCGTAGAATGGTACGGGTCCTAACCAACATTTATTACTCTAACAGGCGACCATAGAATGGTATGGGTCCTGGAAAAGCAATTTCCCCATTCAGGCGACCGTAGAATGGTACGGGTCCTGAAAAATCAATTTTCCATCAAGGCGACCGTAGAATGGTACGGGTCCTGGAAAGTGAATCCTCGTTTAGGCGACCGTAGAATGGTACGGGTCTAGACAACACATATTTCCTCATTCAGGCGACCGTAGAATAGTACAGGTCCTGGAAAATGAATCCCCGTTTAGGTGACCGTAGAATGGTACGGGTCTTAGACAAAACCTTTCTGCCGTACTGGGCGACCGTAGAATGGTACGGGTCCTGAGAAAGCAGCTCCTTTCTGCCATACTAGGCGACCGTAAAATGGTACGGGTCCTAGGAAAGCAGCATCTTCACAAAGTCATGTTACTATTCTAGGCGATCGTAGAATGGTACGGGTCCTAGATAGGTAACACCCACTACCTCGAATTACTCTATCCTCCTCGAAAGTAAGTTATTCCAGGTAGGTTCATCTATCATTTGCATTAGTATTTCCATGCATCATATAAATTGCATTAAAAAATGGAATTCATTTTCCAAACAAAAAAATCATTCATTGCATGTGCATGATCAAAATTTAGGTCTCAATTTGTCTTTGAAGGCAACCTCTTTGAGCTCACCTTCAAAAAAGGGCAGCTGTTGACACCTAAATTTTTGGGGTTGATTATTGCTAAATTAATAAAAATGAATAAAAAACACACACATGGCATATAGTTTGGAAACATTTTTATTTGGTTTTATTTTTATTTTAGACCATCGGTAAGGGAGGATTTTTCACATATCCTGTTCAGATTTTTGACATATTTAGGTAATATACACTATGGGGTGTATTTTTAGCGGAAAGGAAATTTTTTAGGAATGGAATATGCAGAGCATGCAAAAGAGAATATTGCATGAGCAAAATTGGAAACGAAATATGCAATGAGGATTCAATTTTTTACCCTATAAAAAGTGTGAAGGCGTACAGAAAAAGGGGTCGGCAAATTTTGACAGCAAATACGTGGAGAGGTTGATTTGAGTGGAATTTCGAAAAAAGAGAGAAGAAGTGTATGGTGTCGAGCCGAAAAAAAAAAAAAATCGAAACCCTAATCGGGTACTATTCATCTTCCACGAAGAGCCGCCGGCGCTGCTGCTGCCTACCGCTATTGGCCTCCGTCCGCGAGCACCTATGCCGTCGTCGTTCGCCCTCGGCGGCCCTGACGCCCGAAAGTCGCGCCGAACCGACGCTCCGTCGCCGCCACTCGCCCTCTGCAGCCCCGACGCCCGAAGCTCGCGCCGCCCGACGCCGCCTCCGCCGTCGCCGATCCGCCCCCACCTCCCCGATCTGCTGCTCCACCGCGATCTCGCCCTCGGTTCGTCGCGAACTCGTGACCCGGCGGATCCCGAGCCGGCTCGCCGCCCCTGCCTCTTCGTTCGTTGCTCGTGGCCCCCCCATCCCCCCCCCCCGACAGTAGCCGGTCCAGATCCAAGCGCCGACCTCCGAGCTTCACCCGTGACGCCTCGCCTCCGCCGAATCCACCGCCTGCGACGCTCGCACCTAGCTCCGTGCCGATCCCGAAGCCCCGGTGCCGCGCCACCGACGTGCCGCCCCTGCCTCCCTCGCCGGAACCCTAGCCGACGAGCTCTCCCTCGCCGGACCTCCGAACCGGCCAAGTTTTTTTTTTTTTTTTTAAAGAAAAAAAAAAAAATTAGGTATTTTTACTTTAATTTATTAGGCAAGTTTAGGCTTTTATTATTATTATTATTATTATTATTATTATTATTATTATTATTATTATTATTATTATTATTTCTTTATATGTTCTTTTCTTTGGTTGGAATATCTATCTATGCATAATTGAAAATCTCAATATATCACCTGATTCGCAACCGCGCCAGGGTTTTTTATTTCATCTATAAGGCTTTAGATGAAATAATTAATCAAGTGGGAATAAAATTGATATTTTGATCTTTAAGGCTTAAGATCAATTTATCGATTTTACTAGCGAAATATTATCCCTTGATTTGAATGATATGTCATATCCTTTTTGGGGTAATTTTGAATGAACTTGATTGTTTTTATTTATCTTGAGAAATGCCTGAGCTAGAATATTGCATGTTTTAGGGTTATTTGCATATTTAGGCAAAACATTCTATTCATCATGAATTTTCGAAATAAAAAAATAAAAAAAATATTCGAATTAGGATTATGTTTGATTTTTTTTATCATGCATATTTAGAATAGGAATTTTATTTTTGAATCATGGAAAAGAAAAAAAAAAGAAAGCATATAGAATGTTAGTTTTATTATTATTTGACTTGCATGTTAAATTTTAATTTCGAAATTAATAAAAAAAAATCATCATGTATATATCATGTAGAATTAGGGGGCATATTTTGCACGTCATCGCATATTAGGGTTAAATTGCACTAGGTTTAATTTTAGATAATATTTTTCTTAATTTATTATAAGTTTAGGCATTTTCTTAAATATATTGCATTTTAGGATTATTTGGGTTAAGATAATATTTTAGTTTAAATTAGGATTTAGCTCAACCTAAATCCTAGTACAAATTGAATAGGATCTTAATCTAATTAGATAATTTTCACATTTTTCTAATTTCGAATTTCATAAAAAAAATAAAAAATGTCTTAGAACAAATTAGTTTGAAATCTCTAGGATAGATTGCATTCTTTTAAAAAAAATAATAAAAAAATGTCATGTGCATGTCATTAGGATTAGATTCATGAAATGCATGCCATTTAGTATTTTTGCTAGGTCAATTTAGTTAGAAATTGCATGTCATTAGAATTAGGCCATTTAGTTAATTTTGCATTGCATATTGCACGATTTTCATTAATCAAGCAAAAAAAAATAAAATACTAAATTGCGTGTTAATTAGAAATCATATCTATGGTTGTTGATGTGGATTCTAATTTAACATTGCAGATGCTTTCGTTGCTTCGAGGTAAGTTTTGCATTTTATTCATTATTTATCTGGGTGTTAAATTGGTGGATTGCGCACCCGCATGATCACCTCACATGTTAGGGAAATAAATTTAAAATCAATCCAAACTGCTTGCCAAACATTTTTCAAAATAAAAAGAATGGCACCGAAAGGGCATTAGAAAAGTCTAATGTAACCAAGTCCCCGTACCCAAAGTCTCTGGTTCGTAGAAGTAAAATAATCCTCCCATTATTTTACTTGGGTTTCTAATCGACCCACCAAGAATAGATTAGTGGCGACTCCTAATTGAAAATCATTTGCATGTTAAAAACTTGAACATTAAGTCGCGAATTGGTATGGGTTTGGGAGAGCCCGAGTTAAGTCTAGGCTTAACAATCCATTAGCCAAACCCTAGGTAGTTCACCCCCCAGAAAAATTTGGTCGTGACAAAAAATAAAAGAATATTTGTGGAGAATGCCCAGATAATTTTTCCCGCTACTATTTCTGTGAAAATTAAATAGGATATTAAATGAAAGTAGTAAAGATGAATAGTAAATAACACCATAATTTTTAACGTGGAAAACCCTCAAAGGTGAAGGGAAAAACCATGGGACCGTAGTCCACTTCAAACTTCCACTATGATAAATAATGGGATACAATTTCACGCAAAAGGTGGATCTCTCACTGTCTTCAATTTGTGGATCTGAACCTCTCACAAAATTGAATAACTCTCAAAGATAACTCTCTTTCTTGGAATAAGAAAACTGTTTCTTCCGCTACGCTGCCATGATCTTCTTGCTTTGTGTGAACCTCTTCTCCGTTGAGGAGGACTCCTATTTATAGGAGCAAAATGCAATCCCAATTGGAATTGTACGATATAAAAAATCACGTAGATATATCTCTTAATCTCTCGTGATTTTGTAGATATGAGAATATCACTTTGATTTCTTTCCCAATCTCCCTTGATTTTCTAGATGTGGGAGATCACGTTGATTTATCTCCCAATTTCTTTTTCTTCTTTTTTCTTTTTTCTTTTTCTCTATTTTTTTTATACACTCACTACTAAACATATTTTACTACAGATATACATAATTGTATTGACCTCTCCAATTGGGAGTGACCTAGTCAACAATAAACTCCACCGATTTCACACCCAACTCCATATCAACATGGATTTGGCCGAGTCTTGAAACTCAGAATTCTCTGTAAAATGAGGTTATGACATTGCAGTGGGCTAGCAGCAATCATAATGAACCTAATGGTCATATCACACGTGGCACTGACATTATCGCCACACATTAATTTGCACAGCAAAATAGGGGCACTAAATGGTCATGCATCGTTGTTCCCTCCATGTAGAAGTCCTCCGCATATAGAACAGCCGCAAAATAATCCCTATAGGTCGATGGAGATAGTGGTTTGTGGAGAACCCCTGGCACAATGTCTCGCTTTATCAAATCTTCATTATCCTCGGGGGCGTTGTAATTAGGGGAAGTATGTAAAATATGGGCTTAAAAAAGAAAGAAAGAAAGAAAGAGGGTTTAAAAAGTCTACAAAAGAGGAAAAGAGAGAACAGTGGAGCTTCGGCCACTTTTAAAAAGAGAGAGAGGCTGAGAGGCCACTACGGGCGAAGAAAGAAAGAGGGGAGAGGAGAGAAAGAATAAAAAGGAAAAAGGGAAAAAGAGCAAAAATTTTGCTGCACTCGCGATTTGGATGCTTTATCAAGCCGACTCAACTTCGTTTTACAACGCCGATAAGGGGAGAACTGTCCAAGAAGTCCTAAATCTATTGTACTTTTGCCAATTCAATCCTAAACATTTTAACTTTGCCAATTGAGTCCTAAACCTTTTCACTTCTTACCAATTCAGTCCATCCAGCCAATTTTGGCCAGAAAATGTTGACGTGGATGCCGGCGGTGCCACGTAGGACTACTGGCGCTGACGTGGACAATTTTTAATAATATTTTACTATTTTTTGAATTTTTATTATTTTTCTCTTTTTTTCCCTTTTTTCTTTTCTTTTTGGCTTTTTTCTTGGCCTTTTTAGATGGCCAGTGGCTGGCCCGCCGGCCACGGCCCGGCCGGCCATCGGCCACGACCAACCCGACCACCGACCACAGCCAGCCGACTGGCCTTGCCTGCCACAGGTGAGGCCCGGCCGAGCGAGGAGGAGCCCCGGCGAGGGGAGCCCTCGCCCAGGCGCGGCTCGGCAAGGGTCAACCTGGGCCAGGCCGACCCTCCCCTAGGCCAGGGTGGCCTCGCTGGGCGTCGGCCGGCGAAGCGAGGCGGGCGAGGCCGCCCGGCTGGGCGAGGGCCGGCCTCGCCGGATCTGGTGAAGCTCCGGCAAGGGGAGCCCTCGCCGGGGCTCGCCCTCGCCGGGCTCGCCCTTGCCTAGGCGGCGTCGGCCTTGCCCGACGCTCGGTGAGGCCGCCCGGCTGGGCGAGGGTCGGCCTTGCCATATCTGGCGAGGCTTCGGCGAGGGGAGCCCTCGTCGGGGCGAGGGCTGGAGCCTTGCCCGGCGTCGCCGTCGCCCGGCCGACGAGGTCGACCCTTGCCAGGCCTTGCCTGGGCGAGGGCTCCCCTCACCGGGGCTCCTCCTTGCCCGGCCGAGCCTCGCCTATGGCGGGCGAGGCCAACCGGCTGGTTGTGGCCGATGGCCGGCTGGCTGTGGCCGGCAAGCCGGCCACCGGCCACCGGAAAAGGCCAAGAAAAAAGCCAAAAAGAAAAGAGAAAAGGAAAAAACAGAGAAAAATAATAAAAATTTGAAAAAATTCAAAAAAAATATTAAAATATTTTTAAAAATTGCCCACGTCTGCGCCGACCGTCCTATGTGGCACCGCCGACGTCCACGTCAACATTTTCTAGCCAAAATTGACCGGATGGACTGAATTGACAAGAAGTGAAAATGTTTAGGACTCAATTGGCAAAGTTAAAAGGTTTAGGACTGAATTGGCAAAAGTGCAATAGGTTTAGGACTTTTTGGACAATTCTCCCCGCCGATAAGTGATCAAAGCCTTTAATGGTCTATTCGAATAAATCGTCGCAATTAAGGCTTGAAATTCGGATTTCTTGGATATTTGTGCGGCGAAGTCCGATTTTTGAGTCGTTGAGTTGCATATTTTTTAAAAAAAAAATGGTATTTTAGGAACGTCGACTCATCCTTTGAAGAATTTTCGGAGATTCCGAGATTTTTACGGAAAATCGATTCGGACGTCGCGGAAAAATAACGGAAGTTTGGATGGGCCAAATTGAAGGAAATTTGGATTTCCAAGCCGAACTTTTGGGTGTTGGGGACTTACAGAAAATTGTACGGGATTTTTCTTCATTAAAATTTGACATCAATTTAGGGATTTTGTCGAAGAAAATTGTACTCGGATTTTTTTTTGTCTTTTTTCTTTTTTTTTTACTTTATTGAAATGGCGTCGTGGCCGAGCGTTGGGAGACGCCCGACCCGGCCCGGCCCGATGACCCCGACCCGACAACCCGCTCCCCTCGGCAAAGCCCTACCTGACCCGGCTTCGGCTCGCGACCCGACTCCTGCCACCCCCGAGATCGCGGAATCCCTACCCGGATCCGACCCAACGACCCGGGGCCGCGACCCGGAAAATTGGGAACCCTAGGGTTTCTGAATTGCGGCGCCGAGGGGGGAGAGGGCTGAGGCGCGGCGGCGACGGCGGCGGCGGCGGCGGCGGCGGCGACGGCGACGGCGAGCGAGGGCGGGCTGGGCTACGAGAGGGAAATGGCGACGACGACGATGACGGCGAAAGCAAGCTACCCGGCAACGGTGCGACGAGGAGGCGACGGCGGCGATATCCACGCGAACCCTCTTTCCCCTTCAGCTTCTCTCTCACTCTCTCTCTCTCTCTACTTCCTTCTCCGGCGAGGCTCGGATCCGCGGCCACGAGTCCTCGGACCCCCCTGAAGTCTCTCAGTGGGGTGTCCAAGGGCTGCGACTCGATCTACCTCCCTCTCTCTCTCTCTCCGTGTCTCCCTCTGCGTGTCTGTTCGCAGATCTGGGTTCGCTCGCCGCCGGCCTCCCCCGAAGTCTCTCGGAGGGAGGTCGTTGAGCTCACGACCCGATCGCTCGCCCTTGCTCGCTCTTTGAGTTCCCCGAAGTCTCTCAGGGGATCTCTCTGAGCTTCCTGGCCTCTCTCTTCTTTGTGTGTCGTTCGACGGAGGCGGTGCCTCGCTATTTATAGGAGAGGGGGTGGCCGGTCGACGGAACTTCGACCGCCGGTCCCCCTCGCGCGTTGAGCGGCCCCCGACCGCCGAACCGGTGTCCCATCCGACGCCAGCTGCCCCTCCCACGTCGCCGTCCATCCGCCCATCCTGTGTCGCGTCCTCTGCGCGTGTGCTGCAGAGGCGGACGGAAGAAGAAGATGATCAAAGAGGGCCGGGCCGAGGAGGATGGGCCGTAGGGGCCCATGCGGAGGGGGAATGGGCTGCTCTTTTTTTTTTTTGTTTTATTTTTGCTTTTGTTTTGTTTTGTTTTTTTATTATCCGAAAAAGGAAAAATAATAATAATAATAATAATAATAATAATAATAATAATAATAATAACCTAATTAATTTAAAAAACGAAATTTAGGCATCAACAATGCCAAAGAGATGTTTTACTGGTTTTGTTCACACAATGAATATCTTTCATCGAGTATCATTTTTGGCTTTTATTTAGAGGAGATAAAGGTTCTGTCTAACTCTAGGTAGATGATATCAAATGCAATATTATAAGATCTCTGTTTACAAACAGAATTGTACAACCTTACGACTAAACCTCAAATTCTCAAACTACACTCAAACTATGCCGGAATCTAATGAATGACACAGCTCAAACATGTACCAGTGCACTGCCATAATCTAATTAACAACAATGCACTTAGATAGAGGACACAATGTCGGAATTTAATAGACGACACTAGACAAAAGATATGACATCGGTATTTAATTGACGGTATTGCACCTTCAAACTTGCAATAAAGACTCTTTGACATCCTAGCCTTGCATTAAAGACTCTACTGTAAGTAGACAAATTGAGCACACTAGAGCAACTAAGACATAAGAAGGCAAACAAAGCACACCAAACAAATGGAACACATCCATTGCTTCTTCAACCTTGCTTTTAAGCCACCAATCATCAACAAATACTATCTTGTGTGCCTGGACCCATTGAACCATGCTGAGGACGAAATTTTCTATGTGTTTCCATGTTTGCTGAGTTGGCTTGATGGATTGATGAAGCTTGAGTTTGGATGGCTATGTAATAATTGGAAGATTTAAGTTTTGATGCTCCACATCACTTTGAATCAAAGTTAGATGATCTTGAAGTGCATAGAGTACACATCACACACACACAAGCGCACACAAGAGTGCAAACCTCGAATATCATGTCATTTCCTTGGTACCATTGTTTGTTATGTCCAATAGTGTCATTAGATTCTATGTTAGTCTATATTGTTGTTGCGTAGCTTGCACAGCATTTGTGGCAGCCTGTCACGACAACCAATCTCCTACTGCAACGACAGCCTTCTACCATGATGACAACTTCTTACATGTAGCTTGTATTCTAGGCATGACAACCCACGATAGATAAGCAACCAAGTCAATGTTAACTAGATCTCTCTTCAGTACACTGAATCGCATCGATGTTTCTCGATTATTATATTTTTTTTTAATCTAAACTGAAGCTGAGTTCTATGCACCTTGAGTCTGAGAGGGATATTAGAAATAATTAAATATCCAATGTTAGAGGTAGTTAGGATATATCTCTTGATTTTTTATTTATCTTAGGATTGCATATATATTTCTCTTTGATCGTGCATATCTTTGATTGATATGTTATCCTAGATAATCATCTAATATAGTTTATAAATAGGCTCACTGCTCTTCTTTTATACACATCAAATATACAAAAATTCCACAATTCTCTGTTCCGCTTGTTTCTTTCCTTTTTTGAGATTTTCAACCGTTTTTCCTTTATCAAAGTAAAATAGTAAAATATTATGCTTGCATATAAGAACCGATTTTTCGTTTGCTTTTTTGTTCTGATGAGTTGCAAGAAGAACAGAAGAACCGCTTTAGTATAAGCCTTGGTGCAATTTACTTAGAGAGGGAGATGATGTATTTACTTTTCAACAGTTAGACTTCATGGTAATAAATAAGCACACGCATGACCTGAACCTATTGGCTGGCAAGAGGAAACTAGGACCAGCGGATGGGTATAAAACCCAACAACGGCGGAGAAAATAAGCTCGGTTTCATCACAACCTAGCCCATGGGCATCGGTCACCGCGGCAGTGAGGTTGGAACACGAGAGGCAAGAAAATATTGCATTTTCTTTAAATCATGCCAATCAAGCCTATTTGAAACATTAGTCATGCGAGTATTGCCAGACGACCCATTTCATTAATGGTCGAAATAGTTTTGGTACAATTCATGTAATAACATCACGAAAGAGACAGAGAGGCGGGATCGGATCCCATTAAAATGGATAAATAAACGACCATCTTATTCCAAGAAAAGACTAGTTCTACGGTGGGGTGCATCAGCATCCAAATCGATACGATCGCGCGCAGGTTATGATGACAGCATATTAAACGAAACTAAACGGAAGCATGAAAGGCCAAACGCGAGTCGCCCGGCGACGGTAAATGTCTTCATCAAGTCTCCCCAAAACAGACTGAAAGCGAAGAAGAATCAACAAGGTGGCATGTCGGGTGGCGGCGACAGCAAGTGGGTGCTCGGGGGAACTCCATTCCTCACGATGAACGCCGTGTCCATGCCCCACGTCAGGTGCCGCTCTATGTGGCAGTGCATGAACCACACTCCTGCCCATTTTTGTCACAATCAGTACCAGTAATTTTCTATCTACGCAATAGATATCTGTATAAATGGCTCTGTATGACATTAATTTAAGCATAGGTTAAAAGACACAAGCACAGAAAAGAATATAGGGCCTAGATAATACCAATAGATATTAACACATATAAAGCGTCTATGTCAAACATTAGTTCAAACTCACCAGGATTGTCCGCCCTAAATCTGATCGCAGCCCACCCGTTCTTCGGCACCGCAATAGTGTTCTGCAAAGGTGGATCCACTAGATTATAATTCAAGGGATCCTTCTTGATGTCGAAGTTCCCAAGTCCCCAACCAACGACATAAAAGCTATATCCATGCAGATGCATCGGGTGATCGGTTCCAGCCTCCAAGTTCGTCCCCTGGAAAACGAGCTCCACGGTCGAGTTATGCTTCAGTACCTTCACCTCCGTCCCGTGCTTCGGCGTCTCCAGGTCCAGCGGCAAGTCATCAG
Source organism: Eucalyptus curtisii (assembly GCA_017140595.1). Lineage (NCBI taxonomy): Eukaryota > Viridiplantae > Streptophyta > Magnoliopsida > Myrtales > Myrtaceae > Eucalyptus > Eucalyptus curtisii. The sequence continues at coordinate 7,855,726 of CM029503.1, forward strand.
CCGTGAAATTGAAGATGTATGGTGGGAAGCTGGGGAGCTGGGTTCCGAACACGCCATTGATGCCGTAATAATAAGCTTGGAGGATGTCGATCGAGGGGTTCGTGAAACTTATGTTGTTCACGCTTGCAGCAAGACGGGTCCCATTGGGGCCCGCGCAGGAATTGTTTGGACACGGGAATGAGTTAACGGAGATCGTGAAGATGAAATGGTTGGTTATATTCTTGGGGACGTCGATGGGGTGCTCGTCGCTCTCTAAGCTTCGGAGGCTGCCAGTGAAATTGACCGACGCGGAAGTGTCATTGTAATAAGGAAGTTGCGGCAAAGGAGTTGGCGAGGTTGGAGCATACTTTCCAGAGTATTCCACCACGGCTGTGGTGGTTGTGTTATCGTAAGCCACATCGAGAGCGCTAGAGTAAACCCTAGCAGCCATATAATAGTGGTCAGCGTTTTGGTTGGCTTTGAGGAGAACGTCGATGGTTTGACCGGGAGATATTGTGATGATATCTCTCGTTAAGGGCTTAGTGTAGCTCGCGTCCGTTGCGACGACGGTGAGGCTGTGGTTGGCAATGGAGAAGAAGAGGAGGTCTTGCATGGCCGCGTTGATTATTCGCAGCAAATATGTCTTGCCTTGCTCAACCCTTAATTTGAAAGTGTCTGAAACAAAATTACACCGTAAATAATTACAAACATACGGAAGAAAAACTGTAGAGAAGATAACTTAATGTCTAAGCCAAAAATAGTTTAAGTACAAAGTCCCACCGTTTGAATATTCCATTTGGGAAACAATCCATCTGAACTTGGTAAACCAACATTTCTTGTTTTGATGGTTGGTTGAATTTATAGCACAATTAGTATAATTTATTGTTCAACAGCCTTTGGTGGGAGTTGGGTCTGCATCAGGAATGAGACCGGCATTTTTCATATTAAAGAACAAAAAATGATAATAAGAGGATAGCAACAGCTCTTGCTAACCCTAAAAACTGACGATTAGGAAATTACAAGGTGCATATAATTTCATTTTACGAAGACCCTATGGTTCGTCCAGCTTTTGGAATGTTATATGGCTTTCGAAAGCAAGTGGATGCAGGGTCACATCCTTATACGTTGGTGTACGCATGCATTAAAGACTATGGGAATCTCTCACAAAGCAAGCATCTTGACACTTATATGTAAATGTAAAAACCATAGGTGTAAGAGATATAGTCAAATTTTACCATTAATTTCTATCACACTCGGCAACCTTATTGACTTTACTTGATGATTTCTCAAAAACCATGTAAGAAGTGGAGGAACAATGAAATAAAATTAGGCCAAGAAGAAGAAGAGGAAGAAGAAGAAGAGGAGGAGTTTAGACATGGCGCCTCTAACCTTGCTTTGAGCATGGGTAAAGATCTCCAGGTTGACCATTGATAGTATAAGCATCGGAAACATTTGGATCTCCCCCGGTTCTGAGCATTTCATGATAGACCTCCATTATCGGTTTCTTCCACCATTCTCCTGCACATATATCGTTATGTTTGAAATTTGAATGATCAAAGATCAATTATGTTTGATTGCACTATGCTTTTCATGAAAATGTAATAGCCAACAAGCACATATTAATTACTCAACCAAATTTGTGAATTACCTAATATAATAGGTACTTCAGCATCAGGCTTTGGAAAAGGATAGCTTGAATCTTTTTTGGGGTAAATAACAATGGCTCCATGCACAGTGGCTCTTGACCAGTCACTGTGAGCATGCCACCATAAGGTCCCTTCTTCCGTGGAGAATATCACCTTCTGACTAAATTTAGCTCCTGGCTGTATTGGGCATTGGGTTATATACTCGGGTCCATCGGACCACGGATATCTTGGTTGTTTCACGCCATGCCTACAGTAAGATCGTCCACATTCAATTAGGACAAATTTTCAAGCAACCATGGAATGACGTTGAGAAATTGTTCTCAAGAACCATATCTATATTAACAAAATAATGAAAAGTTGTTGAAGAAAGCTAGTAATGTACATAGAAATCTACTAAAATAGGACATGCTCTCCATATGTTTTGAAATGGGGGTGGGCTATGCCTGATGACCTTTGAGTGCCTATATTCTCAAAATTCGTGGATCGTCCATGGCGATAAGGAAGACACATAAATTACTTTCACATATAGAAGGTCACTTCTATCTAACGACCGCAGCTAATATACTTAGATGCTAATGACAGAATCATCTTCAAGACAATGCTTCATAATGTGAAAGCTGAGAAACACTATTCATACCAGTGAATGGTAATGTTGTATTTAGCCTTGTTATAGACATCAACAATGATGGTATCGCCTTTGTGCACGTATAGAGTCGGCCCAGGAAATTGCCCGTTCACCATCAAGATGTTCTTCATGCTACATAATCTCTTGTATGGCATTTCCTCGACCTGTAATATCTTACGCACTTGAGCAATGCAGTCCAATCAATGTTTGCATGCATATGACAATGTGGAAATGTCAGTATAACACTCAGTTGAACTTACGACGAAAGTATAACGAGCCAAAGCTTTACATCGGAGAATGCCGATGAGGAAGAGTAGAAACCCTAAGCATTGGGCTTTTGAAGCCCTCATGGGGATTAACTTGGAAATGAGACGGTGGGTGCGGCTCGATTATTTGGAGATTAAGCCGCGAGTGGGAGGTATTTATAAGGCTTGAGAAAGGCTGGACTGACCGGGAAGGTAGAAGTTGGCGGCGTGGATGAAATTGTGAGCATTGAACAGGTCATTATAGCTTTGGACATCCAGGAAAGTTCTGCAACTTACTAACCTTTAGGTTCTCGAGTCGTGGAAAACCATCAGCAATATTGTTTCGATGTCTATTGTTTTTCCTTTTCTGGATTCCTAATGAGAAGAGGGCCGCTTCCACAATTGTTACCTGTTGATTAACCCTGGCTATAATACGGTTGACGATTTTCTGAGGCAACTAATTATTTTTTAACTAACGTTTCTCCACAACAATACCCTATAATCACTTAAAACGTTACTCTTTCCTCGTATATTGTCGGGCCATATTTTGCCTCTTTATGCTCTACGCAGCCAGTAGCTTGGTATATAAGTCAATCAACTTGCCTTTTGATTGATGCTCATGGCCCTATATCGTGTATTACTATCCTAGCTACGTTCTGAATCAAGCAATGCGACAAACAGAAGCACTCAATCAGTTTGGCGACGTGCAGTGGTAATCTTGTGAATCAGCTACACTGTTCATCTACGGTGTAGATAGTCAAGGTCTTCGTTTTCTGGTCTCTAGTTAAGTAATTATTTTTTTTTAAACACGTGCCTTTGCAAGGCAAATGAGGTGAACAAAATCATAGAATTAGGAACATCTGTGTCTCGTCATTAATATGTTTTTCCTGAGATCTCATGGTGCAGTTGCTGTTGCACCAAGGGCAGTTGCAGTGGGAGGAGACTACTAGGACTCTGACCGCATGCCTGTTGAAGAATGAGCCGGCGACTCAACTGCTTTCTAAGTTTAAGCGCGTCCATTGACTTGGAAAAGTCGAATTCGTTTACGTTTCCGGTTGAACTGAAGGGTTGGCTAGACTATCCTTATCAACAGAGATTCCTATGGTCAGGTTAATAGTTACATTTGTTTTGCCTAATTTCCTTAATTACGGTCAATTTCAACGTAGATACGATGTGGATACAGAGCCACTATAGGAGGGAAAAAAAGGTGAGGCGTGAAGCAATCACTCTCCGGAAAATTGACATGTCATTTTTCTACACCTAACAAGCGTCCATGACTTGCCCTTGTATGAGCCAGGTCATGGATAACAACAATGGCTGTAATCAAAATGCGCCAAACACTGCCAACCCTTCGAGGAACACTCGCTAACAGCATTTGAGAGCCTAGTAAAATTCAAATCCATGCTGATTACACGATAGTCAGAAGGAAGACATGTTCCATAACCTTTTTCTACATGGTGATTACCACGTCTATTGAAACAATCTCTTGCCGCTGAACTACGGGTTTACATGCTCTTTATTTTCCTGTTGTAGTTTTAGGCGACAGTCCAGCCTACATATAAAGAGCAGTGTTAGAATATTTGAATATTGAATCAATCCTTGATTTAACAAAGCAGCTTAATCATTTTAATCTGGCTTGCAAATGAGAGGGAATGTTGAAAAAACTCACGTAATTTGACTATGACTTTATATAGATGTGGTCTCCCTCCACCTATTAACTTAGAGTTCGACTTTCTTATCGGCATCATCCATGAAATAATCTACACCTACACCTACTAAATTCCAAAATTAGAAGACTTTAGAAAGATTTAAACTCGGATTTTCTACTCTAATATAATATGAGATTTTTTTATACTAGTGCCATTTGTTCTAGAAGTTTCAATTGTTAGACAAAGATGTGGTTTAATATGTAAATATTGTAACAATTATGATGAAATTAATCGAACTCTCGAAGAAACTCGAGAGTGTTGTCTGCCATTGATGGCCTCTTTCTCAAATTAAATCAGCTCAGATGTTTGCCTCCCAAAACAATGGATATATAATTAGCACAATTCACTTCCTTTGGATTATATCATAACACATCTTCGAAACATTAATAGGTGACTTATGTAAGTATTACAATCTCAATAAACGAGTCATCCAATCAATATCAGTTGTTGGGAAAATAAAAACAGGTAGCCTCGCTCGTAGTTCAATTCATTTACTTATTTTGGCTCGAGCCATGTTCTTTTTCGAGTTTTCTGCTTCATTCGCAGTGACCTTGGATCTCCACAGCGACCGGCCCTTGTGTTCGCATGTGTTAATACTCTTTAGCGGTAGCTCTTGCTTTACAACGATGTGTTTATGGTAACAAACCCGCGATGAAACCCAATAGCTTACTCATTCCAATTGTTAAAAAGAGCTAATTTTTTATTTTATTTTAAATTTGCTGGACATTATCATTAAATCAACGGGTTGTCTAATGTGCCCGGGCACGCCAAGATTTGGTGTCTATCGTATCATACTGGTAGACAAGTCAAAACACGTGAAATAAGGCATCTATATCTCTAGATCTTGATTTTGCGTGAGGTTTTCATATGAACTGTCATGGAAAATACACGCTAGTAGTTAGCCCATCTGCTTCTTCTTCAGTATCATGCATTCACTTTCATAAGCCTCTGCCCAGCAATTTCTCGGCTACAAGACGAGCGAGCAGTGTTGCATCCAAACCTCACAGGAGATTCATTTTTGTCGTAGTCCTTGCAGATCAAGTACATGAGATTTCGATTCATAAAACAACAACTTAAAGTGCGCGCAAGACGAGTGAAATAGTCTCCTTAGAAAACACAGGACCACCAAATGAACATTTCGACAGTGCGGCTTGAAGATTGTCGCAATGTTGTTCAACGAATAAACGTCAGTTCTTGCGGAGGATCAGTCCAACTCTCTTAAGGCGAAGACGATGGGCAGAGTTTGCCTTGTTCTCTTTCTCACAGGCATCGATCTATCCGACTTCTCCTGTGTAAATCCATTAGTGATTCATTGAGCAGAATTCCACCTGCAAACCGAACGAAAATGAGTCATTCCTTGGCGTAGAATGGAAATCTGGAATCTCTATCAGATTAGCTATTGAGTAAAGGATGCGTTTTTTCGACCGAAAAAATAATAATAATAAAGGATGAATTTTACAACTTTGTCTGATATATCTTAATATAATATTTGATTCCCTTATTTTAGTCGGACTCTTCCTTTAACTTAATGTAAAAAATTAATTTAAGCTTCATAGTTGTTAGCTTTATGACTGATTATTGAACTAGTAATAATTTTCTTTCCTCTAATGGTGTTTCTTTATACTCTCTTCTGTCTATTTTGTTAAACAACTCTTGTGAGTGTGTAGACGAAAAAAAATCCTGCAACAGGAATGAAGTGTAATTGGAGTAGTTAATATATCTTAATTGGTCAATAACTTATTATTCTAGTTTTTGAATAAAGGTGAGTCCAACATGAGTTTAGACCTAGGTTCCGTCTTGGTGAATTTAATGGGTAAATGTATTGGGCTTCTATTGCATTGCCTAGTAAATGGTATTAGAGTTGATAGTTGACTGATGGCCTCCTCCTTATGAGTATTATTGTTTGATGAATATCTCCATGAAAGAAAATGTTGGATGTCTCCTTAATCAAGGCGGTGGATGGTGCCTCCCTTGCTTCTCGCTAAGCTAGGTTAGGCCAGGCAATTGAGGTGGAGTTTGAGGGGTAGATACCATCCTCATCAGCAGCTACCAAACTCGGTGGGCCAAGTTGGAGATTCTTGAGTTGAAATAATATCAATGTGAAAAGATATCTGTACTAAGGGGGAAAATGCCTTACGCAAGTTACTTGCACGTGAGAAGAACACTTGTTAAGGTTCGAAAAGATATCTGTACTAAGGGGAAAAATGCCCTATGCAAGTGACTTACACATGAAAGGGAGATTTGTTAAGGTGTACATTTGAGAATGCTAGGCAGAAGCCTCATTTTGATGATTAATATAATACGAAGTGGTTGAGATAAATACACCGCAAGTTTCATAGAAAGAAATGGTCATAGTCGACCGCAATATATTTTTTATTTGTTGCTTCGAGAATGACATCTGCATCGCAGTAAGAAAAGCAATGTTCGGGACTCCTGGTATGTGGGTTCCCTAGGATTTATGGAAATGATAATAAGGACGCCGTCGAATGGGTCTATGCGCAGCGATAATGGACTCTTTCATCCGTGCAATCAATGTCTTTGTTTTGACCTAATATGGATTTTATTTAGAGCACGATTCAAAGTTCTCCTTGAACGAGGCATTGAAAGGGAGTTTCCATGCGGAAGCGGGGGCGGCTTTCTAAACTGATTCAAGAAAAACGACTAAGAGGCTTAGTAATTCTTGAAAAGGAAACTAAAAGAAAGGAAATTATCATCTCGAATCGGGACAATTTAAAAAGAAATTACCCGGTCAACACTAAACTTATTGTACCGATATCAATTGAGTTCTAATAGGAAAAATGTCAAAAAAAGTCATAAACTTATTGCATTTATGCCAATTTTACCCTAAATCTTTTGACCTAGAGTCAATTCAGTCATTTCGGCTCATTTTGACTGAACACTATTGACATGGATGCCGATTGGTTTACATGGCACGGTCGGCACTATTGTTAATAACGTCTAATAATATTTTAGTAAATTTTCAAAATTTAATTATTTATTTTTCTTTTCATTTCCTTCTTTTATTTCCTCTTTCTTTCTTTTTTTTCTTCTCGTCCCTACAGCCGGTTGCCGGACTTCGGCGACTAGTTAGAGGCAAGGGCCGACGAGGCTTGAGCCTCGCTAGGGGCCATATGAGGTGCAAACTTGCTGGCCCTCACTCTGGCCGATTGCCGAGGTTCAACAACTGGCTAGAGGAGGGGAAGGGAAAAAAAAGAGAAGGAAAAGAAAATTTTCAAAAAAATAAAAAATTATTAATATATTATTAAAAGTTGTTCATGTCAGTGTCGCTGATCGTGCCACGTAGGTTGGTCGGCATCCATGTCAACAATATCAGATCAAAGTTAGGTTGAAGAATTGAATTGGCTTTAGGTTAGAAGGTTTAAGACTAAGTTGACACCATTAAAATATTTAAGACTAAATTGACACAAATGTAATAGGTTAGGACTTTTTTGATAGTTTTTCCCGATCTTAAATTTTTCAGTTTTGCCAATTTTGCTCCAAACCCTTATGCAAGATTCCAATATAATCATTTGGATTCATTTTCATTGGAAAATCACTGATAACTTGGTAAAGAAGATTATCCTTTCAAATGAAGAGACAATTTGGAAGGTCTCTTGACAACCAACTATGAGTGACAGCGTTGTGTTTGGCACGACTTGATAAAAGAAAAATCAGTTCATGATCCACGGATATCGTTTATTTTTGGAAGTTAGACAAAAAACAATGTTTGGGTTGAAAGGACTAGTACGAGCACCTAGATGGGGGTGAATAGGTATTTAAATAAAACCTTGGCAAATAAATGCGGAATAAAATAAAGTTCAGGAAAGAGAATAAGAACACAAGGTTTGTAGTGGTTCGGCTTAATCCAAGCCTACGTCCACTCTCCCACGCTAACAACCTTCTTGGCTGGATTCCACTATGCAATCAACAAGAGATTACAACTTTGAGTGCAAACACTTAGTAATAGATCACACTATCTCACTAAGTCACTCTTTTGGTATTTCTCTCAAGATCACAAACTTTTAAGCTCGCGAGACAAGTGTATGATCGAAGTTGCTCAGACTTTGGAATTATAAATTCTACGCTCCGTCTGTTACTTGCTCATCGGTCCTTCATCTCCTTAAATACTCCTCCACTTCCAAACTAGCCGTTGGACAGCATCTCGAGGATCGTTTTCCAATCTACCCATTGGACAGATCTGTATCTAGAAGATTTGGTAGCCGTTGAGTGACAAAAGTAGAATCCCAAATTGATTCCGATCGCCCATACAAACGAAATCTTGGTTTCCATAAGTAAAGCTTCTTCGTATAAAAAGTTCTTGTCTTCAAGATCTAATTGTCAATCAATTAGATTGAATCAATCAAATCAATCTTGATGTGGAATCCAAACCAGATCACTAGCCGTTATATCTTCGGGGCTTGTGTTACGTTCTGTCGAATCTAGATGTAAAGTCTGAGAGAAATAGACTTTACAATCTGAGTCTGAGTGCGATAGACTTTGCAATCTGAGTCTGAACATATTCTACTTCTGAACAGATTTAGCTTTAAGGTCTGTACATAGTTCAACTTCAGATAGAGTCTCTGTCTTCTGGTTTTTCCAAGTATAGACTTTGATAATATCCTTTACATGTTCTATCATCTGCATAGTCTTTTACTCAACAATTAAACACGTTAGTAGCCTTTGATTTATTTTGTCATCTTCAAAACATCATAAGGGATTTTCCTAACAATCTCCCCATTTTTGATGATGACAAAACAATCTCTGAATATGCAGATGTGTAATCACACTTTCTAAAATATTAATAAATCATAGCAATGTAATTCAAAGCATAAGATAGCAAATAAATTGAGCATAACAATATATAGAAAAAATAATTGCAGCTCAATATTATGCAATAAATAATATCAACCAATCAACACATATGCATATTTATATTCTCTCCCCCTTTTTGTCATAGTCAAAAGCGATAAAAAGTATCACGTAGAGAATTTACAATGATAACAAATATGTCTTGTATGAAATATAATTTCCTAAAATCAACTTTTATAAAGTAAATCGAATATTAAAAATATGCAATATAGCTCACTTCGATCACAAATATCCAATAAAAATCACGGATGCATTATAAAATTCACTTAACCCATTTTGTCATAATAAAATGATAATATCAATAAAAGATTTGTTAATGACAAAATGTAATAAGAGATGCACTAACCGGATTTTGTAGAACTTAAATTCTGACACATTTACCTTTTCCTTCCTTCCATAACAAGATCACGATCAATCCAAAAAATGTTTTTCCATAATTGATCAAAGCTCCCCCTCAATTTGTTGCCTTTTTGAGATGATCACGATTCTTTCATTTCTCTTGAATTCGCTTTCTCCCCCTCTCATCATGACAATATTTGCGAATAACACTAATTGTGGCTTGTGCACGTTGAGCAGAATATTTTTTTCATTATTTTTTTTTTCTTCGTAGCAACAACATCTGCAATGATCACTTGCATTTTGAAATTTGAGGCAAAAATTTATTTTCTTCAATCAAGCTCTTCTCGAATTCAACCTGCATAAACTTAACAAACTTTTTGCACAAATAAGCTGTTATAATATCCATACAATATATAATGCCGTTTCTTCAAATAAATTGACTAGCATATATAAGATTATCAAATATTTAAATTCAGAGCTATTCAACCTTTCGTACGACACTTAGGAATTTTCTTAACAATTTGCAAAAACTTTGCACAAGGAAGTGAATCTTTAAGCCTCCAAAAATAGTATAGAATCTTCATAATTTTCTGATCAAGCTTTCCAAATTTCATATGGAAGATTCTATTGCCACCTGCAAAATCTTGTATAATAGATAATAATTTTTGCAAAAAAAAATGTCACGTAATATCTTCCTTTGATTTGTAAATCAAACTTGCTAGATATAAGACATCTTCTAAGAATATAGCAAGAATATCCATAAATATGCAATAATATCTTTCGAGATAAAAGGGATTTCCTTAAGCATAAATCTCAAAAATATTTTATAAATGCATTTCATAAAATGAAAGATGATAATGCTATCACGTGCCAAATCAAGTAAAAAATATTGCAATGCCTTATATTTATGAGAAGAATTATTTGCAATATAAATGATAAGCAATCATCCAAAATTATGATAAATGCACGTAGAAATTTGTAAAGCGAGACAATAAAAAATTATTCTCTTACCCAAGGTATATGATTGAAATATACCATTGAAAAAAAATCATTACCAATCTTCGTAGGAGATCTTTTCTGATTGCACCAAAATTTGTGTAGATTCACAATCATTTTTGCCTTATTGAATTTCCTGCAATCAACTCGTTTCCTTTTTGGTATCCATCAATTTGGATCCTTCCATTTCGTTAGAGCAAAATTGAAAATCTTCAAGAATAATCAAATATTCTTTCTAAACTCATCATAACAAGGTATTTAAGGAATGAACATTATGCGCAATAATAACTTGAAAAAGAAATTCTCACTTAGTCAAAGCACAATCAAATCAGGGAGAACAAAATCCTTGAGTATCTAGGAATATTTTGCATAATTAACATCACGTAGAACATATTTTCACTTTGTAAAATATAATAAAATCTGAGAGCATAAAATCAAACCAAATAAACTCAATTGTCTCTGAGCAAAATGATCACACGTATTATATCAAATCTCAACGCACGAATAAATCACACGATTCTTTCTTCAATATAACAAATCATAGAATATGATCATTATAAAATCTGAATTAACCAAGGATATATCGAATATTAAGCATAATGAGAAATTTTAAATTGTGTACTCAAACCAAATTGAGAATCAAAATATATACATTCCTTACCAAACTCTCTTTCTTCTCTTCCTTTATTTCCTGCAAAAATAACTCATCTTTTCTTTGGTACCCATTTTTTCTTGGGTCCATAAGAGTTAGTAGAGTATGTTGTATTTACCCAATCTTTCTTAATAGGTCTCCAGACTTTAGGACATTCTTTCTCAAAGTGTTTTGAGTCTCCACAATTTGAACACTTGAAGGCATTTCGACCAACAGGTTTTGTAAAGATCCTTTGAAAATGCTTCTTGTATGCAAGTCTAGGAGGTCTTTATTTAAGTCTCTCCTTAACTTTAGGAAAATCAATTAAAGAATCACTTTCCTTATTAAAAGCAAGTCCCGACTTATTATAGTAAGATACTTGTTTGGAAAGAATATGCTCTAAAGTTTTTGAACCATTTGAAAATCTTGTTGAAATATTTGAAAATTTTTTCTTCAAAGAATCATTTTCTTTTACAAGTAAATCTCGACTTTCTTTTACAAGTAAATCTCGACTTTCTTTTGTTTGTAGAAAATCTTTTTGCAAAATTTCAAAATTTTCTTTTTGAGAAAGATCCTGTTGCTTAAGCCAAGAATTTTCCTTTTTAAGTTCGGAGATCCTTTTAAGATAATATTTGAGATTTAAGCAAAGCTCATTTATATACTTTGAAACTTTGATAGGAATTTTTGAATTGCTTACCTCGATTTCCTCATCAGATTCTGAGTTTGTGTCCAAGTCAGACTCTGATTCTGAGTCTGTGTCTGAGTCAGACTTAGATTCTGAATGTGTCATCAAGCATAGATTTCCTTGCTCATCATCTTCTTTTATTGTTCTTTTCAGGCCATTCTGCTTGTATTGTCTTCCTCTACGGAATTCACTTCCTTTTCTACTTAGCCTTTTGAATTTCTTGATCATAAAAGCAAGTTCTTCGTCGTCCACGTCATTTTTTGAGTCTGTATCATCAAAATCAGCGTTAGATATTAAAGAGATGGACTTCTTACCTTTGGGATCTTCATCAACGATTTGTTCCACTTCGTAGGATTGAAGAGTGCCAATCAATTCATCAACGGAAAGTGGCATAATCTTTTGAGTCTCTCAGATTGAGGTCTTGACATGGTTCCAATCTTTTGAGAGACCTCACAAGAGTTTGTTGACCTTCATTTGGGAAGAAATTGGATGACCTGATATGCCAAACCATTTACAATTTCTGTAAAGCGGCTGAACATATCTCCAATTGACTCTCCTTGTTTCATCTTGAAGGATTCATATTTGCCGAGCAGGAAGTTTACTTTTGTCTCTTTTACACGATTAGTCCCTTCATATGTAACATGAAGTCTATCCCAAACTTCTTTAGCTGTTTCACATGAAGATATTCTATTATACTCAACAGGAGACAAGGCGCAATATAAAGAATAAATAGCTTTTTCATCAAGCGCTTCTCTTTTGAACTTCTCCGTCCGAGACATAAGAGCGGGGGGTTTACTTTCTTTGTCTTTGCCATTCTTATTTGATGTAGACGCAGCAGTGGGATTGATTCCTCTTTCCACAACATCCCATTGCAAGGGATCTTTGGATCGTAGGAATGCTTTCATTTTGTTCTTCCACACGTTGTATTCATTTCCATCAAAATATGGTGGCCTGGTGTTGCTTTGCCCTTCCATAAGTCTTGGTGCCAAGATACTAGCCATAAAAGATCTTTAGCTCAAAAGTAAAAACACTTTTATAAACCGAGCACTTGGCTCTGATACCAATTGAAAGGACTAGTACGAGCACCTAGAGGGGGGTGAATAGGTGTTTAAACAAAACCTTGGCAAATAAATGCGGAATAAAATAAAGTTCAAGAAAGAGAATAAGAACACAAGGTTTATAGTGGTTCTGCTTAATCCAAGCCTACGTCCACTCTCCCACGCTAACAGCCTTCTTGGCTGGATTCCACTATGCAATCAACAAGAGATTACAACTTTGAGTGCAAACACTTAGTAGTAGATCACACTATCTCACTAAGTCACTATTTTGCTATTTCTCTCAAGATCACAAACTTTTAAGCTCGCGAGACAAGTGTATGATCGAAGTTGCTCAGACTTTGGAATTATAAATTCTACGCTCCGCCTGTTACTTGCTCATCGGTCCTTCATCTCCTTAAATACTTCTCCACTTCCAAACTAGCCGTTGGACAGCATCTCGAGGATCGTCTTCCAATCTACCCATTGGACAGATCTGTATCTAAAAGATTTGGTAGCCGTTGAGTGACAAAAGTAGAATCCCAAATTGATTCCGATCGACCATACAAACGAAATCTTGGTTTCCATAAGTAAAGCTTCTTCGTATAAAAAGTTCTTGTCTTCAAGATCTAATTGTCAATCAATTAGATTGAATCAATCAAATCAATCTTGATGTGGAATCCAAACCAGATCACTAGCCGTTATATCTTCGGGGCTTGTGTTACGTTCTGTCGAATCTGGATGTAAAATCTGAGAGCAATAGACTTTACAATCTGAGTCTGAGTGCGATAGACTTTGCAATCTGAGTCTGAACATATTCTACTTCTGAACAGATTTAGCTTTAAGGTATGTACATAGTTCAGCTTCAGCATAGAGTCTGTCTTCTGGTTTTTCCAAGTATAGACTTTGATAATATCCTTTACATGTTCTATCATCTGCATAGTCTTTTACTCAACAATTAAACACGTTAGTAGCCTTTGATTTATTTTGTCATTTTCAAAACATCATAAGGGATTTCCCTAACATGAGTGTGAGTAGAAGATCGAAATGCTTTGTCCAATAAGGAAATCAATGGATCATCACGTGGAAAATGTCGTTCTATGTAATGGCAAACTTAGACGGCAAGGAGAACTCAAAGTTAAGAAATGTCATCCTAGTCAACGGTAAACTGTTTGTTACAATCCACGGGCTTGTAGAAATATGGAGTGTAGTTTGCAAAACTTGTTGCAATTTAGTGATGGACGGCTAAAATAATCAATCACCAATCTAACCACTTTGGCGGCCACCACGAGCATGGGAGCGTACTAGTTTGCTGGTTCCATACTGAGTACTAAGATAATAGATCGGGAAAAGATGAAATTTGAACTCTTCAAAACATTTTTTTCACACTAGTCATAAAAAATAAGCACATTGATCTAATAAAATAGAAAGTGGTAAACAATCTTGAAGGATAGAAATAAAGAGCACCTATGTAGGGTCTTATTAAATGGACCTAATCGAGGAGGATTCCATTCGTCCGTTTTCGAAAAAAAGGATCGTTCATCCGTGCTGGTAAATTTTTCAAGGAGTTGGTAAACATTCAAAAAGAGACTTGTGGTCGAGAAAAACTGCTAGCCACTTGATTTTCTACTAACTCTTATTTGCTTTCTAATTATACTTCTTGCACGCTCATTCAGATCTAGTTCATCCTCTTAGCAAGTGCACTTTGCTATGGTCTTTCGGGAGCTGTTCTTGTTATTATTGTTCCATTCTGTTGAAATATAATACGCGAAAATGACGGAATCTTGCAATTTACGTCAACGCGAAATCACCATAGAAATAAACGAGAAATAATAAGGACACCAGAAATTTACGTGGTTCGGTCAAGTATCGATACCTACATCCATGGGGAGAGCCAACAACAAATAATCTACTATAATCGGAGAATCAAAGTTTATAATCACTCCCATGCTCGATTGTTTCCAACACTTAGATTTAATTTCAAACCCAAAGTGTTTATAAATAAACAATTCACTTGGACATAAACTCACGGTACAAAAATTACCGCACGCTCAAGCTCAAAGCAAAACACTCTACGTAGCTAAAATCAAGAACTCTAGCGTTTGTCTTATGGTTCACGTACATATGGATTTGCATTTGTCTTTCTTGATTGTGCGGCGCTCTTCTGGACATTCCTTTTGTGCCGCTCTGTCTACTTCGTAGGGCTTTAGCGATGCCTCTTATGGATGTTCCGCTTTTTATATGTGTGCCCAAGGTAAAAAATTTGACTTAGGCCCACTGACTTTAGTCTTCAAAGCGAACGAGGCTTTGCAGAGGAAAGAAATCCTTACTTAAACTTTTATTTTATTTCCTCTTTTGTCTTGTAGTGGTAGATTAACTTCCTTCTTTTGTTTTCTTTTGTATGTCCAAAACAAAGTCCAATAAGAAGAAAGACTTCTTCACCTGATTTGTAATCCGCTTAGGAAAATCTTCCGCAATCCGAATTCAAACTCAAGACATTAATTTAACACATTCTATGCACAAAATCCTTGAACTTTATGTTGTTGTGCGTGTCTCCATTGGTGGAATTAGATATTTAATTTTTAAACTGGTCTCATTCTCCACTTCAAATTTCCATTTATTAAAAGTAACAAACTCATCAAATTTATTTTTCAGAAAATAAACTCATCCCTTCCTCGTGAAGTCGTCAATGAGGGTGATCTAGTGATGTGAATTTCTAGGTAATGGACATCAGTCAGCCGCGAGACATCTATATGCATCCATACTTTCATTTTTAGTTTTTCATCTATTCTTTGAAAAATTGACACGTTTCTATTTGCCTAGATTACAATCCTCACTTAGACCAATATCCAATCTTTAGATCATGCAATTTCCCTTTGATGCTAACGTCTCCATCCCCTTTTTGCTAATGTGTCCAAGCTATGATGTCACAATTTGGCATCAACTTTGGGGTTAGCAACTACTCCAATTTTTCTACTACAATCCGTCATGTACAGTATTCCAAATTATGTTCCCTATGCTACAAACATAGCACCTATAATAATAATCTTTAAAAAGCCATCCCCAATAATGGTTCAATACCCTATGCTGTCTAATTATCCTATAGAAACAAGATTTCTTTTCAGGCTAGAAATATATTCGACATCATGCAACTTCTATCGAGTTTGTCTTAAGTGAACCTGACCCTTCCCCACAATATCCAAAGGATCATATAGTAAGATAAACCTTTTCAAACTTCCTAGGAACAAAAAGTTGCATTAATTCTCCGCATTAGGTTTAGAGAAACAACACAAGTCAAGACTCAATCTGACTATATATGCTCAAAATTAGGGTCCTTTGGACAAACGTCTCTTCAATGGTGGCCTTACAGATTCATCTTCTTAATTATGATTTTTCTGCTCCTTTGAGGTTTTGCAATTTCGTTTTAGATGACCTTCTTTTTGCTATTCTAGCAAGATTTTTCATCACGAGGTCTCCATTTACTTCTCCCTTAAGACTTAGATTAACCATGATTCTGGTTTTGACCTTGTTGATTACTTCTTCCTTTGCATTCAATACTCCACAAACCCCCCCCCCGACAATTAACCCGAGCCTCTTTTGTGAGTGGGTTGTCAGACCGAGCCCAATGAAGCTCAAGTGGTGGGGTTTTATGGTGTGGATAAAAATAAAGATTGCGAAAAATGCGGAAATTGTTTATATGTTGAACTGATGATCAATAATGGATAGGAAAATTTGGATCTCATATTTGAAAAAAAAAAAAAAGGTTGTTGAAGCGCAAACAACAATTTCCGTTTACGAGTTGCTGTTTGTTCTCAAATTGGAAAGTCCAACATGAACTCGGTCAACACCGTAGAGAGAAGAAATAGAAGATATGTTTCCCTGAAAAGTCGGCTTGGGTTAAATTTATTTAATATCTTTATATATTCTTTTCTAGTCTATGTGGGGGTCACTTGTGAGTTCAAAATTTGTGTGTATAATCCCTTCGTGAGATTGAAAGATTATTTAGTGATGAATTATTGGGGCTAAACACTGCGTGAGTTATTGGGTGCAATTGAGGTTTAGGAAACATTGAGAGTGTTTGAGTGATTTGAGTGTGCTTGTAATCTCCGTTTATCGCTTGATCTATAGTGAAATTTGCTATTATTCTCCCTGTATATGTAGGTCACTACGATCAAACCACTTAAATCTATTGTTCGATCTATTTTCTTTATTTTGTCTATTTTATTATTCGATTGCTTGCTTTCCACAACAATTGGTATTAGAGCCGGACTCGGCTGAGTAAAACTAAATCGATTACGATAGAAGAAGGAAAAGTGAGAATTAATAGATTTGATGTGAATGATTTTAGTTTCTAGAAGATGTAGATTGAGGATTATCTCTATCGGATAAAACTGCACTTGCCCCTATCTAAGGAGAAGCTAGAGACAATGGTGCAAGCTAATTGGGAATTGCTAAATAGATGAGCTATGGGTGTTATTCGGCTAATGTTGGCTCGTAATGTTGCATTTAACATTGTGAAGGAGAAGATCTGTGACAGCCTGAATTTTCATATTTCGTTTTTGATTAAATAAATCGGGCATTTCGTCGACGCGCTAATAATGTTATTCTCTGAGCTGATTACTCACGAGATAATTGGACTATCTGGGGAAACAATTAAGGGATTTTAATGCAATAGGCTTGAGAATTCAACCAAGGATCGACTGCTCGACCGTGTTGGTCTGCAAGGGTCATTACGACACTGTCGAAATCGATCAGAGACCGAAGAGAGGTCGACTCGACTGAGATATGTGATCAGAGGTGGGCAATTCCACCTGATTGCAAAATACTTGTCGATCGGCACTAGACCGATTTTTCTGTCGTTTTGGTACCTGGTGCCCGTAAATGAAACCTCGAGATTTTCATGAAAACTGAGGGTCGTCAATGAGTCGAAGATGTACATTGTGCCTCGAGATAAATCAATCACGGGTCAATTGCACCAATAATTCCTAAAAGCTACCCGGTAGATTAGGTCACGCTAAAATTGCATCGGAGTGAAATTAACCGTGAATGTGAACTTGATTTCAGAAATTAAAAGTTATGTCATGTCACGAACTATTTTAAGAACGTCGACTCATCATCCGAAGAATTTTCGAAGATTCCGAGATTTTTAGGGAAAATTCGATCAGACGTCGCAGAAAATTAGCGGAAATTCAAATGGGCTAATGTCGCAACCAAATTTTCGGGTGTGAACCACCTAAGGTTTGGCTAATGGATTGTTAAGCCTGGACTTAACTCGGGCTCTCCCAAGCCCATACCAAATCGCGATTTAGGTTCAAGTTCTTAACATGCAAATGATTTTCAATGAGGAGTCGCCACTAATCAGTTTACGGTAGGTTGATTAGACACCTAAGTAAAATAACGGGAGAATTACTTCACTTCTACGAACCAGAGACTATAGGTATGGGGACTTGGTTACACTAGATTTTTCTAATACCCTTTCGGTACCATTCTTTTATTCTAAAAAATGCTTTTGCAGGCAGCTTGAATTGATTTTAAATCTAATTTCCTAACATGTGAGGTGATCATGCGGGTGCGCAAACCACCAATTTAACACCCAAATAAAGTAGTAAATAAATTGCAGGACTTACCTCATAGTAATGAAAGCATCTGCGTTGTTAAATCAGAATTCACATCAACAACCCTAGATATGATTTCTAATTAGCACGCAATTTCTCTCTCTCTCTTTTTTTTTTTTTGTGTGTTTTCACTTAATTAATGGAAATCATGCAATATGCAATGTAATACTACTAAATGACCTAATTCTAATGTCATACAACTTCTAATTAAATGGACCTAGCAACAATCTCTAAATGACGTGCATTTCAATGAATCTAATCCTAATGACGTGCATGACATTTTTCTTTTTCTTTTTCTTTTCTTTTTCCTAAAAGAATGCAATCTATCATAGAGAATAAAACTAATTTATTCTAAGACATTGTTTTTGTATTTTTTTATGAAATTCGAAATTAGGTAAAATGTGACAATTACCTAGCTAGATTAAGATCCTATTCAATTTATATTATGAATTAGGTTAAGCCAAATCCTAATTTAAACTAAAATATTATCTTAACCCAAATAATCCTTAAATGTAGTCTATTTAAGAAAATACCTAAACACATAATAAATTAAGAAAACTATTATCTAAAATTAAACTAAGTGCCATTTTACCCTAATATGGAATGACGTGCACAATTTGCCCTAACTCTACATGACATATGCATGATGAATTTTTTTTCATTTTTTAATTCGAAATTAAAATTGCCAAATAATTAAACATGCAATCCAGATTAATAAAAGAAAATCTATCATCCTAAATGAATGTTTTTGGTATTTTTTTTAAGAAATTCGAAATAAATAAATTTCCTATTCTAAACATGCAAAATAAACCTAAAACAAGTAATGTTCTAACATAAACCTAATCTAACTAATAAATATATATAATGGGTTTTTCCTTTACGGGAGCAACCAAATAAAGGCATCAAGAATAGCACAACACCAAATATCAAGCAAGATATCATCGTATCTCGCACATGAGATCGGATTGGCCAATTTTTAATAAAATCACGATCGAGCTTGAGATCAGATTGGTGATTTTTCCGTACTATTGCGGGTCGTATTTCGAGCGTGAAATCGGACCGTCAATCATATGTACGTTGGGAAATTAGGAAGATTTCCCAATTTAAAAGGCTAACCGGTATTTTGTGGATATGATGACATCATTCAAATATTCATATGAGCTAATCCCATAAATTAGGCCATAAGGATATATGAAATTTGAATTAAAAGAGATTCTTACCTAATATTTGGTGTCACGTGGATCACGTTGCCGAGTTCGGTCGAACAACGGACGGCGGGATGACTCACAGGCAGCAGCTCAAGATGACGTGCTGCTCAAGGATGGTGTCTCGCTCAGTAAGCAATAGCAAGTTTCGAGTGGTGGCTGATGCTTCACTGATTCGGCCTGACAAAGTCACAATGTTTGACCAACACAGCAAGGGGACGTCCACCAGAAGACCTGAAAATAAATGCACAAAAGACCACCAACTCGGTGGGGGTAGCATTCAACAGTGGAGGATCGACGGTGATCAGGAAGCAACGGCGCCAACGCACAGCAATAATGAAACTAAAGCAGCAACGCGGTTGGGTGCAACAGCTCGGACTCGGTTGACTTCTCAGGTGGCACTTGTGCACGGAGTAGCTTGGCCGTCATTGACACCTCACCAGGCAGCAGCACGATGTAGCGATGATGAAGGCAGAAGCACGACCACAGATTTGGCCATGGAAGGGGCGGATGCGTGGAAGGAGTGTCTCAGCCAAGAGTTGGTTGAGATTCCTCGTGTCTGCTCTCTCTCACGTGTCTCTTTGAAATTCGGAATCCCCCCCCTCCTCTCAGAGTTTACTACTCTATTTATAATATGGCAGCTCCAAGTCGGTCGAATACGTGCTGAATATTCTCTTTTGATTTAATTTCTTCAAATTGAATATTAGCTCACAAGTTCGTCGATTTCTTCCCTTTCTTGCCATGAATAGAGCCATGAGTATATCCAATAATATTTCTTTCTTTGTCCTTGAGTTGGTGCAGAGAATTCGTTTCCTTCTTGCTCAAGCTTACGGATGCGTACGATTTTGACGGTGCACTCTTTCTTGTTTTAAAACAAGAAATAATGAAGCATAAATATCACACACCGAGATTCTTTATTCCTCCTTCAAATCTACCAATATATTGATTCTTTCAACTTTCTCGCCCGTATCCCTTTTCTTTTTTTATTCTCTACCATCTTTTGTTTCCTTAAAGACGTCTCCACCACATCTTTCCTTTTCTTAATTACTGAAAGTCGCGTGCCCACACAAAATTGAAAGAATTTTTGCATGGGTCAATGGTCAAAGCTTTCGCTTAACAAATTTAAAACTCTGGCATTAAAAGGGTGCGGTCATCATAACCCTTCAATGTGCTTGATTTCGTTTTGCCGTCCAGTGGACTGGAGATGTTTCGAAGCCGCAGCCAGCTGTGAGATTGTGTTCCCATCGTCATCCAACAAGGTCGTCCGCATCTCCATCTTCGACAACCTCTTGAGCGCATCGGATTGATCGTTCTTCACTTGACCCTACGCTCGATGGCCGCGTAGTGGAACAGCGTCCAGCTACCTTTGTTCTCGATCATGCAAAGATCAGGGCCTACTATAGAAGCTCTTTCGTGACTTTCAAATCTCCTGTGGCCGACACAATGTGTAACGGTGTAAGGCCATCGTGATTCAACTCCCTTGCAAAATTGGGCTTTCCTATTTTTCCTATCATAGGATTACAAGGAAAGATGGCTGCACAAATATAAGATGCGACACTCATGCAGTGAAACACGAAATGAACTTGATGGCGTCAATACATTTCAAACCGAAAAGGGATGAAAAGCCAATGATAATAGTGAGCTGACTGATGATAACACCATGCGGCGATCATCACAATCTTTTGTACACGCATGCAATCTAACACTTTGAATTATGAACTTCCTAAAGTAGCTTGGAACTAGTCAGCTTCGACCCTGTCTTGACGATGTTTCCAAAGTTTAGCATGTGAGCTGTCTATGCCTCTATTCAAACACATTTAATGGTTTTGCATCAGCAAATAGCACCGAAGCACCATGCTGACTTAGCCTTCTTCATCGTGGTTTTCATCATCTTCATCCATCCCTCTATTCAAGTTTGCAAGCTGAACGGGATCGATGGCCATGTTCTCAACTTCAGAAAGAGACCACTCAGGATATTCCTCATGCTTGAATCCAGCGTCAAGAACGGCTAATATACTTGGTCGGACTAGAAGCTAATATCGATTTTGAATTCCCATCCACATTCAAGCCAGAGTTCCGGACAAGCAGTTCTTGAGGTACGGATGCTCTCTTTTGATTCATCGAGATGGTCACCATTTTCTGTCCCTTTTAAGATCTTGATTTAAATTGTCCTACTTAGAAACATCTCCATCGGCTTCAAACTTCCCATTCTACTTAGTTGCATCCCTTCCAAGGGTCGACAAATGTATATGTAAATGAAATATGCCCCCCTAATATCTATATGCTAAGCAATTTAATTTACTATTTTTGCTTAGGGGTTAAAATTAATCCCTAATTTTTTAATGCGATAAATGACTAAAAGGATTGCAAAAATTTAGGTGTCAACAGCTAAGTTGAAGGAAATTTGGACTCCCAAGTCGAGCCTTTGAGTGTTAGGGATTTATAGAAAATTGGTCGGGATTTTCCTTCATCGAAATTGGACCTCGATATGGAGGTTTGAGTGAGGAATTGGAGTTAATATTGGTGAAATTCGGATTAAGGCATGGGGAAGCAACTTTGGCTTAAAAAAATTGGATAATTGGTGGTTTATTTTGTGGATTATAAGGCTGGAAAGTATTATGAGACATTAGGATATTTGTGTGGGCTTTAAGGGGACCAAAGTATTTAATTCTTTGGCTAAGATTGTTGACTATCTTTCCCCTCTTACCTGGCTTCATACGCACGTCCCCTCCTTCTTCAAACTCTGCAGCTTCACCCTCTCTTCTGTCACGCCCTGATCCTCATAAACGCGCACATCCCTTATCTTTGGTCGATATTAAAATGCGATATCCCAGGACTACACATCGCCAACCCCTTTCATTTTGTATTGCACATGCGGAAGCAGTTATAAAAATCCCCAGACAATAAAACATTGGGATAGAACAATAGGACTAGAAACTTAAACTTGAAAACCAACAACCTTATATACACATATAACGACTCAGTCATACATGTACATATACAAGCCATGCTAAAAAGGTTGGTTTCTACTCAAATTGATTCTACAACAAAAGTCATCAAGATCCTACTCTGGATCATCCTCGGGGTTCTCCTCCAGATACTCCTCTTCGATTTCTTTCTCCTTGGCTTCTTCATCAGGGTCCTGAAATGTTGTCCCACAACCGGGATGAGACTACGTCTCAGCAAGTTCTACCCCCTAAGACCCGATTAGTAAACTAATACACCTTAGGGTTGCCTATGCACAACATAAGTCAGAAGACTTACCTTGGCCTCAGATTCCACCTGCATATTAGCCCACATCAAATAAGTATCCAAGCAATCACATCATTGATCGAAGCATCGATCAAACCGACCTAGTCGATTACACACCAACCAGACCGCTCACGGTCATTTCAATTCAATCAATCAATTCACAATTA
Source organism: Eucalyptus curtisii (assembly GCA_017140595.1). Classification (NCBI taxonomy): domain Eukaryota; kingdom Viridiplantae; phylum Streptophyta; class Magnoliopsida; order Myrtales; family Myrtaceae; genus Eucalyptus; species Eucalyptus curtisii. Next base: position 7,878,723 of record CM029503.1, read on the forward strand.
TGAATCACGGTCCTTAGGACATAACTTATCTATAGGTGGTAATCACGGCCCCACTAAGCAACTTTCAATATAATCGGTAACCACACTCCGCACGCGTTCCAACCGATAACCACCGCCACACAAGGGCATAGTCTACTCGCGATTCGGCTATCTACCGACATTAATGCCGCATCGCCTCCCCCTTGGAGCGCGGCTTCGTCACTACGTCGATGGCATTCCCGAAGGAGCATAGGTCCGGTTGGCCTAGCCTCTCACGACCCGAGCCTCGTCACTATATTGACGGCGATTATAAACGAATACGAGTTCGGTTGGCTTAGCCTCTCTTCACGACCCGAGCCTCGTCACTAAGTTTAGAATCAGGTCCAGTTGGCTTAGCCTCTACTGTGACCCGAGTCTCATCACTAAGTTGACGGCGATTCTAAAGGAATACAGGTCCAGTTGGCCTAGCCACTACTGCAACCCGAGCCTTCCAACAAGCACACGACAAATCAATACTGACCTTTGGACACTTTGCATTTCATTCATATACTCCAATTACAATAGTAATTCTTAAAAATTCAATTTTTGATGCCAAACCCGACACTTGGGATTTTCTGAATAAAATCCATATTTTTCACAATCAACACTCAATTTGCATTATCCACTCATCAAATTCAAATTCTAAGTACACAGCAGCGATCAACACGAAATTCTGAGCGTCGACCATCCCGGTTAAATTTCCGAAAAATAAATAAATAATTTCGAAATTTAATATTTAAATACAAGAAATTTAACTTAGCACAATATAAAGCTCAATTAAATAAACGGACTACACCACAATCATCAGCATAAAATCCCGGTCACCGGCCATCCCAGTTGAATTTCCAGAAAAATAAATAATTAAATAATTAATTTCGAAAATTAATATTTAATTCGTAAAAATTCCATTTAGGCCCGAATTGCCTAATTAACACCCGATAAGGTTTGGGAAAAATCCCAAGAGACATCCAATAAATACTATGGGCCATTCTCTATTTAAGTACACTAACCATTTCACTAATATATAATGCAATTCACTAATAATCCCTAATCCATTCTAATCTAACCACTTAATTACACTTAACTAACACTAATCAACCTTTAAGTGTAATTAGCAAACTAAGAAGGCATTAGTGAGCAAAACTCACCCAAAACGACGGCATCGACGCGAGGATCAACTTTCCTCAAAGCGGGCCGAGCATCCGGGCTCGGGAAGGCGGCCAAAACGGGCCAAAACCCCACTGTCATACCCATTTTTCTCTTCTCTATTTGCTGCTGGTTGGGGCCGAATTAGGGGCTGAGAGGGCGAGGCAAGAGCGGCTAGGGCCAGGCGGAGCTCCGGTGAGGCCGAACGGTGGCCGGAGGAGGTTGGGCGGCGTCGAACGGTGGCTGGGGGTAGCCGGACAGGTGCGGAATAGGGCTGGGCAGAGGCGGATTTGCACGGGGGAGGACGCCTGGGCGTGAGGGGCGGGCGGCTGAACGCGCGGCCTCGCGCGGGTGGCGGTCCGGCTCCGGTGCGGCGGCGACGAGCGGCTGGCTGCTGCTTTTGCTTCCGTTTCTGTTCGAACCAAAGGGAGGAGAGGGGGCGGAGGTGAGCGGACGGCAGCTCGACGGCAGGCTCGGGTGCGCGCGAACAACTTAGGTGGCTTGCGGGCGTGAGACGGCGGCGGCGAGAGGCGTGCGACAACGGCTGCTGCTTCCTTTAGTCTTCGGTCTCCATGGAACCGAGCAGCCGAAGAAGAAGATGGGGGGAGGGAAGTTTGGTCGAGGGGGGGAAAAGAGAGGAAGAAGAAAACCAATTTTTCCCCTTTTTCTCTCACACTCTCTCTCTTAGGTCATCACAAACTTGGCCCACCATGACCTCATGTGATGTCACCTTCCACTCACCATTTCTTGACAATTATACCCCTTCTAGAAGCATTTAGGTAGGCCAAAGTGTGGGGTATATGTGGCATACGAATTTCACTAGGTTTTTCCCTCCAATTGAACCTTAATCCCACTTGAATTAAATCAAATTGACCCCCATTAATTCATTCAACACCTCATCAATCAATTTGGTATTTTTCTTTATCAGTGTAGCTCACTTGCATACCAATATCATAATCAAAACGGTCCTCTGAAATTTCCGATTAAAAACGACCCTAACTCAACTTTTTCCCAAAAAGTCTCGGTTGTCAGAAAAGTCTTCTGAGACTGAGTCAGCGTTCCTAAAATTTATTGTGACATGACAGAATCTTCAATTTCTGAAATTGGACTCAGATTGGTGGTTAATTTCACTCGGCCGCGTCTTTAGTGTGACCTAGGCTACCGAGTAGTTTTCAGAACTTTTTATGACAAATGACCCGTGGTCGATTTTCTACAAGCCACATTGAACCCACTCGACACATTGGCGACTCTCGGTTGTCGTGAAAATCTCGAGAATTCAATTACGAACACAAGGTACCAAAACAATAAGAAAATCAGTCTAGTGCCGGTCGATGAGAATTTCCCAATTTAGTGGAGTCACCCACGATCGGTCATTCATCTCAGTCGCACCACCCTATCTCTGATTTCAAATCGATCTTATGATGTGCCGCCATGATCTCTAAAGATGAGCACGGTCGAGAAATCGGTTTTTGGTCGAATTCTCAAGTCTATTTGCCTTAAAGTCTTTAATAACTCACCCAGCTGGTCTAGTTATCTCGTGAGTGGCCAACTCAGAGAACAACACTATAGTCGCGTCGATGAAATGCCCAATTTATCTCATCGAAATCAGAACCCGAAAATCCGGATGTCACATCTTCTCTCTCTCTCGTGCCTACTCCGTTGCCATGAAGCTGCTGGTTCCCTGCTGCCTGAGGACTGCCACCATCCACCAAAGTTCCTGTCCAGCTTCAAAGACAACTCCACGTGGCCCCAATTTCCCTTGCAAGCTGCCATACACCCCTCTCCACTCACGCCAATGCACACTGCCCCACCAGCGTGTGTCTTCTCTGCAATAAACCGGTCAACAAAACCGTCCCAAGCCCACACGAACACCAGCCCTGCTCCACTTTCATTTGTTTCTTTTCCACCAAACAATCCAGCAGCTTCTTCGTGCCATCCCATCTCCACCACTTGTGTCTTCTTTGGTCAACTCCAGCTCCACGTACACTGCCCATGTTTGACCGAAGCCCAGCCGCTTGTTGCCACGTTTGCCTCCATTAGTGAGCGTCCCTAGCAGATCCGTGGCCACGTCTTCTATGTGTGCGACTCCACGCTCGAGCAGCCCAGCCTCTTAAACGTTGGAGCCTACTTGAAGCTAGCAGCAATTTCGACCTAGCTGCAAAGCTCACGCTAGCTAGCCCAATTTCCTCAGCCTTGCTCGGCCCATCTTCAACAACCAAAGCCCAGTCTTGAAGCCTACGAAGCAGGCCCAAGCCCAGCTTTTTGTTGTGAGCTTGCAAGGCCTTTGGGCCCGGTCCGAGTGCCTGTCGACGTCGCCGAAAATTCAAATTTCGGCCGCCGTCACGCCGTTGTCGCGGTGATCCGGTCTTCGCAAAACAAGTGAGTTTTACTCACTAATCCCTTATTAGTCGGTTAATGATGCTTAGAGGTTGATTAAATTTAATTAAGTGCAATTAGGTGTATAGATTATATTATAGTAAGTAAATTAGAGACTTATTGATGCATGTTAGGCAATGGTTAGTGTACTTAGCGAGTAGACACGTCCTAATAATTATTGAACGAATCTCATAAATTTTCCGGGTCTGTCTCGGCTTCCAATTAGGCATTATGGGCCTAAATTGGATTTATTGCATTTATTTAATATTTTCCGTAATTAATTAATTAATTAATTATTTTCTGGAAATTAGGCTGGGATAGCCGACGACCGGAATTTCGTGCTGATTATTGTGGTGTAGTCCATTTATTTAATTGAGGTTTATTTTGTGCTGAAATGAATTATTTGTGATTATAAGATTATTTCTTGAATTAATTAATTTTGGTAATTAATTGGAAAATAACCGGGTGTCGGTTGACAGGCCAAAAATATTTTGGTGGAGTACAGAAAATGGTGGATTTGTGGAAGGGAAATTATAATATTTTGTCTAAGGCCGACCGTGTACCAACGCACGGGTATTTTTATTAGGAATGATAAAAATAGTGATTTTATTAAATGATCAATTATCATCATGCTATAAAAGTGTGGCTGGCAACTTCTGGTGAGCATATATACATTTATCAGCATACTATGAAAGTATGATTGGTAGCTTCTGGTGAGCATATATTAAATAACGGATCAATGGATTTGGCAGCTTTTGGTGAGCATATATAATTCTCAACATACTATGAGAGTATGTCTAGTAGCTTCTGGCGAGCATATATAATACATTATATCAGAAATTGAGGTAGCTTTCGGTGAGCATATATATATAGTATATTATCTCAATAATTAAGGCAGCTTCTTGCGAGCTATACTATCTATTATTGGCGCAGAGTAAACAGTCTTGGACTATGGTTGGACTCATAGATAGTATTGATTGAGATGATCGAAGGATGGTCATCTTGACATGTAATCGACTAGGTCGATTGATCAATGATTTGATCTGGTCCTGTGAATTGATGTGGTTCTTGTATATCTGATATATACTGACTTGCAAGAACGAATAGAAGCCAAGATAAGTCCTTTGACTCGTGTTGTGCTTAGGCAGCCTCTAGAGTGTATTGGCTTCCTAGTCGGGTCTTAAAGAGTAGAACTCGTTGAGACGTTGTCTCACTGGTTATTGTATAACCATTTTCAAGTCCTTAGATGGCGTTGGTGAAGGACCAGAGGCCTAAAGAATAGAAGGTGAAGCCTGAAGAATTGACAGTCCTGTCTTACTAGTTAGTCATAGGACAATTCTCTTTTGATCGAAGTTGATTCCTTTCTGCAGACTTTGTTTTATGAAATGGTGGTTTAAAACCATATTTAACAATTTGCCTTGTATATATTTGTACTATGATTTGCAATGTGTATAAGTGTGGTTGCTTTTAAAGAGTGAAAATTTGGAGTCCTACTTTCCTATCCCATTGTTTTATTGTTTAGGGATTTTTATTTGCTTTCCCATGCATATTAAAAAGAAACGGTTGGCGATGCGTCCTGAGACGTCGCTATTAATCGACCAATGAGGGATGGGCGCATGACCGAGGATCAGGGCGTGACAAGACCGCTACGGGTTTAATGAAAGCCTTGTCGAATATGTACGAGAAGCCCTCTGTGATTACCAAGGTCTTTTGATGTGACAACTGTTTAATTTGAAAATAAACGAAGGTCGGTTTCAAATCATATTAATGAATTCAATGTGATCGTTAGTCAATCGAATTAAGTTGAGATCGACTTTGAAATATGTGCTTTGATTCTGTTATTCTCATTGCCCGATAGTTGAAATACTACTGTTGTAATTGTAAGTAATTACTCTAGGTCAACAAATTTGACATTTGATGGTGTTCGTGATTTGATTATGAGTGAGAACATCCTTAAAAGAAAATCTAATGAACATATATATGCTGCTTTAGTAGGTGAAAATAGATGAAAAATTAGTAAACGTGTTAGCAAGGGTAGCACAAACATGAATAGAACTAGTTAATCTAAGACTGTTGGTGCTGTCTATTGGAGTTTTGGCAAGAGGGGGTATCTTAGAATGAATTGTCTTAAGTTGAAGAACGAGAAGGATAAGGGAATTATAGTTGATTTTATAGATGATGTTGCAGTTGTAACTAATGGTAATTCAGATAGTGCTAATTTTGTCTTGTCTATCACTGATTATTCATTATTTAGTGGATGGATTATGAATTAAAATTGCTCCTTTCATGTTACACCAAATAGAAACTGGTTTACTAATTACAAATGCATGGATAATAGTAAAGTCCAGTTGGGGAACAACATAGAGTGCGATGTTGTAGGTATTGGCAATGTTAGAGTCAGAATACATGATGGTATCGTGAGAACATTGATTGGAGTAAGGAACGTTCCAAAGTTGAAGAAAAACTTAATTTCCTTGAATACCCTGGATTCAGCTGGATGTCAGTATGCTTCATAATGTAGAGTTCTGAAAGTTGTTTGAGGTGCATAAGTGATAATGAAATGAATCAAGCTCAGTGGCCTATATGAGCTTCAAGGTGAGATAGTGATAAATTTCACCCTAGAGACGTCGAATGCATTTATTCGAGAGTATGAATTGTAGCATATGCATTTGGGACACATTAGCAAGGGAAGCTTAAATATTTTAAATGAAAGAAAACTGTGATGTGGTTATGTTGCTAATGAACTAAATGTATGCAGGTGCTGTAATTTAGATCAATGGTGGAAAGTGCACTTCAGTACAATTGTCAAAGAAACCCTTGAAATTGTAGAGGTAATTCACTTAAATGTTTGCAAGTTGTCATGGTTTCCCTTGAACAAAATTGTTAGATTTATGCTAATAGTTGTTGATGACTGCTCGAGGAAAACGTGGGTGTTTGTGCTTAGACACAAGTTTGATGATGTTGTCAAGATCAAGCAGTTGAGAGCTTTGATTGAAAATGAGGCTAGTAAGACGATCAAGTAAGTGTGGACTGACAATAGCATGGAGTTTTGCTCGAAGTTGTTAAACAAATTCTACATGAATGAAAGCATAGTGAGACACCACACTAATGCTAATGAAGGACAACATGTTGTGGAATTAATGAACAAAACATTACTAGAGGAGGCCCATAAAATGCTTGTTGGTGCTGGTATGGCTAGAAGATTTTTAGTGGACGTGCTTAGTATGGTGAGTTGCTTGATAAATAGATCTTCATTGACTACGATTGGATGTCGAACTCCCGAAGAAGTGTGATAAGGTATCGTTGTTGATTGTTCTGTTCTTAGAATATTACTTGCCCATGTTATTTTCGAGTTAGTGATTGTAAGCTTGATGGAAAGGTAAGAAAGTGTATGTTCTTAGGTTATGCACAAGGTGAACGGAGCTATCAGTTGAAGTGCCTAGAATTAACTTTACCTTTTATTAGTAGAGAAGTTGCATTTGATGAGTTTTTAGTACTTTTGGCTATAAGTGATTATGGCGGTATCCATATGTATTTGAATGGTATTCAACTTGAGATGAAGTTGCAATCAGAAACTCCTGAGGTAGTGGGTACTAATGGAGTAATCGATATAGATGGGGCTTATAGCGAGGTGGAGCATATTTAGAGCCAACAGTTGCTGTAACTGCTAATATTAAGAAGATGCGTTCTCCTTATAGGTATAGATGCACTAATGGTTTTGCTTTATTTGTGGTAAAAGAGATTGTGTTAGAAAATCCTTGCTGAGCAATTAAAGGCTCATGGTGGAGTTAGTTTTTAGATGAGGTCCTCAATTATGACAAAGTTCCAGCAAGTCTTGTACTTAGAAAATATCTGTTTGAGCCAATTGGAGGTAATGGGAGAGCAACGGCAGAGTTTGAAATTTTTAGTGAAGCAATTGTGATTTGGCTCGAAAGTCGAGCCAAGATAGAGATTATTAAAATATGTCTCGAGTTTGAGCCAATCGTACGAAACTCGATCAAAATAAAAATTGCAGAAAAATACGGAAATTATTTGTATGTTGAAGTGACGATGAATGATGGATAGCAAAGTTTGGATCTCGTATTTGGATACACGGTTGTTAAAGCACAAACAACAGTTTCCGTTTATGAGTTGGTGTTTGTTCTCAAACTGGAAAGCCCGACATGGATTTGGTGAACACCGTCAGAGAGAAGAAATGGAAGAGGATATGTTTCCCTGAAAAGTCAGTCTGGGTTGATTTTATTTAATATCTTTATATATTCTTTCCTAGTCCACGTGGGAGTCACCTTCAGGAATTGAAAAGTCCTCAACTCCATTATATATATTCGGCCATGCATGGAGAAGAAAGGACGCCGTTGTTGACGCATGCAATAGTGAAGCCCCGTTCCCGAGTGCTTAAGCAGTGGGGTATTTTCGTGGGTTTGTTCGTGAATTACATCCAAAAAGATACAAATGTTCAAGCCAATATCTTGTGAGGTCAAGATTTGTGTGTATAGTCCCTTTGTGAGATCAAGGGATTATTTAGTGAGGAATTATTAGAGCTAAACACTAATGAGTTATTGGGTAGAATTGGTGCATGAGAAACGTTAAGAGTGTTTGAGTGACTCGAGTGTGGTTGTAATCTCTGTGTATCGCTTGATCTTAGTGGAATTCACTGTTGCTCGCCCCATGAACGTAGGTTACTACGACTGAACCACGTAAATATGTTATCCAATCTATTTTCTTTATTCAATCTATTTTATTGTTCAATTGCTTGCTTTGCACAACAAAAATAGCGAGCCACCTTAATAGCAGTATGATATATCACTTAGTATGACATTTGCACAAACTTAAATGTCCGCCCTCTATTGTCTTGTCTAATGAGCACGGGCACGGCAAGACTTGGTGTCTATCTTATCATACTGATAGACAAGCCAAAACACGTGAAATGAGGCATCTATATCTCTAGATCTTGATTTTGCGTGAGGTCTTCATATGATCTTGTTGACATCTAAAATTACCCCTGTTATCATTTGTTGGCCACAAGGACAATAATAAGAGCGATACACCCCATTTTGATCATGAAAGCTGAGGGCATATAGCATTTGTGAAGGATATTTGAGCTAAGTGTTGACAGGATTCTAGACGGGTATACTTGAGTCGACGGCAAGGTAATTAATTGCCACGTGTCAGGCTATAGGACCAACACATTAGATCTGGAGTTTAAGTAGAATTAGCATTAGAGCTCAAACAAGAATAACTCTAGTGCGAAATGCGCATAAAAAGAGGTAAGCCATTATTTACTTGACGAGCAAGCCGTGCAAGCATCATTGACAAGTCAAGAAACAATTGTTTATAAATAAGGTTGCTAAGAAGAAAAGGAAAATGTGGGGACTACTAAGAGTGGTGCCCAAGGAAAAGTAACCGGCTGATGGCTACCAATTCGCCCTATAAATATTGCAACCTATTCAATGAAGAGCCCCCCCTCCCGAACAACACAACACCTATCTTTACTTTATCTTTATCGCATTTTAGCTATAGTTTTCAAGATTCTCATTGTAGATTGGATTCCGACGTGTGTCTTTATCCAATTCAGCGTCGTTGATTAAATTCTAATGTTATTCCACAGGCTCAGCGTCATTGATTAAATTCTAGCTATACATCTAAACAAGCTGTGTCGTAGATAAAATTTTGACATAGTTTGAGCCTGAAGTGTAGGCTGTCTAGTTACTTGTGTTTAGATTACATCGTTATTTGTGCTTGGAAGCTATTGGTCTTTGAGTCATTTGAGTGTCAATTGTTAGGGCCGTATGTATAAGTTGAGAATAAGATTTATACTTGCATTTGCCATTCTTTTTCCAAATTCAACATAGAACTTGAGTCTCCTATAATAAAACTAAAATGCATCATTTTGGTTAAAAAAAAAATTCACGGGAAATAAAACTGGCGAAACAAATCTGTCATGTAGAGTATACGCTTGTATCTAGCCCACCTGCTTCTTCTTCAGTATCATGCATTCACTTTCAGAAGCCTCTGCCCAACGATTTCTCAGCTACGAGCAAGCAGCGTTGCATTGAAACCTAACAGGAGATTCATATCTGTTGTAGTCCTTATAGATCAAGTACATATGTGCTCCATCTAAATTACATCAGATGTTGGCGTTCTGGAATTGAGATAGAGTGGAATATGTGAAGGCCAACCTTATATCCCACGTGACTTGGGCACAGGCATTAGGGTTGACAAACAACAGCCAGGGGGCATCAGAAGATAGTGTATGTGTCACTAAACCCTCGGAAATCGATCCAAGAGTTATCGTGTTCTGCCAGCTCAATAAGAGGAACATTGAATGGGTCCCTAAAAGTGAAAAATTTCGGCTCATTTTGCAGCCTGATCAGGTCTCCTGTCAAAGGATTGTGCACAGTAAGATGGACACAAAGGGGCATTAAAAGAGGTGGTGTAACTGCGAGTGATTGCAATGACTCTTGTTCTTGATGATGAGAAGACTGACTTAGCCTGCTCATCATCAGTTCATCAACAATTATGCCAAATTTCGGCTCATTTTGCAACCCAATCAAGTCTCCAGTTGAAGGATTGTGCACAACAAGATGGACTCGAAGGGGAGATAAAGAAGGTGGTGCGAATGTGAGTGACTGATAATTCTTGTTCTTGATGATGAGGGGACTCATTTAGAGTAGCCATTATCACTTCATCAACAGTCATGCTAAATTTCAGTTCATTTTGCAATCCGATCAAAGTCTCCAGTCAAAGGATTATGCACAACATGATGGACACGAAGGGGAGATAAAGAAGGCGGTGCAAATGTGAGTGATTGTGATAATTCTTGTTCTTGATGATGATGAAACGTGGGTAATGAACCAAAAGCACTGCGAATTCTTTCAAGAAGAAGAGCACCATAACCAAGATTTCTCTCAGTTTGACGATGGTGATGACCATCTTCTTCCTTACAACAGAAGATGTGACGAAGTCGTTCGAGAAAAGCGCTCAATTTTTCATTTTCTTTTGAACGACACAGTAAAAAGGTTGAATGAAGGCCGAACAGAGGGAAATTCCAAAGGAAATTGACGACACCACCTTCATGACATCAATGCGTGATCAGATACGAGCAGTGAATCCGAAGGAGGAAAAGATCAAGGACGATGGACTTACTTCGGGAGGTTTCAGGAAAAAGTCGAAACCTTTTCTGGAATTTTCTCTTTGAGACAGTAAGGGGGAGAGCAGGGGAGGGACCATGAGAAGCAGTCGTCTTCATTGCACATCTTTCTCGGACTGACTTAGTGGCCCCACAAGTTTTGGAATCCAACGCTATTAACCTTAATCGCTAAGGCTACATCAGTCTGAATTTCTAATTAAGATAGTAATGAATAGATAGAATATGAAAAATTTAGTAATTTTGCTATATTCTATTCATTATCTGATAAATTGTAATAATAGAGTTATATATATTCACGTCATATTAAATACATCGTTTAGTATAAATAGCACATATGTATAAATAAACCTAAAAGTGATATATATGGAGATGGTAAAAATCTCTTATGACATTTTTGCTTACTTCATTTTTATTTGCCTTTCAAAAAAATCCCTCTCTTTTATAATATTTTATTTTTTATTTTTTCCCCTTTCATCATTCTCTAATAAAATTTTATTAAATAGTAAATTGTACTAAAATACCTAAAATACCTAAAACATATAATAAAGATAAATATATATTTATATATTTATATTGAAGTTATATTTTGATATGTAATTAAATTCAAATATATAAATAAAAATAAGATTAAATTAAGAAACTAAATTGTTGTCATTTTTTGTTATTTTGAATTTCTTATACTATAATTGAAATATAATTTATTTTTATTTATTTAAGAAGTTTGTTATTCAAGAAAAATAACTTTCTTATTATGGATATTAGAAATCATATCCACATTTATCTCACTTCTTTTTGTGCTATATCTCTTATATATATATATATATATATATATATAAATTTATATATATAAATTTATCATGCCAAACACAGCTTAATAATCTAAATATCATTATATTATATTATATTATATTATATTATATGAATAATTAGAAAGGGGTTTATTTCGGTAATCACCTTGTGAGATTTCAAGCTCGCTTCATGTCATTGTCGTGTGACACTTATCTGACATATATTTGTCATATGGTATACATTTGATCGATAAATATTATTTTAGTGATTCTTCACTCCCCAATTTTTATCTTTTCTTAATTTAAAAAGGATAAAGGTAAGTTACTTACTATCTCATCTCAAGATAGTAACTTTAATAATTAATTTAAAATAAAATTAGCTGATAAAAATTAATTATGTGAATAATATAAATGACAAGAGGCTAATTCAAATGCATCCTGTTAGTTTATTTTGAAACTCATTGAGTTTAAAGAGTACAATAATAATACTAAATAATTAGAAAGAATTAAAAAGGATTGTATATAACTTAGGTGCAATTTTTTTTGTTGGCCATCCCCACCACCACTCCGTCAACGGTGAGGCCATTAACGATGAGGTCGACCTGCCCTTGTGCGGCCACCAGCGATGGTCACAGGCGTCGTTGTAGTGAGTGCCAACGTAATTTCTCCTAAAGGACCACCGATGATATTAATTCAAAAATAGATCAGTAGTTGCCGAATATATATTTGAAATCAAAGAAGACATGTATTTTTTAGATTTATGGTGCTCCTAAATTATATCAGGGTACAGTTACACACAATTATGTAGTTCTTTTTTATTTCACTTAATACAATAACACATCGTAACATATTGTAATGCTGGCATGTCGTCAATATAATATGTGTAATGTTGACTTGAAAATATATATATTGAAATGAATAATATAAGAATTGTGAAAAAGTGATTTATCCTGTTTGGATTATTTTCCCATTTTTTTCTTTGTCCTTTTAATTTATTCTCATTTATATATATTCATTTTATTGTTATTTTCTACTTTTTATTCTTTTAATTTATTGTCCTTTACATGTTGTAAAATATAGCACGGAAAAAATCCTGGGAAACTCAGCTTTGTAGCTAAGGCCGTCCTCTTTGTATTTTCGTGTGTATTCTGTCTACAAGTACATGCATGTCCTATGCTTCTATGCATGGAAATGCCTTGCAGGAGCCTCAGGTGGCAAAATTGCTAGGGAACAACGATTTGTTTAAGCAGTGCGAACGATATCTTTGACTGTTTTTGTTGCATATATTGACATCGCAGGTAGCATCAAAGAAGAAAAGCATAGCAGATGAAGCCAGGGCAATCTTGCCGGCAAAGCTGAAGCAATCATCTCTGACAAGTTAGACTCTATTGACGACACGTCATTATGCAGATCATCGCACCGCAATTTTGCCGCCGGGGAAAACAGCTGCTTGGGCAATGTAGCATGCATCTGGTGATGCTAGTCATGTATGTCTTTGGTCAAAGGTGATTCCCTTTGTGAATCCAAAGTTTTAGTTATAGACTAAATCTAAATAAAAAGATCGACATACCACCAACCATTTAAGAAAATCTGTAAATGCGGAAAACTCTAAAACCTTAAATGGATGCACAAAGTCTGAAATCAATCTGCTTAACGTCTTGTTTCACTAGCCAATATCTCTCAAACGTGATGATGTGTTTTTTTGTAGTATTAGGGCTTGAACTTACGTTGCTGATATCTTCCATCAAGACCGTTATGATAACATATTAATGGATAGATATCACGTAATAAACGTAGGTAATAAATTATACAATATATCGAAATTAATTAGAAAAATACAAAGTTGGGATCACATATAGAATAATAAAATATATTTAACATTCTCCCACTTGGTCCCAATATTCTATCAAATAAAATATTAAGCCAAACCCACATAAACTTCATACTAAAATAAAACATACAAATCACGGTGATGAGTCCTCTTAGAACGATATTATCTTCTATATATCACAATGCATTTCATTAGCCCATATGTGATAAAATAACTTAATGAATAAATCTTATGTTTACTCTAGGTTGGAAGTAATTGTTTTTTCTCATAATAACTAAATACTTACAACTGTATTGAGAAAAACATCGCAAATGAATTAAAGTCTCACAAATTCTTCTATGTAAAGAAAAATTTATATGATTGGACTAGTGCCCATTCTGAAAACATGATCCTTATAACTCATTGGTAGCATGCTTTTACTTAATAAATCAGTTATCATCAATCCAGTGCTTACAAGTTCTATGACCAATTTATTCTTTTTAATACGTTTTTTTATGGCTAAATACTTGATGTCGATGTGCTTGTTTCAACTACTACTTTTTTTGTTCTTAGCCATGAAAATTGCAGCTGAATTATAACAAAACATTCTTAATGGCCTAGCAATGGAATCCACAACTCTAAGCCTCGATATGAAACTTTTCAACCACACACCATGGGAGGTGGTCTCAAAACAGGAAAAGAACTTTGCCTACATAGCGGAAGTAGCAACCAAGGTTTGTTTCGCCCTCCTCCGGGATACAGCTCCGCTAGCAAATATAAAAATATATCCCGATGTTGATTATAGGAATCAACACAACAAGAAAGTCTGAATCTGAGTAACCAACTACCTATAAGCTATCCATTCGTCTAGACATAAGTATGTGTCCTTTTGTACCTTGAAGGTACCTCATCACCTTATCTGCAGCTCTCCAATGATTCATACCTATATTACTCTAGTATCTTCCCAACATTCCCACGGTAAAAGTAATGTCAAGTCGAGTGCAAACCTAAGTATACATCAAGCTTTCGACAACAAAAGCATATGGGATGTTCTTCATTTATTCCCTTTCAAAATTGTTTTTTGAACACTAGTTTAAATTAAACCCGTCACCCTTCACAATGAGTGTTATACTTGGTGAAAAATCTTTCATCCGTTTTGACACCTAATTTTGACCATTCTATTTACTTATTACATTAAGCATTTCATAGCATTGCATTTAGGTAATAATAACATTTATGATCAAATTTATCTTTTAGAAAATAAAAAAATAGAGGGTAATAAATAACATATAAAAAAACATTTGGAGGGAGATTTTGGAAATTTTTGAATAATGAAGCATTTTTCTGGTTAAACATATCTCCTCATTTCAAAATTCAAAAAAATTAGTTGTTGTGTGATTTTGGAGCCATTTTTTTTGTTAAGTGGTTGAGTGAATATCTCATTTACAAAAACAACTTCAAGTTTTCCTCTATAAATAAAGGATGCGAGGTTTCGAAACAGGGGGAGGCCACACATTGAAGATACGGCTAGCTTTTAGGTTAAAATTCAAAGGAAGAGAGAAAATGTTCTTCCTTGGTTTCTAGGGTTTTTGAGGGAGGCTTTCACTCGGTTTTCGAAAAAAGTAAAAAGGGAAAAGTGAGCAGAACACTTTTTCCTTCAGCAAACAGCAGCATAAGAGAGAGAAGGGGTAAAAAGAAAAAGAAGAACAAAAAGTGAAGAAAAGTGAAAAGGAAACGTAAAAGCAGAAGCGGCGGAGGGGAGGAAGTGATTAGACATTTACTGTTCATCATCTTCCCCACATTTGCTGCCCCGATCGCCGGTTCCTCCTCCGCCACGCGGCACCTCCTTCCGAACCGCTGGCCACCGTCGCGTCCGCACCATCGCCCTCGCCGCTTCGCCTGCCGAACCCACACGCCGGAACCTACGCCGGTCACCTCCCCTGCACCAGCCGCCATCCATTAGCCTTGCTAACAGCGCTCCACCAGTTCGCAGCCATCACACATCCGAGTTCCCCGCTCACCGTCTCCGAGCGCTGACGCCGCCTCCGCGCTGCTCCATCGTCGATCCACCAGCAGATCTTCTCCGCCAGCCTCCAAGCAGCAACGCCGCCTCTGCTTTGCTTCTGCCAGCCCAACGCCCGAGCTCCTCTGCAGCAGCCGCGACCCGAGCGCCTCCTGTAGCAGATCTGTCAGCCCCCGCCTCTGCCCAAATCTACCATGCCGAACCGCTCTTCTCACCCGCAACCTTTGCCGACGCCATCGTCCGATCTGCAGCAACCGCGACTCGACACCCCTGCAATTTTGCCTTCTGTTGCTGCCCAATGCCACCGGGGCCCACATCATTGGTCTGTTGCTCCGTCGGACGTCACGCCGATCCTTGCCGTTGCAACCCGTCTCCTCACGACGACTCGACGCTCCCCGCTATTGTAGATCGCGACGCTGCCCATGCTGCTCTGACCACCGAGCCGCACCCTTGCTCAACCCAGCACCCGATGCCCGAAGCTCTCTCTGCCCGAGCGCCGCCCGTCATCCCTGCCAACGCCGCTAGTCTCCTCGCCGGAGCTCCGACGCCGGCCACCCTCCATCCGGCGCCGACCATCGTTGCGTCTCCCCTCCAAAATCCTTAGGTGGTTTATTTTTTATTTTTTACTTTTGTTTTATTTTTCATTTATGTTATCTTACTTTATTTTATTTATCATTGTATAGTTTGAATATCGAGAGGTGATTTTCAGTTTATGGATATTGTAGACATTAACCTCAAGGTTTTACTCAAAATTATTGTAATTATTAATTTGATCCGTAAGATGTCGGGTCATTTTTTAATTATATTAATTTTTGGGATTTGTTGATAGCATTTTAATTGTTAAATCATTATAATTATTAATTTGATCCGTAAGACTTCAGATCCGATTTTTAATTATTTTGAGCTCTGTGTCGTGATGTTTAGGGTTAGAGTAATTGTTAATTTAACCTGTGAGACAACAGGTTATTTTTTTTATTACCTTAATCATTTATTTGTTGAATATCTTAATTGTTTAGATTTAATGTTTATTTGATAGTTACTTATCTTGGAAAATCACTAAAAAAATCAAAAAATCAAAAAAAATCAAAATCTTGCATCAAAGCATGTAGGTTTAATAAATCAGACATGTATGATTAGGTTTATGAAATTTTCGTCATCTAGTGATTATTGCTAGGTTCATTTAGTTAGAAATTGCTCATCATTAGAATTAGGACATTTGATTAATTTAAATTGCATATTTAATTGTTGCATTTCTTTAATTTCGAATTTCATGGAAAATACAAAAAAAATTAGAATAAATTCATTTCATGCTTTAGGATAGACGCATGCTTATATTTTATTTGTCATATAGCTTAGGTCATATTGTCATGCCATATCATTGCATATTAGATTAGTAGCATAACATTGCATATAGATTAGATTTTCATTAAATAAAGTGAACCAAAATTGAATAATTGCGTGTTAATTAGAAATCATATCTAAGACTGTTGATGTGAATTCTGATCTAACATTGCAGATGCTTTCGTTGCTACGAGGTAAGTCCCGTAATTTATTCATTGCATTTCTTGGGTGTTAAATTGGTGGTTTGCACACCCGCATGATAATCTCATATGTTAGGGAAATAAGGTTTAAAATCAATTCAAGCTGCCTGCAAAAACATTTTTTTGAAAATTAAAAAAGAAATGGTTTCGAAAGGGCATTAGAGAACTCTAGTGTAACCAAGTCCCCGTATCCTTAGTCTCTAGTTCGTAGGAGTAAAATAATCCTCCCGTTATTTTACTTAAGTGTCTAATCGACCTACCGTAAACCGATTAATGGCGACTCTTAGATAATAATCATTTGCATGCTAAATATTTGAGCCTTAAGTCGCGAATTGGTATGGGCTTGGGAGAGCCCGAGCTAAGTTTAAAGACTTAGTAGTCCATTAGCCTAAACTTAGGTGGTGCACCCTGAAAATTTAGGTCGCGACAGCTTGGCGAGTCCACTGGGGACTTGTGTTAAACACTTAGTGGACTTAGGCCAATTTTTCTTTTTCTTTTTAAAAAAAAATATTTTTATTTGGCAGCAAGGACACCAGGTACGTCCTTAACATTTGTAAGGCGTTAAATGTCCTTGCAGATGAAAGCTATAAGGGGAGTAGTCTTTGCTAATCCTTGTCTTGCAGGAAGGTATTTGATAAGTGATTTATTTTTCCTGATTAGAAGTGTTGTTTGCATTTAAAAGGTTGCGCATGTTTTATTGCTTTTAGCACTACACTATTGTACGCACAACCTGTGGTCAGACTTGGGCTGCGATAGGATTTCTAAGATGGTGTTGAGAATGATACTTTCTCCAAAGCGAGACCGCTATGTAGAGGTTGACCTTCTCTTCCTTTAACATTTGTGTGGACTACATAAAAGGAAAGCAGACCAATAAGTGAAAGAAAGGTGCAAAGAGGAGTATTAAAATATTAGAAATAATACATAGAGAAATTTATAGTCCAGATATGGACTCAAATGATCAGAGACATTTCATCTTTTTTATAGACGATTATTCACGATTCATGTATCTTTACTTGCTTCATAATAAGCACAAAGCGCCGGATGCCTTTAAAGTGTTTCAAATCGAAGTAGAAAAATAATACAATAAACAAATTAAGATCGTAAGATCAAATGGAGGTGGGGAATATTATGGTAGATACGCTCAAGATAGACAAGCACCTGCTCCATTTGTGAAGTTTCTTGAAGAGCATGTGATTATTGCCCTATACACTATGTTTGGTTCTCCAAACCAAAGTGGTGTAACAAAAAGAAGATACCGAACATTATTGGATATGGTACGGAGTATGCTCAGCAGCTTCAAACTTTCTAAGTTCTTATAGACTGAGGCTCTTAAAACGACAGTATACATATTAAACCGAGTTCCAATCAAGCCTATCCCAAAGACGCCTTTTGAGTTATTCAAATATTGAAAACCCAGTTTGCGACATGTATGCATGTGAGGATGCCCATTTGAAGTTAAAACCAAGGACTATAATGGGTATTTCGTTGGATATGCCGAAAAGTCCAAGAAATACATATTTTATTATCCATCTCATACCACTAAGTTTGTGGAATCGAGAAACGTTAAGCTTCTTGAAAATGAACTGATTAGTGGGAGCGATCAATTCAAGGACCTTGTTCCTGAAGAAGATCGTTCAGTACTCAACCTTCCACCTCATGTATTGGATTGATTGTTGTTTACAATGCCCATTCAGTTCAACTAACTATTGAACAACTAATCATTGAAGATCCACAAGTTGCTGATATTGATTCGGTAGACCCAACTATTTAGCAATTACTAGATACTATTGAGCATCCAGTTGAACAATAAACTTTTTAGGAGAATGTTGATGCAACATTAAGAAGGTGTAATAGAATGAAGAAATTAGCAATCCCTAGTGACTACATTGTGTATCTACAAGAATCCGATTATAATGTTGGAGCTGAAAATGATCCTAAAATGTTTTCACAAGCCATGATTTGTGATGAATTTGATTTGTGGTACAATGCCATGAAGGAAGAGATGAGTTCTATGGAATCAAACGAAGTCTATGATTTAGTTGAGTTGCCTAATAATGCGAGAGCCATTGGTTGTAAATGGATATTTAAAACTAAGAAGGATTCATTATGCAATATTGAGAGATATAAAGCCAGACTCATTGCCAAGGGATTCACCCAAAAGGAAGAGATCAATTACATAGAGACATTTTCTCCTGTATCCAAGAAAGATCTCTTCATATTATTTTGGCATTGGTTACTCATTTTGATATGGAGTTACATCAAATAGATGTGAAAATGACGTTTCTCAATGGAAAACTAAAAGAAGTAGTTTACATGAAACAACCAGAAGGATTCTTCTCTAGTGCTCGAGAGCATTTGGTATACAAGCTTAACAAGTCTCTATATGGCTTGAAACAAACATCTCGTCAATGGAACTTGAGGTTTCATAAGGTCATCTCTTCGTTTAGTTTTGTAGAAAATGTCATTGATCAATATATATACTAGAAGGTTAATGGGAGCAGAATTTGTTTTCTTATCCTATATGTGGATGACATTTTATTTGCAGCTAATATAATGGGTTGTTATATGAGGTGAAACAATTTCTCTCTAAGAGTGTTCACATAAAGGATAAGGGCGAAACATCTTATGTCATTGGCATTAAGATCCATAGGGATAAACCTCAAGGTATATTAGGACTATCTCAAGAAAACTACATCAATAAGGTCTTAGAGAGATTTCGGATTGTCGCGATCTAAATTTTCAGGGTGCACCACCTAAGTTTAAGCTAATGGACTACTAAGTCTTTAAACTTAGCTCGGGATCTCCCAAGCCCATACCAATTCGCGACTTAAGGTTCAAATATTTAGCATGCAAATGATTATTATCTAAGAGTTGCCACTAATCGGTTTACGGTAGGTTGATTAGACATCTAAGTAAAATAACAGGAGGATTATTTTACTCCTACGAACCAGATACTAAGGATACGGGGACTTTGTTACACTAGAGTTCTCTAATACCCTTCGGTAACATTTCTTTTTTAATTATCAAAATAATGTTTTTGCAGGCAGCTTGAATTGATTTTAAACCTTATTTCCCTAACATATGAGGTTATCATGCGGGTGTGAAAACCACCAATTTAACACCCAAGAAATGTAATGAATAAATTACGAGACTTACCTCGTAGCAACGAAAGCGTCTGCGGTGTTAGATCAGAATTCACATCAACGGTCTTAGATATGATTTCTAATTAACACGCAATTATTCAATTTTGGTTTTCACTTTATTTAATGAAAATCTAATCTATATGCAATGTTATGCTACTAATCTAATATGCAATGATATGGCATGACAATATGACCTAAGCTATATGACAAATAAAATATAAGCATGCAATCTATCCTAAAGCATGAAATGAATTTATTCTAATTTTTTATTTGTATTTTCCATGAAATTCGAAATTAAAAAAATGCAACAATTAAATATGCAATTTAAATTAATCAAATGTCCTAATTCTAATGACGAGCAATTTCAAACTAAATGAACCTAGCAACAATCACTAGATGACGAAAATTTCATAAACCTAATCCTACATGTCTGATTTATTAAACCTACATGCTTTGATGCAAGATTTTGATTTTTTTGATTTTTTGATTTTTTTAGTGTTTTTCCAAGATAAGTAATTATCAAATAAACATTAAATCTAAACAATTAAGATATTCAACAAATAAATGATTAAGGTAATAGAAAAAATAACCTGTTGTCTCACAGGTTAAATTAACAATTACTCTAACCCTAAACATCACGACATAGAGCTCAAAATAATTAAAAATCGGATCTGAAGTCTTACGGATCAAATTAATAATTATAATGATTTAACAATTAAAATGCTATCAACAAATCCCAAAAATTAATATAATTAAAAAATGACCCGACATCTTACAGATCAAATTAATAATTACAATAATTTTGAGTAAAACCTTGAGGTTAATGTCTACAATATCCATAAACTGAAAATCACCTCTCGATATTCAAACTATACAATGATAAATAAAATAAAGTAAGATAACATAAATGAAAAATAAAACAAAAGTAAAAAATAAAAAATAAACCACCTAAGGATTTTGGAGGGGAGAAGCAATGATGGTCGGCACCGGATGGAGGGTGGCCGGCGTCGGAGCTCTAGCGAGGGGACTGGCGGCGTTGGCAGGGACGACGGGTAGCGCTCAGGCAGAGAGAGCTTCGGGCGTCGGGTGTTGGGTTAAGCAGGGGTGCAGCTCGGTGGTCGGAGCAGCACGGGCAGCGTCGCAATCTGTAATAGTGGGGAGCGTCAAGTCGTCGTGAGGAGATGGGTTGCGACGGCAAGGATCGGCGCAACATTCGGTGAAGCAGCAGACCGGCGATGTGGGCTCCGGTGGCATCGGGCAGCAATAGAAGGCGAAATTGCAGGGGTGTCGAGTTGCGGCTGCTGCGAATCGGACGATGGCGTCGGCAAAGGTTGCGGGTGAGAAGAGCGGTTCGGCATGGTAGATTTGGGCGAGGCGGGGGCTGACAGATCTGCTGCAGGAGGCGCTCGAGTCGCGGCTGTTGCAGAGGAGCTCGGGCTTTGGGCTGGCAGAAGCGAAGCAGAGGCGGCGTTGCTGCTTGGAGGCTGGCGGAGAAGATCTGCTGGTGGATCGATGATGGAGCAGCACGGAGGTGGCGTCGATGCTCGGAGACGGTGAGTGGGGAACTCGGATGTGCGACGGCCGTGAACCGGTGGAGCATTGTGAGCAAGGCCGACGGATGGCGGCTGGTGCAGGGGAGGTGACTGGCGTAGGTTCCGGCGTGTGGGTTCGGTAGGCGAAGCGGCGAGGGTGGTGGTGTGGACGCGCCGATGACCGGCGGATCAGAAGGCGGTGCCGCGTGATGGAGGAGGAATCGGCGATCGGGGCAGCAGATGTGGGGAAGATGATGAACAGTAAATGTCCAATCATTTCCTCCCCTCCGCTGCTTTTGCTTTTACGTTTCCTTTTCACTTTTCTTCACTTTTTGTTCTTCTTTTTCTTTTTTCCCCCTTCTCTCTCTTATGATGCTGTTTGCATAAGGAAAAAGTGTTCTGCTCACTTTTCCCTTTTTACTTTTTTCGAAAATCGAGTGAAAGCCCCCCTAAAAAACCCTAGAAACCAAGGAAGAACATTTTCTCTCTTCCGTTGAATTTTTAACCTAAAAACTGAGAGAAAAGCCAGCCGTATATTCAATGTGTGGCCTCCTCCCGTTTCGAAACCTCGCATCCTTTATTTATAGAGGAAAACTCGAAGTTGTTTTTGTAAATTAGATATTCACTCAACCACTTAACAAAAAAAAAAAATGGCTCCAAAATCACACAACTAATTTTTTTGAAATTTGAAATGAGAAGATATGTTTAACTAGAAAAATGCTTCATTATTCAAAAATTTCCAAAATCTCCCTCCAAATGTTTTTTTTTATATGTTATTTATTACCCTCTATTTTTTTTTTCAAAAAGATAAATTTGATCATAAATGTTATTATTACCTAAATGCAATGCTATGAAATGCTTAATGTAATAAGTAAACAGCATGGTCAAAATTAGGTGTCAACAGCTGCCCCTTTTTTAAGGGAAGCTTGTAGAGGTTTCCTTCAAAGATAAATGACACCTAAATTTAGACCACGCAGAATGAATGCAAAATGAATATGCATGTTAATTGCAATGACTCTTTTTTTTTTCTTCTTATTTCTTTTTTTTAATAAAAGAAATGGACTCGAATGAGTTTAATCCATTTTGGAATGCAAGGTCATGCAATAAAGAATGCAATGTAAATGCAATGATTTGGTCAGGAACATAGATCTCAATGTGTCTATGCCCAATGAAATGCAAATGCAAAGAAGAATACGTACCTGTCGTACTTGTCTGCGGATTTAGAAGAGTGTTAAGTGTGAAATGATTCCTATGAGACCTAACAAAAATCTGGAACTCCCTTTAGATAATTGAAAGACTCAAAGTTTTCGAGGATCTGGAACTCTCATCAGATTCTAAGCACTTGGAAATTGCATCAAGTACTTGAAATTTCAAAAATCTAATTCTTATGTCAGACATTTGAAATTTTACTAAACATCTGAAAATCACATCAGATGTTTGAAAAGACAAACACTTGGAAGTCCCATCAAGCATGTTAAGGTTCAAATATCTGGGATTCGCACTAGACATTTGAAAACATTTTTATAAATGGGTACTTGGAATTCTCATCAAGTATTCAAAGATGATTGAACAAACTCAGGGCTTCAAAGACAAATCCTTTGGTCTTTGAGGAAAAATTCATTTCATTTTTTTAAATTCAATGAAGGTCCATGCATGATGGCTTTATCAAACTTCCACCGGAAAAATTATCATTAAGACAATTTTCACTTATAGCGTGAATCTCTTGAACATGCTAAATGAGACACCTTTGGTGTGAAAAGGCTTTTCACTCGCTCTCACTTAGGAGAGGTTATTTGTCCTGACCATTGATGTGGGAATATATCACTCAATCTTATCATCATCTTGTCGACAAGAGTTTGAATTTTCTTTCAAGTACTTGATGAGAATTTTCTTGCCCTGCTTTGAAGGTGAGCTCATAGAGGTTGCTTTCAGAGACAAATTGAGACCTAAATTTAAATCATATATATGCATTGAATGATTTTTTTGTCAGAAAATGAATTCCATTTTAAAATACAATTTATATGATGCATGGAAATGCAAATGATAAAGGAACCTACTTGGAATAACTTACCTTTAAGGAGGGTAGAGTGATTCAAGATAATTAGTGTTACATGTCTAGAACCTGTACCATTCTACGGTCGCCTAAAATAGTAACAAGACTTTATAAGGAGACTTTTTTCCTAGGAGCCGTACTTTTCTACGGTCGCCTAAATGGGATTCATTTTCCAGGACCCGTACCATTCTACGGTCGCCTAAACGGGGATTTGCCTTCTAGGACCCGTACCATTCTACGGTCGCCTAATCTGAGGTTCGCCTTCCAAGAATCGTACCATTCTATGGTCGCCTGAATAGGAAAATAAATGTTGTCTAGGACCCGTACCATTCTATGGTCGCCTGAATCAGACTGAATCTGGAAAAAAATTTTGGGGGGGCAACTTCATCGAGTGCCGGTGCTTGAAAATGAATACTTGTACAACGACAAGTATTTAAGGTATGGATAGAGATATACTTACCTGGTGGCATATTTGATCCTTCGAAATATGTCTCCCAAATTAATGAGGTGACTCTAGGCTACGGAAGCACACCATGTTGATGAAGATGACAGCTTGACCAAGTCAAGTGTCGATACACTTGAGAGGGAATACCTGCACAATGACAAGTATTTAGAATATGGGTAGAGATATACTTACCTAATGATATCTCTGATTTTTTGGGGATATGTCTTTTGGAATTTAGATATCCTGTGGAAGTCTTTTACCTCCTGGTAGAAATAAATTTTTGGAACATTAAGGATGCACTTTGAATGTTCGTGAAGGTTCCTCATCTCTTAATATCATGAGGCATTCTGAAAGGAACTTGAATATCAGGAGCTCTTAGGTCTTTGAAAAAACATTACCTATCAGACATGATTAGAACAAAAGTGCATTTACCAAAGAAATAAGCAATTAAGGCTATTCTGGAACGCGCACTTCAAAATCCACTGAAGTTTTTATCAATTCAATCAAGGTTTGCATAATGACCTTTGCATCCCCCAAATTTTCACTAGAGAAAATTATTGTTCAAGACAATTTTCACCCATGACATGGATTTCCTAAGAATACTGAATGAGAGACTTTTAGTTAGAAATGACTTTCACTCACTCTAATTTAGAAGAGCTATTTATGAGAATCACTTCATCTCACCATATCGACAGGGGTCCAAGTATTCTCGCAAGCGGTATGACCTTACCAATCTGAGAGGTCTTTAACAGGAACCATAATGTGCGCTTGGTCAATGGATTAACAAGGGGACTATTTGAGTCAAGGCTATTGAAACGACAATCTTGTAATCATCTTTGAGTTTACAAGTCAAGAACCCTACAAAATGAGAAAGAAATAATCTTGCTCGCACTTCTTCGAGTGATACTTATAAACATATGAACTCCCCTGTTAATTCAAGTGCCCTAATCTGAAGAGACTTTGTAAGGGACGTAACATAGGCTGGGTTCATGGGTTGAGAAACGAAATGATCATTAGGCTCAAAATATATGTAAAGGGTGAGAGTTGGTGATCATCTTGGCATTGCCAGTCTTCTCTTTCGCCACGGATGCCCTATTGATCTTGACTTTTTGAGTAATGCTCAATTGGGATTCAACCTTTTGCAACTAATAGTCATCTATCATGACTCTTTTCTTTTCATTTTCATTGGCCTTACTTCTAATAGGCACATCACTTTTTCATGCCCCTAGTTTTCATGCATTTTTTTTTCACTTCTTTTTCATGGGCATTGGCCTTACTTTTACCAGGCACACTGCTTTTTCATGCCCCTTAGTTCTATTTTGATTTCAACTCTTGCGCACAATGCATGCGTCAAGGAATTACACTTTGAATTACACTCGAAATTTCAAGGATTTTCATCTGTCTTTTGCCTTGCCCTAGTATGGGGGGTGATCACCAACTGGGTTTAAGGAAATGAAATTGTAGGCTCAAATGGACTATGCAAATGATATAAGTGTATAGGATAGAGAAAGAAATGCTATTCGTCATCCTAAGGCACTTAAATTAACACATGAATTCAATGTAATAGCACGACTTGAAGATTGACGCAAGTGAGAGCAAGAAAATTTCAATTCATTTTCCTCACCTCATGATGCCATTTTATCTCCTAGTTGCCCCGATGTGGGGTGATTCTTGACAGGGGTGATTTGAAAAGAATATCCATAAGTGTATGGGCTCAAAAGGGTTAAGCAATGGATCACTTGTAGTGTTTGGGATAGAGAAATGAATTGCCTCTCATCATTTCGATTGTCGTACCTTTTGCGAGAGAACTCTTTACCTTGTGTATATGAACCTTCCTACACTCATCTCACAAGTGTATGAGTAGGGGATTGTGTACAGGATAGGGTTCGCCTTTCATCATCCCGACTCGTCTCATTTAGTATGCTTAATCCATTCCACATCATTCATTAAATTAGTTCATCCTGATGTTCTTTAGTGGAATTGGTGGACAAAACATGTAAGAGTCACCATGCAAAATCCCTTTTTAAAAGAGTCCAACAATTTTAAGCATGAAAAATTGTCAAATTCAAAACAATTTACCACACTAAAAAAAAAAATGGTTTTAAACATTCATGTGGGAGATTATTTCACAATGGGATTGCCTCAGCAATGGATGTCCTTGGATTGTTCTTATCAGTCAAGACTGTGAATCCACCCTTGCCCCTGCACAAGAGAACGTGCATGAATAGGATATAATGCGGCATCAAAGTGAATTCAAACTGCACATCCATTTTGACTTGGATCGAGATTTCATCCCAGTCATGTCACTACTAGAATCTGTAGTGTTCCCAATTTGTCATCTCTTTCACCAAAGATGGATGGTCCTCTTTTATTCTCTTTGAAAGAGTGTTCTCAAACTTGTTGAGTAACAGTTGAGTGATCCGATGTGCCTTCATATGCTTTCTCATTAGACCAAGAAAACAATGTTCTGAAACATGAAGTAAATGAGTTAGAAAATTAAACATGGCTAACCTAATGTATGCTTTTGGAAAGGGCTTGAAAAATGATTTTTTTTACTCTTTTTGGAATTTTTTATGAGAAAGCATGAAGAAGTCCAGTCCTCAGAATTCTACTTGGATGATATTTTCTTTTCATTGTTGGATATGGTCACCGGGCTGGTTTGGTGTACCCCATCATGTCCTTAAAACAAAACTTGTAATTTTATTGATATTTATCAATCAAATTACATTTATTGGAGTGAAGTGTGATATTCAAGCATTAAAGCAAAACATAAGAAATTGAAACCAATCCCTGAAAGCAATAAAAATTCCCACGCAGGGGAATGTGCAACTGAACATGCCCCTAATTAAATAAGGAAAACGATCTACTTAGGCCCATAAATTTAGTGTGCTTGAGTTCTTCACCCTACTTGATCTTATGATGTGAACCCTCCAGGTTAGAGATTCTTCCTTCTAGATATGTTACTAGTCTCTTCATGGTGGCATCAAATTCAACTACCTCAGGAAAATGAGACGGTTCAAAAGTCCTCTTGGCTCTCTTCTTTGAATCGCAGTTTCTCACTGAAGATAGAGTACTTATGTCATCACAGCCTTTTTGCTTGGTGAGACAAGCCACAGTAGCAGACAAATCATCGACTTCACTTTGGAGGTGTGCAATTCGCTTGTTCAAATTAATAATGATACGGTCCAGCACCTCATTTCGATCTGCCATTTTAGTTCTCGACCGTGTACAGATGGGTGAGCGAGATCGTTCCATAATCGCCTAATTCAAATAAACGGGAACATGTAAGCATGAGGTGTGAATAGAGAGTTAGTCCATGACCGCAAACTAATCTATTTTTTATTTTTATTTTTATTCATGAGAAGTTCGTACAAGAATGGAATTTGCTAAAAAATAGACATCCTAGTAAAACCAAATTTCCTAGACATGAATTAAAGACAAATTCTTTAAAGTTTCCTTTTTTTTTTCAAATGCCTCATTCCTTGGCAATTTCTTCATTTCATTTCTAATTGACAAATGAATTAAACCAATGATTGACCTAGATTGTCATGGACCGACCCAAAACAAAATAAATTGCATGGTATAGGGATAGAAGACTTACTTCACCAAAGAAAATCAATGGCAATCACATAGCCATGCACATGAGATGTGATGCTCGATTCCTACTCTAAATGGCTTAACAAAGTGGAGCTAAGAGGATGATCTGACCGTTGCAGTCTCGCATTAACGTGTCAGGTCCCCCCAACTCCGACTCAGTCAAATGGAATGTCTAATAATCACGCAGTCTCACGGATATGGACAAACACATTCGACACCCGGTAAAATCTAGAGTACTAAGTACTCCATCATTTACTAATCGCTTAATTCTATCGATCAAAATATGTCACAATCTATGGTGCCACAACATAGAAGAATCAGCATTCACAACACATCGTTTTATGCCAATATTGTCGTGAACGTGTATCGCATTATAAATGACATTGTCTTGTAAATTAATTCGAAAGAGACCATTAGACAAAATACCACTCCTAACAATTTCAAATTTATACGATAAACTGAAAATTGAATATGAAAATTCATAGAAATATCCCAAAAGAACAAGTACTGAAACTGAAATTAAATTCCTATAGAAACTAGAAATATAAAAAGTTCTTGCTAAATTTAAAACAAAGCCACTATTGAGAACTAATCTCCATATCCCAATAACTTCCACACACGAGCATATCTTGTTTCCCAAATAAATATTTTGTTCACTTCCCACTGGTTTCTGCTGGCTTTGAAAACCCCGCAAGGAATTCGAAATATAGATTGTAGAACCAAAATCAATCCACCATGTATTGTGACCTACATCAACCATATTAGATTCATAATAAACGAAAGCATGTTACCTTTCTTCTTAAGTCATGCCTTAAATTTGGTGCAATCCTTCTTCATGTGCCCCTTCTTTTTATAGAAGAAACACTTAAATTCCTTCTTAATGCCAACTGGGGGAGGTAAATACAATTTACCTTTTCCCTTCTGCTTGCCTTGCCCTTTGTGTTGCCATATGGGCACTTTCTCCTTTTTTCATTAGCAACCTCTATTCTTCTTGAACACGCATGGTCGTGAGTTCATTGATTGACCATTTAGTGTTATATGTATTGTAAGAGATCTTGAAAGAGGTATGTCTTGTAAGAGAGTGTTCCAGATATAGTATACAAGAAAGGATTCTGATATCCCGACCTTAAGATTGTTTAGTTGAGCTGTAATGTCCCTCATCTTCATGATGTGCTCATGCGCACCTCTTACACTAGTAAGCTTCAATGATGAGAACTTCATAATCAGGATCATGGCATGCGCTTTCTCTGAAGACTCAAATTGTGCATCAATAGCCTCTAGCAATTTCTTGGCATTTTTATGCTGAATGATTGAACCATGAATATTAGCAGAAAGCTTTATCTTTATGTACATCACACTGAGGTGGTTAGACCGCTTCCATTGTACATAAAGAGTATATTCAGCTTGAGTACTATCCTCAATGGGAACAGGTGATTCGTCTGATCGTAGAGCATAATCAATATCCATGCACCCCAATCAAAGAAGAATTAATTGCCTTCATTCTTTATAGTTATTTCCATTAAGCTCAAGAATAATTATACAATAACTAATCATATGTGGTAAGACTGCATCATAATCAAAGGAAAACTTATGTATCAATATATTTTAGGCAAATAAACTTAAATCATATTTTACCAATGTAAAATATGTAATAAAATATGAATCACATAACATTAAAAACTGTACGTGGGCTAAGTTTCTAATTTAAATATATTCATAATTACTTCATAATGGAACTATCAAATTATATTCCCTTCTTCAATCTCTGTGGGTAAATTAAGAAAGATAAAATAATATTCATCCTAATTAATCACATTAATATATTGAAAATTCCTATGGGATAAAATTCATATTATTAATGTGACTAATCACAATTAATGTATTTGACTATATGTGATCCAAAAGCTCTTAATTTATATAATCAAAGATGTTGTGGCTAATCTTCAATTAATTAAGACTGATCATTAGACATTGAATTTCCCTAGAAAATATTCATAAAATTGCACATAAGGCAAAACAATAAATTCACGTGTAAAGGGTTTGAAATGGGAATTTTACACGCAAGGACAAAATTGAAATTTTACTTGCAATGGGCAAAATTGGAATTTTACACCTAAAAGGGCAAAATCGTAAATTTTCATACCCAAAGGGAGCAAAATTGAAATTTTATGCAGCCAGGGCAAAACCTTAATTTTATTTAATGAGGAGGGGCAAAATTGGAATTTTACGCGGACAAGGGCATAATCGGAATTTTGCAATATATAGAGGTGCAAAAGCGAGAAACCACCACAACGTGTGATTTGTGGCACTCGGCACATGCCCCCTATTCCCCTCTTGGGCGCGTTCGTTGTGCACATGCCCACTCCATGCGCTCGGTTGTGCGATGCCTTGTCTTCGGGTTTTTTTTTCTCCCACCACTGCTCCGCCACGACCGGCCACTATTATGTCGTTAGGTCTTCTTCCATAGCCCATGTTCGATCAAATTGATCAATGAGTCTCGAAGACAATGCCGAGATGAATGCATAGTTTCAAGATTGGGCAAAAAGGACCAACAAATTGACTGGAATTAAGTCTAAAATGATTTGCCCTAAAACTCTAACCACCAAAGTTTCACCATCGATTAACCTCTGACAAACAGCAATATGCCGAATAATCTTAAAGGTTTTTCTTCCTAATGGCGATGTGACCATGCAGATCTGTTATCGCGTAGTGGGTCGCCCGAATTTGATCTGAATTTGAAATTCCGTTCCAAGCCATAAAAGATCTGAATTTTACTCATACATAATTCAATGAAAACACACAAAAATTCCAAAATTTTCACAAGGCAGAGATTATAAACATGCTTTGATACCAACTGTTAGACTAAATCTAAATAAAAACTAACAGTCCCGATCTATCATTCACAAACAAATACGTGCATAATTCAGGATCAATTTGCGAAAACACAAAGATTGACATACCTCCAGCCATTAATAAAAATCTATAAATGCGGAAAATCCTAAAATCTTGGATAGATGCACAAAGCATGATCGATCTGTTGAACATATTGTTCCACTAACTAACTAATACCCCTCATACGTGATTGTTTGTTTTCTGTAGTGATAGGGTTTGAACTAGACAACCTAACATTTTTATTCCGTTTCTTACATTACCAACATTTTCTATCAAGACTGTTATGGTAGCATATTAACGGGCAAATATCACGTAATAAACATGGGTAATAAATTAGGCAATAAATCAGAATTAATTGGAAAATACAAAATTGACATCACATTTAGAATAATAAAATATATTATAACATTTAGTGCATAGGTACAGTGATTGAGCTCACTCAAGGTAAAAAAAAGGGGTTACAGCAGAGGTATTGTTTTTTTTTTTTTTTTTTTGGGTGTCTGTTAGCTTTTCCTGTTTATCCTCCGCTTCATTTAAATTTCCATTTCTGTATGGGAACGTTAGAGCAGACGCTGGTGACTTTTATCAAGATGAGATGGAGAGGAACAAAAAGTGGCCGTTGATTTAAATCTGTTATCCTAATCACCCCAAATTAACACGAGAGTTGATTGTATGTCGCATTTCCTTTGATTCGGTTCAAACTAAGTGCGGTGCATCATATGTACCAAAAGAATCATACTGTGATCTCTTCCATTAATCAATCCATCTCTCCGTTCCTCCACATGGCAGTATCAATTCCTAGCTAAAAGGCCCGAGACAAGTATCACGTCTTTTGTCGAACAACTTGAAGATGCAGACTTTAGGTGCTGGCAGCTTCTGGAGAACTAGAGAAAATTTCGAAGGAAATTGCTATTTAATTAAATGAGACACAAGCATGGGAAGAGAAGCTGTGAAATTTATGGAAGAGGAACTTCACAACTGAATTACAAACAAAAAACCAACTTGCTCGCTTTCAATGCCGTTCTCACGCGGCTCAGGTCAAATATGGAAAATGAGAAAACAAAGCACATCAAGAGCATTCCGAAGTAGCCAGAGATTGTATCCAACAGCTACTAATACTCAATAGGACAGGCAGCTGTTAGCTTCATCTGATTCCGCTAAGGGCCGAATCGTGCGATGAATGCAGGGTCGAGATTCTTGCACGTTGTAAATTCTTTGAGCCTCTCAAAGTATGATATCTGAAGACCATTCTCCTGAGCAATTGGGGATCGCACCCGCCAAAAGCGATTTCCCTGCGCACCAGTGACTATAACAGTTGTATCCTTGTTGGCCAAATTAGCTAGCACAATCATTGCGTCTGGCTCGGAAGTGGACGATGCATCGACAGGGAAAATATGACTAAAGTGTTCCGCGTTGATGCCTCCATTACGTAGCCTGAAGCTACCCACAAAATTCGAAAATATTACCTTGAATCTTTGGAGTTCCTGGACGGGAGGACAAACGAAACACTCTTTTTTCTTTTCATACAGACACGAAGGGATAATGTCACCGAGCGCGTCACGGAACTCACGGAAAGCAGCATTTACTCGAAATATTTCGGAATCTGGGATTTTCTTCCTCAAGCTTCTCAACAGAAAATCACACGTTTTGTTCTTTGGTGCAACCACAAGAATCCTAGGGTCTCTAGAGTGTTGGTGTACTTGCAACACAGCATCCCGAACCAAACCTAGTAATGAAGACTAGCTCCTCACTCTTTCAAACTTGCAATTAAGACTCTTTGACATCCTAGCCTTGCATTAAAGACTCTCAAATGTAAGAAGACAAACTAAGCACACTAGAGCAATTAAGACATAAGAAGACAGACAAAGCACACCAAACAGAGGGAACACATCCATCGCTTCCTCAACATTGCATTTAAGCCACCAATCATCGGCAAATGCTTTATTGTGTGCCCTGGAGC
Source organism: Eucalyptus curtisii (assembly GCA_017140595.1). Lineage (NCBI taxonomy): Eukaryota > Viridiplantae > Streptophyta > Magnoliopsida > Myrtales > Myrtaceae > Eucalyptus > Eucalyptus curtisii. The sequence goes on from CM029503.1 coordinate 7,911,197, forward strand.
CATTGGATCATGTTGAGGATGAATTTGGTATGTGTTTCCATGATTGCCAAGTTGGCTTGGTGGATTGATGAAGCTTGAGTTTGGATGGCTATGTAATTATTGGAAGATTTAAGTTTTGATACTCCTGCATCACTTTGAATCAAAGTTAGACGATCTTGAAGTGCACAAGGTGTTGAGGAAACTCCTTTTAGATTTTGAAGTTGACAAATTTTTTCTATTTCTATTCTTATTCCCATTATGAGGAATACTAGACTTCTATGGAATTCTATCAAAAGTCTATCTTACATAAGAAGTCCGCCCCACTCTGACGAAGATTCAGACTGAACTCAAGTGAAGAACGAAGAAATAATCAGACTTATGATTATTGTTCTTCCTTGAAGGATTCAGTATGAACAAGATATATCTGGCTTTCTGGTTGAAAATCTCACTTACCTTTTGGATATTATTGATGAAATCAATCACGGATCAGTAAAATCAATTTGGAAGATAGGTTTATTTGGAAAGAATCTATTTATGGAAACCAAGATTCTGATTGTATGGGCGACCAGGATTATCGGACTTTCATCTCAATCTTCAAACGGCTCAAGATCTCTTTGATTGATTCTGTCCAATGAGTTGATTAAAAGAATTCCTCTAGATAGTGCCAACGGTCATAAATGCATGGAGGAGTATCTAAGGAGGTTTCTCCGGTCATTTGAAAGTGTGTGTGAAAGCTAGAATTCAAAAGTTAGAAGCTTCTCAAATCACTTGTTCTTCATCGAAAGTGCTCATACATGTATTCGAAAGAGAGAGAAACATTAAGGAGTGACTTAGTGAGAGAAAAAGAAACTCTTTACTGAGTAGTCAGTGTTAAATTGTTGTAATTCTCTTTCGATTCATAGTAAAATCCAGCCAGAAGGCTGTCAGCGTAGGAGAATAGACGTAAACTTAATCTAAGCCAAACCACTATAAATCTTGTGTTCATTCTCTCTTCCCTAAACTCCTTTAATTTATTTACTATGATATTTTTCTGTGTTTTGCTAAATTTTAAAACATCTAATTTGAGTCTGAATCTTTATTCGAAGTCTATTGTCTAACAGACTCAGTTTAAAAGAAAAGTATTTTTACTAGATCTGTAGACAACTCTGTTTTTTACACTTATTCACCCCCCCTTTAGGTGTTTATACTAGCTCTTTCAATTGGTATCAGAGCTTTGTGTGCTTACTTTATTGAAGTGTTTTTACTTTTAAGCTAAAGATCCTCTATGGCTAGTATTTTGGCTCCAGGATTGGTTAAAGGACAAAGCAATACCAGACCTCTTTATTTCGATGGAAATGAGTATAATGTGTGGAAGAACAAAATGAAGGCATTCCTCATATCTAGAGATCTTCTGGAGTGGGATGTTGTTGAAAAAAGAATCAATCTAAAGGCAACATCAGCTTCAGACAAAGGGAAAAAAGTGATGGAAAAAGATGTTGATGAATCCACACAAGCTGAAATTACCAAGAGACATGCTCTTGATGCAAAAGCAATTTATTCCTTATACTGTGCCTTATCTCCTACTGAATATAACAGAATCGCCTATTGTGAAATAGCAAAAGAAGTTTGGGACAGACTTCATGTCACTTATGAGGGGACTGGTCGTGTGAAGGAGACAAAGATAAATATTCTACTTGGACAATATGAGTCTTTCAAATGAAGCCTGGAGAATCTATTTTTGAAATGTTCAGTCGCTTTACAAAATTGTGAATGGCCGGACTTATCAAGGTCAACCAATTTCTAGACCAATGAAAGTCAACAAACTACTGCGTGGACTTTCAAAGGACTGGAATCATGTGAAGACTTCAATCAGAGAAACTCAAAAAATCATGCCTCTATCAGTTGATGAACTAATAGGCACGCTTCAGTCGTACGAAGTGGAGCAGATCAATGAAGAGGAAGATCCAAAAGGTAAGAAATCAATTACATTAAAGTCTTAATGTTGATTTTGATGATACAGATTCGGGTGATGATATGGACGATGAGGAGCTAGCCCTTATAATAAAGAAATTCATAAAACTAAACAGAAAATGAAGAAGGTTGAATTGGAAGAAGCAAAGCATGCAAAATTCCTAGAAGAGACCAACGGAAGATGTTGAAACTAGCAAGGACGTAATATGTTTCCTATAACGATCCGGGCCCCACTGTATAATATTGTCCGCTTTGGACACTAAGTCCTCACGGCTTTAAAATGCGTTATGCAGGGGCAGAGGGCCATCCCTCGTGCCTTCCCTCTCCCAAGCCATAATATTGTCCGCTTTGGAGGCACGGCCCACCGGCCCGTCCTCCCTCACGGCTTTGTTTTCAGCGCAACGGAAACGTACGTGAAACGCGTTATACATATTAGAGGGGCCCAAGCCATTATAAATTAGCCCGGGACTCCCTCCTAAGCGATGTGGGACGGGAGACATGTCCTTAGCCTCACCCGCGTACTGCCAAGGCGATCTCAGTCCATCCCTCCGTACTACCCCAAGTCTGGGTTGTCACATTCTCCCCCCCTTAAGGCACAGCGTCCTCGCTGTGACCCCCACACACGGTCGGGAGTCAGCTCTAATACCATTTGTAACGACCCAAGCCCCACTGTATAATATTGTCCGCTTTAGACACTAAGTTCTCACGGTTTCAAAACGCGTTATGCAGGGGCAGAGGGCCATCCCTTGGGCCTTCCCTCCCCCAAGCCATAATATTGTCCGCTTTGGAGGCACAGCCCATCGGCCCGTCCTCCCTCATGGCTTTGTTTTCAGCGCAGTGGAAACGTATGTGAAACACGTTATACATATTAGAGGGGCCCAAGCCATTATAAACTAGCCCAGGACTCCCCCCTAAGCGATGTGGGACGGGAGATATGTCCTTAGCCTCACCCGCGTACTGTCAAGGCGATCTCAATCCATCCCTCCGTACTGCCCCGGATCTGGGTCGTCACATTTCGAGTGTAAGAAAAATGGGCATATCAGACCAAACTATCCCTTGTTGAAAAAGAAGAAGGGGAAGTCTGAGAAGTACAAGAAAGCTTTTAAAGCAGAAACCTAGAGTGACACCGAATGTGAAGAAAGTGAAGAGGAATTTGCAAATATATGTTTGATGGCTCACTCAAATTCAGACTCAAAATTAGAAACAGACACTGATTCAGATTCTGATAAAGAATTCGAGGTCACTATGAAAAGAAAAATCAAATGGTATTTGGATAGTAATTATTCTAGGCATATGACAAGAGACTCAAGCTGCTTCGTAAAGTTTGAAAGACTAAAAGGAGGAAATGTGTATTTTGGTGGAAATAGTAAATGGAAGATTATAGGATATAGAACAGTGAAGATTAGAAGTCTGACTATCAACAATGTTTCCTTGGTAAAAGGTTTAAACTACAATCTTCTGAGTATAAGTCAACTTTGTGATACAGGTTTCAGAATAAATTTTCAAGAAGGTACTTGTTTTGAAATAAGCCAAGATTTCTCTCAATCCTTTACTAGACAAAGGCATGACAACATATATCTTCTGGATGTAAATCCACAAAATTCTCAATGCCTTATCTCAATACAAGATGAAGCAAGTCTCTGGCATTGAAAGCTTGGTCATGTAAATATGAAATAGATTGCTAAAATTTCTTCTAAGAAGCTGATTCGAGGGCTTTCTAATTTGGCTTATCAAAAATCTAAATTGTGCACTCCCTGTATCTTGGGAAAACAGGTCAAAAGTTCCTTTAAACCAGTAAATCAGGTTTCTACTAGTCGTGTTTTGCGGCTTCTCTATATGGATCTTTTTGGACCAACAAGAACTGAGAGTATTGGTGGAAAGAAATATTGTCTAGTAATTGTGGATGATTATTCATGTTTCTCTTGGGTATTCTTTTTGCCAAATAAGTCTAAAACCTTCTCTTATTTTTCAAAGTTTGCCAAGAAAGTGCAGATTGAGAAAGGTTATGCAATCTCTGTAAGTGCTAGTATGAACACTTCGAGGGGGTGAATATGTGTTTAAACGAAACCTTGACAAATATATGTAGAATAAAATAAGTTGCAAACAAAGTCTGAAGAATAACATACTTTGAGCAAGTTTAGACTTTAGCAGTTAAATAGAACTATGAACAAAATAAAGGAGTTCAGGGAAGAGAATAAGAACACATAATTTATAGTGGTTCGGCTTAGATCAAGCCTACGTCCACTCTCCCACGCTAATAGCCTTCTGCTGGATTCCACTATGCAACAACAAGATATTACAACTTTGAGTGTAAACACTTAGTGGTAGATCACACTATCTCACTAAGTCACTCTTTTGGTATTTCTCTCATGATCACAAACGTTTAAGCTTACAGAGACAAGTGTACGATTGAAGGTCGCTCAAACTTTGGAATTATAAATTCTACGCTCCGTCTCTTACTTGCTCATCAGTCCTTGATCTCTTTAAATACTCCTCCACTTCCAAAGAAGCCGTTGGACAGTATCTAGAGGATCGTCTTCCAATCTACCCATTGGACAGATCTGTATCTAGAAGATTTGGTAGCCGTTGAGTGATAGAAGTAGAATCCCAAATTGATTCTGATCGCGCATACAAACAGAATCTTGGTTTCCATAAGTAGTGCTTCTTCGTATAGAAAATTCTTATCTTTAAGATCCAATTATTAATCAATTAGATTGAGTCAATCGAATCTATCTTGATGTGAAATCCAAACCAGATCACTAGCTGTTATATGTTTGGGGCTTGTGTTACATTCTTTCAAGTTGTTTTGTTCTGAACATGCTTCATTCTGAATTTGCTACGTTATGAACGTGTGTCTCCTTCTAGACGTAAAGTCCAAGGGTGTTCAAACTGAAGTAGAGTCTCAGTGTCTTCAGTCTGAAGTAGAGTCTGAGTGCAATAGACTTTACAATCTGGACGTAAGTCTGAACATAATCTGCTTCTAAACAGATTTAGTTTTAAGGTCTGGATACAGTCTGAATAAGTTCAGCTTCAGCATAGATACTGTCTTCTAATTCTTTATACATGTTCAGTCTGGAATTTGTCAGAGTGGGCAGACTTTTGATGTAGAACAGACTTTGACACTAAAGTCTGACAGTCTTCAAACTTTGACACAGAAGTCTGGAAATCTTAAGAATGGACTTTGGACATGTGTTACGTTCAGTCTTCTGGCAGTCATTAGACTTTGACAATATCCTTTACATGTTCTATCATCTGCATAATCTATTATTTAACCATTAAACACGTTAGTGGCTTTTGATTTATTTTGTCATCTTCAAAACATCATAAGGGATTTCCCTAACAATCTCAAGCATAAGAACAGATTATGGAGATGATTTTGAAAATCAGGATTTTGCAAACTTCTGTTATGAATCTGGTCTTCAACATGTTTTCTCTTCTCCATATACTCCAGGACAAAACGGAGTTGTGAAAAGGAAAAACAGATCTTTATAAGAAATGGCCAAAACTTTATTGATAGAAAGCAAAATATCCTCTCGATTTTGGGCGGAAAGGTCTCTCTTTTTTGTTTTATAATCAACAGGGTGTTTTTAAGGCCTATCCTAGAGAAGACTCCCTATGAAGTATATAAAGGGAAGAAGCCTAATATCTATCTCTTACTTTCACGATTTTGGCTGTAAGTGTTTTATCTTGAAGAATGCAAATGATCAATATGGAAAATTTGAAAAAAAATCGAATGAAGGAATTTTTCTTGGCTATTCAATGTCAAGTAAAGCTTACAAGGTCTTTAATAAGAAGACTCAATCTGTAGAAGAATCAATGAACGTCAGATTTCAGGAAAATATGCAGAATCAACCAGATTAGATTCAACTTGAAGAGTATGAACCAATTTCATACTTAGAAAAGTCTAATTCCCCCGAAGAACTTCAATCTTTTGGAAAGCAACAACAAGCGGAACTTAAAGAATCAAAGGAAATAGATGATCAATAGAATGTCAAATCAAATAGCAACTTGAAGCAAAAATCAAGTCATCCTAAAGAACTCATCATTGGCAAATTAGATGAAGGATTCCACACTAGATCCAAAGGAAAAGAAGATTCTAGTGTAGTAGCACTTATTTCAGAAATAGAACCAAAAGGAGTAGAAGAAGCATTGTCTGACGAAAGCTGGATAGAAGTTATGTAGGAAGAACTCAGACAATTTAGCATTAATGATGTGTGGGAGCTAATTCCTAAACCCAAAGGCAAATCTGTGATTGGAACAAAGTGGGTTGTCAAAAACAAGAAGGATGAAAAAGGTAAAGTTATCAGAAACAAAGCAATGTTTGTGGCAAAATGATACTCACAGGAAAAATGGATTGACTACGATGAGACTTATGCACCAGTAGTAAGGTTAGAAGCAATTAGATTATTACTTGATTTTGCTTGTTTTCAAAAATTCAGGTTATTTCAGATGGACGTCAAAAGCGCTTTCCTTAATGGATTCATACAAGAAGAAGTCCATGTGGAACAATTACCAGGTTATGAAGATCCCAAAAACCAGACTCTGTCTACAGACTAAAGAAGGCATAGTATGGTCTGAAGCAAACACCTCGAGCTTGGTATGAAAGGTTAAGTAAGTTTTTAACAGATAATGGCTTTGAGAAAGGAAAAGTTGATACAACCTTGTTTATAAAAAGAGAAGAAAAATATTTTCTGCTTATACAAATTTATGTAGATATAATCTTTGGATCTTCTATTGAAAATCTTTGCAAAAAATTTTCAAGATCTATGCAGAACGAATTTGAAATGAGCATGATGGGTGAATTGAGCTTCGTTATGGGATTGCAAATCAAACAATCAAAGAAAGGAACATTCATTCACCAGGATAAATATGCCAAATATATTATCAAGAAGTTTGGAATGGAGTGAAAGTGCTAGTATAAATACCTAAAGGGGGGTGAATAGGTGTGAAAACAGATTTTGTGAAATGCAGTAAAAATACTTTACTTTTAAACTGAGTCTGATGAACAACAGACTTTGAAGGAATTCAGACTTTAACAACTATTTCGAAACACAGAAAGATATCAAAACGAATAAAGTAAAAGAGTTCAGAGAAGAGAAAATGAACATAATATTTATAGTGGTTCGGCTTAGATTAAGCCTACGTTCATTATCCCATGCTAACAGCCCTTTGGTTGATTTCCACTATGAATCAAAAAAGAGTGTTACAACCTTAAAATCTTGACTTCTTAGTGAAGAGTTTCTACTGCTCTCACAAAATCACTCTTTAGTGTTTTCTCTCTTTTTCGAATACAAGTTTGAGTACTATATGAGGAAGAATAAGTGATTTGGGAAGCTTCAGACTTTGGAATTCTTCTTTTACACTCTCTATCTAATGACTTGAAGAAAAACCTCCTTAAATACTCATCTATGCCTTTTCGACCATTGGAACTTTCCAAGGGAATTCTTCCAATCAACTCGTTGGACAAATCATTCGAGAAGATCTCGAGTCATTTGAAGATTGAGATGAAAGTCCGATAATCATGGTCGTCCATACAATCAGAATCTTGGTTTCCATAAATAGATTATTTCAAAATAAACTTGCCTTCCAAAAATGATTTTTTCTATTCCGTGATTGATTCCAATAATGTTAACCAAAAAGGTGAGTGATATTTCCAACCAGAAAGTCATATATATTTATATATATATATATATATATATATATATATATCATGTTCATACTAAAGCCTTGAAGGAATAAATAATCCCGAGTCTAATTATGTCTTCGTTCTTCACTTGCGTTCAGTTTGGGTCTTCGTTAGAGTGGGGCAGACTTCTGATATAAGATAGACACAGAAGTCTCGTATTCCTCAAAATGAAAATGAGAATAGAACTTAGAAAAGTTTTGTCAGCTTCAAAATTTAATAGGAGTTTTCTCCAACAATCTCCCCATTTTTTATGGTAACAAAACTTTTATGCAAATTTAAAAACTTATATCTTGCAAAACAACACTTTAGCAGCGCATAATAACTTTAATAAGAATAGATTATTATAGAACTGAATGACATTGATTCTACGTCCAAAAAAAAAAACACATTAGTCTTAACAGTTCTGTAATAACATAACAATGTAGAATTCAAAAGTTATACACAACCACAAAAGTTAACTGCAGAACATAAAGGTTTAAGTTAATACAACCAAGTTCAAACAAACAGAAACTTTTAAATCTGCTCTCATTCTCCCCATTTTTGTCAACAGCAAAAAGAAAGAGATAGTCAGAAAAAAAAAATGTGAATACAAATGATATAAAAAGATGGAATCATTCAGGGTTGTCTTGGAACGTGAACAAGTCAAAAATCCTCCATCGACTGCATAGTCTCCTCAAGCTTCTGTAGGTAGTGATGATAGACGTTCTCTACTTTGGCTACAGTTTGTGAAGCCTGTTGATTCAACGTCTGAACTTGAGTATCAAGAGACTGTACCTTGCCAGTTAGAAAATCTGAGGCAGACCTTAAGGCATTATGTAATTTCTGAATCTCAACCTCCATTGCATATTGATGTGCTTTGATCTCCAAAAGGAGTTCTACTATCCTTGGATAGTTTGCATCAGGTTCGGTTTGAGCACTAGCTTCAGCGAAGTGAATCTATGGAGTATCCAGAAATGGAGGAACCCTGACTCAGAGTTTCTTCTTCAACATCAACTTCAAGGAAATGAGATGCAAAAACATCTTCAGCATCTGCAGGAGATCTACTAATACCAACACTAGCAGTAGGTGCGGTTAAAGGAGTTTTCTCATGCTCTCCCCCTGTTTTGGCACCTTCAGGTTGAGATGAGACTTCACCTTCGTGTACCTTTTCCATTCTAGCACTAGATGTCTTTTCTTGTTCAGAATCCTCTCTTTCAGATGCAGCATTTTCCCTGTTTTCTTCAGTGTCATTCGATACTGGTATTGCACCAGTGTCTCCTTCAGAGTCTTCATCTTCATTCTCCTTTTCTGATGTTCTTTCAGCATCATTCTCTTCTTCTTCTTGTTCACCTTCTTCTTCTTATGTCTCTTCATAATCAACAGAACCTTGAAGATTGCGCAAGGTAATAGCAAATATTGTTACATCATCTTCCTCCTCTTTGTCTTGCAGAAGGATGGATTTCTTTTTCTTTGAAGTCTTTTTGACAACATCCTTTCCTTTTTGCTTCTTTGCAGCAAAGGATCCTTCCTTGATTCTGCTAGATGATTCCTTCTTCAAAAAATCCAGGGCCTTAGACAGATCTTTCAGCCTCATTTTGGAAATCATCTTCATTCCTATCTCCATAGGAGTGAGAGTTCTTGATCGAAGTTGAGAGGGCAACTGGATTTGAAAGTGTCTGAACAATCTTGTAATCAATGCAAAGTAGGGCAGTTGTCCTTTTTCTTTCATCACAGTCCTGTACATATGCAAGAAGATAGTATGTGGCAAAGAAAAGGAAATTCCATTGCAAATTACCCACATTATCTTCGCCTCAAATCTTGAGACATCATTTTTGGAGGCAGCCTTGGGTCTGATGCAATTGATCACAATCTTATGCAGCAGAATGTTTGAAACTGGCATATGAGAGTAAGTGATACTCCCGCTTGGTAATCTGTCCTTACCAGAAATCGAGTAGCTTGACTGGTGGAGACATTTATGGGTAGAAAGCCACTACGTTCTACACCTAAAATATCAGCCAGAATATCCACATCCATAACAGGTGCTTTATCACAAACAGTCAACTGAATGTAAGTTTTATCCAGGAAAGATAGATTGGAGTAGAAATACTTCGTTAACTCTGGATATGCTTCTGTTGTCTCAACACAAAATTTTTCAAGTTGAAGATTGGCTAACATTTCCCTCAAGTTTACCTTTATAAAGTCCAAAAAGTCAAAGTCCACTGTGTGTGGGTTTATCACTCATCTGTTCAACATTTGAGCATAAACCTTTTTATGCTCCTTTGAACAAAAAAGTTTCGTTCTTTCTCCAGGAATCTCAGCAGCCACACCCATCCGAGGTTGGAAATTTGTAAAAATTCACTCATCATCGTCTTTGTTTTCAGGCTAACTTTCTGACCCAAAACGTGGATCATAAGGAAAATTTACAAATGCCTTTTTTGCTGATCCTTTTGGCACTATTCCTAGTCTTTCCATTGTTCTCAAAAACAAGGTTTCGTTACCATACCCATAATCTTTCAGAAGTCAGTGATAAAGATCATTGAACTTCCACCCTATTTCAAAAAAGTGTAGTGCTTGAAGAGTACCTTAAGCCTCATTACTTTTATAGGAATCACTTCTTGTGCAGCCTCCTCATCTGCAGATTGACGAGGAGAACTCCCCGGAGAATCTTCTTCAATAAGATCAAAGTGAGTTGGTCCTTCAGGCATATTCCGAGGACCCTAACTTGCTATATGAGATGATTTCCTCTGGTACAACATTGATGCAGACTTTGAGGATTTTGACGACATATTTGAGTGAAAGAAAGAAACTTGCAGAGTGATTTTGAGAGTAAAAATCGAGAGAGAGAGAGAGAGAGAGAGAGAGAGAGAGAGAGAGAGAGAGAGAGAGAGAGATTCAGTATTAGGGTTTTGAAGTGCTTTGCTTGAAAGAAATACTTTGAGGTATTTAATGATATCGAAAAGAGGTAAACGAATCGTCACAAAGAAAAAAATGCCTTTTCAGAATAAATTTAAAAAGGTAATTGCCAAAAATTTGAAATATGAATTTAGCAATAAAATAGTTATTTATAAAAATAAAAAAGGCAAACGATGATTCAAATATAATCACACATGTTCAAAATTTACATACTAAAAGTAAAATACCTGGATTGGAGAAAATTTACATATTGAAGTAGCTTCCTCAAGTTGAATTCCTGAGTTTGATCAACTTCAAACTTTAATCGAGAGGAGAGATGATATTCAATTTGCTGCGAATCGACTCAAATAAGTTCTTCTCCAAAAGTTTTGTAAAGATATTTGCTAGTTGATTCTTTGAATCAATCAATTGAACCATAATCTCACCATTCTGGACATGATCTCTTATAAAATGATGACAAATCTCGATGTGCTTTGCTCTTGAGTAAAGAATTGGGTTTCTGGTAAGGTTGATAGCACTAGTGTTATCGCATCTGATCTCTGTGCAGGATTCTTCTATTCCAAAGTCTCTTAGTTGTTGTGTCACGCCCCAAACCTCGAGTGCGTGCCCATCCCTCGGTGGTCAATAAAATTTTGCGACATCCCAGGACGCGTCGCCGACCCATTCATTTTAATGCACATACGGAAGCAAACAATACCCTTGACAATGAACAACACGGGATAGAAAAGCAGGAAACAAATTCACAACCAAAACACTCTTTTATATACACACTGAGTCATATACAAAAGTCTACAAAAAGATCTATGTATAGAAGTCTATATCAAAAAGGGGCTACAGAGACTCTAAACTCCAAGCTCTCCAGTCCTGGGTTCCGGGTCCTCCACGGCACCATCAGGGGTGTCGATCTCCAAAGGGTGCCCTATCTCCCATTCCCCTGTCTTGATGGGAGGCCCGTCAAAACCACCTATAGGACCCTCCCAACTCCCATCGGGCTTATGAAGGTACCATGTCACGCCCCGATCCTCGCGCACGCGCCCATCCCTCACCTTGGTCGATTAAAAATTTGCGATATCCTAGGACATATCGCCGACCCTTTCATTTTCATATGCACATGCGGAAGCAATTAAAATATCCCCAGACAATAAAACATTGGGATAGAATAGTAGGACTAAATTTCAAACTCTTAAAAACCTTCACTCTTATATACACAGTGAACTATTAATTTAATTCACATTAAACCAATTTAAAAACAAGGTCTACAATCAGAAGTGGGGTTCTAGAATCTACGGGTCCCGTCCTCCTCTTCATCATCCTCCACACTCCAACTGGAGCCTTCAGTAGAATGCACCGAACTTTCAAGATCTTCGAAATCCAAGTCTACTGCATCTAGGGACCTGAAATGGTTATTCAATAACCAATGAGACAACGTCTCAGCAAGTTCTACCCCCTAAGACCCGATTAGTAAACTAATACACCTTAGGGCTGCCTATGCACAACACGAGTCAGAGGACTTACCTTGGCCTCATATTCCGCCCTGCATATTAGCACAGTTCAATAGGCACCCTAACAATCACATCAAAGATCGACATCTTGATCAATCGACCTAGTCGATTACAAGTAAACAAGACCACTCACCGGTCATTTTCATTCAATCAATCAATTCACAACATCAGAGCAATGATCAATCGACCTAGTCGATTACACATCAATCAGACCATACTTTTCCCACAATATATATCTAGTTGTCGAGCACACGTGCATTCTCTTAGGCACTAGTTCACCAAAGTGATGCATCAATTCACCAAGCCCACGTGTCTCTTTTTATGATGCCCGGGCCCACGTGCATTATCTTAGGTACTAGTTTACCAAAGTGATGCATCAATTCACCGAGCCCACGTGCCCTTTTTACGATGCCTGGGCCCACGTGCATTCTCTTAGGTACTAGTTCACCAAAGTGATGCATCAATTCACCGAGCCCATGTGCCCATTTTACGATGCTATACTCAATCGTTGGACCCACGTGCATTCTCTTAGGCGCCAAGTCAGCCAAAGTGATGCATCAAGTCACCGAGCCCACGTGTCCTTTTAGATGCCGTCATCAAACGTTGGGCCCATCGCGTCATTCTCTGTGCACTAATTCGCCAAAGTGATGATCAATCACCGAGCCCACATGCCCCTTTTAGATGCCAATACTTAATCACCAATTTACTATTGGTACTGACCATCGATATCCAATCATTTTCCAGTCAAATAATCAAAAACAACCATTTAGGAATATATCCTAAAATTCCACATTTAATTTAATTCAGCACAATTTAAAGCTCAAATAAATAAACGAACTGCACCACGACAATCAGCATGAAATTTTGGTCACCGGCCATCCCGATTGAATTTCCGGAAAAATAATTAATTAAATAATTATTTTCGAAAATTAATTAATTAATTCAATATAATTTTTAAAAATACTAACCTAGGCCAAAATAATTAAATTAAATACCAATATGGACCCGAAAATTCCCGAACCCTTCTAGCTAAGTAGCATAATTTTTCTAGGCCTCACTTAATTTAATTTAACCACCTAGCATGCATAATTGAATAATTAAAATCTAACTAACCACCTAATTCCTAATTAAATAAATCTAAACAACTCCTAAGCATAATTAGCAAACTAAGAAAGCATTAGTGAGTAAAACTCACTTGACAAAGCGAAGACCGGAACACCGCGACGGCGACGCGACGGCGGCCGAATCCCAAAATTTCGGCGGTGACGACGCACCCTCGGACCGGGCCAAGAAATCTTGCAAGCCCATATAAAAATTCTAGGCTTGGTTAATGGGCTTGGGCCACAAAAACTGGGCTACTGGACTGAGGTTCACTTGGGCCGAATTACTGCGGACTTCTTGCTCATGGGCTGGACTTCAAATGGGCTTGCTGCAAGTTGGGCCGAACTGTTCAATTGATGGGCTGATTGCTGTAACTGAAATTACGGGCCGAAGACACTAGATGGGCCACTGGGCTTGCGGCTTCAATTAGACTGAATTGTTGTTGCAGAGATGGACTGAGCTGGGCTGCGGCAATCTATGGAATTGTTGGGCCGAGCAACAAAGAAAGGAGACTGCTGGGCTGGCTTCTTCGGTGGACGTTGCAGGACGAGGGAGCAGCGAAGATGAAGCTGCACGCGAACAGATGGCGCGGATGAGGGGCAGCTTCGGACGAAGGCCGCTGCTTCGTTTGTGGACCGGCGCGGCAGAGAAGTCAACACCAAGGAACCATGTGGGACGCTGAAGCTGGTTGTTGACCAAAGGAGGCCGGGCTGGAGACACGCGGCAACAGTTTCGCTGGTCTTCAAGCTGCTTCGGTGGATTGCTGTCCACGCGGATGGAAAGCTGGCAACAAAAACCGAAGCTGGCTGGCGTTGAAGTCCACGGGCCGAATTGCTGCAGGATTCGGGACTTCGCTGGCAGCAGCTGGCTTCAGACGTGGAGATGGTGACGCTGCTTCGTGGGATGATGCGGCTTCGACAGGAGGAGTCAACGATTGAAGATGGCAGGATGAGGGACACGCAGCAGCTTGAAGCTTCGGTGGACGCGTGGATGAACGGAGTCAATGAAATGTTTCGGTGGATGATGCTGGACTCATGGCAAAAGAAGAAGAAGACTCGGTAGATGGCTTCGGTGGAAGAGAGTGGAGTTTGGTGGACGCTGGGTTGCAGTCGTTTACGGGGCAGAGAAGTGGAGAAGCTGTGGCGGTCTTCAAAGAAACGAAATGGAGAGATTGGTGAGCAGATGGTGTGGGGTCTCACTTGAGAAAAGGGGCAGACCGAGAGAGAGGATTGTGATGAGAGGTGAGGGCCCCTTAAGCTTGATATTTTCCACAACAAATATCCTCTTTGTCTCCTCATGTTGATCCACAATCTTGGCTGTCATCCACTAGCTTATTTTCAGTCCAATATACCCCTTCTAGTAAGTTGAATTGGTCCAAAGGTCACAATTGGTGGGGGCATACGAATTTCTTAGAAAAGGGCTTCATGTGCACAACCATTCTCTCTTGATTCACTTTCACTTAGCCTCTATAAAATCAATCGATGTCTCAATACTTCACTTGCTATTTTTCCTCATCCAATAACCAATCTTGCATCCCAATTTTACGACCAAAAACCATCTTCGGCAATTTCTGCACTAAAAGCACTCAGCGACGACTTTTTCCCAAAAAGTGTCAGGAGTCTGAAAAATCTTCTGAGACTGAGTTGACGTTCCTAGAATTTATTGTGACATGACCGAGACTTCAATTTCTAAAATCGGACTTGAATTCACGGCTAATTTCTAGTCGACGCGTTTTTAGCGTGACCTAGGCTACCGGGTAACTTTCAGGCATTTTTAGTGCAAATGACCCATGGTCGATTTTCTTTGAGCCACTATGAACCCACTCGACTCATTGGTGACTCTCGATTCTCGTGAAAATCCCGAGGATCCAAATACGGAGACAGGGTACCAAAACGATAAAAAAATCAGTCTAGTGCCAGTCGATGAGAATTTTCCAATTCAGTGGTATCACCCACGATTGGCCACACATCTCTGTCGAACCAGCCTATCTCTGATTTCAAATCGATTTTATACTGTGCCGCAATGGCCTCTAAAGATATACACGGTCGAGAAGCCGATTCCTAGTCGAATTCTCAAGTCTATTTGCTTTAAAATCCTTATTGGTTTCCCCAGTCAACCTAGTTATCTCAAGAGTGATCAGCTCTCAGAACAGGCATATAGACGCGTCAATGAAATGCCGATTTATTCAGTATAAAACAGAGTTGAAAATCTGGGATGTCACATACCACGCCTTGAAACGATGAGGTACCAGGTGGAGTAAACCCTCATCGACCCAAATAGTGGACTCCATAAGCTCACGGGTCAGGTCGGTCCCGAAAACTAGGAAATAGGAACGTTGGAAGGCTACCTCCCTCGGAACCCCATAGTGTACATGACGCTACTCCATCTAATGACTTGAAAATATTGAGCCCAAGACGAGGTGCGACAATGTCTCAGCAAGTTCACTCCTTAAACTCCGACTAGGAATGAAATATGCCTAGGGCATCCTAACCACTCAGCTACACAATCATAGAGACTTACCTCGTCTCAAATCTTTCATGCATGTCAGTACAGTTCTAATCATAGACATAAACAGTATTCATACTCAAACAATTGGAACGCCACAATTCATCTCTCAAACAGCCACATGGGTCCAGATTATAGGACCAAATCTTTATAACACGTCACATTCCGTGCCACACAATTTTGTCCCATAATCTGGCGCGTCAATTTCAATTAGCATGTGATCCAATTGTTAATCACGGCCACACATAGGCACGGCCTACTCAAAGTGCGGCGATCTTTTGGCATAGCCAAGCATTGTCTCCCCCCATCAAGCACGGCAACGTCACTACGTCGATGGCATTCCATAAAGGAGCATCGGCCCAGCCTCTACTGTGACCAGCATCCATTGGTAAGGCATCCCATATAGGGCCACACCCAGCTCAATAGCTCGGAACGGGTTCTCATAACCATTCATGCACCCATCCAATTCTCGGCCAAGATATCATGCTTTGCACTCAAATATCCCAATTAAAATAACATACTTGGTCAATTTTCTTCGTATCAAAAACACACGGTGAAAATAGTCGTGTGTGGGTACACGGTCAATTTACACCAGAAAAATTAATACCCTTCCTTTTAAAATCCCACTATTTAATATAGTACCTAAAAACCATTTTCGGTGTCAAAACCCGACACCCGATAATTTCTAAATAATTAAAAAAATTTCCAAATTTTGAATTAAATACTCAAAATTACAATCACCACTCAATTTGCACAATTTAACACTCAATTGCAGAAATTAACCGCATCATTGCAATCAGCACGAAATTCCAGTCATCGGCTATCCCAAAGTATAATTTCAGGGAAATAAAAATTAATTAAATAAATAGCAAAAATAATTAAATAATGCATAATAAATACCAAAAATACCAATTTAGACTAGAAATGCTAATCTAACCACCTAAACGGGCCTAGAAAATTTTCGAACCGATCTAGATAAATAGTACAATCTATCTAGTCTATAATTAGTCTAATCTAACCACATAACAAGCAAAATTAAACAATTAAATCACTAATACAATCTAACTAACCACTTAAACCTTAATTAGCCTATATTAATCATCTCTTAAGCATCATTAAATTCCTAAGTAGAGTTTAGCAAGTAAACTCACCGGTTTTGCGATCCGGTGAGTCCACGGCGACGGCAATGTGAATGCGGGCGACAACCAAGCCTGCAGCGACACCAAACAAGGCCCGAAAGAGGCCCGAAACGGCCCACAGCCCTTGCTGGCTTCGGCCTCTGCTCCTGGGCCGAAGGGACTGCTAGGCTGAACCGAAAGGGCTGAAAACGGCAATGAGGGATGGTGGTGGCTACAGCAGCTCCTGGCAAGCTTGACGGAGGCGGACAACGGCTGGAACGACGACAGTAAGACCTCGACTGACTAGACAGGGGGCTCGGGAGAAGCGGCACGGCGAGCTGGGCTTGCGGACGAGCGGCACGCGAGCAGGCTGGCGCGCGGGGCTTGGATGGCACGACAATGCTAAACAACGGCGATAAGGGGGCGGTCGATGGGCAAGGGTCCCTCTGGTTCTCTCTGGAAATTCTTGAGCTCAAAACACTTCAAACATGGAGAAATGAAGGAGGTAGAGGAAGAAGAAAGGCTGCTGCTCAAAGAGGGGCCACTAATGGCCACAAAAGTCTTCAAAATATCCTAAGTGCTTGAGTTTCATGGCCCACCAACATTGGCTATCATCCTTAGCCATTTTCTTCATCCAAGCTTCCTTAACACACTTCCCAAATGGTCCAAAATGCTGTAGAACCCCCTTAACTACGAATTTTAGACCTTACCCCTTCAAATTGAACTCAATTTCAACTCAAATTTAGCCAAATTGATGCCCATAAATTCAACCAATGTGCCATCGTCCCTCTTAGTATTTTTCCTCATCATTTGTCCAACTTGAATTCCAAAAATGCGACCAAAAACAGCCCTCTAATTTTCCCGGTCAAAAACGGCCCTACTTTGAAATTTCGCTAAAAATCTCGGTTTGCAAAAACATCTTCATAGGATGAGTCGACGTTCCTAAAATGAATCGTGATATGACAGAACTTTCAATTTCTGAAATCGGGTTTAAATTCACAGTTAATTTCAATGTGGCGCGATTTTAGCATGACCTAACCTACCGGGTATCTTTTTTAGGAAATTTTTAGTGCAATTGACCCATGGTCGATTATTTGTGAGCCACAGTGTGCATCTTCGACACATTGGCGACTCTCGGTTGTCGTGAAAATCTCAACATTTCAAATACGGGCATAGGGTATAGAAATGATAGAAAAATCGGTCTAATGCCGTTCGACGGAAATTTTGCAATCAGGTGGAATCACCCACACACTAATCACATACCTCTTTCGAATCGTCCTATCTTTGGTCTCTGATCGATTTTGACGGTGCTGTAGTGACCCTTACAAATTAGCACGATCAAGCAGTCGATTTCTAGTCGAATTCTCAAGTCTATTGCATTAAAATCCCTTAACGACTTCACCAGATAGACTAGTTATCTCGTGAGTGATCAGCTTAGAGAATAGAACTATAGGCGCATCGATAATTAAATTGAAAATAGAATTGGAAAATCAGGATGTCACATGTTGTCTTATCCATAGAATTTGAGAACAACTTCCAAGAGCAACATATTCTACTTCTGCTGTAGATAAAGCCACCGTACTTTGTTTCCTTGAGAACCAAGATACTAGCATTTGTCCAAACAATTGACAAGTGCTAAATGTGCTCTTTCTGTAGACTCTACAACTGGCTAAATCAGTGTCAGAATAACCAAGTAGAGTAAAGTCGCAACATATTTGATGATACGTTTAACAACACTTAGATGAGATTCATTTGGATCAGTTTGAAATCTAGTATAGATGCACACATTGAATAAAATGTCCGGTCTAGAGACAGTGTGGTAAAGAAGAGAACCGATCATGCTTCTGTATAGTTTATGATCTACTTTCTTCCTCCTTCATCCTTGTCGAATTTTGATGAACTTGACAAAGGAGTTTATGTCCTCTTGCAATTTTCCAATCCAAATTTCTTGATAAAATCTTTGGCATATTTCTCCTGGTGATGAATATACCTTTCTTTGATTGTCTGACTTGCAATCCCAAAAAGAATGTCAATTCACCGATCATGCTCATTTCAAATTCATCCTGCATAGTTCTTGAAAATTTCTTGCAGAGATTTTCGTTAGGAAAACCAAAGATTATATCATCGACATAAATCTATACAAGCAGAAAATCTTTTCCTTCTCTTTTTATAAACAAAGTAGTATCAACTTTTCCTTTTTCCAAAGCCATTCTCTGTTAAAAACTTACTCAACCTTTTATACCAAGCTTGTGGTGCCTGCTTCAGACCATACAATGCCTTTTTTAGTCTGTAGATAGAGTCTGGTTTTCTTGGATCTTCAAATCCTGGTGGTTATTCCACATAGACTTCTTCTTGAATGAATCCATTAAGGAAAACACTTTTGACATCCATTTGGAATAACCTGAAATTTTGATAACAAGCAAAAGCAAGTAATAATCTAATTATTTCTAACCTTTCTACTGGTGCATAGGTCTTGTCATAGTCTCTCCCTTCTTCCTGTGTGTAACATTTTGCCACAAGTCTTGCTTTGTTTCTGATTACTTTACCTTTCTCATTCATCTTGTTTCTGAAAACCCATTTTATTCCTATCACAGATTTGCCTTTGGGTTTTGGAATCAGTTCCCACACATCATTGATGCTAAATTATCTGAGTTCTTCATGCATAGCTTCTATCCAACTTTCATCAAACAATGCTTCTTCTACTCATTTTGGTTCCATCTCAGAAACAAGTGCTAATGCACTGGAGTCCTATTTTCCTTTGGATTTGGTGCGGATTCCTTTATTAATTTCGCCAATGATAAGTTCTTTGGGATGACTTGACTTATGCTTCCAGTTGTTATTTGATTTGAGAATCTATTAATCCTCTATTACATTTAAATCTTCTTGTTCAGCTTGTTGATGTACTCCAGAAGACTGAACCTCTTCGGGGGAAATAGACTTTATTAAGTCTGGAACTAGTTCAGACTCTTCAAGTTGAATCTGATCTTGTTGATCCTGCACATAATCCTAAAACCTGACATTCATAGATTCTTCTACATATTGAGTCTTCTTGTTAAAAACCCTATAAGCTTTGCTTGATATTGAATAGCCAAGAAAAATTCATTCATCCGATTTTTCCTTGAACTTTCCAGATCGATCATCCACATTCTTCAAAATAAAGCACTTACAGCAAAAAACATGAAAGTATGAAACATTTGACTTCTTTCCATTATATACTTCATAGGGAGTCTTCTTTAGGATAGGCCTTAAAAACACCATGTTGATATTTTGCTTTTTATCAATAGAGTTCTGGCCATCTCGTGTAAAGATCTGATTTTTCTTTCCACAACCCCATTTTCTTCTGGAGTATATGGAGAAGAGAAAACATGTTGAAAACCATATTCATCACAGAAATTTGCAAAATCCTGATTTTCAAATTCACCTCCATGATCTGTTCCTATGCTTGAAATAGCATAACCTTTCTCATTTTGAACTTTCTTAGCAAACTTTAAAAATTATGAAAAAGTCTCAGACTTGTTTGCCAAAAAGAATACCCAAGTGAACCGTGAATAGTCATCCACGATTACTAGACAATATTTCTTTTCGCCAATACTCTGAGTTCTTGTTGGCCCAAAAAGATCCATATGAAGAAGTTGCAAAACACGACTGGTAGAAACCTGATTTATTGGTTTAAAAGAACTTCTGATCTGTTTTCCTAAGATGTAGGGAGTGCATAACTCAGACTTCTGATAAGCCAAATTAGGAAGCCCTCGAACCAGCTTCTTAGAAGAAAATTTGGCAATCTGTTTCATATTTACATGACCAAGCTTTCGATGCCAGTGACTTGCTTGATCTTGAATAGAAATAAGGCGTTGTGAATTTTCTGGATTTACGTCCAAAAGGTATATGTTGCCATGCCTTCACCCAGTAAATGATTGAGAGAAATCTTGACTTGTTCTAGAACAAATGCCTTCTTGAAAGTTTATTCTAAAACCCGTATCACAAAACTGACTTATATTCAAAATATTGTAGTTTAAACCTTTCACCAGGAAAACATTGTTGATAGTCAAACTTCCAATCTTCACAGTTCCATATCCTATAATCTTCCATTTGTTATTTCCTTCAAATGAAACATTTCCTCCTTTTAGTCTTTCAAGTTTCTCCGGTCATATGCCTAGAACAGCCACTATTTAAGTACCATTTGATTTTTCTTTTAATAGTGACTTGCAATCTGAAGAAAAACTCAAACTTTTTTGGTACCCAGATTTTCTTGGGCCCAAGGGTGTTAGTGTTAAAAACAGTTTTTGCCAAATCCTTCTTAACTGGTCTCCAAACTTTGGGACATTCATTCTCAAAATGTTCTGAGTTATTACACTTAGAATATCTGAGAGCACTTTGAACAACAGATTTTATGAACACTTTTTGAAAATGATTTTTGTAAAATGTCTTTGCAGGTTTTTGTCTGAGTCTCTCTTTTACTTTAGGAAAATCAATTAAAGGAATAGTCTCATTACTCATACCCAAACCAGATTTGTTAAGATAGGGTATTTGAGCTGTAAGAATTTTCTCTAATTTTTCTGATCCTTTTGAAAACCTTTTTGAAGTATTTGAAATCTCCCTTTTTCAAAACAACATTTTCTTTTAAAGAGAATCAGAATTTTCTTTCAAATTGTCGAAGTTTCTTTTCAGACTTTCAAACTTTTCTTTCTATGAAACTTCCTATTGCCTGAGATCAGAATTCTCATTCTTCAGTTCGGAATCCTTTTAAGAGAGGATTTAAGATTGAGACAAAGTTCATCTATATACATAGAGACTTTAATAGGAATTTCTGAGTGACTAACCTTGATTTCTTTGTCAGAATCTGAATCAGTGTATGTCTCTAATTCTGAGTCCGACTTTGAGTGAGCCATCAGACATATGTTTGCAAAGTCCTCTTCGCTTTCTTCACATTCTGTGTCACTCCAGGTTTCTGCTTTAAGAGCTTTATTGTACTTCTTAGATTTTCCTTTCTTCTTTTTCAACAAATGACAGTTTGGTCCGATATGCCCATTTTTCTTACACTCGAAGCATATTACATCCCTATTAGTTTCAATGTCCTCCATTGGTTTCTTCTGAGAATTCTGCGTCTTTTGCTTATTCCAATTCAATCTTCTTCCCTTTCTATTTGGTTTTCTGAATTTCTTTATCATAAGGGTCAGCTCCTCATCATCCATATCATCATCCGAATCCGTATCATTAGAATCAATATTAGACTTTAATGCAATTGATTTCTTACCTTTTGGGTCTTCTTCATCATTGATCTGCTCCATTTCGTATGTTTGAAGTGTGCCTATCGACCGATAGAGGCAGGATCCTCTAGTTTATCTGATTGAAGTCTTCACATGATTCCAGTCCTTTGAAAGTTCACGCAGTAGTTTGTTGACTTTCATTGGTCCAAAACTTGGTTGACCTTGATAAGCCAGGCCATTCACAATTTCTGTAAAGTGACTGAACATATCAGAAATAGATTCTCCATACTTCATTCTGAAGGATTCATATTGTCCAAGCAGACTATTTATTTTTGTTTCCTTCACACGATCAGTCCCCTCATAAGTAACATGCAGTATTTCCCAAACTTCTTTGATGTTTCACAAGAAGAGATTCTGTTAGATTTGGTGGGAGACAAAGTACAGTATAAAGAATAAATTACTTTTGCATCAAGAGCCTGTCTCTTGATAATTTCAGCTTGTGTGGATTCATCAGTATCTTTCTCAATCACTTCTTTCCCTTTATCTGAAGTTGATGTTGCCTTTGGATTGATTCCTTTTTTAACACCATCCCACTCCAGAGGATCTTTGGATTTGAGAAATGCCTTCATTTTGTTCTTCCACACATTAGACTCCTTTCCATCGAAATAATGAGGTCTGGTGTTGCTTTGTCCTTCAACCAATCCTGGAGCCAAAATACTAGCCATAGAAGATCTTTAGCTTAGAAGTAAAAACACTTCAACAAAATAAGCACACAAGCTCTGATACCAATTGAAAGTGCTAATATAAACACCTAGAGGGGGTGAATAGGTGTGAAAATAGATTTTGCGAAATGCAATAAAATTACTTTACTTTCAAACTGAGTCTAATGAACAATAGACTTTGAAGGAATTCAGACTTTAACAACTATTTCGAAACACAGAAAGATATCAGAACGAATAAAGTAAAAGAGTTTGGGAAAGAGAAAATGAGCACAAGATTTATAGTGGTTCGGCTTAGATTAAGCCTACGTCCATCCTCCCACGCTGACAGCCTTTCTGGCTAATTTGCACTATGAATCAAAAAAGAGTGTTACAACCATAAAATCTTGACTTCTCAGTGAAGAGTTTCTACTGCTCTCACAAAGTCACTCTTTAGTGTTTCCTCTCTTTTTCGAATACAAGTTTGAGCACTATATGAGGAAGAATAAGTGATTTGGGAAGCTTCAGACTTTGGAATTCTTCTTTCACACTCTCTATCTAATGACTTGAAAAAAAACCTCCTTAAATACTCATCTATGCCTTTTCGACCATTGGAACTTTCCAAGGGAATTCTTCCAATCAACCCGTTGGACAGAATCAATCGAGGAGATCTCGAGCCGTTTGAAGATTGAGATGAAAGTCCAATGATCCTGGTCGCTCATACAATCAGAATCTTGGTTTCCATAAGTAGATTCTTTCCAAATAAACTTGCCTTTCAAAAATGATTTTTTCTATTATGTGGTTGATTCCAATAATGATAACCAAAAAGGTAAGTGATATTTCCAACTAGAAAGCCATATATATCTTGTTCATACTAAAGCTTTGAAGGAAAAAATAATCTTGAGTCTGATTATGTCTTCGTTCTTCACTTGCGTTCAGTCTGGGTCTTCGTCGAAGTGGGGCAAACTTCTGATGTAAGATAGACACAGAAGTCTCATGGTCCTTAGAATGAAAATGAGAATAGAACTTAGAGTTTTCTCCAACATGGAGAACTGCAAGAAAACAAAAACTCCAATGTCAAGCTCATCAAAGCTCGACAAGGACGAATGAGGAAAGAAAGTAGATTAAAAGCTATACAGAAGCATGATTGGTTCTCTTCTTTATCTTACTGCCTCTAGACCTGACATTCTATTTAGAGTGTGCATCTGTGCCAGATTTCAATCTGATCCCAAAGAGTCACATCTAAGTGCTGTTAAACATATCATCAAATATATTGCGACTTTTCCAAAGCTAGGTCTGTGGTATCCAAAGGGATGAGACTTTAATTTACTTGGTTATTCGATGTTGATCTAGCCAGTTGTAGAGTCGACAAAAAAAGTACGTCTGGTACATGTCAGTTGTTAAGACAAATGCTGGTATCATGATTCTCAAGAAAGCAAAGTACTGTGGCATTATCTATAGCATAAGCAAAATATGTTGCTCTAAGAAATTGCTGTTCAGAAATTCTGTGGATTAGACAACAACTAAGAGACTTCGAAATTGAAGAATTCTGCATGGAAATTAGATGTGACAACACGAGTGCTATCAACCTTACCGGAAATCCTATTCTTCACTCAAGAGCAAAGCACATCAAGATTTATCATCATTTCATAAGAGATCATGTTTAGAATTGTGAGATTAATGTTCAATTTATTGATTCAAAGAATCAGCTGCCAGATATCTTTACAAAACCATTAGAGAAAAGCTTATTTGAATCAATTCGTAGCAAGCTGAATATCATCCTTCCTCTTGACTAAAGTCTACGGTTGATCAGACTCAACATCCCAATTTAAGGAAGTTACTTCAGTTTGGAATTTTTTCCAATCCAGGTATTTTATTTTTGGCATGTAAAAACCGAACGGGTATGATTATCTCTAAATCATCACTTGCCTTTTTTATTTTCGGAAATTACAATTTTATTGTTGATTTTTCGGAATATATTTCAATTTTTTTGCAGTTATTCTTTTAAATTGTTTTCCAAAAAGGCATTTTTCTTTGTGTTGATTCATACCCCATTTCGATTTCTTTAAATTCTTTGGATTATTTCTTTCGAGCACAGTGTTTTCAAACCCTAATTCTCAAACTCTCTCTCTCTCTCTCTCTCTCTCTCTCTCTCTCTCTCTCTCTCTCTCTCTCTCTCTCTCTCAAAAACACTCTGAAAATTTATTTCTCTCTTCCACTCGAGCATGTCGACGAAGTCCTCCAAATTTGCAACAATGTCATTCCAGAGGAAATCTTCTCGCATTGCCAGTCGCGGCCCTCGCAATATGCTTGAAGGACCAACACATTTTGATCTGACTAGAGAAGATTCTCCCCAAAGTTCTCCTCGTCACTCTGCAGATTAGGAAGTTACACAGGAGGCAACACCCATTTCTGTAAAGAGGCCTATGGTACTTTTCAAACATTATACGTTTTTTAAAAAAGGTGGAAGTCTTATAACCTTTATCACTGACTTTCTGAAAGACAATTGATAAAGAAACGAAACTCTGTTTTTAAGAACAATGGAAATGTTAGGACTAGCGCCAAAAGGAACAACAGAGAAGGAATTTTTTAATTTTCCTTCTGATCCTCGTTTTGGGTCAGAAAATCAGCCAAAGAATAAAGATGACGATGAGAGAATTTTTACAAATTTCCAACCAAAGATAGGTGTGGCGGCTGAGATTATTGGAGAAAGAATGAAACTTTTTCGTTCTATTCAAAAGAACATAAAAAGGTTTATGCTCAAATGTTGAACAGGTGGGTTATAAACCCGCAGACAGTAGACTTTGACTTTATGGATTCTATAAAGGTTAACTTGAGGGAAAAGTTAGCCAAACTTCAATTTGAGAAGTTTTGTGCAGAGACATCTAAAGCATATCCTAAATTAACGGCATATTTTTACTTGAATCTATCATTTATGGATCAAACTCATATTCAATTTACCGTATGTGATAGAGTGTTTGATGTAGATGTGTTTGATGTAGATGTGGATCTTCTAGCTGAAATTTTGGATGTAGAACGAAGTGGTTTTCTGCCCATAAATGCATCCATCAATCAAGCTACTAAGTTTCTCGTGAAAGACAGATTTTCGAGTGGGAGTATTACTTACTCTCGAATGCCTGCTTGAAACATTTTACTGCATAAGATAGTGAGCAATTGCATCAGACCCAAGGCTGACTCTAAGACTGATGTTTCTAGGTTTGAGGCAAAGATAATGTGGGCAATATGCAATGGCATTCCTTTTTCACTCCCAGATTTTCACTCCCACATACTATCTTTTTACACATGTACAGAACAATGATGAAGGAAAAAGGGCAACTGCCCTACTCTGCTTTGGTAACGAGATTATTCAGACACTTTCAAATTCAACTAGCTTCTCAACTTCGATCAAGGACTCTTGCTCCTATGGAAATAGGAATGAAAATGATTTCCAAGATGAGGCTAAAAGATTTCTAAAGCCTTAGATCTTTTTAAGAATGAATCATCTGGCAAAATCAAGGAAGGATCCGTTGCTGCAAAGAAGCGCAAGGGAAAGGATGTTGTCCAGAAGACATCAAGGAAAAAAGAAATCTATCCTTCTGCAGGATGAAGAGGAGGAAGATGATGATTTGACAATCTCTGCCATCGCTTTGCGCAATCTTCAAGATCTTGTAGATTCTGAAGAGCCAGAAGAAGAAGAGGGTAAAAAGAAGAAGAAGAAGAGAGTGATGTTGAAAAAGCTAAAGAGAATGAGGATGATGATGAAGACTCAGAAAGAGACACTGGTATAATACTATAATTGGAGGAAACTGAGGAAAACAAGGACATTGCTGCACCTAAAGTAAGGAGACTGAACCAGAGAAGCGATCTCATGCTAGAAAGGAGAAGGTACAAGAAGGAGAAGTTTCATCTCAACCTGAAGGCACCAAAACAGGGGGAGAACATAAGAAAACTCCATTAATTGCACCTACTACTAGTGATGGTATCAATAGATCCCCTGTAGATGCTGAAGATGTATTTACATCTCATTTCCCTGAAGTTCAAGTTGAAGAGGAAACTCCAAGTCAGGGTAAGCAACAAACTACACACGTTCAAGTTGGTGTTCCTTCACTTCTGGATGCTCCAGAGATTCATTTTGCTGAAGCTAGTGCCCAAACCGAACCTGGAGCAAACTATCTAAGGATAGTAGAACTCCTCTTGGAGATAAAGGCATGGCAATATGCCATGGAGTTTGAGACTCAGAAGTTACATGTTGCTTTAGGATCTACCTTAGAATTTCTTACGGCAAGGTACAGTCTCTTGACAATCAGGTTCAGTCACTGAATCAACAAGCTTCGCAGACTATAGCCAAAGTGGAGAATGTATATCTCAATGCCTACATAAGATTGAGGAGACCGTGCAGTCACTGGAGGATTTCCGACTTGTTCGCATTCCAAAACAGCCCTGATCATCTTTTCATTCACTCTTTTTATTCACGACTAACTTAATCTTTTTGCTAATGACAAAAAGGGGGAGAATGAGAGCAGATTTAAAGTTTTTGTTTTGATTAAACCTTTGTGGTTATGGTTTGAACTTTTAAACTTTTTTGGTGCTTGAACTATAATTGTTTTGTTGTTCCATAACTATTAAGACTAATGGTGTTTTGTGGATGCAGATTCTATGTCATTCAGTTCTATAATAATTTGATCTTATTATAAACTATCATGTACTGCTAAAGTGTTGTTTTGCATAATATAATGTTTAAATCTACATGAAAGTTTTGTCGCTATCAAAAAGGGGGAGATTGTTGAGGAAACTCCTATTAGATTTTGAAGTTAACAAAACTTATCTATTTCTATTCTTATTCTCATTCTGAGGAATACTAGACTTCTATGGAATTCTATCAAAAGTCTATCTTACATTAGAAGTCTTCCCCACTCTGACGAAGACCCAGACTGAACTCAAGTAAAGAACGAAGAAATAATCAGACTCGGGATTATTGTTCTCCCTATTAAGGATTCAGTACGAACAAGATATATCTAGCTTTCTGGTTGGAAATCTCACTTACCTTTTGGATATTATTGATGAAATCAATTACGGATCGGTAAAATCAATTTGGAAGACAGGTTTATTTGGAAAGAATCTACTTACGGAAATCAAGATTCTGATTGTATGGGCGACCTGGATCATCAGACTTTCATCTCAATTTTCAAACGGCTCAAGATCTCTTTGATTGATTCTATCCAATGGGTTGATTGGAAGAATTCCTCTAAATAGTGCCAACGGTCATAAAGGCATGGAGGAGTATTTAAGGAGGTTTCTTGGGTCATTTGAAAGTGTGTGTGAAAGCTAGAATTCCAAAGTTAGAAGCTTCTCAAACCACTTGTTCTTCATCGAAAGTGCTCATACGTGTATTCAAAAGAGAGAGACATTAAGGAGTGACTTAGTGAGAGAAAAAGAAACTCTTTACTGAGTAGTCAATGTTAAATTGTTGTAATTCTCTTCCGATTCATAGTGAAATCCAGCCAGCAGGCTGTCAGCGTGGGAGAGTGAACGTAAGCTTAATCTAAGCCGAACCACTATAAATCTTGTGTTCATTCTCTCTTCCCTGAACTCCTTTAATTTAGTTGCTGTGATATTTTTTCTGAGTTTCGCTAAATTTTAAAACATCTTATTTGAATTTGAATCTTTATTCGAAATCTATTGTCTAACAGACTCAGTTTAAAAGAAAAATATTTTTACTACATCTGTAGACAACTCTGTTTTTTACACCTATTCATATCCCCTCTAGGTGTTTATACTAGCTCTTTCACAGGGTTTACATCACACACACACAAGTGCACACAAGAGTGCAAACCTCAAATATCGTGTCATTTTCTGGGTATCATTGTTTGTTATGTTCAACGGTATCGTCAGATTCTATATTGGTCTATTTTGTTGTCGCGTAGCCTACACAACATTTGGGGCAAACTGTCGTGACCACCAGTCTCCTACTGCAACGACAGCCTTCTACCATGATGACAACCTCCTACATGTAGCTTGTATTCCAGGCATGACAACCCACAATAGGTAAGTAACCAAGTCAATGTTAACTAGATCTCTCCTCAGTACACTGAATTGCATTGACGTTTTTCGAGTAATACTTTTTAGCTAAACTGAAGTTGACTTCTATGCATCTTGAGTTTGAGAGGAATATTAGAAATAATTCAATATCAAATGTTAGAGGTAATTAGGATATATCTCTTGATTTTTTATATATCTTAGGATTGCGTATATATTTCCCTTTGATTATACATATCTTTGATCGATATGTTAATTTAGATAATCATCTAATATAGTTTATAAATAGGCTCACTGCTCTTCTTTTATACACATCAAATATGCAGAAATTCCACAATTCTCTATTATGCTTGTTTCTTATCTTTTTTGAGATTTTCTAACCATATTTCTTTTATCAAAGTAAAATAGTAAAATATGATGCTTGCATATAAGAACCGCTTTTTGTTTTGCTTTTTTGTTCTTATGAGTTTTAAGAAGAAGAACAGAAGAACCGCTTTAGTTTAAGCCTTGGTGCAATTTACCTAGAGAGGGAGATGATGTATGTACTTTTCAATGGTTAGACTTCATGGTAATAAATAAGCACACGCATGACCTGAACCTATTGGCTGGCGAGAGGAAATTAGGTCCGGCGGATGGGCATAAAACCCAACAACGGAGGAAAAAATAAGCTCGGTTTCATCACAACCTGGCCCTTGGGCATCAGTCGCGGCGGCGGTAAGGTTGGAACACGAGAGGCAAGAAAATATTGCATCATTTTTAAATCATGCCAATCAAGCCTATTTGGAACATACGAGTATTGCCAGACGACCCATTTTATTAATAGTTGAAATAGTTTTGGTACACATGATTTACAATTCATGTAATAACATCACGAAGAGACAGAGGTGGGATCGGATCCCATTAAAATGGATAAATAAACGACCATCTTATTCCAAGAAAAGACTAGCTCTACGCTGCGGTGCATCAGCATCCAAATCGATACCATCACCCACAGGTTATTGGGACGGCATATTAAACGAAACTAAACGGAAGCACTAAAAACCAAACGTGAATCGCCCGGCGACGGTAAGTGTCTTCATCAGGTCTCCCCCAAAACGGACGGAAAGCGAAGAAGAATCAACAAGGCGGCATGTCGGGTGGTGGCGACAGCAAGTGGGTGTTCGGGGGAACTCCATTCCTCACGATGAACGCCGTGTCCATGCCCCATGTCAGGTGCCGCTCTATGTGGCAGTGCATGAACCACACTCCTGTCCATTTTTGTCACAATCAGTTCCAGTAATTTTCTATCTACGCAATAGATATCTGTATAAATTGCTTTGTATGACATTAATTTAAGCATAGGTTAAAAGACACAAGCACGGAAAAGAATATAGGGCCTAGATAATACTAATAGATATTAACATATATAAAGCCTCTAAGTCAAACATTAGTTCAAACTCACCAGGATTGTCCGCCCTGAATCTGATCGTAGTCCACCCGTTCTTCGGCACGGCAATGGTGTTCTGGAAAGGTGGATCCACTAGATTATAATTCAAAGGATCCTTCTTGAGGTCGAAGTTCCCAAATCCCCAACCAACGACATAAAAGCTATATCCATGCAGATGGATCGGGTGATCGGTCCCGGCCTCCAAGTTCGTCCCCTGGAAAACGAGGTCCACAGTCGAGTTATACTTCAGTACCTTCGCCTCCGTCCCGACCTTTGGCGTCTCCAGGTCCAGCGGCAAGTCGTCAGCCGTGAAATTGAAGATGTATGGTGGGAAACTGGGGAGCCGGGTTCCGAACACGCCTTTGATGCCGTAATAATAAGCTTGGAGGATGTCGATCGAGGGGTTCTTGAAACTTATGTTGTTCACGCTTGCAGCGAGACGGGTCCCATTGGGGCCCGCGCAGGAATCGTTTGGACACGGGAATGAGTTAACGGAGATCGTGAAGATGAAATGGTTGGTTATATTCTTGGGGACGTCGATGGGGTGCTCGTCGCTCGCTAAGCTTCGGAGGCTGCCGGTGAAATTGACCGACGCGGAAGTGTCGTTGTAATAAGGAAGTTGCGGCAAAGGAGTTGGCGAGGTTGGAGCATACTTTCCAGAGTATTCCACCACGGCCGTGGTGGTTGTGTTATCATAAGCCACACCGAGACCGCTAGAGTAAACCCTAGCAGCCATATAATAGTGGTCAGGGTTTTGGTTGGCTTTGAGCAGGACGTCGATGGTTTGACCGGGAGATATTGTGATGATATCTCTCGTTAAGGGCTTAGTGTAGCTCGCGTCCGTCGCGACGACGGTGACGCTGTGGTTGGCAATGGAGAAGAAGAGGAGGTCTTGCATGGCCGCGTTAATTATTCGCAGCAAATATGTCTTGCCTTGCTCAACCCTTAATTTGAAAGTATCTGAAACAAAATTACACCGTAAATAATTACAAACATACGGAAGAAAAACTGTAGAGAAGATACCATACTTAATGTCTAAGCCAAAAATAGTTCAAGCACATAGTCCCACCGTTTGAATATTCCATTTGGGGAACAATCCATCTGAGCATGGTAAACCAACATTTCTTATTTTGATGGTTGGTTGAATTTATAGCATAATTATTATAACTTATTGTTCAACAGCCTTGGGTGGGAGATGGGTCTGCATCAGGAATGAGACAGGCATTTTTCATATTAAAGAACGGAAAATGATAATAAGAGGATGGCAACAGCTCTTGCTAACCCTAAAAACTGACAATTAGGAAATTACACGGTGCATATAATTTTATTTTAGGACGACCCTATGGTTCGTCCAGCTTTAAAAATGTTATATGGCTTTCGAAAGCAAGTAGATGCGGGGTCACATCCTTACATGTTGGTATACGCATGCATTAAAGACTATGGGAATCTCTTGCAAAACAAGCAAGCATCTTGACATTTATATGTGAATATAAAAACCATAGGTGTAGGAGATGTAGTTTAATTTTACCATTAATTTCTATCACACTAGGCAACCTTATTGCCTTTACTTGATGATTTCTCAAAAACCATGTAAGAAGTGGAAGAACAATGAAATAAAATTAGGCCAAGAAGAAGAAGAGTTTAGATATGGCGTCTCTAACCTTGCTTTGAGCATGGGTAAAGATCTCCAGGTTGACCATTGATAGTATAGGCATCGGAAACATTTGGATCTCCCCCGGTTCTGAGCATTTCATGATAGACCTCCATTATCGGTTTCTTCCACCATTCTCCTGCACAGATATCGTTATGTTTGAAATTTTGAATGATCAAAGATCAATTATGTTTGATTGCACTATACTTTTTATGAAAATGTAATAGCCAATAAGCACATATTATTTACTCAACCAAATTTGTGAATTACCTAATATAATAGGTACTTCAGCATCAGGTTTCGGAAAAGGATAGCTTGAATTTTTTTTGGGATAAATAACAATGGCTCCATGCACAGTGGCTCTTGACCAATCACTATGAGCATGCCACCATAAGGTCCCTTCTTCTGTGGAGAATATCACCTTCTGACTAAACTTAGCTCCTGGCTGTATTGGGCATTGGGTTATATACTCTGGTCCATCGGACCACGGATATCTTGGTTGTTTCACGCCGTGCCTACAGTAAAATCTTCCACCATTCAATTAGGACAAATTTTCAAGCAGCCATGGAATGACGCTAACAAATTGTTCTTGAGAACCATATCTATATTAACAAAATAACAAAAAGATGTTGAAAATAGCTAGTAATGTACAAAGAAATCTACTAAAAACGGACATGCTCTCCATATGGTTTGAAATGGGGTGGGCTATGCCTGATGACTTTTGAGTGCCTACATACTCTAAATTTGTGGATCGTCCATGACAACAAGGAAGACACAAATTACTTTCACATATATGAAAGGACACTTCTATCTAACAACCACAACTAATATACTCAAATGCTAATGATAGAATAATCTTCAAGACGACGCTACATAATGTGAAAGCTGAGAAACACCATTCATACCAATGAATGGTAATGTTGTATTTAGCCTTGTTATATACATCAACAATGATGGTATCGCCTTTGTGCACGTATAGAGTCGGCCCAGGAAATTGCCCATTCACCGTCAAGATGTTCTTTGTGCTACATAATCTTTTGTATGGCGTTTCCTCGACCTGTAATATCTCACACACTTGAGCAATGCAGTCCAACCAATGCTTGCATGTATATGACAATGTGGAAGTGTCGGTATAACACTCATTTGAACTTACCACGAAAGTGTAACGAGCCAAAGCTTTACATTGGAGAACGCCGATGAGGAAGAGTAGAAACCCTAAGCATTGAGTATTTGAAGCCCTCATGTGGATTAACTTGCAAATGAGACGGCGGATGCGGCTAGATTATTTGGAGATTAAGCCGTGAGTGGGAGGTATTTATAAGGCTTGAGAAAGGATGGAGTGACCCGGGAAGGTAGAAGTTGGCGGCGCGGATGAAATTGTCAACATTGAACCGGTCGTTATAACTTTGGACATCCAGGAAGGTTCTGCAATTTACTAACCATTAGGTTCTCGAGTCGTGGAAAACCATCAGCAATATGGTTTCGATGTCTATTGCTTTTCCTTTTCTGGATTCCCAATGAGGAGGGGGCTGCTTCCACAATTGTTACGTGTTGATTAACCCTGGCTGTAATACGGTTAACGATTTTCTGAGACAACTAATTATTTCCTAACTAACGTTTCTCGACAACAATACCCTATCATCACTTAAAACGTTACTCTTTCCTCGTATATTGTCGGGCCATATTTTGCCTCTGGTATATAAGTCAATCAACTTGCCCTTTGATTGACGTTAATGGCCCTATGGGTGCATTTGGGAAAGGCTTTCCCAAAATCCCTTGGGTGTCCAAAGTCCTTTAGGTCAAATAGAGTGTGTTTGGCAATTTTTTTTTTTAACCCCATTTCCCAACTGCAAGTCTTCCAAAGGCTGAATGTCCAAGGCAGCTTAGGGGTGCCTTGAGCTTTTACCTTCTAGACATGATGAGCTACCGTTCATCTTCTTCTTCGTTGAATAGAACCGGCATGGCTACGAGCGATTGTCGACAAAGGGCAGGTGGTTGGGCAACCCCAATGAGGATCGCATGACATCTATGAAGGGCCGCCTGAGGTTGCACAACCAGGCAGCCCTCGCCGTGGTTGTGCGACTTCTTATGACCCAAATCTGTGTCGTCGATTGCGTAACCCACCTATGGCAACCCAGATCTAGGTCGCCAAAGGTCGTACGACCTCGCCAAGTCGCGTGAGGTCACGCGAAGGTCGCCGCCGCTTGGTGGCACCCTCACCAGGGATCGCTCGACCCTAGGCAGCCCTCGTCAGTAGTCTTTGGGGGCCGCCTAAGGTCTTGCAACCTCATCTATCGATTGCCGGTGATAGATTTTGATCATCGACGGCCGCCTGCCCTAACTAGCCAACTTTTTTATTTTTCTTTTGATGAATTTTTTCTTTTTTTAATCACAAAGGTCTTTTGTAAACATAATTTTTCCAAACAATATTTTGCTCAAAGGTACTTCACAATGGACTTTCATATTATAATTTAACAAACACAATTTCCATTTTGAAAAACTTCTTTAACTTAAAATCATTTGCATTTTCCTAAAGACTTTCCCCAAAAGTTCAACCAAACGCACCATAATATCATTTATTACTATCCTAGCTACGTTCTTAATCAAGCAATGCGATGAACAGAAGCATTCGATCAGTTTGGCGACGTGCGGTGGTAATCTTGTGAATCAGCTACACTGTTCATCTACGGTGTGGATAGTCAATGTCTTCGTTTTCTGGTCTCTAGTTAAGTCATTTATTTATCTTTTTAAACACGTGCCTTTGCAAGTCAAATGAGGTGAACAAAATCATAGAATTAGGAACATCTGCGTCTCATCATTAATATGTTTTTCCTGAGATCTCATAATGCAGGTGCATTTTTCCAAGCCCTTTTGATCAGCATGCTTTCATGAACTCAACTGCTTTCTTAAGTTTTAGCGTGTCCATCGACTTGGAAAAGTCGAATTCGTTCACGTTTCCGGTTAAACTGAAGGGTTGGCTAGACTATCCTTATCAACAGAGATTCCTATGGTCAGGATAATAGTTACATTTGTTTCGCCTAATTTCCTTAATTACGGTCAACTTCAACGTAGATACGATGTAGATACAGAGCCACTATAGGAGGGAAAAAGATGAGGCGTGCAGCAATCGCTCTACGGAAAATTGACATGTCATTTTTCTACACCTAACACGCGTCCAGGACTTACCCTTGTATGAGCCAGGTTCATTGAAAACAACACGGCTGTAATCAAAATGCGCCAAACACGGCCAAGCCTTCGAGGAACACTCGCTAACAGTATTTGAGAGCGTAGTAAAATTCAAATCAATAGTCAGAAGGAACACGTTCCATAACCTTTTTCTACACAGTAATTACGGCATCTGTTGAAACAATCTCACGTCGCTTAACTATGGGCTCAGAAGGAACACGTTCCATGACCTTTTTCTACACAGTGATTATGGCATTTGTTGAAACAATCTCACGTCGCTTAACTATGGGTTTATATGCTCATTTATTTTCACGCTATAATTTTAGGCCACAGTCCAGCCTACATATAAAGAGTAATGTTAGAATATTTGAATATTGAATCAATCCTTCATTTAACAATTTAAGCAGCTTAATGATTCTAATCTGGCTTGCAAATGAGAGGGAATGTTGAAAAAACTCACATCACTTGACTATGGCTTTATAGAGATATGGTCTCCCTCCACCTATTAACTTAAACTTTTGAATTCGAATTTCTTATCAGCATCATCCATGAAATAATCTACACCTACACTTATTAAATTCTAATTATTAGAAGATTTTAGAAAGATTTAAACTCAGAATTTCATACTCTAATATAATGTGAAATTTTGTGAGATTAATGTCATTTGTTATAAGAGTTTCAATTGTTAGGCGAAGACGTGGTTTAATATGTAAATATCGTAACAAATATGATGAAATTAATCGTACTCTCCAAGAAACTCAAAAGTGTTGTCAGCCATTGATGGCCTCGTTCTCAGATTAAATCAGCTCAGATGCTTGCCTCCCAAAACGATGGATATATAATTAGCACAATTCACTTCCTTTGGATTATATCATAACACATCTTCGAAACATTAATAGGTGACTTATGTAAATATTACAATATCAAAACAATAAACGAGTCATCCAATCAATATCAATTATTAGGAAAATAAAAACAGGTAGCCTCGCTCGTAGTTCAATTCATTTACTTAT
This sequence comes from Eucalyptus curtisii, assembly GCA_017140595.1. NCBI lineage: Eukaryota > Viridiplantae > Streptophyta > Magnoliopsida > Myrtales > Myrtaceae > Eucalyptus > Eucalyptus curtisii. Next base: position 7,947,147 of record CM029503.1, read on the forward strand.
TTCTGCTCGAGCCATGTTCTTTTTCGAGTTTTCTGCTTCGTTCGCAGTGACCTTGGATCTCCACAGCGACCGGCCCTTGTTTTCGCATGTGTTAATACTCTTTAGCGGCAGCTTTTGCTTTACAACGATGTGTTTATGGTAACAAACCCGCGAGGAAACCCAATAGCTTACTCATTCCAATTACTGAAAAGAGCTTCTTCTTTTTTTTATTTACTGGACGTGATCATTAAATCAACGGGTTGCCTAATGTGCCCCGGCACGCCAAGACTTGGTGTCTATCGTATCATACTGGTAAACAAGTCAAAACACGTGAAATAAGGCATCTATATCTCCAGATCTTGATTTTGCGTGAGGTTTTCATATGAACTGTCAAGGAAAATACACGCCAGTAGTTAGCCCATCTGCTTCTTCTTCAGTATCATGCATTCACTTTCATAAGCCTCTGCGCAGCGATTTCTCGGCTACAAGACGAGGGAGCAGCGTTGCATCCCAACCTCACAGGAGATTCATTTTTGTCGTAGTCCTTGCAGATCAAGTACATGAGATTTCGTTTCATGAAACAACAACTTAAAGTGCGCGCAAGACAAGTGAAATAGTCTCCTTAGAAAACACAGGACCACCAAATCAACAATTCGACATTGTGGCTTGAAGATTGTCGCAATGTCGTTCAACGAATAAATGTCAGTTCTTGCGGAGGATCAGTCCAACTCTATTAAAGCGAAGACGATGGGCAGAGTTTGCCTTGTTCTCTTTCTCACAGGCATCGATCAATCCGACTTCTCCAGTGTAAATCCATTAGTGATTCGTTGAGCAGAATTCCACACGCAAACCAAACGAAAATGAGTTATTCCTCGGCGTAGAATGGAAATCTGGAATCTCAATCAGATTAGCTTTTGAGTAAAGGATGAGTTTTACAAGTTGGTCTGATAGATCTTAATATAATATTTGATTCCCTTATTTTAGTCGGACTATTCCTTTAAATTAATATAAAAAATTACTTTAGCTTTTCGTCCCCATCGGCAGCTACCAAAGTCGGTGGGTCAAGTTGGAGATTCTTGAGCTGAAATAATATCGGTGCGAGAAGATATCTATACTAAGGGGGAAAATGCCTTACGAAAGCGATTTACACGTGAGAAGGAGATTTGTTAAGGTGCGAAAAGATATCTATACTAAGGGAAAAAATGTCACGCAAGTGACTTATACGTGAAAGGGAGATTTGTTAAGGTGCACATTTGAGAATGTTACGCGAAAGTCTCGCTTTGATGATGTAATATAATATGAAGTAGTTGGGACAAATACACCGCAAGCTTCATTAAAAAGAAATGTTCACAGCCAACCGCAATATATTTTTTATTTGTTCCTTCGAGAATGACATCTGCATCGCAAGAAGAAAAGCAATGTCTTGGATTATTGGCATGTGGGCTGCGTAGGATTTATGGAAATGACAATAAGGACGCCGTCGAATGGGTCTATGCGCAGCGATAACGGAGTCTTTCATCCGTGCAATCAATGTCTTTGTTTTGACCTAAAATGATTTTATTTAGAGCACGATTCAAAATTCTCCTTGAACGAGGCATTGAAAGGGAGTTTCCATACGGAAGCGGGAGCTCCTTTCTGAAATGATTCAAGAAAAACGACTAAGAGGCTTAGTAATTCTTGAAAAGGAAACTAAAAGAAAGGAAATTATCATCTCAAATCGGGACAATTTAAAAAGAAAATTACCCGGTCAACACTAAACTTATTGTACCGATGTCAATTGAGTCTTAATAGGAAAAGTATCAGAAAAGTCTTAAATATATTTGTGCCATTTAATCCTAAACCTTTTGACCTAGAGCAAATTTAGTCATTCCAACTAATTTTGACCGGAAATTATTGACATAGACACCGGTTCATTTATATGGCATAGCCGACGCTAATACAAATCACTTTTAATAATTTTTCAAATTTTATTTATTTATTTTTCTTTTCATTTCCTTCTTTTGTTTTCTCTTTCGTTTTTTTTTTGTCTTCCCCTCCCTCTAGCCGGTTGCTGGACTTTGATGACCGATTAGAGGCAATAGCTGACCAGGCTCAAGCCTCGTCAGCCCAGCACAAGGCAACCTCTTGCGAAGGCTCGAGTCTCACTAGGGGCTATGTGAGGTGCGAACTTGCCAGCCCTCAATTTTGGCTGGTTGTTGAGATTCGACAATTTGCTAGAGGAAGGGGAAGAGAAAAAAAAAAGGAGAAAAAAATCAAAAAAATCAAAAAAATATACATTAATATATAATTAAAAGTTATTCACGTTAGCGCCGCCCACCGTACCACGTACATCGGTCAGCATCCATGTCAACAATATTAGACCAAAATTAGCTGAAAGGATTGAATTAGCTTTAGGTTAGAAGGTTTAGGACTAAAGTGGCACCATTAAAAGATTTATGACTAGATTTGCATAAATGCAAAAGGCTTATGACTTTTCTGATACTTCTCTCCAATTTTAAACTTTTCAGTTTTGCGAATTTAGCTCGAAACCCTTATGCAAGAGTCCAATATAATCATTTGGATTAATTTTAATCGGAAATCATTGATAACTTGGTAAAGAAGATTATCCTTTCAAATGACGAGACAAATTGGAAGGTCTCTTGACACCGGACTATGAGCGACAACGTTGTGTTTGGCACGACTTGATAAAAGAAAAATCAGTTCATGATCCACGGTTATCGTCTATTTTTGGAAGTCAGACAAAAAACAATGTTTGGGTGTTGAGTAGAAGAATGAAATGCTTTGTCCAATAAGGAAATCAATGGATCATCAGGCGGAAAATGTCGTTCTATGTAATGGCAAACTTCGACGGCAAGGAAAACTCATTATTAAGAAATATCATCCTAGTCAACGGTAAACTGTTTGCTACAATCCACGGGCTCGTAGAAATACGGAGGGTAGTTTGCAAAACTTGTCGCAATTTAGTGACGGACGGCCAAAATAATCAATCACCAATCTAACGACGTTGGCGGCCACCGCGAGCATGGGACCGTACTAGTTTGCTGGTTCCATACTGAGTGCTAAGATAATAAATCAGGGGAAGATGAAATTTGAACTCTTCAAAATATTTCTTTCACACTAGCCGTAAAAAAGAAGCACATTGATCTAATAAAATAGAAAGTGATAAACAATCTTGAAGGATAGAAATAAAGAGCACCTACGTAGGGTCTTATAAAATGGACCCAATCGAGGAGGATTCCATTGGTCCGTTTTCGAAAAAAGGGATTGTTCATCCGTGCTGGTAAATTTTTCACGGAATTAATAAACATTCAAAAAAAAAACAAAAAAAAAAACAAAATTGGTCGAGAAAAACTTCTAGCCACTTTATTTTCTAATAATTTGTCGGTATAAATAATATATACTTTTATAATCACTAATTCTTTTTGCCAATTTGCTTTAATTTCCAACTTTTCTTATTGTTTACCAACTTTTATTTGCTTTCTAATTATACTTCTTGCACACTCAATCAGATCTAGTTCATCCTCTTAGCAAGTGTGCTTTGCCGTGGTCTGTTGGGAGCTGTTTTTGTTATTCTTGTTCCATTCTATGCACAAAATCCTTGGACTTGATGCTGTTGTGCGTACCTCCATTGGCGGAATTAGACATTTAATTTTTAGACTGGTCTCATCCTTCACTTTGAAGTTTCATTGATTAAAAGTAGCAAACTCATCAAATTTATTTTTCAGAAAATAAACTCATCCCTTCCTTGTGAAGTCGTCAATGAGGGTGATTAGGTAATAGACATCGGCTAGCCCCGAGACATCCATATGCATCCATACTAACTTTCCGTTTTGGTTTTTCTTCTATTCTTCAAAAAATTGACATGTTTCTATTTGCCTAGATCACAATCCTCACTTAGATCAATATCCAATCTTCAGATCATGCAATTTCCCTTTGATGCTAACATTTCCATCCCCTTTTTGCTCATGTGTCCAAGCTGTGGTGCCACAATTTGGAATCAACTTTGGGTTTAGCAACTACTACAATTTCTCTACTGCATTCAGTCATGTACAGCATTCCCAATTGTGTTCCCTATGCTACGAACATAGCACCTATAATAATCTTTAACAAGCCATCCCCAATAATGGTTCAATATCCTATGCTGTCTAATTATCCTATAGAGACAAGATTTCTTTTCAGACTGGAAACATATTCGACATCATGCAACTTCTATCAAGTTCCGTTGGTGGTCTTAAGTGAACGAGACCCTTCCTCACAATATCCAAAGGTTCATATAGTAAGATAAACCTTTTCAAACTTCCTAGGAACAAAAAGTTGCAGTAATTCTCTGCATTAGGTTGAGAGAATTAATGCAACTTAGGGCCCTTTGGACAAACGTCTCTTCAATGGTGGCATTACAGATTCATCTTCTTAATTATGATTTTTCTGCTCTTTCGAGGTTTTGTAAATTTAACTTGAATTGTATTAAAATATAAAGGTGTCATGCAAAAGTTAGGTTATATAATTCAGTATTAAGTGCGTTGGAATTCAAATCCACTCAGAATTATTTTGTATCTTACCCATATTGTTCAAAAATGTATCAATTTTATGACCATAATGAAGGTACAAGTATTGTGGAATCACAGACAGTAAAGTTTTTTAGAGTTCGGTGTAATTGTAGAGGATAGTTGCTCTCAGACTATTAAGGATAATAGTACAATGGAGATCACTGTATCTTTGTCTTTTCCTATATAGATAATTGTGGAATCTCTTATACCATAGACTAAACTTGTTAAGATTCAAGATACTATTCTTGAAGTGGTTGTAGCTTTACTTATGAGATATGTTAGGGAAAGACAATCGGTTATACCATCAAACTACATAGTCTATCTATGAGAGCATGACTGCAATATCTATTGCATGGTTGATTTAGCCATTTATATAAATGTTTTTAGGTTGTTACTTAGGCTATTAGACTCTAGAACCTCATTAAGGAGTTGACCGTTTTTAACTTTATGGATTGACTTATACGGTTGTATTGAGACAATAAATTTGTAGTATTATTTATTAACAACAGAGGTCTCAATAGGTCTAAATATTTGGCAGTCAAATTTTTTACCATAAAGAAACGGTATAAAATGATGACGTTTTAATATAGCATATTTCCACAGATGATATGGTCGCAAATCCACTAACTAAAGGGCTTCATTCTTTTGTTCTTGAATGACATGTTATTAATATGGGCTTAAGAGCATCATGAGATGCTGTTGTTTAGTGGGAGCTATTTCGGTTTTACTGTAATAAAGTTTGCATATGTGTTCGTTACATTTAGTAACGGTTTAATATGTATCAACTTTTACATTCAATAAAATATTTTTGAATGTGTTGTTATTATGTTGAATACATATCGATAAAGTCTCAAGATATTGTATAAACCTTGAGTGAAAGCTAGGGGCATCCGGTTATTAGCCTTGTGCATATATCTTGTAATATATAAAGAAAGATTAACCATAAGGACAAGGCATATGTGGGTTTATTGGAACCATAAAGACATTCTCTAGTGGCACAAGTTTTTTGTGACGCTTAAGGTAAGAGAATGGTAACTGACAAATGGGATCTCTTTATGAGAGATGTTATTCATTTGTCACGCTACCATATTGAATCTGTTAGAGAAAACTCCTATGTGTCAACTTATCTAAGTTCTATTCTGAAGATTGCCAGACTTTTGTGTCAAAGTCTATCTTACAACAGAAGTCTGCCCACTCTAACGAATTCCAGACTGAACGCAGGTGAAGAATGAAGACTTATCCAGACGATGGATTATCTTTCTTTCTTCAAGGGTTCGGTTTGTACAGGTTATATATGGCCTTCTGGTTGGAAATATCACCTACGAGATTGGTTATCTTTATTGGAATCAATTTAGATACATCAAATCTTTTCGAATGGCAAGTTAATTTGGAAAGAATCTACTTATTGAAACCAAGATCCCGATTGTATGGGCGAACAGGATTGACGGACTTTCATCACAATCTTCAAACGGCTCGAGATCTCCTTAATTGATTATGTCCAACGGGTTGATTGGAATAATTCTTTTAAAAAGTGTCAACGGTCGAGAAGGCATGAAGGGGTAGTTGTTCGATAGAGTGCATGAAAGAAAAATTCTAAAGTTTGAAACTTCTCACTTACTTGTTATTCCTTATCAAATTTGTACTCAAAAGAGAGAGAGGCTCAAAGAGAGACTTTGTGAGAGCAATAGAGACTCTTCACTATGGAGTCGAGATCACAAGATTGTAAATTCTCTTTTGATTCTTAGTAGAAACCAGCCAGAAGGCTGCCAGCGTGGGAGAATGGACGTAGGCTTGATCTAAGCCGAACCACTATAATTTTTGTGTTCTTTTTTTCGTCCCTAAACTCATTTACTTTATTTGTATTTCAATTTTGTAGTTAAAGTCTAAACTCTTTTAAAGTCCGCTAATCATCAGACTCAGTTTCAAAAGCAAAATATTCACTTTGCGAAAATTGTTTTCACACATATTCACCCCCTCTAGGTGTTCATACTAGCGCTTTTAGAATCCATATCAATAAAGTTGAAAGCGCTCGTGACCATGAAATGCTATGTGTGTATACATACAGTTACCGCCATAATTCGGTGTTTGAGACTTTACGGGATGGGATTAAATATTAAGAATTATCTCTGGACCAATGTGCACACATGCAGTACAATTTCAATTAATATAGCCCAAGTGGGAAAATGTAAGAGTTTTCGTGATGTGTGCTACATTAATTGATCTTGTAATTTATTGTTTTACGGTTATCGTTTTACGGGGTTGGTCTAAGGTGAGATAGAAGGTTTCTTAATTAGTCTAATACGGGGCTGGCTAATGTGGGCCGAGTTGAGCCTGACCCGTAATGAGAGGGCATGGCTGGAAACTCTATAAATAGTGCTCAAGTCTCTCCTCTAATCCTAATTCTCACAAGTATCCTCACATAAGGATCGCTTACTTGGCGCTAAAGGGTGAGGGGCCGTCTCATTGAGCTAATGATACGGAGAGCAATAGAGGAGGAGGACTTGCGCGTGGATCATCGCCTTTCGGCTTTCACATCAAGAAAGATGAATCCCAAAACAGGTGCGATAATTTTTCTACTTGATCATCTATGCTCTTGTTCTGGTTATGAAGATCTTGAGGTTACACATTTTACATCCTACAGGATTTCCTTCATCAAGCTTCTCATTAGAATATCACACGTTTTGTTTATAGGCACAGCCACAAGAATCCATGGATCTTCTTGTGACACGGCTTCCCTAACAACTACTCTGGCCGTTGATAGGCGTGGATCCCATGTAAAAAGAGGACCCTCCATGAGAAATGGTGCTGAATCTTTGAGAGTTAAAATCTGACGGATTGCGGATCTTTGCTCTGAGTAAAGCACGTCATTTGAAAAAAAGAGAGATGGTAAGGCAAACAAATCACGTCTGGTTGCACGTATGGGGAAAAGGAAGTTGTGAAAAGAAGGATCAGCGGCGCTTCAACTGCTTGATGAGCTCTCTTTAAGCAAACTCTATTGAAAGAAAAGCTGATGTTGTATCTGCTGCTTGAATGATACCGGGAGTGAAAATCATCTCCACACTCAGCTAAAACGATAGAACTCTTGTCCACTTTATAGACAAAACCCTGCTTTATGACAAAGATGATTAATACTGGGAAGGAGTACAAGTGACACTCAACTAAATGTTTTAGGCATCAAATAAAAGTAATTAACTGAGATTGCTGCGAGACTCTGCAAAAGAATAGCAATGGAAGAGTCTATATTGATGGAAACAATACAAATCAAATTTTTACCTCTCTAGTAATACATGCCACTCCCTATTACAGCCCCTTGAATTTGAGATGTTGCATGGACGAACAGCCATGCGACATATAAAGTAACTGGATTTTTACCAAACTCAGGAAAGAACAATTTCTAAGAGGCATGGATGTGAATTCCCATGCCCGGTGACGTGTTTTTGCAAGTGACACACTTATGCTTGTCAGTGTGGGCATGCATCCGCGCAGATAGCAGTGTAGACATCCGTATGCCTTTACGGATGCCATAAAACTTCACATTGAAACAAGATTGCTGGCAATCGTATCATAATCAAGTGATGCCAGTGTGAAGACCACTGTATTTTTCAGTGCCTAACTTGACCAATGCTTCAGTCAGAAAAATTTCACTGATAATTGAACAATTGGAGACACCATATGGCCATTAATTTATCATCAAAAGTAAATCGATAAAGGAAAAGCAGATGCAAAACCACAATCAGCAAGCAGATGGGAGATGGGAGATGGGAGATGAACCAAGACATTTTCAAACAGAGCACAAAACTAACACTCAATTTAATCTTAAATGCACTCGAAAGGGACCAACCTGATATTGTGTATCCTTCTTATCGAGGGGCTTTGCAAAAACAAATCTCTCGATAGAAGGAAGGGTTGACGCTCTGGTATAGATTCCATCTTGAATTGACGAAAGTTACACAATTTTTCTCACTCAAGCAATCATTCTCCCATGCATTCTTGTAAATATCGATGATTTCAGCTCCAACGTGACATCCTTCATAATGAAATCAGTCCATTTCTGATCAAGATGAGAATGATTGTTAAACCATGATAAAAGCAAATCTTGAATAATTCACAGGTGGACACCTACATCTACTCAAATTGTCATAGTTACCTTAAAAAATAGAAAAAAAAAATCTAAGATACGTGATTCTTCACAAAATTAAAAGTACCTCAAGTTCCTACTTCATCAGAGAGTGTGGCATCTATGACCAAAGTTCCATTTGAAAGCACATCATATTATTGTGGCAGAAAATAGCAAGCACGGTGAAATGGGGCATGAGTCCATGCAAATCTGATCGACAAGTTGGTCCTACACCTCTAAGTTTGAACCTGTAAGTGACATGGCAACAAAAACGACAGCAATTAGACTTTTCATGCCATTGCACTACATTTCACAGCAAATCCTCAGAAAGACCTAGATCCTAAGTTTTTATTGTAATCGCCTTCCACTATAATTTTTTAGTCTTTTCATACGCCATTTAATCTTTGTCCTCATCGGAGTCGCACCTTCTCACTTGAGTGCTGTTTCTAGACAGTCCGAAACAATCTCCCAAAGTGATCCAGAATCCGTGATACCCTGAACATTTCATGGCATAGACACAGCAGTACATGAGTAAAGCTCGCAAAAATTGCTCATTTGAACTTGCCAACGCCCGTTTTCATAACTAGTCTTCCCCTCATTGTATTTTATCTGACCCGTCTCCTCTTCTCTTGCCTCTCTAGATCCATCTATTTCCAGTCGTTACCATTTGGATGGTTGATTGTACAACAGGATTGAACACATTCTAAGCGCACACTTAAAATCTGTAAACACCAGTATGAGGCAGTAAGTAAATGTTTACACATCCTTAGCCTGTCATGGGAGAAATGAGCCAATGCTTGTTTTGGGTAATATTGGGGATGCCACTATGACTATGACGAGACATAATCCAACTCCACCAGTTTCACACCAAGTCCATGCAAATGAGGTCATAATATTACAGTGGGCTAGTAGCTATTATCATATCTCAATAATTAATGAGCCTATACGAGAACACATGATAATTAACAATTACTGCTACTGACTTCATCCACCACACTTGATTTTATTCTCCCATTGCAAGTGATCATAAAAAAATTGGGAGGATGGATATAAGGATTCCAATCTCTCTAACCAAACTGTCAATGTCACATGTGGCACTGTCATTATTGCCAAACATTAATTTGCACAGCATAATAGGAACATTAAATAGTCATGCATCATCATTACCTCCATGTAGAAGTCCTCCGCATATAGAATAGCTGCAAAATAATCCCTGTAGGTCGATGGAGATAGTGGTTCCTGGAGAACCGCTGGCACTATGCCTCGCTTTATCTAATCCTCAATATCCTTGGGATGCTGTAAATAGGGGAAGTATCTTTTTGAACATAAACAGTCTTCTTTTGCTGATTCAGTCAAACAAAAGAAACTGCACGTAAGACTGGCTTATATTGTTTAGCAGAATGTTCTTGCACTTTTGGGATACACGAGTTTGTTTTCGACGAAGAAGGAGACTGCACACGAGATGAAGAAGCTCATCTGAAGGCCAAGGCGGTTTGGTCTCTGAAACAACTGGAGGTACACCCCATTTATATTGCTCAGCAGAATGTTTTTGTGCTTTTGGGGTAGGCAAGGTTGTTGTCGACGAAAAAGAAGCCTGCACACAAGAAGAAGACAGCTCATCGAAAGGCTGAGGTGGTTTGGCTACATTCTGATTTGAGTAACCAGAAATTGGTGGTGGCATGGTCTCCGAAACAGCTAGAAGAGCAGAAAGGGCCACCAGTTTGGCTGGGGAAACAAATGGATCACTAGACGTGACGGTTGATGACTTTGATACAGAAGCGGATGGTTTCGGAGAACCTGAAGGAACTGCTTGAAAGGAGATGTGACATGAGAAGACTGAGTTAAGCCACTGACACCCCTGCTCAAATTTGGCTCACTTTTAGGCCTGATCGGGTCTCCGGTCATTGGATTGTGCACAACAACGTGGCAAGTGGAGGATGATGAAGGAAGTGTGAATTTGAGAGGCAATGGCTCGTTGGTATTCGAGAGTAGTGAATGTGAGGTCTCTGATTTAGGCACATACTTATTCGAGTCAATGGAAACAGATGTTGGTTTGGTCTGGAAAATTGCTGCATTAAAGACTGGTTTACATTCTTTAGCACTTTGCAAAGAATGTTGTTCAACTTTTGGGGTTGGCAAGGATGTTTTCAACAAAGGACATTGTAAATGAGATGAAGATGGCTCATTGCAAGGTTGAGGTGATTGGGCTAAATACTGCTTCGAGGGAGAGGAAACCAGCAGCGGTTTGGCTGGAGAAACAAACAGGTCACTAGAGGAGACAATAAAGGGCTTTGACGCAAAATGTGATGGTTTCACAGAAACTGAAGGAGATGTGCCATGAGAATACCGACTTAGCCAAGCCATTATCGGTGCACAAACAGTCATGCCAAATTTTAGCTCATTTTGCAGCCCAATCAGGTCCCTGGTCAAAGGATTGTGCACAGCAGGATGGACACGAAGGGGCAATAAAGAAGGTGGTGCGAATGTGAGTGACTCTGATAATTCTTGTTCTTGATGATGAGAAGACTGATTTAGCCTAGCCATTATTCATCAACGCTCGCGCTAAATTTCGGCTCATTTTGCAACCCGATCAAGTCTCCAGTCAAAGGATTATGCACAACAACATGGACACGAAGGGGCTATAAAGAAGACGGTGCGAATGTGAGTGATTGTGATGATTCTTGGTCTTGATGATGATGGTACGTGCGCAATGAACCAAAAGCACTGCGAATTCGCTCAAGAAGAAGACCACCATAACCAAGATTTCTCTCAGTTTTGACGATGGTGATGACCATCTTCTTCCTTACCACGGAAGATACGACGGAGTCGTTCGAGAAAAGCACTCATTTTTTCCTCTCCTTCGAACAACACAGTTAAAAGGTCGAGTGAAGGTCGAACAGAGGCGAATTTGAAAGGAAATTCACGACACCGCCTTCGTGATATCAATGCGTGACCAGATACAGACAGCGAATCGGAAGAAGGAAAAGATCAAGGACGATGGACTTAGGGTATGTTTGTTTATGTTTCTTGTTTCTGTTTATGAACAGATTTTTTGTTTTTTTGTTCCCGGGAACAAAAAAAGAACAAAAACGCGTTTGTTTGCGTTTTTGTTCCAAATCTGTTTTTTCGTTCCCGGAAACAAGAAAAGAATAGAAACAAAAAAAAGTTGTTTCTTGTTTCTGGAACAATTTTTTGGAACAAATTTTCTCTCTCCTCTCTTTTCTTTTCTTCTTCTTCTTCTTTTCTTCTTCTTTTTTCTTTCGCCGGTCGCCGGCCTCGGCCATGGCCAGCGACCGGCCGTTGAGGGCCGGCGACCTCGCCGGAGCTCGCCGGCCCCGGCGAGGCTCGGCCTCGGCTTGGCCGGGCGAGCTCGCCCAACCTCGACTCGCGCCTCGAGGCCGGGCGAGCTCGAACTCGCCAGATCCGGCGAGCCCGAGCTCGCCCGGCCAAGGCGAGGCCGAGCCTCGCCGGGGCCGGCGGCCTCGCCGTGGGCGGCGGCCGCCGGCCTCATCACCGCCGCCAAAAAAAGAAAAAAAAAAGAAAAAAAAAATAAAAATATTTAAAAATTAAAAAAAAATAAAAAAATAAAAAAAAGAACACAAATTTACCAAACATGTTTCTGTTCTTTTTTTATTCTAGGAACAAGTTTACCAAACGCGTTTTTTTGTTCAAAAATTATTCCCCGGAACAGAAATAGTTTTTTCTATTTCGTTCCCTGGAACAAAAAAGAACGGAAACACAAACAAACGCACCCTTACTTGCAGGAAAATGTCGAAACCTTTTTTGGAATTCTCTCTTTCGACAGTGTAAGGGAAGAGCAGGGGAAGGACCAGGAGAAGCAGCTGTCTTCATTGCACATCTTTCTCGGACTGACTTTAGTGGCCCCACAGGGCGTTGTGACGCTAACAGCCTCGAACGCTGAGGCTACGTTGGTCTAAATCTCCAATCGGTAAATGACCGGACAAAATAAAATATATAATTTATGAATTTTACTACATCCGATAAATCACGGTTTAAAAATCGAATATATTAACTTCATGTCATATATATTATTTGATATAATTAGCATACCGATGAAAATAAATCTAAAAGTTACATAAACACAGATATCTTCGTAAAAATCTCTTGCGACACTTTTGTATACTTCAATTTTATTTACTACATCATAAATCGCCAATCGGTAAATGATCGGACAAAATAAAATATATAATTTATGAATTTTACTACATCCAATAAATCGCAGTTTGAAAATCAAATATATTAACTTCATATCATATATATTATTTGATATAAATGGCATACTGATGTAAATAAATCTAAAAGTTACATAAACACAGATATCTTCGTAAAAATCTCTTGCGACACTTTTGTATACTTCATTTTTATTTACTTTTTTGAGATAAGTACACCAAGAGTCCTAAAACTTGTTATGAAAATGCATTTGAGTCCTAAAACTTGCAAAAAGTGCAAATAAGTTCTAAAACTTGTCAAAATGTTTCATTTGACTCCTAAAATCGACGCAGTTAGCCTTTTCCGTTAAAAATGCTGACGTGACATTTAAAATTAATTTTTATCTCCCACGTGGCTTTTTTTAATGATTTTTTATTCATTTTTAAAAAAGAAATAGATTTAAAAACTAAAAAATTAGATTTATTGATTTTATCTTATTTTCAACAAAAAAAAAAATTTATTTAAAAAAGAAAACAGTTCAAAAAAAAAATGACAAAGCATCGCCGGAGGGGCCAAAGAACCGTCGCCGGAGGGGCCGGCGACGGTCGCCGGCGCTGGGTGCGGGTGGCCGGCTCTCTCCCGGCCAGGGCGAGGCCTTGCCCGCCCTAGGCGAGGGCCGGCAACCCTAGCCAAGCTCGGGCGAGGGTGCCAGGATCCGGGCACGCCGGCCCTCGCAGGGGGCCGGTGGCCATCGCCCGCCCCGGCGAGAGGTCGCCGGCCCTCACGGGGGCCGGTGACCGTCTCCCGGCCGGGCGACTACTCGTCGGCCCTCACCGGCCCCGAGCGAGGGCCAGCGCGGTCGCTCGGCCGGGCGACGCCTCATCGGCCCTCGCTCGGGGCCGCAACGAGCACCCTCGCCCGTGCTTGGCAAGGGTTGCCGGCCCTCGCCCGGGGCCGGCGAGGCCTCGCCCGGGCCGGGCGAGAGCCGGCCACCCACGCCCAAGGCCGGCAACGGTCGCCGGCCCCTCCGGTGATCGTTGCCCCCCTCCGGCGAGGCCGCCATTTTTTTTTTTTTTTTTTGAACTGTTTTCTTTTTTTAAATAAATTTTATTTTTTCTTTTTTTATTGAAAATAAGATAAAATCAATAAATCTAATGTTTTAGTTTTTAAATCTATTTTTAAAAAATAAAAAAAAAATCATTAAAAAATCCACGTGGAAAATAAAAATTAATTTTTAAATGCCACGTCGCATTTTTAACGGAAAAGGCTAACGGCATCGATTTTAGGACTCAAATGAAACATTTTGACAAGATTTATGACTTATTTGCACTTTTTGCAAGTTTTAGGACTCAAATGCATTTTCGTGACAAGTATTAGGACTCCTGGTGCATTTATCCCTACTTTTTTTTATTTTTTTCTTTTTTAATTATCTTCTTTTTTATTTCTTTTTTCCCATTCCATCGCTCTCCAATAAAAGTTTATTAATTAGTAAATTGTACTAATATGCCTAAAATACCTAAAATAGGTAATAAATATAAATATATATTTATATTATAAGATAGAATTAAATTCGAATATAAGATTGAATTAAATTCGAATATTTATATAAAAATAAGATTAAATTTAAAAAATAATTGTTGTTATTTTGAATTTCATATATTATTATTCAAATAGTATTTATATGAAATATAATTATATTTTATTAATTTAAAAAGTTTGTTATTCCAAAAAAAAAAAAAATTTCTTATCATGAATATTAGAAATCTTATTCATCTTTATCATATTTTCCAATTGTGATCATTTTATTTTAGATATATCCCTTTTATATTTGACTTTAGCCTATCTTGAACAAACACTAAACATAAAATATCATAAATTTATCATATCATGAATTTTATATTGAATGCCTAAGCAGCCTAATAATCTAAATATTGTTATATTTTATTATATTACATTATATGAATATGGAAAAAGGTTTACTTCTATAATCACCATGTGAGATTTTGAGCTCGCTTCGTGTGATTGTCACGTGACACTTATCTGACATTTATTTGTCACATGATATACGTTTGATCGATAAATATTATTTTATCGATTCATCATTCCTCAATTTTTATCTTTTCTTAATTTAAAAAAGGATAAACATAAGTTATCTACTATCTCATCTCAAGATAGTGAATTTAATTAATTTAAAATAAAATTAAGATGAAAAAAATTAGTTATGTGAATAAACTTAGGTGTAATTGTTCTTTTTTTTTTTTTGGCCCTCCCCACCACCGCTTCATTGACAGTGAGGCCATCGACGATGAGAGCGACCTGCCCCCGTGCGGCCACCAGCGATGGTCACAGGCGCCGTAGTAGTGAGTGCCAACATAATATTTTCTAAAGGACCACTAATGATATTAATCCGAAAATAAATCCCGAAAATAAATCAGTAGTCGCCGAATATATAAATGAAATCAAAGAAGGCACGTATTTTTGCAATTTATGGTGCTCCTAAATTATATCAGTATGCACACAATTATGTATTTTTGTGATAATTTTTTTTACTTAATACACTAACATGTCGTAACATATTGTAATGATGGCATGTCGTCGGTATAATATGTGTAATGGAGACTTGAAATTTATACATTGAAATAAATGATATAGGAATAGTGAAAAAGTGACGTTCCTGTTTGGATGATTTTCCCATGATTTTTTACGTTCATTTAATTTACTTTCATAAATATGTATATTTCATTTTATTGTTATTTCCCACTTTTCATTCTTTTAATTTATTGTCCTTTGCATGTTGTAAAATATTGCACGGAAAAAATCATGGGAAAATCAGCTCTGTAGCTAAGGTCATCCTCTTTGTACTTTCGTGCGTATTCTCTCTACATGTCCATGCAGGATTCTCACGTGGCAAAATTGCAAGGGAGCAACGATTTGTTTAAACAGCACGAACGATGCTTCTGATGGCATTTGCTTGATGAAAATACTTATCGATCGGTTCCATTCTTTTTATGTGCCTTTTCTGTTGAGCATTCCTTTGATTTTTTTTTTTTTTTGTTGCATAAAATGACATCGCAGGGAGCATCAAAGAAGAAAAGCATAGCAGATGAAGCCAAGGCAATCTCACCGGCATAGCTGAAGCATTCATCTCCTAAATGTCATTATGCAGATCATCGTATCGCAATAATGCTGCCGGGGAAAACAGCTGCTTGGACAATGTAGCATGCATCCAGTGATGCTAGTCATGTATGTCTTTGGTCGAAGGTGATTTTCTTTGTGAATCCAGAATTTGTCGTGCATAAGAACAGTGATTGAACTCATTCGAGGTAAACGAAGAGAGCAGAAGCAGAGGTCTTCATATGGATATCAGTTAATACTTTCTATGGCTCATTTCAACCGAAAAAACATTTCTTTGGCTCGTGCTGCATCCTTCTTATTTAGAACCGGTAAGACGTCCGAAAGTCATTTGCGATTTTCCTGGAGTGTTTTTCTTTTTTAAAATTTTTTTGGCGTCTTTTAGCATTTTCTGGTTGTCCTCCGTGTCATTTAGATCTGCATTTCGATACGGGATTGTTGGAGCAGATGCCGGCAACTTTTCTCGAAATGAGAGGGAGAACGGAAAGTGGCCATTGATTTAAACCTTATATCCTAATCACTTGAAATTAACACGAGGGTTGATTGTTTGTTGCACTATAAAGGGTCGAGGGATTCCTTTGATTTGCTTCAAGTTAAGTGCCATGCATATACGCATACAGAATCATTCCGCAATCTTCCATGAATCAATGCAATCTCCCTGTTCCTCCACATTGCAGCACCAATTCCTAGCTAAAAGTCCCGAGACATGTGTTACGTCTTTTGTCAAACAACTGATGTGAATTTTAGGTGCTGACAGCTTCTGGAGAACTAGAGGAGAAAATTTCAAAGGAAACAGCTATTTACTTTAGATGGGACTTAAGGATCGGAGAAGAAAAGCTGTGAAAGTCATGTAAAAGGAACTTTACAACTGAATTACACACAAAGAACCAAACTGCTTGATAGGGGCAAATTGTACACATATCGATAACTACATGATTACAATACCATTCTTATGCAGCTCAGCTCAAACATGGGAATGAGAAGACAAAGCACATCAAAAGCATTCTGAAGTAGCCAGAGATTATATCCGATAGAAACTGATACTCAATAGGATAGGAAGCTCTTGGTTTCATATGATTCCGGCTCAGGGTCCAATCGGGCGACAAATGTAGGGGCGAGCTTATCGTATGGTGTAAGTTCTTTGAGCCTCTCAAAGTATGATATCCGGAGACCATTCTCTCGAGCAATTGGGGATCGCACCCACCCTGAGCGATTTCCCTGCTTACCCGTGACTATAACAGTTGTATCCTCGTTGGCCAAATTAGCTAGCACAATCATTGCCTCTGGCTCGGAAGTGGATGATGCATCGACAAGGAAAATATGACTAAAGTGTCCCGCATTGATGCCTTCATTGTGTAGCTTGAAGCTACTCACAAAAGTCGAACATATTACCTTGAATCTCTGGAGTTCATGGAGGGGAGGACAAGCAAAGCACTCTCTTTCCTTTTTATAAATACACGAAGGGAGAATGTCATCAGGCACGCCATCATACTCACGGAAAGCAGCATTTGCTCGAAATATTTCAGAATCCGGAATATCCTTTTTCAAGCTTCTCATCAGAACATCGCACGTTTTGTTTGTAGGTGCAGCCACAAGAATCCTAGGATATTTAGAGCGTCGGTATGCTTGCGACACAGCTTCCCTAACCACTACTCCAGCCCTTGAGAGGCCTAGACCCTGTGTACAAAGAGGACCCTCCATGAGAAATGGTGCTGAACCTTTGAGAGCTAGAATCTGACGGATTGCGGACCTTTGATCTGAGTAAAGCACGTCATTTGAAAAATCTAGAGATGGTAAGGCAGAGAAATCATGTCTGAATTTACATTCAGGAAAAAGGAAGCTGCGGAATGAAGGATCAGTGGCGGCTTCAACTGCTTGATGAGCTCTCTTCAAGCAAACTCTATTGAAAGAAAAGCTGATGTTGTATCTGATGCTTGAATGATACCGGGAGTGAAAATCATCTCCAAACTCAGCTAAAACGATAGAACTCTTCTCCACTTTATAGACAAAACCCTGCTTTATGACAAAGATGATTAATACTGGGAAGCAGTACACGTGACATTCAACTAAATATTTTATGCATCAAACGATAGCAATCAACTGAGATTGCTGCAAGTCTCTGCAAAAGAGAGCAATGACACTGAAACAAGATTCCTAGCAAGCAGATGGGAGATGAGATATGACATTTTTAAACAGAACACAATACTAACATCTTAATTTAATCTTAAATGTACTTGAAAAGGACTAACCTTAAACTTTTGTGTATCCCTCTTACCCAGGGGCTCTGCATAAACAAAATCCCTTGATAGTAGGAAGGGTCGACGCTCAGGTATAGATTTCATCTTGAATTTGACAAATGTTACATTATCTTTCTCCCTGGAGAAATCATTGTCCCATACATTCTTGTATACAGTCGATTGATGCAGCTCCAAATTGACATCCTTCAGAATGAAATCAGTCCATTTCTGATTCAAATACAAGAATAATTGTTAGACCATCATAAAAACAAATCTTCAATTATTCACAGGGGGACACCTATGTCAATTCAAGATGAATCAATCGACAATACATGATGCTTCACGTTAGTAATAGTAACTCGAATTCCTACTTCATCGGAGACCATTGCATTTATAACCAATGTTCGATCTTAAAAGCAGGTCATTTAATTGTTGCAGAAAATAGCAAGCATGGTGAAGTGGGGCATGGGTGCAGGACAACTCTGTCATTATCCATCAACCTCTACGCTTTAATATGTAAGTGAAATGACAACAGAAACAAAAGCAATTAAAATTTTCATGCCATTGCACTATGTTTCGAAGCAAATCCTCAGTACAACCTTGATCCTCAAGGCTTGTTCGTAGTCACCTTCCAAATTAATCTTTTAGTCTTTTTATACCTTTTTGACCTTCATTCTCATCAGAGTCACATCTCCTTACTCTAAGCGTTGAAGGTAACTTTTGCACACTTCTAGAAAAGCTGAAACGAGCTTCTCTCTTAATCAGGAATGCACGACAAAGCAGACAAGTTGTCCACAATACACCGCTAAATAGCCCAATATTGCAGATCAACAAGCTTCAACTATAATCTCAATTCAGTGGCCACACATCAGCTGAAGATTACTGAAAACTCAGAAGTCAGCAGAGAAACTCAGCATGCTACATTTAAATGATAAAATCACAAGCCGATTTCCATCTTTGGGAATCCGAAGTAAGCATGGCCAGTAACTTATGAAGGTTTCTGTTACATAGTAAGAGCAGTTAACCAAGCTAAGTTGATCTAAAAGCTTGCAAAGTGATCCAGAACCCGTGATACTCAAACATCTCATGGCAGAGACACAGAACTACATGAGTAAAGCTCACAAAATTTGCACATTTGAACCTGTCAAGGCCTCTCTCCATAACTAGTCTTTCCCTCATTGCAGTTTCTCCGACACATCTCCTTTCTCTCGCCTCCCTAGAGCCCTCTATTTGCAGTCATTACCATTTGGATGATTTTATTGAACAAGAGGATTGAACACATTCTGAGCACACACACAAATCTAAAAACACCATTCAGTCTGATGCGGTAAGTAAATGCTTATACATCCTTTGGAGAATGGATCCAATGCTTTGGGTAATATTGTGGGTTTCACTATGACTATGTTGAAATAAACCCCACCAGTTTCACACCCAAGTCCATGTCAACATGGAATTGGCCAAGTCTTGCAACTTAAAATTTCTTCATAAATTGAGGTTATAACATTGCAGTGGGCTAATAGCTATCATCATTTCCCAACAATTAATGAGCCTATACTAGAACAAAAGATAATTAACTACTATTGCTCCTCGCTTCATCCACTGCACCTAATTTCATTCTCACATTGCAAGAGATCATAACAGACTGGGGGGATGGAGATAAGGATTTCAATCTCTCTAACCAAACTGTCAATGTCACACGGGGCACTGACATTATTGCCTCACATTAATCTGCACAGCAAGATAGGAACATAATTGGTCATGCATCATCGTTACCTCGATGTAAAAGTCCTCCGCATATAGAAGAGCAGCAAAATAATCCCTATAGGTTGATGGAGATAGTGGTTCCTTGAGAACGCCAGGCACAATGTCCCGCTCTATCAAATCTTTAATATCCTCGGGGATGTTGTAAATTGGGGAAGTATCTTTCTGAACATAAACGGTCTCTTTTGGCTGATTCGGCGAAGCTGAGGAAACTGCACGTAAGACTGGCTTATATTGTTTAGCAGAATGTTCTTGCGCCTTTGGGGAAGGTGAGGTTGTTTTCGATGAAGGAGACTGCGATGAAGAAGGCTCATTGGAAGGCCGATGCAGTTTGGCTACATTCTGATTCGAGTGAGCAGAAATTGGAGGCGGCTTGGTCTCAGAAACAAATGGATCCCTTGAAGTGGCGGTCGACGGCTTCGATACAGAAGGGGATGGTTTAGGAGAAGCCGAAGGGACTGCTTTGAAAGGAGATGGAGCTGTTGAGGATGTTTTCGACAGAGAAGGATGTACCAAGCGAGATAAAGACGGCTCATTCGAAGATTGAGACGACCTCGATGCATACTGTTCCAAGTAAGCCGAAATGGCCGCCAGTTTGGCCGGAGAAACAAACGGGTCACTAGAAGTGGCGGTTGACGGCTTCGATACAGAAGGGGATGGTTTAGGAGAAGCCGAAGGGGCTGCTTTGAAAGGAGACGTGACATGAGAAGACTGAGTTGAGCCAACTAAAGTCCTGGTCACATTTGGCTCAGTTTTAGGCCTGACTGGGTCCCTGGTCATCGGATCGTGCACAACAACATGGCGAGGGGAGGATGATGAAGAAGGAGGCGTGAATTTGGGAGACGATGGCCTGCGGTTATTCCGGAGCAGGGGCTCCGACGTCTCTGATTCCGATCCGCCTTCTCGACGACGAGGATGATGCGTGGGCGGGAAACCAAAGGCGTCGCGAATTCGATCAAGAAGACGACCGCCGTGCCCAAAATTCCTCTGATCTTGGCGATACTCGTAAATGTCTTCCTCTTCGCAGCAGAGGACGCATTGCAGTAACTCAACAGCCATACTTTCCTCTTCCTTGGAGAACAGTGAGAGATCGAATAAAGCTCAGCAGACGGACGCGAACTCGAGAGGTGAAAACACGACCCGCGATCACGAACCGCGATGCTTCCCGCGATCGAACGCAATGGTGAATCGGGAGCAGGGACAGATCGAGGACGACGGACTTACTCAGATCGTGGGGGTTGCGGAAAAGAGCGGAGCTTTTCTTGTTTTGGAAAAGAAAGAAAGAATATTTAGACGAGTGGAGTGAAGCGGAAGACCGGGAGAGGCAACGGGTCTCGCGCAAGTCCTCCTCGTGTAAAGGTTTTTAAAAAAAAAATCATAGTACATCGTATTGGCGCGAATCACGTATTGACAGCACCACGAAGTGGGCCCAGCCGACTACTAAGACTGTCACAAACCGACAAAAAATTTAGAGAGAGGAGAGAGAAAAGTAGCCAACTTTGTGAGGTGTTCGGGTATTCTCACGTCGGATTATTAATTTGTGCTTTAATCTAGCCCGAAGGGGTTTTGCTCTGCCTGGAGAACACGACGCTGTTCCTCATCTTACGATGTCACATGAGAATCTTGTCTCTGCCATCGACACTCGACCCTTCTCTGCCTGTCCAAGCCGCCCGTAAATTCCGTCTCACGTTCGCCCGCGGCCACCAAAACCTCACCTTTCAGTCGGGTTTTCCCGATTTGGGTCATGCATCGCTACAGAGACAACGACATGTTGCTTCGCTCGCAAATCTCCTCTCCATCTCCACCGGGTCAAAAGCACTGGCCGTTGGAGCTCAAGCCCATTGTAGGGCAGTCAAGCTTGGGTTCAGAGATGACGTCTTTGTTCAGAACCATCTCATCAACATGTACTCGAGGTGTGGGACCTTGGGCGACGGGCTCAAGGTGTTCGGTGAAATGCCTCAGAGAAATCTTGTTTCCTGGACTTCGCTTATCTCGGGCGCGGTGCGTAGTGGGGAGCTAGATGTTGGTTTCCGGGTTTTTCTGGAGTTGATGGGGAGTGGGTTAAGGCCAAACGAGTTTTCTATTGGCAGTGTTTTGAAAGGGTGCGCCATCATGGAGGCTTGCGGGTTGGGTCTGTGCGTTCATGGTCTTGTTGTGAAGCTTGGGATGGAAAAGGATTCTTTTTTCGGGAGTTCAATGTTGAGCTTATATTCCAAGTTGGGCTGTGTTGAAGAAGCTGAGCAGATTTTTAATTACATGGAGAATTGTGATGTTGGCTGTTGGAATGCTATGATAGGAGGGTATGTACTGTGCGGATGTGGAGTTGAAGCCATGAGGCTTGCGTCTTCAATGAGGACTAAGGGAGTGATTATGGATGAGTTTACGTTTATCAATGCCCTTAGAGGCTGCATACTGTTGGGTAATTTGTATTACGGAAAACAGCTTCATGGGCTGATCATGTGTAGCAACATGCAATTTAGCATTCCAGTGATGAATTCACTCATTGACATGTATCTTAAAAATTGTCAGGAGAAATATGCTTTTGAAGTATTTGATAGGATGCTGAAGAAAGATGTTATATCCTGGAATACCATATTTGGGGCCTTTCATGAAGAACAGGATGTGACAAAAGTTGCAGGCTTATTTCGTATATTCATGCTTGCAGGATTGAAGCCTAATGAAGTTACTTTTTCCGTCTTGTTCAGACAATGTGGAAACGCTTGTGATTTAAGCATGGGGCTTCAGCTTTGCTGTCTTGCCATGCATTTTGGACACTTCCACCACAGTAATGTCACAAGTTCACTTATCAACATGTTTACCAGATGCAACGCTTTATTTATGGCACGGTCAGTTTTCGATAGCATACTGTCGAAGGGGATAGATGATTTCAATGAATTGATATCTGGGTACAATTTGTATTGTTATTACCCAGAATCTGTACATGTTTTCCGCGATTTATTAAGGTCAGAAGTGGAAACTAATGTATTTACGTTTGCCAGCATTTTAGAAACCTGTGTAGAATCTGGAAATGGAAAGACGGGCAGACAAATTCACGGAGTGATAATTAAGAGGGCTCTTTCGGGAGATAATCATATTTGCTGCTCATTAGCTAAATTCTATATTAGGTTCGGGTGTCCTGATGTTGCTTTTCTATGTTTTGATGCGCTCGAGAAATTAGATTTGACCTGCTGGAGTATTATCATATCAACCTTCAATGGCAGCGGCTTCCATAGGGAAGCCATTAGATCTCTGAACTTTCTTTTAGAAGCTGATGGCAAACCTGATGAGTTCATCTTCGGCAGTATATTTAACAGTTGTGCCGATAGTTCTTCTTTTAATCGAGCTAGATCTGTCCATTCACTTGCTACCAAGACAGGCTATGATAGACATGTATATGTTGCTAGTTCAATTATCGATGCTTATTCAAAGTGCGGGGACATTGCTAATGCAAGATTAGCTTTCAATCAGTCATCTGGATCAGATGACGTGGTTGTATTCAATTCCATGATCATGGCTTATGCTCATCATGGTCTCGTAACGGAAGCTTTGGAACTCTTTCACAAAATGAAGTTGGCAAATCTGTGTCCTAGTCAGGCTACTTTTATCTCTGTCATTTCTGCTTGTGGTCATATGGGGTATGTTGATCAAGGTTGTGCATTGTTTGAGTCAATGAAATCGGATTATGGGTTGGAACCATCTCCAGGAGTTTTCGGCTGCTTAGTAGATATGCTGTCACGAAATGGATACCTTGAAGGTGCTAAGGGTTTGATTGAAACAATGCCTTTTTCACCTTGGCCTGGCATTTGGAGATCTTTCCTTAGTGGTTGCCGGATACATGGAAATAGAGAGTTAGGAGAATGGGCTTCTCAAATGTTATGTCAATTGGTCCCAGAAAATGATGCAGCTCACATACTGTTGTTTAAGGTTTATTCAGAAGCAGGTAGTTGGGAAAATGCTGAGCATCTGAGACAAAATATGATTTGGAAAGGAATTTCAAAGTCCCCTGGATATAGCTGGATACAAGCGCATTGAAAGTTGAACTGCAGACTACTTTGATGGAGATGCTCTCTGTTAAGAGGTAAGCCTGGACTCATTATCTGTTGTCTTTATTCTGGCTTGACTAACAGTGGATCTACTGGAAATGCCAGTTAATGCCTATCTTCTGCAACCAAGCAAAGTTTTGGTGTTAGTTCATTCGAGTGAGATGCAGACTTATTCAATTTCCTCACCTGGGTGTTGCATGCTTGAGTCATCCGAATAGTATTGGACAGATCAATGATGCGATCAATATTGTAATAGTTGGTTCTGAAAAATGCTAGTAACATTTTAGCACTCAGTAGATGCCAGTGTTGCTGCAATTTCTTTTGGCGGCATATTTATGATTGGCTGATACTGGTATTTTTTGTAGTACGCTGTTACACATTGTACTTAGCAGAGATATATGTTATAGATATATTTGTAGCTTGCATCTGATGATGCAATGATCTATTTCTGATTTATGATGTTTCACTGATGAGAAAATGCAAACTACTGGTCAAACATATTTTTCATTTATGATTTTTAATTAGTTGAATCTGACTGAAAGCAGAAACACAAAAACAGATGTTCTCAATAAGTAGACATGAATTTTGCTGTGAGCAAGCAAATGCATGAAATACAATCTCATTAAGTATGATAAAGCTCAATTATAATTGAAAAATCTACAGTATTTTCTGATCACACATCATTTCCTGTCTTGATCCCCCAGTCTTCTCAGCTTGATCATGGCCACGATGAAGTGTTTGAAGAACACTTGCTGAGCTCTAGTCATCAAACTCACCATTCCTCGGGTCTTCTTTCCCGAATTCAACATCTGATTAGTCGCTAAACACTTTTGAAGGTTCTGGTAGTATGCATTGTCCAGCGTGCATGACGTTGTCACGTTGTTGAATGCCATCACCGCCACTCTTGAGACACGTGCCTCTGGGATACTGCGCGTTGTCTCTGTCCATGGTTGGGTTGATGGCTTGTGTACGTTGCAGTGGTAGATTCTGGATGTGAGAGGCACGAATGCAGTGTGCTCCCACCAAGGCCACCATATCTCCAACAGAGAGGCCGTTGGATTGGAAGAGAGATGAATCGAGGGGGAGAGTTTGGTTCACTTGTGGAATGTTTCCCACCACTCTTGATGCCCCGGAGGTGAGTCCATCTCTCCTTCCTTTTGCTTCTGATCTACCCTTAAAAGATTATGCTTATTCTGATGTTTTCAGTGGAAACATACTTTACATTGATTCACTGAAGTAAACAGAATGGAATGATTGAAATATTGAGTAAACTTACCATGTAAATGGAGTCACGGGTGGCGATGGTCATGAGATCGGCACAAGAGACCAACCTCGCACTGCAACTCTACAGCTTTCTTGGCTCTAAAGTCTAAAGAATGAATCAAAATCATACCCATCACCGGACAATTCCAGACTGAGCTCTGCATCGGTCTCCGCCTTGTTAGTGTCATTTGATGTTATCAAAACCCACGCATTTTATCCCTATTTGTATTACATTGTGAAGAATAATCCATCAATATATATGTAAGTTGGAAGCCTATGAAATGGATATAAAAAAAGAACAATAGAAAGAAATTAAGAGGAAAAGGTGCAACTCATGGTTCTCGCGGCAATCAGCCCTTATTATTATAAGATTTTGAGACCGGTCTATTAATCAATTGGTACTCTTTAATGTTCATTAGGAGTAGACCCGTCAAAATGGGTTATAGACCCATTTTTTAATCCATATATAATGAGCTAAGTTATTATATGGATCAATTATATTCAATAAATTAGCGGACTTGGAATGACAAAGCCTAAAAAGATATGTGCTAAATGGTTTTAGTTTACCCAAACCCATGTTTATGGCTCTCTCTTCGCCCTCTATGAGAACATGACAGCCTCCTTGCACTATTCCAAGTTTAGATAAGTCTTGACGGATCATAAGATAGGCCCGACTTCACCTTTATTAAAAATATCGAGACAGCTTCTTTTTTTGCCTCATTATATTTTATTTTTATTAATTTTGTAAGTTTTGTACGTTAGTTATCTTTCATTGGTTGCATTTGACATTGTTATTTTTAAGTCACATTCTAATCTTAGTTCTTGTTATTACAATCTATGGTCAGCATAAATCATCTTATTCAATCTTCCATGTTATTTATTGGATGTAACTTTATAAATTTACTACCAAGTACTAACTTTCCATTATTCTTCATTGTGGATTGATACAAAAATTGAAAATTCTATGCAATGTTGAAATTCAATTCTTTAGCATTTTATAGTCGAAATAGCGATTTTATCAAAATAACAAACACATGAAAAGCTTAAAGTAAGTTAACTAGATGGATACAAATTTTCATATGTCAAATTTAATATGGAATTATTTTAGTAATATGGGTAAGCTAGGCTACATGTTAGGTTGCATATAAATAGGTCAAACACATCGCTCGTCACACTATGGGAGCTGGCCATAAGAAAATATTCGAAATTTAATATAATTAATATTATTATTATTATTTTAATATAAATTGTAAATTGAATTGGAATCGCCCTGAATAGAGTATCTGGCCTAGAACCTTAACCACATGCGAATGGAGGAGTTCGAGGAGCCTAGCCTTCTTTGCTATTAGTTTCAATATCTGCTGCTTTTGTGCCAACCCTCTTAGAAGGAAGATCCTATTCTATTCAAAGGGAGGAATCTCCTTGGTCTTCTTTTCCAATTAGGTAAAGAAAAGCTTGGTCTGTCTTATCCTATGATAAGAACATTCAAACCATATCGTAGCATGCCTACGAAAAGATTGCTTGGATTTAAGAAAGAGTCGCTTGGATTTTTCCATGGTTTGTTTAGATCATTTTCAACTCAATCCACCTATTTGACAACTCTAGTCAGGAGATCTCATGACTACTGAAATTTCATGACCTTATACGAGCATAAGAGCGTGCAAGAAAATGCTTAGGAACGGTGGCTGCCATGGCTGGCATTTTCGAAATCTTGTCTGCAACCACGTCGAAGACAATGTTCTCCACGGTCGAGTAGTTCCGAAAGCAAAAACGTAGCTAAGGGGACTGACATCGGATGCGTTGACCATATAGAAAGTTGCTTTGTTCAGGAGCAAAATGAGCAAAGATGGAGTAACACTATGTTAAGAAATTTAGTAGAGTCAAGGTTGTAGTAAGGGGGAGGAACACCTCGAGTGCTAAACTTGATATGGGTGGACATTTAAGAGCCAAAACTTTCAAAAAGTACACTTAAGCGCCATTTTTTTAAAAAATTAGATACTTAAGTGTCAATTCCGATGAGACTTACCAAAAATCCAACATTGCATTATTTTATTAATAAAACCAGTTTACATGGCTTGTCCAAATGTTCACTTAGCAATCTTTATCCTAAAATGACGTCGATTCATCCCCAAATTTGATTT
This sequence comes from Eucalyptus curtisii, assembly GCA_017140595.1. Classification (NCBI taxonomy): domain Eukaryota; kingdom Viridiplantae; phylum Streptophyta; class Magnoliopsida; order Myrtales; family Myrtaceae; genus Eucalyptus; species Eucalyptus curtisii. Next base: position 7,974,537 of record CM029503.1, read on the forward strand.
TTAATGGAAATATTAATTAAATTAAAATTAAAAAATTAAAAAAGTATAAATAAATAAATAAATAAATAAAGGTAGCAAATCAATGAGGGCTCTATAGCCCTCTCCGTCGTCGGAAAGATCCAGCAACGGTGGGGCAAGGGTTGGTCGAGGTCGTCAAACCCAACTAGTGGTCGGCAACCTTGGCTGACCGTATGCGAGGACTTGCACACCCTCGCCCATATATGGCTAGGCGAGGGATTGTGGCCCTCCCCCAAATTGGGTGAGGGTCGTTGGTTCTCGTCCAAGTTAGGCCAAGGGCGTCGCTGGCTAGGGCGAGGTCACCGCCCGACTCGCCCCAACTAGCGACGGCCTTTAGACCCTCTAGGCAAGGGCTGGCAACCCTCGCCCGATCTGGGGTAGGGCCACTACCCCTTGCCCCAAATTTGGGCGCCTGTAGCTTGTCGGTTTTTATCAAGGCCTGACAATCTCGACTGTCACTAGGCCACAATTTACTACCTTTTTAAAAAAAATATATAGTTTTAAAATTTAATTTAATAAGGATTTACCAAAACGACGTCGTTTATATAGTTACGTCTGCACCATGTGAATTAATTTTTTATTTTTTTAAGAATGTCACATTATTTAAAGTTTTCGTCAGAAAAAGCCATGACAGTTGTTCAGATGAAAATTCTTGTCGTTGGCACTTGAGTGTTCATTTATTCTTCAATTTTGACACATAAGTGCTAAAGTGTACCCTTTTGAAATTTTAACACTTATGTGTCTACTCGTGCCAAGTGTTGGCACTTTAGGTGTTCTTCACCCACTTTAATGACATGCATTATATGAGATAATGAGAGCATTTGGCTATGAAGTAAGCCTAGAATTAACAGACAATGCTTGAATGATTTTTGTAACATCTAGCGCCAGTCTTCGTAGTTTTGATCTTTCCATTTTAGGGGTCAATTTTGTAGATTTGCTCTTTTATTGTTGTCCAAATTAGGCCGAAAATGTAAGCGCTGTCAAGTGACTTGCTAACTCCTTTCTGTTTGGTTGGCAATAACTTGTTAAACTCTGGAAATTTCGGGAGAAGTATTGGACAGTCCAAATTACTTGACAATTAAATCGAATAATGTTCCAAATATTTTTCGTAATCATGCGCCGAACTTTTTGACTTTTTGAGTAGTAGATCCTTCAAAACTTCGACATCACAACAATGTTCTTTTTTCTTCCAGTACAATATTTATCAAATTTAGCTTCTTAGATGAGTGAATGTGGTCGGATGGTGTTTGGGATGGTCTTGACAAAAATTGATTAGCCTTAAATTAAGTTGGTTAGGCCCAGGTTCAATCCCAACCTCAGATGCCTTCCTCGGTTCAAATTTCAGCTCGCTGAAATTATGCTAATAAGTATGCTTGCACATTCTCATGTTGACGTATCTTCTTATTTTCTCATTGTGCCTTTTTCCTTAATATGATTGGGCCTACGTAAAGTGTTCTGTCGAAGACATTGTAATTTTAGGCCCATCGTCCCTTAAAAGAAGAATTTCTATGGACTTTTTGTCTTTTTAGCTACCAAAACAGAAGCCCACTGAAGCATACACAAATTGGCTACTTATCTATCTATCTATCTATCTATCTATCTATCTATATATCTATAGAAATATAGTAAATTGACGATGGAAAAAAAAATTGTTGAATGTTGCCATTCGGCATGCCATAATGAGTGCATTTGTCCAGCCCAACCAATAAAAGATGACCAATCAAATTAAAATGGCATAAATTGATGATAAGACAAAGAGGGTATAGAAATTCAAGAAATTACATGAATGAGAAAAAAAAATTGGAAAGAAATTTTTTTAAGAGAAAAGGCATAATAATTTTAAGAAATAATGAAAGAATAAAAATTTAAAAATTTGAAATACCCTCTAAACTTCTAGAAAAGACAAAAACGTATAAAGACTACTAAAATTATAAAGCTCCTAAAGATGCAAAATAGAGTCAAATGCAGTTGCACCTACTTTGGAAAATGTGAAAATATTTTTTTCCAAAAAAAGTATGCATTAAATTTAATTAGTATTTACATGCTTAAATTAATAACTAATGAAAGATTAAATGTAGATGACTTTTCAGGAAATAATGCACAATACAAGAAAATGACCAAGAAAACATGATAAATATTGATGGATCAAAGTTTTGATGTAAACTCATCATTGGCTAACAAGGTTGATGCCAAATTGGAGTGTTATTATAGTGACAAATTGAATAAGACGGTAGATATCAGCCCCATTTTGGAAAGGCAAAAGAGAATTTCTTACATGTATATAGATAATAACAACACCAATCAAAGAATTGTGACAATAAAACTTTAAAACATCACAAGAAATAGGTTAAATGATATTTCTAATTCGTTCTTACTCAAAAAAAAAAAAAACTCTAAGTTAATCATCATTATCTTAAATTTTAACAAATACTCATTGAATTATTACTTCCAATTCGTTGTAAGTCATAATTTACACCTCTTGAAAATTCTTCCTGGGCATGGCATGGGGGATTGTGGCTAGCATTCCAGTAAACTAACAGATCCTAAGAGAGAAAGAAACAAAAGGAGAAAAGCAAATAAGAATTGCTCTTGAGTAAATATATCTGTGCAAACAAATTATTAAGAGTGGTCAAAAGTGCCCAGTGGACACTGGTTAAATATGTTTAACGTGAAAACATTTACTTTTCAAATTATTGATCGTACATATCACGATAACGATAGGTGAATCGAATATTATGATATTTTTTAAAATATTTATTTACCAGTTGCACCCGATGGCACTTTTATAAACAATATCTAGTTACTGACTTTAGGCACAAGGCAAGACGTAAGTGAAAAGCCACAGAGGTTGCTTCCTGGAGTTGCGTATAAGTTGACTTCCGCCCGAGGCATCTTCTGTCTTCATCTCTATGTAATAGTTGCGAGAACTAATAATAGAAGTCGAAAGCGGTCAATGATTGGGCATCGAGACCTCGTTCCAAATGAGCTCCGAATGCATGGAAACTTCACTCTACAAAGTCAGCGCCTCGAGCTGCCTTCTGCCCGAAGCAATTTGCTCAGGGCATGTCCTAGGTTGGACTAAGGCTCATCTACTCGTATCAAACTAGGAAGCCTATCCAAATCTCTCTCTCTCTCTCTCTCTCTCTCTCTCTCTCTCTCTCTCTGTGCTTGCAAAAGTTAATATTGAATTTGACCTCTGATCAGTCAAATGGGATGAGCTATTCGAAAGATTTAGTAGAGTCAACAATAGTACTAAGCAATAATTGATTTCAAACCACGTGTGAAAACAGTCGAAATTGCTTCATCATCTCAAGTCAAATGTCCCCATTTCTGCCTCCTCCACGCAATGCACCTTAAGATTGCCTAGGATTCCGCAAAATAGATTATTTTACCAAGGATTTATGAATGAGTCATCTGGTTATATTCAGAGCCCAATTATGTGGACATAATAATTTACTTTACAATAGGATCGATATAGTATATGGTTTCGTGCTGTTATTTGCACGTGGCATAGGGTAAGATAGGATAAAATTTTGCTTTATCTTGTGTATGAATTACAACTTGATCGTGGGTTCGGGAATGCACCCGGGTGCAAAGCACAAATGTGCAATATATGTAAATGACTCCTTTTCGGTTTGGTCGTGACCAATCATTTCTACAAAGGGAAGGTAATATCTATTGCAGTTCTAGACAAGAGCTTTCAGAACAATACATGACACGCCTATCAATCACGTCCAGTTTTGGTTAGTTAATTGGATGAGATATAGGGAGATATAGATGAGGATGCTTCTTAGATAGCAGTCACGAGACTAAGGTGGTGCATCAAAGTTAATATGCTCTATAAGAGATCATAGTGCCTATATCTAAATTATTAAATATCTGAATTTTAATGGAATAAATTATGTATTTGATGTACAAGATATCTTTCATGAACATGAAGAAATGAAGATGGATATGATGTGAACAAAGAACCGATAGAAGCACCAAGGAAAAGAAAAGTCATGCCTCTTTTCTGTTTTTTAGGTCGAAAATCTTGCCTTTCTAAACCACCAATACCACACCACAATGACTCACCTTCGCCATCATATTCAAGACATAAATGTTCATCTCAGTGTACCAAATTTCTGGCATATCATAAAAATGCAACGAGCACATCCAAACACAAGTCAAATAAAAAATGGTATTTCCGGGTTGTCTTAGTCGATTCTGCACATCGTAATTGAGCTCAATTTGCCTGCTCTTATCCTGCCTAACTTGATTAACTCTTCGTATGGGAAATTTAGTAATCTTCTAAGCATGAGCGGGGTCGGGACACTTCATCCCCGTGCTGCATTCGGCGCCTCCAACCTTACCCATTGATCGGCCCCAGTTCTCGAGGAGCTGTTCATGGTTCACAGCACCGGATCCAGAAATCTGGAGCCGACCCGGCCCCGTTGACAAAACGTGAAATTTCAAAGATGCCCACCAATTTCCCACCTACCAAATCGAACAGATGGGAACTGTTTTTTTTCCTTGTTGGAAGATTTTGCATGAGGCGCTTGATTGATTGGTTCTCCAGAGCACCAGTCAGTTAACAAACCCATATTTAATCAAATCATAGAAACTGAGGACCAACTCACCAGACCCGCCAATCGCACGCGCTCGAGTATGCTGCCATGCCTCCACTCGCTGGTTTGCTCATGTATTCCTAATCCGTCCTCTATTTTCCATCACAAAGAAAACTTCAATACGTCTACGAAGAACGAGTCGGGGCCTAGATGTATTGTTGGTGTTGGGCTCTCCACTCACATCGTGGTGGCGCAATGATGACTGGGTCAAATCTACGATCTTAAATCCAACATTTTCTTGTAGATGAGCTTTGTAATTTTTCAAATTTAGACACCCTTTACTATTGGAAAAGAAAATTATAGTAAAAGTCCTCATTTCTATGTCGCGATTACTTCCGTGCATTAAGTTGTTGATGATATGTATTTTGTATGTTCATTACACAATTGATATGACATAATTTGACCGATCACATCATCCATAGCCTAACATGTATGGCACCAAATTTCTCATTCGAATTTCAAAGCTCCAACGTGTTCGCTCGCTTCTCATTTATCATTGTCGCATGGAATAAGTATTCATTTCATAAAATTTTCTCCAAGAGAGGGAAAGTAGGTGCATACGTCGTATTTCACATATAATGTTTACCAAAATCAGTGAGCATTTTGAGCTTTTATGAGATTAGCTTGGAGCTAACAAGGACAACACCCGATGAGGAGACGTAGTTTACCCAGTTTGTAGAGGTGATTGTTGCCCCCGTCCAAACAGAAGAGGCTCGAAAGTTCAGTCCACCCATCTTTGGCACTGGACCCGATCCGACGTAAATATTTCTACGCAAATTATACATAACAGAGGGATCAGGCAGTACAATAAGCTCGACCTTCGCACTCAAACCTTGCCTGCAAATCGAGCTCCACATGGGGACCCGATCCCGACTTTTTTCAGATCGGATTTGGCACAATCATTGATCTAATGGATCTCAAGCGACTCCTGATCAATCGACGGTCGCGATCGGTCGATCCTGTCGACTCCGCTCCAGGCGAGAGAGCGAGAGGAGGAGGGGAGGGGGAGGGGGTGTTTCCGAACGTGGAATCTTACGCGCGGCTGCGAATCCTCGAGAGCCGCCTCGTGAGCGGAGGGCCCGCAGGATGAGGTCACGATCTCGGAGGACAGAGAGGCAGACGGACACGTTTCGAAAGGGGCTTGAAAGAAAGGCCCCGGGCGCTCCGCGCGCGTGTCCTCCACCCGAACGGGCGGCTCCCTCCTCGCACGCAAACACGTCGAAGTCGCTCGCAAGCCGACAGCGAGAGCGAGTCCTCCTCTATCTCTCTCTCTCTCTCTCTATCTCTCTTGTTCTTTTTCCAAGCTTCTTTTTCTCGCCTTTCTTGCGGTGAGCAGAATCCCAGTGATGACTGGGAGATTGACTTTCGTGGCTTTTTGGCTTTTTCGGGTGGCGTTGGAGACCCTCTGGCGCCTGTGGGGGAGCTCTGAGGTCACGCGGGGCGGGTTGCTTTCTCTTGTCGCGTTGTGCAATCTTCTGTCTGTCTGTCCGTCTGTCTGTCCGTCGTCGTCCGTCGTCGTCTTGGGTTTTTGCGTGGGATTGTGCCTCGAGTTGTGAACGACACGGGACGTATGGACAGCTCGGTTGTGTTTGCGTACCAGAGCGAGCCCCAGCGTTGGCCAACCGGAAATTCTTGCCCCCCGTATCAAGATCGTGTGGGCACTGTACACTACTTGACTGCTGCTGAAACCAAAACGTGGTTCTGCCCGTGATGGAACGAGGATTCAAAAGCCGCGCACGTTTCTACGTCCAGCTAGAGCATCCTGCCTTTCCGAAGTTTGAACTTCGAACTCGGCTGAGAAGATGGGTACTCGGGGATTCGGAGAAAATTTCTACGCTGAACAACAAAGTCTATTGCGACTGCCAACTCCCCGACACATGCTCCAACACACATTCTTGTGGCTTTCTCCTACTTCGTTATAGACGAGCGATGTAGGAAACCCATCAACAAAGTCTATTTCGACTGCCGACCTCCCGACACCCACTCACTTGGTTTTCTCCTAATTCATTATAGACAAGCGGTGTAGGATACACATTAACACATCCTCTTATGTGCAAGGAGAGAACAAGAACGGCAAGCAGAATTGACAAATGGGGGGCCTCACATAGGTGGAACCTGGTTCAAATACTATGTTAGAAAGTCCAATTCAAAAGTTCAAATTGATATGTAGAGGTGGAGGGAGATTGAATGAATGTAAAACTCTATGAAACCATACAAAAAAGAGATGTGGGATATACTTTATCATGCATATAAATAACATATAAGCACCTTAGAAGAATGGCACCTAGAATGACGAATTAGGAAAAACACACATAAGCAAAAATCTTAGGCATATAGGATGTGTAAGCATGAAGATCACATGGTTATAAGACTCATTAAAACTCTATAGACAAGCGATGCGGAATATAACGCTCATGAACCTTCAAATGATATGTTGTCGAATATGAATTGTTAGTTGTAATAATCAATGAATTTTAAGGTCACTCACTCGAGGCGGAAATAAAGGCATGTAAAATTTAAGTTCCATTTGGCATTACTTTGTATTCGCCGCTCGCCTGAAACTTCAGTGTTGTTCTTGTAATTTTTCCTAAAGATTTTGATGGGATAGGAGATTCCAATTTCAAGGCTCTTCTGGGCCTGTTATTTTTCTATATATAATATGTGTAATGTCTAAGCTACACAACCTGGTCAACACGCAACCTTGATACGTTGCACTATGCTTAATTGAGTAATTATTCATGGTTTTGCGGTTGATTGATACTACCAATGCATCCTTGTCGCTATGCTTGGATTGTCACCCACCGTTTCTAATGTAAAGTCCTTAAAATGAAAAAAGCGTAAAAGAAAATCTCCTTTGCACTGAGATTCTCAGGGAGAAACAATATTTTTTCGAGGGCACATCAAAAAAAAAGAAAAACATATTCACTTTCAACTCTTGGTGTGCCGTGCATAGTAAACTTAATAAAGAAAAAGATTATGGAAATTAACAAGACTTTAATCACTCGCAAGTCCTTTCAAGCATATTAGGTCAGATAGAGAGAGGGAGAGATCCAATGAATTATTAGACCCTAAACACATGGCCAAGAGTCCAATCAAACTACTTGGCAAAGGACAAGAGGTCCTTCTCCATTTTAATGCGTGGATACAGCCTGCATGCATGGTTTTTCTAATCTTGGTTTGCCAACCTCGAGAAAGTGAGGGACCAGACAAACATAGCACAACCGGTTTATGCATTTCATAGTCAATGCAGATGACGACGCTTGTCCCTTGTCTTCATTAGTTTAATTCGTCCTTTTTTAATATAATCGTTTTTCTGGCTTTATTATGTGTGTGTTCCTGTCAATTACATTGAAAAGGAGAGGGAAGACCCTACATGTTTTCTCCATTTTTTTTATTTAAAGATTCCTTTGTGCCCAGAAAAGACAGAAGAAGAAAGTTGATCGCTTTGTAGGAAACTTGTTTGAATTTACATATCTTCTGTGACTTTTCTCTGTTTCAATATCGACCAAGATTCGCATTTTGAATTTCCCAATTTGCATGCCGCACGCTTTCCGTTCAATCAAAAGATAAGATCTGGAGTTTTGGACGAGGGTTTTCCTCATCTTACGTTTATATTTGCAATCTACGGTTGCATAAGGACCCGCACAAAAATAACCTTTTTTTGGCTCAATTATGGTACACCAAAGAGGCAAAATTCAATTTTTCCAGGTCCTAGTAGATTTCAATAAGTGTTAGTATGTATCAAAAAACTAGTGATGATCCCTCTATTTGGAGTATGATTCGGTCCATTCATATTCCCTGCCATTCCTACAAGCCCGTCAGTAGTAGCACCTTGTCCAAAGTATCTCTTCCCACCAATAACTCCTCACCTTCGTTGAATCTGGCATGGGCCTTGTCCATCCATGATACACACATCTACCAAAAGTGGTATTGCCATTAGTTCTTAGGTTAAGCAGTAAGGGTTAGAAAAAGGGCAATCACTTATTGACCTAAGAGTCGAGAGGGAGTGGGGGCAAGCTCTCTATTCCTTGTTCTCTTGTAACCGGATCCTCCGGAATCATAAGAATCCTTAGTGGAATGGGACTCCAACCCAAAACTCTTTGAGATTTTGAGAAGAATTACTTTTTAGAGAGCACAACACAATACAAGTTGGGAGCTGCCTTTATAGTAGGGAGTTATCGACTATAGTCAACCTCTATAGTAGATCTTAGCTACAGATCACTTAGCATTGAAAAGGCCAGCACAAGGGACATGGTTCAAGTTGTGCTTATATTGAGTGAGCCATGCTAACAATTGAAGTTCTAACACAAACCTAGTCTGATTTCTCCATGAATTTGGAGATTGGTGTTTTTGTGAAAGGCTTGAATAGACGACGAACTAATTGAAGATCAGCATGTCATTAGACTCCGCTCATTTCACTGAAAAATGAATAATTTAAAAAACATTTTACTGATCGCTTAAAATAATTAACTAATAAAAAATATTATCATTATCGACACCTTTTGGATCCATTCCCAAGTTTTAGTTTTCTTAAGGAAACCGGCGGTTGAAATAATTTATTTTATTCCTCATTTGTAGCTCGCAAGCATGCTCTTGATTTATTCTCTGAACGAAAAACAAAGCTATATCCTGGAATCAAATTAGGAAATTGTTTTGCGCGTCCATAATACCACACGTCATGCCGATACGACGTGGCCAAACCTCTCATGTCTCTCGAGCAGTTGAAATAAAAAGCTTGGCGACGCTACGTCAGTAATTATACTTTACCCTTCTATTTCTGGATTTTAATTTTTCCAGCGATTATTTAAAGATCAGCCTACCGATGGAGTAAACAATTGCATAATCATACACATCTTAACGACATTCGGCTAATGGCCTAGAGAAAGGTCAACCCTTATCTTCTTTATTCTCTCTAACTCTCATCTACTAAATACTAACAAATACCATGCATTTCTCTCACACGCTTTCTTGCCCAACCCTTTATCGCTCTCTTATTTGCCTTTCTGTATCTAATAATCCACAACATAAACAAAACAAAACAAAAAACAAAAAAAAACAAAAAAGGAAAGGACGGGTCTTAATGGTATGACGAGTAGAACTCATAAAATTAATTAGCAATTGAAGTGTACAAGCACGCCTCATAAAACTGGTCAAAAATCATAGACCCCACAACATATATTCATTCTAAATCATGTTTACAAAAGATAAAGGGTAGCTTCCAGGGGCATAATCTAGCGCCGTGTGTATTCAAGCCGGTCAATCAAACAGCACAAAACCTAGACCATACAACATTCCATTTAAATTTGGCATGCACGTGTAGTATATATTTGGCTAAATAGGTAAAACAACCTTAGTCTTGTGGTTGGAAATTTAGCTTATGGTTACCATCCAACCGCAATCATGACAGGAAAAAGGAAATCCCCCTCAAAAGAAAAGGGCAAAAAAAAAAAGAGAAAGAAATGGGACTGGTTGCCTCTGCCATTGTGAGCACGTACATGTGATCATAAAAGCTAAAAACGAAACATTAACCTTGGAGAAGAATCGGCAAGATTAACGAGGTCGATTTGGTGAAAGATGAATAGTGATTGGATAGCGAGTGAGATTCGCTGATGAAACGGCAGTTGAAATCTCACAGCAAGGAACGAAGACGTTAGCAATGATCACATCATGGTTGGCTATTGGCATTAATCAATGCATCGAAACAATGCATTTTCTTGGACCCCACCCTCCATAGTAAACCCTAATACAATATTGCACGTTATTGGACGAAGACCCTGCATGGTCTTATGCAGATTCTGACCAATCTCCTAATGTTTTTTTAATCATTTCTCGTTCCCCGCAACCTTTGTCGGATGATACTAGAAAATCATTGACGATTGTAAAAATTTGTGTGTAAACATTGACTTTTGAGATATATTAAAGTCCCATTGTAAACTGTAAATTCAAAATATTTGCTTTTGGGGTGGCTTTTACTCTCTCATCGCGGACTGAAAAGGAAAAGATGATTACCGCTAATTAAAATAATAGTTTTTTAGACTATGGTTTTAGGCTTGACTATGATCAATTTTTGGTCACTTGAAGTGATATATCAAGGAAGCCCAAAGTTGGGACAAAAACTTGCTCCTTGTTTGCCTGCTCCTAGGCAACCTTTTTCTCTCTTACTTCAAACAATTAGGTCCCTAAATCATGCAAAACAAATCATTTCCGATACACGAAGCTTCCAAGAAGGAGAAACTGCATAGTCTGAAGAACCCTAATTTTTCTCTTCCTCCGTTAGATTATTCAAATCGAGATAAGATTATTCTAGAAGCCTTTTTTGCTTATTGTGGAGAAACAACACCTTTTTTTTTATACCCTTGGACATCCGGTTCGATTGTTACTTTGCATCTACTAACTTTTGACCTGGTATGGTCAATTCTCCATGTATGCCGCCCCATCGTCCTCGCTCTGTTTTTATATTTTTTAGGGATTTACTTTTTCATCTCTATCATCATTGACTATCTAGTTAGCATAGAGTTTGTATTCGACACTCAATTGGTTTGTCAGGTAACGCTTGTCACCAATTTTTTTAAGGGTCAATCGCAATCCCAACGAATATACCGCAATTTGGGAGGTAAGCAACGTTTGAATTATGACTTCTCATAATAAAAAATAAACGTTGATTTACAAATTAACTTATAAAGTAATATGCGAAAAATCTACCTTCAGTAAATGAAAATTGAAGACTCGACAATAGTTTATCATATTGATCAACCGATCAAAAAGTCTTAAGTTCATGCAAGAATTAGTGATTCTATAACCATATGTGAAAGTTTCTCGTTTCTTAGATCGACAGCAACAAAGAAAAAAACTTTCAATACACCCCCTCCGCTATCGTTTGAGAGACGGTCTTTCACGGCATAGCAAACTGTATCTTGCCCTAATTTCGATGAAATTGTCAATAAATACAAATTATGTCTCTCGAGGGCTGATTGAGAACTATTCATTTGTTACTTGACAAAAGGGGTTTTCGGTAGTACTGTAGAAGGACTTCCGAAAGAGTGATCTGGCGATCTTGAGGCGGAAAGCTGTTTGGCCACAATTGCAAGTCAAGAGATGCTGTCTTGACGTGATTTGTCATGGGTTTTTCACTTTGGCATTGAATTGTCAGTCCGACGAAACACCTGAGAGTGGCCGATCCAATGGGGACCCGTCGTCTCGATCTCTCATCGGTCATCGCTTATCAGCACTTCAATGCTTTGGACTCTGTCCCACGGTGCTCGAGCCGTCCCAATGATTGATTTCCTCTTTGAATCACTCACCCTTTTTGCGGTGCTTCGCTCTATGCTTCGAAGTGCGGGATCCGTGCATATGATCGTTTTGATTTGGTTTTACTCGATCTCATCTGCTAATTTCTTGATCAATCCCTTGAAGAACTGCTTCTAAGAATTTAGATTAGAAAATCAATGACGCTAAAACCTGCATGACATGGTTTTCTTCTCATACTTCGATCGATGAATCGGAAGTTGCTCGAGTCAGCTTTTTCACAGCAGCTTTAGCTGTGGAAACCTTATTTTTGATGCTCTGATAAAGTGGAACTTAATTTCGAGAAGATACTAGTTTTAGATGATAAGTATATAATAATATGGAAAGATGGTTAGACAATAATTGCATCTCCATAATTTAATAAAGATTTACTATTATGCCTAGAATTATCAAAGCATCTACTGTATGTGTCATTTAGATTTAGAAATGTGCTTAATTTGACGCTAGCAATTGATCACGGCACAAAAAAGTAGATATAAAGCATGGCAGCTATTGCTATTGACAATAATTTGATACCTCTGTTGTACTATTAAGATATTTATATACGTTGGATTTTGCAAATCTCTACTATTTCACATTGGCTAGATGTGAGCTGTTACGCTAGTAGATAAATCTCGCGTAATTTTAATTTAGCCTAACGAGTTTTAAGACCATGCAGGCCCAAGTGAGCTGGTGATCAAAGTAGACAATCTCATGCTTGCGTGAGGAGTGATGCTACAAATATTATGATAGGTCAACAGGGTGGATATATTAAGTTGCGTGGTAGATTAGTAATATACTAATTATGGAAATACGTTTAATATATATACAATATTTAAGCACGAATGTGGAAATAATCGGGGAAAAATTACTGTCATATAGTTTGGGACGAAATTTATTGTCAAAAATCATGGCCTTTCCTATACCGTCGATGGAATTAAACACGCTTCTAGCGTGGCAAAGTTCTTGGCTTTAGAAAGTGTGTCACCTATAACTTGTCTTCTTTTATGTAAATACGTAAACAATGCTTCTGCACAATTGATGTTTCTTGAAATCCAGTTCGAGAGGAAAAGGAAAGAAAAAGACATCGCAGGAATAATCACGAAACAGTACAAGTAACGGAACCAATTACAAATGGATGGATTGTTAGATAAGCAGATCATAGTCAAAACTTGATGACGACGAGTCTAAGTGTCCGTCTTGTTGTTCGAGCAAAGCCGAAAGAAATCCAAGAAGAAAAGATCATTTTCATGTCGTTTCGGGACTCAATGTCAAAATCGTCGCCTCTGCTGCGCCTTCCATGCAATTAAACACAGTTCGCAAAGGTCTTCAGTTTGGAAAGTGTCACCACCATTGAAAAAGAATTAATGACAACAATCATGCGTGTGATGTTTCCCCTGAGCTAAGATTTGGGTGGGATTCTTTACCGAGAAGCAAGATGGCCTTGCGATAAATATCGTAGTTTGGGTTTTTTCAACACAAAACTTGGGGTAATATGGAAAGAAAGTTCCCACCCCCCCCCCCCCGGGGGAACCAAGAGTTTGAAAGTCTCTCTGTGCATTGAACATTGCTTTCCTTTTGACTTATCACACTCCATCCATAATAATTTAATAATAGGTTTACTGTGGAACACGTCGGCTTCTTGATATAAGGAAAGTCCCCAAGCGCGCACTCACCGAAAGAATCGTCAGAAAAAAGAAAGTTTCCTTCTGTCTCGCTCTCTGATGCTCCGAAGAAGTTGCTCATTACCCAGGAGGTCATAGAGAGAGAGAGAGAGAGAGGGGTAGGGAGGGAGGGAGGGAGGGAGAGATGGGAAGGGCACCATGCTGTGACAAGGCAAACGTTAAGAAAGGGCCATGGTCTCCTGAAGAGGACTCCAAGCTCAAAGAGTACATTGAGAAGTATGGCACCGGTGGCAATTGGATTGCCCTCCCACAGAAAGCAGGTAATTTGATTTTCAAGATGAAGTACCACCCATCTCGCTCCCTCCCTCCCAGCCTACCACCCCCCCCCCCTCTCTCTCTCTGTCTGAAACCTAGTCCAGTGTTGTCTGATGATGGTGAGTTAAGATATGTGTGATTCTGATTTGAGCTTTGGTTTCTTTCTTGGTCATTCAGGTCTCAAGAGATGTGGGAAGAGCTGTAGGCTTAGATGGCTCAACTATCTGAGGCCAAACATCAAGCATGGTGAGTTCTCGGATGAGGAGGACCGGATCATCTTCAGCCTCTTCGCCACCATCGGAAGCAGGTACATACATATATCATTCATATACAGAAATCCCTCCCTCCCTCCCTCCCTCTCTCTCTCTCTCTCTCTCTCTCTCTCTCTCTCAGGGGAAACTGTTTCTTGAGGGTACACTTTTATTTATATTTCTTGATTGACTTGTGTGGTGATGCTTCCATTCTTGTTACATAAAACTTCTTCAAGTATTATCATCTGAGTGGAATTGGCAGGAGCCTATTATCATGTCTTGAAAGATTAAATTCTTGCTTGAAATGGGTGTAGAACAAGAACCAGTAAAGGAAGATGAGAAGTGGGTGTTTCTTTTTCAAACAAAATATTGCATTGAGTGGAAAATCATCCATTTTTGGGCGTTCTTTCTGCTCCGTATATTCCATATATGTTAGGATCTAACGCACCCAGGCCAAATTTGTCTGTTTAAAGAAAAGACGTTCATTATTTTCCCCTTGTTTCACACAGATGGTCAATAATAGCTGCTCAGCTACCAGGCAGGACGGACAATGATATCAAGAACTACTGGAACACCAAGCTCAAGAAGAAGCTCATGGGCATGATTCCACCATCCCAGAGAAAGCTCATGATCCCTCCATTTTCGTCGTCAACTCCTAACAATTACCCAATTAGCCCATCGTCCCAATTATCATCACTACCCTCCTCACTGTACAGAGACTGCACCGCATCTTTTTATAACCCCCCAAGCAACAACAACAGGCCATCAATCACAGGCCTTGAGTTCTCATCATCGCTCCCTTCTAGCACTACTCTCTTAACCGATTCCTCATCACTGTTTCAAGCCCAAGAGGGTGGTTTCCTGTGCCCCATCCAGTATGATTCTTCAGTTAAAGACATCAACAACAACAACAACATGCTTGTGTTTGGAAGTAGTGAGAGGAGTGATTGCAGCTATGGGAGAGAGATGGGGATCAAGCAAGAAGAGTTGGACTTTCGAGGATATATACCTAATGGGTTTGAGGGGAACAACAATGTACAGAGGGTTGAGTCTAGTTACAGCAACAGTGGGAGCCGTGACAATGCCAACCATTTAAGTGGGTGCTTTGGGGGAAATGATAACAGCGTGTTGGACTATGATCTTGAGGATGTCAAGAGACTGATTAGCAGTAACAGCAGCAGCAGCAACAGCTTATTGTTCACCGATGAGAGCAACAAAATAGGAGATCAGAGGGCCTTGTACTATTTCTGATTCGTGTAAATCAAGTATCTGAGCCTCTGAGTCTGACCGATGAATATGTGTCAAGTCAAGGGAGATTTGATGGGGTAAGGTTTAGGGAAAAGGGGGATTCAGTCCAGAGATTGAGACTTTCGGCTTCTGGGAGTCTGTGTGTTCTTTCTTTTTGTGATGAAATATATGACATTTCCATCTTTGACAGTACAGAAGACATTTTTTTCCTTGAATTAATGCATTTATTTTTGTGAAAGATGATGAGAGGTGAGGTTAAACTGTACGGATCTCCCTCTCACTCTCTCTCTCTCTCTCGGGGTCCTCTCACTGACCAAGATTCATTACATAAAATCTCATGAAAATTAGAGTAACATCCCCAATTCCCCACACTATTCAAGAGTATGAGGCAACACAAGGAATAAAAATGAAATAAAACATAGAAAATCTGCAGGCACATTTTACTAGACTCAGATTATCTAGTTTTCTTCCCTCAATAAAATAAAATAAAATATAAAATCGCTGTGCAGTAGCCCCCCACAATCCTCTCGAAAACTGGGTCTGCGATTCAGTGTAGGGTGGAAAGGCAAATAGTACCTTTCCATATCTTCGCAATTCACACGTAAACAGGTATTGCGTTGTTGTTATCGCTGTCATCCTTATTATTTTCTACAGCTTTTCAGCGGGGGGTTTTGTGCTTCATGCCAAGAACACTGATCTGCAGCAGCGGAGGGGAAGAGGTGACAACATTAATAAAATCTCATCTTTTTCTGCAGAAGTTTGAAATTTGTGAGTGTTCACAGCTTGGAAGTTTGTGGAGCTTTGAAGCGCTTAAAAAAATAGGGGAGTTCACATCAATATCTTAGTCTCTCTGACTTGTGCATATGAGTTTCAGTCCTTGTGTAATATAAAAGGAGATTAAAACTGTTCAACGGTGCATCATATGTATGCGCAGCATAATTTTAAAAGCCAGTTGATGCGAGGAATCAATCCTAATCTCTTACGTACACACGTCATGATGTTCCATGCACATTGCTGGGGAGATTATTGAATTGATAGGGTAATCGGTCATAGTAATCACTAATTAATATTATCACTGATTATGTATGTAAATATTCCGAAATGGTACGCTCATGAGCCTCGACCATTCATGTGCTGGGCTCGCTCGATCCGACCGTCTGCATACCCACGTCGCATGTAGTCGACGCAGGCAATAACCTCCTTTCATGTGGATTAGAAAATGAGCAGGCGTGCTTCGTCTCTACTGACCCTAGAAGCATTGTAATGAAAGGTGCGTACTTGATAATTACAAACGAAATGCATGGTTGAGCGAAAGGTCTAAAACACTTCATCTTATGAAAGGGATCTCCATAATAATTGTGATTGCACGAGTTTTCCGATTGGGAAGTTATGGGATTAACCTGTGCGTGCTCCAAAATTGACAAATCGATAGTGAATGACCGTGCAGAGGACTGTCAATTGTAATGACACTGTCGAAAAGGAATGGATAACCTCCCTTCCAACTTTTTGCATTGCATCCTCTATTTTTTAAAACGCATCTTAGAAGAACTATCCCCGTTCAAAAAACTCAGCATCTCCTAAATCCCACAAACCCTAGCACCCAGTCCACCCCTTACCCACAAGATTTAGTCCCCATCGTTCATCAACATCCCTACCGTCGACCGTTGCTCTGTCACCTCCGACCACCGTCTTCACTACCAATACCGACGCCATCGATCCAAACTATTCTAAGTACTAAGATTCTTTTAGTTCCCTCCAAATGAACATTTGTTACACTTTTATTGGGTGTAAATGTTCATATTTTGTTTCATAACAACCTAAAGGTTTCTCACATAACAGCCATTTTCGAAAAAAGTGTGAAAGGTAGGGAAAAAAAAAAAACAATGACGACCAGTCTAAGATACAGTACCAAACCTTCAAGCACACAAGTAAGAGAACAGCCCAGATTCTTGACCATGTATCATATGTTATTCTCGATATAAATATCGTAAAATATTTACACGATTAGAGAACTTTGAGACGATAGTATTAGGGTCTAATTACATTATTTTATTCACCATATGAAATGGCGCGAATAAATGTTGGTCGTCATTGATATGTCTAGAAATCCTGAGGAACACATGCTAAGGGGTACTAAAAATTTTATTTTATTCACCAAATATGAAACGGTGTAAACAAATGTTGGTTTTGGGAAAACGAATGGGGAAACGAGAAAGATTTAGAGCATTGCGAAATATCGTGCAAATCCAAAGGGTCATTATCTTTGTCCGAAGTGAAGATCATTATATATATATATATGGTGTAGAACGGGGCCCGGAATCCCTAGAAGGATGCAAAACCAAAGGCCGCGAAGTAATCACGACAAAAAAAAAAGTAATCACGACAAGATCTCTGTCAGTGGACAAAATAAATGAGAGGCTTTTTGTTGGGTTCCATCCTTGTTCTGTAGCGCCCACGAAGAAATGTAGATTAGGCAAAATCTTGTCGGACTCGGAAAAGTCACCACAGTTCATTGTAGACAGAAAACCGGCATCTTCAAAATTGTATCAGAGATTAAATGGTGCTTGTAGAGTTGCATGTATTTTGAGAATTGGTATCATACAAAACACTTAGGAATCTTAATTGATTTATAACTCATTAATTTAAACTTTCAACTGAAAACATGTTCAATTGGATACGTCGATGGTCTCGGCCTAATGGCAACCTTCATAGTTCAGTCTAAAATTTCACATAGGAAAATGGTTAATATATATCATAATCGTTCCACAATCCTTTTGAGTGAAAAGCTCCCTCTTGGCAAGGAGCTTGCGTGGGACATATCTATCATATAGAAAGATTAGGATTCTCTAAACTAATGGTATAACTTTGCATTTTAGGGTCCGTTTTCAAAAAATTGTTTCCTGACCATGGAGAACTAATCTGTTTACAGAAAACATCTTCAATTGACTTTAAATAACATGATTAGATTTGAGGAAAATTGACTTTCCTATACTAATAAGAAGAAAATTACTTTCCCTAAATCACTTAATAAATAAAAACTAAACATTTTCTTTTAAAATGATTTTCATGAAATATATATATATATATATTTTTATCATAAAGTTTTCAGCGACAAATAAACACACTCTTAATATTACCTCTAAAAATGAAAGACCAACGCACGAGCATAACATTATTTGGGCAGCCCAGATCGGAACTTCTTGTTCTTCGTTTTTTTTTTTCCTTTTCTTTCTTTTTTTTTCATTTTCCATTTTCCTAATCTATAGTCTCTACTCAAGGACATTGATGACGGGTCAGAGCCAAAGACCCTAGCGCTAGCCACCACCATCACCTGTCGTCGCCTTGTGGCCCTGACGCCAATCATAATCGCTGGAACCAACAGTAGTCACACGCTCACCTTGTCGACGATGCCAACATCGTCGCAGCTCGTCCCCCTCTATCTCACACGCACTCTCTCGATATCGATTGGGTCGGATCGAGCATGGCTCCGGCACCCCCTCGAGTTTAGATCCGAGGTCACGGGCACCTAAGACTAGACCATAACCTTGACATCGGCTGCCACTCATATGGGTGCGGCCAATTTGAGGTCGCGCTACTCTTCCTCTTTTCTTTGTGGACAAATGGAACGGAGAAACAGGGACTTCGGTCGATGGCAGCCAGTGGCGACGATGATCACAACGGTTGCAGGGAGGCGATGGTGACAGCTTTGAGTGATAGCAATTGCGCTAGGGTTGGGGTGGGAGAGCAATTAGATCTGTGGCCGAGGAGGGTGGGAAGAGAGAGAGAGAGATGTGTGTTCAATTAGTTTGATATTTGGGATAAATTTCAAGAGAGATGAAAATATTTTAGCCTAATTGACTCACTTTGTAAAGTTACTCCCAAAAAATTTCCAATCTCGTTTAGAAATTACGCATGATCATAACTTACAAAACAAATTTCATGAGACATCAATATCAATCCATCTAAAAGTTCAAGATGACTATAGAGATGTGATCTAATATTTAAATATTCTAATTAGCAATTACGCAAATGCATGCGCACACATACACGCACACATATATATATGTTATACACATTTACATATACATAAATATATGTCTAACTAGCTCTTCCATGGGTCCCGAATTGAATCTCAATATCTTGTGCTTCTAGCCAACTAAACACCTGTTCCAAAGACCATTCCAACCTTTTTGGGTTCTTGATTTCAGTTCCCATCTAGCGAATTAATTACATATTATATAAAGATAAGATTTAGTATAGCGCGTTTGATCTTCCACCTCGGTGGACGCTTGCGCATCTAAGACGGCCAATCATACATTTGATTAATGGAGTTCACAGCTGTTCCCTTTTTTTTTCCTATTTCATGAAGATTTTATCATTATCTTTATTTAATATTTTCTTTTTCTTCTTCTTCTTCTTTTTTTTTTTTAATTTTTGGGGTCTGAACTTGGTCGTGTGTAAAGCTGAGGAGGAAAGGCTGAAACGGCAAAGGTCAAAGGTATGGAACCGACAGTCTTGACAATTATTATATAAGTGTTTTATTATGGGTGAACAGTCTCATCGTACAAGGACATGTTGCTTCGTCAACATTGATTTTAGCCGGTTCACCAAAAATTATTAAGAAGAAGAAGATAACAAAGAAAAGTCCAAGTCCATTAGAAAACTTGGTCCCTTGCATGGAAATTGAAGTGGGATCATCGTCATTAAATTTTATGTGTTCTTTGCAATTTGTGATGTCATCATGTATTTTAAAGGGGATGTTCTGATAAGTGTCAATTTGCTTACTTTGGATCAAATCGTGGAAAAATAAAAGGCATCTCATGAGAAATTATAACTGATGCGAGAAAAATAAAACAATTGGATCGCTTTTAGGTCCTTTGATACTTGTGAAATGTGCAACCAAGTCCTTCGTCTCTTTCTAGATCAAATTTTCTAACTCACTTGATTCATGCAACCGCGTCCTTTTGCCAATTCATTGGCCATTCCCTCGGCTTGTCGAATTAGGGTTAATTTGCTCAATCGGTGATGGGCTCAAATCAGCCGCTCTCGAGATCGCTGCACGATAGGTGGCATGCATTTATTTGTGGTTTTGTATAACTTCATGAGGCAATTCATGCAATTGAGTCCTACCAATTCGTTAGTAATTCCATTGGCTTGTCGCATTAGGGTTAGTTTGCTCAACAGGTGATGGGCTTGAATCAGCCGCTCTTCAAACAGTTACACAATAGGTGACATGCATTTATTTGTGGTTTTGTATAACTTCAAGTGGCGATTTATACAATCAAGTCCTTCTACCAATTCATTAGCAATTCCATCTGCTTGTGGTGTTAGGGTTAATTTGCTCAACAGGTGATGGGCTCAAATAAGCCACTCTCCGAGCTACTGCACGTTAGGTGACATGCATTTATTTATGTTTTGTATAACTTCATGTGGCAATTGTGTTTCGTGATATATATAAATTAAAGGTGTTACATGAGATTTTGTTTATTAAAATCAATTTTTAGTATCAATTATTTTGCATAAATAACAAGAAAAAATTTAATATGCAAGCAATTCTATAAATTTCACAAATTACTTTGACTAAAGTTTTCTTGGAGCATTCATTAAAAAAGGCAAAGATTGAATCGAAAGGTCTTCTTGGAAGTGGAACACCTCAAGAGAACAGGCATAATGACATTAAAAGTGATCAAAGTTTGGTGCGGCTCTTACTTTAGTATCACTTTTTAAAGAAAAAAACCAACTTCGATTTGAGTCACTAAAAATCCAACATGACTTTATTTCATTAATATCTTTGACCGACATAGTTCGCCGTCATGTCCAATCAGCATATTATCCCCTAAACTTCGTTGTCTACGAGTCTTGCCCCAAATATAAACCCCGAGTCACCAATTCAACGAGATTCTCAAATTCCAAACCCTAAATCGACCATTCAATCCTAAATCGGTTTGCCGTCAAAACTAACAACTTAATCTTTCCTCAAGGCACGCAGGTTAATCGGTCCTAAACATATCCTCACAAAGCCGCCTGCACATCGCGGTCAGCATCATCCACCACGACATACATCTAAACGGCAAGGACGATGAAACCGGCGGCAGAGGAAAGGCAAGAGAACGAGCTAAGTCAAACACGCCTTGAGCTTTCAACGAAAGAAATGACAATGCGTCTCCGTCAGCAATGATGCACACCTAGCCCTCTGCAACTCCTCCTCGAGCTTTTTGGGGAGCTCCGAATCCAACAGTGCGCTGTTCGCCTAAGAACTGATGTAGGCCTAGAGGGCGCGGATGGAGGAGTCAAGAGCGAGGGTGCGCCGCCGTAACAACTGCTCCTTGATCAACGTACGGGCAATGTGCGCGACGGCGTAGGGCTATAGCTCCTTCGTCTGCTTTACAACCCGCCACACCTCCTCCTCCAACCGCCTCTCAGCCTCCTTCGCCTCCTTCGGCGACAGTCTCCCATGTCTCCTGAGAGAGAGAGAGAGAGAGAGAGAGAGAGAGAGAGAGAGAGCCTCAGGATAAACAGGTTCAACAACAAAAACAGAAGACAAGCATGCGACATCGATTTTTGGAAGACTAGCCATGTTGGCTCATTCGATGTCATTCAGGATGTCCAGGTAGACCGGTTTTTTTTTTTTTTATCAAAAAGCAATGCCAAGTCATATTAAAGTTTTTATTATAAAAGTCATGTAATATTTTTTGTCGGAACTTCTCGTTAGAGACACTTAAGTGATCGTATTTTCTCCGATTTGGCCCTTAATGTGAGTTAGCAAAAATTTTTGACAATAAAGGGAGGATCATACGAAACTTTTTACACTTTTAGTATTTTTATGCTGAGAGAACATGTGAACATTGCGAAGTAGTCTATAAATATAGAGTTAACCAAAATATCATCATCTCACTTCTTGTTATGAGGATTTAATATTACTTTTTTTATAATTTGGAGACACAATGTAACGATAGCTGAAAGATGCAATATCCAAAAATAAAACGAGTCAAATTTTGCACGCACGATGACTAGTCCATCTCCCTTCGATCCTATCAAAAAACGAATTTGTTAGAATATCTAAATAATAAACCACGACTTCATTTAATAGTTTAAGTTTTTAGAACAGTTGATTGTGACTTGAGTTCAAATCTTTACAGGCTCCATTGGCCTCCCCAATTAAATTTCCAGATTAAGTATGATGAGAAGTGTTAAAATATTTAAATAATAAGTCATGCATTCATCTAATAGCTTCAACTTTAAAAATAGTGAACCGTGATCTCACAAAATTTTTCTTAACTATTTACATTAAGATTAGGTAGTAATAATTATCCAAAATGTCCTTCAATCTCAAACTTTTCAACTTTGTATTTAGTCCAAAAACTTTTGATAATTTGTTAATTTAGTCATGAACCTTTTGACAATTGTCATTTCAACTAATTTTGACCGAAAATTACTGACTCAGTGATCCATGTCAACATCAGCTGATTGTGTCACAGAGAAAGGTCAAGTCCACATGAGCAAACTCTAGCCAAAATTGGTTAGAATGACTACATTAATAAATTATCAAAAAAAATTAAAACTAAATTAGAAAAATTGAAAAATTTAAGATTAAATTAGTCGATGTACAATAAATTTATAAATTTTTGGAAATAGTACGTAAAATGTTTTTATTATATTGAACTTGACCTCGACTCAGCCTATCATGTCAAGCAAATGACACAAAAGTGAGGTTTCATATTTGAGCCTCTAAGTCGTAACAACAAACCGGCATGCTAACCCAATGGTAAAGAGATCGCAATGTTTTATGTGAGACCACAAGTTTTACCCAACCTCATGTGGAAAATTTCCCAAGCTTCCAGCACACTGGTTGGGATGTGCCTACAATTTGTACACCCACGGTGATTTAGAGTAAACATGACTCAAACCAAACATTCCGTAACAAGCATAGAACTCTTATAGTAACCACGAAAAAGGTAGTTGCGCCTGTCGCCTTTCTCATACCTTCCACTTCTTTAGCAGATGTAAATTTGCCTTTGCAAAGTATCCTATGTCGAATTAGAAAATGCAAACACCAGATGGCCAGGAAAAAAGGGCAAATATTTTCTCAGCGCAAAATATCAATTGTGCTGCTCCGGAATATTTATTATACCACAATCCAAAATCGTCCTGAGTAACAATCTTCATTTCTCTAAGATTACTCTTAAGTAGATTCTTCCCCTTATCCCGAATCTCTCTAATGATTCCCCAAGAAATGTTACATTATTGCGAAATGAAGATTTATCTGCCACATTATAACGATAGCATTGCTCTTTTTCCAAACTGCAGCAATAAGGAAAGTAAATCGCTGCATTGCAATCCATTACAGCGGACGGGTTCCCTGGTATGGCATCAAGAAGCATGTAGCTGCTCTATGCCTGACATCCACCAAAATCTGCAGATGCTAGGAAAAAGCGAATGATGAAACATAACGCATCTGTAGAAGTCATTACATGATTAATCAACCTCTCCTTTTCTGCTTCGGTGCACAAGCATTGTGTGTGAGAGAACAAGCATATATCAACGTTAAACTCAGAAGATAATGAAACAGAAGGTTAATGAACTAGTCAGTAGAATTTGGACATCAAGAACAAGCCCTGGAAATCATGCCCAAGACGGCCATTCTTAAGAATCAAGCTCATATTCAAATCCAAGGGCAGGATATGGACTTGCAAAAGTAACAGCATATTTTGTATATAATTGACTATCGTGGGCAAACATGCGGTGCCCGTTGTACGGCCAATGACTCTGTCCTGTGACATGCATCCTTAAAGATCAGCAAGATTCGAAGCTACCTCGGTTTTGCTTTAGTAGAACAATTGTACGCCCTCAACTGCAGGGACTTACCCTCAAACGTCTTGCCTGTGACTAAGCATTGCGCTGAGATTGTAAAACTTGATGGGCCAGATGTTGTCCTAGTCTTAATTTTGCTAAAATTGGGCCAGATGTTCCCACTCAAACGCCATAAGAAGTTACTAGTCGGACTCTGAGGACATCGAACATCCTTCTTTCGAATACTTGTTGCATCAAGGACATTGACCAGATTACTTTTTCCTCCGATCAGCACTAAAAACATTTAGACGAAATTGAAGTCTCGTACAATAGAACCCAACAAATAGCAATTAAGCATGCTCGATGTTTACTTTAAGTCAGATCAAGACAGATTCAATAGGAGCAAAAAATGTGGGCGCATGCTACAGTGATAGTGAGAAGGCAATAAAAATAAATGAGGGTCCTTGTTCCAATTGAAATTCGGCTTCCTGCACTCGAAACATACAATTCTCTATTATATGCTTAACATTAAAGGACATAGAGATTGTGGAACAACCAGCAACAATTCTTTTGTGATTTTCCTGCCTCTGAGCAATCATATATGAAATGAAAAGATGCGTGTTCAAATGCAAAAAGAAAAGGGTGAATTAAAGCCAGATTCCATTATTATCATTGTTTAAAATCCTTCACTTAGAGGTTAAGTGCTTCCTGCAAAAACTTTCTGGAAAAGCATCGAAACACTCAAGCTTACATTAAGTGTTTAATCGTGTTGGTATTAATACTCTAACTGATCATGACAAAGCCAAACATGCCAAAATCAAGATCTAGTTATTTGCTTCTTATTTTCTGGTCTGCTCATATACTGAAATTGATCAACATCTGCACTACTGGACGGGACATCCTAATCAGTCCCAGATCGATAAAAAAGTGAAAATGCCGCAGATTATAAGAAGGTTGTGCCTTTTTATACTTTTTGTAATTTGTTTGCGCCATTTGTGTAATCATACTATGCTTCAGCTGTTAGAATTGGAATCCAGAAGGACAGAATTGGAGACCGAAGACCAAAATCATATAAAAGCCATAAAATTTGAAGCCTCAAGAATCAGTTGAACATCTAGAGAGGGTAGATTTAAATCTGAAAGATTATGTCATGATAAACCGATATATACACAAAGTACAAGCACAGAATTTGAAATGCAAATAATGAACAGAATCATCTTTTCTCTCGATTGAAGAATTAAGTTATAAGAATCCATGTCTATCACAATAAATCTTTCAACTGTGATCTTATAAAAGATCTAATAAGAAATCTGATACGGTATCGCTGATTGCTTATACCTATTACTGACCGTTTATATCATTGTGTCTGCTATCTCTAAATTAATAGTAGCTTTAATTATTTGACAGCAAGACATAAGAAGTGGATAGGTCTTAGAACACAACTTAAGTATACCAAACAATTAAAATCGCCACGTACGATTGCAAAAAAGACAGCAAGGTGCAATCAACATCCGACTTAATGCAGCTGATGTCAATACCAACTTTGTTGCTATCAACCCTGTCCAAAGTTCCAACCATGTCGATGTGTATTGTTCCAAACCATTTAGTTGCTTGACATTTCAGAATATAGATTGATTTACAAAATTCTATAAAAGCGTTTAGCATAGATTTTGAGTGGAAATTCAAATAAGTGATTGGATATATCCAAACACCTAAAAGAGCTTGTGATATCTTGATAAAACTCATTCTATGAATAGCATTACAATTATTCTAGTCTCGAGAAGAGAATGAATCCTTTGGGACTGATCTCCCCAAGTTATAATGTACAAAGGCCTTCTAAAATTCGCATAATTAATGAAGAAAATCTCGCGGATGAACTTACCTTCACAAATGGCCAAGGTCTGTCTTCGACACGAGTGCTGCCTCTACCTGTGTACCCTGCCAAAAAAGAGAAGGGAAAAGCAAGTGGATAGACAATAGCATAAAGATTTCCACTCAAATCTTCAGCTATTAAGATTTAGAAAATGTCAGACCAAAAGAAAAAGCTTTAGAAAAAGACGTTATTTGTACTATGTATCTAAAGCCGCCGATGGACATGACAGGACTTAAAGCTTGTGATCCGGTGATGTGTTAGTGAAGAAAAGTTGAAATCCATTACGATAAGGGAGGATAAAGGAGGAGTAAAGTAGGCCACAAAACAGGATATTATGATGAAAACAGCCTTTTCATAAAATCAACCTTTTCCTTTGTTTCTCTTGTACCCTTTCATTTCTCTTGTACCCTTTCAAGGAAATCCGAAAGGTCAAAAAACTAAGAAATCAACATGTTTTGTACTTCATATATTTATCATTTATCACCACATGTATAACATAGATAATAACACTCCTCGTCAACACTCCTCGTCAACTTATACTTTGAAGTGGACTTAAAAATGTACTCCATAACATGATATCGAACAGGGTGTATTTAACATGAAGAGACTATCTAGTACAGTTGGGGCTGCACCGTGGTTGCGGTCATTGCAGCTCTGCGATTGTATGTTTAGTAATACATGTCTTTAAAATATAGCATCTTAAAATTGGGTGGGGCAGCTTCCTAGACCGTGCTATAGCCGTTGAAGTGTCTACCGTATACTTTTTAAAGCTCTGGCTTTCCCCTTTTCAATTAAGACAGCTGCGGGAACTCAATTGCTCTCCTATCTCATCAATATACTACCATCATCGTTTTCATCAATAAGAGCCCGAACATGTGAAAAATATGTAAATTCATCATGTCAAATAGGATAATAAATAACCATTACGACTAGTTAGCTGCGCTATGAGCTGAAGCACAACAAAAGCTATCCATACGAAACATAACATATGATAGCGGTAGAAAGGCAACAATCTGGCCAAGTAGTTTGTAAATTGAGGATCATTTGTTCATTCGAACCGATCAATTAGCACACTAGGTGATCATGACAAAGCCAAAGTTGAGTGTTTAACCGTGTAGTTATCAACACTCAATTGATCATGACAGAGCCAAACGAGTCAAAATCAAGATCTTGTTATTTGCTGCTTATTTTCCGGTCTGCTCAGATACTGAAATCAATCAACATTTCAACTACTGGACGGGACATCTGATGAGTCTCGGTTTGATACAAAAGTTTAAATGCTTCAGACCATAAGAAGGTTGTGCTTTTCTATAATTGCTATAATTTGTTTGCGTCATTTGTGTACTCATACTATGCTTCAGTCGATAGAATTGGAATCCAAATGGATAGAAATGGAGAATAAAGACCAAAAAATCATACGAAAGCCATAAAATTTGATGCCCAAAGAATCAGTTGAACATCTAGACAGAAAATTAATAGATTTAAAAAAATTTGTCACGAAAAATCAATATAGACAAAGAACGAAATGAAAATGCAAATACTTAGCAGAATCATCTACTTCCTTTCACTGAATAATTCAGTTATAAGAACCCATGTCTATCGCGTTGAAGTTTTCAACTATGATCTTATAAAGATCGCATAAGGTAAACAATTCAGTATTGCTGATTGCTTATATTATTGCATCTGAGATCTCTAAGTTAATAGTAGCTTAATTATATGAAGGTAAGACATAAGAATTTATACAGTTCTTGGAACGCCTAACTATAGTACAGCAAACAATAAATATCGCCACGTACCATTGCATAAAAAAGCAGCAATACCCGATCATCATTCTACTCCATTTTAGTCAATACCTGATGTCAATGCCAACTTTGTTCCAAAACGTTTAGTTGCTTGACAATATGGATTGATTAGCAAAATTTTATGAGACTGCTTAGCATAAATTTGGAGTGGATATTCAAATAATCGATCGGATATATCCAAACACCTAAAAGAGCTTTTGATCACTTTAGACAACCCATTCTGCGAATTAACCCTAGCATTACAATTATTCTCGATGGGCACAGTTTCAATCTTCATATCGATACTGATATAACCTAGTCTTGAGAAGGAAGTGAAGCCTTTGGGACTAATCTCCCTAATTTATAATGTACAAAGGCCTTCTAAAATTCCATAATTAATGAAGACAATTTTGTGTACGAACCTATCTTCACAAATGGCGAAAATCCGTCTTAGTACGAGCGCCTCCTCTATCTGTATACTCTGCCCAAAAGGTGAAGGAAAAAGCAAGTGGATAGATAATACCATAAATATTTTCACTCAAATCTTAAGCTAACAACTTTAGAAAATGTCAAGACCCCCCCCCCCCAAAAAAAAAAAAAAAAGAAGCTTTAGAAAATAACGTTATTTGTACTTTATATTTAAGGCCGCTGATGGACATGACAGGACAAAGCTTTTAAACCGGTGACGTGTCAGTGAAGAACAGTCGGAAATCCTTTATGATAAAGAAGGATAAAGGAGGAGTAACTTAGGCCATGAAGCGGGGGGATATTATGATAAAATCGACCTTTGCCTTTGTTTTTCTTGTACCCCTTCAAAGAAATCCAACAAGTCACGATTGACACGGTTTGTACTTCATATCTTATCATTTATCACATATATAATATATATGACAACAGAGTAAATGAACTTAAAAATATGATACCGAAACAGAGTAAATTTAACATAAAGAGACTATCTAGTACAGTCGGGACTGTCCTATGATTCTGTTGTATTATGGTTATGTTGTGACTATATATTTGATAACACATGTTTTAAAACTATAGCATCTTAAAATTGGATGAAGTAGTTTTCTTAATTGTGCGACAACTTTAGAGATGTTACATCCGTTGAAATGTTTACTCTATACTTTCTAAAACTGTAGCACCTCCCTTTTCGATTAAAACAGTGGGAACTCAATTGTTCTCATATCTCCTGCATATAATTTTATCATACTTTTCATCAATAAGCGCCCAGATATATGCACAATATGTAAATACAACGTGTCGAATTGGATTAAAAAAAAAAATAACCATTACGGCTAGTTAGTTGTGCTATGAGCTAAAGCACGACGAAAGCTATCCATATGAAACATAACATATGATAGCTGTCGGAAGGCGACGATCTGGCCAAGTAGTTTGTAAATCAAGGATCATTTGTTCATTCGAATCCCTGGAATTAATGAGTAACCTTAGAGAATATAACGAGGCTAAAGTACACAAGCATTGGGGAAACCCTAGATCCAGCTTAGAGACAGCCAAGGACAGCACCCGCCCACGAGTTCTTGCCCCATGTTCCCACCTGATATTAAGAGATGCAATCTACTGAATATCTAGGGTTTTCTGTGATTTGCTTGATCCGCACTTCACTGCCGTTTGAAATCT
Source organism: Eucalyptus curtisii (assembly GCA_017140595.1). Lineage (NCBI taxonomy): Eukaryota > Viridiplantae > Streptophyta > Magnoliopsida > Myrtales > Myrtaceae > Eucalyptus > Eucalyptus curtisii. The sequence continues at coordinate 8,003,970 of CM029503.1, forward strand.
CCCGAATCTCTAAACAAGCAGGAGTAAAAAAAAAGCCTAAGGAACCCCCCCAAAGAGATCTCCTTGTCTTGTGAAGATAATAGATTAAATTTACCATATAGGGGCCTCAAGAAACCCACTAAAGAAAAGAAAAGAAGAGAATATTACCATTATGCCTGTGAGATCTGACCATCATGGATGCTGATCACCAAGAATCAAAATGGCATTCATCTGCACCTGCACCTGCACCTTTCAAGCGCTCTGCTTCTTCATCTGCAGTTTTTTTTCTTCCCAGATTTCTGGGTTTTAGGGAAATATCAATTCGAAACACGTTTTGGGGCAACTTTTTTTTCTCTTCGTACAACCCTCTTCTTATTCCCTCGAGAGACGTACGCAGGAAAGAACCGAGAGCGATCTAAGGTGCAGGTGCAAATGCAGATAAAGGCTACACCTTGAAGAAATCTTTTGCTTCGGAACTCACTCTCTCTGGGCTCCTCTCTTTCATGTTTTCTTCAGACAGAGAGGAGGAGGAGAAGGAGAAGAAGGAGGAGGAGGAGCCATGGCATCTTCGCTAGTTAACGGAAGTCTCTGGCTTTTTATTACATGAAAAAAGGAGGAGAAGGAGGAGGAGGAACCATGGCATCTTCGCTAGTTAACGGAAGTCTCTGGCTTTTTATTACATGAAAAAAGGAGGAGAAGGGGGGAGACAAAGGAGAGAGAGCGGATAAGGATTTGACAGGCTCCACCCACCCACACTGAGAAAGAAATTGAGAGAGAGAGAGAGAGAGAGAGAGAGGAGGGAGGGAAACGAGTACACTATGTGTCTGTCTTAAGAGCCTACCAGCACGTGGGACAATAGATACATGGTAAGAATCTCCGTCATCTCCGGCCACGTGATGCAGAGCCCTACCAGCACCAGCACGTGGGACTTCCCCCGGTGGTGGTGGCTCCCGCCAGGCGTCGTCCGTGCCCGAGGCCGGCCCACCTCCTGATTTCCTCACCTGATCTCTCTCTCTCTCTCGCCAGTCATAAATCCGCCTGCGGAGTTCAGGTCATTTGATGAGGGCGGATTGGCCGAGACTTTATCGCCATCTCGATAAAAGTCTCAATGTCTCCCTCACGTGATCAAATCGATTGAAACCCGAAACGCCCCCACCATTTTTGTAACGCTCGAAAGGGTGGAGGGAAGCAAAAGAGAGGAGATGATTCGGTGAATTCTTGCCCGATTGCGAAGGGCACCTGCGCAGCATCATCAGCAGCATGGCTGCAAAAACACCACTAAAGACTGGCAATTCCGCTGGCATCGATTGGAACTTGCTTTTTTCTCTTCACAAAGCGAGGCCTCGAAGGCAATCCTGACCAAGAATGCAACTAGCAGCAGCACGCGATGCAAATCGACATAAATCTAATTCGAGCGAAAGCTTTTCTGCTCTCCCGCTCTGCTGAGCTAGACTCAATCTCTCGGGCAGCGCCTGAAGTTCCACCTCGAGGCCGGATGGTATCCCAATTTTGCTGCGGCTAAGGTCTGCCAACCATGTCCGGTTGCGACTAGATATTTCATATTGGACTTTCACGCGATAGGTGTAGAGGGTTTTTGATCAATTTAACGCGGATTATAAGTAGGTTACCATATACCGACCTCCTTTTATTGGGGATAAATTCATTCCTCAGAGTATTTGTTCTTGAAGCAAATCAACGCGAGAAAGAAGAAAGTTCTTGTGTACCCTAGCCAGTCTGGAGACTTCACTTCACCAAGATAGGGAACACTTGGCATGATTTCGCCCAACCAGACCTACTTAATTTGTGCATTAATGACCATTCAATATATAAATTGTAAATTTCAAAAGAATATTATTAATTTGATGATGATACATCGATATGACACGTGATATAACGTATATCTAAGAAACTTTTCTATAACAAGATAGAACCGTCACACATCAGGCCTAACCCAATTTTGCTACACCATGCTAAAGAAACTCTCCACCATCAATGTGGCAGCCTGATTTAGACTAAAGTCAAAGGGGTCACACATCTTAAAACGAATCTTCTTTTATAAAGTGAAACTTCTACCATTGGACGTGACAGTGTCAAATATATTTGCAAATTAATTGGATTTTCATCATTTGCGATAAGATCAATGTCACTATCAATAAGTTGCCATCCGTGCATGTAAATCTTGTATATATCTTTAGAGCAAAAAAAAATTGTATATATCCCTATCGAGACTTGAACTTCATTTTGAAAGAATTATTTTTGCTTTTTTGTTTATTCTAAATTCTTCTTCTCGCATATCTTGACTCTTTCTAGATTTACGAGTCTTGATACTTTAACAACAATCTAATGTTAACAACTAAAATCATGTATAGTTTTTTTTCATCATCTTTTGATATTTAAATGATATTTCAAATTTTGGTGGAACTCTTTTTACTTTCTTTTAAGTGTAAACAAAAAATTTATCAATGAAATTTTTATTGAGATATATGATTTTACCTACACATGAAGGAGGATTTGGGAGGTCATGTGTCACCCTCTCCCTCCATCATTATACTATAAACGAATCTTTTTTTTTCCTTTTTCTCAATTTACTTTTGAAGTGAAATTTTAATCTCCCTCCATTCTTTTTGCGTTTAAAGTGTAAGTGCCAGGATGAATCATAAGATTTTAGTCTTCATTATTGTATCTTTCAATATTATTTTCTTCCAACGATTTTTTTTCATTTCCAAGTTACTACTATTAAATCCTATCTTGAAAATTTGATTTCCAGCTTAATTACAATGGGATAATGCCAATTATTTTCTTTAATGTATATCACATACTGAAAGTCATACAGTTCATTTTTTTAATTAATTATAAATCTACTAACCTCTTAAATTTCAAATGAAATCATTACGTGTATTTAGATTATGTTTTAGTTGAAAGAGAAATGAACGATCTTAATATTCTTCTGATTCCTATTTTTATGTCAAAATAAAGTAAATAATAACAACTTTCGTGATAAAAATATATACCTTGACAATGTGCGATATTAAAATAATTAATCAATGAAAAATGTCATTATTATCGTCAATAATTCATGTCTAAATACTTTCAAAAACAATTCATTCATTTTCGTAGGCAATACAAGTGATTAATTTTAGTAAAATATTTTTCAAATCATTTATTTTTCATAAATAAATGTACCTTTCGATTATTTTTTTTCATATTTGTGTACTTCATATTTTCTAATATGACAAGACACAATATCACATCATACCATAACTTGATCTTTCTGATTAATTAATCTATTCAAATTTATTCTACTTACTCTCATAAAATCATACGTTAATGTATTTAATTCAACTTTTACATTTTACGTAGAGATGACACACTTTTAGCAAGGCATATATACACATTGATTCTGGCTCGTAATTAGCAAAGCCAAGTCCATATTAATCTTATTTTGGAATATAAAAATACGAAATATTGTATTCATGTTCTCCAAGTATTACAAGATTTTGCCAGAATTTTATCCGATACAAATTCAATTTTCAAGTCAAGAATAATTTTGCTCAATTTACGAATTATTCATCGTGCCTTCACTAATTATTCGCTAGACTAGACAAGGCCCCACCTACTCTCAATTATTATTAGGTTTCGATGGAGACAGCTAAGCCCGTTTTATCAAACCCAATCTCTTGTTTTTGTCTTTCATTGTGGCCCTACTGACTTCTCTCTTCTTTTTTTTTTTTCATTTTCGCATATTAATCCATCCCTAATTGTGACATTATACACGTGAGAAGGTTTTGGATTTTTTTTTTTATTTGGGAGAAAAGAGACTCATTTTCATGTCATTTCTCGTTTTGGCCCTTCCCTTCCCCTTTTTTCCTTTCGTATCCTGGATATTTTTGGCGTAGTGGAATTAATTTACCTCTCTAGCTCCAACGCAAGCCATGAATAAATATCATTGATGGTAGGCGTATTTTAACAGAGAATTTAGATTATTAAGCTTTGAATTTTTAATCAACATAGATGTACTCAATTAGCTTTCCCTTTTCTTTGTATTTGATGGATTTGGTTGAAATCCCGTATATTTCTCAGGATATATTTGGTCGAACTCTTGGTAGTTGTTGAAGTGCATCTGGACCAATGAAAAGAATGATTTAGAAGGTTATTGCTGTGGAGGTGCATTCACCAAAGATGCCCTCTGACCTGGCATTAGATTGCCAAATCCCCGTGTTGGATTCAATTAAGGCCTCATCACCAAAGGAGAAAGGGGTAGAACTCGCCGAATGGGTCGAGCTGATCGGTCGATTTGATCTTGAAAGAGATGAGGAGTTGATCGATTTCGTATTGGTGGGCAACGACGACATGCCCGTTAAAAATGAACCATGGCATGAACTAGAGAGCAACCAGAGTCTGCCATGGCTCGGAGAGGAGGGCTAGGAAGTCTTCAATGGGTTCAGAGGCCAGGGAGGCAGGGAAGCATGGGTTTTAGGTAAAGAAAAACCATGGGGACGGAGGATATTGAGCGTTAGGGTTTTCTTCTCATTCTTTATTGAGTCGCCCTGGGAGACACATCCAAGAATCGTTTGACAATAGTTTAAGAGGTAAGAATTGGAATCGTCCCCCTTGCAATCACCTCAATATCAAATCAATCACATTTATTGATAAAAATAAAATAATCCAAATATGCATAAGATAATTCAAGATTATGTCAAATTAGATCCAATTTTAGCATATTTCCCTCAACTATGTCGGCATTAATTAAATCTTAAGCTAAAGATACGAAACAAAAAATAATAATTATAACCATCCAACCTTTCTCCTTTTCTTTTAGACAATTCATCGAAATCAAATGTGTTAACTAGGAAATAGTAAAAAAGAATTCAAGAAAAACTAATTTGATAAATAGAGCTGATCATTTGTTGGATAGTTCATGCACTTAGCAATTGTTATTGTATAGTTTTTTACCTAAGTATGCCATTAAATTGTTTCGTCTGAACTCGTGGGATGTAAAATTCAAAAATATTTAGATTCACATGGACCTCTCGTCTTCTCTTTAGAGAGGGCTATTACCGGATAAGTAAGTATAGTAGCCCCTCGCGCTTGGGGTGAGGCAGTGGAACTCATAAGGTTCATGCTGGATCGATCCGTGCTTCACACAATGTTTTTCGATCGACTTATCGACTCGATATCATTGATTGAAAGACATTGTGCAATTAAACAAAAGTACTTATTTGACTTTTCTATCAAGATTTTAAGAATTATTTAAACCTTGAAAGTTATGAAAATTTTTGGCTTGATATGACTTGATAGAGAATTTAAAAGCAAATGTCAGTCTAATCACTCTGTTAAAAGCGTTTATTCTTTTTTCACAAAACAAGAGTCGTAGATCCAATTAGGCCATGAGTACCTTTTATTTCTATTAAACAAAATAACCTCCAGTCACAACCTTTATGACAACCTTTTTTATAATTAGGTAATAAGTCGAGATCACGAATTTGATTCCAGCTCACATTTTCTTTAAAGCATTTCTAGGTTTTCATCATTTTATATATATTTTCACTCGCATGCTTCACGTTTGAATGTTCAGGGACTTCGTCGGTGGCCTCTGCGTAAAGAGAACGCAGCTTCGTTTTTCGGCTTCCTATGCATTCAACTTCAATTAAATTTACACTTGGCAAGAGTGTTAAAGTCTCATTTCGCTTTAATATAAGGCTTAAATGGGCCTTATATGTACATGTAGTCACCTCCACCCATATATAAACTCAAGTGTTTAAGTCAAACCTTGTAACACCGTATAAATACATGCGTTTTGCTGTCCATCGCACAATATAAATAAGATAACAATAGTATCACTATGAAAAAAATTAAAGGGAAATTTGCATATTATTAACGAAAATTTAGTATCCCTAATTTAATTCAAGAAAATCTACCACTTTTATGTACGAGATAATTTACATATAGCCCCACATTTGAAAAGTTAAGAGAGTAGATCAATATTTAGCACATGATATCTTAGAAAAGTTGTAGTACCCTTTTTCACAACTACAGTTGCTGAGGAAAAATAGCAATTACACTCATAAGCTTAACCCTAGTACCAAAAAAAAAGAAAAAAAAAAAGAGGATAAGTGTAGATTTAGTGCTCTAACTTTCAACGTTTGTAAAGTTTGATCCCCCAACTTTTATTTTGTGCAATCAAATACTATAACCTTCTGAATTTGTGCAATCATTACAATCCTTGATTTGTGAAGGTGCTCTGTGACAAATTAGGTTTTCTTTTTTCTTGCTTATTCGGCGCCAAATTAACATCACTTTTCATTTTCTGTGACATAAGCAATGAGACGTCATTAACTAATGCGATGGTTTAGCTGTTAAAGGTAACATGGGCTGAGTATCCATCCATTCTCTTGACTTGAAAGCCCAATAGGTCCAGATTTCAGTCAATCTCTCATTTTATTATTCCTCTCTTTTATTTCGCCAAAATCTTCAATTTCCCATAGCCGATGCAAGGAGATTCTTAGAAAGATAATTTTTTTTTTTCGATGACCCAGATCTCATGCTCATTGGTGCGTAGAGTTTCCTTTGCTCCAACAATTCAACTGACAGTCGATATCTAACTTTTAATGTGAAATCTAACAAATTATCTCTAATTTACAAAGTGAAAATTGTTAATGGAAAAAATATGTAGTGGTAAATCCTCATTTCATGTTCCAACCCCAAATGAGGGTGGAGTGGGTATTCTTTAGTTATTTTTTAGTTCGTGCAATGAAGTGATAATATGGGAAAATGACAAAAATAATTCATAAACTTTAACAGCATTATGTAATATCGTCTCTAAACTTATAATTTTTTCAATTTGGTCTCCAATGTATAACGTCTCCCATAAACTTTTATTTGTTCTATGTGGTCCTCGAACCTTTTACTACTAAAATATATAAAGATATTTAATGTTGTTATTCCATTAATTCGGAAAAAAATGATTATCAATGTAAGATATTCAACTTAAATTAATAATGCTTTTAATTTGCTTAATTTGTTCAATTTGGAAAAAAAACGATTATCAATATTATTTGATGACATCGATTCTCATATTCCAATTTGAGTTGAATATCTTACATGAATAATATATGCGCAATTTTTTTTTTCTAAAAACTTACATAATCGGAAGCCAAATCAAAAAACTTCGTTAATTTGAATTAATGAAAGAATAACATTGAATATTTTCATATAGTATATGGATTATATTGAACATTTGCCAAAAGTTTAAAAATCATATTGAATGAATTAAAATTTCGTGGACTATATTATTTATTCGGTTAAGGTTTAGAGACTTTTTGTAATAATTCTTAATAATATAAATCCTTATAATAAACACGAATGATTAATATATTGTTTCTCACTCAAAAAACATCTAACAGAATTGGCAGAGACATGATGTGAAATGCAGGATGACTGAGATGGAATGCTGAGCATTAGACTGGAGAAGATTAGTTGTCTTGTCGGCGTGTTACAGTACAAGAATTGTATTCTTTATAAAGTACCTTGGATAATAAAATATACAGCGTCCTAAATCCACATCTGCGTGTACTGATGGAATGATATGCCTTGGTGGGTGGCTTTGCAGATTCCTCTTTGACTCTTCTTTTTGGGATTAGGCAGCAGAAGATTTATCATGATTAGGTATATCTCTTCTTTTTTGTTTCAAATCATTGATGTATATATGAAATAAATTACCGGACAAGTCTTAAAATTTGAGTTTCGCAGGGACGGACATCTACACATGACTCTGTTAAGTATTTTTTTTAATAGTTGAACATAAAACAGCGTCATTTTATAACTCCACGTCAGAAAAATTGGAAATAAATAAAAATGAAAAAATGAAGATAAAAATCAAGTATCGAAATTGAAAAGAATAAAAGAAGATACAATAGGATCGGGAATGGTACTTTAAGGGGGCAATGGCCGGCTTGCCCTTGCAAGTGGCGGGGGCAAATCTCGCCATCGCTGGACAAGGGTCGCCCGGCCCTTGCATGGCATGGCAATCTCGAGAGCTAGGGAGGGATATTGAAATTGAAAAACAATTAAAGAAGAAAAAAGAAGACGATGGTTCCATAGCAACAGCGTCCTCTTTATCAAGGCTCGTGCGACAAGCCCAAAATACAAGCAAAGGAGGGCCTACACGCCCTCGCCACAGCCCCAGTAGTTCCCGCCAGCAACCTACCCCTCCACGGGCTCTCATCAGCCCACCCTTACATTTTTCTATGTTCTGGATTTTTTATTTTCGATTTCGATTTTATAAATTTTCTGATGTGGCACCCACAAAATAACGTCATTGTGTGTTCAAAAGCCTCATGAATTTGGATAAAATAATAAGAAAAAGTTAAGTGTCTAGACTGATAGACTTAATGGAAGGGCTGAAGTGTGCGAAATCAATAAGTTTTATGATTTATAGGTGGACGAATCGAAAGTTTTATGACTTCCACCATATGATATTTTATCTCAATCTTCATCTCTAAATGTTCAACTTCACATACAATTATCCAATAAAAAATTACTAGAGAGGATATCAAATACTAAATATCAAAATTTACAAGAACAATGATCGTTAAAGGGACACCAATGTTCTACCGGCTGAGGAAACATTAGGAGGGGAGGAAAATTTTAAAATTATCTCTGCGTTCTCTTTTACAAAAATTCAAGTTTTCTTAATTTCACAGCCACTTTTCTATCTCCTCCCCTCGCCCTAAACACGTGAAAATAAAATCAAAAGAGAAATAAAAAAAAAGGAAAAAGAAAAAAGGAAAAAAGGGGAAAAATCAAATATCCTCGTATTTTTTACTTCAATACCATATTGTATCTTTTATTTTGGGGGAAAAAACCACTAAAAACTCCAAACTTTGCCCAAAGTGACAAATTTACCCCAAACTTTTTTTGTGACATGAAAAACCTCGAAATTTGCTAACCGTGACACTTTTTTTTGTGACACAAAAACCCCTGAACTTTTATTTGTGTGACAAATTTACCCTAAATAATAGGGGCATTTTGGTCTTTTTACTTTTAAAAACTTTTTTCTTTTTTTCTTCTTCTTTCTTCCCTCCGCCGGCCATGGCGGAGGGAAGCCGGCGTCTAGCGAGGGCCGCCCTCGCCGGCGGAGGGCGAGGGTCGCCCTCGCTTGGGCTGGCTAGGGCCTCCCTCGCCGGGGTCAAGCGAGGGCGACCCTCGGTTGGGTCGGGCGAGGGCCTCCCTCGCCAGATCTTGCGAGGGCACCCCTCGGCCGACGCCCCTTACCCAACATAGGGGAGGGCGGCCCTCGGTTGGGTCGGGCGAGGGCCTCCTTGCTAGATCTTGCAAGGGCACCCTCGCTCGACGCCCCTTGCTCGACGCGGGGAGGGCGGCCCTCACCGCGCCGGGCGAGGGGTGCCCTCGCGATGCCCCTCACCGTGCGTGGCGAGGGCGGCCCGCCGCCGGCCGGGCGAGGGTGCCCTTGCCCGACGCCCCTCACCCGACGTCGATGAGGGCACCCCTCGCCAGCATCGGGCGGCCCTAGACGCTGGCGAGGGCAGCCCTTGCCGAACGACGACTTCCCTACGCCAGCTCCGCCATGGCCGGCGGAGGGAAGAGAAAAGAAGAAAAAAAAATTTTAAAAAGAAAAAACAGGAAGAATAAGACGAAAATGCCCTTAATGGGGTAAATGTGTCACAATTTATAAAGTTTAGGGTTTTTCATGTCACAAAAAAAAAATTGGGGTAAATTTATCACTTTGGGCAAAGTTTGGGGTTTTTGGTGGTCTTTTCCCTTTATTTTGTGCATAATAAGGAGGAAGGTTGGTTGTTTTTTTAGGAGGATAACCGCTAGAATCTATCGCACTTAGTTTTGTATTCCGAGAGACATAATTATCCTTAAATAAAATGCTAGCACGCCTCAAATATTTTTGTTTAATTTTATCTTTTTCAATAGATTTCTTGACAATTCTTATCTCTCGTATATTTATTCTAACAATCTCAAGAATAACCGCCTCATGGATTCTCAAATTAGAACTGCCACTGCTACCAACGCTATTGGAATTGAATGGCGACTTAGAGATAGTGAGAGACAAATATCACAAATTTGTGGGTGGTTTGTCACAGAACATTACTGACCATCAGTACAAAAGAGTTTTTGGTTAGTTCAGTAAGATTATTGTGTGTACTATCGTCTCTTGAAACTTCGATACCTATGTTTGTTTTTGTGAGAGGAAGTTGGACTTTCGTAGGTGTTTTCTCTCTCAAGTTCATGGTTATCTTTTTTAAGCATGCATCAAGAACTGGAAATTGGGGCACCCAATGACTTTCTATTTTTCATTCATGAATTCACCGGTTTGCATTTGATTTTTGGTGAAGATACGAAATCATGATCAAGTAATTATACATCGAGGAATAGTTCGATGTTGTAGTGGGTGTGAATGGCTTTTAATACCTTAGTTGAGTTTGATTTTAGAGATTATTTTGCCTATTTAATAGGAAAAATTGTTGTCAATGAAGAGGCTTTGTTCAGAACCAACTTAAAGAATACGGTGTCAAGTGTTGGATTACTGAGCTAAAGTGATGATAATTGCTGACTAGCAATGTGTCAAGTGACCTCTGGAAATGAACAACATCGTATTAATTTTGTTATCCTTGCTACTATGAGCAAAGTGTTGTTTCTTGGACCAATTTTCTTGGATTACCTTTCCACGAATTAGGCTGAACCTTGGGTGTTTTCTTTTTTATGTCATGTAATCCTCTTCGTTGAAAATCTAATAGCATAATGTTCAGATGGATAACGGTGATTATATAATGTGTGGATGTATGGGAAAACACTAAATCTTGTTATCAAGAAGATAAATCCTTCATTCTTACGCTGGGATATATGCATTTATTCTTCTTTCCCGAAATCTTCTTTATGTGGGAGTCGTTTATATGATTTTATTCTTATCTTTTATTTCTGGGTCATATTGGCAATTTCAATGTGCCTAATTGCTTTGTAACTGCTAAATTTCTGTCTTATTCTGAAGTCTACGTGCAACTGATGCTACCTACATATAGATTTATAATTTGTGAAATGGGCTATCTTGTAAATTGCTGTATGAGAATTGAGCGTGCTGTTTTATGTGCGTGAATGTGAGACGAAATGAGCAAAACTGTGGACCGAAAATAAAGATATGAATGTCGAATATGGACTCTAGAGTTGCAATTTTGCAGCCATATCGATATAAAATTATAGCATTTTACATAGTGAATTTCTCATTGTGTTAAAAGGAAACAATGATGTTAATTAGATCTCACATTCATAGAAGGCGAAATCACTATAGGATTTGTGTTCACCTATGGAGATGCTGTAAGTTGGAAATTAGCCAAACAAAATTATTGAGGGAAATGACAATCCTATTAAACCAAAAAAAAAAGGCGAATTGGTTGAAGCAAATGATCTGATGATGTAGTTGTTGCGGTCATTTCCCAGGCCAATATTGTGACCAATGTGAAAGAATGAGTGGTAAACTCAGATATGGCAAATAAGGGTGAGTAGCTAAGAAACTTCTTAGTAGATATTCATTTGTAAATGAAACCAACACCTTTAATATCTATGCATTGCGATTGCCAAGAGGCAATAACAATTGCCATGAAAAAATTTTCAGTGGTAAAAATAAACATATTTGGTTGAGGCATGATGTGAAAAGCAACTGCTTAAAGATGAAATTATGTTCATCAGTTATGTATGATTCTCTACTTATACATTGAGGAGAATGGGACTTAAGCCAGTTGAAGAAAATTAACAATGATAGTAACCCAACCCATGTGATTGGCGATTCCATGAGTTAGGTTTCTATGGGTAAAAACAAGTCAAGTGTTGATATAGTGATGCAATATAAAAAAAAAAATGTAATAGTGCAAGATTGCAATGAAAATGAGGCTAAGCCAAGCTCTTAATAAATTCTATAGCTATTATTGGTTGTGTATAAAATTGTAGACCACGCTCGATGGAATCATCTATAGAAGTGTGGAGTGGGGGTGCTCCTATAAAAATTATTGGCAATAATCTCTAGAGCACTTATGAATAAATGGAGACACGCATGGCCTATTAGTGCAAAACCACATTGAACAACAAAATTGTGGGAGCATAAAGTGATTGGTGAAAATTATAATTCGCAAAAAAAAATTCTTGATTCATAACAGTTTCAAACTTTACCAATGATTCATGAATTATATTCCATTTTTTTAAGGTCTAGTTCATAGCCTAACAACACCGATTCCGATGTATATCTCCATTACAATAACCTGGCATTATATACAAGGGATTGTTGTAACAGTTTTTGTCCATCATTAATATATAACATTTTTGTAACATTCTACAATGGTTTAAGAACGGTTTGACTGTTCTCCATTGGCAACGGATTTGCAACATTTTTTTCAATTAAATGCAAGAATTAATGATGGAAAATTGTTCCGTTAATCAATTAAATGTATGAATTGATTATGGAAAACCGCTCCCTCTTTCTTCAATCTACAAATTGTTATTCCAAACATAATTGAAAAAGCGACATATATATATGTATATATATAACAAGAATATTATTGTTTCATTTTACATATATTTTCTTTCATTGCTAGGTTATACACGGAACATAATTCCCGTTCTTTGAATGTGATGCCTTTCCCTCCAACACAGACACCTATTTCTAATCTTAATGTTAGATCCTCTTCCTCAAATCATCATACCTTAGCTTTAGTTTCTTCCACCAGGAAGTCCCACCTTCAAATCCCCCCTCTCCCCAAAACACTCCGGCCACCATACCCCATTGCTGAGCCCCCCGCGTGATGGCCAAAAGATGGCAGCTACTGCTAGTGCGGCGGTCGAAGCTAGGCGGAGTGGTTAAAGTCACGGTTTTCTTAATGAACAGGATTTTTATGATAGTGTGGGAAAATTTGGAGCCATAGTCGGGTTGGAGGGTTTACTTTAGGAAGAAGAAATAGCGGCATCATAAATAAATAAAAAATGTCAATTCACGCGGGAAGCAACTCGTTGTCCAAGATGAAATTTCATTTTTTTTATGCAAAGTCGTAGTTTATAAAAATAGAGGATGAAAAGTGGCACAGGGTTAAAAAGTGAGGATGGCTTTTTAGAAAATTTTCAAAAGAAAGAGGGTAAAAGGAAAAGAGGAAAAGTACACTCCCTCCCCAACAAATTAATTTTCAGTGATCTATCATGGAATGACCCATTGTCCACCATGATGCATGATGCATGATGCATGATGCATGGTGCACGAGCCAGGGCCATGCCCATCCATCCGATTGTCATCGCCACTTCCGCCGCAACTACCCCCCCTTTCGCAAACCAAAATGCTCGCTCGCTCGCTATTAAAATCACCCCCGCACTGAATCCACCGATACTTCCTCCTCCCTCGATCCCCCGATTCTATCTTCCGAGTCACGCTCGTCCGCTCATCCGCAGGCGAAACCCGAGTCTCCCCGAATGGGCAAGGTGAGTCGACTCGTCCTCGTCCTTATTTTCTCCCCAAAGTTCACTCCTTTCTCGCCCCCCTTATTCTTCTTCTTCCCTTCCCTTATTGTCTCTCGTGTTTTGGGCTTTTTTCTCGCCGTGTGCAGAAGAAGGGCAACAAAGGAGGTGGCGACGCGAAGCAGGAGGCGAAGAGCAAAGGAGGGGAGGTGGAGAACAAGAAGAAGGAAGGCGAGGATGGCTTCACGGTGGTCCTGAAGGTGGACATGCACTGCGAGGGTTGCGCCGACAAGATCGTCAAATGGGCCAAGAGCGTCGAGGGTACTACTAAACATCGTCTCCTCTCTCTCTCTCTCTCTCTCTCTCTCTCTCTCTCTCTCTGTTCACTCATTCAGATGATTTTTGTGTAAACCGCGCGACGAGGCTCTGCTCTGTTTTCATTTGCGATTTCAAAGTCCCGATCTTAGATTCGTATTTCGTCTCCCTCTCGACTTCGCGTTCCGTCGTCCCGTTTTAGGAGTCCGAATAGGCGCGCTGAACAGTGGGTCTTGCTTCGTTCTTCACTTACTGCGACTTTTCCAAATCCCCCGATGCCAAAACCGGCTCGGTGCTCTGTTTTTTTCCCTCTTCTGCACCCCGCTTCGACTGTTTCTCGCTCTGTTTTTCTTTCCTTCTTTTTTGCCATATCGAGCTCACGGATTCCGAGATTTCGAGCGAGCCGAGAAAATCTGACTGCGACCCGCGTTCCGCGGTTGGTCTGTGAAGGGGTGGAGAAGGCGAAGGCGGACTGGGAGGCGAACAAGCTGACGGTGCGGGGGGAGATGGACCCGTGGGAGCTTCGGGAGGAGCTGGAGGGGAGGACGAAGAAGAAGGTGGAGGTGGTGTCGCCGCAGCTGCCCAAGAAGGACAAGGACAAGGACAGTAAATCGTCGGCATCTCCGGACGGCAACAACAAGAAGGCCAAAGATAAAAAGGCCGAGGACAAGAAACCCAAAGAGGTTGGCATTCTCTCGACATTTGAATTTTCACTCCTGGGACCATTTTCGTCTCCTCCTTCGTGTATGTATATATCTCGTTTGTTCTTGGGATTCCACGCTCTGCATGTGGCCTTTCTTTCATTTGCTTGTCTCCTTATGTTTTCACCAGAAGAGCCCCTCCAGATCATTTCAAAAAGAAAACCCATAAAGAATAAATTTGAAAAGTATATTTTTTCTTTTTTATCTTTTTATATGTAATAGTTTATGTCAATGTCCAAGGCTATGAATTTTAGTGAACTTCTTTTCTTTTTCTTTTTCTTTTTTAAAAAAAAAATTGGGAAGAAAGTTAGGTCCTCTCCATTAGGGTGGAGAATTATGCGGTTAGGTGGCACATTGAATGAATGTTGTGAACTGGGAAATTGCTGTCCCATGGTTAATTTCTGTACAATTTGTCACGAAATTATGATCATCACTGTTTTTGGGATGCTCGAATTTTATATTGACGAGATTCTGAACGGTCACGTTAATGCATGAAATTGTGATGGTTGCGTTCTCGTTAGGTCAGAATCTGGAAATTGTTCTTTATTGCAAGGTCTAAGGTTTGTATATATATATATATATATATATATATATATATATAATCGCATTTATATCTACTAATAATTAGAAGTTGTATATTTTAATTCAGCCTCCGGTGACTATGGCGGTTCTGAAGCTGGAATTGCACTGCGCGGGGTGCATCGACAAGATTTACAAAACCGCCACGAAAGTCAAAGGTAGATTCGATTACTTTAATCTCACTCCCTGTTTACCTTACCGTCACGGTAACATCTTTTCCGTAGTTTAATTTAAATTTTAATTTGTGGGTAAATGAGATTCCGCGGCATGGGCAATCTCTGACCGATTGTTTCTGGTTTTGATCCTAGGAGTGCAAAGCATTAATTTTGAGAAGGAGAAGGATTTGGTCGCGGTGACGGGCACGATGGACGCGAAGGTCCTCGTGGAGAGTTTGAAGGAGAAGATGAAGAGGCCGGTCGAAGTCGTCCAACCGAAGAAAGACAAGGATGGAGGAGGAGGCGGTGGCGGTGGCGGTGGCGGCGGCGGCGGGGGTGGGGGTGGGGGTGGGGGTGGAGGAAAGAAGAACAAGAAAGGCGGAGGGAACGGGGGTAAGGAAGAAGGAGGGGACGACGGCGGCGATGATGGGGTGGAGGAGAGCTACGGCGTACCTGGAGAGTATTTCGGAGGGAACAGAATGGAGTACTACGGATTACCGCCTGGCTACGGCTACAATTACGCATATATGTATGGGAACCACTTGCACGCGCCTCAGATGTTCAGTGATGAGAACCCGAATGCATGCCATGTCATGTGATGTCCTTGAATCGAATTATGATGAAACTTGGAGCTTGTGCTTATCATACATGTGATATGTTTGGAAGCAAGTATTTGGAAATAACTGTATATATGAGGAGAATAGAGAGGCAAAGAAATTTTAGAAGGGAAAGATGGTGGTGGTGGGGTTGACGTTATTAATATCTTTTGTGGGTAAGGGTTGACTTTTCGAGACTAGTTTTGTCAATTAAGTTTGATTCGGACTATGGTTATGGAGAATTGAATATTTGGTTTTTTCTTCCTTAGTTTTTGGTACCTTTTTGGCTCCTCTTTGTTCATTCATCTTGAATTGGATCTTTTCTTCATTAGTTTTTGGTACTTTTTAGCTCTTTTTTGTTCAATTCATTTTGAAATTTGTATGGGGTGGGATTCTTGTTCCCTTTTGTGGCCAGAATCAACGAAGCTGGGCAGGTGCTATCTGGGGATTTTTGTGATCGGAAAGTGTACGACGTAAGTTGGAATTTGGCAAATGTGAAGAACATGCGATCCTTTGTAGTATTGATCAAAGGGTTGCAGTTTAAAACCCGACAGCATAAGCTCGGATCAAAACTTTCAAAAAGCGAGAGTATGGTAAAATGAAAGAGAGGAAAGAACTTGAATAAAATAAGTAAATGAGAAATGATCATATAACCGTGTAATAATATCACGATTATATGTTGACCTCAAGTGTTATGAATGACAAAATAAATATAGAAATAATGGTGGGATTCACCTTTGGTTTTGTGGCTAACATTCAACGGTGATATTATGGCATGATTATGCTAGAGGTGCTCTAAGTGATTTAGTTGAATGTGTGTATCCTTCTTCTCCATCTCGTGAAACGTCTTTCTCTTTCTTTTTTATATATAATTATGAATATTTAGACTTCCACTTTCATATTCTAAGACTTGTCTCTTTTATTATAAATTTGTCCCTTTGAGTTTTGGACTTGGGTTCTAACTTCTAAGAAATCATGTCAATCACTTCTGCTATGTGTCTGGTCACGATCTTAGTCACATTTGCATCGGCTATATCATAAAAAATGACCGTCGTTCATATAAACTATTTCCTATTAAAATTGACTGAATGAATTATATTTTCATCAAAAAATTACAAATTTTTAGACAATCATCTCTAATTTGAGAGATAGCATTAATGGGCGCTTTTTCGGTGTAACAATTTCATGACAAAAACAAAATTGGTTTTTTTTTTTTTTTAAAGGGAAGATGAAGGTGCATTAATTGAATTTCATAGTTTTTTTTTTTTGGTCGGTATTGAATTTCATAGTTGAGTTACTTTTTTTCTGCTCACAAGCATTAAAACTTTGGAGGAAGACCGTTCAAAGACGGGGGCACATGCCTTTTTAAAGTTCGAGACAGGACAGAATGTGGACACTGGACACCATTCGCCAAAATCCAGGTAGCATTATGGCAACCACTTTCATGAATTCAAAAATCGAAATTGGCACATGATCTGGAAGATTCTCATCGTGCGGAAATAAACCACAAAAGATAATATTAAATAAAATAAAATAAATTATATAAGTTGAACGTGGAATATACTTGGCTCGATTGGTTAGACGTAGACCCACATTACAAGAAGAGTGGCGCAAGATTTTGCTATAGGTAAGCGATGCATTACAAACACACTCGATTGATTTTACTATAAATCAAAAAGAATATATATATACATGACTCAGATTAACATGCTCAGTAATTTTCTCTAGTGGCCTCATACCTTAATTCGTTTATCTGTAACTTTCATGTGTCACTCATATCATTTATTGTTGTGAAGAATGAGAATTCTTCTCACCATTTCGTTATCAAATTTTCACTCAAGCTTTGTCTATATATACGTACATGGGACAGAAACAAACGCCCCAAACCCTAATTCAACAAAAATGCAGACATCCGCAACTTCCTCTAGAAAATCACTTCAACTCGAATAGCTAGGTTTAGAAAATCCGACTGGCTTCAGAAGTCTGCAAAGCCCAATTTTAGACTTTCCTTCAATGATGCTGTGTTCGGGTTTCAGCACTTTTGACATAACCGGCCTTTTGCACAAATCAAATCTTGATCAAGTTTCGTCAAACGAGCTCAGATTCAAAACTTATTTTAAGCACAAATGATATAGCAAAACGTCACTTCTTCCTCACTTATAGATAATAACAAGCTACAGTCATAAAAGTCCATCAACATTGATCTCGTGTGAAACACCACCTTCACCTAGCTGATATGCCCCCTAATCAAACATTCGTCATCTCTCGATTGAATGCATCTGTCCTCCAATGAGGCGGACTGCCAATCCACGTTCCTTATTTTAACATATCACTATCTACACACCATACTCTTCCTAATTCTCGTTTGTATCTCTCTTTTCCCCATAAGGAGAGAATACTCTCTAGGTATTTCACACCTTGAAAGTCCCAAGGTTTGAATTGAATCGGGATGAAGCCTTTTAGGGACTTGCTTAGGTCCAAACTTCTTCCTCGCTCATAGAGAATAACAAGCTAAAGTGTCTTAAAAGTTCATCAAGACCGATCTCGTGTAAAACATCGCCTTCGCCCAGTTGATATGCCCCCACCGATCAAAGCATTCCCCATCACTCGATCGACTTTCTCTTGCTAATGCGGATCTAAAAGATCATAACAAATTTTGACCAAGCCAATTCGACCAAATTCAATTGGCCCTAATCGCGACGTTAGTCGAAAGACGACAAACGAGCGTCCGATCAGAACTTCGCACGAACCTCTCGTCGCACAAGCGCGCGCTCCCGTCTCCTTTCCTTTCCAATGGTGCCCTTTTCGCTAAAAGCAAAAAATGGTGGCGTTCCACACCGCATGCTCCTCCTCCTCTTTAAGCAAAAAGACTTTCCCCGCTCCTTCCTCGGAAGCTGGACAGCAGACACGTCCTCCCTTTCCACCTCGACCCTCTCGATTTAAGTCCATTTAACCAAAAGTCATGTGTCGGCCTGCTCCATTCAGATACGAAAGCACCCCCCGCCCGCTTGAGTGCAGATCTAATTGTGTTGGTGTCCACAATTGATTTCTTCCGTGTAATACTAATCGATGTGGCATCATTGATAAGTGATACGAGATTTCGTACATTAGAACTCATGGTTATGAATTCCGAATCCATTATTATTGGATTTTTTTTTTCAAATAAAATCTCCTGATATATGATAGGATGAAAATGTGGAACATACTTATTGTATCGCATATTTAGAGTAATCTGAATGTGATTGATAACATGATTCGATTGGGTAGTCTTATCGATGGATGGTTTGTAAGATGAGTTTTTTTTTTTTTTTTTGGCCCTAATCGCAAATCAATCATGCTGGGTTCGACGGGGTGTGAAGATTGGAAGGGAAGTGCGTATGTAGACTTGACTTTTGGGGGTCTTTGGGGATGGGTGGGGACATTGCTAATTATTGAGGCAACAAAGAAGCTCCCCCTCCCAATCATCTCGTATGCTTCCAAACTTTTTTCCAATGTCCCATCTTTTTTCTTTTTCTCTTTCTCTCTTTCTCTTTCTCTTTTTCTTTTTTTCTTTTTTGTGTCGTACCTAAAAAAAAAAAAAAATGTGATGGGAGCGAGAGAAAGGGTATTTCTAGGCAAAAAGCCATGCCATTGTCAGTCGCCAGTGCGTGCGTGGAAAGTTCAGGCACCTTCCTCTTCCAACCATTAGTATCCGCTTCGGTAAAGATAAAAATGGCAAAAGAGAAAAATATTCCATGGCATTGATTGGGTTTGCTTGTAAAAAAAAACTTTGGAAAAACGTAAATGAGCTTGGATTAAAAGAGCATTTTCAAATGGTAAAGGGTGTTTGGTAAAGTGCAATTTAAAAGTCTATTATCAAGTGATTTGGTTTAAATGGTGTTTCGAAAAATTACCTTATAAATGACTTTTTGCTAAATTCTCTTTATAAATAACATACACTCAAAGTATTCATTAGACACCGACGACCGACAATTACTGTCAGTGGTCACGAGTGCCAAATATTCTTGCTGGCTATCAAATCTAGCATCAATGGCGATGTCTCGTGAGGTGGAAAGTGATGAAGGCACTTATGGAATTTCGTAAAATTAGCGAGGGCAAAATTGAAAAGAAAAAAAATATAATAGCATTATGAAAATACTAAAGTCAAAATTTTTTATGGGTTCATTTTGAGATTTTAGAGGACTTTGGAAATGCAATGCATTTTCCCCCAAAAAGTCTTTAGCAAAGTGCTTATCAAACACGGTCATTATCTAACATCATTCATGTCAAATCACGTTGTCAAATATTGCCCCGCAAATTATATTGACTTGATTAACTAAGGATGCCTTCTACTAAAAAATAAAAAACTAAGGATGTCACGTCATCATTAATCAAATACAATATTAGAGAATTTCCAAGGCATATTCGACCTTGAAGGTCACACTTTATGGCAATAAGTCTTTAGTGCGAGAAGCACGGAGTACCTAGAAAATCAAATATGCGATCATGTTCGTCTTTTGACCAAAGGAAAAACGACGATGTTGACTCAAATTCACACCATCGTTCATTTAGACTTACGGAGATTTGAGAGCAATCTCGACCTTTGCATCTAGATTTCTCCAATGGGTTGTGGAATAAAAAACTAAATTACTAAAAGAAAAAAATGCTTCTAGCTAAATTGCTCAAGCAGCAAGATATATGAAAAGAAAATAGATAAATAAATAAAAATTATGACGTTAAGAATAATTTCTATAATAAAAAATAGAGGGTGACACTGCATGTATATTGTTATGGTAATTATAGCATATACCATCAGTATAAAAAATAGAAATATTAAATGAGCGACTCTATAATTTTAGTAGTAGTATTTAATTTATACGGGCGATACATGATCAAATTTTTAATTTAATTCTTCCACGATGTGCTAGAGATGGTTGAGCATGCATGTGTGAATGCGCTAGACATGCATGCATGTGCATGTTAGTGCCCGTGACATGCCACGCATGTGTACGACGTGGGCCCCACCCAATGTTTCCCCTCCCCGTCTTTAAGAAAGATAATAGGGACTTTACATAAAGTGCCCGGGGGGAAGGCCAAAATCCATTCTTTATTACAACAAATAAATGAAATAAAATGGAAAAGGAAAAGAAAAAACACACCAAGAAAAGGGACAAGTGTCTGTATTTTTGTTTCTTTTTGGGGTCAGAAGAAAAGGGAAAAGTTCAACGTTGTATTGATTGGAGAAGCAAATTGCACGTTGGCGTCAGGAATTTCGAATATTCCCCGTGGGTTCAATTATGGGAAATTTGAAAAAAAAAAAAATGAAGGAGATTGTAATCCCTTGTGTTGGAATCCATTGAATTCGAGCTTATCCTTTGCATTTTCTATCCACCGAACCAACTCAACGAACCTCATCAAGTCTGTCATTAATGTCCACCAAATTAGTGGAAACCTAAATTTAATATATCGAATCGAATCTAATGAGCCGAATCCGATGAAATTTATGTGGTACCCACAAAAATCCATCAATTCGTTTGACCCAAACTCTGTTTTCAAACGACGTTTTTGTAGTAATTTTATGATCTTTTGAGATGTGATCGATGTAATTTAATCTCGATTTATATAATTTTAAAGGCTCGGGAGTGTGCATGCGTGCATACGTGGATGCTTTTGGGACCTTAAGACTTCTAAGGGAAGAAAAAAAAAAGTAATTGGGGTTAGATTCCCATCCATGTGATTAGAGAATTTTTTTTTGAAAAATTTTCACACTAGACGTGATGATTGCATGAGCACATCCCATGTGTCGTAGACCTAAAATGCATAAAAAGTAGAGGGCTTTTTTTACCCCAAACCCTTCCTTTCTCCTTTCTTTTTCTAAACTTTTTTCTTGCCTTTATTTTGTTTTTGTTTGGGGTATGAAGGGAGGTTGCCAATTTCAATGGCTGTGAGCAAAAGGTTAAAAGAAGAAAAGGGTGTCAAAGATTTAAATTTCTTTTCGCGTATAATTATGTTTGCGAAAAAGTTAAAAACCCATTTGAAAAGATGATATGATTTAATAGATGGAATGTCAATATCTGTAAACGTGACTCACAAATTATGCGCATAGAAATGTACCTTTAGATGATGTGAGTATGCATACAAGACATGAATACATGAATCCTAACATAAATCCGTTTGATTTGAACCAGTTCACTCTCGATACCGTTTGGAATTAAAGTTGACCTCAGGCCCCCATTCTTGACTAAGCTGACGTAAATGTTACGCTCTATACACCATCAATTGAAAACCCTATACAGCCTAGCAAATTATTATACGTATGTAGATACATAAGTCTTAGCATGTCATCATTAACTCAAATAATTCATGATCTAGCTCCCAACTTTTGACCGTCGCTTCTTAGAAATCGACAAGAAAAAGGCTCATCAGCCTGAAGAGGCTTTGAGCTAATGGCTTTGATGGGCCTCGAGATCTTGGGCCGATCTGATTGGGCCTCAGGTGAGCTGATTTTTGGAACTGCAGTGGGATGGGCCTCAAGATCTTGGGCCGATCTAATTGGGCCTCAGCGGAGTTGATTTTGAGAGATGGGATGGGATGGGCCCACCTAGTTTGGGTCTTCTTCCTTGAAGTCGCAAAACAAAGTGAAATGGGCCTTCGACGGGAACATTAAATTGATGACCATTCCTCGCAAGAACTAAAACATTGAATGGGATTCGAATCCAACGAGGGTTGGCATTGAATTCGTACATTTAAATGGGTCCGAAAGTAATGTCGTGCATGGCCCATTCGACCGGCCGTGCAAGAGGACTGGCCTTTCGGAGCCGAGGTCGCAAAGCCGCTAGCCGGGTATCGAAAGTAAAGACAATACAAGATCATGAGTAATCTATAGACAGGAAAGTATAATCAAGATTATTAGCGAGATCTCAATAGCTTGATCAATGCCCAAATCAGTGGGCTTCCTTATTCGTTTAGCATTATTTTGAACTTAGATTCAATATGGTATTTTGAGATCAGGGCATATGATCGAGCTCAAGTTTATAGAAGCACAATGGAATATATATAATTTTTAACTTTTGATAGCACGACGAACATATCGCAACATACGGAAAAGCATTCGATGGGTTAAAGAGTCGCTCAAGTCATATGTTGTCATGAACTACTCAAATCTAACTCAGTGAAGTGGTAGTAGGAATTGAATTCATTTGGTCTAAAATATCTAAGGTCAGGCGAGTAATTTCACACGTTATCTAACAAGCTAACCGTCCATCTGGTCTAAAATATCTAAAAAAGAAGCAAGACACACCCGTAAGTCGCAGTCAAACAGAAAATAAATGGTTAAATTAAGCGGTATTGCCTTTTCGTACGATAAAAGCGAACTCGAAGCAGCCTATTATCTTTTATGCACTAACATTTTGTTCCGCTGTGATTTCGTTATCTACGAAACATCTTTTATTGATATTCGCGTTCTGACTTTTATTAAGAGGAGATAGTTCTGTGGAGATTTTCGAACATGAACAAGGAACAAATATGCTTTGTCAGAATTAATTGATGACGAAGTATAAAATAATTTGTCGGAATTTAATCAACTATAAAGTATGATGATTAAGAGATACGGCGTCGAAATTTAATCGAGTACCAAAATCCAAAAACAACAACTAAGATACATGCTGAAATTTAATCAATGACGCGATTTGAAAATACGATTAAAATATGGAAATTGAAAGATATTTTTAAATTGTGGAAAAGTAAATATAGAGATAAGTTGGTGAGAATGTTAAGTTCTTGGTTAGGGGCTTTACAAAGTAGGGGTGATCAACTTGGGTGGTTTAATTCTCGGGTGGGCCAATGAACCCGTGGCATATTCTTTTTTTTTTTTTTTGGAAATGTCGTTAATATCCAAGACAAATTTGAAGATGTTCTTGAAAATCAATAAATTTTTACAATTAGTTACTCGTAACATTTCGACCAAAAAAAAGGGCAACTATTATTGTGTTTTGATTTGTTCTTGTCATCTTACTCACATGCATAAGTGAAATGAGAGTCGTGTGATTTGAGTGTGCATGAGTGAAGTGTAAAAAGGGAGATAGATTGAGTTTTTTAAAGTGGTCCAAATTGGCAGTTCCACACATGGAATTAATAAACATATTGAAATATAATTCCAACTTTATAAAACCAAGAAACGGACTAGTGTTCTTGAGAATCACTTAGAATCAGAATATGTGATTCAATCCGAGTGGTTTGTTTTGCTAAGCCCTATGGCAAAGAATACAGTTTTCGGCATATCTAGTTGGATTCGAATTGTTCGTTTTGCTAACCCTTATTGCAAAGGGTACACTTGGGTAGTTATTATCCTTTACGTGGATTTATGTATACAATTTTGGAATTCAAACAAATAAGTAGCTTCCTAATGGCAGGTATTGGAAACTACTTCGAGAGTACTTATGTAATAGAATGTACACAAACCCTAAATTAGTAGATATGGACATAACTAACTCTTTGCAGATTGGTTATCGCCAGTATCGATGGTTTTGTCAAATTAATAACTTCACATCGTGTTGTTAATGACTTTATTGACGAATTATCGATTCATTTTAAGTTATTAATAATCCTATTGATTAACGATCAGATTCTACTCTCACTGACTAACATCTATCACTTTTTAATAATAACCAAAATTTTGTCATTTTTTTTTTCATCCCGTGGAGATTTCGAGAATTCGATTTTTGGTAAGTATAAAATGCGTTCGTAGGAATATCTAAAGCAAAAGCGAAGACTATTCAAAACTGCACGATACGTGATGTCCCCGTGGGTTTCGAATATTCCAAAGGCCAACGAGGAAATGGGGCTTGTGGGGGGAGCGAAAAGTCCGAACTGCCCTCATCCGGCGTCCGCCCCGCTGCCTCCCGACACGTGGCCGCGTCGAGTCCCTAACCCTCGCGCGAGTCCGACGATCTCACACGCCATCCTCGTCCCCTATAAATACCTCGCGATCTCCCCCCCACAATCCTCCCACCACCATTCCCGAAATCCTCTCCATCCCCGACGGTGCGGTCGATCGAAACGCTCCGGACATCGGCGGAGCCGCCACCGCGCTCGGGAAACCCTAAGATCGCCTCCCCGCTTCCGCCGCCCAGGTACTCGCGAATGCTCTCGCGCCGATCGGTCTGCTTTTTTTTTTTTCTTTTTTTTTTTTGGTTGGGGATTTGTGGTTTATTTGTTCTTCGTTCGTCGTTTCTCGTCTAGGGTTTGCTTTGCTTTGCTTCTTGTCATTTTTGGGGCTGTTGAAGATGGTGTCGGACGCGAGCAAGAAGAAGGCCGCTCAGAAGAAGGCGGCGGCCGCGGCCAAGAGGGGAGGGAAGGCGGCGGCGGCGGCCACCTCGTCGAAGGCGGCGGCGTCCGCTGCCGAGGCGCAGAACGGAGCCGACAAGCTGGCCGACAGCGTCGGGAGCATGGTCATTTCGGATCGGACGTGCACCGGGGTGCTCTGCTCGCATCCTCTCTCCAGGGACATCCGTGTAAGTGGGCTCTCCCGTGGTTTGCTTCGTGGATGGGATGCGACGATTTCTATCTGTGCGGATATATATATTTTGTTTGATTTTGCGGTCAGATTTGGAGATTGGGAGTTTGTCTACGGCCGAAGTTGATATGAGGCCGTTGATGGATGCGCTGGTTTTAGTGAATTTCGGTGATTAGAGTGGGCGGTTGGTGTTTGATGCTCTGTTTTGGCTGCTGTCGAGGATTTGACGCCGGTCGATTCTTGCAGAGAACCTCATATTGTTGTTTTAACGTTTTCGAAGAACTTAACACTGGATATGACTATTCTAGTCTGGAAATTATCGTAGAAATCTATGGTATGGGAGCCCTTCCGTTGAATGGATGAAGGGAAATGTTGCGTTTTGAGGAGAGATTTTACTATACTTTTATAAGATAACCTAGAGGCGCTTTCGGTATTTAAATTGTTTTGAAATATCGCTGCTTGATCTAAATGACAAAACTCTATCTGGTCATTCTTGTAGTGTCCAGTGAAAGTGGTCAAATATGTTAGCTTTAGTGACACTGTTGTCCCAAATATGTAATGACGAAAAATCTATTGTTATGGCAGTGTCATTTCGAGCATGTCCTTGTATCTTCTCAGAGAGCAGTATTTTACCTTAGGTGCCAAGTCTAGGAGGGTAGCTCACTGTACATGTAATCACAGTAGAACTGGGATTGCAGGTCTGGATATAGTCCTAGCCTGCCTCATGTCCTAAATATCACACTCCCCCGTTTGACCTCTTACTGGATGCCCTGGGTATCTTTATTCTTGTCTCTAAATGAGGTCTTTGAACCGGTATTGTGTTGCTCTTTCTGGAGGGTGTTTTCCTGAATATTTGATCTCGATCAACATCTTGTCTGATTAAGTATGACTAAGATATTTACTTTGTTCCATCATATGCATAATTTTTCTATGTTGGGTCACTAATGTCATTGCCATTGGACATTCATGACTTGAGGTTTTTGCTGCTGCAGATAGAGTCTCTCTCACTTACATTCCATGGACATGATCTTATTGTTGATTCTGACCTGGAGCTTAACTATGGCAGGTGCGTTAGATATTACATGTGTGAGTATGTAAATTGAGCAAGATATCTTTGGAAGTTAATAGCTCATTTAACATTGCCTTTCAATTTGTAGGCGATACGGTTTGCTTGGATTAAATGGATGTGGGAAATCCACTCTCCTAGCTGCAATTGGTTGCAGAGAGCTTCCAATACCAGAACACATGGATATATATCATTTAAGTAGGGAAATTGAAGCTTCTGACATGTCTTCACTCGAGGCTGTCATTAGCTGTGATGAGGAGAGATTGCTATTAGAGAAAGAAGCTGAAGCCTTGGCAGCACAGGTGCGTCTTGCAGCCATCTGTCCTAGTTTTTTTTTTTTTTTTCTTTGAGTTCCACCGATTGCTCTCTGCTTACCACATGACTCTATTATTTTGTCGCGCTGTTGCTTGGTAATCAATGACATATTTTCCCTGTTCTTTTATCATCTTTTATCTTCAGGATGATGGTGGTGGAGAAGCTCTGGATCGTCTTTATGAGCGCTTGGAAGCTATGGATGCAGCGACTGCAGAGAAACGTGCTGCTGAGATATTGTATGGTCTTGGCTTTAATAAGAAGATGCAGGCAAAGAAGTCTCGAGATTTCTCTGGTGGCTGGAGAATGAGGATTGCATTAGCACGAGCTCTCTTTATGAATCCTACTATCTTGTTGCTTGATGAACCTACTAACCACCTTGGTAAGTTGAATCAGCTAATAGTTCACGCATCATGTTTGCAGTTTTTTGATTTTTGTGGCCTTTGAAAATTTGGTTTAGTCATTACTGGTGCTAGTTGTTCTTCTCTTTCTCAGGATCAATGGTTATTTCAGTGGCCTTCCCATATTCCTATTGGTCAAGAAGCCGAATATGCATAGTTCATTGTAATTGACAAGAGCAGACAAAATTGTTAAGACAATATACATTATAGACGTGTTTGATAGATTTCTAGTTTTTACTTAGTTTCAATCTTATGATAGATGCAACTTTTTTTCTAACCATAATAACATGAAATTTTTACAATATACAAATGATGACACGCAAATTCAATTTATTTTAATCATGCTTTATTGAAATTGGGATAATGTTTTCAATTTTGGCCGGAAAAAAGAGTTATTTTTTAATGCAAACTAGCTTGCGTTGCTAGAGCTAGACTTTTGATGTAGTTAGATTATTTAGTCTATTGGCTATTTTTGGATAATATTTAGCAATGTGCAATTTTTTCTGATGTTAATCCTTTCAGTAACTCATCTGTTTATCCCTGTGGCAGATCTGGAGGCTTGTGTCTGGCTTGAGGAGACATTGAAGAAGTTTGAGAGGATCCTTGTTGTGGTATCTCATTCACAGGATTTTTTGAATGGTGTTTGTACGAACATCATTCACATGCAAAATAAGAAACTGAAGATCTATACTGGCAATTATGATCAGTATGTCCAGACCCGTTCTGAACTGGAAGAAAATCAGATGAAACAATACAAATGGGAACAGGAGCAGATTTCTTCCATGAAGGAATACATCGCCCGCTTTGGGCATGGATCTGCAAAATTGGCCCGTCAGGCCCAGAGCAAAGAAAAGACTCTAGCCAAGATGGAGCGTGGTGGGCTTACTGAAAGGGTTGTGAGGGACAAGGTCCTAGTTTTCCGCTTTCCTGATGTTGGGAAGCTTCCCCCACCAGTGCTCCAGTTTGTAGAAGTAACCTTTGGTTACACACCTGACAATCTTATCTACAAGAATCTTGATTTTGGGGTTGACTTGGATTCTAGAGTTGCTCTGGTGGGACCTAATGGAGCAGGAAAGAGTACGTTGCTGAAGCTAATGACAGGGGAGTTGGTACCTCTAGATGGCATGGTCCGGCGACATAATCATTTAAGGATTGCACAGTTCCACCAACACCTGGCTGAGAAACTTGACCTGGATTTGCCAGCACTCCAGTTCATGATCAAAGAGTACCCCGGGAATGAGGAGGAGAAGATGAGGGCAGCAATTGGCAAGTTTGGTCTGACTGGCAAGGCCCAGGTGATGCCCATGAAGAACTTGTCTGATGGTCAAAGAAGCCGAGTGATCTTTGCATGGTTGGCATGGAGGCAGCCTCACATGCTTTTGCTGGATGAGCCGACTAACCATCTGGATATTGAAACAATTGACTCTCTGGCTGAGGCATTGAATGAGTGGGATGGGGGCTTGGTGCTGGTGAGTCACGATTTCAGGCTCATAAACCAGGTGGCTCATGAGATATGGGTGTGTGAAAATCAGGCAGTGACTCGGTGGGAGGGTGATATTATGGACTTTAAGGAGCACCTGAGGAGTAAGTCTGGCTTATCAGACTGAACTCTATTGTAGAGTATGAAGACGGTGATCCCCCTCTAGTGATGTTATATTGCAAAACAGGGTTCGTCACACACTGTCATACACTATTGATACCCACTGCTCAAGGCTAAAGCATGGATCTGCCATCGCAGTTGCTGTGCAAGCCATTAGGGCAGGAAGAGAGGTACTGTAAGGCTTGGTTATTATTTCAAGCCTACATGACCTCCACATGATATTTTTCTGTGTTTGCTGGTCCCTTACTGCTAGCGATTTATCACTGTAGCATGGCAAAGACCTACTTCTAGATTTTGCTGGATGAATGCTTATGTCGGTTCTGTTGAGTTTGAGTACAACACTAGAGTATGAGATTGTACTACTATACTTTCTCAATTAAATATTATTTCGGTTTTCTTACTTGTGTTTTGCATCGTCCGAACCCTGTCCCTCTTGCGGCCACGAAAGGCGGATTCAAGGTTATAGTCTCCATCTGTGTTCTTAGGTGTCGATACCAGCGAGTATTGAGGGGAGGGAACTCTGGTTGAATTTTAGAGTAAGTTGCGGTGGGCGTCAAGTGCCTGTACTTCCCGGCAATTCGGGCGATGGCAGTTTGTGCTGGTTTCAAATGCTTGATTTCACTACTGTTGTCGTGCAGAACAGAGCTGAGCATCAGGATGCACGGGTTACTTCATTCAACATGTCTGATAGATTTTTGTGGTCCAGCCACAGCCAGGGGACAAAGCGGTGAACACAGTTATTTGTCCTCCTCCCCTCTCTGGATTGCTGTCAGAAGCAGGAGAGGCCGAGGCATCTATGACAGCATCGCATGAATTACATGACTCCTCCAATGCACTTCCCCGGCTGTGGCCTAGTCGGAGCATGCACCGCTCTCCACCCCGCCACTGCTGCACGGGATCCCGGCGCACATGCATGGATTTTTTAGACGGGCCTCTGCATGGTTCACGGAATTCTTTCATTTGAGAACCGTCCGAATTTTTTCGAACATTACATCGTAGATTGGAAATCCTTTTGGGGTGTAATCTCATTGCAAATGGAAACAAATCTGTGACGCAAATCAAAAGAAAAGCATCGGTGAATTTAAGCTTGTCTTGTACTAAACAAAGCTTCTACATAGATACCTCTGCATGGTTCATGGAATTCTTTCATTCGAGAACCGTCCGAATTTTTTCGAACATTACATCGTAGATTGGAAATCCTTTTAGGGTGTTTTCTCATTGCAAATGGAAACAAATCTGTGACGCAAATCAAAAGAAAAGCATCGGTGGATTTAAGCTTGTCTTTTACTAAACAAAGCTTATACATAGATATGGAGACTTCCAGGTGTCACCAACAAGATAGCAAACAAAATTTGAGCACATTATCATCGTCAGCAAAAACCAAAACATGGTCCAGGGGAGAGAGAGAGAGAGAGAGAGAGAGCCTATACAGATCCAAACATGGCTCTCGTCTCGGCATTTAGTAAAAAGATAGTTCGGACAACATGGCCATTGCTTCTCCTCAAACTTCCCATGATACAACCGTAAATAGAAGACAGACACATGTACTTCTAGTATTCTTCCTTTCTTTTTCGCCTCCCACAAGGGTCGTTATCCATCCACGATGATGGGAATCAAGGCCTGGTTGGGCTAGGCGCGGAACACCGGACCGATGACCCGAGAGGCTCATAGTTCACGTACCGGCTCGGTGCGGACGTGTGCGGAGACCCCTTTGGCATGCAGTTCCTCAGCTGCTTTGCCCCGAAGGCGCGCGTCTCCTTGCGAAGAAACGGGCGCTTCATCGTCGCGTACTCCTGCGAGTCCGGGAATAAGGGGATCATCGTGCTTGGGACGCTCGACAGCATCGCCCGCTCGCCGCTGCAGTGAAGCCCGCCGCTGAACCTAACAGGAGGAGGACGAGGACAGCCGACGACGAAGAAGACATCCTTTCAACGGGCAGTCTTTTGAATGAACGGTTCCGCTCTCTCTCCTTTTAACCCCTTTAAAACTCGGTGAGAGATCAGGGTTAAGCTTATGACGAGTTTGTGTGCGTTTGAAGTTCATGTATATATACAAAAGGAGAGGGAAAAGAAGGAGGGGGGGTGTCTTAAATGGGCTCGTGAGGAGCTGATGAAAAGTGCAGAGATGGAGAAAACACAACTCATAGACAGAGAGAGAGAGAGAGAGAGAGAGAGAGAGAGGCCATCAGTGAATGAGCTGGTGAGGTGGGTGTTCTTGCTTCCTCTCCTTCGCCTCCTTCTTTCTCCTTTATTTTTTTTTTTTTTTGTGGGGAGGACTGAAGGAGATAGGGAGATGCTCGTGAGCTCTCGTTACTGCACTGTAGCCAGATCGTTGCAGGTTCCATCTTTAATGATTTCTAGTCTTAGTACTTGCGGGTTTCATTTGATTTCCTCAAGGTGGGAGAGGGTTCCCGCTCTTGGCGTGGCAATGGCCTTTAATATGCCTTGCACAGTGTCATAAAGATAGTTTCCTGGTGAATTGCAAGCCCCTCTCATTCGATTTGAAGACCAGATTGCTTCGGAAATACCATCAGGACTCAAGGAAATGCTTTGCGAATCCGAAAGTTGAGAGTTTCGATATTATTTGTGATTGGTGGGAGTTTATCGGAAGATAAAAGTAAAAATGCCTGTTTAGATTATGTAGATATTCACCGGGATATTAGATTTGTTCGATGGTTAATGTGTTCTAAACCATCTTCCGACAATTTAGAACTTTTATGAACAAACAGGCCCACCATTTATATATCTCTCTTGAAGTAAACATTTGATAGGTTTAGTGATGTCAAGAACGATGTTCTCTTTTATGAGTTTTGTTGATTAAAAGGCTTACGTATCTAGAAACTATCTTTTAAAATGTATATTTCATTATTAGCCTTCAGAGTTTTTAAAATTAATCTTTTAGAATTGAATTGTTGGTCTCTTTAAAATGTTGGCCCATTTTTTTGCTTGCTCAGGTGAAATGAACTCACTAATAAAAATTAAGGTTGATTGCTCACTTGAAATATATAAACCTATTAGATATCCTCGTATTATCGCATGCTTTGTGATTGTGTTGAAGATACCACCTAAATCATCTTATCGTTGCTTGCTTAGATATTATCACATCATCACTCTTTTTTTTAGCTAGAATCACTAGAATGTTGGCTTTACCCAACAAAAGTTATTGATAACAAAAAGCTCGGAAACTACAATTAATTAAGAACGGCAACAATATTAAGGGGAAAAAACGAAATGGACCAAAAATAAATTCTCATTAATTTGCAAAATAAATACGGATGTCTCCTGAAAAAAATGTATAGAGAAATGATGGATTAGGATGTCTATATTACACGTAAGTTTTTCAAACGTTGCTGCCAAATTTTCCTCCATCCCCATTCGTGATGAGACACTGCTTTTAAATCCCTCCGTCCAACCTCGGCGACATCTTTATCGTTAGCGAAAGGGTTTCAAGTGAGAGGTCAACCTTAATTGCCACCTTGTCCTGCCAAGCTGGAGCTCTCGTGTCCCGCCACGTGGCGAGCATATTTAAGAGCGCCGCACCGAAGCATCCATCTTTGCCATGTGACACCCCCGGGGAAAGCGGGGACGAAAGAAAATTTTTCAATTTGTCAATTTTATGGAAAAACAAATATTTGAGCAGCTTTGTCTATTAAGGAATTTAACTTAAATTTTAATAAATGAGAAGAGTTGAATTTTCCAAAAAAAGATAGGAACTTTTATAAACTTGAACTTGGCACACGTTGAAAAATTAAAGAATCGCATATAAAACATTAAAGATAATATTTACTTTTGCCTTATAATTTTTCCCCGCAACTATGATTCACATTTATACCATATGAGCCTCTTACAAATTTTAGGGAAACATCTTAATCTTCTTCTATATACTTTCACGTCATTTCTAATTAAGTCTTCGTATTTTCAATTTAGAATCTAATCAAGTCATTCTATTTAAACAGAATTTTTAATCAAATCTCTCAAATGTTGAATTTGGCTAAATCCAGTTGCCGTGACCGTCGAACAACATTGTGGTGGTATGATATGAACTATAAGTACATAAATTTGATTAGAAAAGAATGCGAAAGTATAAATGAAAAGTATCGTCTTCCTAAATTTCTTTAAGGGCAATGGCTTTGTTGTGAATAAGTGAACCACCGGGGGCAAGATCGATTCAATGCCGATTCCGTTAGCCGAAGATAAGAGAGGCTAACGATAACTTCCTGTCCTGCTGTTTCCAACTTCCTTGTCCTGCGTTCGACTCGAGATGGAGCTCGCTGTAGTTGGCAACTGCTCTCCCGCTTTCTTGAACAAGAGTAAGATCACCCATTACTGTCAAACAGCAATTTCGTACCTTTGATATGCGCCGACCTTCGATCGCCATCTGCTTGGCATAGTAATTGCATTCGGCAAGCGTCGGTTCGTCTTGCGGTTATTTCTTGTTTAGGTGCCGAGGACGTGATCCTAGTTAAGAGCTCAGCCTACTGGGTCCGAGGTTGATCAGCAAACGTGTTGAATTTGATCGGGTTGGGCGGTCCGAGGTTGATGAGAGAGGCAGCGGTTCGATATGAGGCCTTAACTGGGCAATCGAGATTTGATTGGGGTTGGGTTTTGGTGAAGTGGGTCTCTCCTGAAAATTTGGCAATCAACTACTTTCGCTGTTAATCTTTCATGGCCATTTGTGATGGTCCTCTTGATTGATGGCTGTTGATGCTGTGATTGAAGTTGAGTTATCTTTTTATTGCTCTGCGCTGCTGGGAGGCGGGATGGGTGCGGAGATTTTTGGATAGCTATATCGCGCATCCGTGTTATGGGCTGTGGTCATTGTGGCCTTATGTTAAACATCCAAGTAGTGCCCTCCAGTTTCTTGTCCTGACTTATGGTTTACCTCAATTTGGAACTGTTCCAGTGCCTTTGGGTAGCTTCTGTGACCAAGAGTCACATTGAGACGCTCCTGCCTTGGCACTATGCCTCAAGGCTTAAACATGAGTAGTTAGTATATCTGACCTTTGAAAACCAATTATCATGAGAGACAGCTTAACCAACTTAAAAATTTGAGTTTTGATACCGTATAGAAGCATGACTTGCTATATATTGCTAGGGCTCTTGAAGCTGATGTTTATTTTTGATGTTTTTGAAGCAAGTAGGGAGTCCGAAGGTAAAGTTTATGATGCACTTACAGTTGGCTCTTGTTTCCCCACTGGAGTTAATGTTCGATACATTCGACAAAGAAAGCGACCAGTTTCTTCTGCACTACCAGAAACAGCCATTTCCATAGCATTGGCTGCCACTGCAGTGGGTGCTGCCACGACACTTCTTATAAAGAGAACCAAAGCTTCCGAGGAGACTGAGGTGCAATCAAGTACACCTTTTTTAAGCAGTTGATTGATATAAAATGGGTTAATTTTCTTGTAGATGCTATCAAGGAACCTACGTACCTATATTACTGAGAATTTCAGTTTGTGAAATATGTTTGTTTTCTTGCTTCTATTACCTCCTCCCTGCTTTATTCTTTCCTACAACAATTTCTGCCTGTTTCCAAGATGTTGAGTGCGTTTGGTCATATGCTGATTTGAATGAGGTTTAATGGTTAAAGTAATACCGAGCATGGCTAACAAAGATAGAGGTAAATTATGCTATCAAAAGATATCTCGTTTGTGGCACTTCCCTTTGATTTCTTCATAGTTTAAACCTGTCTCGTGCGATACTGAAGGAGACTGATGATGGGAGATTTCTGCATGGTAGCTTGACGTGGAAAATTTCAACTAAATCCTGATTTGAAGAGTGCTTATAATTCAATTATACAGCAATGAATGTCTTCAATCGGTTCTTTGCGGAATATCTTTTGTCTTTTTGGCATAAGGTCTTCATCAAATTAGAACATTAGTTTCATCGAATTTTATGCCGACAAACAGAAAATTCTGCGTGCATACAGAAGTTCTTCAGAGATAGTACTAGATGAACCGTACCACTTGGTTTTATGGACTTCTGTCAGATGCCAGATGCTATGAGTTCGTCGAACGGAAACTTCTCTTTTCACTCATTTTAATGATACGACAGTCTCCAGTGCTTCTCATAAGTATGAGTCATCAAACAACAATAATCAGAGTAATTTTTAGAACATAATCATGCCTGACTGAAATTCTCCAGACTGCCTGTAAACTATCCATAATCAGCATATTGTGCATGTTGAAGTCCTGTTTCTTATACCATCTTTGCCTGAAGAATGCAGATCCCTATGAAAACTTGTGAAGACTGTGAAGGTTCAGGTATATGCTCCGAGTGCAAAGGCGAAGGCTTTGTGCTTAAGAGACTGTCAGAAGCAAGTGCCGAGAAGGCAAGATTGACTGCAAAGAACATGGCTACCCGATATACTGCAGCGTAATTCTCTTGGCAAACTTCCTTTAGTACTCTTCTAATTCGCCTTGTGTGGTAGATTGACAATCTGATAATTGATGACAGGCTTCCAAAGAAATGGAGTTACTGTACGAAGTGCTCTTCCTCTCGTTCTTGTATAGCTTGTGGCGGGCGAGGGAAGTTAAGCTTATAGCTCTGCTCAAGTGACTCTTGATGGGTAAATGGATGAGTTTAGAAACTTCTATTTTGTATAAGTCAAATTCAGCTCGGCCATCTTCAGTTTTGGTGGTTTTAGTGTTCATTGCTTAACGTAGATGCAATGCATAAACATGTCGATTATTATAAGATACCTACACGTTAGACTGAAATTAAATGCCTGCTACAAATGTTCAAGATACAAGGTGCTGATATATTGCTATCAAATTTACTCTTAGTTCATTATTGTCACTGTAAGGACAACTACTCTTAGTTCGTTATAGTCTCTGTAAGGACAACTTTGTTTATTTTGTTTCAGATCTTCATATTAGGAAAACTTGAGAATTTTGTGATAAGATGCAGGGGTCACTTTAGGGGATTAAAATATTAGGTTTACTAAAGAGTTGTTTAACTGCAAATTCAGTCATGTCGTTTACTTTACCGAGGATAACTGGGAAATGCAGAAGATGCAGAAGATATCTTCAAAATGAAGGGGAAAAGAAGAAGCTACGTCGCTGATATATGCTGTTAACACATCTTTCGTTGCACATCGTTATGATTAAAGCTGGGAAGTCGATGTCTTTGTATTATAATCGTATTTTGTCAATTTTAGGTTTAACCTGAACTATACGTGTATCATCTGTGTTGTAGCTCTGAAACCCAAATCTTACATATTTATCGATTAGGTGACACAACACGAGACTATGGTATGTTTAAGTTATAAACTCTTGTATACACTATGTAAAATGTGTCTTAACATTTATTAACATGTTTAAATATATCTAGATGTATTCCGTTAACTTGGGTAATAGTATTAGTTTGATCAATTTAACGTGTTAAGGGGTGTTGTTCGAGGGTTAACCATAATCTGCTCGAGAAAGGTCAACCCTATGGTTAACCTGCAAACGACATGTTTGTTGTGTCATGGCGCCTTTATCACACAAACACAATTAAGCCCGACTCGAGCGCACTTAATTGTGTGTAGTACAAATGGGTCGTATCATAAATTGCCGGCCCTAATTATGACCTGAAAATCAGGTAGTTGTTGGCTGTAATAGTTTGAGTATGACAATCAGCTAAGTGCCTACACGAAAGATGAAAAGATAAGAAGGAAGCGATTGATGCTGGTAAATCTTAGACGAACTCGTCTCACTCAGTCCATGAGATAAGCGAGGTAGTTGACAGATTCAAGTTTTGCAGAACTGAAAGCCGATCTTCCACTAAATAGCAGAATCCTTTGGCTTAATTTCATGTGATGATAGGGCTTTTGGAACCCCATTTCTGCTAAATGCCTTATAGCATTTGATCTGACGTGCTCTTTTACCATAGGAGGCCGCTTAAACGTCAACCTGGGAAAAGCTTAAATCACAAAAATCAGAGGCAAAACAGAAGCTCCCTCTGCTTTTGATTTGTACTTCTGGGATATTGAGTCAAAATGAAATGAAAGAGAAAATGTCAAATATGACTGTAAAAAAGTGTAACGCAGAGGAGTCCCACGGACATCGTTTTACAGTAAATCACTCGAATGATATTTAAAGGTAAGTGCTTTCAGATGTTAAGTGACTCACAGCAAAATCCAAGAGATGTCTAGTGTCTCTGCCTGTCCAAGTGCAGAGGTTCCATCTGTTGTTGGGAGGGGTGCAACCTATGTCTCCCTCCATCAGATATGGATACGGTTTTTTGGCAATCTTTTCGAATCACAAGATTCCTCTCGTATGTTTTCCTCTGTCACTTTATTCCCGGTTCTTAAAATATTCCGAGTCAACGTCTCTCCTCTCACCAGGGGGACATAATAGAGGATCCTCCACAATAAAATAATTCTCCGAATGAATTCACGCCACGTCTTCGATCTGGAATATCCCGATTACACTTTTACAAGACTTCAAAGGGGTACATTAAACAAGAACTTAGTCTTTTTAATAATCAGTTGAAGGGTCCGCTTTCTCATCTGGGAGCTATTGCAATTGAATCTTAGTGACTCTAACGTTCCCCCTAGAGTTCCTTAGAGTCAACTCCATGACGCACCTATTTGTCTGAGACATGTACACTTCTAGCTGATGACACGACCAACTTGCATGTCCAATAGGAAGCAATAACGTGGGATGTTTTGAATCCAAAAGAGAGCACAAGCTTTGATATTAGATCAAGTTTAAGGAGGTAAATAACGAATAATGCGTTGGCTGCCGATACATAATTCGTTCGTATGTTTTTTCATATGGCCATGGCATGTATGGAAAGAACCAGGGCAAGAATAAGCTAAATTCGACCTTGGATGATCAGAATATGATAGCGTTATACTTGTATAATAAGTGAATTTAATGATGACACGGTACATGACCTGATCTGACTGTATGTTTTATGTTTGGACCAAAACATAGTCACCTTCCTCGCCATTGGCAGTCAGATGGCACTATCTCAGGCATAACGAGAGCTTAGCAGTTAAAACAAACTCGTAATTAAAAAGATGAAGACAAGACACATACACGAAGCACTTCTTCTTACTGAGCACCTGGTGATTATAATCCTTCCCTTCTCACCATGACTCTATCGAAGTTTTTCCCCGGGGAAAAGTCCTAGACGTGTGACGGGGTCGAGCCGGGTGGAGTCGGCGCGGAGGCGACCTTCCCACGCTCCGAGCGGCTGTTCTCGGCAAACTTGAGGCTCCCTTGGTGCATGCCCTTGCGCTTCTCCTCCTCGTTCCACTCGGACCCATAGTAGAACTCCTCCGTGGACTTCACGACGTCCTTCGATGGGGGGAAGAACATGCCCCCCCACTGTGGGAAGTGCACCAGGGTCACGGGCAGCGAGCAGCACACGATCATGACCCCCATGAGGGAGAGGCCGGTCGCTGTGGAGTAGCTCGAGCTAGCGAAGAAGATCAGCTGGGTCAGTCCAGAGCCGAAGTTCCCTCCCGCGCCAGTGAGACCAGATATGATGCCCAGGGACCGGCGGGAAATGAAGGGTATGATCCCGAAAGTCGCTCCGCATGCCGCTTGAGCTCCAAGCGAAAAAAGGATCATGGCAAGGACTGCGATCGGGAGCGAGTTTGCGCGGCCAAGCCAGATGCAGAAGACTCCTCCTAGGGTTTGGAGGATCCAGAGAACCCACAATCTGCCTCTCATGCCAAAGTATCTGGCTGAATAGTCCGAAGCGAATCCGCCAAATGGACGAGCCACTAAGTTTGCCATCCCGAACGAAGCGGCGATTATTCCGGCAGTGTGGAGCTTAAGATCGAACCTGTCATTAGGCAAGAGAGATCATAAATCTCTTTTTCCAGGGAGATTACAATTTAAGGAGTTCCAATGGTTCAATGAAGCGTGATTTTACCGGTCATAGAAATACTCGGCGATGACATTGTCAGTCGACAGCTCAACACCCATAGAGTAGCCATACAGCAGAACAAAGACCCAAGTCCTATAGTTTGTAACAGCATACCACAAAACCTGAGACATCAAAATTTATTAGCTGAAACAATGTCCCATGACAATGGTGACGACGATGACAACTTAAGCACTTAGTTTCACCCACCTTGGAGAACTTATCCTTGGCAACATCACCCTTCTTTTGCAGTGTGCTCAAATTCCCATCAGGCAGGTCTTGGCCAAGCGTGAGGACCAAGATCCCCATAATCACATTAAGCCAACCAGGGATGAAGAAGGCGATCCTCCAGGCGCTGAAGGGCGTTGCACCGGTTCTCCGGATCAGCTCGTAGACCACGGGCATGATCAGCTGGGTCGCGCCACCGCCCATGTTGCCCCAGCCAGCAGCAGTGCCATTGACAAGGCCGATGATCTTGCTGTTGAACATGGTGCTCATCCAGTACTGGCATGAGACGAAGGTGGCAAGGGAGAAGCCGATCATGAAGCGGACCGCTATGTAGCCACCGGCATTAGAGACGAAGGACATGCAGAAGACGGTGGGGGCGGAGAGCATGATGAGGAAGGCACAGCCGTAGCGGGGCCCAAGGAGGTCGCAGACAGCGCCCATGGCTAGCCTGGACAGGATGCTGCCAGAGACGGAGGCAACGCCGGCATTGCCAATGTCGGCCTTAGTGAGGTTGAGGTTGTCACGGATGATGGGGACTAGGGGGGCGGCGGCAAAGGTGGAGACGAAGCAGGTGAAGAAGGAGATCCAGGAGAGGTGGAAGGTCCTCATGTGGGGGTTGGCGAAGGAGAAGATCTTGAAATCCTTGGCCTTGTGCTCGGAGTCCACGGGGAGCGCGAACTTGGCCGTGTGGTCGGTGGGGACGGTCGGGGAGTCCACAGAGAAGGCGAATGTCTGCTCTTTGCCGGTCACTCCGTGCATCGAGCTTCCCGGTGAGCCTTCAATTTCCGCCATTTTAGAGAGAGATGCGAATGATCTGTGTTTGAGAAACGAAAGGAGTGTGTTTAGTGATTTGTGTTAAAAAGAGAGATGTGTCTTTGTGAGTTTGGGTGTTTTTTGGATGGTTTGTTGTGTGGAGGAGTTACGAGAGGGGGTATATATAGGATCTAGGGTTGACTTTGTAAAATAGCCGATGGAGTTTCCGAATGGTCGTGAGGTTGCATAGAAAATCAAAGAAAACAGAGAGAATCCACTTCGCCGCATCTATTAGTAATAAGGAAGGGTCTCATCGTATATCCCAAGGGATCACGAGGTATTTAAAATTGGGACCCGCCCTCTAGTTCATAGTCAAGTAGCAATTTCTGACCCGACGCAAGATCATGGCTCGAATATGGCACAAATTTACTTAGAGGAGTCGAAATATCGACAAGTCATGACTTGATTAACTCGAATTATATATGAATTGACACATAATTTTTTTGTTCTCTTATTTTTTCGAATTAAATGGTACGAATCACTGATGGAAATATGATAACCACCGCAAAAAAATGATTAAGACCTTAGGGATGTGTGGAAATATGTTGTGAGACTATTATGCAATCTGTCCAAGTTGAGGCCATATTAGTAATGAGTTAATTTCATTCTAAAGATGGCGAGAATAAGCAAGAACTAGTGATAAGAACACCCCAGCTTTTTGCCCTTTTGTGTTTTGGAGGACAACATTTACCTGATCTCTAGGAGTCAGTCAACAATATTTTTGTTTAAGTTGACCCATATGTTGGTGTCCATAACTATCAGTTCAGCTGTAAACTTGATTTGCTTTTCTGTCTCTTCGCTCTGAAGTCGACCGGCGCAAGTAGTTCTTGCTCAACCTGCTGTTTCTGCACATGCAAAAAAGGGAAAGCAAATAGGGAAAGTATAAAATGGCGTTTTTATGTTGTCCATTCGGCGCTCCATGAGATCTTTAGCAGAAAACGAAAAGGCATTCCATGAGATGATGATGAGTACATTTCAATTTAACTGCAGAGATTCAGAAATTTCCAGGCTTGCCCCAATTTGAGCAAACAGCGTTGACTTCTATTTTATATTTAGTTTCTCCTTCTAGAGAACTCCTTTAAGTTCAACCCTAATAGCAGGATTAGGTTGAGAAATTCAATGACGAAAAGTCTCGGCAAATGAACTCTCAATGTGATAAAAAGGAATTAACCAATTTTACCGTGGTATAACACGAAAATACAAAGCAGGAAAAGGGAAATATCACAAAGTCAAATAGCGTCAAAATGACTAACTATTTGTTCATTTCAAATAAAACCCTAATAATATATTTCCCTACATAGTTGCCCCTAGCACAAACTTGCTCGATAAGGAAGTGTTTTCACCTATTCCCAATGCCCCGCAAGATGTATCTCCTCCTACTTCGCAGGTCAAATGATACACAACGCCATTTGTTTTCGCCTAATCTTAGATTTGCTGGGCTGATGGAGACAAGAATATATATGATAATGTCGAACAGTACCCCTTCACATGTCCAGAGAGCTTCGAGTCATTTGTTTATGTCCAAGAACTCAAAAACAAAGAATCTGACTAGGTTCTTGTGGACACAAGTTGTAAGAATCGAACCAGACGTTAAAACTGTTTAGAGCCCTTTG
The DNA here is from genome assembly GCA_017140595.1 of Eucalyptus curtisii. Lineage (NCBI taxonomy): Eukaryota > Viridiplantae > Streptophyta > Magnoliopsida > Myrtales > Myrtaceae > Eucalyptus > Eucalyptus curtisii. The sequence continues at coordinate 8,045,142 of CM029503.1, forward strand.
ACGTTCCTTAACAGCTGCTGCATCATGGTCGCTTGTCTATATATACGACACGATGACGAGGGGTCTGTTCGATAGTCAAGAGAATATTTGCAAAAATTAATGATAAGTGCTGCATTATAGCAGCTTCCGTCGATCGCCCTCTATTATTCATTGCTTAGTAGGACAATGATATGAAGGTTTCCAACTGGGGGATTGATTACGTAGGTTTTCGGTCATGGTGTTGGCTTCTGCTTCTACGGCCTTTCGGTTATTAATAAATTATGGTAGGATGAGAGGCCTCTCGATGCTTTGTCAAGGTAGGTCTCAAGATTATCAATCAAGAAATGGAATTCATCAATGAATTATTTTTCGCGAAAAAAACAAGTGGTTCAAATTGACGAAATCTCGATGGCACAATGTGTAATAATTATCACTTGATGAAATGCGTCTTTCATCAGATATTATATTTGTGGTATGGTCGTGCATATTGTACCGACAAGCTTGGTTATCAGACAAGACACATCTCATACTTGAATCACATTATTTCCAGCTTAGAATAGTCTCGAGGCGACATAAGCTGTTATGTGGTAAAGCCTTACTTGGTATACGTAGATGGTGGAGTTTGCACGAGTAAAAGATTAGAATATCCAAAAAAATGTAAATATCAATAGGAGTGTTGTAAGAGATGACTTGCTTACTTTTCAAATTTATATTATCTTTGCTATGAAGAATGACTCGGATCTTGGAGGCTTGTTCCTCAAAATAATGTCCCTACAGGTGGTGAGGAATGTGCATTTCATCTAGCTGAAGTACAATTGTCCCTTTATCTTCTCCCTCTTTGTTGGAGGATAAGAACAGACGACATAAATGAATTATCATTTGTTTTCTTTATCATTATCTGCTTTATCAAGCCATATCCTCGAGGAAGTCAATGGAGAGCTGAGGTACATGGCATGCATGCACGGTTTTAGCACCAATAATTCAATCAATGAAAGCCTTTTTTTCAAACATGTTTCTCTGCTCATCTTATCGAAATGTCATGTCAGGCGAGCTATCCGGAAATTTGGTTTACTTGTAATTGATGTGTGCCGCAATCTATAGCCCCACCCCACATGTAAGCTCGGCATCAAGCTTGAAATGCGCAATAAATGTAATTACGTCGAACAAACCCTACAAAGTAGAACGACAAAAAGAGAGAGCACTGGTGTTTTGTCCTTCGACTAATGCTCCGATACCTGGCGAGATGATTTGAATTTTCATGAATTAACGGCTCGAGATTGGCTAATTTACTAGCCAATGTACAAAACGAAATCTAGTCTGGATAGAACCGTGTACGTATCACGAATATTACGAAATTACAAAAGATGCACCAATCAACATGCCATCATTGTTCCTGGCTATCGGTCCTATCCCTCCACGAGACTCCTCGATATCTATTGCTCCATCACAAACGGGTCTAACATGACCTGCCTCAGGTGTTCGGCAGTCCTTATCCATGTTTTCTTGAGGTGGCTCTGCCCTCGTTTTTGCTGCACCTCTTCGACTTCATATCGCAGAACTCAGCGACGGCCCTTTCGATCTTCTGCGCCTTCACAGGTTCGGTGATCCGCCGACAAAAGAAGCTTCATCCCCGAACTTCCAACACCGTGGCTAGGAATTTCTCTTCCCTTTTCCCCCGGAGCGGGCATTGCTCTATCGATTCCGCATCCATCGATCCATAGCCTGAGTGGCTTCTCCGTTGAATCTCATCCCCAGTTCTTCTAATCAGACGGAAGCAATCCATTAGCAACTCAGGAGTAAAGGTTGTCTGTTGTTTCCTGCTGATTGTGGAAAAGAACGTTCAACCTCGAGGCAATTTTTAGTAGTCTTTACAGCCGTTATCAACGGTATATAATTTGTTCGATTGTTATTATATTATCAATAATTGATAATTACCACCCGTCAGTTTTAATTGTGATGTTACATATTTAACTTATAAATCAAATGAGTATTGCAAATCACAAATTCGATATTGGTAAAATATGTTGTGCAATCTATAATTACTATCTAGTTGGTTGTTTTTTTTTTGGTAATCATGAAGTGTCTCCCCTAGAAACCGTTGGAAAGAATGCTCCTAGATCAATATATATATGAATCTTTACAATTACATTTTCAAATTTAAAACTCAAAGCATCAAGTAAGATCAATTACCACCAATCGAATACTAACAAAATATAAATTTATGATTATGATCTAGTTTGTTGTTACTATTTATTATCACAGGAGAATATGTATTTGATATAATTAATCATGACAAAAATGTATATCATATCATATTTGTGTTGGGCTAGCCGAAAACTTAAAAAGGAAATTATCTTTCCATTAGTTGGGGAGGGAAAAGTATAAAAAAAATTCATAAACTTATTGCATTGGTACCAATTAAATCCTAAACCTTTTAATTGGACCAATTTAGTCCTAAACCTTTTTTACATCGGTACCAATTCAGTCATAAACCTTTTAATTGAACCAATTTAATTATAAACTTTTCAACATTGATACGAATTTAGTTTATTCGGCCGATTTTGGTAGATCGGTGCTAATGTGGACACCGGTCGACATTGACTTGGATATCAGCTCGGATCTTGACATGGCAATTTTTAAATAATTTTTATTTTTTATCAAATTTTTAATTAATTGTTTTCTTTTATTTTCCTTTTTCCTCCTCCTTGGACTTTCTCGCAGTGGTGGGGGAGCCTCCAATGAGGCTCATCGACCACTAGAAGAGGGCTGCAAAGCCCTTGCCAGCCATCAACGAGGGTCGCGGCCCTTGCCTGGCCTTGCCCAGGGTGGTAGGCAACGCGGCTTCACCTTAAGCAAGGCCAAGCAAGGGCCGTGATCCTCGCTGGCAGTTGGTGAGGGCTTCACAGCCCTCGCCGGAGGCTCGCCGGCCATTGCAAGAGAGTTCAAGGAGAAAGAAGAAGGAAAAGAAATGGAAAAAAAAAATTAATAAAAAATTAGAAAAAAAATTAAAAATATATATTTAAAAATTGCCACGTCAACGTTCGATTATCGCCTAGTGTCTACGTCAATGCCGGCCGACCAAAATTGACAGGTGAACTGAATTAATATCAATGTGAAAATGCTTAGAATTAAATTGGTCCAATTGAAAGGTTTATGACTCAATTGATACAAATGTGAAAATGTTTAGGAATAAATTGGTCCAATTGAAAGGTTTATAATTGAATTGGTACCGATGCAATAGGTTTAGGACTTTTTTGATACTTTTCCATAGTTGGGGATGCTGATGGATATTATGTATTATGGAGTCTTTCTATAATTATGTTTCACTCTGTACTCTAACTATAATTAATCACTCTTATTGAAAGATATCCTCTGCAACTCTAATTTGAGTTAAGTCACTAGAAACATTCTATGGTTATTTTTTGTCTAACTCTAAAGATCAACAACTAGAACCCTAAAACGTTTCAATTTCCACATCCATAGTAGCTAGAGGACACAAACTTGCAAAACTGTTTTGCCCTTCTCAAAAGAGGAAAGTGCATTGGATGGTTCCTTTGTATTTCCGTAAGGACTTCAATTTACATTTTAAAATTAAACGTCTAGCATTAATTATGTCCCAAAACCATGAAAAAAAAAAAAAAATCTCTAAAATGTCAGCAAGCTTCAGAGAATTCAACAAAAATGTTGATTTTACGTTCTTGAATAAAATTTAGTGAAACTCAAAATACAAAAGTTTTGTTGGTACGATTATGAAAAGTCACTAGGAAAATTGGACAGCAAGTTTAGACTGAATAACATTTGCCAATGATGGATACCTGAGTTTGACGAAGGAATCTCTTTCTTCATGGCTTTTTGGTAACTTGCGCTCCAAGCAAAAGCAAAAAACTTCGGAACGAAGGGAAAAGACTAGAACATAAGAGAGAAAGTAGATTGACTTACTCGATTTCAAAATACGTCGGTCATTGTACAAGTTTAGAGGACGAGTTACTCAAAGTTTCCTAATTCAACGCGGCTTCGACTGAATATTTCCTAATTCAACTTGACTTGGACTATGACTCAGGCCTGTATCGACATGATCTCTCCCGCTTTATTCGATCGCTGCTTTACGTACTCATCTCATGCTTTACCTCGACTTTTAGGGAAATATGTTTTCTGTTCACACAATCCTCTTCTACGAGGATGAAATCAAGGCATGGGTCACCGACGAGCCTGCTGTTGTTAGCCGCTGGATTCACAAGATCGAGCACTTCCATCGTCGTAAGCTCAGGAGGCTGATCATCGGCCTGGATATTGAGTGGTGCCTGAGTTCTGAGCCTAATAGCGACTTTTCCCAGGTTGCAACTCTCCAGCTTTGCGTTGGCCATAAGTGCCTCATCTTCCAGCTCCTTCACGCAAGGTACATTCCCAAGTCACTCTTCATGTTCCTCACCAATGTGAACTACACCTTCGTCGGAGTCGGTGTGGATGAAGACGCGAGGAAGCTCACCAAAGACTACGGACTCGACGTGTCGTGCACCGTCGACATCCGTGGACTAGCAACGAATAGGTTGCGGAATGATTTGTGGGGTTACAAGAGTCTCAAGAAGCTGTTCAAGGAGATCCTCCATAAAGAGCTTGAAAAGCCGAAGGAGATTACATTGAGTAGGTGGGACAATAAGGTGCTCACGCATCGTCAAATTGAGTACGGGTGCCTCGACGCATTCGCTTCTTTCGAGCTTGGGAGAGTCTTGAAGGCATCCTCAGTGAATAGGGTCTTTAATGGTTGATGTGTTAGGATTGATGAGAACTTCTTGTTTGAGAAAGATATTTACCCTTGATCTCCGTGGATTTCACTTAAAAAAGTTCGGGAATATATTGCAGCTTTTATGATTGTTTACTATTTAATTTTTCATGCAAATATCGTCTGATTATGTTTCATGAAGATCATAGTTTTATTTCTAAATATATTTACCGTACTATTCTATTCATGTGTAATATCTGACATAGTCAATATTTTCACTTGGAAAGAAGGCTAGTGATCATTCGTTTATGAAAAAAGGTTAGTTTTATTACCTGTGCTTTGCAGGGATATGGTATAGTTCCCGAAGTGTAAAACGATGATATTCAATAGAACTTGAAAGGATTATGTGAATGAATAGTTGTAGTCACAATTGTCAATATACTTGAAAGGATCATAAGAAACAGGGGTATTAATTATCAAAGTAACAGATTATGGGCAGCAGCAGTTCTTTTTAGATGAAGTAAAAAACTTTGATAATACCAATGATTTAATGAATTCAGTGAAAATAGTGTTGATACTAATATTTTTTAAGGTCTTTGGATATTGACACCGCCATTCAGTGAAAATAAGGAATCAATAGAGATGCTAATGTCCTAAAAGTATTTGATCATGCTGCAAAAACTTTAAAGAGTACTTTATATCATATTACAGTCAAGTTGTCCATAAAAAGCAATGTAAAGCAATTATTGATGTGACATTATCTTCTTCTTTTTTAGTGCCTAACCAGTTTTTTTAATTAAATTTATTTTAAGTTATCATGTCCTATTCTTTTACTTTATTGTACGGTGTTCGTAGGGTATAGTATATTCAATAACATATCAGATAAAAAAATCAATATTAAGAACACACGTAAACAGAAATAAAATTAATTACCTAGAGTGTCCAAAAGAGTGTACATTTGAATCTCATTATGCTTGTTATGTTGATTTAAATGAAATATCTAAGAAATGCTATCTCGTGTCATCTCTCGTGTGCATTAAAAATAAATTGTGATCTACACTATACATACAATAAATCAAAAGAGTAGTTTTCATCCTTGAATATTTTTACTCGAAAGTTCCCAGAAAACCTATTCTTAAAAATAGAAACAATAACATTAAAAATAATACCATTTCGATTTCGCGAGCACAATTATGTATCTGAGGATTTTTAGTTTTTTTTTTCCGGTTTTCTCTCTCTCTCTTTTTTTTTTTTTTAACATGAAGTGTGCCTTTCGCTAGTCTTTTCAAATGTATCAGATCCACGACATGGACTCAAGGCAAAAACAAATAAGCTAATTTTCTCCGAATTAAGTGTAACGAGTGACAAGAAGAAAAAAAGAAAAATTACTTAGAAAATATCGTCTTCAAAGGATAGGATCTTGCGATCAAATGGGCCTTCACTTAACAACATGCATGAAAGAATAGTTATTTAAATTATCGGTCTACTCCTGATGAAACTGCGCAATTAGTACGGTTACAAAAAGAGAAATTAGTACGAAACTAGGACCACAATTAACCTCACAAACGACACGAGACTTGAAATTGTTCTTCAAATCTTGATTGAAATATATCGAGAAATCTCAACCATTCCTCTTGAAAATTGCATGTGTCACCACAGAAAAGAAAACATACTCTTGCTTTTTGCTCAAGCGAAATATGTTTTTAATACACATGATTCTCTTCTACTACAATGAAATCACAACATTGGTAACCGATGAGCCTGCTTTCGTTAACCACCGGATTCACATGGTCAAGGGCATCCGCCATCAGGCTTGGTAGGCTGATCGCCAGCCTAGATACTGAGTGGTACCCCAATAAGTGTAGGGAAAAATATGACAAAAGATCGGAAGAATAATGAAATCAGACTTTAAGACTTAGTATTACTTTCTTTAAAGAATTATTTGTTTCACAATGTTGCTAATGGTTATTAGCAAATTTCTTTCAAAATATAATAAAGTCTCGATTGAGAATACTAGATATTAATTATAATATTTCTTTAAGATCTCTCGAGGGAAATAATTGAAATGATTGTTGTATTCTTTTCTTTAGAAAGATATTTTGAAAAGATTTAAACATCATTCATCCCAAAACTAATGTATTTATCTCTAGCTTAATGAATAGAAGCAACTCTTTGGAAATGTTTGCAAAGTGAACAGGTACATCCTCAAAAGCTACCTTGAAATAACATATAAAATTCAGAACAAAATAATAATTAAAGAAATTATCTATTAAAAAATTTCGAAATTTCATGATTTCCCAAAATACTGATTAAACAATCTGCATGTGTGTGGTCTAACCCAAAACCCATTCTCTTCTTTTAGGCAAATTAGAAGACACTCACACTTACAAAATAGTCTACTTCCTCCCATCTTTCCTACGCGGGATAAGAAAAAGCACCATTTATTTGATTTACAAACAAACAACCACCAGACGCAAGAAGCTCGTCAAAGACTTTGAACTCTATGTGTCGTGCACCATCAATATCCGTGGACTAGCAATGAAGAGGTTGCGAAACAATTCGTGCCGTCTCAAGGTACTGTCCAAGGACATCCTCCGTTAAGAGCTTTAAAAACCAAAAGAGATTACCCTACGCAGGTGGGACAAGAAGGCGCTCACGAATCGTCAATTAGGGTATGGTGTCATCGGTGAATAGTTTTTTTTTTTTTTTTAATGGTCGGTGCAATAAGATTGATGAGAACTTTTAGGGTCCGTTCGTTTCACGGAAAATGAGCCATTTCCGGAAAATATTTTTCTGGAAGTCATTTTCCGAAAAAATGACTATATTTTCCGGTGTTGGTTTGAAACAAACCCGAACTTTGAGTGGAAAATATTTTCCACCGTTCGTTAGCTAATTTAATTGTTTGGAAAAAATTATTGAAGAATTGAATTTTAATATTTTTAATTGACCAAAAATTTTAGTTTTATTTTTTTATATTTTTTTTAAAAATTGAATTTTTAATTATTTATATTTTAAAAAATCGAAAATTTTATTTATTTTTTATTTTATTATTTTTTTTTCCTTCCTCCTTCCTCCGCCGCCGCACGCCTGACGATGGCCGGCTGCCCGGCGGCCAACCAAGACCCGGTCGCCAGATCCGGCGAGCTCGAGGCTCGGCCGATCTTGCCCGAGCTCACCGGAGGTTCGCCGGACTCGGCGAGCCGCGAGCTCGCCGGATCTGGCGGCGAAGCTCGGGCTCGCTGGATCGGGAGCCCGAGCTCCGCCGCGATTCGGTGAGCTCGGGCCAGCTCGCCAAATCTGGCGAGCAGCAAGCTCCGGATCCGGCGAGCCACGAGCTCCGCCCCAAGTCGACGAGGCTCTGCCTCGCCTACTCTGGCGAGGCCCGAGCTTGCCGGGCTCGGGCGAGCTCGGCTTCCCCAAATCAGGCGAGACGGGGCCTCGCTGGCCTAGGGCGGAGCTCAAGCTGGCTCGCGGCCAGTCGTCGGCCGCCGTCGTGGCCAGCGATCAGCCAAGGCTAAGGAAGAAAGCTGAAAAGGAAAGAAAGAAAAGAAAAAAAAGAAAAAAGAAAAAGAAAGCATAAAAATAAAATAAAAATGTGTTGGTGAAAAAAAGTAAGGTGGAAGAAGTTATGGAAAATGTTTTCCACTTTTGAAGTGGAAAACATTTTCCTCATCTTTGAAGGTTGTTTTTCCCAATGATAGAAAATATTTTCCTTGAGTAGTTTATTTTTCGTGAAACGAACATTGAAAAATCTGGAAAATGTTTTCCTGGAAGTCATTTTCCGTAAAATGAATGGAACCTTAATTTAAGAAAGATATTTACCTTGATCTTCATGAATTTCACATTGGAAAGTTTAGAGAATGTGTTCAGAAAGATTTTGCAATTTATATGAATATTTTTTAACGCAAGTAATGTTCGATCACTGAAATCGTCATCGTGCTTTTCCAACTATATTTATGGTACTGATCTTTTTTTTTTTCTTTTATGAAAAAGTAAGCTTTTGCGTGGATACGATAATTCCCCTTGTACAAGCGGCAAAACCTTGAGAAATACTTTATATCATATTATAATCAAGTTCTCCATAGAAATCAATGAAAACTAATTAACGATGTCATGCTTTGTTATTTTTAGTTTTCAACCGATTTTTTGTAAATCATTTTTTTTTTTACATTTATCATGTACTATTCTCGTGTTTTATTGCCTAGTGATTTACAGTTAATGCCTTCATAGTGTCTAGCATATTCTATAATATAACATACATATATAAAATTAAGAAAAATACATTTAAGGTTGTATACGATTCACTTTGGACCTCAACATGGTTTAGATTAACAAATTTAAGTATTTAGTTCTACATATAACGTAGTCTCAAAGAGCACAAATAAAGCCATACACATGTAATTGCATGTGTAGCGTCTTGAGACGATTCCAATTTTCATATTACATATTCTTAATTTAGAAAATGATCTATTTATGGTCAGTTTGTTTCATTAAAAATTTCTTGCAGCTGGAAAATAATTTTAGAAGATTCAATTTTTAGGAAATTAAACCATTTTATGATGTTTGTGTGTGCTAAAAACAAAATTTAAATTTTTTTTTAATGATTTTTCCAAAATAAGGTGAATTCACTAAGGTAGTTTGTATGGTTAAAAATATATGTTGTTTTGATGGATTACAAAATAAACAAAGAAGACGTTGATTCTAATTTGTTAGTCATTACTCATTAAATACATTTTTAACGGTACTAACTATTTTTAGTGGGTTCACTTATTAAATATCATAAAATCAATTTTTTCAACTTGTTTTCAACATAAACAAACAACAAAAAATGGTTTACTTTCACTAAACTTGAATTCTCTAAAAACATTTCCAAAGACAAAGGCTAGATCCTGCTTCCCCATTAAAGATTTGCGTGTTGCAAGGACATGAAAAATGTGTAAATGTATGCCAACAAATACATGTATTAAATAACCAAAAATAACTTTTGTTGTATTAATGAGTGAAATTTAAGTATTTTGTGGTAAACCATATCAGCTGAAAAGAAACTCTCAAAATGTTGATCATGGCTATGGTTGTTACTAGTTTTATGATTAGTGCAATTTCTCAAACGACTCTAGAAGTTAGAACGTCGAAAGTTGCTTTGTAAAGCTTTTCTGAGCGCAATCAAAGCAGGGCAAAAGAAAGCATCCCTCCCAATGCTCAATCCAAGCACTGGACTAAGTTGTATTGTAAAACAAATGATGTCGAATGACATGGAGCATCAACCAAGCACAGGAAGAACCTCTGAGAAACAATAAGCATTCGGCTTAGCCACTTCAAGTCATTTTCTTTTCAAGGTACTGCTACCGTCACATGAAGGACGGTCGAATCGTAACTCGATGAAATGAGAAAATAAATCCCATCAAGAGCTGGTCCCCCCTCTTCTCTGAACTGCTTTGTACAACACGACGCTGACGTACTTGGAATGGAAGCGGTGGGTGAACCCGAGAGCCACGACAGAGCGCGGGGCCTCCCGGTTCTCGATGTAAAGGTGGTTTAGAAGCACGCTCATGGGAGGTGGAAGGCTTTCAGGGCCATCTCTGATCGGGGGGCAGCCAAGCAAAGGGTTCAGAAGTTGCTGCGGAACGAGAGGCGGGTCTCGTGCCTCGTCTTCGCTGGCATACGTGCAGTTGTAACTTGAATCGGGGGATCTTGGAAGCTCAAAACCCACCACGGTTTGCTCTTCCTGCACAAATAGTAACTCCTTCATCTATTGTACTTCAGCAAGGTCAAGCTATGTAACAGAGGCTTGCAACTTACGGGATCCTCAGGACATTGATTACTCATCTTGGGAATGACACACGTCTAGCAACAGAGATTCATCAAGGTGCGAATTTATGCTACAGATAAAACCTGGAAAAGTAACAATGATTAAAAAGGCCTATATAATAGAGTATCTGGGGGAACAAAAGAACCAGAAAAGGCAAGAAACTAATGAAAAGACAAGAAAGAAAGATCTTATCAATTGCCTCGTCACCATTGTTATTATAAAAGGGCTACAGATCCCAGGAAGCATGCATAACGGGAAATGTCCTTTAAGATAAAACTTAAGCGTAGAGAGCAAGACAATACAATTACAAGCAGACCCATTTTTATACTTGTGGAAATTCTAGGAAGTAATGAAAAGGGAATAAAGAGTACCCAAAAAAAAGAAAAAAAAAAAAAAACCGCAGCCGGTGACAAGGAAAGAATGTTTAATGACTTGTAATGGCCATGAGAACCAGTTCTAAATTCAAATGGGCTTAAACACTGTCCTCCTGTCCATTCCCTGACTTCAGACCATGACCGTCCATGGCAGCGCACAGCCCCAAGTCAAAGGTCGTCGCCGGCCGCCAAGAGGATGCAGATTCACAGAGGAAAGAGGGCAAGAGACATAATGAACTGAGAGAGGAGGAAGACCCAAGCATGAGCAGTGGGGGAGGGGCTGATGGCAGCGAGGAGGGGGTCAACAGCAAGCGGACAGTGATGGGTGGTCGAAGAGAGATGAGGGGAAAAGCAGTTTGCCATGTCACAAATATACATGCTATATATGTACTTTGTATCCTTTTTCATTTTCAAGCATGGAAACCTGCGCTCACCAAGCATACCACGGGGGAAATACTATAGGCTTGTCTGATATTGAATATAACGAAAAGAATCGATGATCAGGGAGTAAGAGCTTGAATATACTATTAATTGTAAGCAAGAAAATAAAGCAGATTGTACAAGTCCTTGAATTGGGCTAGAGCTTAATTAATCAAACATCCTTCACATGCCCATCCTGTGCCAAACTCCAAGTGGAGCAGAGTCGCATGCAGCAAAAAATATTATTATTGTAATTCAACAAATTAAGGGGGGAAAAAGGTACAACTGCCCAAGTGGAAAGCATAGAAGGGAAAACTAGAACAGCTTCCACCTGTCAGAATTAGAAAATAGGGTCACTGGAACTAGCTATTCAGGGAGTGTTGATTGAAGTCAAAGGGAGACAAGACACAACCAGAGTAAAACAGAAAGTAGAGCAGTTTACAATTAAATCCTGGATTTGGCGCAATATGCTCCCGAAAAGTAAAGAATAATTTAAGCGGATCGGTGCAAAGTACCAGATGTATTGTATCCCCGAAGAATCAGCATTGGACCCAAAAATTGTCTAAGAAAGGAATTTCCTGGTTTCAATGTATTCATCACCTCACTCCAAGTTTACCGACCTAGGTTTCCCTCAAGAATCTAGCATAACTCATTTTCAGCCCTCAAAAGAGAGGAAGAAAAACAGTTACAAAACTGATAGGATGGAGGAGCCTTTCTTGACCATATCTGCTCTGATAACCCCAGCATTCATCAAATAAGTCTCAAGAAGAGTTAAACCCATGAGTTGACAAGAAACCAAGCCTTGAATATAAGCTCTCTTAACAGTCTAAGCTCCGAATATCTCAGATTGCCCAAGCTCAAGCCTCAACAGCGGGCAATTATTTCAACACAAGTCAGAAAAAACCAGCAATCATTCGACTTTGAACTCCTCTACTTGTGCCAGCACGAGGCGCTGGACCATCCAACAGAACATTTTGCCTGAAAATTGACTGGCAAGAACCAGAAAATTCTCCATTGCCCTTTAGTACATTCCACTATTAGAATTCGCCGCACTCCATATATATTAAACAGCACACCCCCACAACTACCCACTTCAACAACGAACGAGAACTCGGCTTCGCATCAGTCCGACCTCATTAAGATCCAAGAGGGTCTTCAATTCTATTTCTATCTATCTCCCCCCTGACCCACGTTTTATCATTCCGAAACAAATACTCCTCAAGTTCAGGACAGTGAAATCCATCCTTCGGAGCTACCAGCAAATTGCAAACACAGTCTTTGCAAGCACGCCACAGCCGCCCCAGAAATTCATCTTCCCCCACAAATCAATCCCAAAAACACTCTTTTCCCATTCAACACCGCGCGAATCCCACCGCCAATCAAGCTTCTCCCCCCAAAAAAAAAAAAAATCTCACACGACCTCTCCAGTTAGCTCGGCGCGCCTACACCCCAAGAAACGACAACGAAACGAAAAACGCGAACAAAACCACAAAACCAACACCACTCGGACGAATCGAAGTACGAAGTAGCTCAACTACGTCCTAATCGAACACTGCCCAGTACCCAGCATGCAAAAATTCGAAGGAGGGAAAGAAGGGTGTAAAAAAAACAAAAAAAAAACCAAAGAACCAACCTGACGGGGGCGAATTGTATTCCGCCGATCAATCCGCCGCCCACCCCTTCCGAGATCAAATCGGGTCGCGTCGACACTCGAGCGGGGCGAATTGGAACCCCCGAGAGACCGACCCGGAATCCGAGGAGATTGGAGGAGACCCGGCTCCGGTAAGAGAGAGAGAGAAAGATGGAAGTGACCCAGAAGAAAGACCGACCCAATTCCGAAGTCGCGAGGTGGGTGGGTGGGCGAATCGAAAGGCCGGAGCTTTTTTGGGGGAAGCAGAGGTTTGGAGAGGAGGAGGAGAGGCAAAGGTGGGAGCTTTTTGTCTTCCTTTTTTTCTTTTTTTTTGTGTTGGGTTCGCGAAAGATGGGTGCGCGTGGCGGATGGGGGGCAGAGAGAGGGGCGATGGACAGGGACGTTGAGGAATTAATTAAAGAATGGAGAAGGGGAAAGCCCGGAAAGGGATCGGAATTGGGAAGAAATTTCTGGGACGGTGGCGTCCTTAGAAATGGGGGAAAGGGAGGACGAGAAAACAAGAGAGGGAAACAATAAAAAAAAATTGATGTGCTTTGCTTTTGATTTTTTATGTCATCATCTTCTCGTGTCTTATTGTTTTGGGAAGGAACGAGTGTGGGAGATGGACTCATTTGTCCTTGAAGTATCCGCCCATGAGAATCTGGCTGACAAGACTTGCCAAATTACCCCCCGGGGAAAAAAAAAGAAAAGATACAAACTATCCGCTCTCTCTCTCTCTCTCTCTCCTCTTGATTTTGAAAACAACGAGAAAAAGTAACGCTCAATGCCCTAATTTATATCCACTCTGTCACGAGTATCTTAAACTTCGTATCAAAACTTTCAAATTTATACCGGTACGACATAAATACACCATGTCAATTTTCCTCACTTCGACATGAGAATCCTTAAGTTCTTTTCGTATCACCAATACCCAAATTTGTACCATGCGACCAAAAAATCCTAATTGTTTGTTGCATTGGTAATTTTGGCGACTCAAAAAAATTTCGAGGTATTAATGTTATAGTGACCATTCGGTAAATACAACATATTTTTTTGAGTTTTTATGTTATAATGGATATAATTTGTGGTTTTTCTTATGGAATTAGCCCAAAAGATTGCCTATAATAGGAACCTTAATCATGTGATAAAGCCAATTGAATAGACTGATAGGCTTTTGAAAAATCGTAATTGGCTCGACAACAGGGTTAAAAGAATCTAGCCTTGTAGAGTGGCAATTTTCGATATAGTGAGGTGCACAACACTCGTAACAATGCAAATGCGTCGCAATGCGAACACGATTAATTCAAAAATCAACATTACTTGGCAATGTTGGATTTACATTATTCCAAAACACACATAAAATGACACAAGTAAGTCATTTAATATGATTCGGTCTTACAACTTTTTACAATTACGTGAAATCTAATTGATGTACCACTTTTGTCTCTAACGAACTCTTGCCTTGCCCAAGGGTCAAGAGGAATACGTGTCTTTACCCAAACCGAACCCTGAATTGAACAAAAAATGCATGAAATATTCAATTCGGTTTAGGTTGTAGTTAGGTTTCTGTCCGGTTTGGCTACCCCTAGATCTTTGAATTTGGCATGTTGGCGGTCCCCTCCTCTCTCTCACGTTTTTCTTCCCCTTCCCCCCCCCCTCCCTTTTTCCCAGCGTGCTGACGTGGCGTGCTAACGTGGCGCCACGTAAGATGCCACGACAAATCGGGGATAGTATTATCCGACAAGTTTCAAGAGAACTAAGGAGCCAATTGAACGGGCAGAAAGTGAAACGGCCAGGCCGAAAAGAAGAGGTGCAAATTATCCTTCGAGGCTAGATCTCGAGCTCGGCCCGGATGCCACTCAATTGGGCCCCAAAAAAGAGAAAAAGCGCAGAATTCAACCTCCTACTCTAGATCTCGAGCCCGGCCCAATACCTGTATGGTCCCGTCCGTGAACGGGTCCAGTCTAATCGGTAACTGGCCTTCTAAACCGGCTTCAGGCCCAATGGGCCCGCATGGCAGCTTAGTTTACGTGGTCCTAATCCCAAAATCTAGTGAATTACCCAATAATCACTAGATTAAGGGCCCACTTATGCCCTCCCCAGCTTATAATCAATTTGATAATTAAGGATTTTTTTCAAAGCGCCAGGACCGTGGGGACATTTTGAGTAAGCTTTGAAGATTCCAAGGTGGCTTTTTGAAAATACCAAAATCCATGTCTAGAATATATAATCTTAATTACGTGTCCGCCTTAATGAATTATTTTAAAGCCCCTTATCTACTCAATCCGTCAATTTAATTCTCCGGGGCTATAAGCCTTGGGAAGACGAACTAATGTCCCCCGAGGCTGGGAACGACCCCCGTTTTCGACCGGTGCGAATGTTGTTAGTATCGACGTTTTGGCTAAACTCAAACGATTCTCGTACTTTGGGATTTTTTATGAGGGGTTTTTGCCTCGGGCCGCATGTTTGGACTCTTTCTTTCCAAGCGCTCCATTTGGACAAATGCTCCGTTTTATCATATGCATTGTCGGCGACTGCCTGATGTACTACTACCGTTGATTTTGGAGATCGCGATCCCAAAAGCACGAGCTCACGTGAAGTCCAACTTCTTTTGCAATCATGAAGATAGGTGCATATGATTTTTCTTTTCTACAAATTAATCGCAGAATATTCTCAACGAAGGCTTTCGTAATATCCGGAAAAATGGGTAAATTTGATCATCGTCGTCATCATCATGGTTGTTAATATTCTAATATTCTTGTCCAGATAAAAATCCATCATTAATCGGATAATCTCTCTGGTTTTTTTAGTATTTACCTCCAATTAAAAATGCTCCAACCGAATATTCTGTAACGACTATAGAACTATCATAATAACGTCTCAAGTAGGTGGCTACCTCTTTGCTAACAAATTTGATTTTAGGGTCACATTACAAACAATGCCGAATCGAATATCGATATCTTTTTCTTTTCTATTTTCATGGCAAGTGAAAATGATGAAGTCGAATCAATTGAGCATCTCATGAAGATTTTGGCTAGGTTTCTTCCATTAATCACGGTCTTGGTTGTCTATAAGCATTTTCATTGCTTTAGCGAACTCAATATATGTAGTATAATTTCTAAAGCTGCTAAACCTTCTTGGTACCTTCAATTAAGTTTTATTATCATTTGAATTAAAAACATTAATTATGTAGTTTATGCTATTTTTATAGTTTTGTCTTGCCTTTGCAATGCCTTGCTCTTTTCACTAGTATTGACATTTGTTATTCTGATCACTTAAACTTTGTTATAACTTGAGCAACGTACCCAAAATTAATCTAATGTAACATGTGATTAATAAGATGATTTCATGTTATAGTTTGGTGAACAATGATAAAGACTCAACCTGCAAATCCCTTATTGATTTCGATTAGGGTTATTAAACATTTTACGTACATGAAGATTATGTAAAAATTAATTGAGTGGTGAGTTCGATCGATGGATTCGAGATTCGTTTTTCTTTAATAAATATGTACTTTTTGTCTGTTTCCAACTTAGATGCATTTACTAATTTATCTTGATATTAATTAGGGTCGTTTACTATTTTCCTTCGGTAAAGACAATTGTTCTTCCACATCTCGTTTTTGCCTTATTTCATCAGGTCACTAATCCAGTTTAATGGTATGTTCAATGGATCTCAAGATTTGTTTCTTTTGAGCGTGAACCTTTTTTTGTCTGATTCCAATGTCGAATAAAATCTTTGAATCTCTAGCTGATTTTGATTTGGGGAATTTATAGTTTTACTTTTTCATAAAGGTTGTCTCTTTCCTCATAATTTTTTTTTTTTATCTTGTTTTATAAGTTCACTGATTTAATTCACGATAAGTTTGATTAGAATTCGAGATACCTTATCTTTGAGTGTGTGCTTTTCTTTTCTTTAATTCTGGTATCGAATGCAATATCTGAATCCTTGGTTGATTTTAGTTAGGGTTATCAACTATTTTACATTTATAACTTTTTTTCCACTTTTTTTTTTTCGTATTTCACCATTTAATAATTGAACAGTAAATTCAACTTAAAGAATTTAAGATTCGTTTTCTTTAAGTATGTACTTTCGTCTAATTCCAATATAAATGCATTTTGCAATTCCTAGTTGATTTTTTTGACCCAAAAAAAAAATTCAGGTTGATTTTAATTTAGTGTGCACTTCGTCTTTTTGTCTAATTCTAACGTCAATTGCCATCTCTGAATCTCTAGTTGAATTAAAGTAGGGTCGGGACCTATTTTTCACACATAAAGATTATCCTTTTCACATTATATTTGTTCCTATTTCATTAGTTTTCTACTAATCGGAAATCATTATCGATTGAAGGATTCAAGATTCGTTTTCTTTAAGTATATATAATATCGTTTTATTGATGTGGTCTTTTTCCATCCAATATCTCGAACGTCTGGATTAGACTCGACATGGGATGGGACCAATGCCGACATCGAATTATTCACAATCGATGGATTCGAGATTCATTTTTCTTTAATAAATATGTAATTTTTGTCTGTTTCCAACTTAAATGCATTTACTAATTAATATTGATTTCAATTAGGTCATTTACTATTTTCCTTTTGTAAACTATCATTCTTCCGCATCTTGTTTTTGCCTTATTTCATTAGGTCACTAATCCACTTTAATGTTATGTTCAATGGATCTCGAGATTCGTTGCTTTGAGTGTGAACCTTCTGTTTGTCTGATTCCAATGTCGAATAAAATCTTTGAATCTCAAGTTGATTTTGATTTGGGGATATTTATAGTTTTATTTTCTCATAAAGATTATCCCTTTCCTCATGATTTTTTTTTTCCTCTTGTTTCATAAGTTCGCTGCTTTAATTGATGATAAGTTCGATTAAAGAATTGAAGACACATTTTTCTCAAGTGTGTGCTTTTCTATTCTTTTAATTTCAGTATCAAATGCAATATCTGAATCTCTAATCGATTTTAACTAGGATTATCGACTACTTTACATTCATAAATTTTTTCCACGTTTTTTTTTTCATATTTCATCAGTTAATAATTGAACAGTAAGTTCAACTAGAAAGATCTAAGATTTGTTTTCTTTAAGTATTTACTTTTGTCTAATTCCAATATAAATGCACTTTTCAATTTCTAGTTGATTTTTTCTACCAAAAAAAAATTTCAAGTTGATTTTAATTAGTGTGCACTTTGCCTTTTTGTCTAATTCTAACGTCAAATGCCATCTCCAAATCTCTAGTTGAATTTAATTAATGGGAACTATTTTTCACACATAAAGATTATCCTTTTTTCACATCATGTTTGTTCCCTATTAATCGAAAATCATAATCGATTGAAGGATTCGAGATCCGTTCTCTTTAATTATATATGATATCGTTTTATTGATGTGGCCTTTTTCTATCTGATATCTCGAACGTCTAGATTAGACTTGACACAGGATGGGACCAATGTCGAGATCGAATTATTCACAATCGATGGATTCGAGATTCGTTTTTCTTTAATAAATATGTACTATTTTCCTTTTGTAAACTGTTGTTCTTCCACATCTTGTTATTGCCTTATTTCATTGGGTCACGAATCCAGTTTAATGGTATGTTCAGTGGATCTCAAGATTCGTTTCTTTTGAGCGTGAACCTTTTTTTTTTCCTGTCTGATTCCAATGTCGAATAAAATCTTTGAATCCCAAGTTGATTTTGACTTGGGGATATTTATAGTTTTACTTTCTCATAAAGATCATCTCGTTCCTCATAATTTTTTTTACTCTTGTTTCATAAGTTCACTGATTAAATTAACGATAAGTTCGATTAAAGAATTCAAGATTCCTTTTCTTTGAGTGTGTGCTTTTCTTTTCTTTAATTCCCGTATCAAATGCAATATCTGAATCTCTGATTGATTTTAGTTAGGGTTATTGACTAGTTTACATTCATAAATGTTTTTCCACATTTTTTTTTGCATTTCATTAGTTAATAATTAAACAGTAAATTCAACTTGAAGGATTTAAGATTCGTTTTCTTTAAGTATGTACTTTTGTCTAATTCCAATATAAATGCACTTTTCAATTTCTAGTTGATTTTTTCTACCAAAGAAAAATCCCAAGTTGATTTTAATTAGGGTGCACTTTGTCCTTTTGTCTAATTCCAATACCGAAATGCAATCTCCAAATATCTAGTTGAATTTAATTAGGATTGGGAACTATTTTTCACACATAAAAATTATCCTTTTTTCATGTCACGTTTGTTCTTATTTCATCAGTTCCCTAACAATCGAAAATCATAATCGATTCAAGGATTCGAGATTCATTTTCTTCAAGTATATATAATATCGTCTTATTGATGTGATCTTTTTTTCATCTAATATCTAAAATCTCAAATATCTAGATTAGGCTTGACACATGATAGGCCAATATCGAGATTGAATTATTCACGCCCTACCTAATCTCTTCTTATTCCTCAATAATACTATGTATTACAATGATGTTATAACGTCATCTCCACCACTTTTCCATTCAATTAGGGTATTTAGCTTGAAGTACATTGCAATTTTCTGTCCTCTCTTCTTTTCCATTAACGTAATCGAAGAACCTCGATGCTTACATCACTACCAATGTGAGAACAACGAGGGAGAGAGAGAGTTCATGCCAGCCACACTCCAAATGAATATCGATGAGAAAAGCCACGTCGACCGTCGATCCGCCATGTAAAAATAGCAAAAAAGGTCGAAGATCAACTCAAGACTCTTGGAGAGCTGATTTTCGAGAGCTTGATTGAATTGATTCGCAAGCTTGAGAAGCCAATGCGGCCACGTGTGGGCTGTTCCTGCGTTCTGTTGGTGGGCTCGACACGTTCAGAATCAATCTCGTGGCCGAAGTTTTGGAGAATCGCATGTCGCCGTTGGTGTTTGCGCGTCGATGTCGATCCGTCCCGATCGAGATTGATCTGGAAATATCACACCAACCATGGCCGGGCCGGCATCGGATTTGATAGGTCGAATCGATGGATTCCATTACGTGATTTCGTATCTTTAGTGGAGGCGTTCCTTGAGTCCGCATCCGCAGTTGCGAACGACCCCGTCTTCGGGACGACGGGACGACGATGATGGCGATCGGTGCGGCTGACCGTGTCCTTGCTGGCCCTCACCAACATCACGTGCGATGCGGGCCGATCCGTACGCTTTTCAGGCATCTTTTCAGCGTTCACACGGTGAACTCCACGTGACGCTTCATCCTTCCCACCCTCCCGATCTGCCCCAGCAGGCCAGCGCTGCCCCTGCCAATCTCTGTCCCTCTCTCTCCCTCTCTCTCTATCTCACGCCCGCCACTTTCTATTTACCGTCGAGAGCGTACGTTTCTAGAAGACTAATTTCCAAGATACGTTTTTCTCTTGATAGGGCTACTTTATATATTAAAATTGCGATACTTCTGCACTAACTCATTTGAGATATTGTCCATTTTAATTTGTCCTATAGTGATCGACAATGCTTTCGTCTGAGTACAGTTGACCTTAAAATATCAATGCTCTCTCGACCCAAGTTAGGTTTGGAACCTTTTCCCTATATGTTAAGCTTTGATTGAAAGTCAATTGAAAAATAGATGCACACTACTAGCCCGACTCAATTCGCTTTTGTTGTAGAGCTCGCTGCTTTTCATTTGATTAGGAGAGGGTGCTTGTGAGGGAAGAGGGCATTTCCATTGCCAAAGGATTTAGTCTAGTCATAGGTTCCCCTACGGTTACTTTGTTACGACTTTCATCCCAATCAAAGATCCCGTCGTGGTTGTGGTATGCGCCAACAAGACCACCAAAAGCCTTTTATGACATTCATGGCATCCATATGGGTGATCATTGAGCCGATGTTTTGGGTGAAACCAATTCCTAGGTTGTGATGGGCTAGTACAAGACTTGGGTACATATTCATCGTGGCATGCTAATCCACGATTACTAGCGATTTCAACTTCATGTTCCCGAGTTGTAGAGAACAATTTGCATTGAGGCAATCATCTTGGATTCACTCCGCCTTATAGCCTTGCTTTCCATTGTAATTGCTATTGTTGCACGTGTGTGGCCCAACCTATAAGGGCCTTGCGGACTTGACATCATCCTCACCTTCCTCCAATGTATCATTGGGAATCTCTTGTGAGTGCGTTAAGTCAAAAGTCATCTCTTATGAGTTAATTACAATTTCATTATATATATTATGAACGCTCTTCCCCGTTCAGTGAACAATTTGATTCATCAATGCCTCTCCGCCATTTTAGAAGCCTACCATGTTCAAACCCTCTAGTTTATGTGAGCACTCCTAGACCTTGTCAAGCCGGGCAGTCTCAAAAATTCTTAGCTTGATATATTGTAAAATTTTTGCCAACTGAAAGAATTTATTATCTTCTTAAATCAATCTTTGATAATGGAATTATAGAATAATTGTAAAAAAATCATAGTACATTGAAGTTATGTATTATCTATCTAATCAATAAACAATCAATACACATAAATATACAGTTGATATTTAGCATGTTCAATTCCTTTTGCTTAGTCTTTTTCAACCTTTAGTCATGGTTAGAGTTTGAACTAGTCTCACCCTCCCCTCCATCTCTTGTTGATTTTATTTGTGCTATTCTTCTTTTTCCTCTCCCAATTTAGATTTGGGAGCACTCTTCTCTTGGTTTGGTTCTAGATTTGAAAGTTTGAACTCTCCTAATCTAATTCTAGGCCTAGGAGTTCTTCTCTTTCAATTTAGATTTGGGAGTTTAATAATGTTTTTGGGAATTCGATACTCCCTTACTCTGTCCGTGTATATAACCTCTACCTCCAATGATGATTGCAGGAGCTCTAGCGTCTCGTTGCACTATAAAGATTTGCTCTTCCAAATGTTAGATTTGTGTTTATTCAACCTATTTTAGTTGTCTCTGTACAACGATGATGTAGAGGAAGTCGAACTTAAACTTGCACCACCAACTAGCAACACTATATTTATTGGAGAAGAATTTTCTGGTTGTGCTTAACCCTCTAATAATTGGCCACCAATTGATGTTGGATAGATTTGTCATTACAGAACGAGTGTGTGCATACCATGGCGGTGCTCCGTTGATCCTTCTTGTTTTCTAAATTTGGCTTTGTTGTGCAATATTCTAGCTTTTGCTCTACTTCAATTTGCTTTATCATGAAAATCTATGTACTTTTCTTGTACTTATTTACACAATGAATATAATTTTCTTTTGATAAAAAAAAAATTCCTTTTGCTTCGTTCCCATGCAAGAATGATACAATCCAAAACCCCAGATCAATAATACAAATCTATAACACCAAACTAGATATGGTAAAAAGGGTCTTGTCAAGCCCAACACATTAACGTGCCAGCCTATGTGCCGCCCAAACCACTTATGACCAAGCCTAGCGGCGCCGAGCCCTTGCAAGGTGTTGCCAGGATGTGACCCTAGCTCGGGCTAGATTTGGCCAAGAGTCGGCTGACCCTTGCCTAGCGTTGCCTAGTGCTACAACATTAGATGCCAAATGCTATAGTCACGCTAATCTAACCTAAGGTAGATATGGCCTCGATTGGTGTGACCCCAAACAAGGTACTACCGGGGCCGCGCAACCACTGATGTGATCATCGAGGTCCCGTGGCCCCAGCCGATGCTTGGCAGGGGTCGCTCGATTGATTTGGCTCAGGTTCGACGACCCCCAGCCAATAGTCGCCGGCCTTGGATGAGAGCCGGGGGTCAATGGCTGGGGGGCCAAGGGGCGCACAACCCAAGGGGTGCCTCACCGCCTCTCTCTATATGTCTTTTATTTATTTAACTCCCCTTTTGTGCGTAATTGTTTAATACTTTTATCTTGTTTATTTTATTTCTGAATTACTTTAATATTTTCATAATGCCACGCGCAATGTCAAGCTGGCATTTATCGGTAAGTTAAAGGTGACGTCACTACTTCCGTCATTGTTTCGACGGAATGATGAACTCGACAATTTAATAACCCAATTGCAAGAAAAGTTCAGAAACCTGAATAAAGAATTTGAAAAAAGTTCGAGATCCCTTAATAAATTATTAGTGGCTCCATGGTATTCAACACTTTCATACGCGTGATTCATTATTTACATTCGGTTTGGTTATGATAATTCGGGAAAAATTACTAGAAAAGTCTTAGACCTAATATATTTATATCAATTCAACTCTAAATTTTTTAATTTAGCTATTTTAGTCCTAAACTTATTACACTTACTATCAATCAAGTTCCAAACCTTTTGATTGTGTCAATTTAATCTTTAATCTTTTGAAAATTTGTCAATTTAGTCATTTTCGGCCAATTTTGATCAAAAATTGCATCTCTCTACGGTGTCTGTCATTGACGTGAACAATTCTTAAATATTTTCAAAAAATTTCTCAATTCTTTTATTTTTTTTTAATTCTTTTTCTTTCTTAACCCTATGCTAGCAATAGAGGTATGCAAAACGGACCGCTCAAATTGGGAACTGCTTGAACCAAACAGTTTGGTCTAGTTTTCGGGAGTGTTTGTCTAGTTCATGATTTCTAGTTCATGATTTCTAAAAGTGAAATCGGTGTTTCTCAATTCTAAGTGGTAACCAAACCAGATCGGATCGACTATATATATACACCTTTATTTATTTCTTTGAAAAAAAATTGATGGGTTTAGTTAATTGTTTCCAATGAAATAGAAACCTATAATTGGATAATAAGATATCTGAATAGTTTGTCTCGGGCTCTAAATTTGTGTCCCGGTTATACTTTGGACAATAAAATATTTGCATGGAAACATAAAATAAATAAATAAGTAAATGGTTTCATTGAATAGGACTAGCCGATGGTTTAGACAAGTTTCCAATTCTAGGACTAACCGACTTGGTCCCCTCTTCTCGGTTTCTGGAATAGCATGTCGATGGATGTGTATTATACGTGGGGGACACGTTATAGTAGACCCACCTTTCTAATTGCCCATTAAATTGGCAAGGCCTAAGCTTGCCTTTACCAAGACGGTACCACCCCCCGCGCCCATCTCACTCGCCATTTCCGCTCATGTGGAACCGTAGGATTCGGATCATTCGACGTCATGTGTTTCTGAAATGCTTTTGCCGCATAATTAATGTTCTTGATATTTTATCGTTTTGTGGGTCTTCAAGTGGGTTAGGATACGTTCGATGTTATCATCTCAAGACCTACGAGTCAGTTCACATATTGAATGGATGGAACGTTTTGACTTGACCATCATCGCGGGTGGGCCCAATAACATTTCCAGCTCATTGCATCACACACAAAGGAAAAAAACAAAAAGAAAGAATTGAAAATTTCGAAGTGGTTGAAAGTATGGACAAAAATTAATTTTATATACGTGCTTCAAATCCATGTGATTGGGGCATATTTAAAATCATATAGTAGTGTACCATATTATGGGGACAGCTGGTGAGCAGGCTCTTTGCCATATATATATATATATATCATGAGTCCTCAACATATAAGAAGGTAGGATCTGGCATGATGATTGATTGTTAACTTAGTATCAAAGCGTCATTTGCAAACTGATCCATGTGTCGACAATGATGATATCGTGTGTCACCCATCCACCAAGGTCATATCCGATGAGATGTTTCCATTCCAATATTAGATCCCCTTCATTTGCATGCTCCCAAACACAATCCCCAAAGGGAACGATGATCTCTGTTTGATTTTTACAGGTTTCATTCCAAATAACTAGACATGGTCTAAGGTGAAATTAATTTGTACATACTCGTAAACAATTAAAGGGAATATAATATAAATGGTCTATAAACTTTGTTTGCATGTGCAATGTGGTTCATGAATTTTAGTTTAATGTGTAATTTCGTTTTTGACTTTTTAAATTGTTTAATGTGATATATGAGCTTTGTATTTTCTTAATTTAGTCTGTTGATGATTATATGAAGATGTTTAATGTTGCCTTTGAACTTAAATTAATTGAATGACAACATTGTACATTTTTATATAATTCAAGGATCGAATTAAATATATACTAAAAACTCAAGAATTACATCAAATCAATTAAAAGTTCAGAACACATTATATATCAAGTCAAAGTTTGGAAACTACATTGCATGTTAAGTCATATCCTTTCGATTAAATTAACCCTATGAGTTGTGCCTATTCCCTACTTGTCTCACTCCATGTCTTCACCCCACAAAACAATGTGCTCCACCAAATCAAGATTCGAAAAAAGATTGCGAACCGGTCGAGCACCTCGACAGAGGATTTGTAGATTCATATCGATCACGTTTTGTTTCTTGTTTTTTGCCCCAGTTTGCTATTTTATTCTCATGAATGCGACAAGGGACCTCATTAAGCCTTTCTTTTTTCTCTTCAAGAATAATTTTTTTTTTCTATGCCCAGGGAGAGAGCGGATTAAAAAGGGAATTAGCTGATTAGACCCCTCCCCGTCAAGCAATCACCTGAGGAGGGGCTCCGTCCGTACGATCCGACGTGACCAACACTGTATTTTTTTTTCTTTCTTTTAACCTATGTGTGATTTTATATATAACATCGTGACCGAAAGTGGTGGGGTTTCGGAAAAGCGCAATTGAAAAGGAAGCCGAGGCAACAAATAATTGGAGCCAGAGCAGCATTGCTCATTTGGTAATGAGTCGCTCCCCACCATATTGTATACGAAAACATCACCAGTTCAAATGATCTTAGGGAAAAGAAAGAGAAAGAATTAACTGGAAGCTTGATTTGACGAAATTCAACGGGACATAAACCCGACCTCGGGAATATGTCGACGTTGTTGCGAAATTATTGTGGAATAGCCATGTTTTACTTCCGTTTCCTTTAATGTTCAAGCATCGAGAAAAGTTTCAAGAAGCGTAAGCATCAAGAAAATATTAACATAGCAGACTTTTTAGAATCAAGCAAAGTAAATACATGTTTATTAATCGAACAACTCAAGAAATTAACTGGCCAATCTTACATCTTTACATTTCTACAACCATCCTCCACTGATGACTTGTGTTCTATTGGAACTCGTTCTCGTCGCTTGTCCGTCTGCTAGTGCCATCGACAATTCTCAATTCGAGTTCCACATTCACCACTAACAATCCTAGTGCAATCTTTGGTTAATTTTCCTTCCAAATATGGTAAATTTTCTGTTGCGTACTTCGACTTAATTAAGGTTACTTGGACATATCTTATTCTATAGTGAAATTAGAGTGTTTGCGTTACTTTAATCAAGAGAGAATTTATGTCAAAGCTCCTTTAGATCATAAGTCTTGGCGACTCCATGAAAATTTATGCTATTGAGCTTATCTGAAAGTCAAAAGGATTCAAAGTTGGATTCTCTAAGAGCTAACCAAGATTTTGCCCTTATTGTTATTCGGCTTGTCTAATATGGATGACTGGTTCCCGAGTAGACTTGGCATTCCGAATGACTGGTATCGGTGGTACTCATGTTTAATTTTCCATAATCAATTGATATTAGTGCAATTGTCACGTATTTATGATGTAACTTGTCAAATTTTATATCAGATTCTCGTATATATCTTATCGCTATTAGCTAAGTATTGCAAATTATTCCTGTCATGTTTCAAGTGTGGCTTGCTGCATCCTCCGCTCCATAAGAATCATTGACAAAGGATAAAAATCGAAAGCAATTAAATGAGATTAAACAACCCAAAAAACCAAAAAGAAGAAGGGAAAAGAGGATGAACAAGCCAAAAGAGACTGCCAAGTTTTAGATGGACTCAAGAGAATTGAAAGCAGCGCAACCATTAATCAATTTTTGTATTAATTCTGTGATGTTTTCCTTCATCCCTAATTGGACTTCCTCCAACCATATTCTTGATTGGTGAATTACAAATTATAAACATCACCCATAATTATATGTTATTATATTGGTTTGTTTGATATTAGAAAAATTATCCATTCACTCCTGAAAATATTGTATGAATGTCAATTTAGTCCTAAACTTTTCGATTTTACCAACGCAATCCTAAACCTTTGTGCAGAATTACAATATATTCTTTCTCGCCAATTGCTGCTTGAAATTGCTAACGTGGCGCAAGGAAACTTGTCCATGTCAACATCCCGTATATGATGGCCGGCTATGATTGGGCGCCACGTTAGCAATTTCCAGCTATAATTGGTTGGAAGGAGTGCATGATAATTTTGTGTAAAATATTTAGGATTACAATGATAAAATCAAAAAAAAATTAGGATTGGTTTTGCATTCATACATTAGATTCAGAATTGAATGGATAATTAATCTATTCGATATTTACAACTTGTAACACAGCAATCAAAATGTGACGGGAGGAAAGTCTTCTTCCATTAGGGCATGGAGGAAATTATAGTCATTATCCATCCCTCACCTTGAAAATTTTACCGTCTACTAGTGATGTCAAGTGTCAACAACTTACTTTGAGTTTGGCAAAAAAAAAAAAAAAATCATGGATCACAAAACTCATGCAAGCAGATAAAATTGAAATATACCATGTATGCAAAGATTTTCATAAGTATTTCTTGACTGTAGCCATTCATGTCCAATCTGATCAATCAACATAATTTAAGTGTAAAAAAGTTTAAGAACTTTGTTCGAAATTATATCATCTAGCACTGGAGATAATAGACTCGAATAGACATGCTCTAAGAGCACCTAAATCCAGCCGATGTAATCCCATTATGCAAGATGAACCACTCAAAGATTTATCTTGTGGATAGTCAGGCTTTTTGTCTCTTTTATGCTTATAATGCAAATAAAACCATGCCTTCATGGGCATCCGATAAAACTCCACTAAGGGATAATTGATGTGTCCCTTAGGTTATTATTATTATTTTGAGTGGGATTTTACGCTGAGCATGCACTTAGATCAAACGCAAGACCGCTGAACTGATCCCGCCAAATTAAAGCTCAAAAGGTTTATTATTATTATTATTATTATTTATTGGTCGATCAAAAGGTCCGTTTGATTGGGTGGATTGGCAAAGGAATAAAACTAGGGTTTATCAGTTTAAACCTGTTATTTTCTCCTGCCCGTAATTTGCGGTCCCATTAGTGCCAAAACATACAGCGAAGCTCCAGTCAATGACCCGGCGCAGCTCCGAGAAACTTAAAAGAGCTCCAGTGTTCGATCAGCCGTCCCACCGCCCCCAGACCCCACCCCCCCCCAAAAAAAAAAAAAAAAAAAAAAAAAAAAAAAATAAACCAGGAAGAGTTGGTGAATCAGTTTGGGGTTCGCCCAATGAGAACCAAGCCACTATGCATATATATACCATCCATAATCTCACAGGAAGCAAATCATATCTAGTGTAGTCTTAAGTCTCTCTCTGCCTCTCTCTCTCTCTCTTTCCCTTCCCAGATCTCAACCGTGTCATCTTGCTTTTGAGTTTCATCTCCTTCATCTCCTTCTTCTTCTCCCTCCCTTTCGTCTCTGCAATTGATTCTCAAGAAGTTTCAAGCTTTTGCTTCACCACTTTCCTCTTCTTGATTCGCTTCTTTTCTCTCTTTTCCCTTTTGCCCCCGTATCCAGATCAGCTGCGAGCGCTACTTTTGATTAACACTTGAACAACCCTGAAATCATCCTTCTCTTTTCGGCCAGAAACTGAGCAAAGCTAACATTTTCAATTTCCTTTTTCCTCACCTTTTTATCTTTTTCTGACCTGAGGATCTATGAACTCTGGCAAGCCGCCCGTTGTGTATTCGTTCCCTAACATTGAAATCTGTACGAGCCAACTCTTCCTTACTCGCTCAGATTCTCTTCCTCAGAATATCTAAAAGAAAGCCAAAGTTTCTGTTTTTTCTTTTAGCAAGCATGCCTAAGGAGACATGGGGTTCATCTTCTTTTCTATTCTCTTCTTGTCCTCCCTATTTGCAAGTACTGGTTTCGATGCATTTTGATGGAGCATCCGGGGGTGCTTATGGATCGACAGTCGTTCTTTGCGGGTGTAGCATCATCAAGATTCACATATAGTTTTGCATCTTTCTCTTGGGGTAAGATTCCTAAAGATTATACTTGAATTCATGATAAAATCGTGGGCAAGTACAAAAGAAAACTCCCTAGGAAGTGTGAGAATCTTGATGATGCTGCATCGGCAATAAAACGACTCTTGCAAAGTACAGCACGAAGCACTCGCTGTCTCACGCCTCCCCATTTCCCACTTTAGGCCTTAACGAGGAGATACTAACATTTCCCTGTTTGCATCAGTACCGTATATATATATATTAAAATACCCATAGAAATATCAGGGTATGATCTATTTGCATTCCGCTAATTTTTTTCTACTGTTCGGTCTCTACTTGGAGTAAGAAACCCTAAAGATTCTATAGGCTGTTTTATAGAGCAACTTGCGGCTATTCTCTGACATTTGCAAGATTTATTTTTGATCTTCTGAGGAAAGAAGAGCTTTCAGTGGGAAAATGGTAGCTTCTTCAGCAGTTTTCTTTAACTTTTTTCATTATTGTTGTCCTTGTTAGTTGTTGAAAGTGTCCCTGACTGGTAGTTTCTTGAAATGAATGCAGAAAGCACAGTTTTTTCTGCGACTAAAGAAGGAATATGCATTGTGATGTGTGTAGAATTGTGATTCAGGTGATTTATCCAGATTAATATAGAAAATACATTACTTTCGAGAGTTTTTCCTCTATCATATATTGATTTTGGTCTTTGTTACAAATTACTGATTTCTAGGCGATACCATTGTTGAAGAGGCTGATTCAAAAGCTGGGAAGAGAGGCGATATGAATACAACTGTTTCATTGGGGACTAATGGAATGAGTTGAAAATAGCAAAGTTCAACGGAAGTTTGCTTTGTAACCTTTCTACATGACACCTTCTGTTTAGGGTAAGTACCACTTTCAACACATGTGAACCTATTACCAGTGCCTTCTACTAATAATTGGGACAGATTTTCGCCCCTAGTGGGCGGGTTTGATTGCTTGAAACACCCGCCTTCCAAATGGAAGTTATACTTAGACGACATTACTAAAATGCGCATGTTAGTCGATGGACGAACATTTAATAAAATGGAGGAATCGCAAGGTGAACCTAATTAGAAGTAAAGGAATCCTCAATGTAGCTAAACATCTGGGCCAAAGGTCAACCTTGATGTAGTTTTAGTTGTATGCATATGGAAAGTGTATAGTTCGATATATGGAACACATATATGCGAATCAAGTGGGGAAAAGAATGTCCTGTTGTCGCTGCTTGTTGCTTGGCCTTAGCAATATTCATCGTCCATTACTCTCTTCTGGACCAACCCACAAATTGGGCATGTCGATACACATGGACCCTCATTGACATACTCAGCTCAGACCTCAGTTCCACCTATTTTTGCCTATCCTCAGTGATAGTACTCAAAAGCAATTAAAGTTTCCTTCGCAATGTCTTTATTGTCATCCTCTTGTGACAATGATGACTCGGTCCAGTTGAAGATATTATAGATTTTTGTGTGGCTCTTTCGTTATCCAACTCCCATTTTAAAGATGCAGAGTATGATCCGCATCGCCGTCTCAAGATTTGAGCGTGTAAAGAAACCCGCTTTACCACAAGAAGTTTTTCTTCCCTTATGAGGTCTTGAGTTTGCAATAATCTTTCACTGACGTCTTTTGGATCCGCAAGCTTCAGACTCGTCTTCCAACTAGAAGCAAACAAGTACTACTAGTAAAATCAGTCGGCAATTCAGTTTTAAAGCTGTTGACATAAGGCCCCACAAGTGAGGGAGAAATTTCAAATTTTCGGCCATTTTCTCCCAAGCCTTTACTTTCCCCATCCCTATCTTTCAAGACAAAGCCTTGAGGCATTTGACGCAGTTCTCTTTCAATTGGTCGGCCTGTAGCCAACGGGCCATGATCTAGAAATTAATGAACGGATATGTGCATTGTTATCATGTAATGGGGTGCATAATCTGTATAGTTTCCTTGAATATACATTCTTATCTATGGCTAATTATAGCCTGTATGGCTTTATTAGTAAGAATACCACAAATATACGCAAATGATTTAGTGGCTGGGTGTTAATTGCATATTCACGTTGGTCTGCCAAATTGATGAATGAAGTACTTGATTGTCATTTAATGCATCCATGGCCACACAGGTGTATGCAATTTGAACCCACCTGATTAAGAAAAGATCAAAACGCGGAAATTCGTTGAAATGATTCTTGCAGTACTGTTGGACGAATTCTCTTCTTTTTTTTTAAGCCTAAGACTTAAATTGTGTCAAGATTCAAGAAACATGTTCACCTTATGTATTCATAGCATACACAAAATATTGATATAACTGCATCAAATAGACGATGGGAGATAGAACAACAAACCAAATGACGAGAATAACAATCCAAAAAGGGTATGAGAGGAACGGTGTTGGGATTCTTTCTCAGGTTTTGTGATCTGTAGCTATGTTAGACAGACAGTCTTTCCTAAAAGTTATTCAAAGCTATGAAGTAATGAGTCTACGATGTGTATATAACAGTATTTCTACAACAGGCTGTACTAGGATTATTTCTCGATGTCCAGTGCTTCTCTTTCTCCTCTCCTATCTATCTCTATCTTTTATTCTGTGAGTGTCGGGATAATCATCCATAGCAAGTTTCAACTTGGTATGAGGAAGTATTTCCTTGATTGGAATAAAGGTAATTTATTCATCTTAAGAGCTTGCATGAGAAGTGTCATTTTCTGTGAATATTATTTCTGACATTAAATGAAGAATAGAAGCCAACGTTTGATATAGGTCCACATGTGGTTCTACATCTCTAGAAGTTTGTATGCAGAAGTGATGATCGAGCTGGGCACCAAAGTCCCTTACCAGCTTGTTATATAGTAGAAGCTCTCTCCAATTCTTCAATCAGCTTGACCGGTTTTGGCAACGATTCCGCAACTCGTGGGGAAATAACAGCCACGATCTATCATTGTGTCGTGGTCAACATGCGTTGTGGAAACTCCTTGTATGCATTTCACATGTTAATTTCTGTATAGTTACTTTAGACTATCAAATGAAAATGTCTTAGAAATGAAAAAATGCATACCATATTGATCTTTCTAGTCGATGTTGCATTCTCCTGTAAGATGACGGTCCTCATGTTAGCCTGTCCTTGTTAATTCGTACGTGTAAGGATGAAGAGTTTTTGATAATTTCCCTAATGTCTATAGGATCTCTTGCTTTTGAGAAACATCATATGACCCTCTTTGTTATCATAACTTATAATAGTAATAACTTCATCTAACGTCGAAGTAATTGTTGCACGGGTTGTTCCTACTGAATTCTGGTACTTCCTTGTAAAGAATGAGAATGCGAACCTCTTTTTAGATTTTACATTTACTTATTGGACGTGGATCCCTCTGTCCCGTATGGTGCCTTCCATTGGTGTCTCCAAGAACTTCAAACGGTGACTTGTGAGTTCATCGAGGTACCAAGGGAAGCACAGCCTACGCGATAAGAGGATCTTCTCCCCTATTTATACGTAGGAATCGTCTTGCGCATCCTATATAGTTGTGATCGCATGATCCCAAGAGTATCTGATTGCGAGATAAAATGGTCCCATTATCTTGGTCAAAGTATTTATCTTGCAAGAATAAACCTATTTCTTTTCGAGGATGGAATGTGGTATGGTGAAGGCTACCCTCACATATGATGCAAGATAATTAGCAAGAGGAGATTATCAAAGGAAAATGGTAAAAGAACTAGGTCAAGTTAAGCGATATAGGTCCTACATCAACACAAGTAGCAATATTAACCATTAGGGTTTGCCCTAGTGGCCACCTTTCTAACATGGAATGGGGAGGTGAGGGGTTCGAATTCCTACTTTCTCGGGGGGTTGGAGTGGAGACGATTTAGTTTCAAGTGTGAGTTTCGACTCCCACGCCCTATAAAAATGCAGGACAAAAGTTTGAGCGTGAAAAGGTTTAAGAGTAAGAGTTAGAGTAGAAGTAGAGTAGGACCGACAAAAAACACAAAAAAAAAAAAAGACAAATAGCAATATTTACTTTCTCTCTCTCACACCTTATTTCTTTTTTTGTTTATTCTCTTTTTTATTTATCCTATGCACCCGGAAAACAACCATACAATATCTGCCTCTTAACATATTGCAGTCGACGTGGCCATATTTCTTCCTCTGGCATGGAAGGAACCAAGTTGGTTTAGACTAGATCCTTCAGAGAAGGTACAATCACAGCTGGGTGACGATTATCACCTGATGTGAGACTACTCTCTCTCTCTCTCTCTCTCTCTCTCTGGTTTCTTTTTCTAGTTCATTTTGCGTCGTATGCTGACTTTGCAGGTGAAAATGAGGCCTCAGAAAGAAATTTGATGGTCCCCCGAGGGGTGAATAAGGGTGGTCCAGATCCAGGTCCAGCAGACGAGTGCGGACGAAGGGAGACATTGCATGGCAAAGTTTAAAGGACCATGATATTCGTATTGGCTTTCGCATGGCATGCGATCACTCTCGTGGGGCAGTTCCGATCGCTTTCCACAGATCACGTATTCAACAGTGGCGTCGAGGGCATTGAAGCAACCCCATTTTCCCCTTTCCCTTCTTTGGTCTTAACCGGTCACATTTCGTGCATGGGACATGGGACCAATGTCTTTGCCTCGAGTTTGATCAAACTCTAAACCGTTCATTCTAAGATGAAGGGATTGGTAAGGATTGGTTTTATGTGAGTCTTGGCATTGAAAGATCGAATCGAGTATGCTAGACAAATATAAGAAAGCTCCGGATTCGTTGTAGAGATACGAGGTTTTAGTAGTCCTTTCCGAGCTAGGGTTTCTCTTTGGGTCATAGCACGGTTGAAATTGATCTTCGGTAGGGCTTTTGGTGTCGTGGAGCTTATGTGCCAAAGAGAGAGTTTAACATGGACCACATTGAGTCGTACAATTCCATTTATGGCTCGAACTACAGCCACCTAAAGTGGGGTTGTCAGCCACTTGATGGGCAAGCCACTACCAACTTTCCTTTTCTCTCGTCCATCCGTCAACTAACCTTGCCCAATTAACTCCGGTCGGCACGCGGTGGATCGAAGAATGGGGAGATTCTTAGTTTACGGATTGGAGGCTATCTAATCGAAATCCAACCCAACCATATTAAACAAAATGGATAAAAGAATTCGTAGATTATTCGACCTAGAGCACGTTTGATAACCATTCCATTTCAAAGAACAATTTCTGATCAAACATGATTCTTTTTTGTTTTACTCTCGAGAACAATTTCTAAACATTTTAAGACATTTGGTAGTTGTTTAAAATTTATATTCTCGGAATGGAATTATGTTTATCACCATCCTTAAAATTTCTACTCAAAACCCTTTTTAAAATTTTTTTTAATAATTTTATCACTTTTTCCTTCTTTTTTTTTTTTTCTTATTCTTTTCTTTTTTTCTCTTCTTTCCCTTCTTCTTCTTCTTCAAGCTTTGGCCGGTGACCTCATTGGAGCGTCATTAGCCCTCGGCGAGGCCACGCCTTGTCGATCGAGCCTCGCCGGCAACTAGGCAAGGCTCGATCGAGCCTTGGCTAGGCGAGCCTCCAGCAAGCTCGTCGGACTTCACCCTGGCCTGGTGAGCCTCTGGCAAGGTCATCAGACTTTGACCAACTGGTCATCGGCGACCGTCGGCGGCGGTGGAAGAAGAAGAGAGAAGGAAGAAGAACAAGAAGAAAAGAAGAGAAAAGAAAAAAAAAAATTGGTTGGCTTGATTATGGAATTATTCCTGGGAATAAAGAATCAACTTTTTTTTTATTTTTTGATTTTACTCCAAATCTATTATTGGGAACAAAAAATTTTCCAAACAGATTTCTATTCTAAATTTATTTCCGGAAACAAAAAAAAATAGAAATTTTCACCATTTGGCCGGTTGTCAAATGCACCCCTAGATGCCAGCGGCAAGAGTTTTCGGATCAATTCAAATGTTGGTTTGCATAGTTTGGAATGATGAAAAGACAGCTTTCCAGAAGGAGTCGGAAAATCATGTAGGAAATTTGTAGATTTTCAAAGCCATGCCAATTTGGCAGAACCAGAAAACTTCTTTGTCTTATTCGACTGTGTTGTGCAAGCTCCCATGGATTCTCATAAGGAAAAGAACACCATCCGGTTCCTACAGTTTGAAAAGTGATGTTCATAAAATGGTAGGATAAATATGTTCATAAAAGCTTTTTGCCCAATTTGATTAAGCTTTTCGAGATTGAAGAAAGGAATATTGGTTGGCATAGTTTGGAAATGATGGAAAGACAGCTTTCCAGAAGAAGTCAAAAAATAATGTATGAAATTTGTAGATTTTCCAAACCCATGCTAATTTCGCAAAAACCGAAAACTTCTTGATTTCACCATGTTGTGCAAGCTCCCTTGGATTCTCATTAGGAAAAGACCATCATCCAGTTTCTACACTTTGAAAAGTGATATTAATGAAATGGTAGGATAAATATATTCATGAAAGCTTTTTGCCCCATCCACTGCCTCAGATGAAATATTTAAATGGTGTTTTCAATGAAGCTTATTTGGAAAACTTTTACATAATTGACATCTCTAAGTCAGAACAAGAGAAGGAACTATTGAAATATCTGCAGGGGGAACTCAATGGTGAAGACCTAAAGGCCTTCTCAAGCTAGCGATATGCTGGTCAACAATTAAACGGATTTGATTATTACATAATATACTCAGCACCGGCAAGTTTTGCCCGAGAAGCTAATTGTCGCATAGAATAACCGGCACATGAAACAATGGCATGTCGGGATAGAGACAAAGTAACTTTAATGAAGAGATCATCCTAGAAGCATACGAGAAGAATAGTAACAGCACTACTAGGAGAGTCGGCAGAAGACAAGAAAAAATTAAAAAAAAAAACTTCTCGCGATAAAAGTAGATAAGTGTTTAGGTGCACTCAACAATTATATGCAAAATGTAACCAAAACCAAAACAAACAAAAAAAAGTGAAGGTGCACTTTGCATAGAGAACTAAGAAGAAAGAATTCCAGGCAATCTCTGCCTATAAAATCAAAAGCAACCTTAAAGAGAAGAAATGCCCTAGAATCCTCATAAATTGCCTTATTCAAAGAGAAAGCATGGCCCTCCTGCAAAACCTCTATCTCCCTAGAAAATTCTTCCTTCTCTATTCTTAGAAACTTTTATAGTCCGGTGAGGTATCAAAGGTTATCTTGTAAATGATGTCTTAAGTTTATCTATCATAATGTCCAGTACATACCTCTAGTATGTATTAAATAAAGCTTGTAATCATGTTTATTTTGTAGAATTTTGACTTTCAAATTAGAAATAATAGTATTTTAGACCATGTACTTTTATTTTAGGGTTTTTTTTAAGGGAGACTATAAAATGAATGTGTTTAATAACACATCTCTTAGCCTCCATACAATTTCCCTTCATTTGTTTTTCCTATTTTATTAAATATTTAGATCTTGTGACTCACTAAGTGGTTTTTTGAGTTTTTGACTTGTACTCTCATAATCGTTGTTGCAGATAGTAAAACTCCTCTCTCCTATGGTTTTTCCCATTTTGGGTTTTCACGTATATCTCGCGTCTCATGTGATTTCGATTTTGCTTTCGTTCTTTACTACTAAAGCTTGGATTGATGCATCTTTTGGCATTGTTCCACAATAAATTGGTATTAGAGCGAATGAATTTCGATTTTTTTATTCGAGATGACATTTGTCAAGTTCGAAGTGGCACCTTTCGATGGCTAAAACAATTTCAGGCTATGAAGGATCATGATAAAGGCATTGTTGCATTGGGAAGGTTTAGTTAGAGCGTTGGACGGAAAGAATCCCAACAACATGGCTACGACTGAGATCAAGAAGATGGAAGAGAGGGCACATTCAATTGCCATTGTCTGATGAGGTGCTTCGTGAAGTTGTTTATGAAGAAACGACTTCTGAATTGTGGAAAAGAGCCTATACATGAAGAAATCTCTTACGACAAAATTATTCTTGAAGCAATGCCTTTTACATGCTAAAGATATAAGAAGATACTCCAATCTAAGAACATCTAGATGAACTTAATAAGATTGTAATGGATATGAAAAATCTAGATTTGAAGTTAGATGATGAAGATCAAGTCCTAATTGTGTTATGCTTAGTATCAAGCTCATATGAAAATTTTGTAAATTCTATGTTATATGGAAGGGAATCCATAACTCTTGAAGATGTGAAGGCCTCGTTTCATGGAGACGTGTGCAAAGTTAAATGCAAGTAGTAGTGGTGATAAAGCTAATGGCTTAGTCGTGAGGAGAAGGTGGAATCATCGTAATAGGCATAATAATAATAAAGAGCATTCGAAGTCTTGGTTAAGCTGAGATAAGAGTAAAGTAGAGTGTTACTATTTCACAAATTCAGACACTACAAAAGTGAGTGTCCAATGCTCAAAGCAAAGGCAAAAAGTCGATGGAGAGTTCCGATTTGGTTAGTCTGGTGAAAAATAGCAAGTCAACTTATGCAAATAATGTTCTTACTGTTTTATCTTCAAATTGTTGTGTTGATGACGAATAAATTTTAGATTCAGCATGTTCATACCACATGTGTCCACATTGAGATTGGTTTCGCACATATGAGAAAGTAAATGGTGGTTCAGTTTTGATGGGCAACAATGTAGTTTGCAGAATTGTGAGTATTGGTACGATGCAGATCAAATGTCATGATAATGTAAGAAGAACTTTTGACAAAGGTTAGGCACATCCCATATTTGAAGAAAAACCTTATTTCATTGAGTAGTTTAAATTCCATTAGGTGCATGTACATAGATGAAGGTGGATTTTTGAAGATTTCAAAAGGCTTATTGATTGTGATGAGAGGTAATAAAAAGAAGAACTTTTATGTTTTGCAAGGAAGTACCGTCGTGGATTCTTTAAAAATATCATCCTCTTCAGATTTTGAAAAATCAATGTTGCGGCATATGTGGTTGACCCACATGAGCGAAAGAGAAATGATTATCTTGAGTAAACGTGGTTTATTTTGTGAGGATCATACGGTCTCCCTTGAGTTTTGCAAACATTGTGTTTTTGAGAAGTAGTGTAAAGTTAGGTTCAGTAATGGGATGCACTCAACAAAGGACACATATGATTATATCAACTCCAATTTGTGGGGACTAACACAAGTAACATCTAAGGGTGGTATATTTTATCTTCTGACATTTACAAATGAATTTTCTAGGACAATCTGGGTTTATTTCTTAAAGCGTAAAAGTGACGTTTTTGATATGTTCAAAAAGTAGAAGATGTTGATAGAAAATCAAACTAGGAAGAAGATAAAGTATATTAGAACGAAGAATAGTCTTGAGTTTTGCAAATGTGATTTCAACAAGTATTGTGAAGATTTGGGGATTGTTTGACATCGTAAAATTAGGTACATGCCTCAACAAAATGGGGATGACGGAGTGCATAAACTGAACACTTTTAGATAGAGCTAGGTGTATGCTCTCTAAAACTGGACTTAGGAAATATTTCTAGGCTAAAACCGTGAACACGGCATGGTATTTGATTAATCGTTCTTCTTCAATCGCAATTGTATATAAGATTCATAATGAGGTATGGTAGGTAAACTTTCTGATTATTCGGGTTTAAAAATACTTAGATATCCCACTTATTATTATGTAAAAGAATGTAAGGTTAAATCTAGAGTCAAGAATTGTATTTTAGTTGATTATGCGGATGGGGTTAAAGGATCTAGGTTATGGTGTTTAGACCCTCAGTCATCAAAGTTTATAATTATTAGGGATGTTACTTTTGATGAAAATTCCATGCTTGAAAAGAGAAATGTTGTTACTGAATCTATAGGTATCCAAGAGGAGAATGTTGAAAAAGAGGTGGAGCTTCATGTAAAGCATTCACGAAGAATATTTGAAGATGTTCCTTTTTAGCCGGAAAGTAACAATGAGTAATAAGATTCAGATTCTATCAAAGACGATGTAAAAGAAATTGAGCAACCTTAGAGTTTGGCTACAAAGAAGACTAAACGACAAATTAAGCCTTCTCAAATGTATGTTTTTGTTGATTTGGTGACATATGCTCTTACAATTGCTAAAAAGTTTGGTATTGAAGAATCTTTTACATTCTGTAAAGCTACTATTTGTTTTAAATTTGAGAAGTGGCTTGTTGTAATGAATGAAGAGATGGAGTCTCTTCATAAGAACCAAACTTGGGATTACCCAAGGGTAAAAGAGTTGTTGGATGCAAGTGAGTCCTCAAAAGAAAAGAGGGAATTCCAGGAATTAAAGAAGAGAGATTCAAGGTACGTTTGGTAGCAAAGGGTAGGATGGGATCGACTTCCATTTGTGTTGCTCACGTTAATAGCCCTTTATGATTTAGAACTTGAGCAACTTGATGGTAGGACCGCCTTTCTGCATAGCGAGAGAAAATCTATATGTCTAAACCCTAAGCATTCGTTGTTGAGGGTAAATAATATCACGACTGTAGGTTGCAACGTTCTTCGTATGGTCTCAAACA
The DNA here is from genome assembly GCA_017140595.1 of Eucalyptus curtisii. Taxonomy (NCBI): domain Eukaryota; kingdom Viridiplantae; phylum Streptophyta; class Magnoliopsida; order Myrtales; family Myrtaceae; genus Eucalyptus; species Eucalyptus curtisii. Next base: position 8,084,472 of record CM029503.1, read on the forward strand.
ATCTCCACAGTAATGGTACAAGAGGTTTAATAGTTTTCTATTGAGTCATGGCTACTCGCAAAGTGCGCATGACGGTTGTGTGTATTATAAGAGATTACATGACGGTTATCTTATTTATTTATTGTTATATGTAGATGACATGCTTATTGCAGCGAAGAACATGTTAAAGATACAGTAGTTGAAGAGGTAACTTAGTAGATAATTTGAGATAAAGGATCTTAGAACTGTCAAAAAATTCTAGGTATAGAGATTCGCGGAAACAAATAGATTGGGAAGTTATATCTCTCGTAGAAGAAGCATACTGAGAAAGTGCTTGAGCGCTTTGGCATTAAGAATACTGAACTGGTAAATACTTTTTCGGCGTCCCATTTAAACTTTCGGCTTCTTTGTCGCTTAAAACTAAAGAAGAGGAAAATGAAGGGCGCGTTTGGTAACACTTCTATTCTCGGAAACAATTTCTGATCAGTTTATTCTATTATCGGGAACAATTTCTAAGTATTTTAAGCCATTTGGTAACTGTCCAAAATTTCAATTCCCGGAATAGAATTGCGTTTGGTACTGTGTTTAAAATTTCTACTCCAAATCATTTTCTTTTAATTTTAAAATAATTTTATTACTTTTTTCTTCTTTTCTTTTTTTCCCTTTCTTTCTCTTATTCTTCTTCTTCAAGTGGCCAGCGACCTCACCGGAGTGTCGCCAGCAGTTGGGCGAGGCTCGGCCGAGCCATGGCTGGGCAAGTGGCCTCGCCCAGATCTGGCGAGGCTGAGCCCCGCCTACAACTAGGCGAGCTCAACCTCACCGGTGGCTGGGCTTGCCTCCGATGAGCTCGTCGGACCTCGCCTTGGCCTGGCGAGCCTCTAGCGAACTCGCCGAACCAGTTGCTGGCGACTGGCGATGATGGGCGGCGGACGGCGGATGGCAACCGCGGCGGTGGTGGTAGATGAAGAAGAAGAAAAGGGAAGAAGAACAAGAAAAAAGAAAATAAAAAGAGAAAATATGGGCTTGATTCTAGAATTGTTCCCGAGAACAAAAATCAATTTTTTATTTATTCTTAATTATGTTCCAAATCTACTTCCGGGAACAAAAAAAATAAAAATTTGTTTCCGGGAACAAAATTTTTACCAAACACGATTCTATTCCAAAACTATTTCCGAGAACAAAAGAATAGAAATTTTCACTATTTGGCCGGTTACCCAATATGGCCAAAATGTCTCGAATTCCATATTCTAGTTTTGTGGGTAGTCTCGTGTATGCTATGGTTTGTACTTGTCCAGATATTTCCTAGATTGAAATAGATTTTCTAGTGTTTGTAGTGAGCATGTATATGACACATCATGGTAAAACTCAATGGCGAGCCGTGAAATGGATTTTTCAATACATCTGGGGTACTTCAGATGTGGGTTTAGTTTTTTATAGAGGTTGTGATATAGGATATTCAGTTGTTGATTTTGTTGGTTCTAACTATGCAAACGATCTCGATAAAATGAGATCTTTCATAGGTATTGTTTTCACGCTTGATGGTTCCACGGTTAGTTGAAGAGCAATTTTGTAGGATACAATTGTTTTTTCTACCACCGAAGCAAAATACATGGTAGCAGTAGAAGCGGTAAAGGAAGTTTTTTTATTGAAGTGTTTGGTTACAAAACTTTGGGTGAAGTAGGAGGAAGCCTCCGTCATCTTTTTAAGAAGTGGTAAAGGAAGCTTTTTGGTTGAAGCGTTTGGTTATCAAATTTCGAGTGAGTAGGAGGAAGCCTTCGTTATCTTTTGCAATATCCAAAGTACAATCTAGTTAACAAAAAAACGCAACGTATCATAAGAGAACAAAACATATTGACATACGATATCACTTTGTACATGATGAGATTGCTAAGGGTATGGTTACGATGAAAAAAGTATCTACGGTGGATAATTCGATAGATATATTGACCAAACCAGTTCCTTTGACCAAGTTCAAACGTTGCCTGTACTTGATTGGCAATTCCACCATTTAAGTTGCCTAGGCGGAGTTGGTGACATTCATCCCTTATCTACTCCACCGAGTATGCTCATGTAGGTTTAGGAGTGCGTCGTTGATTTCGCCTTTTTTGGGGGTGGCCTTGTGTGGTCATTTTTTGTTGTGAATGAGAGAGGTCTTGTGATGTTTGACATAATGGTCTTTTGTAGATTTGAAGTCAAGGTGGAGATTTGTTGAGTTTTGACTTTCAAATCATAGATAATGGTATTTTAGATCATGCACTTTTATTTTAAGGTTTTTTTTAAGGGAGACTATAAAATAAATGTATTTAATAGCACATCTCTAGCCCTAACCTCCATATAATTTCCCTTCTTTTGTTTTTCCTATCTTCTTGTTAGATCTTTAGATCTCGTAGCTCATTACGTGATTTTTTGAGTTTTCGGGCTGTACTCTCGTACTCATTGTTGAAGATACTGAAACTCCTCTCTTTCATCGTGATTTTTCCTGTTTTGAGTTTTTACGTATATCTTGTGTCTCGTGTAATTTCAATTTTACTTTCATCCTTTAATTTGAGCTTTGATTGGTGCATCTTTTAGCGTTGTTCTGCAACATATTCTTTTAAGGTTTAGTATGCTTTAAATAAAGATTTTGATAACAATCTTGTAAAACTTGGTTTCGTAGCCATGTTAGATTAATCTCCTAATGATTAGATGTTTTATTTGATGAAAAAATGGGAAGTCACTAGGATAAATTATGTTTTTCACGTCTCTTCCAACACTTTATCAGATTATAGTATTTCTTTTTTCAAGAGATTTTGATTGGCATCCTCCATTTGAAAAAGTTATAATGCAATCAATCTAAAAAGTTTTCTTTAAGGACTAGTTAAAAAAAATTGAAGAAAATTACGATATTTTAGAAATCTTTTTCCGTAGGACTAGCTCTATTTGACAATATTGCTCATGTTGATAAAAAAAAAAGTAGAAATTATATCTTTTTATACGATTATACTATCACATGAACTCAAAACTCAAATTCACTTTTCTTATAAACCATAAATCTTACACGATGATCTACAAAATTTATAAATGTGTATGACGCAAAATACTAATTTTATGTACTTTGCCGGATCTTGCTATTCGATATGGTTTGAGATTCGCGATTCCAATATACCAAGTCATTTTTTTATGTATTCCTTAAATGGAGCTAATCTTTGTACGTTGTTTTATCATTTGCTAATTTAAAACCCTTTTCACTAGCAATCTTATGAACACGGCATGTGCTTTTTTTCCCCTAAGGCAGATAATGAAACCAAAGATTTTTAAGAAACTTTCCAATGTGAATAGATTAAAAAAAAAAACTATGAAGGTGGTTTTTAACGTAATGTATGATAGAAATATGCAAAAAAATTGAGAACTATCTGGAATCGAATTGAGGGACTCATTCGATTCCTAATTCCAATTGACTGGAACCGATGAGTTTCGATCCGATTCTCTGTTCTAGGTATGGAACCACCAACTCAGATTGAACCTGTGAACATATATATCTTTTTTAAATTTTTATGTTTTTATATCAAAACCCTAGTTTCCCCTTTATCTTTCTCCGTCTCTTGTTTCACTCACTCACGGCCTCGCCTCCCTCTCTCAACTCTCACTTTCATTCTCATTCCCGTTGGCTCTATCTCTCCCTCTCTCACTCTTGCTCTCAATCACCTCTGGCCCTGTCGCTCCCTCTGCCACTCTCACTCTCGGTTGCTAGAGAAAGCAAGGCAACAACTCCGAACCCATGGGCACACCGGCCGGTTTGGTAGCATAAGCGACAACGCCTGATGTCACACCCCAATCCACTAGAACAAGGGCATGACACGGCCGTCCTTTCACCAAAGGACGCAGCCTCAACATAACCAAAATTTAACCCGATATCAACATATATATCATCTATATATATATATATATATATATACATGACAAAAAGAGTATTTGGTTACAATATCAGAGTATCTCTACAATCCACCAAACCAAAACATACACCTACTACAAAGACTAACTTATAAAACTTATCAACTATGCACAAGTCATACCCAAAAATTTCCACCACAAAAGTCCTCCCCGAACGAACGCTCACGCCTAGTCGCGACTCGCTGAAGAACCTGAAAAACAAGTAGATGAGAGGAGTGAGCTACCACGGCTTCTTCTAAGCGGATCGAGAAATCACTATGCACATTTTAAAACACAAACATAATACACTTTATCGTAATACCAAATCATAACTCAAATACCCAAAAGTACCAATGGTCGAGTCCATCAGTCAATCTCGTAGAACATGCATCAATGGTCTATTCCATTGATTAATCTCATCAAATCACCTCGATGGTCCATTCCATCGACCAAACTCAAATCACACGTCAATGGTTCACTCCATTGACCAATTCATGCTCAAATGTCTAACCATGGTCACGCGTAACGCCCGTGACAAGACGACCAAGATTCCCCGCTTAGCAAGGTCTCCACCTATTATTAGCCGGTGGCTCGGCCCACAAGGATATCCTAGACTAAGTATGCGCATACCCACACCCCTCAGGGTCCATAGAGACATTGAGCATCAACCACTAATCACAATATCCAAGTAATCCAACATCGAAAGGAAGTCATGTCACAACTCAAAATTTGGTAAATAAATATCAAAGCATTCTTCGATTCTTTCATAAAGAATTTCACAAACTATTTTCAAACAACCATTCCAATCGAAATCGAAATATAACTCCTTTCAAACAACAAAAATGGCAGTAATAGCTCGATCATGTTTTATGCAACAAGATATGTTTTTTTATCAACTCATGGATTACATAATCCACCACGTTTCTCAAAATATGAGTTTAAAATACAAAGAAGAAATAGTGTCACTCACCCGGAAAAGTCAAAAATCAATTACGACGCTCACTCGGACCACGCACTCGGATCCCTAACAATTAACGGAAAAACAATATCAAAAGGCCGAGTAAAAAGGGATATTCTTACAACGACTCACCTATACTAGGCCTATTAGTCAATAAACGACACCTATGTGCCACGAAAGTTCACAATTTAGCGGAAACCCATTATTTTCAGCTAGGCGCGGTCCATGCGCCAACTTCGTCACGCCATAACTCCCTCCACAAATTTCCGTTTCAAGCCATCTTACAGTCTTTAGAAAGCTCTTTTAACGTACAACAACAACCCCAACTCAGCCACCCCAAAACAGTACCGAAAACAACAAAAAAACAAGCTCGAAGATACTGTTCGCTACAGTACCAGAATGCGCCCCCAACTTCAAAATTCCGTTCCGGACAAACCGCAAGCTCAAATCACGATCCGTAAGATGCTATAGCTTCACAACGTTCCAAAGTACCATTTCTATAAAAATATACAGCTCAACGACTCAAAAATCGGGCTTCGCCACACAAATATCCAAGAAATCCGAATTTCCAGCCCTAATTGCGGCGATTACTTGAAGTAGGTGATTAAAAGCTTCGATTCCTTACCGGCGTTGCAAAACACACTTGAGTCGGCTTGATGAGGCGTCCGGACCACGAGCGCGCCGAAATTTTTCCCTTTTTCCCTTTTTCCCTTTTTCCTTTCTCTTCTTTCTCTCTTCTCCCCTGTTTCGCGTTTTCCCCTGTTTTTCCGTTTCTGCCCGTGCTCTTCTCTCTCTCCCTCTTTCTCTCTTTTATTTTTTAAAACCCAACCGAAGGTTCCACAGTTCTTTTCAGCTTTCTTTTTTGACTTTTCAACCCTTTCTTTTCCTTTTATTTTATTTTCTTTTTAAAGGCCATATATTACACCTGAATAGTGAAGACCACCGAGTTTGATCAAGAAATAGATAGCAAAGAATCAAAGATCACAGGCAGCGTGCAATGGTAAGTGAACTCCAAGAACTGTGAAAGAAAAACCGATAACGAACAGGACCAACAAGAGTGTCTAGCAGCGCTAAATCGACTTCGTATGGAGGCAGTGGCGTGGGCAACGAGAGAAAGCAAGAGCAACAAAGAACTAGTAGCTTTCTTGATGGAGATTTCGGCAAAGTTTGGCATGGGGTTGCTGCTTCGTCGTTAGGCAAAGCTGACGAATGGCTTGAAGTCGTCACAGCAAGAAGCTGGCGTTAGGCGGTGTGGTGCTCTGCTGCGTGAGGTCCGGACAAAGCCGAGGCGCAGTGGTGCAGGGATCATGGAGAACATTGGATGAATTTGTTAGGGACATTTCGACCGATTCCAGAGACCCATCTGAGAACTAGACTAGTGTTCGATTTGATTCTCAAAGGAGTCCATGAAGCTGATGAGCACTGTTCGATTTCAATTTTTCGGAAGTAATTCTCAATGAACTGCTCACCCTAAAACCGATCACCTGCCTTTCATCGTTCCAAAAATTTATTTAAAAATACTAAACTAAAAAATACTTCTAAATACAAATGAAAATTTTTTCAAATTATAAGAAATGAGCGAGCAATTAAATTACCAGCATGTCTAAATAAATTTTTACTTTCTACTTTTCACTTAATTCAAATTTTACAATGAACGCACTTTGAGGTTTTTTTTTTATATAATTCAAAGTACCCGAAATTTCACAATATTTAAATGTCAACACTTAAATTTTTTTTTTTTCGAAACAAGACACTTAAATTTATACGTGATTTTTTTTAAAATTTTTCAAAATTTAAAGGGAAAATTTCAAATAAAGGCATATTTTTATTTTCTCAAGATGGACATCATTTCAAATAAAGGTATGAAGTACCCTTATTTTTTAAATAAGGGCCTAAAATAGACCTTGTTTTAAATAAGGATATGAAGTGAATATATTAGTTTCAAAGAGAGGCCTAAACTCACTAAATGTGAAGGACAATTTTGTCTTCTTAAATGTTTTGAATTTTTAAAATTTTTCTTTCTTTTTATGTTTTTCTTCTTAAAAAACAGGCGGGGGTACTCCTTCTTGCTTGTGGCAACCACCCCATCGTTGGGTGCGGCGAAGGCCAACGAGATCGCTGGTGCCTCGAGGACGGCCGACGACCCTGGCCAACCAAAGGCGAGGGTTGGCCTACCCTTGCCATAGGTGGGAGAGGGAGCGCCCTCCCACCAATGTTTTCTCTTCTTCTTTTTTTTTTTTTAATTTATAATTTAATCTAATTTAAGGAAAATTTCATAAAAAAAAGGCTCAAAGTGCCCTTATTTTTTCAAATAAGGTTCGAAGTGAATCTTATTTCAAATAAATGCCTGAAATGCCATCATTTTCTCAAATAAGAGCCCGAAGTGAATCTTGTTTCAAAAAAAGGCTCGAAGTGATTATGTTGGTTTCAAATAAGAGTCTGAAGTAGTTATGTCCGTTTCAAATAAGGGCTTGACTTTCTGACAGTCAAGGGCATTTTCATCATTTGTCCTTTTTTCTTCCTTTTCTTTTTTTTTCTTTCCTTTTTTTGTGGTTCTTCTTCCTTCTTTGTTGTGGCCGGCCGACCATCGGCAGTGCTCGGAGAGGGCTAGGCAAGGGTCGCCCTTGCTCGATCCGATGAGGGACAGCCTCACCTAGGTGAGGCAACCTTTGCCTTGGGGGAGGCCGCCCCTTACGGCCATCAGCAAGGTCGACTCTCACCGGCCCCTAGTGAGGGTGGCCTTGCCTGCAGCTTGGCGATCTCATTGGCCGCTAGTAAGGGTCAGGCAAAAGCCCGCAAGCCCTCAATCATTGCCGGCAAGGGTTGTTAAGCCCTCATTGGCTGCTGGCAAGGCAGACCCTGGCCAGATCTGGTGAGGGTCGTTGAGCCCTCATTAGCCTTTATCAATAGCCGTTGGCCGACGCCGGAAAAGAAGAAAAAAGAAAAGAAGATTTGGATGAAAATGTCCTTGAGCGATCGGAAAATTTAGTCGACCGATGACTAGTGAGATAAAACCCTTATTTAAAACAACAATGACTACTTCAAGTTCTTATTTGAAATGAGATCCATTCCGAACGTTTATTTGAGAAAATGATGACATTTCAGACCTTTTTTTTTTTTTAATTTTCCCTTACTTTAATTTAAATTGTATTCGAAGAAAATACCCCGATCGGCCAAAATTTTTTATCGATCGACGAGCTGGCGAAGTTAGGCCCTTATTTGAAACGGCAATTACCACCCTTTTTTTATACTAATATGGGCAGATCAGGTTCTTATTTAAAATTAGAATCATTTAAGATTCTTATGTGAGAAAATGAAGACGGTTTGGCTTATTATTTGTAATTTTCCCAAATTTAAGTGACATTTTAATTTTGTAAGAAGTTACTTTGCTGATTCTGGACAAAAAGGCCCTTGCTTTCGCGGAGGAGTAGAAAGAACCTCTCTCCGTCGACCCTCAAACCCCCGGGCAACCTCCCTCCGCGCAGCACGGTGGCGCCGGCGCCGGCGCCGCTCGCCGCCTCCATCGCAGCCAGGTACCCCCGTCCATCTCCTCTCGCTCTTGCTTTCGCGCCGTCCCTCGATCATGCTCTGACGTCGTTCATTGCTGAGGTCGATTCTGATCATGGTTCGTCACCGAGACTTGGGCTGATTTCTCGTTCGGATCGTCGCCGATCTCCGATTTGCGTTGCGCATTCTGGTCTGCGAGCACTCGAGTTTCGCTTCTCGTGGCCCCTCCCTACGTAGCTTCCGGCGTGGCGATATCGTGCCTTCTTGAGTAGAAATTGGCTCTGATTGTAGGTGATGCGGACGGCCTCATGGGCGACCGGGAAAGGCATAGGATCTTGATGGTGTGTGATTTCTTCTATCCCAACTTTGGAGGTGTGGAGAGTCATATATACTGTCTTTCTCAATGCTTGTTGAAGCTGGGACACAAGGTAAGTGATTGGCTCTGTAGCTCACTCGCCGTGTCGATTTGCAACGCTTGTTTATTTAGATTTCAACAAGACGAGCCAAGCAGTGCAAAGTGACCTGTTGGGTATAATGGGCAATTTTGGTCGATTGTGTTTGCAATATCTTTATTAGATTTTCCATTTCCTTATATATTCTTAATAAATTGAATGGGCACGAGTGTTATTGGCCGGCATTGCTTCTGTAGAATTATAGCTGTTGCTGATTAGGTAGGATGTTTCCATATGTGATTCAGGTGGTGGTTCTGACGCATGCATATGGAAATCGATCTGGCTTGAGATATATGACTCATGGGTTGAGGGTTTATTACATTCCTTGGAGATCATTTCTCATGCAGAACACTCTGCCAACATTTTACGGGACGTTGCCGATCATGAGAACCATCCTCATTCGGGAAAAAATCACGCTGGTGCATGGACATTCAGCTTTCTCGACTCTTTGTCACGAAGCCTTGATGCACGCGCGCACAATGGGTTATAAAGTTGTATTTACTGACCATTCACTATACGGTTTTGCTGATGTTGGCAGCATTCACATGAACAAGGTATTGCAATTTACTCTAGCAGACGTGAGTCAGGCCATTTGTGTATCTCATACTAGTAAGGAAAATACGGTTCTTCGGTCAGGACTTCCACCGGAGAAGGTCTATGTTGTACCTAATGCGGTGGACACTGCCATGTTCACACCTGCTCCAGAGATTCCCAGAAGTAATGATGAAATCGTCATCGTTGTTGTAAGTAGATTGGTTTACCGAAAAGGCGCGGATTTACTGGTTGAGGTCATTCCAGAAGTATGCAAATTGTATCCTCATGTATGTTCTTCATACCACTATTTTTACTTATGCATAATCATGCTTAGTTCTTTTGCCTTTCTTTTCTGAAATAAAGTTGATGTTGTGGACGCCTCCTCTGTGGATCAAAGCTCATGGGATATTTTTTCCATCTAAATGATAGCCATGGGGTGTTGGTGTGGAAACTCTAGGTCGGAGTCCAAGTTATGTTTCAGTCTCTAAATTTCATAATACCTTTTCTGGAATCTCCATTCTCAGCACCTTTTTCTTCTCTGCGTATCTTGAGTTGCCAAAATGCCTGTGCATTAGATTAATGTTCAGTGTGTTCCTTTGGTGGAAGAGACCTGTGATTATCAAACTATTCCCATCGTTGACTTGAGTAAAATTGCATTGCGCATTATTCTCGGATGCATTCTGCTTTTATCCACTCTAGCCCACCTCTTGTTTCAGACGTCCCAGTGTTCGTGCATTTACTTGTATCTGTCTATGCCATAGCAACGTTTTTACTCCTATACCACCGATCGAATTGTTTTATGAACAGAGGCAGAAAAACATCAGCATTTCAGAAGATTTTTCTTTTTCACGTTATAAGAAAAGCATTTGAAGGCACAAAGCCTGTAACCATTTTCAAAAGTTGAATTAGATGAGAAAATATGAAGACATTGAGATTTCTGCAACTCATTAGTTGGCATCTCCCCTCAGTCTATTGTGGTTTGTTAATATAGATAAATGTGTAAGAGGTGATTCAAATCTTGTTCTATATCTTTCTTCTGGACTTTCGAGGATTTTTGAATTATCTAAGGAAAACCAAATGCCTTTCCAAGCGTGAGTTTCACTCTCCACCAAACTTGTTGCCTCCCGTTGGAGTTAGTTGGATACAGATTTAGTGTATTTTGGAATCTTATAGAAACTAAAACTGTAGGATACTTTACTAGCACTTTATTGTAGCTAAGAAATGGGAATATTTTCTATTAATATGCCAGAATGAAGTATTTGTTTTTGCTCTTTCTGCATGCTTTTCACATTGCAGGTGTTTTCCTTCGTAGTTTTAACGTATTGCAATTGCTTCAAAGGCTTTTCCCATAGATGAGTGCCTTCATGCGAGTATCTTTAGGATATTTATCAGCTGAACTTTTATATAGATATGTGATTTATGAATGATGTACTGTCATGGTTAAGTGTTTTTGTTCAGCTTCATGCTCTCAAATTTTGCCATGTTACATGTCAAGGTACGGTTTGTGGTTGGGGGTGATGGACCCAAACGAGTGAGACTGGAGGAAATGAGAGAGAAGTATTTCCTTCAAGACAGAGTGGAAATGTTGGGTGCCATACCTCATTCTCGTGTACGCTCTGTATTGATTTCTGGCCACATTTTCTTGAACAGGTATAAAATATCCTAGGAAGCTATGAACGCTTTCTTTTTCAACTTCATATAGTTCCCTCATCTCATAGGCCAGTGAGTTATGCTCAATGTTTTATATAAGCTGAAACTTCTACCCCTCCTTCCTTAAAATACCAAATTGTTAAGATCCGATTGTTATGTGTGCGTGTGTGATTGTTACAGTAGTGAGGCTTAGCCTTGGTAAGCTACCAAGTATTGATTCGAAATATGACAAATGAAAGACATATATAGTAATTAGTAGTACTATGTGGATCATGAAGTGTTTGAAAGACTGGAAATGATTAGTCATGGAGGAGAGAAGACCTTGTTCCTTTTCTTTTTTCCCCCTTTTTTCTAGTTGTTGCGCTCTTTACACTATGGTTTAAGTTATGGGAAATAAACTGGGGTTGACCATTTCCTTCGTAGGTCACCTCTTGCATTTTCATCTTCCATTAACATAACAAATGATAGATTAAGTAATATGAACTAAAGGAAAGATCTGTGACTGGTTACCTTGTTATCCTTATACATATTAAGACCTACTCTGTGTTTACAATGCAAAATCATGTTGAGATTTTCTCCGACCTTTGTTTTTTTCTTTTTTGTAATATTGTTTGGATTGTCCTCTCTAAGGATTATATTAGTTTTTCATGTCTGATTTCCGATTTACTTTCTCTACAGTTCTTTAACAGAAGCATTTTGCATAGCCATTTTAGAGGCTGCCAGTTGTGGACTATTGACTGTCAGTACACGTGTGGGGGGAGTGCCAGAGGCATGTTCTCTTTTATTATAGCAATTAATTGCTTAAAATATATCCTGAAACAAGCTAAAAGGTTGTTTGTGCTCTTTTAGGTTCTACCAGATGACATGGTTGTACTTGCAGAACCTGATCCTCTTGACCTGGTGCGAGCAATCAAGAAAGCAATTACTTTACTTCCCACGATTGATCCACAAGATATGCATAAGCGTGTAAGTAATGTCTTAAGTGAGGCAACTTATTCTTCTTCAGTAGCCCAATTTGAATTTCTTTTTGCTGTCAGGTGAAGAAGCTCTATGATTGGCATGATGTTGCTAGAAGGACAGAGATCGTTTATGACCGTGCTATGAAATGCTCCGATCAAAATCTTTTGGAACGGCTCGGCCGGTATGAGAGTTTCTATTACCAAATTATAGTTTAGCTCGGGCATCCATAAAATCATGTGATTTATCTGCATATCGGTTTGATTCTGCAACATTCACAACAAATGCCGGGTTGATGTACTATACATCCCAATGATATGTCCCAGAGGTTGTCATTTATTGGTTTCTTTTATGGCATAGAAGGATGAGGGCATGGCCACATGTTGTGGGCCAGGTTGTCACTGATTGTCTATAGAAAAGTTGCTGTTTTTGGAAATCTTGGCTGAAGCGAAGTTGCTTAGTGTTTGCTGTAATTGAGTAGTTGACATATTTTGAGACATTACAGGGGTATGATTGCAATAGGTCTGTTCAGAGCAGTGCTTTATTCCGTTTGACATTCTTTTGACTAGCGTATGATTGCAATAGAATTTGCATTGCTACTAACCAACTTTTGATCAGGTACCTCTCATGTGGATCCTGGGCTGGCAAGCTGTTTTGCTTGGTCATGATCATCGATTTTTTGTTTTTCGTCTTTTGCAGTTAGTTCAGGTATCCACATGTTCCTTTGGTACCTTTGACCTCTCGTTGAAACCGTGCTTCAGAGACTTACTTTTCTTTCATCTTCCGTCAGCCTGCGATTGATATTGAAGAAGTTCCCGATATGGTGATCTCCCTCGGTGAGGGCAGCAGTGCAGGAGATGATATTCCAGGGCAGAGCTTAAGATGAGGGTCGACCACTTGTTAATGGCCTCATTTTTTTATTTGTCGCTATGTGAAACTCACACCTTTTAGATACTTGGGAGCAGAGAGAGCTCAAGGAATTTTGTCAATGGGTGAAGTGCACGCCTCTCGAGATGTTCAATCTTAGATCTTGCGGTTAGTCTGTTCATGGATTTAATGTAAAAACACCTAAAGTACCGGAATCTCTTGTATGTTTAGGACGTGTACGTGGTAATACTGGTAGAAATATTCGTACGGCATCAGGTCACATGTTGCCATAAAAAGCAGGCGAAAGACATGGTTAAACCGCAGAAGTGTTGCAAGATCGATTTGGGAATTCAGAAGGCTTTGCATGGGAAGAAGAACATTAGAAGCGCCTTAACTTGTATACAACACTCATTTTAGTCCCATAATTTTTTGCTAGTTCACTTAAGTGTCAAATCAAATAAAAAATGATTACTTAAGTGTCAATAGCAAGATGTCCTAGCCAAAATAATTACATGGCTTTCACAACAAATAAAAAAAAAAGGCTCAGTTGGAATTTTTTTAAATATTCCAGTCCACGTGGACTGGCCAAACGGCGTCACTTAGTCCAACGTGGCTGGGTGGACTAAACGACACCACATCACATCGTTGCCCAAAAATGATGACGCACGATGCTGTCCGAAATGAACAAAAGTTAGGGCTTCGATCGTGTTGTCTCATCGTCAACGCCACTTTCTCTAAGAAACGGTGTGGCACCCTTGCTCGCTCGTCGCTCTTGCTCATCGCCCATCGCTCACTCGCTTGCTGTCGTCACTCACTGCGTCGTTGCTTTTAATTAGTCAGGTTAGTCATAAATGATACTCTTTGAGTCAGTCAATCGAAGGGAAAAAATTAGGGGTTTAGGAGGAAAAAAATTAAGACTCGGGTGAAGAGGGAAAAATTAGGGTTATTAGTGCTTAGTTTACCAACAACATAACTATATTCACAAATTACCCAATATAAGTACATATTATGGTAGACAGAAAAACCTATTCTCATTACTCACTTTACATTTTATTACAAAATAGGCTACTCAAGTGAACAATAAAACAATTAACGCTTGATAACACTTTCTTTCAATTTTCGTTCTTGAAACTTCTTTCTTCAATTAGTTGGTCAAAGATTCTGAAGCATTTATTCGAGCTTGTGTTGAGTCCACATTCTCCAACTCACCCATTATTGTAGGTGGACGTTCATCTAGTCATTCAAGTAGCTTTAAGATCACTTCTCTCACTCCACTAGAGAATTTTGTATCAGCCCATTCGAAATATTTGCACTTCAAGCATTTTTTATACATGGCACATTCACGAAGTCTTATCCTGAAATTTGATCGAGTCCAAGATATTCTTATTGGACTCGGTAATCCTCAATAACAATAACTCTCACATTCTTCTTCACTTCATTGAAACAAATTTGAGGCGCAACTGAAGCTCCTGCCCTTTATTTGCAAGATTGAGTTGTTCATTTTAGAGGCAAATCGACTTAGGATGTGATTTTGGTTGAATGGCCGGTTAGGGCTTCAACTTTGGGTTCCTTTTCCAATTTGGGGATTTAGGATTCTTATTTGATGGAAAGTGAGTAGACAGCATTGTTTGTGGTTTGGCTGCTAACTAAAGCCTCTAGCAAGTCATGTCAGCTTAGGAAATTAATAAAAAAAAAAATCCACATCATATTTCTGGCTAAGTAGATCGGTGATGGCACTAAAAAGATCATTTTTAAAAAAATTTGGCATTTAAGTGAGCCGGCAAAGAGTTATAGCACTAAAGTGAGCGCCGTACATAAATTAAGGCACTTATGGTATCCTTCTTCCTTTTGCATGAGCTTGTTTCACAACTTGTAAAGAGGAAAGAAGAGAATTGAAGAAGGAATGAACGAAGAAAACCAGCACAACGAGAGAATGGTCTCTTGATTCTCCTGACCAATCGCGATGTAGACTAATCGATGATTTTGTCGATTTAGATGGTTGAATTATCGGTAATTGACTAACTAACGAAATCGACGACGGTTGAGGTAACTAGTGAGAAATACGGTGCATTTTACACAGGACGAAAACTTCATTGCCCTCACAAAAGCAGCAACATAAGATGTCAGAGTTTGACAAGCTCCTTTATATGCCCCGAGGTAGAGAAAATTACCAAAACAATCTTAACCTATTGTACATTTTTAAAGTCAGTCCTAAACCTTTATTTTTGGCAAGTTCAGTCTTAAACCTTTTTATATTTGTACTAATTCAGTTTATTAGACCAATTTTTGCTGAGCGGCATTGACGTAGATGTCGGGTGATGCTGACGTGTCAATTTTGTTCGATTTTTTTTTTTATTCTCTTTCTTTCTCTTTCTCTTTTTTCTTTTTTCTTTCCTTCTTCCTTTGGCCGGTCGCCAGTCTGGCGACCGGCTAGAGGCTAGGGCCAATGAGGCTTGCCCTCATCAACAAGGCTAGCTCTCGCCCTCACTGTCGTAGCATTGGGTGAGATAGAGTTCACCCTCGCCAGTCAAAGGAAGAAGAAAAGAAAAAACAAAAAAGAGAAAGAAAAAAGAGGAAAAGATTTTTAAAAATAAAAAATATATATATATTTAAAAATTGTCGCGTCAGCGTTGGTCGGATGGCCAGTGTCCATGTTAGTGCTGGCTAGCCAAAATTGGTCAAATGAATGGAATTAACACAACCACAAATGATTTAGGACGGAATTGGAAATATTACAATAGGTTTAGAATTGTTTTGATGATTTTCCCCGCTAAAGATTCAGACTGATGCATGTGTCATTCTAAGTCCAAATTAACTTGCGATAATGAAAATCCCAAATTATAGACTTGTCATACTAAGTCTAAATTAATTAATGATATTGAAAATCTAAAATTAGTTTACTTGTGTCATATCTATTTCAAATTATATTTCACGTCATGAAAAGTAATGCCAAAGTGGTAAGTTCATGCTAGTTTTACTTCAAACTACTTAAAAAAAAGAAAAGAAGTTTTAGTAGATCTTTGAAACTTGAGGGTAAGTTTTACTAAAATTTCTAATTTTTTTCACAGCAATGTAGCAAATGAGAACTCAATATTTCATAAGTTGGCCTAAGCATGAAGTGATGTTGGTCGATCGATTCCCTCTGCCCTTGTTCACTCCTCCTGGACGCTTCGCCTCGGAGTATTGGATGAATCCGAGTCAATTCCTTAACAGCCTCACCTTGAGACTCATTGGATAGGAGGCCTGCGCATTCAGAAGATAGATTTTTTCCCTTATCTAAGGCTGTATTTTCTTGGAACAGTATTTTGTGCCAACCTTTGCTACGTACAAGAAAATAAAAATAAAAATAAGCAAGAATTTTAACCCGAGATTAATTGCATCCTGAACTTTGAGAACCTTGCTTTCCAAGTCGGGATTGACTCTTTAGAGAATGGGTTACCTACTCTTAATGTTCAAAGCGAATTCTTTCATACACTAGGAGATTTCACTTAAAAAAGAAAATGTTCCATACTAATGGATTCAGGTCCATAACCATGGGTTCCAATATACGAGATGCTGTAGCACACCAATTACAACGTATTAACCGCTAATGCACCTTTCTTTTATCAAATCTCAGGGACATGGTCTAATCATGAGGGTAGTATTTTATCATGGTGTCGGATCCCAAGTTTTTATGGATTCCTTCTTTGTTACCGGGTTTCCTCAGTCTCTGAAAGAGCTCAGGGGCCGTGAATGGAGAGAGAGCATTCGGCCATTAACTCAAGAACATGAGTCTCCCACAAAAGCTCATCGAATCCTGCCCTGACCCAAAAAGGACCGCCCCCGCCCAAGGTTAATGGCCGAGACCCTCAGGTCTGCCCGCCGGTGATATGTGCTCATCGTCTTTTCCGGCTCACTGAAAATCTTGGATTCAAAGACTCCTGAAGACCGTAGAGTGGAGCCTGCGCCAAGTTGAACCAGAACCGTCTATAGTCGCACAATGTTCCCAGTTTTTTGGGGTCTACATGGTAACATTTCTGTTTCCCCCCATTTCTGTTCTTTTGTTCCTCGGAATAAAAAAAAGAACAGAAACTCGTTTGGTGACGCCAAGTTGTTTTTCTATTCCAGGGAATAGAAAGTTAGCCCATAAATATATTTGGAGCGAGAAATGAGAAATAAAAAAGAATTGCTTCTGTTCGCGATAACAATTTCTAGAAATAAGTCAATTTTTTTTTCTTTTATTCTTTTCTCTTGCCGCGGCCACTTTCAACTGTCCGGAGTCACCGCATGTCGCCGACCACTCGTTGCCGGCCGCCGCCCCGTCACCGGTCGCTGCGTCGGCCGCCCGCCGCCGCCGCTTGCCGGCCACCGATCGTCACCACCGGCCCACCGACCGTCACTGCCGACCGCCACCTGTCGCCGGCCGCCGACCGCCGCCGCACAACCCATCGGCCGCCCCCTCCCACGGCCGATGGGCTATGCGGCGGTGGTCGGCGATCGATGGCCGGCGGCATGCAGCCGGCGACAAGCGGCGGGCAACGGGCAGTAGCGGCCGGCCGCGATTGGCAGTCGGCGATCCGTAAGCAAGAATAAAAAACGAATAAATACAAAAAAAGAAATTGTTGCGTTACCAAACGCATTTCTATTCTTTTTCTATTCCAAGAGTAGAAATTTTGTGTAGTTACCAAATGGGTTCTTTTACTCAGAAATTGTTCTCCGGAATAGAAATAAAAAATAACTATTTTTGAAAAAAAAAACTCTTCCCCAGTCAAGAAGCGTTACCATGTGCACCCTTGATGTCCGCCAACAAAACCTTCCTTTTTCCAGACGCGGATGGCTTTTGCCAAGGCAAAGAATATGTAGAAACCCATGTTCTAGAAGGAATAGTTTTGCTCATTCAGGAAATAAAGATGCATCATACTTTTTGGAAGAAAGCTCTCTCTGAATAAGACTGTTAAGACACGGGACATCCTCAAAGGAGGCCCGGATAGTCATAATATCATGTGGTGCGGGGATACCTCCATATCATAATATATATATTGATTAAATGACTAGAAATCACATGCTCCAGTTGAGAACTCCATAAAAAGAGAGCAATTTTCTGAAGAGAAGAAAATAAAATGCCATGCCTAGCTGTACTGTGAAAGAATTCCACAGGATGAAACCATTTTATTCAAAGAATAAAGCCAAAAGGAAAAGTCTCGGGCAAGTTAGGAGATGTACAACGGAGCCGAGGCCGGTCGAACAAGAAAGATTGAAGCTCCTCCCATTGTTATGCAAACTATGAAAGCGCGTCCCGGAAGTACGTAACAGAAAGATAATAGGAATTCCTCCAAAGTCATAGATGAGTCAGCTCCGTTACTTTTGGAGGAGAAACGGAACCTATCAGACCCTCTGTCTGTGATAATCCTCTGAAGACTCCAAGTGCTTGTTTCGAAACATCCGCCGTCCTCTCTTCTTCTTCATCTTAGACGGAGATACATCTGAATTCATGGCATGACTCAAGTAAATGATCGTAATATTAACATAAAAACTATGAGGGCAACCTACATCTAGGACTCCATGGCCTCTGATAGGATTAACAATAACACAACATTAATTGCACCTAGTAGCTGAGAAGCAAACAATGATCCCGTCCTCAGAGTTGACACCTAGTTTCATGCAATACTTTGCCTTGTCAGGCCAAATCCCTATAAATATTGTTCGGAGCCTGTTTGGAATGGATCTTTGCCTTTCCAAGTTATGTCTTTTGCACTATTTATAGCCGTGCTCTCTTTAATTGAAGACGTAAAACAGAAGTACATCAATTCACCGCCCACTAAAAGGGTAATCTAGGCATTCCATACCTGTATTTTAACTCAAAAGCTAGAAGCTCCACCCAACAGCTGGGGGAGCATCTTCTGCTTATGGCTTCTACTTGAGTTGAGAATTTTGCTGTTGGCTTTTTGAGTAGCTTTCAATGCCAACGGCTAATTTTGATGAAAAGCTACAAACTTAAATAAGAAATACCGCCCTTTTCTCCAATAATGATCTTCATTTTTAATTTTATCTTTTTGGCCTTAAATATGAGAAGTCGATTAACCACATTGTAATATTTCCCCATGGAAATGAAAGTGACTCTTCTACTAAAAATATTTCAGATATAGTTATGACTATTTGCAACAACGCAGAGAGATTATAAAACTGAGTGGTTCCAATTCATTCGAGAGAGATGAATTAAATTGGTCCTGAAGCATATGTAGTTACTAAGTTCCAGAAAGCAAACATGAGGCCTCATACCTCCCTCCAGGTGTATTGAGTTGTAATGCACCTCTGCCCAAAAACTCAAGAATATAACTGCATATGGAGCATTACCAACAAACAATGGTGTCAATATAAATTATTTTACAGCAATAAATATAGCTATCTTGGGCATTTGACAGCATTATGAGGAGCATGGAGGATTAAGCTAAATCTAACTTGTAATTCAAATGCATAAATGTATTTTGCTAGGATGGACTTTTTTCTGTCTCAAGAAAAAAGTTCAAGATGGATGTACCTCGTTTAGACTTTTGATCATTTGGAAGAATCTCAATGTAGCATGTGTCCTTGAAAGAAGTTATGACAAATATTTTAACGCCAAGCTGCAAAAAAACCATCGACATGCATCAAGACATTTCATTGCATCTCAATCAATGCATTGGCCGAAAACCTCTTCAATTACGTAGTGGTCAAACATCTATGCACTTACCTTTAGTTATAAGAGCAAAGTTTAAAATGATGCAAGATTTCAAGTACAAAGTTCTACATCTGATTCTTTACTGAGTAGTCGTCAAAGCATCAGGCCCCAAAGGAAAAGAATAGGAATCCAAACTCAGCATGACTTAATCCCATCACCACCTGACCCCAAGTTTTAAGTTCGTAGGCACTGTGAGACTATGGGCCAAGGTGAATTTGCAAAAACAGATCTAGAATGGAAATCATTATTTGTGGATGAGCTCTAACCACCCGAGTAAAGCTGATAAATAGTAATCACACACAATAAAAGAAATATGTACCATGTCTGCAGCAGCCTGCAATGTGACATGATCACCCCATTCACCAGTCCTATTGCCATACACAAGTAGAAAAAATCAGCGGTTTCCAGGAGAAAGAAGACTTGTTGAGAGTAGAGAGTGGAGAAATACTTAGACATCTTCTCCAAATAGTCATCGTAAGCCATAGGCACATATCCCTCATATATCTCTGGGCAAGACTTCAGCTGATATGTCAAAACAACATGATAAAAGGAGTATTACCATCCGAGTATGCAAAGGGTTATGCAGCAACAAACTTGGATGAACTAATCATTCAAAAAAAAAAAAAAAAAAAAAAAAAGCAAAACTTGGACGAACTAATTTGGTCATATGAAAATGGATAAGTAACCTGTTTAACAATATCCTGTCTTATAAAGTCATGGTGCTCGGCGGTGTGGTAGATCTGATCAGACAGGGCTCGGAACTGGAAGCATTGAGAAGCTAATTAGATACAGTCCACGTGTTACTTTAAGAACCACAGCTTTCATTACCACCAGACAGGCAAACAGAACACATAGAGAATCACTAAATGGTGATATATTGAGGAAAATATAAGCATTGTGTACTAGTACTTTATAAAGTCAACCTGTTATATAATTGAGCTCATTGCTGCTTGATGATGCAGACTGAACAAGGAAAGAAATCCAACACTTTTAAATCAGCAATTTATGTTCTAAGTTCAACCAAAAACTAAACTAAAGTTCAGAGGAAGCAAATTATTCACAAGGCAAACTCTACATGCACGAAACCACCAACATTAACTCAATAAAATCGTAGAATTAGAAACTTTGAGTAGTTTTGTGGTCTAGGGTTAGCAGATGGACCTAAGCTAGACTTAAAGTTCAGTTATAGGTATAACTTGCTTCTCCCCGATGCAACATCTCATTATCGAGAGTCCACTGGTATTAGTTCAAACAATAAACCTAGCAAATATGCAATTTATTTTGATTGGGCAGTTAGACAAGTACACCATCTTCTTCAAGAATCAATTAGAATCTAAAGTCCATTTTATGGCACAAGCCCAAAAAAAAGAAAAAGAAAAGAAAAGAAAGGAACAGAAAAGAAATCATCACAAGGGTCCATTTGTTTCATGAAAAGTAGACAGTTTGGAAAATATTTTCCTAAATCTGATACATCGCTTGCAATAAAAGATTAACAAATAATATTTTTATCATCAAATAAAATGTTTAGGGATAGACTATCCTCGATATGGAATACAGTGTCTCTTGACTATTTTTAAATGACACAAGTGATCATCTTTGGAAAAATATTTTCTGGTCATTGATTTCCCATAAAACAAACGCACCTTAATTAAAACAAAAAACACAAGCTCCTTGTCTCTCTGCTCACTTTCTCGCTTTCTCATGACCCCCTCTTTTCTTCCCATCCTGCAATCTCGCCCCATGCAGCTCGCAACAATCTAGTCATGATCAAACTACTCTCCTGCTTGGTGAATGCACAGAATTACTGCATTGTTGTCAACATGATTTTATTCTTAAACAGCAATAGAATGGCTGCAGCTTTAGGTGAATCTCCTACTCCCAGCACTCCAACTCAGCGGACCTTCTTCCATTAGCAGATTAGGATGAAATCCAATTAAAAAAATTCTAGCATTCCACAGTCTGTAATTTTCTCTAGCCATTTACTTGTTCCTAAGTCAAACTAGTTTCCTAAAGTCGAAAATTGAAGCTTAGAGATTAATCTTTCCTTGAAATAATAGCAAGACCTACAAATCCAGTTCCTATCCTGATGACCATTACTTAATGCATTCACCATTTGATTTTTTTAATTCACTGGGGGCATGCATACTGAATTGCAATTTTTATCTGGACTGCAGAACCATGATAGATAAAGAAGCAAAAAAATGGGAAAACATAGCATGCCTCTAATAGGAAAGGATCACACAGTCCTTGGTGAGGAGTGTAAGCTTTAAGTTGAGAGCTTACATTGGGCAGACATGTGAGTATAAGATCTAAATCACAAAATCCTCCTTCAATAAACTAAGACAGGTTTCTGTAAAATCTCAAAACTCAAGACACAAACCTGACAGTTACCATCTCCTTGAACTTTGTGCTCCACCAGACGATAAAGCTGTAATCTGTAGAAGGAAAAGTCAGGCTTCATATGCTATTCATGTCATGGGTAATGGATTCTTTCAAACATCAAAGGTAGTGCTTGAGGATAATGTTGTAGAATAAGAGAAGAAAAAAAAGAAGAACGAGTGTATCCAGTAAAAGGACCGAATACCTCTCAAGTAGCCGTTGATGATCTAAAGTCGCTTCATCGACCGATGGAATTTCACCATTGGTTTTTGGCACGTGCTGCAAAAAACCAGCAAGAAACTAATAATTCAAGCAACTAAGATAAAATATAGTCCAGCAGACCAAAAGATCAAATTCGAAATATTAAAGGAAAGAAAATGAGAAATAGGAAAATCATATTGCGCTTTGTCAATTGAAGGTAGTTAAAAAAGAATCTGACTCTCTGTACTTCCAAAAGAGTAGAGGAACAGCACAACTAAAGAGAGGCATGTAGATCCCCAATAGAAATGAAAAGAAGTAAGGAGTAGTTCTCATCAGTGCTGCAAAGGACATGGTGCATGTAATGCAGAAGGAAATTTCCAGGATTCTATCTAACTGGAAAGTAAATTCCTCTAATAATATAAGATACATGAATTTAATCAAAATCCAACACATCAAGTTACAGAGTCGAATGCAATCTGAATATTAGACTCTTATAGGTGGTATTTAACAACTCTTGCACTTGGAAACAGCATAGCAAATTCTACTTCTCAAAACAAGAGGTCAATACCATTAGTTCTTAAAAGATTAAATGTCTCCCCAAATGATAGGGTGAGAATTTGCTCACACTGTGAAAGCAAAAAGGAAATATAGCAATTGCAATTAATCAAATGCGAGAAAAGGCCTGCTGCTGTTGTGGCAAGTTAAGATAGTTAAACATCTGTTTGATGAATGCAAAACTCACCGGAACACAAATCATCTGATTTAACCTCCTTCCCAGTTCGCCATCATCGGCATACTCATCTGGCAGCTCTAAGGAATATGGCCAGTCTTCCCTGTAGCAAGCCTCTTCATCAGGGCTAGAACATGAACTGGAATGTAAGATAGCTTCTGCTTCCTCCTGTCCTGCACAATGGACAACTAATTAACAGACAACTCGAAACATAAAGTGTATATCTTAATATGGTATCGCAAAAGTTAAAGCTGTTTGCATGCTTAAGAAAGACCTGAAGCATAGTTTTGAATAGGTTGGTCAGGCCAATCGTGCAAGAAGAAAGATGATGGCAACTGTTCCGGTTCTTCATGCACAGATTGATCTGCTTCTGTAACAGCGAGCTGAGATAGTTCCTCTTGAAGAACACGTGCTATAAGTTCATCACTATCCACATTCACACATTCCATGCTATAATCATCTTCCTCAAAGTAGGGTCCCTGATAGTAGTCTAAATTATCCTTAGTCACGGTGCTACAGTACCCGCAATCGGAATATGGATTGCTGTCAAAGAGCTGGAGACCCCACTGAACAAATTCATGATCTTGATCGTGCGAAACCATCTTCCCTCGTTCACAACACAAGGCTCAAGCGATGCTCTTCATTAGTTGAAAAGGCGGCATCCTAACCCAGTAGAACAATTTCAAGGAGATCCCACCCTGCCACAACTAACAGTCATGCCCTGTGTAGCCTTCCCCTAAACCAACAGACAGATCCCTGCCCATTCTTCGAAGTACTCCCGCCTCCACATCCATCCTAAAAAAAAAAAAATATATGTCAACATAATCAGCGCAATGCGAAATCTGAAGGCGATAGTCTCACGCCAGGCGCACGAGGAGAACAGATTACAGCTCGAATACTCGCGATGAAGAAACGATCTTTGGGCAATCTACGATAAAACCAAACGAACCCATTTCGTCAGGATACGTCATCGATCAAACGGAACTGCTCCTAGAAGCGGCTGCATATGACTCCTACATCGAAATGTGGGTCTCCAGGAGCCTATTTGGGCAGTCGACTAAAGAATGCAGCGGCCAAAATTCCTATAGACAAATCTACGATCCACATTCCCCGGGGGTAAAAGCGCTCTGGGTAAATCAAGACCAATCCACCAAATTCAACGAGAACATCACGCGCAAATGTAAAAAGGGAAAACCGAAAAGAAGCAAAAGGACCGAAGCTCCCATCAAATCACCATCGTCATTCAGCCATGTCCAGCTCGAGGCAGTCGGACAATGTGGTCGGGAAAAGAAGACGAGAGAAAAAAGCGAAGGCCGAGTGGCGGAGCAGCAACGACAAAGCAAGCAGCACGTACCTGAAGCGCGAACCAAAGCTACCTGAGGCGGTCTCCTTATAGAGAGAGAGAGAGAGAGAGATGCCGCGCGTGGAGAGAGAACGAGAGACGCGCCCAAGAGCGAGAGAGAGAGAGGCACAACAACTCCGCCGGAGTCACGACATGGCAATGCGCTGCGAAATGCGCGTCGAGCAAGCAGCAGCAGCAGCAGCAGCAGCAGATGACGGAAGAAGAAGAAGGAAGGAAGGAGGAGCGGTCGAACGGTCAACCATTTCAGCTCCGAAGGCTTGACGGCGACGGCGAGGGGGGAGGGGGCCGTTAGTTGACGGCGAGAGCATCTTTTCTCGTCTCTCACCGCGTCGGTCAGGCGACGGGTCCCGCCCTGCCCTCCTCCTCTGTGGTCCCATCTGCGGCGGGCCAATGGCGGGGCGAAACGTGCTCGCCTCCCGGGGGGGACAGGTGGGGCCCGCCCGTCGCGCACATGCGTCCAGGATTCTCGTGTCGTGTGTGCTCCTTTTGATGCTGTTTCCTGTTTCGGGTCATCGCCTCCCCGGCTCGTCGGGTTGTCGGTCCCTCGTTCGATCGCGCGCGTCCGAATTTTTTTTTTTTTTTTTTTTTTTTTTTTCGCTTTTAGCTGGTGAAATTCGTCGCAATTTCAACCTTCGTCTTCCGAATTGGTAAATTGTATGCATCATCGTTCGAGATAACGCCGAATCTGTCCGCCTGTCCTCGATCAGATAAGAGCCCAGATCGATAAATCTCTTTCAATGCACATGGCTATACGGATTCCAATCATTCCATCCCGAAATTTGCAGCGCCTTGGTTGATCACGAGTTCCAAATCACGTGAAGTAGAAGCCGTCGTCATCAAGCTGGCCCGGGCTTGGGCTCCGGCTTGGGCTGGGGGGGGGGGGGATCGGGTGCGAGATTCGGGGCCTCACTGATCGCGCAAATCCACGCATAATATGAAATTAGCTCCAAGCTTTTTGAGATATGTCCCCGGCCACCCGGCTGGGGATCGTGTCCGAATGGGAAGCTATAGGACTCTCAACGCTTCTAGTCTGAATACATATTTTCGGTCCGAAACTCGGCAACCAAGGTGACCTTCCACATGAATTGGGGAGTCGGGAGCAATGGAAGATCAGTGAACTTAGCCGTTTCAGAAGACTCCAAAACACGACACCACAAGAAGGTCGAAATTGTTCGACATTCTGCATTTCTACGTTACAAGTCCCACCACTTCCATTCCGAAACAAAATTGACACAATAAGTCAAATCCAAAGACAAATGCATTCGACACAGAATCTGATTCTAGTAGATAAAATGGGGTATGGTTGCTTGAGACCGAAGTAAGAAGAAGTTGATAAGCCGCGGTATTGTTTTAATCGCTCCAGGTTCTCCTTCATAGAGTTGGTTCCGCATAGAGAAAAGAAGGCCCTCCAACTAACTTTAAGCACGGAGTTAATCCGTGCCTTGAGCCTCCCGACCAACATCAGCTGGATTTGTGCCAACAAGCATCGTGTACCTTTAGGTTAGTCGTGGTCCTGATAATCAAAGACTAGAAGTTGTGTGAAAAAGAGATTCAACAAGTTATGTGGCTCAAGATGCAACTGGGAGTTGTTTGGGAAGCGGAGAAAACTTTGCCTTCTTCTGAAACAAGAAGTTGTGCTCCCAAATGCGGTCGCCCTTGGTGACAAAATCAAGATATGTGCAGGGATCGGAGTTTCATTTCCAAATCATATTCCCCATGAATTTAAGAGCTGGAACGCCCCGTATCTCAGCATCAAATAAGGGTGCCTCCACCACACTTAATCTGGCAAGCTCGGGATCTGTTTTGATCATATCAAGGGCGCGCAACTGATCCTACAAAAAAATTCGGGATGCCACTTTAGCATCAAAGATTATGGAGAAACTAGTGAGCATATGTTTATCTAAGTAAAAGTCGAGGACATTCCACAAGTTCAAGTCCGTTATTCTAGTCTGGATAAGAAAATTATCCGTGTCCACTCCCAAAAGAATTATGGTCTTGGAGAAGTTTAAATTGTACCTTCCTCCTCACAGAGCAAAACTTGCACTCTGATACCGTCTGAGGAAGGACCTGATTAACAATGAGCCTCTGGACAGGAACACTTTCCTTCCTCAGGGATGCACACAATCTCGATGATTCACTTATCGCCATAACCTAGAAAGGTATCAAAAAATTGACAAGGCCACCCCAGAAAAGTCAACATATACACAGCTGTTATGAGAGAAACGTGGAGAGCAAACAAGCGCAAAAGGTCGAGCGGCCAAGTCTATTTTCCTTTAAATTCCAAGGCTTCAATGAAAACAGTGTTTCCTTTGCAATTTCAGTACATAGTACACATACACATGAATCCACACTATGGATATAACATGAAATGAATTGATGTTGACAATGCCATGAAACAAAAATAATTAGCGTTTGATGCATGTTAAAAGGCCCATTGCCAAAAAGTGGTAGATGCCATCATTCTAATTCACACCTTATGTGTATTATTCAAAGTTCATACTCAAAAACATGCTGAGGAAGCACATGTTTCAGGTCAAAAAAAAGAATATGGAGTCAGCAAACAAGCTAAAAGAATATACAATGACATGCACTGTTCCCAGTGCAGAATCATATGCATAAGGTTGTGTGCTTTAAAGATGGAGTAGAGAACAGTTTGCTTGAATTGTGGAGATGCACCATCAATTGTGGCAATATCAAATGGATATTCTCTAATTTTCTAAAAACCAAAACATCACCTATCCCGACCTTATTTATTCATGCAAAGAGGAATGTGGATTGATTGTTAGCTCTTACATGGTTCTTTGTCTTGCTTTTAAAAGGGCTATATTATAGACATGGAAAACTGTAGTCTTGCTGTGCTCTATCTTGATTATTCAGGCGAAAAGCAAACATTCCGTTTGACATGAGAAAATATTGGAACTAAAAACACATCGTAGTTCAAATTTGAAAAACTTCTCCTCATCTTTCCACACATCAAAGGCTGTGATAAACAACATAATAAAAAGGATTACCGCAGGAATTGTCACTATGATGAACTCCATCATGTCTGGGTCATGAAAAAGGTCTCGAACTTTTCTCATCCTCTCCCTCAGTTGGTCAAGTTTGTCAGACTACATTTGATATCATATAATAATGAGAACTCTCAATGCAATAGACATAAATCAAAGATACCATCTCACAGTGCTGTACTTACAACATCCTTCTGCTCTTCTTGTTTCCCAAAAACAGATTTGATGGCTGCAGTTGCAGAAGCTAACTTCTTCTTTAGCTGATATGGGTATATTTATTCAAAGTATAAATGGTTACAAAAATACAAAATCAGACATTAAGATTGAAATTTAAAACTTGAACAATTAATTCTATTCACCACCATAAACATTTGCACTGAAGGGTTAATTATTGACAAAAGCATTTGTCATTTTCCTTTTAGTATCAATTGTTAATATTCCGGCAAACATATAACAGAGGACAACTAGAATGAAATATATAAGCATAACTTGATATGAGACACCACCTAAACTTATGCTGTGAAGGGTACATATAAGGCAAATGCAACATACTTCCCTTCATGCAGTCGCACCACATGCATAATTTTAGGACAGTTACAAACCAGAAGATCCATACCTTCATCATTTTGCCAAGGGATGCATCCAGGAAATCAGGCAGGGACAGCAGACGAAGAGTATGGCCCTAGCAACAAATTTATTTAGTAATAAGACCAGAATAACACAAAACTTAAGCTGATGGCAGAATATCAGAAAAAGAAGATTCTACAGCATGAACTTTCACTCACTGTGGGCGCTGTGTCGAAGACAACACGGGTGAAATTACTGTACTCTGGGGATTCAACAAACTGCATAACCTAATAACAACAAGAAAGTCAGGAGAAGATTAGAACAAGGATGGGATACTCCAATGTGTATTCTAAGCTACAGGAGATGGGACGTGCCTTAGAGATTGAGATAGCTTCGTCCAACCCAGGTGGAGGAGTGTCCAACAACTCGTCTAGTTTTAGGTCTCCTAACTGAAGCATTAAGTGTAACAAGATAAACAGCAACACCAAAACCAGAAATAGGTAAAATGAAACGAACAAAACAAAGTAGAACGGAAAAAGATTCAAAGGGATGATGATATTATGTTGTATATTGTGATCTCAAGCGACGTATTTTCTTTGAATCATCAAATTGAAGTTGCTGAAGTCTAACCTGGTCAACCATTGCACCCAGACCCATGCTATCCATTAGATCTTTCATGCCACTGCCATTATTTTTTTGACTTGCCGTGCGGAACTCTTCCCTGGACTTCTCAGGGTTTACCTGCAGTGACATGATAACTGATGATGTGTATCAATAATGGGCAAGTGAAGCGAAAAAATTCATCGTGAGCAACTTCTCGAACTATCAGTCCTCAAGCTAACCAGAGACCTCTAAAGCATATAACGGAGCATCGACACCTTCAACAGGAATAGGCACCCCTCCAGTCAAATCCTAGATTGATTGTCCGCCAGGAAGCAAGTTAGAGACTTATCATGAAAGTGCTACAAACTAACGGGGCGAAATCTTGACGTACAAATGCAAAAGCAGTTTGATCCACATTTTAAAATTTGCCAGCAATATTCGGTACCTGCGAAAACGAATCGCTTAACGAATGAGCAGGGTCAGTCGAGACCACTATGGTAGGGTGGCCATGGTTAGCGAACTTCACGGCGAGGGAAGCGGCGCAACTTGTTTTCCCAACACCTCCCTTCCCACCTATCATGTAATACTTCCGATTATTCGCCGCCACCATCTCATCGAACCCGCTGATTGCTCCAGAGGAACTGACCAATGATCTTGCTGCAAAACCCTTTCATTAGAACATACGAGTAAACGAAAATGCAGGCGAGACAAAGAAGAACACTCCTCCGAGCACATCAGCAGCTAGGACGCTCCAACATTATATCATGAAAATCAAATGCGGCGATCAGCTTATCAAAGAAAACCCCAATTTCCGTGTCGACGCTATTGGTAATTTCGTTCTCCCACCGCTCAATCAACCGATCGAAACTACAGAATTTCCCGCACGCCGAAACACGGAACTTGCAAAACGCGACGCGAGTTCAATCCAAAGCGACGCAATCAAATGCGAGCATCCATTCCACTGGGCACGACGGATCCGTCATTGCCGCGCGGCAATCAGAAGCGAACGGAATCCGATTGCGGACGACGAATGCACGACGTTTCCGGGCGTCGGCGGGAGTGGACTCGCGAGGTACCTTGAAAGGGGTTTAGGCGGGGTTTTGCGATGTGGGGAGACGAGCCGGTCGCGAAGCTTCGTCGGAGCGCGACGAGGGAGGCGCGGCTCTGCGGCGACTTGGAAGCGTGACGGAGGAATGCCGCCATGGCCGCCGGAGCTCTCGAGCCGTCGGAGTTGCGGAGAGGTTCGATGCGCAGCGGCGCGCGAAGAAGGGGGACCGAAATGGAGGGAAAGAGGGCATTGAGTAGCATCCTGCCGCGGCGTAGCTTGGCAGATTACACGTGTGGGGACTTAAATTAAATTATTTCTGCAAAATAGAAAGTGTTGCTCAGATAAATCTAAAATATTGAGATTAAAATCAGGGCATTCAACAGATTAAATATTGGGCCAAAATTCGATTGCTATTTATGTCGTTTTCCCTAAAATTATAGATAAAATCTAATGTAGTTGTCTTATAATTATATAGTTTGCATTATGGTGTGAATAATAATCATTATGATCATAAATTGATTTCTATAAGAGAAATATATTTTTTTATTTTTATTATTAAATGAGTTTCTAAGCAAAAATATGATAACAACACCAAAATTCTATTCATGAAATGGAAATTCGTTTAATAACGACATCAAATTTCTTCTTCTCAAGCAACGGCGAAAGGTAGTTAATAGATGCTTGCCGACGACGTGATTTGGGGGGCGATGGTCATAGACAATGGACGACGATCGGTGGCGGCAGATGGGCAACCGGCTAGTAGGCGAGGACATACAATGAGAAAAAATATTTATTTCTCAATTCTATTCCAAAAATAGAGAAGTAAAAAAAAAATTACTTCTAATTTATATTCCAAACATATTTTTGGAGTAAAAATCTATTCTATAAATTGGGAAAAATGAAATAATTTTACCAAACGAATTTATATTTTAGGAATAAGTCTAGAGCAGAAAAATAGTTATGGAACAAAAATAGAATGGTTATCATACATGTCCTAAAAGTAAATGATCTAGAAATGTTGGATATCGATATATATACATTTAGGGGAGAATTACCGAAAAAGTCCTAAACCTATTGCAATTGTGCCAATTTAGTCCTAAATTTTTTTTTTTTACCAATTTAGTCCTAAACCCTTTACAATTGTGTCAATTCAGTCCATCTGGCCAAAATTGGCCGGCCGGCATTGATGTGGACGCCGACCGGACGGTGAATGATTTTTTGATAATTTTTTTAATTTTTTCAATTTTTTCTTTTTTTTTTCCTATATTCTTCTTCCTTTGGCCGGCCGACTGGCCGGCCAGAGGCGAGGGCCGGTGAGGTTAGCCTTGCCGGCCACTGGCGAGGCTTGCCCCCGCCGGCCACTAGCGAAGGCGAGCCTCGCCTAGCGACGGCGAGGCCGCCGTCACCCAGCCAAGGCGAGGCTTGGCCTCACCCAGCCATGGCGAGGTCGAGCCTAGCCAAATCGGGCGACGACGGCGGCCTCGCCATCGCCGGGCGAAGGCTCGCCTTTGCTAGTGGCCAGCGGGAGTGAGCCTCTCGCCGGCCACCGGCGAGGTCGACCCCTACTTCGCCAGTGGTCGGTGGGGCCTCGCCGTCGCTGGGCGAGGCTTGCCTTCGCCAGTGGCCAGCGAGGCTAACCTCGCCGGACCTCGCCTCTAGCCAGTCGACTGGCGCTGGCTAGAGGAAGAAGAAGATAGGAAAAAAAAAAAGGAAAAAAATTCAAAAATTCAAAAAATTATTAAAAAATCATTCGCCGGCCGGCCGGTGTCCACGTCAGCGCCGGCCGGCCAATTTTGGCCGGATGGACTAAATTGGCACAATTGTAAAAGGTTTAGGACTAAATTGGCCAAAAAAAAGTTTATGACTGAATTGGCACAATTGCAATATGTTTAAGACTTTTTTTGTAATTCTCTCATACATTTAGTGACTTGCGAAAAAATGCAAGTTGAATAAGACTAGTATTTTTTTTCTGATTTGGATGATAATATATTTTTGTCTCATTTACGCTCTTCAGTTTCCTTCATAAAAAAGTCTCAAACTGATGTCTTTAACTTGAATCTAGTTTGGGATTTGTTTTTTGTGAAGGATATTGATTCGTGGTAAATGGGTTATGGGGATACCAACTTTTAAGGATATTAACTCTTATAAATGTAAAAGAGGTGATCACGCGTTTCAATTAATGAGGTGCTAAGAACAACTTCCAATTCCCCCTCTTTAATGCAATCGGAAATGCAATTGATATCTCAAGTCTCAAGACCCAACGCCAACTTTAATCAAAATCTTTTTTTACCCACCTATATAAAGACCACATCTCCAAGATATCACAAAAAAGCACCTAGAAAAAACAAAGAGGAAAAAAAAAAAGGCAACCCTATACATTATTTATTTTTTCAAATTCGGATGATCATTTTTCTAAATTTAGTGGTTAAATCCTTGCGTCTTGTGTTGGTCGTACTAGGTTCGCTTTTCATTTCATAAAAATCTGGAGATTATGTTTAGTTCTCATAAGCTTGCATCAACATGTCTATTTATAAAATCCAAAGGTAAATTATGACATGAAAACTTATTTTATGAATACAACATATAATTTACAAACATCATTTTGCATCGACGGTATGGCAAGGTTTGTTGCTACAATTAGATTTTGCTAACGATTTACGGAGAATAAATATAATTACTATCATTGGGTTGTTTCTCTCAATGCACTAATTACAAAGGTAATTTACTAATTTGAATTGCAACCTATTAGATAAATTACCTTCTCTTAGAAGATATTATTTTGAAAGTAAATCCCCCCTTTCGAGGATTACGAATGAGAAGGGATTTTACTGCTTTAGAGGCAAATTACTCCCTGTAATTTTTAAGACTTTGAAGGTAAATATCAAATTTTCATTAATGATAGAAGCAATTTACCACCCTCGTATGAGGTGAGGACTAAGGTCATGAGTAAATTGCCGTGGAAAAATTGCAAGAACTAAATTACTACATCGCGAGGAAATATTCACCCTAGAAAAAATATATAATTCAAGGAATGGCCATACAAGTCATTGTAATCTTGATTATACCTATAGTTTGTACTTTTATTTTTCCGATGAGAATTTAGCTATAAAGTTCATAACGCGAGAATGATCACATTTAGTTTTTTCTTTTTCTAATAGAATATTAAATTAACTCATACTATAATTGGTAGCTTTACTTAAAGTTATGACAAATAGGCTAAACTTGTGGTAATCTAATTGCAGTTAGGCTCCACGAAAAATAAATGATTTGGGAAACATTTTCCTAAAAGCGATCACTTGTGTCGCTTACAAAAATGAATAAACGAAAAAATATTTCCATCATTTACAAAAATATTTAAACATAAATTATTGTCAATGGAAATGATATTTTCTATCGACTAAAATTATTTTAAGAGATGTAAACAATTATTTTTAAATAATATTTTCTAAATGATCAATTTTCCGCGATACAAATGAATCTTAATGTTGATATCATTGTACCGAGAATAGTAACATTTCTCAAAACTTAAGGATTCATTCATAATTCCCAAGTGATGTTGTAATTCCTCACAAATAGTTGTGACCAGAGTGATTCATCATAGTTAATAATTATTCATCATTACTTGCAACTCCCTTTCGTATATTGCACCTTGTCGATGGCATGACTCAAATAATTACCCTAGCATACCGTAATTTTCATCTACAGATCGTAACCTATAGTTTGTGTTCTCAGCAGTTTTACCTCCAACGATTACAATGGGCTTCAAGTAGTCATAATTTTATGCCATATTATCAAACACTGGCATAAAATTTCTATTTCTTCCAAACAAACGGAGCGTCGAACGATTAATTTATATTTCTTTCCCTACCGACGCGTGGACAGAAGAGAAAAAGGCAATAATTACTTCGGGTCACGCGACGTCCCCGTACGGCGCCGTTTGGACCGCGCGCGGAACCGAAGCGAGCAGCAGCTGCCGGACTGCTGGACCGCATCACGTGACTCCTCAAACGCCGTCAATGGTTGGTTCGGGTTCGGTCAGAGTCAGGTCAGAACCTCTTCCCACCCCCGCGCAACCCCCCACGCGCCGGACCCCACGCGCCACTATATGTCGCGTCCCCCGCAGCAACCCCATCTCCTCCCCCATTTTCCCAACCTTCGCGTCCGTCCCTTTCGCCCATCCGCTTTCCCTCTCTTTTTACTTCACTCACTCCCCCTCCCTTCCCCCACTCGGTCACTCGGTCCCTCGCTCAGTCGCTCGGCTCGGTGACTCGGCCCCTCGCCTCCGCCGCCGCCGTCGATCGGAGCGCACTAGGGCGAGCTCTCCCGCCTCCCCGCGGCGGCGATTCGGGGCGTCGCTTTCCTTCCTTCGCGAGGTGTGATTGTTTCGGAGCGGTTGGTAGGGCCCCCCACCCACCCCACCCCCGCGGTCGGAGCGCTTTCCGCTGTCCCCCTCGCGCCCCGCGCCCCCCATCATTGCTGGAAGCCTCTCCCCCCTTTTCGCGCGTCCCGGTCAGGTCAGTCTCTTCAATCCCTCTCGCCGTCGCCGTCGCGTGCTCGGAGCGATTCGCGCGCCTCGCGGATTCGGGCTCGATCGATTTGTGGGGAGTCGCGTCGTGCTTCGCGGTGCTTCCGCTTGCTTGTATTTCTTCGCGCGTGGGGAGATTTTTCTGGTGGGGGAGAAGGGGGGCGTCGCGTGCTGATTTTTTGGGGGTGTCGCGGGGACGCATGCAATGGCGCTCGCGGCTTTAGTTGCTGGCGCCGCGAGGCGTGCGAAATTGCATGTCTTTTCTTTTTTTCTTGCTTCTTCGAGGCGGTGTCTTGTTGGGAGTTTTTGGGTGTTTGATGGTGTACTTAGCCGACTACGAGGAAAGGGAAGCGATATTATCTGTAGTGAATCAATGGAATAGCTCGAAAATGGTATGCCAGAGTCGGTGGCTAGCGATTGCAAATATTTGTGCCAACATTAGTCGGGCGGTGGCGCCAATTTCTTGCTTATATTTAGTGTTTTTATGCAGTAATAGCTGGTAAGTGCAGAGTCCGAGTGGGGTTGTGATTTTGTCTGTTGAGTGCATAGTCCAAGTGCATAATCTGTTAAAGATTGGCAATGGAAAATTGGGTCTTTGTGATTTTGTCTGTTGACTGCATAGTCCAAGAGCATAATCTGTTATAGATTGGCAATGGAAAAATGGGTCCTTGTGATTTTGTCCGTTGACTGCATAGTCCAAGTGGAGTTGTCTCTGTGCGTCGTCTGTATGTACATTTCCCTTAACACAGGAAGTTCTTCACAGGGATAACTTTACAACTTCTTTTATTTGTTTTGTGAGTCTGAACATTCTGAGATTTTCATTGGATGCTAAATTTTCTTTGATGGCAGATGACACGCTGGACATTGTAAGATCAGGATCATGTTGCATGCAGCAGCAAAGCAAACCTCCTTTGCTATGGACGAGCATGAGAACATTTTCGCTTCTGGCTTTGCTGAGGTAAATAATTTCCAGTTCATTAAGTCAAAGATTTTCTGTTCTGTTTTCCTTTATGGACCTTAATACCTGAATAATGAATTCTGTGACATCCATGCCACTGGTCAGCTTCGATTATTGTATTTATTTATTTTATTCTGTATGTAATACACAACGGAAGAGCTTCTATTCCTTTACTACAACTTGTGAGGGGGCGTGTCTCTTTGATGTACAGTGACATTGCTGTTATCTAGACTTGCAGCACCGATGTATGATTTAGTCGGTTTACAACACTTTTAGTCAGGATTATTGACGATAGATTTGTTAATGTTACTGTAGAAAAGTCTCTTTAACCATGGAGACTGGGAAGCACATTTTGCCATTCTCTCTCTCTCTCTCTCGCAGTATTCATTTATCATCTGGATTTTTTGCACGCGTAGAGTTTTTTTGTACTTGGGAGAAGTATTGGAGTTGATACATTATTTATTATCCAAAGAAGTTTGGATCTACAAAATCTGTCTCTCTGCCCATAAAAGGCATAGGTTTCCTGCTATTTATTAGCTTTTTTTGTTAATAAAGAAGGGCAAAGCCCTATTCCTTAAGAAAAGGAGAAGCAGTCAATTTCATTTTTTAGCTTTTTTTAAAGAAGTCGGACTTTTTTCTGGTGTAATTGAATTCTGTCTTGTTGAAACTTGTGTTTTATTGATTTTAGCACATCAAAAAGTTTAACCTAAGACAATCACATGTTACTACAATAACTAATAACAGCTGAGTCTGACTGTACTGCCATACTCACCTGAATCTCAAAGTTTCTGAGTTCTATCTCTCCAATCTTAGATTACTTGGAGCGTTGTTTGCTCTGGCACTTAGGACATTATTTGGAACCCGGGGCATGCCTTGTAAAAATTTGATGCTATAGGTGTAGGCTTCTTTTGGTCATGTATTTAATTAGACATGATTGTTTAAGAAAGATCTATAGATATATAACATGCATAAAATGTATCCAAGACACTAAATTTTCATGTTAAACAGAAAACTCTTTTGTTTAAGTATGTTTCAAAATATTAGCATAAGATAAATTGAAATTTACGTCACCATTTGTATCACCACATTGGGGATGTTTATTTGAGTTGTCCAAATGCTACTGTGTCAGGAATTGAAAGTGCATACCAAAATGCAGAGCGTTAGTGACATTTGTTTTCTAGTAACCATAACTTAGTAAGGTAGAAAGTTCTTCCTGATTGTGCATGAAGCACTCATTTTTGGTTGTAATAATTAAGCTAAAGCTGAATAAATATGACAAAGTGCAGATGTTTTTCATTGGAGATCTCGTACTTATTGGTGTCTCTTAGGTATAGAAGAAGTAATGACTCAATGTGATTGAAAGAGGAGACAGTTTGAATTTTTTATGGGTTAAATCTGAGATTTGTTGGTAACGGTTGCTTCCGGCTTCATTTCTGATTTACATAATACTGAACCAGAAGTGAAGCAAATGAGAGGAAAAAGAATCTACTGCCGGGCTTGCTCCAATATAGCTGTTTCAACTTTCAAGGAGCTCATTATGTTTTGCTGCTATACTGATTCACCTGAAAAAATAATTGTTCATTACACAGCAATGAATTATATTATTGCATCTCTAGTTCAATTCAGTGTTTGGACAATTTTAGCTGACTTAATATTTCGATGACTGTTCCTCTTGTTTGCCTGAAGGTTGATAAGCATGTATCCTTCCTCACTGCCTTTGAAGATGAAGATATGGGAGCAGAGCATTCCTTTTTGGGGCCCGAATGTAGCAGGGACATAGCCAGTACCCATCTTGGTTTGGGCACATTTGACTTGCCGAAGTGCTTCAGTATTGATAATATATCCTGTGCTTTTGATGATGATGAGATGACAGTTGACAATGGTATGGATGTTACAGGCTATTTTTTCTTCTAAAAAAATTGCGAGTGTGAATTTAGTGTCTTTAGTTTCTTTAGCAGGTGAATAATTTTGGCAGAGGCTGTGAACAATATGTCAAGTCAAGGTTTTTGCTTTCCACTTTTGGCCATTGCCTAGCGTTTGACTTTAGAATGACAGAATTGAAGAGCTGAATGTTGTTCTTATAGTGGATTGTGGTTATAAAGGAATGATAAAAATCTTCACTCCTAGTGGAAACGAGTCCTCTCTTTAATTGCTCCTACCTGCTTGTAGCTAACTTAGTCAGCATAATGGGCATTGATCTTCTTCTTCTCTGTCATCAATGAATGAATATAAGTGCATAAGGACTTGATGCTCTCACGTCGTTCTTTGTATTGGTAGGTACATAAGCTGAAGCTGAATTACCTTACTATGTAACAACAATTTGTTCATTGGATTGACCTCATTGCTGCAGTTGGAATTTGCTGCCTATTAGTTGATTTTCATAAAAGATTGATGATCTTTGCTTGCTTTAACATAAAATGCAAAACATCATCTACAAACACATGCTCAGAAGATTTCATTTTCACCTGCAGTGGCTGCTACAGTTGTTGCTGGAGAGCAGACAAAGACCGAAGTACGTCCTCTTGTGAACTATATTATAGGTTTAGTAGAATGGCAATTAAGATTAAAAGGTCTCAATATTTTCTTTTTGTTGTGACAATCTCTTAAGAAAGTGTGATTTTCTGTGCTGTCCTTTTGTTGCTAAAATTGCTAGATTCTTTGTTAATTCTTCTTTTTGTATCCTCTTACTTTTAGTGCCTTTGGAGGCGTCACCTCCACTCATGTTCATCTTCTTGACAGTTTCCCACATTATTTGTCTACAGGGTTTGTTTGGGCCATGTATAGATGCAGCCTCCCTCTATCTAGTAGCTTTGTCTTTTATGCTAGATTTTCTAAAAAATTCCATTATGCTCCTTTCTATTTTTCCCTCTCATTCTGGTGATTGGCATTTGTCTTAAGTATAATACTAGCTAACATGGGCTCCTATTTTGATTAATTCCACACCTGTTCAATTTTGTCTGGGACGCAGTTTATATTGGATATCTTTTAAAACTTTTTGTACTTAGTGCTTTGTAAAGTGGATTTCTATCAGGAACCTACACAAGAAGCTTTTGTTGTTTTTTGTTGCTGAAAGGGAAATTCCTTTTGCGTCGAACTACACTAATATTCTGTTTTCTGACATGATTATATATGTTAGCTTTTTGGTGAAGTGCTTGAACCCAAAGGTGAGAAGATACTCCATGAGGACAAATGTTGCCAACCTGCCGCCGGACAGCATTTTATGGGTAAATATATTGTGGGTCCTTTCACTCATTTCTAGGAATTTATGGATGGAAACTACTACTTAACTACTTTGTCCTTAGATTCTGAATACATGGATGATGCGTCAAACATCATTTGTTTTCCGTCCGAAGACTCTCATCTGCAAGGAACTCTGGCTTTACAAAGTGAGCTGATGCTTCTTGATGGAAGAGCCTGTTCTACCGCTGCAGCAACTGAGTCCACATCATGTCAGAACTCTGTGTCATTAGACCATATGACTGTTCAAGAGCTACAGGATGTCTTCCACAGTATGTTTGGACGAGAAACTGCAGTCATTGACAAACAGTGGCTTAAGCGTCGTATCTTATTTGGTTTACACAACAACAATGAGTTGGATAGACCTTTGAATTTGACATGTTGTGGTAGCATTTCTCATGAAAAGGAAGACAAAAGCACAGTTGCTTCTGGTACTGAGTCCTCTGAAAATGCTTTTAATTCTCCTAAATGGATGCTGGATGGTGGTTTTAAGATGGAAGAGAAAATTAAAGGGAGTAGTTCCGATTCTCAAACAAATTACTCTTCTGGAGCTAGCGAATCTGACGTTTCTTTTCATGGTAAAGATGAAAATGAAGTGGGTGTACTTGTAACGGGAAAGAGAGTCCACAAGCCGCCGCGAAGGTATATTGAAGAATCTTCAGAGCTCAAGTCTAGGAATCACCCTAGAAGGTCCAGCGTATCTGTTAAAAGTCCAAAGAATAAGGTTGTGGATGCTAAAATTCACAAGCAATGTGAGGAGGAGGTGAATGAAACAGCCGGATCTGGTCATCAGATAGGATCCTTTGATGGAGCCTGTATCCAGGTTCCATTTGGCCTTCCAGTTGAAGAAGGGCAAGCAAAGGGAAATACATTGTGTTTGGTAAGAAACAGTTTATTTTCTCTCGCATGTCATACTCAAATGATGTTTTCACGAGCTTGGGACAACCAGTCTTCTCTTTTCTGGTGTGTGTTGGCTGTTTGTTGCCTTTAAGTTGGTATTGATTGTTTGAGTAAGCATTGCTCAAAACCATATTTGGATGTTAGTTGGTGTTCACAATTAGCAAGAAAGAGCCAAGCAGTTGATTGAGTCTTTATTGAAGGAAGTTTGTTTCATTCAAAATCTTATTATTCTTTGTTTTTTAATACCAGTAATTTCGAGGAAACTGCTCTCCATTATTATGGCCAAAGGTGTTGCTTTTTGTGAAAGGTGACAACATGATTGTATTATACAATAAAGACATCAACCAATGGCAAATAGAGTTAAAATGTATCATAGTACGTTTTTGCAGGCATACTTTTGCCAAACGTTATATCTGTCTTAGTTGTATTTCTGCTTCTCGTTGTGAGCAAATGAAAGGTCACTCGTGTTGTCATGTTTTCCTGCACAATTGTAGTGCTTTCCTTTTACTATTAGGTAATAGCAGCTCAGTTGCTGCCCTTTCCCATGAACTCCCCCAATATTCCTCAGCTACCCATTTCACCTTGCAAAAAGCTGCTGGTTTCAGTATGTTTCTGATGATTTTAAAAAATGAGATTACCTTAATTATTTTTCTTGTTATAGTTGATTAATGTACTTGTCTTATCATACTGTAGTATGATATTATGTATGATGCTGATTTCTGGTTTCTGTGAATTACAGGCTTTCGGCAGTTTTTGACTCGTCTTTGATTTGTTTTGGCTTATGGATTTGTTTTGTATCCTTATTGTGTTCTGAATAGAAATAACTCCCCTGTTTCTTTTAGCGCCAGGACTCTGACATATGCCCAAAAACTGAACATGCCATTCCAAGTGAGAGATCTGATCTGCCGTGTCCATCAGCTAAGTTGCAAACTGTTGTGAAAGACGAACGAGTCATTAGGAGCAATATGCAAAAGGGTAGGAGACGGAGAAAGCATCATATGCCATGGACTCTTAATGAGGTGATGAAATTGATAGAGGGAGTTTCTCATTTGGGAGTTGGAAGGTGGTCTAAAATAAAGCGGCTGCTATTCTCATCATCTAAGCATCGCACATCGGTAGACCTAAAGGTGCATGTTACTGTTATGGTCATAACTTAAGCACATCTACCCTTATATTGAGCAGAATGAAACTCATTAGAAAGTAGATATGATTCATGGAATTTTCTTGGGGTAGACTATTGGTTTTTGTAATTTACATCCGATGCTAAGATTGAGAGTGGGTATGGGCTTTCAGGATAAATGGCGAAATCTGGTGAAGGCTAGCTGCACTCAGTTGCGTAAAAAGAGGAAGGTCTGGACATGATGTCTTGTTTAGTTTTTGTGAACCAAATTTCACCCGCCCTTGCTGGGATTAGTAGCATGTACTTACCAAGCTTTATTTGGTGCAGGGCTTGCAAGTAAGAAAGCAACTGTCGCATCAAGCACCGGAATCTGTTTTATGCCGTGTTAAAGAACTGGCCAGCTCCTGCGCATGACCATGAGAACACATGTCCAGGGTCCCAAGAACTTCCTTTTCCATTAAACTCACAGAAAGCTCTACCCTTACACGGTCTTGGAGGGTAGTAAAGCAGTAACATCAGTAAAAATGCTCCGTATGCGAGGTTTGATCATGGGTGAGAATCTAGGAACAGGACTCTCGTGTCTATGCTCTTGTACAATGTATTTAACACTCCCGCTCTGGTACTGAGTCGTCAAGCTGCATATTATACTGATTATCATTGAGAATGATATTGTTAGAGATGGGTCTCCACTGCATGATCATCCTTGTGCTTCTAATTTTCTAATTTCATTCTATGGTATGCGTTGGGAAAACATTACGGGAAAATGACGGTGTTGCTCTCGGTGCTGCGTGACAGAGTGCCCTCACATGTGGGCGAGACACAAGTGCTTCACCCAACCGGTCGAACCTCCATCTATCAATTATGACTGACAGAAGAATATCACGCCTAACAATCTCACACTCTGATTGGAACCACCTGCAAATGCTTATTTGCAAGATTGCAGGTTGAAAGTGTATTCAGCTAGCTAGGTTGAAGAAATGGAGGGGGAAGAACTCAGCGAAGCGCGAAGCATTTTATTTCTCTTACCATAATAGATGTACTAATTAGGAATAGATTGATCTGTTGGGATAGGAGCAGTGGGTCGGGCGGGGATTTTTAGTTTAGGAATTAAAGATCACTTGCTTAAATCTAAACAACGGTGTGTAAACTGTTAAGGTCAGGGTCATTTCTAGAGGCTAAAGTTTTGTATTCAATCAATTCATGGGATTTGTTGAGTATTTCATGGACCTAATTACAAAAAGTGAGGGTTAGATTGCTTTACGAATGCAAGAGAATACAGTATTACA
The DNA here is from genome assembly GCA_017140595.1 of Eucalyptus curtisii. Lineage (NCBI taxonomy): Eukaryota > Viridiplantae > Streptophyta > Magnoliopsida > Myrtales > Myrtaceae > Eucalyptus > Eucalyptus curtisii. Next base: position 8,125,907 of record CM029503.1, read on the forward strand.
AAGTGTTTCTAACGTAAAATACTCAATTTAGTTGGAATATTTCCTAAATTCAAAATAAAAAGTAATGTCATTGAAAGGATTTATGTAATCGAGTGTTTTAGAATACTCGTTAAATATCAAAATAAAAAAAATTCAACTGTTTGCGCGTGTTATGTAACATCAATGATTGCAAATGTAAAATTTTATTTATTAGATAGGGTTAAAAGATATGTGGGAAAATCGTTGACAATATCTTCATTGAAGCGAAGAAAGGAGACTTGAGTACTAAGGGTGAAAGAGGCTATGTTCAAAACAAGAGTTTTAGCGGTGTTTGATCCCCTTGCGATGCTTCTTTTAGGCTCTATCATGTCACGACCGATTTTTAGTATCCATCTAAACTCTTATTCCAAATATAAGGTTTTTTGGTCTCGAGTTTTGATGCACAAGATCCGTGTGATAAGGTGTTATCTTACCATTCTAAGATATCTAATACATGATAGAAATTTGAAGAGGGAGAGGGAGAATTAGCTTTGACACACGATTTTATTGATGAAGGCTAGTCTTGCCTCAACATATTACCAACCATGCCTTTTATAAGCATAAGGGAAAGAAATGACAAGCAAGATTACATCTTCAATGACACCGGCATATTAATGCCTCATAAAACGTACTTAAATGCCTAGGACCATGACTCATCCTAAATTATGATTCATCACCATGACTCACATCAAAACATTAATTACATCACGAGTCATCACCATGACTCACCTTAAAGTATTAATTACTCACGATTCATCACCATAACTCATCCTGTAATATAAATGATGCGTACGTCATCACATGACATTTATTACTACATGAGTTATCAACGTGACTAATCCAAACACCATTAATCATTGTCTGATAATGAAGGAGATGAGCATCCTGTTTCCATTGCCTTTTCTAAATGGCGCATGGTGACTTCCGATACCTGTCTTTTCTATCTTTCCTTTGTACTTTTTTTAGTATCAGGAGGACCTCAAGTCGTGACTTTTTAGGAGGAGACTGATAAGAATTTGGTGGGACATCTCTTGATTATGATGGAATATCTGTTGGGTCTAAGTTCATTGTGAAGTCTTGCCCACTGAGAGAAATATGCATTTCAAGCATTACTAGTTAGGGCCAGTTATCCACATTCACCAATGATGAGGGACTCTTTAGATTTGATGATAGTCCAAAATTAAAAGGATCTTGAGAAAGGGGCACCCCATGGGTCTTGTGATGATGACGGTCAGTCTAGATTATTCTTTTTTGAATTCTGCTAAAGCAACATTAACCGGAGGTTTCTTACCAAAAAAAAAAAAAAAAAAAAAAAAACATTAACCGGAGGTTCAATCTTGAGATAATCCCCTAAATAATCTCAAAAAACATCGATATTATCATTTGGTCAGACTCCTTTAGGAATAATGTGATTTGTCTCACAAAGGATTTGTTGGATTTCCTTGTATTCTATTTCTGGTCAAAATTATTTTTTTCCCGAGAATATTTTGGAATAGAAATCCGTTTGATAACACAATTTCATTTTTTTTAATTTATGGAACAAATTTTTAATCTAGAAATAGGTTTGAAATAGAAATGAGAAGTAAAAATTTATACTTATTTATCTTTGGAATATAAATAAGAAATAAAAACTCATCTCATCAGTCACCTTCATTATTAGTCGGCCGCCCACCTACCGCAAGTTGCCACCTATCGGTTATCGTCTGCCAGTCACCGTCTACCACCGCCACTTAAGAGGGAGGGATTTTGTATCGTTATCAAATACGTATTTTTTGCTTAGAAACTCATTTAGGGAACAAAAATAGAAAATTTATTTTAGGAACAAAAATTGATTTCTATAATAAAATAGTTATCATTTATGTCCCAAGTTTCCATTAGTATTGCTATTCCTCTTTTTTGGCTCATTTTTTTTTTAAATTAAGTGTAAAAGCCACAAAAAACCTCAAACTTTGCGAACTATGATACGATTATCCCAATTTTTTTTTCATCATACCAAAAATCCCAAACTTGTACTCATGTGATACATTTATCTCAAACTTGTCCAGCATGACATATCTACCTCAAATTTTTTTGTGACACAAAAAACTCTAAATTTGTATTTGTGTGATACATTTACCTAAAAAATTTAGGATTTTTGATGTCACAAAAAAGTTTGATATAAATGTGTGTGGATCGTGTTCCTCGTTTGTGCATATAATGACTCTTATAAATGAAAAGCTTACATCCGGTAAAAATAAAGTCTTATATTTGTTCTCATTTCTAACACTTTGCATTGGATAATAACCAAGAAAGTTGAATACTCATGGATACCCATTTGGCAAAACATTTTGCTCTATTTAAAAAATAAATGATATTAAAATACCAACAATATAGTGTATGAAATGATATCCCATATTTCACTAGCAAATTATTTAAGACGATTTAGATGAGATAATAACATATGCTTTACTTATAAATGAAAATTAGCAAAGTAATACTAAATCGCCATTAATGCAAACAATTTATTGAAGAATTAAGTTAATTGAAAATGAAATTGGCTCTATAACATAATAGTATATATTTGGTAATAGTATGATCGTAAAGGAAAATTAAAAAAGTTATATGATGTCTTCTTATTGTGAAAGAGTTGAATAATATGAAGATAAACGATATAACAATTTTTTGTTTTTTGTTTTTTTACAAATGAACAATGGTAGACGATCATTACAAAACTCTTAACTTACGTGACAGAACATATTTGATGAATAAATGATATCATATGATTATGAAAAACTCTATGCCAATTTAGCATATATGGTGATCAAGACAAAAACTAACATCTCAATTTTTCATACCGATTGACGAATAAATGACATTAAATGGTTACATGTTCGGACTCTTTGAAAGAATAGCAAGGCAATTTCAATGAAGTGTATCCAACAAAGTTCATTGACACACTATAATATCTTTCAAACGTTTATTGGCGTTTTGGTGATTTTGTTTATATTTTTAAATTTTTTTTGTTCAACTATAGAAGCTTCAAGTTCAGAGTATAATTCGCGTCAAGCTTCACGACATATCTTATAGAAGTTCTATTCTAATTTCTAAACAATATATTTCATGCTAGTTTTAATCTAATATCAACTTAATTCTCATAGAGACATTAACATTGGGGGCCGTTAATATTTCATTATTGTGACATGAATGCCTATATAACATATTAAATATAGCAAAATAAGAAACAACATTAATCAATATTCATGATATAACCAAATTAAAATTAACGAAGTTGGACTAATTAACTTGAAAATAAATGCAAATTATATTAATAAACAACAGTCGGCAATGAAAGTTTCACAAGAAAATGGAGTAATATATGAATCTTCTTTCTCTGACATTAAATCATGAGAATGCTCGATATGCATTCTTGGGGAAAATGTTACGTGGAAATTCAAATTGAATATGCGTATTTTCATAAGATATCTAATAGTTCTTTTTGTGATTCACTATCATGGATGACATACGATTAACTCTTGCCAAAATAAAAGATAGATATTGAATGGTCACGAAAAGGAGAACTCCGTAAAATGGAAATTGAAATATATGAAATTGGAAGATGATATTGAAGAAATCACCCTTAACTATCTACAAAGAGGGAGGAGCAAATGGAGAAAAGAAAAGAAACTATTTTACTCTCAAAAAGATTTTAAACAAACAACTTGCTCGCCGTTTCTTCTACACAAAGTCGATCACATGAATGATTGCATAGTGATGCCTAAGGATATGATATGATAGATCGTTGTATCGAAGGTGAAAATTTCAATGAAATGAAAGAAAGTTACGAAAGAGGGCATGTGAATATCTAGTTTGCTATAATTTTTCGCATATAATTATATTTCTCTTGAGAATTTACATAGTGACCAACATTTTGTATAATGTAATCAAGGTTGAGAAGGGAAAATAAATATTAACCGCAGCAAATATTATCAGTAATTACCTTGTGTATGTATAGATATATACATGATACTGCATGGAAAGCTTATCAGTCTAAATAGAAGACAGGGTTGCTCAATGTGTAGCTTATAGTTGCACACTACAAAGTCACTGTTGCTCTTATTTCATGCATAAAACCAGGAATGCTTACAACTGCACCAGGACTTCAATAACAGCAAACTCTCTTCTATTACACATAACTTGCAAAAGCTGACATAGCTCATACAATGCACACACACTACCAGTACCACAGCTTCATCATACCACTGGTGTCTTAAACCAGAACTTAGGGTAGATTTTAGTCTCCACCAGCATTTCCTGAACCATCGGAGGTGCCCGTGGAAGGGGTGAACTTGTCTCTAGGAATGTAATGGTGGCTGTCTGAGGTTGTGCTTTCTCCGTCATTGAACTTGTCATCGTTCTTTTCCAGATACTGTCTCCGCTCCTCGTGGTTGGTAACCACGAACTGAGCCCTTTTGTTCATGGCCAAGCCAGTGCTCAGCATCATGGACAGGACCAACACAAGCATCACTGCCCTCATTCTTTAAGCCTTTTTTCACTGGACATAAAGAGACATATCAAAAACACGTTCCAGCTGAGAAAAAAGTATCGATGACCCAGAAAAAGAACAGGTTTTGTACTTTACGGCGAATTTTTCTTGAAAGGGAATGCATTACTTACCAGAACACAAGAACTGAAGAGCTTGACTTGATGGTGGAGTGATGTGAGAAATTTGGTAGAATAATTTATAGAGGGAGAGTTGTTTGGGCTTTTATGTTAATGATCAAGTAATTTATTTGTCGTTCTTTTTCCATGATGGGCAATCCACCAAATGAGGCAAAATCGAGTGGATGGCAGCATTATGTGCTTGAATAATTATTGGAGTGGGTAAAATGATGGGACTCAGAGAAATTTTTTTGGCCTCCCTTGCACTACAAATAGGGAAACTCCACTTTTGGCAGTGGATTTTCCAAAACCACAGCAGAGGTCGGGGTAAATCGCGCATATTGGAGGTGCCTATTTCGTTGCCAAATGATGTCAAAGCACCAAAGTTGTCTCTAAGAATGGAATCAAGCATCTTTGTGCGTTTTGGCTCAGGCTAATCCATTTAGGTCTTATTTGGAACTGGTCAACTAGTGTCTAATTTTATTATTTTGTTCTGGAACCAAAAAAAAAAAAAAACACAGAATGGAAACTTTTTTGTTTTTGGAAACAAATTTGGAATAGAATCAAGAAGTTAAAAAAAAATGACTTCTTTATTTCCAATAACAACTTCAGAATCAAGACCACTTTCTTGTTTTCCCTTTTCTCTTCTTCTTCTTCTTCCTTTTGCCGGTCACTAGCCTTGGCGATGGCTGATAGCCTCGCTAGTGGCTGGGCGAGCTCAACCTCACCGCAACGTCGACGTTGTCCAGCCATGGTGAGGTTGACCTCGCGATGGCTCGACGAGGTTGAGCCTCGCCGATGGCTGGGCGAGCTCGACCTAGCCCGATTTGGAAAGGCTCGACCTCGCCCAGGGTTGGTGACTCTTTGGTGAGGTCATTGGCCCTCATCTGACCGGCGACTAGCTAAAGAAAGAAGCAGAAAAAACAACAAAAAAAGAAGAAGAAAAATGTAATAAAATTATTAAAAAAAATAAATTCTAAGTTACAAAAGAATTTGATGGCCGTACTAAAATGCAGGAATGAAAAATTTGGACAGTTATCAATTATTTTCAAATGCTCAAAAACTCGTCTAGGGAATATAATGGGACAAAACTATTTCTGAGCAGAAATTATTTCCTTGAACAAAATGGTTATCAAAGGCACCTTTATTGGCCAAAATCACAATTCACATCTTGAACAACGTTAGCCCTTGGCTCATGAATGCCCATCTCCGTCAGAGATTGTGTTGTGATGCCTTCCTAAATGATAAGCACAATAGCACGGGGGTTAAAGAACAAGACATGACAGATCCGTGGGTTGGCAAAACTTGTATAGGTGAACGTGTCGTGGTCGATTTAGGCGTCGAGATCTAGCTGGCAAGTTGCTCTGATCACATCTATGCACGCGTCGTGGGCTGCTGATCGTGAAGGTCAACTGTCGGTGATGGGGCTTATCCCTACAAGCATCATCATATCTAGGAATGAACTCAGAGCTGCAGTGCGTTTGCCTACATTTCTATGCTTGCTTGTAGCCAGTTACTTTGATCGAGTCTAGGCATAATACATAATCTGAAGGACCGAAAGAATATCAGCAAACTGCAAAAAGATTTCATTTAAGGACAACTACTGTAGAGACAATTATTCCACTTACAAATATGAGAGTCAGAAAAATAGATCTACGATATGTTCTATGAGTTGGATGTATATACGAGAGACTTCATTCATGGAAACTGGACGGAAACGACCTTCAATTGGATAATAAATACAATGCAATTCCATGAAAATCGGAGAAAATACTATAATATAACATATATTACACCTGATCACAATGAGTCAGCACACAATGATTTAAGAATATCATAACGGATATTTATCACTGAAGTTATAGGAAAATGACAGTGTGACGGCACCGTTACTCCTGAGTAACGGTGCTCTCCCCACCACAAGCTTTTTCAAGAAACCATACAACTTGTTTGGTTCGTTCCCTTGAGAAAACTCGAGTCCCACCCAAAGTGGGATTCTTTAGATTAAAAATCAATAAATTAAAGTGAAAAAATATTTACTTCTTGATAATTTCATTGTCTATTTGAAAAAGGGAAATGATTATTTAATAGCATGGTGCTTTCTCTGCCTTTAATTTTCCAAGGTAACTATATTGTTCATCTAGCTACTTTGGGAAAATTGGAATGAAATCTTAGTTATTGGGATTTCCTTTAATCTCTCTAAGTAAACTTTCTTAAATATGAGTATGATAAGACCAAAATAAGAGAAATGATAAACTTGAAAAAAAAAAAAAAACCACGAGACATCCATAACAATATAAAAACTATGAATTATAACCACTCATGACCACCAATGAGCTGCCATAACCGCAAGCTTATATTGAGCAGCAATGACCTAGAGCTTCACAACTCAAAACTATAGTGGTTGTGATTGCCGCAATCATGGTTGCCACAAGCTTAGAGCTTGAGCTCACGTCTAAGGTAGCCGCGATGGTCCTCCATCTCTCTCTCTATGGCGGCTGCAACCATGGTTGTTTTTTTTTATTTTTATATATATTTATATCATTTGATGTGGTGCCTTTCGGCTCATAATAATTTTCAACAAATCATAACATAACATGTGTACTTCAGCGTGGCATATGTATTTATCAGCGTCTCTATCATTAATTCTGCAATCCATGTCAACAAAAATTGACCAGTAAGAGAAGAATTATAGTGGAAGCACTATACATTGACATTTGCCAAAAAGTTGATAGACATTTGTTAATAAATAAATAAAAATGATGGAAGGATTCTTTAAATAAAAATTAATAAATAAAACCTTCATTCCATGGAATGTGTTGTTTTTTCATCTAACTTCCTTGTTGAATTAATTAAGGTCATCAAATATAATATTGTCGATGCTTAGATTCCAATAGGAGTCCAATCGGTTGCCCATTTCCTTGAGATGGAAATTGTGGCCCACAGTCCCCCGTCGTCATGGATGACTGTGGCTGCTAGGCTAGCATCTCCCAAAGTTACATTGCCCCATGGAGGGTCAGTCATACGAGGTTGACCTGGTCATTTCGGAAGGCATGCGAATGTTCAACAATATAGAAGCTGCTACAATAAAAGACCCTAAAGTACAAATGTCTTCAGGAAGTTTGTAGAATTAAGTAGTCCAAGTATCATGTTCGCCGAATGTGTCCTGACTGAAGTCTCAAACGCTCTCCGACCAAAAAAAAAAAAAAGTCTCAAATGCTCGATTCATTTTTCAACCGTTCATTATGAAAAAGAACAAACTTTAGAATACAGTCGGTTAAACTTTAGGATATGCAAGGGAGGAGATAAAAAAACATGGCCAAAGCCAAGAGCGGAGACAAAAAAGAGAGTGATGATTCTTGAAACATCATCATGACACAGCATGTGCCGTCCCAGTTTAAGTATCTCTGAAAAACAAAGGTGTTTTTATTTGTTTTTGTATCTGGTTAGATATATCTCGGAAGAAGATGAACCTGGCGGTAACGGGTTTATGGTACAAACTACGGACGAGCATGCGTGTCAGATCATCTGCATATACACAAACGAGGTCCCAGGATGCATTTGAGTAGGGGGCTAGACATCAGAGGTCACACCTAAATTAAGCATTTTCTATATCTCTATTTGTTAGCAGTTGGGCTTGGGAGCATTGATCTATCCACTGCAAAATGTTCCTGGTTTGTCCTGGTCTTGCTGAGGATATGAACTCTTGTTTTCAAATATTCATGTCTTCTTTTCGAGAAACAAGTTCGAAATGCTTTGTGCAGTAGAATAAATTACCCTTCGTGGGTAGATTGGAGAAGTGATTACTTTGTATTTGTCAATCACCTTTTCATGTTCAATGAGAAGTGCCATATCCTTTGATTTACATTGCCCAGGCATAGATTACATCTGGTTTTCAAAGCAAATACCACTCACAGAATAATTTAGAAGATGTCTGTATTAAATCATAAAAGCTTACAGAATATGCCTAATGCTTATAGAAGGAAGTTGAAAGAACATATGGAAATAAATGAAGGGAAAAGAACAGCACTCCACAGACTTTATTATACAGAAAAAGGCACAAGCCCAATTTTTCCCAGCAGCATTCCTTTCAACTTACAAAATACATCATAAGGAGCAAATTGCCATCCTCTTCCTAGGCAGTACTCTTCTAGCAAATGGGAAGGGGGGTGCCATCCCAATCTTTAAGGCATTCCAGCAGAGGATCAATCAACTTGCTCTCACACATTGCTGTGAACACCTTGTCGAAATCCTCTCCGGGTGACCGGACCTTTTCTCCGGTTAAGAGCTCGGTTCCCAAATCTGTTCGCACAAACTTGTACAGCGGGTATGACCTGCATTCCCTGATCCTGTTCGGGATAGCTTCATTTCCACTCTCGCAGGCACTCCGGCAATTATCTACCTCTTTAGGCAAAAGGGCCTTCAGCTCCTCCTCGAAAGTACCTATCTTATGGAAGATGGAAGAATTCGCTTTCACCTCATCACTATTGGCTAGTGCGTGATCGACGAGCACTTGCCTAAGCTTCTGCATCAATGGGTAAGTCGCACTGCATGGATCATCAATGTATGCGAATACATGCTCACGGTCGACCACTTTGAGCAGATCTTTCTCGCAGAATCTTGACGGATGGAGCTCTCCATTGGGTCCCATGGTTAACACCTTCTTGGCAACCTGGCTTACCGTGTTCTTCACCGTACTCTTCAAGTTTTCTTCCAAATGCCTCAGGTCTATTGCTTGGCAAAGCGCAACTAGAAAGGCTGATGACATCAGCTGTAGAATCTCGACTGCTTCCGCTGTTTTTCTAGCAGAGATCAATCCCAATGAGTTCACATCCTGGTTGTGTTGCTCAGCACTTTGTACATGATTGGTCACCGGGTTGGCCAGGAATTGAAGCTCAGAGCAATAAGCCGCCATTGTTATCTCTGCACCTTTAAAACCATAATCCAAGCTGGGGTTTCGACCGCCAGAGAGATTAGAAGGCAACCCATTGTTATAGAAGTCATTAACAAGCTCGGAGAATTGTGCAAACATGAGTTTTCCAATAGAAGCTATAGCCAACCGGGTATTGTCCATCGAGACACCAACAGGGGTGCCCTGGAAATTACCGCCATGCAAGGCCTTGTTCCTCGACACATCAATCAAAGGGTTGTCATTAACTGAATTGATCTCTCGCTCAATGGACTTGGTGGATGAGCGGATCACTTCGACCTGAGGACCTAACCACTGAGGCGAAGTCCTCAGCGCGTACCGATCTTGCTTCGGCTTTTGAAGTGGGTCCATCTCGTGCAACTTCTTGGCCGCCTTGACATAAGAACTACCATCCAAAATGTGCTCCATTATAGCTGCAGCTTCTATCTGGCCAGGATGATGTTTCAATTTGTGCGTCAAATGGTCAGTGAACTCTGGCTTTCCTTGCATGACTTCAGCAAATATTGCAGACAGAACTTCTGAGAGAACAGTGAGCATATTAGCGTCAAAAAGCACTATGGCAGCTAAGGCAGACCCAACTCCTGTGCCATTCACAAGGGCAAGTCCTTCCTTCGGCTGCAACTCGAAGAATCCACCACTGATCCCAGCGAGCTCAAAGGCTTGTTTGGCCGTGAGGGACTCCCCAGCGGGTCCGACCGCTTTGGAATTGGGACGTCCCGTCAAAAGACCCGCGATGTAGGAAAAGGGTACCAAGTCACCAGAGGCGGAGATCGAGCCGCGGAGCGGCAAGCACGGCGTGATGCCACTGTTGACGAGCTTGATGAGGGCTTCCAAGATCTCGAATCTGATTCCAGAATAGCCCTGGAGGAGAGTGTTGACTCTCACCAGCATCGCGGCCCTCGTGGCCGATTGGGGCAACGTGTGGCAAGATTCGGTTCCGTTGCCGAACACACCGGCGTTCAAGAATCTGTCAAAGCAAAATTCGAACTTTCAATCACTTGTCGTCATCACATCATTCATGGAATAAGAACACCAAGTAAGCATGATTAATCGACTTCAAATGCTCTTTTTTGTTTTTGTTTTTTTCAATGCAGAAGCAGAGTGATCACCCCCGTTTTCGAGTTAGAACACGCACTCAAAAGGGATCAAGTTGACGAATCAAAGTCCTAGCTTATACATACTTTCTGCTTCCGCCCTCCCTAGTCCCGACAATATGTCCCCCGACAGGATTCGATTTGGGCTGTATTTTCAGACACGTCATACTTGTCGTCTTGCCTTTCTTTCAAAAAGTGTCGTTTTGCTCCCATCAGTTTTTTGTTTTTTTTCTTTCTCCCTCTACCAGCAAACAATAAAAAAAATATTGACTTCATGGTGAGCAGATTTTGCCCTTTAGCTTAAGGAAAATCCCAAATTTTCAAAGTCGACGTGGGGAAGTAACCTCAGGTTTGCTCGGGTAGGTGCACTTGTCGACACTGCTTGACCGCTGAACTAAAAGAAACCACTTTTCCATATATACGAAAAGTGTTTTCTTTTTTCAATGTGAAAACTTTTTTCGATAAGTTATGATTACAAAAAGTTATTCGAAAATAAATATTCGATCGAACAAAATTTGTCTCTTCTGATTAAAATTGTAATCAGCCTTTTCAATAATTACAAATCACTCGAAGTAAAAACGATATTCTATCAAAAAGAAAGTGCGATCCTCTATTTTTTTTTTATAAATATTTTGTGCAGCGTGAATGCATCTTTTTTCTATTTAAATATTTCATCCCCACTTTAATAATTAGAATTCAATGAACATCCATCAATAGTAATGGCATTGTCTGCTATTCGAAAAGTAATCTTTCATTTTCTGTTAAAATATTGTTAGACAATAAATGTGATACCTTCTCTTTAACAATATTTGTTGATTTTCCTTATCTTTTTTTACCAAATGCTAGTACATGGTACTGATGCAATAGAAAGAATATAATTTGCATTTACACATGCGTGCACCTAACGTATGTATAATTTGGCGATACCAAAAAATGCTACCTTTGCTTAAAAACATTTTAATAAGTGAAAAAAAAAGAAATTGAGCTTCTCTAATTTAGGTAATTACAAAGTAAGAAAAGCTAATTAAATGTTTAGGTTATCTTTTTTAGCCATTTAGCATCCTTAAAGAAGCTCTGCCAACTTCTTAGGTTAAATCCGTGACGTGATTCCCTGACAAGGCGCAACTAACCGTTTCTAATCAATTAATGAAAATCTATAAACATACATACGAGGGTATCTAGCGGAATGGACGTGTGTCCAACATTCTTTACATGATTACCATGTAATGTTACGGTCGCCTACGACATTTGCTCCAAATTTCATGCCGTGGTAACTGCTTTTCGGCACGTTCGCCGGGGTTTTTTTTAGCAGTGATCAACTGGGAGGGAGGTTCCTAAAGATCTTCAGGGAAAAGGGATCTCTTCACGAACGACGAAAAGGCAAACCCTCGTCGGGTTTTTCCCGATCGTACACACGACGAAATTTGTCTAATTTGTTCTTCCTTTTGACAGCGAGTACTAAAGTAAAAAGACCAAAGGGTCAATTTTTTTTTTTTTATAATCGTAGATCCGGAAATGATTTCATAAATTGTGAATTAAAGCCTAACTATTTATTTCGCTAAAGTTTATATTTATTGAGCAATTTAAATATCCCATTTAATGCAAGTCCATTCGTGATGATTATGCGTCGTCTTCGGTTAAATTAAAAGACCAGCCACGTAAGCATTTCCACGTCCATTTGAGAGTCAAAATTCGTCCTCAGAAAAAAAAGGCGTTACCGAAAAGTAAATAAAAACTGAGATAAATAGTAAAAAAGACGTACCTGATGAGCTCCTTCTGGAGCGCGCCCCCCTGCTTGGTCCGGCGGTGCGACGTCGCCCCGAATCCGGTCGTCACGCCGTAGCTGTCCGTCCCCTTGCACATGCTCTCCATGATCCACTCCGCGCTGGCCTCGACCCCGGGCCTCGCCGACTCGCACAGCTCCACCGTCAGCCCCGCGCCCCTCGCCGTGGCCGCCACCTGCGCCACGGTCAGGGTCTCCCCGCCGAGCCGCAGCACCGGCCGCCGGTACTCCCCGACCATCCGCTTCACCTCCTCGAGGTGGCTCCCGGCCAGCGACTCCGCCGCGGCCCCCCAGCCCAGCGGATCATCCCTCGGCTTCGCGGAGCCGTTGCTGCGGGGCACAGCGTGGCCGTTCCCGTTCCCGTTCCCGTTCTCGCGCGCCGCCGCCGCCACCACCGCCGCCGCCGCTACTTCCATCTCCGCCGGCCGCGATCGCAGGTTCGGATTTCTCGAGAAAGCGAGGGAGGATGGCGAGAGAGAGAGAGAGAGATTGGTTGACCGGCTTTGTGCTGGGAGGGATGGAGGGGGGGTTTAAATAGGTAGGGAGAGGAGAGGAGAGGAGAGTGGGTGGGTAACGTAACGAAGAGGAGGAGCGTCGGTTGAACGAGAGGGAGAGGGGGAGATGAGCGCGCGCGCGTTAGTTGAGAGGGAACGCCGGCCGTCGGATCTTCATGGGATCGGAGGGGCGGAGAGGGTGACACGTGGGATGAGGGGAGGAGGGATTGTGGGGCCGGGGGGAGGGACGGACACGAGAGACGCGTGAGAGGGGGAGGAAGGGAGGGATGCGACGGTTGGGGTTTTCTGTGTTTACCCGTCAAAATGACGGAGGTTGGTAGCGTGTATGGTGTAGATGCGAGTCACGACGCCTCTCTCTCTCTCTCTCTCTCTCCCGCTTCTTGCTGTGGTGGTGGTGGTGGTCGGGACTACGGCGGTGGCAGCCTGTCTACTTGCGCTGCCATGCTGGAGGGCCACGGCTCCCGGTTCGAAAGTGACGGATTTCCGAGTCTCGTGTGGCCATACCTCATGCCTGGTCGGGGAACCTCGGCGGTCCCGACAGGTCGCTGTACATGTGCATGGGACAATCGTAGATCATATGCCAGTGATACCCCTTCTCTTTTTTCTCTTAGCCTTTGTTTGGCAAGCTACTGTACGGTTTGGTGTTTTTCTATGAATGGATCTCTTTATTTGTATGATTTAGATATCTCGTTTTTTTCGAAAAAACATCGAAAATTCGAGTGGCTGAAGCTGAAGCAGAAGCAGCTACTTTCGAAGTAATGACTTGTGGAGATCGGTAGGCTCGAGAGCTAACATTGAATACGGTGTCGGTCTTTTCGTGCAAAGGTAGGCTTTCGCGAACGTCATCAGGATGGACAGATGCGCTCCCAAGTTCGGAAAAGGGCTGGAGTCCGCGTCGGACGAAAGATTATTCTAATTGATTTTATGATTCGATGGGTTACAAATTAGGGGTGCGATTATAGAAAGATATTACTTTTTGGGGAAAGGATTTTATCGTGTTCATAAATAAAAGTATAATATTCGTTTTGTGTGACTGCCAATGTTAGCATTTCGGAAGGAGGGTGGAATTGTAGTTGGTTCCAGCGTAAGTCTAACATTCGACATTTCCATGCACAGTCCATGCACAGGCTAATGTCTCTTTTGTCCAGTTGCATGTTGCCGCGGGAGACGTTTCCGTAGATTCCGACATTCGGGTGTCCATCAAGGTCCCATATTTTTTCCCGATTTTGCTTATTAGACCCCCTCGTTCACTTTTTTTCATCATCTAGCGGTCATGATCAATTTTCAGTCTCCCCTTGTTTCGAAATCGAGGCATAAGCTTTAGAGAACTTAAGACCGCACAACGTAATTTGATGAAAGATTTTTGTAATATCTTTTCATAAGAGAACTTGAGATCAAGATCATGCAATTACCGTGTACTATTTCTGCTAAGAGAGTAGTTATGTTGCGGCTGGGCCAGCAGCGGCGCGATGGCGCGCATTTTACTCATTCATAGAAGAATTAAGATAGAATTAAGATTAAAAAAAAAAAACAAATGGAAAACCCCGATCTCATCCCTTCCCCCGCCCTCCGCCGGCCTCTCATGGTCGCCACAATCGCTTTAGCTAACAGTGATTCTAGCTTGCGGCCCCCAACCACTGAAAAAAGTACTAAAAAAGACTTAAACTCATTGTAGTTATACCGATTTAATTCTAAACTTTTCAATTGTCTGCCAATTAGTCGTGACTTTTTGACGATTTGCTAATGTAATTCATCTAGTCAATTTTGACTAGAAATCATTGATATAGACATTTGCTATCCTATATCTTACGTGATCGGAACTGATACGAACAATTTTGTAATTTTCTCAAATTCTTTTGAATTTTTTATTATTATTATTTTTTTCTTTTCTTTCCTTTCCTTATTTTTTCCCAATTGTGGGCTGGCGAAGTCGCCGGTTGACCATTGCCGTCCACAAGTGGTCTAAATGAGGGTGTCATGGCCCTCACCAGCCACGGATATGGGGCCCTTGCCCAAGATCGTCCAGTGCATTAAATCAAACTATTTTGACACTAGTTCCATATCAAATGTATCTCGAATTGAAGGCTCCATTTCCAATTGAACTCCCAATTCAGATCCAAAGTCAGATCGGCGTCCCGAAGGTTTGTCAGGAAATAAATTCCATCTGAATTAATCAAACCTCGAAGCATGCCGAGACTCTTCTTAAATTTCCTCTTTTTATACTTCCAATGTCGGAATTATGTATCTATCAACGAAAGCTCCAAAGAATTGATTTTCACCGAAATACAACTCAAAAATCTCAAATCCCCATAAAAGCGGATCTATGAATTCATTACAACGCCACCCCATTTGGCATTAATTCAGAACTAGCACGCAAAGCAGGTCACCAAAGGATCATCAACCTAATAATCATTAATATCTCATCACGTGCATGTACATCAAGATGCACAGTTTGATTTTGATAATTAATTAATCGAATAAGATCGTCAAAGATTAACTTTTTTTTTTATATAGTAATGAGAATGTGTGTTTAATGGGGTGGATGGGGCTGGTGTGACATTCACTCTCACCTAACCCGCTCCAAGCCCGAAACGTGCACACCTTCTCGTACGTGCATTCAACCAACCACGCGATCGGGGCAGAAACGTAAGCGTACGAACGTGGCTCGAAACGATCCCCTCTTTATATCCACTTAATTCGATGAATTGACCATAGTCGACCTGGATCGACACTACGATATGAAAGTACACAGTATATTTATTGATATGTCCCCATTCCTTAGCAAGAGAAAAATTGAAAACAAGACAGAAAAAGAACGGAAAGCTATAAGGTGATTGTTCGTAAGTCCTTAAAATCGATTATACAACGGCTAATTGAGCCGTAAATCTTTCAATCAAACTAAGTTAGTCATTAAGTTTTATATGATTATATCAAGTTAGTTTTTACAGCCAATTTTATTTGAATGGATAATTTTTATTTTTATTTTCTAAAAAAATTAAATTTGTATTTTTTTTTTCCTTTTGCCTATGATCGGTAATCAGCCATGATTGGCAATCAGCCAATAGGTGAGGATCCTCCTCATTGGATCTAGCGAGGGCTGTTGAGCCCTCGTTGGCCATCACCTGTGGCTGGTCGTTGGCCATGGCTAAGTACTGCCATAGGCAAAAAAAAAAAAAAGAGAGAAGAAAACTTAAAAAAAAAAAAAAGGAAAGGAAAGGAAAAAAAGGGAAAATTCATAATTTTTTTAAATGAAAAAATTATCCATGTCAACACCTAAGTTACGTCACATAAGACAATCAAAGTGGCCAAATGACACTTATGTTAGCAATTTTTGGCTAAAATTAGCCGAAATGATTAAATTATCAAATTGTCGAAATGTTTACATCTAAATTGACACAATCAATAGATTTATGATTGAATTGGCCGGCCGAGGACTTTTTGGAAAATATTTTCAATAAACCATTGTGGTGCGACCTTTTTGTAGTATTTTAATAAGTGTATGAAATATATATATTAATCCTTAATTATGTGGGTGTCCTCAGTAGTACGCTCAATCCATTTAAAGAAAAAAAATGGCCAGATACAATAACCATATATTTCAACATCAAACGAGGAGCGTTATGTTTTTCGAGCTTCGTCTCGAAATGTACACAAGCTCATCTCATATTTCGATACAGTATTAGTATGTTTGGATTTTATGAAGCCACAGCACTCAAATTAAAATGTTTTGCAAACTAAAACCGTACGTAGAAAAAAATGGGGCACGAAATAACCATATCAAGTGTGTCGGATTGATGTAAAGCTATTGGGATTATCCCGTCAGGAATTTCTTATTTTCTAAGGTGAATCTATCAAATTGGGGGAAAAGTACAAATAAAGCCCTAAGTTTATTACATTTATGTCAATTCTATTATAAACTTTTCAATTGGATAATTTTAGTTATAAACTTTTTGTATTTGTGTCAGTTGAGTCTATTCGACTAATTTAGCCGAAAATCAATGATGTGGACGTCGACCATTTTACATGACATGGTTTACGTAGAATAGTTTGCGTTGACGTTAACATTTTTTAATAATTTTTTATTTTTTTTTCCTTTCGTTTTTTTTCTCTTGGATTTTGTTGGATGAGGAGGCCCTTGCCAAATTTGACAAGGTGGCTGGGCCATCGTGACCTCACTCTTTGTCAGTAGGACCAAGAACTAAGAAGGCACTTCGCACCCTTGCTTGTAGCTGACGAGGCCACAATGGCCTCACCCAGGGCCTTCACGACCTGCGAACTTTGGACAAGGCAGCCCTCGCTGGTGAGGTCACCAGCTAACATGAAAGGAAAAAAAAAGGAAAGAAAAAAAGAAAGAAGATTTTAATTTTTTTTTTTTTTTAAATCGTAAAATTTGTCAATGTTAGTGTTGGTTGTGCTACGTAAGATGGCCAATGCTCACATCAGTAATTTACGGCCAAAATTAGGGTGGATGAACTCAATTGGTACAAATATAAAAGATTTATGATTAAATCGGTCAAATTGAAAATTTATAGCCAAGTTAACACTAATGTAACATGTTTATGACTTTTTTGGTACTTTCCATGTCAAACTTGATCATCCATTTTAGAATTCCATTACGTTATGGAAGGATAATTTTCTAAACTTAAGGTAAGCCCATAACTTTTTAATCTTAAGACCTTAAACTATCGAGGAACGACACTAATTACATCGCATGCATCCGGACACTGTCCTTTCGTGATCGACGACGAGCGATGACTCCTTCCTATGCAATTGACGTGGCGGCAGAGTCGAGATTTTCTGCATTTCATTAGCTGTATGTAACGCACATAATACTCTCCTTTGCTTAGATCGAAGGTCAACCTGCACGTGAGCTCGGTGCTTTAGCATTTTGAAGTTACGTGCATGCACATGCATGGGTCACCCGTTACGAGCTACTAGTCCGAAGGAACGAACGAGGTCATCAGGATGATGATTCGTCGCCTCTCCGGACCACGCCGCCCCTTGGTTAGGTCGAGAGAAACGTGGTACGGGAGAGACACCAAACATGGGTTGGGATACGGGGTAGATGCGAAGGTGCGGCCATTGGACCGTGCATGCCCGTTGGTACTAGTCGTTGTCGTCGTTTAACGTTCCAACAGGGGAGAGCACTTGTTCTCTTCCTTAGGGAGTAAGCATTGACGGAGCGTCTCTAGGGCGGGCGATAATTGCGATATCCCGTGTCGTGTTGACGTGGCGGCTTAGGTGACCAGATAAGGAACTGGTTTTTCTGTTCGTGAGATGAAGAGACGTGCGACTAGTTTCGTGATGTCGCGTTTTGGTTGCACATGAGCTGAAACGATAGCTTTACGTTAAGGAAAATGATGGATGCTCTGAATATGACAGAATCGAAACTATGTCTTGCTCAAAGTTGCATCATACCGATTACATCTTTGCCCAATGGTTTTTGAAGAGAAAATTGTCCAAAAAGTCATAAATTTACTATATTGCAGCTAATTCACTTATAAACTTTTCAATTTGGCCAATTAGTCATAACTATTTTGACAATTTTCAAATGAAATTCTTCCGGCCAATTTTGGCCACAATTTCCTCAGGTGGCCGTGGACTATCCTATGTGATATGGTTAGTGTTGATATGAACTACTTTTGTTATTTTTATAAAAAAAAGTTTTGAAGCTTTTTATTCAGTTTTTTTGTTCATCTTCCCAAATAGTGGGGGCAAAAAAAAGAAAAAGAAAGAAAAAAAAATAAATGTAAAAATTTAGAAACATTAGAAAAATTGTAAAAGTAGTTTAGTTGGCCGTGTCACATAGGACAATTAGCGTCCACATCAAAATTTTCCACCGAAAGGACTATATTGAAAAATCGTAAAAAATTAGAACTAAATTGGGCGATGATAAAAACTTTGGTAAAAGTGTCAAGTATATTAATATTGACATACAAAAGATAATTATACAAAAATGATATAGAAAATTATGATCAATGATCGAATATGGCTCGTTAGTTAGATGTTCATTTACAGTTTATCATATCACATAATATATTGTGTAGACCTACATTAATATGACTTGAATTTGCTTCTGCCAAATGATGTATGGTGGAACAATGCTTGGTTCGGAATATTCGTCACCTTCGACGGAATTTCGAACTTAGAGTTTTCACCCTAGATATATGTTGTTGACTCTTTTTTTCCCCCACTTTTCTAGAGTTATGTACTCCGGGTTTTCGGACTTCAAGGAGAACTTTGTTTCTTTAATGAATTCCCATCTATTGAGAAAATAACGCACTGACATATTATTGTGTCGGGTGTTTAAATATGATTGGCTTATTTGATCATCTGTTAAAAATTTAGGGTGGTTACACCAAATTAACCTTTGTTTCGGCAAAAATCTCAAATTGGTACTCATGACACATTTAGCATAAGTTAATTTTTCCTCTCACGAGAATTAGATTGGTGTAAATATGTTATAGATGCAAGTTTGACTTTTTTGTGAGACGAAAATTAATTTAGAATAAATGTGTTATGTGATCCATAATTGACATTGTTAATACTATTAACCGTATTATTAATGACGTCATTCTAAAACGTAGCAGAGAACACACTGAAAAAAGGTCAATTCTCATTGCTTATGGTACCGGCCTACTTACTCAGTTCTAAATCTAGATATTTTTGACATGCCTGTCAAGAAGCCTTTACGTCAACTTTTCGATCTCTATGTGAGAGCTCAATTGGCAGATATTTGAAAATGAAGATATAAAAGCCTTTACAAGTTAATTTCGGAGAGAGGCTCCAAAATAATCTGCAGCTAATTTAGATGAGAAAATTGTCCAAGAAGTCCTAAATCTATTATATTTTAGCCGATTTAGTTATAAAACTTATAATTTTATTAATTGAATTCTAAACCTTGTCATATTTTACCAATTAAGTGTATCTTATTAATTAACTAGAAATTATTGATATGGACACTAGGCTGTCTTACTTGGTATGACTGGTACTGATGTGGACAATTTCATATATTTTTTAAAAAAATTATAAATCTTTATTATTATTATTATTATTATTATTATTATTATTATTATTATTATTATTATTTTCTCTTAAGTCTGACGAGGGTCATCAACCAACCCTTATTGGCCATAGGCAAGGGCCGTTTGTGGGCAAGGGTTGTCGCCTTCGCTAGATTTGGGTGAGGGCAGGGACCTTTGCCTAGGCCCTTGCCTACTGGCTGATGTTGACCCTTACCGGACTTGGTAGGAAAAAAAGGAAAAGAAAGAAAAATGAAAATAGAAAAAATCAATTTAAAAAATTATAAAAAATTATCTATATTAGCGCTAGCCGTTCTATATGGCATTATTGACGTTAATGGTAATGATTTCCGATTAAATTTGTCTGGATTGACTTAATTGACATAATATAAAAAAGATTTAGCATTCAATTGGTAAAATGAAAAACTTTAAGATTTAATTAGTAATAATATAATAAGTTAAGAACTTTTTGGACAATTTTCCCAATGCAAACTCCTTTCTCTTTATATGAAAGAGATCTCATGAACTTATCATACCCATAACAATCAAAAGATTATGAAAGATATCCATGTCTCTTTACTTGTATATATCTAAAAACTTAAATTATTAGAATAATTGGTAGCAGGTAGCCAGAAATTTCACATCATTTTCCAAATGAAGAATCACCGCAACTCAAGAATCTCTCCCTTTTTGTTTCCGTGCTTTGGTCTGGGCGCAATGATTCCTGTAGTACGATGAAACACATCTCGCGAGCTCAATCGAAGCTGTTCTTGTCAACCCGAAATCAGGCCTTAGCAAGGAAGCTAGAATTTGTCAACGTCAAGGAACTTTGTCACAACCGGCTTGTCAAAATGTGCTTTGGCATGCTCTTTCGCGTCTGGACAAGAACGAGACGAGAAGGAGACAGAGACAAGCGTTTGCAGTTCGGTATGGACTGTAAGAGGGAGAAAGGGACGGAGATTTGGTAGAGGTCACGAGGTCAACCTACCGAGCACGTGCTATCAAACCCCAACTCCCTCTCAAGGCCTCGTGCGTCGTGGGATTTGCTATTTTGAATTGTTATCTTTCGTTCAGACATGCGTTCTTGTTTTCGGGCCACCGGTCAAGCGGGTCAGCAAGGCCCGGACCGACCCAAGAGTAATTGGGAATCGAAGAATGTCCCCAAAAAGAGAGGTAGAGTAGTGGAAAATAATTTATTTAACCTCTAAAGATCCCCCTAGAGTCATAGCCAGATACAGGCCGAACTTCGTGAATTATAATTTGAAAGGGCTATGGATAAACAAAGCGTGATGCTTCGAAAGTTCGAACTTGGAAGAGTGGTCCACGACATATTGAATAGCGGGGGTAATTGATTTCGAATGAGTTCTAAAATAGGAACTGGGAACCAAATTTGTCAGTTTCCGGACCTTCAGTTCTTAACCTGGTCCATTTTGATCTCCTCAGTAGCCAGCTCATTTTATATTTTTGATAAAAAAAATCAAATTCTTATTTTAAAATATAAAAGTCACACGACTTTACCACAAAACATATATTCTCATGGTTAAGTGATTATATTGTTGTTTCTCCATGTTTATTTTTCATGTACTTTATCTTCTCTGCCAAAAAAAGGCTTCGAAAATGATTTGGAGCCGGTCAGCCCCGCTTTCAAAGTAGAAAACAAGCAAAATGTGAGTGATATATGATTGCGCGGGCCGCTGCGTGGAGGCCCCTACGGCACTTAAAGCTCAGGCGGCCGGGTCACACGCACTCTCTCTCTCTCTCTCTCTCTCCCCCTTCCTTGGGTTTCGCACCATATGAATTGGGCCTTACGACCAAAAGGAATTGGGCTTGATGGGCCTTCTGTAGCAGGCCTTGTGGCTCTCCTCTTCTGCTTCTTCCTCCCAGCCCGTTGCAAGCAAGCACGGCCCAAAGCCCACTTTCAAAAACTCCCCACGAAAAACCCGTCGCCAAACCCAAATTCCTTTTTTTCCAGGCGCGGATCGTCACCGCCGCCGCCGCTTCTTACCGTACGAGTTCGAGCTCCGAAAGAGGAGCACCGCAGTCGTTCCGACGAGGATGGCCGGCGGAGCGAGCGCCACGGCGCCCTCGACGTACTCGCCGTCGCCGAACCAGAAGAAGAAGCGGCCGCTCTTCAAGGACGGCGACCTCGACTGGGTCCGCCCCGACGGCCGCGAATTTCAGCAGTGCAGGCCTGCTTGTAAGCCAACGTGTTTATTGTATATTTCTGGCGTCGCTGGAGCGCGGCGGTGCCGCCTCTTTCTGTTCTTTTGTGGAGTTGCTGGTTGCTGTTCTCACATGGGTTTTGCTTTGTGCCGTTGATTTTTGATGGGAGGCGCTGGTTTGAGTTGGGAAATATGTGGAATCTGGTTTAAATCTCTATGCTGTTGTGATGAACTGGTGCGAAGGAGCAGTGGGGTAGAGGTAGAACAGAGAGAGAGAGAGAGAGAGATGGGAAGAGAGAAACTAGGGAGGAGAGACAGAAAGGAGAGATGGATTTTACATATTTACGTTGGACAGTGATTTGAATGCTTGGATCATAATGATTGTGCTCTTATAATCGAACTCGTAAAATGGAGATAACCGGACTAAGCATGACTTGGTTCCTCAAGTGCCTTGTTGCTGTGCTGTGTGCAACGTCTCGGTTGGCAATTTTACGAGGTAGGCTTCGTGTGAGTTGTCTTGGGCTTATTTCGTAGCTTTGAGGTTTACCTCAGCTGACACATGGGACTCGATCACAGAATCCCCAATTGAATTGGACAATGATCCTGTCTCGATCGTCCAATTGTTGGAAATACTGTTTTTTTTTTTTTTTGTATATCCCACTTAAAGCTCAATCATAGAGTTGCCAAATGAATTGGACAAGGATGAAAGACTAGATCTCAAGTCCAGCTTAGAGAAGAACACACGAGCCTCCCATCACATTAATCGTTATAAGAATAGGAAATTTGTCCTTAGAAATCAATGCATGTAATTCTCCAAAATCTGCATACTAAGCCTAATCTGTTTTTACCAGTCAAAGCATTTAATTGTAAATCAGCAATCATTTATAAATATTAACGACCTTTTGACAATTGAGATGGGATTCAGGTCTTATTTCTTTGAGAATTCTATGGCCAAGGTCAATGTTTTGCTGAGGTGAAGCCCAGCTATTAAGGAGGGCCTAGACAGCACACACGAACCCTAGTTAGTGAATGGCTCAGGTAAGAAGTGTATAACAATGCCATTAGGCCCATGAGAAACAAAGTTTGCCTATTACTATGCCTCCTTTTCATGAGATGGTTGTAAGAGAACATAGCTCATGGCAATGGATCTGTCTGGATAATTGACAAAAGAGTCTATTTAGAGTCTTCTCTCCTTTTAGTTTCCATCACTAATTTCTGTTTTCTCCTCTTTATACCATCATTTGCCCTTTAGGTTGTAACTCATACGGTCATGCCTCCATCTCCACCTCTGCTGAGATAGTGTTAAATTGCTTAGATTGCATTTCTGACTGGGGTAGCATGGCACCTGCAACAAATGCTAGATCCCTATTTGCTTCAATATTGGTTGTTTTCTGGCTAGTTTGGCTATTTGGTGTACTTTTTTTGTTGAATAGATGATTGACAGTGAATCTGGACTGATTGGAATGCTATCTAGGTTTAGATGCAGGGTATTGGAGATAGGGATTCTGTATAAGTGGTTTATTTTTCTTGTTCATGGCTTCAAGCCTTCTTCTCACAATTGGCTTATCCAAATGCTCGGGAAAGTTCATTTATTGTAGATTTTCTGCAGTTGTTTCAGTTCATCTTTGAGTCCGCTTATGAAGCTAGACTCAAAAGTATTTCTCAGGTCACCCATGATTCAGTTCTGACATGAGGAATTAAATCTCGTGGAATTTTTCTTTATGGTTTCTACTGCGCCAGTCTATGGCAACTTATTTAACTCATCTAGCTTTGGGCTAATTTTTCAGAACTTGCAGTTTAACTTCTGGAAATGTATCTCATGAGATTTTTTAACTTGCAGTTTTCAGAACTGGCGCAGTTAATGCTGCTGCTGGATCTGCTTATGCTGAATTTGGCAATACCAAAGTCATAGTGTCAGTGTGAGTTATATTTCAACTTAAAGCAATGTATATTTGGTAATCTTCAGAATGTTGATAAGATTAGATGCTGATGGCTGAATCTACTAAAAGGACCTGTATTTGACCTTATTATTTCTTTCCTATGTGCCTGCTTCTGCATGTAGCTTTTTGTCAGTTGCATGTCTCTTACACTATTTTTATCCAGTCATTCATAAAATGATGGTGCATCTTTTGAGCGGGTGCATTGTAGTGATTTATGGTGGGAGTATAATACACCTGATAACTATGATGTCGCACGTGATAATGATGATGTCGTTCAGGTTGTGACAGTGAAAGAAAAAAGAAGGGCTATATTTTCTTTGTTATAATAGAGGCACACTCTC
This sequence comes from Eucalyptus curtisii, assembly GCA_017140595.1. Classification (NCBI taxonomy): domain Eukaryota; kingdom Viridiplantae; phylum Streptophyta; class Magnoliopsida; order Myrtales; family Myrtaceae; genus Eucalyptus; species Eucalyptus curtisii. The sequence continues at coordinate 8,150,350 of CM029503.1, forward strand.
AGCTGCAGGGACATTGATAAAAGTTGCATGTTAAATAAGATGATTTCTGGAGTTGCCTTCAATATTGCCATGTGATTCAAGGGAATGCTGCAATTCCACTTGCCAAAAGATAATAAAGAATCCTATTTGCTAACTCATGGTTCCTGCTAATTGATTGAATCATATACTACTTTGTCATGTGGGTTATGACATCCTTTTATCCTCCATCTCTGATGACATCATTTGACCCTTTTTTATTTATTGGTTTTTTAGAATCTTGTCAATCCTTAAGATTCTTGGTGGAATGAGAACTTAACATCTGTGTTGGTCTTGTTTCAGATTCGGCCCCAGAGAAAGTAAAAAGGCAATGATGTACAGTGACATGGGCCGATTGAACTGTAATGTCAGTTATACAACTTTTGCCACTGCAGTTAGGGGACAGGTTGATATTATCACGTGCACAAATCTTGCGTAATTCCCACACGCCCTCAATTTCTCTTATCTAATTAATGAGATTTTTTATTAGGTTTTGGATCAGAAAGAGTCCTCGTCGATGCTTCATAAAGCTTTGGAGGGTGCAATTAGGTTGGAAACTTTTCCGAAGACAACTGTTGACGTCTTTGCACTGGTTTTGGAATCTGGCGGGAGTGAGTTATCCTTTCCTGTTAATTGAATGCTAATAAAAGAACTTGAACAAATGGAGATGAGTATCAGAAACTTCTTTTGCATTCTCATGCATATTATGTGGCTTATACCACATCACTGCTTGCAGCCTTATCCTGACCATCTTGTCTTTGTTTCTAGGTGATTTGCCTGTGGTAATATCTTGTGCTAGTCTTGCCTTGGCAGATGCTGGAATTATGCTCTATGATCTTGTGACTGCTGTTTCTGTGGTATGCATCTTATTAGTTGATAAATGTATTTCTTTACTGAAGCTTTTCACTTCAAATGTAATGCATAATACTTGCCGGTTGGAAAACAATGCTTATAAACAAGAGTAGGAGAGACTGCTTAAAGGAACTTAAACTAATAAGTGCTTTCTGATTGTAAAATATAGCAAAAGTAGTCTCTGGGGTCTGGTAATAAGGAAAATCTAACCATGACCGAACTTTGAGGGGCAGCACCTAGGTACTTGAAAACCTTAGGTTTCTTTAGGTTATTTGGTTACTCTTTTTCCCATTTGATCTTATTAATTGTTATGTCTTCGGGTCTTTGGATTGTTTTTTAATTAGCGTGAGGTCTCCTAGGATGTAGTCATTATTGACTGAATGACATGATCTCTTTTTGTTCATCAGCGGATTTTCCACAACATGAGCTTATTTAAGTTTCCCCTTGTTCCTTTCTCTGCTGTGTTTGTTTCATGGCCAGTCTTCTTTGGGTCCAAATCTTGTCATCGATCCGATATCAGAAGAAGAAAGCTACCAAGATGGAAGTCTGATGATAACTTGCATGCCTTCTCGTTATGAAGTCACCCAGCTAACCATCACCGGAGAATGGTCGAGTGCAAGGATAAACGAGGTAAGAGAGTCTGAATTGGACAAATTGGTCAACCCCGAAGATCAACCAACCCCAAAGGGTATAAAATCTTTAGGAATAAATTGGCATTAGGATAAATGAGGTAGCTGGTTCTTTGAATTGAATGGACAATTTTCCATACATGAAGAAACTAAAATTTCCAAATTCCTTTCCGGGCCATTTCCTATGAATGAAACCAGTCAAAAGCAAACTGGAAACACATAAACCCATGAAAGCTTATAAGAACTTCTACGTAAGGTAGAATTTATTACTGCATTACTCGGCTGCTTTTCTTAGCTACTTGTGGCAAGTTCTTTGGCTTTCAGAGGTATTTCGGTTTATTGGACTACTTGTACATGTTAACAGCTGCTCTTGTTTGTTTTTATTAATGTGTAGCAGCAATTGCAAAGAGTTTGCAAGAAAGCATATGTTTATGTAAAATCTCTATCATTCAAGTTTCTGGTTTCCTGCATTGACAAGCATGATAAGCATTTCGAACCTGAACCTTTATGTTCGGTTCCCTAAAATATTCTTTGGATCTGGAGTCTTGCTTGTACTTACGCAGTCATGCTTTAGCAATTCTCTTTACCAAACTTTAGCCTTTACAATTTTCTTAAAAACTCCATTTTGTTCTGGCGATTGTGGAAATGGAAAGTCATTAAACGCTGACGTTGCATTTACAACAGGCTATGCAGCTTTGCCTTGATGCCTGCTCAAAGCTCGGGAAGGTCATGAGATCATGCTTGAAAGAAGCTGCTTCCGCATCCGAGGAGAGTTGAAACCTTCTTTGCTTTTTCGCTTCACTCATTTACATTATTTTTGTCTGTTTGTTATTGCATAGTTTGTAGAGATCGCAAGCCTTCTTTTTCAAGACGAAAAAGATGTCGAGATGCTAATATCTTTCAATAGAAAATTTTGGTCGGGTCACCGGAGCATGCATGTAATCTACCTGTTCCCTGGCTTCCTAGTTCTTGAGCTATATATATATATCTACCTGTTCCCTGGCTTCCTAGTTCTTGAGCTATATATATATATTTGAACAACAGGAGTCGAGACCAGGAGCTGTTGATTTTAATTGTTACATCCTTGTTGCCATTAAAGCTTGTGATGGTACAACGAGAGGGCTCATCTTCGTCTTCGGATGGTAGCTTCTACAGGAAGTGTTTTGAATGAACTTTTACTTTTACTTTTGTTTTCTACGTCGATTGCGCATTTTGATTTTTGTTACTTTAAATCCTACACAATTGAAACTTTCACAATATGCAAATGGTGACATCTAGGTTCACATATAATGTTTTTATTTCCCCATAATTCTTTTTGGAGATTTTGACAGAAAATATTAAAAAAAAGCAATTCCTATTTAAACTTAAATTCTAAACAAACAAGATATTAGGCACATCTAGCTTATAGAGCATTTTGAGATAGCTACTAATGGGGAGTTGACCCACGCCTGGTGTAACATATTAATTTTTGAAATTCGACGCTTAAATAATAATTTTGCATATGCGCATGTCGGGAGAGATGGATATGCTATAATTAAAAATAGTCTGCCCCTGGAAAAAAAATAAAAATAAAATATGGGATTGGTTCAGCCCGCTTTTTATGCTTGTCTCGATTCATATTATTTTTCTATTTTCTCTCGACTGAAATTTAACAAAGGAATTTAAATAATTGCTTATGACGCTGTTCAAAAAATTAAAAAAAGAAAATAGTGAAGAATCGACAGCTCAATCGAAGAAGAGCCTACCAAATGCACTCAGTTATTTTTTTAACATATAGTTTTGGAATGACACTGGATGAATCAAAATCTTTATTCTTTTAAATGCTTCGAATTTTTTTTCTTCCCAAGAATATAACATCATGGTGATAAAGGTACGGTGCAGCCGCTCTTCCGAGGATCAAATGCCAGCAAACAAAGGGATCGAATTCCTCCTGTGAAAGCTATGTCCATTTGACAGTTATGATGAAATGTTTTATTTGAGTCGTAATTGATGTTCAAAAAGATGAGTTTGTCATTGAGAAGTTGCCAACTGTTAAACTGCAAGTGCGTATAAAAAGCCAAAGGCTTGTCTCGACCTCAGATTCCTTCATATATAAAAAAAAAGGATTAATACCTTGAAAAATTTCAAACTGGTACACTTGTGATAAATTTACCCCAAACTATTTTTTTGACCATAAAAAACCCCAAACTGGTACACATGTGACAAATTTACCTCGACTAATTATAAAAAACCCTAAACTGATATATTTATAACAAATTTACCCCAAACTAATTTATTCGACCACGAAAAACCCCAAACTGGTAAATTTGTGACTAATATACCATCCGCTAAATTAGATTAATACCACAAAAAAATCACAAAAATTGTAAATTGTGACAAACAGAGTGTAAAATCCCAAATTAGTATACCGGTCAATTGTCACGTGTCATTTAACTTTATAATTTAACAAGAAAATTTAACTAAAACTAACAGAGGGTAAATTTATCACAAGTGTACCAGTTTAAGGTAAATTTGTCAAAGGTATACCAGTTTGGGGTTTTTTGTAGTCAAAAAAATAGTTTGGGGCAGATTTGTCACGGGTGTACCAGTTTGGGTTTTAGAGGGTATTAACCCACTTAATTCTACTTACCCTTGTTCAAGCTTGCAAGCGTTGTGAATGTTGAATTTTTTTATGATTTTTCTTTTCCAAGTTTCCAAATTTACGGTTGACGTGGCACGGCGTCGGCATTACAAGGCAGCCACATCAGCCTCAACTTGCCGCTTCAACTTGTTAATAGAAACTTTCATGTTTTGATTCGATGTTTGAGATTATTATATTTCTTTCTTCCTCTTCTTTAAATTTTTTTTTTTTGCTAGTTCAGGTTGGAACAATTGTTTTGAGCTCCACATGCATGACAGATTTCGAAATTTCGTGTTCAAAGAAAAAGCGTATATGGAAAAGAAATAAAGAAATACCGTGGGATAGAAAGAGAATATTAAGCTAAATTTTTTATTCGCAAAACCAAAGTCATCAAAGCCCTAATATTTAAAAACTGGACTTTTATGTGTAAATTAAATGCACGATATAGGTCTGGATTCTCAAAACCATCTGGTACACTATCTTAAGGTTGGATGAATTTAGGCTGTTTCGTGAAAAATGATAGTTTTGGAAAATATTTTTCTAAAAATAATAACTTGTATTGTTTTAAATAATTAATTAATGAAAAATATTTTTCTTATCAGCAATAATTTATATTTAAATATTTTTAAGGATAATGAATTTTTTTTACTTATTAATTTTGTAAATGATACAATCAATCGTCTTTAAGAAAATATTTTTTCAATCATTCGTTATGAAACGAACAGAATCAAATTGCAGGATTTTTCGTGGACCGAGTTCTATCATGCTAATAAAAAAAGGGGGAGCTTTTCAAGATTCAAGGTGAAATAAACAAATACCATGGCGGGGTGCATGCGGGACGGATAACATTCGATTTGGCAACGCCGGCGCACGTTTGACTTTTACTTTCTGGGCAATGAGAGCCTGGACAGTTCATCAAGCTGACGAGAGCTCGCGGAAGGGTGTTTCCTTTTTCCATTGGCATGATCGTCACTCTTGCAGCCTCGACTGCAGCTGGAGTCGAATCTGGTGTTGGTTCAGCGCCTGAAGTTGCTGCTTGCGGCCCTGCATATCCCACAAGAACAATCATGTCATCAGTGGGTTGTTGCAGCACGAGCAGAAGGTCGAGGTCCGGACGGTAATCTCTCACCCCGAATTCTGGGAATGTTTAACACTTGCCCGTGTGCGAAGATCTGGTCGTGGTTGATAGTCCGTGCTTCATGTTTTTCCATGGTATTTGCTGACGTATCGTCGCGCAATCCTGAGGTTTTTCTCTGTCACATTGCCTGCTTGTTTGTGCGTGTGGAACGTGAATTTCATGTTTGGAAGCGATTGCTCACGCTGAAGTGAAAATACAGAGTAGCGGATGAATCCCTCCCGGCAGAACTCCAAAGAATGAAGAAAGATGGATTGACTGGCCGGACATCGACCGAGGATGTCCCGATCCTAAGCTCAGCCTTGAAGAATACCAACCACAGGATCGGAGGATCCTTGAAATCCAAAGTCCTGTACAGAGTATTCTCGGAGGACTATGAGAGCGCGAAGAATTACATCTTTGATCCAAGGGGCCAAACCATTCATAGATGGAACAGGATCTTCTTAATGGCTTGCGTGGTCTCTCTGTTTGTTGACCCGCTTTTCCTTCTCGTGCCATCTCTCAACGGCAACAATATGTGCATGGAAGACGATTTTAGGGCCAAGGTCATCCTAACGACTATAAGATCGGTGCTTGATGCCTTTTACGCAGCTCAGATTATCGTTCGGTTTAAGACAGCTTATGTCGCACCTTCTTCTCGGGTGTTTGGGAGAGGAGAACTGGTCATAGACTCAAAAAAGATGGCGTTGAGATACTTGTCTAGAGGCTTCTTCATCGACTTTTTTGCAGCTATTCCTCTGCCTCAGGTACTATCAATATGTTAAAGTACAGCGGTTAATTATCATGAAGTAATAGTTTATTGAATTGTTGTAGAATTTTGATTCTAGGTGTTAGTTTGGGCTATAATTCCTAATCTCGGGGGTTCAGTCACGATACAAACGAAAAACGTGCTCCTCTTCATCATCTTCATCCAGCATGTGCCGAGGATTTTTCTTCTACTGCCACTTCGGTTGGAAATTATTAAAGCTAGGGGTGCGCTAACACAGAAAGCATGGGCTGGGGCTGCATACAACTTGTTGATCTACATGTTGTACGCGCATGTAAATCTCAGTAAAACCTCTTTTTTTTTTCAATTGAATTCATAAGAAAAACAGCACCTGCTCTTTTTCTACTTGTAATCTTCATCCTGATTGTGCTGCACGAAAGAGCGATCTGACAGGTTGCAGGAGCTTGCTGGTACCTCTCTTTTGTTCAGAGACTAGAGTCTTGCTGGGGAATCATTTGTGAACAAGAACCTTTGTGCCGGTACGATTTCTTTGACTGTCACCATGTTCACAACCTCGGTAGGTCCAGCTGGCTGGGTTCAACCAACGCGACAACTCTGTGTGAGCCAAGTAGCGCTAATACCCCTGTTCCATGGGGTATATACAATATTTCTCTGGGCAGCACATTCGCGAGCTGTGAGTTCTTCAGCAAGTACTTCTACGGTTACTGGTGGGGTCTGAACAACTTGAGGTATGCACATGGCATCCATACTGATACGAGTGTTCATCATGAACCAGTTGGTCGGTGTATGACAATTCACACATGAACTTTAGCTTCAAGAAATTGATTGTGTCCTATATTTAGTGCATATTTGAGATGCTCCATGCCTGTGATTCCTGCGAAAATGTGGGACTAAAGGTTGATACCTTTCAACTTTATGTTTTCATTGACAAAAAAGAAGTAAAAAGCATGCATTTGCAGTAAGTGTAAATCCTACGGTCAGCACCAACATATGAGATTGAATGGTTGTCTTTCATCACTGACAAGGCCCTGTTCTCATCCATGTGAACAGTGATATAGGGCAGAACCTTACACCGAGCACTTACGTCGGTGAACTACTCCTTGTAAACATCTTGGCCACTCACGGACTACTTTTGTTTGCACTCCTCATTAGCAATATGCAAGTAAGCTCTATCAACACTGTCTTTATGTCTTTCCCTTGTCTGTTTTTATCTTAATGAGCAACATCATAAGTAGATTCTGGCAGCTTCCATTTATCTAACTGTATTTTACCTATGAAATCAATCAAAGCATCTTGAGCTCAATGTTTTCTATTCCCGGAAAGCAATTTGTTAAGAGGGTTCATTCCATGCCTTCCTTATTTCAATGATACTGCCTTCATCACTAGCAATGATAGATCAACAACAGTATTGTTTTTCACACAGTTTGTGAAGTTCCTGATTTCTAAGAATCAAGAATACTCAGTGATCTTATCATACCATAATCTATGATCTTGATAAAATATGCTTTTACCTTTAATCGCCAGCGATACCTCCACTCCACGACCATTCGGATAGACCAATGGATGATCCAGAGGACAGATACAGAGCGATGGATGCATCATAGACATCTACCGCCAAAGCTGAGACAATCCGTTCGGATGTATGACCAGTATAAGTGGGCAGCAATGCGAGGTGTTGATGAAGAAGCCCTTCTCAGAGACCTTCCAATGGACCTACATAGAGAGATCAAGCGGCATCTTTGCTTTGACCTAGTTCGACGTGTAAGCACGCTAATCATTTCTGCCGTTTATCTGCCCTGTTGTGAAGAGCTTTCTGTAGTTTGATCCTTAAAAGGCTCGTTGAAGATATACCAAGAGGACATTTACATCCACCAGGGCCCCAACAACTGGCTTGAAATTTGGCGTGCACAAAGGAAAAGTCTGTTAAGAGGACTTGTGTTTCATGGATAACTATAGTTGATAAAAAGGTTTGAATATGGGTGTGACTATGACTACACATATGATCAACGACAAGCGTGCAACTATAAGATCCAGTTGATCATCAGATGCCCTCTCGAAGGAATTTCTGATTGTTTGTTCTACTGTAGCCAATTGAAAACAATGAAGGCATATCAGTAGTTAATTAGGTTGTTGCATTGTAGCATATGATATGAGCAATCAGCTAAATTCTTTGTTTCGTTTTCAAGCTATGAAGTTCGGTATATTCCATGTAATCATACAAAGTTACAAGTGAAAATTATCTTGTTAGAAGATTTGGAAGAGTGCAGGGATTTTTTTTCTCCTTGAGAATTGACTCTTCTTTATCTAAAACTGAATTAAACAGGTGCCGCTATTCAATCAAATGGATGAGAGGACCCTGGATGCAATATGCGAGAGGCTGAAACCTGTCTTGTGCACGCAAAACATGTACTTAGTACGTGAAGGCGATCTAACTGAAGATATGTTCTTCATAATCCGGGGCCACCTCGAATCCTGGACAACCAATGACAGCCGCACAGGATTCTTCAACTCCGTTTGTCTGGGCCCCGGTGACTTCTGTGGTGAAGAACTGCTAACATGGGCCCTGGACCCGAGTCAAGGCGTGATCTTACCCACATCCACGCGCACAGTCAAGGCGTTGAAAGAAGTGGAAGCATTCTCTCTCGCGGTCAATGATTTAAAGTTCGTGGCATTGCAATTTAGAAGGCTACACAGCAAAGAAATGAGGCACAAGTTCAGGTTCTACTCGCACCAGTGGCGCACATGGGCTGCGTGCTTCATTCAATCTGAGTGGCGCCGTCATAGGAAGTTGAAGGAGGAGGCTAAGCTGAGAGACAGCAAGGATGTCGCGGCAGGTAAATCGACTTCTTCAAGGTCGTTCTGGGACAGGTACGCAAGGGAGCTGATAGAGATCACCCGAAGGGATGAGAATAATCCATTGGAGTCGGCTTCTCATGCTGTGAACATGGAACAAAAGCCAGTGGGCCTGGGTTTTCTGTAGATTATCAAGACGCGCAGCGAAGCCTTGCACTTCCTGCGTCTCTTGATCAGAGAACTGAGGTGTGCTTCAATTTTAGTGTATTGGTATATGATTATAGGGATGGATTGTTACTGATCTGGAACAATATTATGGACTATATTAGACCAGCAAGAGTCCAAACTAGAAGAGTTCCAACATGGAACAACAATCCACGCTAGACCAACTTTATTGTTCCTGATTGGAAATGCAAACGTTCTAGTTTTGCATCTGTATCTCATTGTGCTGGCCAGAATGGAAACCGATCTTTATGCTCGTCAAGAAAGGAAGAAAATAGTCCATTACATGTCACGAACTCATTTGCTTCAAGGACAACAATCTGGTAGCCCAACTCTTTAATCCACGCCCAAAAGAAAAGAGATTAGTGTTAAAAAATGTCTCGAGTTTGAGAAGATTTCCTATCTGAGATGTCTGGCATTTATCCCATGGATAACCGAATTTGGAAATTAAAAAGAAAATCCAAATTGGACCAAGTTGTGGAACAAAAGAAGGAATTTTCCTAATTAGAGTTGTATTCCTAGTTTGATTCGGCTATAGATTTTTGTTTGTTTTTGCTCATAACCGAGCAGTGCAGCTTTCGACCATAACAATCAATTGTGTGACATGCATGTGAATTACATCCTGAATAAATTGCAAGTACTTTAAAACCAACAACTCCTGTGGCAAGACTTGTAAGTTACTTTGTGAATTGAAAGATTGTTTCGCGAGAGATTATGAGGGCTAGATAGTGTGTGGGTTAAGGCTAGTAATTGGGGGCTGAAATACATTGAGAGTGTTGTGTTTGAGTTATTCGAATGCCGTTATAATCTTTGCTTATCGTTTGATGTATAGTGAAATACTTGTTGCTCTACCCGAGAAGTAGGTCACACCAACCAAACCATATAAATCCAATAATCAATTTATTTCAATTTAGTTTATTTTATTGTTTGATCTTTTGTTTTTTTTTTTTTCACAACATTGTTATCGAAGCTAGGATTGGCTAAGTTTAAGTGAATCGTGGTAATAGAAGAAGGAAAAGTGAGAAATTGATAGTACTATTGGGAATGATTTTGATTTTGAAAGATGCACACTAAGGATTATTTTACTAGAGAAATATGATCTTACCCATGTATGTGAAAGAAATTGGATTCGATGAAGCAACCCAATTGAGATTTGCTAGATAGACACGTGTGGGTGCTTCGGTTAATGTTAGCTCGTATTGTTGCGTTTAACATCTTAAAAAAGAAGAATATTGTGGGACTAATGAATGCCTCATCGAACATCTATGAGAAGTCATTTGCAATCAACAAGGTCTACATGATACAACACAGGTGGGTTGGTTGTTGAATATATCAATGAATTCAATATACTCATGAGTCAATGGAGTTTGATTGAGATTGATTTTGATAGTAAGTTACGTGCTTTGATATAATATTTTCATTGTCCGATAGTTGGAATCCTATTGTAGCTGCTATCAATAATTCCTTTGGGTCAAATAACTAGACATTTGATAAGGTTCGTGATTTGATTCTAAGTGAAGACATCCATTAGAATATGGTAAACCCATATTTGCTGGTTTAATAGATAAAGACAGAGGAAGAACTAGTGCCCATGCTAGAAAGAGTATTGCAAGCCTGAATAGACGTAGCGAGTCTAGAACCGGTGTTGATGTTTATTAGAATCGTAACAAGAGGTTGAGGCATCTTCAAATGAATTGCCTTAAACTGAAGACTAATAAATGTAAGAAAATTAGAGTTGAGTTTATTGAAGGTATTGTTGCAATAGTTGATAGTGCCTTGGTAATGATGGTCTAAGTAGCACTGACATGCGACATGGACATAAGACACGATATGACACGACATGTCAGTTCTCAAATATAGAGAATTCCGACACGTTGGGATACGTTATATATTAAATGAATATTTTTATTTTTAATTAATTTGATTCAAATTCACAAATAAAAAAAAAGAGCTTACAATGAATTTACACCAATAATATTAATATATTTATTCATAGGAAATTTGAAAGACATATTCATAGTTAATGCGTATCCATATTTAAGAACATGTTTCTAACTTTAACAAAAATTATCGATGAAACTAATGACTGACAAAATATTAGAATCAACTTATTTAAATAAATCTATGATCTTCTATAATTATCAAAATTTATCATTATTTAACATTGAGTATTTTTATTTTTTGAAACCACTTTTTAGCCCATTTATTTATTTTTCTAAAAAAATAGCTTTGTTGAAAAATAATTATTTCCCTCCCTCGTTTCTCAATCCCCCACCCCAACCCCTCCCCCTCGGTTTCTTTCCCTAGTTTCTCCACCCATCACCTATCATTCCCTTGTTTCTCTCTCCCCCACCCCACCCCACACTATCCCAACGGCTCCCTTGGTTTCTTTCTCTAGTTTCTTCCCCCATCATCTGTCATTTCCCTCGTTTCTCTCTCCCCCAGCCCAGCCCAGCCCAACCCAACCCAACCAAACCCCCTCAGTTTCTTTCCCTCGTTTCTCCCCTCATCACCTATCATTTCCCTCATTTCTCTCTCCCCCCAACCCTGCTGGGCCCCCTCTTCGCCCTTGGTTTCTTTCCCCCCCTCACCTGTCATTTCCTTTTTCAAAAATTAAAGTCATCCCCCATCCCCTCCCTCTCTTCTTGCTAAAACCCTAATTGCAGCCTCCTCCTCCTTCTCCTCGCACGATCCTCTTTGCTCTCTCTCGGTCGCCTCATTGCAATTGCTCGCCACCTCGCCTCTAACCCTTCCTCCTTCACAGCTGTAGCCTTACTGTCGGCCTTCCATTGCAACATCACAATCGCGACCCTCTAGATTGCCTCGGTCTTTGCTTTTCGTCCATCCCTCCCTCGCCATCGCTTGCGGCCTTGCCTCTGCTCCCTCGCCCTCGCCTCCACCCTCCATCGTCTTCTTCAACGATCTTCTCTCTTGGACACATGTGTCGGAACACGTCGAGAAAAGTTGACCATGTGTCGGAAAATTCGACATGTGTTGACCGTATGTCCGAGCATGTTGGACATGTTGACACGTGTCAGACACGACTCGTAAGCTCTAGCAACGTGTCCGTGCTTCATGGATGATGGTTATGTTTTATCTATAACTAAGGGTTCGTTGTTTGATGGATAGGTTATGAATTTGGTTGTTTGTTTCATGTTATACCACAATAGGAACTGATTTATTATTTATCAATGCATGAATAGTGGTATAGCACAGTTTGGGAACAAAGTTTAGTGAGATGTTGTGAGTTTGATTGATATTAGAATCATAATATATGATGATAATTGTGAGGACATTGACTAGAAACATGCTCCATAATTGAAGAAGAACACAATTTCCTTGAATGCTTTGAATTCCACTGGATGTTAGGTTATTTCAAGAGGTGGAGTTCTCAAGATTGTTCGAGATACCTTGATGATAATGAAAGGAACGAAGCAAATTAGCTTGTATGAGCTTTAAAGGAGATAGTGATAGGCGTTGAATGCGTCCATTTAAGAGTTTGAATTGTGGAATATGAATGGTTGCGCTCGAATGTTTGATTCCAGAAAAAATGTGGTCAAGTAACGCTATTAAATATCATGTTCTTAGAATATTTGATTGCCCTTTTTATGCTTAAGTAAAGTGATGGTAAACTCAATGGGAGGGCAAGAAAATGAAATATTCCTAAGTTATAGGTGAGCGGGGCTATTGGTTATGGTGTCCAAAATTAAATTCATCGGTTGTCATTAGAGGAGTTACATTGGACGAATCTCCAATACTTCTGGATATGAATAATTGTGGCAATGTTTGTGATGACCTGGTCCGACAAGGGTAGGAAGTGATCGTTGAGGCCAGAGAGGGCCTAGACAAGGAATAGCTTTTGGCAAGCTTCTAGGATGGCGAAGGGGGCAAGAATAAATTGAACTGTGCAGTGAATAGGGGGAGAGCGATTCTAGAATATACATGTAAAAACTGGAATTAACTCACGGAAGCGCCTTTCACGTAATGATAAGTTTTACTTGGGAACTCTAAAGTTAAGTGAGCCTAGGCTAGAGCATTATTAGGATGGGTAACCTCTTGGGAAAGTGTATGCTTGTATGGCAAAAGATAAAATCATGAGGTTTGGCACGAAACGGGCCAAAGCGGACATTACCTCGAGTGAGTTAGTTTAGGGATGTCACAATATGGTATCAGAGTGGAACCCTCTCTAGTGGATGTATGGTTTGGGGATGAACCACGCAGAAGTTGGTGGGCCCGTAACGACTCGATCGGATGAGGATAGGAAGTGGTCACGAGGGCTAGAGAGGGCATGGATAAGGAGTGGCTTTTGACAGGCTTTTAGGATGGCGAAGATGGCTTGAATGAATTGAACCGTGCACCAAATAGGGGGAGAGTGATTATGAAATATATATGTGAAAATTGAAATTAACCCAAGGAGGTGCTTTTTAATGTAACGGCAAGCTTTACATTAGAACTCCAAAGTTAAGCGAGACTAAATTAGGGCACTACTAGGATAGGTGACCTGTTCGAAAAGTGTCTGCCTATACGCCAAAGTATAAAATTGTGAGGCTTGACATGGGATAGGCCAAAGCAAACGATACCTCAAGTGAGTTAATTTAGGGATGTCACAATGTTTATTTGGATCTCAACAGTGTTCAACACAAGGTGAAGTTGCGACAAAAAATCCTTAAGGTAGCGGGTACTTACATGGTGATTAGCAAAAATAGTGCATATAAAGTAGTAGAGGCTATAGAGCTAAACTGCTGAGTTTGATAATGCGTATTTTTGATATCCTTACAGATATGGATGTAATGGTGGTTTTGCTTTATCTGTGATCGATGAGATTTTTATGGAGTGGTTAAAGTTGTAGTTATAGTTGGTGTTCCAATGAGATTCGCGGTTTTAATGAAGTGTAGGGCTAAAAGAGACTAGTAGTGAAGTTTGATTTCAATGAAACGATTGTGACTTGACTCAAACATTGAGCCATATGGAAATTATTAGAAAATATCTCCAATTTGAGCCCGTTAGCAAAAGTCTAAATTCACATGAGAGATTTTCTGCCTGGGATGTTCGACCAACTTGCAAATTTGGAACTTTATATTAAGAGGTGGATTTTTGGTTGATTTTGTTGAGGAAATTTCCCAAATTGATTTTGAAGATTATATCCGGAGTAAAGATTTTGATTATGATAATAAGTATTTTTCAGATGGAAAGTTTAGTGGGATATGATTAGACGATATCAATTAAATTCAGAGTCATGGCTTAATTATTTTTTTCATTATATGTTCTGTCAAACAGCTAGGAAGGAGATAATATTATCGTGGAATGGTTAGTGGTGATTGACTGGATTTCCTACCTTATATATAAGGAGTTCCAAACGAAGGTATCTCTCGAAGATTTGGATTTCCTAGAATGTTAGAATGTTAGACTTGAGGCGAAACATTCTTTCCAAGTCAAAGCACTCAACTTATGGAAACCCAACTTGCTATATGGGCAATAGAATCTACAGGAAGCTTTATTCTCGGTGTCCTTGAAACGATCAGATTTTCTAAGCAAGATCCACGCCAACAAGTAGATTGGTCGGCTAATCCTCTAGGAGATATATCCAACGATCAGCTTAGATAGCAAGGAATATAAAAGGAGGTTTTGAAACTGAAAGGAAAAACAATATACGAGAGAATTGAAGCTTTTAATTTAAAGTCTAGAAAGTGTTTTCCTATCAAATACATTCGTCTATGTGAGCAACAGTGTGTAATCATTTCGAGGTTGAGATTTTGTGAGGAGTTATTCACACGAATTTGGGTATTCATTGCTCAGATTTTGTAACCTCTTATTGGTTCTTAATAGTAGAATTTAGTCAATAGGCTGTTAGCATAAGAGAGTGGACGTAGGTTTGCAAAAGCCGAACCACTATAATTTTTTGTGTGTAATTCTCTATCTCTTAATCTCTTTATTTTTAATTGTAATAGAATTGCACACTAGTAAGATCTGATCATTATCAAAAGTCATATCTTCATAATATTAGTTTAAATTCTTTTAATTTCCACAATATCACCTATACACCCCCTCTAAGTGATAATCTTAGCCATAACATGTGAATTACATGTGAATTACATCTCGAAGAAATTGCAAGTATCTTAAAGCCATTAAGTTTTGTGGTAAGATTATAAGATTCCTTCGTGATATTGAGATTTTTTTTTTTTTTTGCGAGAAATTGTGAGGGTTAAATATTATGTGAGTTATGGGATATAACTAGGAGTTATGAAATATTGAGAGTAATTGAGTGACAAAGTGTAACTATAATATTCGATGCATCACATGTTTTAAAGTGGAATCATGTGTTGTTTTTCTCATAAAGTATGTCACATTGATTGAACCACGTAAATTTGGTATCTGATATATTTTCTTGTTTAGTTTATTTTATTGTTTGGTTGCTTTTCCTTCACAACGATTAGTGATTAGACAATGTCAATTGGACGGTCACATTAGCAGACGTGCGGACCCCTGAGTACCATAACTTGGCGAGAAAGGACACTTAAGTGCCATAACTTACGAACGGTACACCTAAGTGCCACATTTTAAGAAAAGTGGGACACCTAAGTGCCATCTCCGGCGAAGTTGGCCGGAAATCATACGTGGCATTAAAATATTAATATTTCTCGCCGATGTGTCTCGCCGGAGAGCCGAGTTAGCTTGAATTCGGCCAAAACGACTTCGTTTTGGCATAATTTGAATTTTAATATAATATAAAAATTATTTAAATTAAATTTAAAAATAAATTTATTTAAAACATTTAAAAAAATTTAAAAACTTTAAAAATTTTTAAAAAATTACAAAAATTTACAAAATTTACAAAATTTAAAAAAAATTTAAAAAATTTAAAGAAAATTTACAAAATATTTAAAAAATTACAAAATATTTAAAAAAATGTAATAAAAATTTACAAAATTTACAAAATATTTAAAAAATTTACAAAAATTTACAAAATATTTAAAAAATTTACAAAAATTTAAAAAATTTACAAAAAATTTCAGCCCTTAGCCACCTCCCTTTTTTATTATTTTTTTTTGAAAATTTTTAAATTTCTAATATTTTATTTTTAAAAAAATTACAAAAAATTTTAAAAATTTACAAAATTTAAAAATTTTGAAAAATTTACAAAAAATTTCAGCCTTTAGCCGCCTCCCTTTTCTAATTTTTTTTTTAAAAAATTTTTTGTAAATTTTTTAATTTTTAAAATTTTATTTTCATAAAAACTTACAAAAAATTTTAAAAAATTACAAAAAATTTACAAAATTGAAAAGAAATTTACAAAAAATGTCAGCCCTCAGCCGCCTCCCTTTTCTAATTTTTATTTTAAAATTTTTGTAAATTTTTTAATTTTGCAAAATTTTATTTTAAAATTTTTTAAATAAATTTTTTTAAATTTAATTTAGTTAATTTTTATATTAAATTTTTACCATGTCAGCACCAAAACGACGTCGTTTCGGGTGTTGGCTAGAATAGAGCCCTTAAATCGGCCAAAACGACATTGTTTTTGTATAAGTTGAATTGTAATATAATATAAAAATTAATTAAATTAAATTGAAGGTAAAATAATAATATAATTTATATTTATTTAGAAAAAAGGAGAAGGAGGAGGAGGAAGGTAGCCGCGGCTGAGGGGCGGAGCCCTCGCCACCGCCGCCTCCCCGCCGTCGCCGGAAGAAGGGGGAGGGTCGGCCGCGGCCGCCTCCCTTTTTTTTTTTTTTAAATTTTTTAAAATTTTAGTTTTTTTTTAAAATTTAGATTTTTTAAAGTTTTTAAAATTTTTAAGTTTTTTTTGAATTTTTTAAGTTTTTTTAAAATTTTTTATTTTTTTTAAAATTTTTAAATTTTTAAATTTTTTGATATTTTTTTTCTTTTTAAAAATATTTTAAATAAATTTAGTTTTAAATTAAATTAAATTAATTTTTATATTAAATTTTTTACCACGTCAGCACTAAAACGACGCCGTTTTGCATTCGCTTCGCCGGAAAATTGACACGTCAGCGTTTTGGCCAGATTTTGGCCGGATTGGCACTCAAGTGATCCATTTTGCTCCGATTTTTGTCACTTAAGTGTACCTTTCGTAAGTTATGGCACTTAAGTGTCATTTTGTGTAAAATTAAGGCACTTGAAGTGTTCTTTTGCCCACATTAGCACTACATCAGCAATTTCGTTGACCTTTACCACATTACTTTAAAGACAATAACGAGAGATGGATTTCACATATTTAGGATGGACGATGATTTGAATGCTTGGATCACGATGATATGCTCTTATATCGAAGTCGTAAAATGGAGATAACCGGACTAAGCATGACCTGATTCCTCGAGTGCCTTGTTGCCACGCTGTGCGCAGCTTCTCGGTTGGCAGTTTTACGAGGTAGGCTTCGCGTGAGTTGTCCTGGGCTTCGTTCGTAGCTTTGAGGTTCACCTCAGCGGAGACACCGGACTCGGTCACGGAATCTCTAAATGAATTGGACAACGATCCTGTCTCTATCCTGAAGTTGTCGGAAAATACTGTTTTTGGTATATCCCAATTAAAGCTGAATTGTAGAATTGCCAAATGAATTCGACGTTGATAAAACACTAGATCTGTCCAGTTTAAAGAACACTTGAACATGTCATAACGTTAAGCATTATAGGAATAGGAAATTTGTCTTTAAAAATCAATGCATGTAATCCTCCAAATCTGCTTACTACGCCTAATCTGTTTGTACTAGTCAAAGCATTTAATTGTCGATGAGCAAGTATGTATATACCACCTTTTGACAATTGAGATGGGATTCGGGTCTAATTTATTTGAGAATTCTATGACGGAGCTCAATGTTTTTGCTGAGCAAGCATGCATAGACCACCTTTTGACAATTGAGATGGTATTCAGGTCTAATTTATTCGAGAATTCTATGACCGAGCTCAATGTTTTTGCTGAGGTGAAGCCCAGCTATTAAGAAGGGCCCAGACAACACACACGTACCCTAGTTAGTGAATGGCTTAGCTAATAAGTGCATAACACTGCAATTAGGCCCATGAGAAACAGAGTTTGCCTACAACATCCCTTCTTTTCATGAGATGGTTATTAGAGAATATAGCTCATGGCAATGGATTTATCTGGATAATGACACAAAAGTCTATTTAGAGTCTTCTCTCCTTTTAGGGGCTGCATGGCAAAATTTCTCATCCTCAAAATTTCTATTTTTTTGTTCCCCGGAACAAAAAAAGAATAGAAACCTGTTTGATAACGCCAGCTTATTTTTCTGTTCCCTGGAATAAAAACTTAGCCCAGAAATGGTTTTGAAAGAGAAATGAGAAACAAAAAAAAAATCACTTCTCTTCCCAAGAATGAAAATGAGGAACGACTTCGGTTAACCCTAATTTCCCTTTTCCCTCCTCAAGTCACGCCCCTTCTCAGCTCACCTCTCCCTTCGTCCGCTTGCCTCTGTTCGATCTCATCACCTCCCGTCGCCACCCGTCCCGTCGTCGCCGCCGATCCCGTCGTCGCCGGTCTGGTCGCCACCGGTCCCGTCGTCGCCACCGGTCCCGTCGTCACCGGTCTGGTTGCCGCTGGTCCCGTCGTTGCCCGTCCCGTCGTCGCCGCCGATCCCGTCGTAGCCGGTCTGGTCGCCGCCCGTCCCGTCGTCGCCGCCGGTCCCATCGTCGCCGGTCTGGTCGCCGCCGGTCCCGTCGTTGCCAGTCCTGTCGTCACCAGTCTTGTGGCCTCCGTTCCATAGCCTGCCCAGCCCGTCGCCAAGTCCCTCTCCTTCGCGGCAGAGATTCGATTCGCGCGCCGCTCCTGCCACAATCCAGTTGCCGACCGTCACGTCCTCGCTTCGGCCTGTCGTCTCCGGCGCTGAAATCCGGAGCTGATCTCTGCTCGCGATCTTCGTTTCTTCTGTTGGGATTTCTGCTACTCGGAGGTTCGTGCTTTTGGATAGATAGAGTCGGAAGAGATGGAGAACGAGAAGAAATCGTCGGTGGTGTTTTTGGCTTCGAAGATGAAGAGCTCGAAGCGGTCGTTAGCCTCGCTATGCTGATCCTCTTCACGCTCGGTGTATTCCCATCCCCGATCGGTGACAAACGTCTCCTACTTGGACGTTGCTTTTCTCAATGTGAGCCTCCCTCTCTGTCTTTGTCTCTATCTCTGTCTCTCTCTCTCTCTCTCTCTCTCTCTCTCTCTCTCTCTCTCTCTCTCTCTCTCTCTGTTTCCCTCCCCTGCCGCTGCCCGATTCTTGTCTTCTTGCTCCGCTCGAAGAATGCATCTCTTAGAACATGCTGCTTTTTTGAGCATTGATGCGTCCGTTCTAATTTGGTTGACTAAATTTGATATGCAAAAAGCGAAGAATACTCGCAGCACTTGAGACTGTGATGACGGATTTAAGCCGAAACAAATGGTTCGTCATAGTCTATTTGGCTTTCTGTCAAATGATAGGTAACAGATGGAACCAGATATCCAAATGGAAGCATTCATCCTAAAATTGCAGTATCGTTTTGTGCTTGATAAGCAAGACCCTCATGCAGATTTCTTTAAAGTTCTTACCTTTGCCCTTGCAAAGATGTTCCCACATAGAAACTAGGTTCGCCAGATTGATTTTTTAAAGATTAGTTTGCCCAGCAAAATACGAACACTGATTAAGAACCAGGAGTATTACAACATCTGGATGAGGTCTTCGACTAATTAATAGTCTGCTGCTGGAGCTGCTACTCTAATGTGCTTAAGATTTGGGGTCCAAAAAGTTGGTTCTACACATTACTTGAAGCTGTTGGTTTTCAAGTAAATGTCGATCTTTAGAAAATGTGGGGAAAAATTTTGCAGCCGAAGGCGCAGGTTATGTGAAGCTGGAGCTGTTCTAGTGGTGATTCTCACTTTTTCTAAAGTTGAATCCGCCGCCTGCAGTGCCGTCGCCTCTGATCGCCTCTGTCCGATCCCGTTTCCTCTAGTCCCGTTGCCTCTGGTCACCTTTCTCCGGTCGCATCTCCTCATGGTCGTCTTGCCCTAAATCAGGTTTGTTGCTTTGATTCCTTCTAATTGTACCTGTTCTAGTGGTGATTCTCACTTTTTCTGAAGTTGAATTGTGTCGCCTCCATCGTGTTGCCTCTGTTTGTGCTCGCCTCTCTCATGTTGCTTCCCTCGTGCTTCTGTCGCCCTTGATTCTCACATGTATTAGCTAGGCTGAGTAAAACAAACTAGAGCTGATATGATGAGCAGCACCAAAATTCTAGTGCACTTTTCTCGCTTCTTTGTCTCTCAAAACCAGTGGGAGTATGAAATGAAATGAGATAGTTGTGTATGTGTGCGCGCTTGCGTGAGTAGTTGAAGTTGTCGATGCTCTATTTTAGTGATAGGCTGTGATAAATGATCTGTTTTAGCTAATCTAGGGATTGTGTATGTGTACGCTTGTGCGTGTGCGTGAGTAGTTGAAGTTGTCGATGCTCTGTTTTAGCGATAGGCTGTGATAAAGGATCTGTTTTAGCCAATCCGGGTGTTGTGTATGTGTGTCGATGCACTGCTTGTATCGGGCAAGTGTAGTATGTTTGGATGGCAATGTATGACCTACACAGAAGCTGCAATGACTGAAGGTAGAGCGGCATTTACGCATTGAAAGGCAAAAAGTAACTCAAAGTGAAAATTATGACACAAAAGGACAAAGATACGGACTTTTTTAGGAACTTTTATGCATTGGGTAGCTATCCAAAGTTTAGAGTTGGATCCATTGATTCTGGTTTGATGCTTGTAGCTGCTATAATGAGAAAAGAAGGAAGCAGCATGTTGCACTCTCTTTTTAATTGTTTTGAACTCATATGATGCTCAACTAGTGAAGGTTACATGGCATCCCAAAAAGAGGCATTCACTGCAAAGTGGACTGAGCCTCTAACCAACTTGTACGTCAGTTTGTTGGTAGAAGAGGTAAAAAAGGAAAATCGCACCTCTTGTACTTTCAACAAAGCAGGCTGGAATAACATACGGACATAATTCAATAAACGAGCAGAACTTCAATATACTGCAATACAGTTGAAGAACAAGGTGAACAAATTGAAGAAGCAGTATGCTAGTTTCAAGAAGCTGCTTTCACAATCCGGATTTGGCTGAACAAAACAGTTGTTGTTGATGATCCAAGTATATGGGAATCTCACGTCAAGGTATGATTTAACCTTTGATCATTTTGAGATCACTATAGATGTACATGGCAAGATGTTTAATTGTATTGCTGATATATGTTGTCATTGTGAAAATTGCAGGATAATATTGAGTGGGCAAAATTCAAGAAGGATGGATTTCCTCAATATCCCGACTTGTGTACTGTATTTGATGATACATATGCTACTGGGAAGTATGCAGTAGGAAATGGCGCAGATTTTGTGATGTCGGATGAACTTGGCATTGGTGGTGATGATGCGACGATGGACCAAATGGACTTTAATGAACACCGGAACAATGAGGAAGTTTTTATGTCTGACGAAACTCCTACTCCAATTCATGACAAACATAGGATGGATAAAACTCCAAATAGTAAGAGGAGAAGGAGGAGTCAATCAAATGATGTTGCTAGCACTTGCAAAGTCTTACAAGAGATGATCAAAAGTAGGGCTAGTCAATCTGTGAGTGGTTCTGTCAACTCACAAGTCACATCACCACCTATAGACCCATTCTCCATATCTATTGTGATTGATGTCCTACTTGCCATGCCTACGTTGGAGCCAGATCTTTACAGCAAAGCTGTGGAACGAGCCTGCGTTAATGCCACGTGGAGGGAGGCTTTTATCAAAACCCCAAGTGAAATGAGATATGGACTTCTCCGATTGCTTTAGTGGATGTTAGGGAATGTATCGTGGATTGCATGGAGTTTTATTAGACTATGTTTTTTTATGTTGTTGGTTGTTATTTTGTTGTTCAAGATATTGATGTTAAGACTTTTGCATTTGTGTTGTAGTTTGGATATGATGGATTGTGTTGATTTTTTATATTTGGTTTGCTTTCACTCTATTACTTACGTTATTGGTTTCTTTTTTTTTTTTTTTTTTGTACATATATCTATATTGAATTTCTTGTATTTGTGTGATGGCATAGGTACTATGGAAGATGAATCAAATAGTGTGTCTAATGGAGAGGTAGCAGCAGTTGAATGGTATTTGGATGAGGTTGATATTGACATAATAATAGCATGGTTATGTCTTGTTACTTTGGACATGTCTTTTCATACAAAAGAGCCTATTAGGGACAGTAGATTATCAGGAGCCGAATGGGTAAGGGAAATTGTTTACGGACATTCAGATAGGATATATGAAGCATTCAGGTTAGAGAGACATGTTTTTCTTAACCTATGTGATCTAATGAAGGCAAGAGGCTGGCTGAAAGATACTCGATATGTAAGGGTAGATGAACAGGTTGGGATTTTCTTATCTATGGTTGGTCACAAAAACTCCAATAGAGATTTATGTGAGAGATTTCAACGTTCAGGACAAACAATCAGTAAGTTTTTTACTCTAGTATTAAAAGCACTTCTCGAATTATCAAAAGAGATTATCAAGGCGCCTTCTTTTGATATTGTTCCAGAAGAGATTCTTATCGATCCTAACCATAGACGTTACTTTAAGGTAAGATTTTTATATCAATTTTACATTATTAAAATATATATAGCTAATAATATTGTCTAACGCTATACTTTCATAAAATCATAGGGCTGCATTGGTGCTATTGATGGCACCCACATTAATGCATCCGTCCCTATAGCGAAACAAATCCCATTTAGAGGCAGGAAAGGGACTACCACTCAAAATGTGCTATGCGCTTGTTCGTTCGATATGAAATTTACTTTCGTATATGCTGGGTAGGAAGGATCTGCCAATGATTGTCGGGTTCTCTCGGCAGCACTCGAGACTCCTCAATTGCAATTTCCTCGACCACCACCAGGTATTTGCTTTGTCTATTTCAAGTGATTTTCTTTATGATTGTATAGCTATTGCATATCATAACAAATTTATGTAAATATTCTTGTAGGAAAATACTATGTAGTAGATTCTGGTTATGCAGCACTTCCAGGATTTTTGACTCCATTTAAAGGTGAACGGTATCATTTGAATGATTATAGGGGCAGAATTAGACGGCCCATATCAGCAAAAGAATTGTTCAACTATAAGCATTCTTCGTTGAGAAATGTTATCGAGAGGTCATTTGGGGCATTAAAAAATCGCTTCTCCATTTTGAAACACATGCTTCCATTTTCAATTCGAAAGCAAGCATATATTGCAATCGCATGTTGTACTCTCCATAATTATATTCGCGACCAAGACAAGATGGACAGGAACTTTGCCCTATATGGAGATTCGACGTATCCAGTTGGACCTACACAAGAGGAGGTTGTAGATGATACACCAGGTGATGAGGCGGCTGAGATAAACATGATCAGGAAAAATATTGCAAATATGATGGCAAGGGATCACATTATGCAAGAGATTCCATGACTTTTTATTTCCGACTTTTGCGATGTGTTTTTGTTTTTTGATGATAACACTTTTGCAATGTGTTTGTAAACTATTATGAATACATTTCTATTAATCGTATTAAGGTCATCAAATTCTATCTCCGTGAGCACAAATGCCATTGAATGTATCATAAATGTGGACAAACAGAAGAGAAGCAAATTGTATGCTATTGTACAGTGTACACTTAAAGACCTACAAACCGCCGTTCCAAGGAAATCACTACAAATTAATTTGGCTAACAATATCCCTTGTGCTTTTTCCGCAATATTTGCTATACCAAACATTAAAATTCGCAAAAAGAAAATATATTATTGAGAATTATAGTTCAAAACGCTACCTAAATTCAATAGGCTATAAACTACATAAGTAAAGATCCTCACACATAGATATAAGATAATAGCTCACGTTCTATTACAATACCACCTATGTTATAGGTTCATCTTCGACTAGAATTCTTACACCTAAGCAAATGTATTATTAATATAATAATATTTTGATCTTGTCAATATTATGTAATATCTAATCTATTCTTTTTTCTTATTTTTAATTTTTTTAAAAAAATTAAAATTTGGAATAGAAATTTTGTGCGATTACCAAACGGGTTTCTGTTCTTTTTCTATTCCGAAATAGAAATTTTGTGCGATTACCAAACGGGTTCTTTTGCTCGAAACGCTCCCGGAATAGAAATAGAAAAGAACTATTTCTGAAAAAAAACTCTTCCCCAGCCAAGAAATTTTACCATTCGCACCCTTAGTTTCCATCGCTAATTTCTGTTTTCTCCTCTTTATAGCCTTCATTTGCCCCTTAGGTTGTAATGCATATGGTCATGCCTCCATCTCCACCTCTGCTGAGGTAGTGCTAAATTTCTTAGATTGCATTTCTGACTGGGGAAGCACGGCACCTGCAACAAATGCTAGATCCCTATTTGGTTCAATTTTGGTAGTTTTCTGGCTAGTTTGGCTATCTGATGTACTTTTTTCTTTTTGTTGAACAGATGATTGACAGTGAATTTGGACTGGTGAGAACTGTATCTAGGTTTAAACGCATGGTAGTGAAGATAAGAATTTTGTATAATTGGTTTATTTTTCTTGTTCATGGCTTTTAGCCTCATTCTCACAATTTGGTTCGTTCAAATGCTCGGGAAAGGTCATTTATTGTAGATTTTCCGCAGTTGTTCCAATTCATCTTTTAGTCTGCTTATGAAGCTAGAGTCAAAAGTATTTCTCAGGTCACCCACGATTCAATTATGACACGAGGAATTAATTCTTGTCGAATTTTTCTTTATGGTTTCTACTCCCCTAGTCTATTGCAACTTATTGAACTTATCTAGCTTTGGGCAAATTTTCAGAACTTGCAACTCAAGTTCTGGAAATGTTGTAAGAGTTTTTCTAATGTGAGCTACATTAATTAATATTGTAATTTACCGTTTAACGAGATTGGTCTAAGGTGTGATAAAATGTTTATTAAATAGTCTAATATGAAGCTAATTAGTGTGGACTGAATTGAACTTGACCCGTAATGAGAAGATCTAGTTGGAAACTCTATAAATAGTGCTCAAGTCTTTCCTCTAACTCTAATTCTCAAAATTATCCTCACAAAGGAGTGTTTATCCAGCGCTAAAGGGCGAGGGAGCCGTCTCATTGAGCCGGTGATACAGATGGCAATAGAGGAGAAAAACTTGTGCTTGAATCATCGCTTTTTCGTTTCCGCATCAAGAACGATGGATTCCAAAACATGTGTGTTAATCTTTCTGCTTGATTATATGTATTCTTATTCTAGCTGTGGAGATAATGGGATTGTGTGTTTTAGTGTTTAACATGTGGTATCAGAACAATCATAACCTAAAACTCGAACGCATAGATTTTCGCCCTATTTTCATGATATTTTGTGCAGCAAAATCCGATTTTTATTATATAAACAGAAAGAACTCGATGAGACAAGCAAAATCGTGGGTGGCGCGCCGCCGGGGGAGGCACCACGCGCCCTTACGCGCAGCCATGCGCCGCTAGGGGCATCGAGCATGCGCCTGCACGCCCTCACACGCCTTCACGCGTGCTCACACGTGGGCGTGGCTAGTGCGTGCATTGCACGTGCTAGGGCTGACATCAACAGATCGTGACCTGCAAGACTCGACTTGATCCAGTGACCCGACCCTTTGACCTGCCCGAACTGGGTTACCGTTGATTAGACTGGTCAACCGATTGGACCGTATGGTTGAGTTGGGAATCGGTCGGACCACTACTGGTCGAACCAGATTGTAGGGTTAAGTACGCTCGCACATGTGCTCCATGTGCTGCGCACTTAGACGGCATGTGCGAGTGCATGGAGCTTTTGATGAGCGCGTGGTTGGTGATTAAATGATTGTATGGTCATGCTCTATCTTGTGTTGTATTTATTTTACGTAAATGATGATTTTATGGATGCGAAAATACATACGGAACCCTAAAAAACATCTATTTGTAGTATATTTTCGTGTATTTTTTGTTGTTGTATTTTTCTATGATTTTGGAAATACATGTGTTGGTTTATTGGTATGTTATCACATAAATATTATAAAAAGTGTGATTCATTGATAATATATATAAAGTGTAACTTATATTAATGAATAAAGTAGTGTAATTAGCATGATATGTGATTTTAGTGATAAATTATCCCTGTCATTAAAGTTAAAATCACATGTATATAGTATATGTGAGAAGTAAAGTTTATATCTCAAGTATGAGAGAGTTTCAAGAATTCAATTGAGTTGTGACCGCCAAAGTGGTACACTTAATTGGGTTTGAGAAATATCGGTCTTGTATGATGATGAGTCTTGATCTAATATGTGGTCATACTCCCAAATGAGGTGATTGTGTATTAGTCCACGGAGGGATACATGATAGTGTGGGGGAGGCGTGACTGATCCTAGTGATTCATACACCCAAAAGTGATGAATTCATGAAAATTAGAATATATTCTCATAGCCATTGTCATGTGGAGAGTGTACAATTGCATGTCATGTATTATGTCCAAAGGTGATTATGTGATTTTGCATGAAACTCTTTAGACGTGTACTTATATGTCAAGTTACACAATGTTCACATGATGCTAATTATATACATTGCTTGTATTTCAGTCACATTTTCTGTAAACAGTAACTCTGTCATTATTGAGATTCTTGCTGGTTCAAACTTTAAAAGATAAAGAGAAGATTTTTTGTTTGCTAAGGAAATGACATATGTTTAAATGGCTCTTATTGCCGATAAGCCGGCAAATGTTACTATCGAGAATACAGAAGCTCAGAAAACACATTTTGCCATTTGGGAAAAGAGTAATTGAATTTGCTTACTGTCTATGAAGCATTCCATTCAGGAACATTCGAAAAGAGGTTTGCTTGCAGACTGCACTACTAAACAGATGATGAAAGCCTTAGTGGTTAGAAATCGTGTCTTGTCTAATGCTGAGATAGGGACATATTTGCAAACACTATTTATATGAAGTATGATAGTTCTGGTGGAGTTAGGAATTATTCTTAGGATAGTAGATTTGTAGACAAAACTTCAAGTTCTCAATGTTGTTATTCCTATTGCTTGCATTGCGCATCAAGCTTTAAATATTATTCCTCCTAATTTTGGTATTATCAAGACCAATTATAGTTCCCAAGATGAGACCTAGTCAATTAATGACCTGATTGCAAGGGTGGCGGTAGAGGAAGAAAAATTGAAGAAAGATAAAGGCACATTGCCCTTTATGCTTCTAGTTCTGGTAGTGACAAGGGTAAGAGGTTCAAAAACTATGCTCATAAGGGCAATTCTGAAACAATTGGTTCTTTCAACAATAAAGGAAATTCTGAAGCTCAGTCTGGGTCCTAAGAGAGCATTCTTCAAGAATGATGGTATTCTTTGCTACTTTTGTAGGGAGAGAGGACACGTAAAGAAATGATGCAATAAATATGAAGCTTGGCTATCTAAGAGAACCGAGAGTGAGCCTAAAGGTAATGATTCTTTGGCATTTATTTGTGAATCCAACCTATCCGAAGTCTCGTCTAGTTCTTGGTGGCTATAAGGGTTCATAAATCGAAGGACACCAAAATGTGACGAATCAAAACTCATTGTGGAAAATAACATTAAAGTTGACGTCGAGTTCATGGGAGATGTTATTTTGATTTTAGATTCTGGTTCTAGAATGATGCTAAAAAAACACTTTTTACGTTCCTTCCTTTAGGCGGAACTTAGTTTCTGTGTCTTGTTTGAATATGTGTGGATACTCTTTTGAAATAAATAGTAATAGCATTTCTATGTTTTAGAATTCAAATAAGGTTGGGTATTTCTATTTATCTAATGGATTGTATCGATTGTATTTATCTCCTAACGATATGTACGTTGCTTATTCAGCTGAAAATGTTATTTCCAAAAGGCCTCTACTTAAGGAATAGTCTTATGTATTGTGACATAAATGTCTTGGTCACATCTCTAGAGAAAGAGTAGAAAAGCTAATAAAGGTTGACATCCTACCTATTCTTAAAAGTGATCCAGAGACTTGCGTGGACTGTTGTAGAGGTAAGATGACTAAAATAAAGAAGAAAACCGTAGTTCGAACTCTTGACTTGTTGGAGGTTATTCACATTGATATTAGTGGACCATACACGACAACTTTGTGTAGAAATTTTTATTTCATCACATTCATTGACAACTATTCTCGATATGGATACCTATACTTAATTAAAGAAAAGTTCAAGTCTCTTAACAAATTCAAGTTTTTTGGGACTAAAGTAAAGAAACGGTTGGTAAAAGTTACAAAGATTGTCAAATCTGATCGTGGTGTTGAGTATTTTGGCAGGCATGGTAATGCTGGACAACTTCAAGGGCCGTTTGCTAAATACTTGGAAGATTCTAAGATAATAGCTCAATTCACTATGCCAGGGAGTCCTAAACAAAATGGTGTGGCCAAAAGGTGCAATCGCACTCTTATGGATATGATGAGGAGTATGATTAGTAGGATCAATTTACCTAATTTTTTGTGGGGTGAAGCTTTGAAAACAACGCTTTACATTCTAAATCATGTTCCTACTAAAGCGGTTCCATCAACTCCTTTTGAATTGTGGACTGGACGTAAACCTAGCTTGAGATGTTCTGCATAAGTGAAGTTATATAATCAAACGTTTAGTAAATTGGATTTCAAAATTACTTAGTGTTACTTCATATCTTACACAAATCATTCAAAGGGGTATCGATTTTATAACCCTAACGGAGGTACGAGAATTGTGAAATTTCATATAGTAAATTTCTGGAATTTGATGTAGCTGAAAATGGTAGCTGAAAATGACAGTATGGTGGGGATTATTGGATCCTTGTCTCTTCCTGTGCAAACAATTATGGAGCATTCTATGTCACAAACTGAGCCTATTGTGGTTCAGGATCGTGTTGTTGAGGCAGTTCCTGATGATATTCCTCAAGCCCCTCAGATTCAGAATGAGGTTATAGTAGCTCCACTTAGTAGATCGATTATGGAAAGATGTTCAACTATGCCACCAAATTATATAGTCTACCTGGGAGAGCATGATCATGATATCGGTTGTGTTGTTGATCCAGTGACTTATACAAATGTTATTTCATATCCTCAATCAGATTTATGGCTAGATGCGATGAAAGATAATATGCAATCTATGAAACACAATGGTGTTTGAGAGCTTGTTGAATTGTTTGAAGGTTATAAGCCAGTCGATTGCAAATGGGTATACAAGATTAAAAGGGATTCCAAAGAAAAGATTGAAAATTTTAAAGCTAGACTGTTAGTTAAGGGTTTCACTCAAAGAGAATGAATAGATTATGAAGCAATTTTTTCTTCAGTTTCTTCTAAAGATTCTTTTAGAGTGATTTTGGCATTGATAACTCATTTTGATATGGAGTTACACCAGATTGATATTAAAACTGCTTTTCAAAATGAAGACCTTAATGATGATGTCTATATGGTGCAGCTTGAAGGTTTTACGGCAGATGACTTAGGTAAGCTTGTATGTACATTGAAAAAAGTCTATTTATGGCCTTAAACAAACTTCTAGACAATGGTATTTGAAGTTTCATAGTGTTGTTACTTCATTTGAATTTATTGAGAATAAAGTAGATTAATGTATATACTACAAGGTCAGTGAAAGGAAATATATTTTTCTTATACTTTATGTAAATGATATCTTACTTGCGAGTAGTGACATTGGATTACTGCATGAGATAAAGCGAATGTTATCGAAATTTTTTTACATGAAATACCTTGGTGATGCGTCTTTTGTTCTTGGTATTGAGGTCCTTATGAATCGTTCTTACCGATTATTAGGTTTGTCTTAGAGGGCATATGTTAATCATATTTTAGAAAGATTCAATATACAACACTGCAGTCTAGGAAATGCTCATGTTATTAAGGGTGATAAATTGAGTCTCTCACAATGCCTTAATTCATATTTTGAGAAAGCTCAAATAAATGATGTACCTTATGCTAGTGTGCTTGGGAGTATCATCTATACTCAATTTTGCACTAGACCAGATATTGAACTTCTAGGCATATATCAATCAAATCTAGGACACAATCACTGGGTTGCTACCAAGAAAATTTTAAGGTACTTAAAGAGGACAAAAGATTATATGCTAATTTATAAATATATTCCGGACTTGCAACTAATAGGGTATTCAGATGTAGATTTTGTTGGCTGTCAAGATGATATGAAGTCGACGATATGATACATATTTATGTTGGTAGGAGGTGTAGTATCATGGAAAAGCAATGAACAGAAATCTATATCTTCTTCTACCATGCAAGTGGAGTTTGTAGCATGCTTTTCAGTTGCTACTTAGGCTATTTGGCTTCAGAACCTTATTAGGGAGTTAATCGTTTTTGATTTTGTGGATAGGCCTATATAGTTATATCGTGACAATAACTTTGCAGTGTTATTTACTAGTAACAAAAGAAGTCTTAAGGAGTTTAAGCACATGGAGGTCAAGTTTTTTACCATAAAGGAATCGGTACAAAATGGTGACGTTGTAGTACATCATATTCTTACAGTTGATATGGTTGCAGATCCACTAACTAAAGGCCTACGCCCTTGTGTGTTTGAGTGACATGTCATTAGCATGTGCTTAGAAATATCTTGGAATGTTGTTATTTAGTAAGAGCTATTTTTATTTTTCCTTTAATAAAGTTTATATCTATGTCTGTTACATTTAGTAACATTTTGATATCAACTTTTACATTTAATAAAATATTTTTGAATGAATTGTTATTATGTTGAATATATATTGATAAAAGTCTCAAGGTATTGTATAAACCTTGAGTGAAGGTTAGGGGCATCCGGTTATTAGTCTTGAGCATATGTCTTGTTATAGATAAAGAAATGTTAACCGTAAAGACAAAGCATATGTGTGGTCACTGGAACCATAAATACATTTTCTAGTGACACATGTTTTTGTGACACTTAAAATAAGAGAATATTGATTGACAAATGAGATCTCTCTATGAAAGATGTTATTTATTTACAATACTACCATATTGAATCCATATCAATAAAGTTGAAAGCATTCATAATTATGGAAGGCTCTGTGTGTATATATGCAATTATCGTCATGATTCGGTATTTGAGACTTTTCGAGATGGGATTAACTATTAAGAATTATCTCTAGATCAATATGCGCACATACAGTACAATTTCAATTAAAATAGCTCAAGTGGGAGAATGTATGAGTTTTCCTAATGTGGACTATATTAATTGATATTCTAATTTACTGTTTTACGGGGTTGGTCTAAGGTGAGATAAAATGTTTCTTAAATAGTATAATATGAGGTTGGCTAGTGTGGGCCGAGTTGAAGCTGACCGTAATGAGAGGGCCTGTTTGGAAACTCTATAAATAATGCTTAAATCTCTCATCTAACCCTAATTCTCACAATTATCCTTACAAAGGAGCGTTTATCTAGCACTAAAGGGTGAGAAAGCCGTCTCATTGAGCTAGTGATACAGAGGGCAATAGAAGAGAAGGATTTGTGCTTGGATCATTACTTTTCCGCTTCTACATCAAGAACGATGGATTCCAAAATAGATGCGTTAATATTTCTACTCGATTATATGAGTTCTCGTTCTAATTATTGAGATCATAGGATTGCACGTTTTAGTGTCTAACAAATGTATCTCATGAGATTTTTTAACTTGTAGTTTTCAGAGCTAGTGCAATTAATGCTGTTGGTGGATCTGCTTACGTTGAATTTGGCAATACCAAAGTCATAGTCTCAGTGTGAGTTGTATTTCAACTTAAAGCAATGTATATTTAGTAATCTTCAAGATGTTGACAAGATTAGACATTGATTGTTGAACCCACTAAAAGGTTGCATTTGACCTCATTATTTCTTCTCTATGTGTTTGTTGCTCCATGTAGCTTTTTGTCATTTGCATGCTTTTTACACTCTTTTATTAAGTCATTCCTCCGATGATGGTGCATCTTTTGAGCGGGTGCATTGTAGTGATTTATGGTGGGAGCATAATACACCTTATAACTATGATATCACGCCTGATAACAAAGATGCCGTTCAGGTTATGACAGGGAAAGAAAAAAGAAGGGCTTTATGTTCTTTGTTAGGATAGAGGCACACTCTCAACTGTAGGGACATTGATGAAAAGTTGCATGTCAAATAAGATGACTCTTGGAGTTGCCTTCAATTTTGCCTCGTGATTCAAGGAAATGCTGCAATTCCACGTGCCAAAAAATATTAAAGAATCCTATTTTGTGGCTAACTCATGGTTCCTGCCAATTGATTGAATTATATACTACTTTGTCACGTGGGTTATGACATCCTTTTATCCACCATCTCTGATGAAATCAGTTCTCTCTCTCTCTCTCTCTCTCTCTCTCTCTCTCTCTCTCTCTCTCAATTGGTTTTATCAATTCTTAGACTCTTAATGGAATGAGAACTTAACATCTGTGTTGGTCTTGTTTCAGATTTGGTCACAGAGAAAATAAAAAGGCAATGATGTACAGTGACATGGGTCGATTAAACTGTAATGTTAGTTATACAACTTTTGCCACTGTAGTCAGGGGACAAGTTGATATTATCGCGTGTACAAATTTTATGTAATTTCCAAACACCCTCAATTTGTCATATTTAATTATTGACAAGTTTTATTAGGTTTCAGATCAGAAAGAGTCCTCTTCAATGCTTCATAAAGCTTCGGAGGGTGCAATTAAGTTGGGAACTTTTGCGAAGACAACTATTGATGTTTTTTGCACTGGTTTTGGAATCTGGCGGAAGTGAGCTATCCTTTCCTCGTCAATTGAATGTTAACAAAAGAACTTGAACAAATGGGGACATAAGTATCAGAAACGGCTTTTGCATTCTCATGCATATTGGGTGGCTTATACCATGTCTCTGCTTGTAGCTTTATCCTAACCACCTTGTCTTTATTTCTAAGTGATCTCCCTATGGTAATATCTTGTGCTAGTCTTGCCTTGGCAGATGTTAGAATTATGATGTATGGTCTTGTAGCTCTTGTTTCTGTGATATGTGTAAAATATGGGTTGAAAAAGTCAAAGGAAAAGAAAAAGGAAAAGAAAAGAAGAAGAAGAGTTAAATGGTCATAAAGAAGAGGAAAATAGTGGAAGTTTTAGCAGAGACCAAGATCTTGGGGAGAGAGAAAGAAAAAGGAAAAGGAGGAGATAAAAGGAAAAGAAAGAAGCACGCTTGGGCAGAGGAAGAAAGAAAGGAAAAAGAAGCATGCTAGGGTAGAGGAAGAGAGAAAGGAAAAGGAAAGAAAAGAAAGAAGAAGAAGAAGAAAGGGAAAAGACAAGGAGGGCTCTCACATTCT
This sequence comes from Eucalyptus curtisii, assembly GCA_017140595.1. Lineage (NCBI taxonomy): Eukaryota > Viridiplantae > Streptophyta > Magnoliopsida > Myrtales > Myrtaceae > Eucalyptus > Eucalyptus curtisii. Next base: position 8,183,643 of record CM029503.1, read on the forward strand.
CGCCACAAATACCTCGCCAAACTGAGTCAATTATGTAACTCAATGCCCAGTAAGCGCCCCCTATTCATTCAATCGGAGTAGTTTCGGACTCAGGGCTTGAAATTCAGAATTTTTGGAGATTCATGCGACGGAGTCCATTTTTTGAGTCATTGACCTGCATGTTTATATAGAAATGATAGTTTAAGGTGTTGTGAAATTGTAGGATTTTACGGATCTTGATTTGAACTTATGATTTGCCCGAAACAAAATTTTGAAGTTTCTTGCTCACGATGAACAGTGGGTGTCTAGGACTTTAGGGCCGTATTTCATTGATGTTTGGCTTGATTTTTTGGTCGACAAAATTAAGGTTCTTGTAATATGTTGTTGGAAGGGCTTTCAATTGACTATAAGTACGTTTGAAACGGGATTCGATGGAGAAAGTTATGGCTTGACAAAATTTCGCACTTAAGCTCCGTGCTATGGACAACTTTGAGAAATTGCTTTGAGTGAGCAATTTGTTGGCACGTGGGAGTCATTTTGTAAACGTTCAAGCTTAGTTTAGTCGAGTCATTGTTGAGGTAACATTTTACTTGAATTTAAAGTTGTTTCTCACTTATTTAATAGGATCGCGAGTTCGACGATTTGAGTAACGCTTGTTGTTTGGTCGTAAGTGTTCCAAAGTGAGTGGTGCTATTTCTTTTAAGAATTTGTAAACTTACGTCTTCAAGATGACAAAAATTTGATATATTATAAATTATGAATAAGCATGTTTGTTGCATAAAATCTGAATCGGGCATTTGCTACTTTTGGTATTTGTGAATTGTGTGAGAAATGGTTGGTGGAAAAATATGTTTTTTTGAGAAACAAAGTTGAGAAATATTATATATTTTGAGTTCGCGAAATCTTTTTACAAAAAGCTCTTGATTTTGAGATAATTTATGGAATGCTATAGAGATATCGAATGTGAAATGCTTTATGACATGCATTTGATTTGATTTGGTTTATAAAAAGAGTTTATGAGACGAGTCTTGGATTGATTTGACAAATGTTTTATGAAAGCTATTTCTAATGGATGAGTTGAGTTGCGAAAGCTTTTAGTGATATATGAAATGAATTCTAGATTTGGCTTTGTAGATTGTGGAGGATATTGTTGTGGATTGATATTGATACTCAATATTGTTGTGAGCTGAGTGAGGGGCTTGTGGATATGCATATACTAGTTTAGGATATCTTTGTGAGCCGAGTCACTGGCTAATAATAGGTGGAGACCTTGTTAAGGAGGGAATCTTGGTCACCTTATCATTAGGCATTGTGTTGTAACCATGGCTTGATATTGAGCAATGGATTGGTCAATGAAGTGGACCATTGACATATGATATGAGTTTGGTCAATGGAATGGACCATCGATGTGTGATTTGAGATTAGTCATTAGAATGGACCATCGACATGTGATTTCATTAAACCATTGATTTGTGGCATGAGATTAACCAATGGAATGGACCATTGTCATGTGAATTAATAAGATTAATCAATGAATTAGACCATTGATGTTTGTTTCAATATTATTGTGAAATGATTATTTCTGCTGTAAATATAGCTATGTTGAAACATATATAACTTATTCTCTAATTGTATGTTTGTTATATCCTAGATTTGAGTTAAAAGAGTTGTGGTTTGGTTTTGTAAATATGAATGCTCGATCCGCTTAGAAGAAATGCACTACTCATTAAGCTGTGGCTACTCACCCCTCTATTTTTCATTTTTTTTTTTCAGGTTCTTTAACTAGTGATGAGTAGTATGAGAGTAATAGCGACAAAGGGACTTCTAAAAGTTAGATTTTTGGGATTACGTCCTTTGGGCGGAAGGACGGCCGTGACATCCTTCATTTGTGACAATTTTGGGGTGTGACAGTATGCATCTTATTAGTTGATAAATGCATTGCTTTACCGAAGCTTTCATTTCAAATTTGCGGTGGAAACCCATACTTATAAGCAAGAGTGGGAGAGACTACATAAAAGAGCTTCAATTAATAAACGCTTCTAATTGTAAAATATAGCAAGAGCAGTGTCTGGGGTCTGGTGATAAGGAAAATCTAACCATGACCGAACTTTGAGGAGCAGCACCTAGGCACATGGAAAACCTTAGTTTGTTTTAGGTTATTTGGCTACTCTTTTTCCCATTTGATCTTATTAATTGTTATGTGTGCAGTGTCCAAGTGTGTAGTCAATATGACATGATCTCTTTTTGTTCATCAGCAGATTTTTCACAACCTTAGCTTATTTAAGTCTACCCTTGCTGCTTTCTCTGCTATGTTTGTTTCGTGGCCAGTCTTGTTTGGGTCCAAATCTTGTCATCGATCCTATATCAGAAGAAGAAAGCTACCAAGATGGAAGTCTGATGATCACTTGCATGCCTTCTCGTTACGAAGTCACCCAGCTAACCATCACCGGAGAATGGTCAAGTGCAAGGATAAATGAGGTAAGAGCCTCTGTATTGGTCAAATTGGTCCACCTTGAAGATCGACCAACCCCAGAGGGTACAAAATCTTTAGGAATTGCCTCTTAAGTTATTCTACCCATGTAGTGAAAAAAATTAACATTAGGATAAATGAGGTAGCCTTTTCTTTGAATTGAATGGACATTCTACACATGAAAAAACTTAAATTTCTGAATTCCTTTCCGGGCCATTTCCTATGAATGAAACCAGTCAAAAGCAAATTGGAAGCACATAAATCCACGAAAGCTTATGAGAACTTCTATGTAAGGTAAAATTTATTTCCGCATTACTAGGTTTCTTTTCTTAGCTACTTTCACCAAGTCCTTTGGCTTTCAGAGCTATTTCGGTTTATTGGACAGCTTGTTCATATTAGCAGCTGCTCTCGTTTGTTATTGTTAGTTAGTAGCAACAATTGCAAAGGGTTTGCAAGCAAGCATGTGTTTATGTAAAATCTCCATCATTCAGGTCTTCGATTCCTGCATTGGAAAATATGATAAGGATTTCGAACCTGAACTTTTTTATTTGGTTCCCCTAAATATTCTTTCGATTTGGAGTCTTGCTTGTACTTAGGCAGTCGTGCTTTAGCAGTTCTCTTTACCCCAACTTTAGCCTTTATGATTTTCGTATGAACTCCATTTTGTTTTTGGCAATCGTGAAAATGGAAAGTCATTAAGCCCTGACGTTGCATTTACAACAGGCTATGCAGCTTTGCCATGATGCCTGCTCAAAGCTTGGGAAGGTCATGAGATCATGCTTGAAAGAAGCCGCTTCTGCATCCGAGGAGACTTGAACCTTTCTTTTCGCTTCACTGTTTTACATTATCTTTGTCTGTTTATTCTCGCATAGTTCCGTAGAAATCGCAAGCCAGGTCATCGAATATATTCTTTTTCAAGACGAAAAAGATGTCGATATGCTAATATCTTTCGATAGAAAATTTTGGTCGGGTCACCGGACCATGAATGTAATCTACCTGTTCCCTGGCTTCCCAGTTCTCGAGCTATATATCTGAACTCCACGACTCAAGACCAAGAGCTGTTGATCTAATCGTTACATCCTTTTTAGCCATTCAAGTTTGTAATGGTACAACGAGAGAGCTCATCTTCATCTTCAGATGGTAGCTTCTACAGGAAGTGTTTTGTATGAACTTTTGCTTTCGATTTTTACCTCGATTGTACATTTTGATTTTTTTCTTTTTTTAAATCATAGACATTCGAAATTTTCACAATACGCAAATGGTGACATCTAGGTTCACAGATAATGTTCTTTTTTCATAATTCTTTTTGTAGATTTTGACAGCAAATATAAAAAAAAGTAATTCCTATTTAAACTCAAATTCTAAACAAACAAGATATCAGGCACATCTAGCTTATAGAGCATTTTGAGATAGGTACTGATGGGGAGTTGACCCACGCAAGGTATAACATATTGATTATTGAAATTCGACGCTTAGATAATAATTTTGCATATGCGCATGTCGGGGGAGATAGATATGCTACCTCAGTAGAAAATGAAAAATATAATTAAAAATAGTCTGCCCCAGGAAAAATGTAAAATTAAAGAATGAGATTGATACATTACATACATGCCTATGGTCTCATTCAGCCCGCTCATCACGCTCGTCTCCATTCATATTATTTTTCTCTTTTCTCTTGACTGAAATTTAACTAAGGAACTTAAATAATTGTTTATGACATCATTCAAAAAATTAAAAAAAATAAAATAATGAAGAACCAACGGCTCAATTGAACAAGAGCCTACCAAACGCACTCAATATTTTTTTTTTAATATATAGTTTTGAAATGACACTTGATGAATCAAAATCTTTATTTTTTTTAATACCTCGAATGAATTTTTTCCCCAAGAATATAACATCGTGGCGATAAAGGTGCGGTGCAGGCGCTATTCCGAGGATCATATGCCAGCAAACAAAGGGATCGAATTCCTCCTGTGAAGCTATGTCCACCCTTAATTTATTAAGAGTGACCCCAAGGAAAGCGCATTAGTAGAAAAAAAAAAAAAAAAAGGGAAATTTCGAAAATGATTATCGTTCCCCCCCAGCAAGCGAAATGCTAGGAAGGCGGGTTTGTCGATCCTCGCTCGAGTTTTACTATGTTGGATCTACAGTTATGTCGAAATGTCCTATTTAAATCATAATTGACGAGTCTGACGTCCAAAAATATGAGTTTGTCATCAAGAAGCCGCCAACTACTAAGGTGCAGGCGTGTATAAAAAGCTAACGGCTTGTCTCGGCCTTAAGATTCCTTAGTTTATGAAAATGACTAAATCCTTCTCTCCCTTGCTAGAGCTTGCAAGTGTCGTGCTTACCCTTATCTAGGTCAAGTGAGTGCTGACATTAGTTTTGTCGGATCACTGCCGATATTAGCGGCGACCCCTTTCTCTCTCTCAATCTTTTCTATTTTTCCTTTGATTTTTTTGGTGAATATTGATTTTTTTAATGTTTTTTCTTTTCCAAGTTTCCGAATTGCAGCGTCGGCATTACATGGCCGCCACATCAGCCTTAACTTGCCACATCAACTGGTTGGTAGAAACTTTCATGGTTGGATTCGATGATTGAGATTATTATATTTCTTTCTTCTTCTTCTTTTTAAAAATTCCTTTTTCTTTTTGCTTGTTCAGGTTGGAACAATTCTTTTAGACCCCACACATGCACGAGAGATTTCGAAATTTGGTACAAAGAAAAAGCAAATTAAAAAAAAAGAAATAAAGAAATACTGTGGGACAGGAAGAGAATATTGAGCTAAATTTTTTATTCGCGGAATCAAAATCCTCGACGCCCTAATATTTAAAAACCTGATTTTATATGTGTAAATTAAATGCACGATACAGGTCTAGATTCTCCAAACCATCTTGTACCACATCTTACGCTTGGATGAATTTAGGCTCAAATTTCATTTATTTCTTAAAAAATTAAAAAATTAAAAAATATTTTCTTAAAATAATCGCTCGTATTATTTTAAATAATTAACTAACGAATATTTTTTATTATCTTCAATAATTTATATTTAAACATTTTCAAGGATAAAAAAATTTATTTTCTCGTTTATTAATTTCGTACGCGATGCAAGCTTTTGTTTTTGAGAAACCAACAGAGTCAAGTTGCGGAATATTTGGTGGACCGAGTTCTATCGTGCTAATAAAAAAAAAAAAAGAGAGGGGAGCTTTTCAAGATTCAAGGTGAAATAAACAAATACCATGGCGGGGTGCATGCGGTACAGATGACATTCGATTTGCCAACGCCTTCGCACGTTTGACTTTTACTTTCTGGGCAATGAAAGCCCGGACGGTTCATCAAGCTGACGATAACTCGCGGAAGGGTTTTTCTTTTTTCCACTGCTTTCGCTGTCCGTTCCTGCCGAAGCAATCAAGCCATGATCATGAAACGATATCAATACAAATTGTTCATATTATTATAGCTAAATCGTCACTCTTGCAGCCTCGACTGCAGCTGGAGTCGAATCTGGTGTTGGTTCAGCGCCTGAAGTTGCTGCTTGCGGCCCTGCATATCCCACAAGAACAATCATGTCATCAGTGGGTTGTTGCAGCACGAGCAGAAGGTCGAGGTCCGGACGGTAATCTCTCACCCCGAATTCTGGGAATGTTTAACGCTTGCCCGTGTGCGAACGTCTGGTCACGGCTGATAGTCCATGCTTCGTGTTTTTCCACGGTATTTGCTGATGTATCATCGCGCAATCCTGAGGTTTTTCTCTGTCACATTGCCTGCTTGTTTGTGTGTGTGGAACGTGAATTTCATGTTTGGAAGCGATTGCTCACGCTGAAGTGAAAATACAGAGTAGCAGATGAATCACTGCCGGCAGAGCTCCAAAGAACGGAGAAAGACGGATTGACCGGTCGGGCATCGACTGAGGATGTCCCGATCCACAGCTCAGCCTTGAAGAATACCAACCGTAGGATCGGAGGATCCTTGAAATCCAAAGTTCTGCACAGGGTATTCTCGGAGGACTATGAGAGGGTGAAAAATTACATCTTCGATCCAAGGGGCGAAACCATTCATAGATGGAACAGGATCTTCTTAATGGCTTGCGTGATCTCTCTGTTTGTCGACCCGCTTTTCCTTTTTGTGCCGTCGCTCGACAGCAATAATATGTGCATGGAAGACGATTTTACGGCCAAGGTCGTCCTAACGACTATAAGATCGGTGCTTGATGCCTTCTATGCAGCTCAGATTATCGTTCGGTTTAAGACAGCTTATGTCGCACCTTCTTCTCGGGTGTTTGGGAGAGGAGAACTGGTCATAGACTCAAAAAAGATCGCATTGAGATACTTGTCTAGAGGCTTCTTCATTGACCTTTTTGCGGCTATTCCTCTTCCTCAGGTACTATCAATATGTTAAAAGTACAGCTGTTAATTACCATGAAGTAATAGTTGGCATTATATTGTTGTAGAATTTTGATTCTAGGTGTTGGTTTGGGCTATAATTCCTAATCTCGGGAGTTCAGTCACGATACAAACGAGAAACGTGCTCCTCTTCATCATCTTCATCCAGCATGTGCCGAGGATTTTTCTTCTACTGCCACTGCGGTTGGAAATTATTAATGCTAGTGGTGCGCTAACAGAGAAAGCATGGGCCGGGGCTGCATACAACTTGTTGATCTACATGTTGTACGCGCATGTAAATCTCAGTAAAACCTTTTTTTTTTTTTTTTTTTTTCAATTGAATTCATGCCTGCTGTTTTTCTACTTGTAATTTTTCATCCTGATTGGGCTGCACGTAAGAGCGATCTGACAGATTGCAGGAGCTTGCTGGTACCTTAATTTTGTTCAGAGACTAGAGTCTTGCTGGGGAATCATCTGTGATCAAGAAGAACCTTTGTGCCAGTACGATTTCTTCGACTGTCACCATGTTCACGACCCCAGTAGGTCCAGCTGGCTAAGTTCAACCAACGCGACAACTTTGTGTGAGCCAAGTAGTGCCAATACCCCTGTTCAATGGGGTATATACAATACTGTTCTGGGCAGCTCATTTGCTAGCTGCGAGTTCTTCAGCAAGTACTTCTTCGGTTACTGGTGGGGTCTGAACAACTTGAGGTATGCACATGGCATCCATACCGATATGAGGGCTCATTATGAACCAGTTGATTGGTCGATGACAATTTGCACATGAACTTAGCTTCAAGAAATGGATTGCGTACTATATTTAGTGCATATCTGAGATGCTCCATGTCTCTAATTCCTGTGAAAATGTGGGACTAAAGGTTGACACCATTCAACTTTATGTTTTCATTGACAAAAAAGAAGTAGAAAGCATGCATTTGCAGTAAGTGTAAATCCTACGTTCAGCACCAACATATAAGATTGAATGGCTGTCTTTCATCACTGACAAAGGCCCTGTTCTGATTCATGTGAACAGTGATATAGGGCAGAACCTTACTCCAACCACTTACGTCGGTGAGCTACTCTTTGTAAACATCTTCGCCACTCATGGACTACTTTTGTTTGCACTCCTCATTGGCAATATGCAAGTAAGCTCTATCAACAATTTATGTCGTTCATTTGTTTGTTTTCATCTTAATAAGCAACATCATAAGGAGATTCTGGCAGCTTCCATTTATCTTACTGTATTTTACCTCTGAAATCAATCAAAGCATCTTGAGCTCAATCTTTTCTATCCCTGGAAAGCAATTTGTTAAGAGGGTTCATTCCATGCCTTCCTTATTTCAATGATACTGCCTTCATCACTTGCAATGATAGATCAACAACAGTATCATTTTCACACGGTTTGTGAAGTTCTTGATTTCTAGGAATCAAGAATACTCAGTGATCTTATCATACCATAATCTATGATCTTGATAAAATATGCTTTCACCTTTAATCGCCAGCGATACCTCCACTCCACGACCATTCGGATAGACCAATGGATGATCCAGAGGACAGATACAGAGCAATGGATGCATCATAGACATCTACCGCCAAAGCTGAGACAATCCGTTCGGATGTATGACCAATATAAGTGGGCAGCAACGCGAGGCGTCGATGAAGAAGCCCTTCTCAAAGACCTTCCAATGGACCTACGTAGGGAGATCAAGCGGCATCTTTGCTTTGACCTAGTTCGACGTGTAAGCACGCTAATCATTTCTGCCATTTATCTGCCCTGTTGTGAAGAGCTTTCTGTAGTTTGATCCTTAAAAGTCTCGTTGAAGATATACCAAGAGGATATTTACATCCACCAGGGCCCCCACAACTGGCTTGAAATTTGACGTGCACAAAGGAAAAGTCTGTTACAGGACTTTGTGTTTTATGGATAACTATAGTTGATAAAAAGGATTGAATAAGGGTGTGAGCAGGACTACACATGATTAATGACAAGCGTGCAACCATATGATCCAGTTGATCATCAGATGCCCTCTCGAAGGAATTTCTGATTGTTCGTTCTACTGTAGCCAATTGAAAACAATGAAGACATATTAGTAGTAAATTAGGTTCTTGCATTGTAGCATCTGATGTGAGCAATCAGCTAATTTCTTTGTTTCTTTTCCAAGGCATGAAGTTCGGTATATTCCAGGAAATCATACAAAGTTGCAAGTGAAAATTATCTTGTCTAGAAGATTTAGAAGAGTGCAGGGATTCTTTTTCACCTTGAGAATTGACTCTTTTATCTAAAACTGAATTAAACAGGTGCCGCTATTCAATCAAATGGATGAGAGGACCCTGGATGCAATATGCGAGAGGCTGAAACCTGTCTTGTGCACGCAAAACATGTACTTAGTACGTGAAGGCGATCTAACTGAAGATATGTTCTTCATAATCCGGGGCCACCTCGAATCCTGGACAACCAACGACAGCCGCACGGGATTCTTCAACTCAGTTCGTCTGGGCCCCGGCGACTTCTGTGGTGAAGAACTGCTAACATGGGCCCTGGACCCGAGTCAAGGCGTGATCTTACCCACATCCACGCGCACAGTCAAGGCGTTGAAAGAAGTGGAAGCATTCTCTCTCGCGGCCAATGACTTAAAGTTCGTGGCATTGCAATTTAGAAGGCTACACAGCAAAGAACTGAGGCACAAGCTCAGGTTCTACTCGCACCAGTGGCGCACATGGGCTGCATGCTTCATTCAATCTGAGTGGCGCCGTCATAAGAAGTTGAAGGAGGAGGTTAAGCTGAGAGACAACAAGGATGCCGCGGCAGATAAATTGACTTCTTCAAGGTCGTTCTGGGACAGGTACGCAAGGGAGCTGATAGAGATCACCCGAAGGGAAGAGAATAATCCAGCGGAGTCGGCTTCTGATGCTGTGAACATGGTACAAAAGCCAGTGGACCTGGATTTTCTGTAGACTATCAAGACACGCAGTGATGCCTTGCACTTTCTGTGCGTCTCTTGATCAGAGAACTGAGGTGTGCTTCAATTTTAGTATACTGATGTATGATTATAGGGATGGATTATTACTGATCTGGAACGACATTATGTAGTATATTAGATCAGCAAGAGTCCAAGCTAGAAGAGTTCCAACAAGGAACAAATCCACAGTGGACCAACATTATTGTTCCTGGTTGGAAATGCAAACGTCCTAGTTTTGCATCTGATCTCATGATGCTGGCCAGAATGGAAACCGATCTTCATGCTCGTCAAGAAAGACACAAAATAATCCATTACATGTTAGGACAACGACCTGGTGGCCCAACTCTTTAATCCACGCCCAAAAGAAAAAGAAATTAATGTTAGAAAATGTCTAGAGTTTGAGGAGATATCCAATCTGAGATGTCTGGCATTTATCCCGTGGATATCCGAATTTGGAAATTAAAAAGAAAATCCAAATTGGACCAAGTTGTGGAACAAAAGAAGGGATTTTCCTAATTAGAGTTGTATTCCTAGTTTGAGTTGGCTATAACAATCAATTGTGTGACATGCATGTGAATTACATCCTAAATAAATTGCAAGTACTTTAAAACCAACAACTCTTGTGGCAAGATTTGTGAGTTACTTTGTGAATTAAGAGATTGTTTCGCAAGAGATTGTGAGGGCTAGATAGTGTGTGGTTTAAGGCTAGTAATTTGGGGCTGAAAGATACTCTGAGAGTGTTGTGTTTGAGTGATTAAAATGCGGTTATAATCTTTGCTTATCATTTGATGTATAGTGGAATACTTGTTGCTCTACCCGAGAAGTAGGTCACACCGACCAAACCACAAAATTCAATAACCAATTTATTTCAATTTAGTTTATGTTATTGTTCGATCCTTTTTTTTTCACAACAATTGTTATCGGAGCTAGGATTGGTTGAGTTTAAGCGAATCGATGGTAACGGAAGAAGGAAAAGTGAGAAATTGATAGGACAAATGGGAATGACTTTGATTTTGAAAGATGCACACTAATGATTATTTTACAAGAGAAATATGATCTTACCCATGTTTGTGAAGAAATTGGAGTTCATGAAGCAACTCGATTGAGATTTGCTAGATAGACACATGTGGGTGTTTCAGTTATTGCATTTAACATCTTAAAAAAAGAAGAATACTACAGGACTGGTGAATGCCTCGTCGAACGTATATGAGAAGTCATTTGCAATCAACAAGGTCTACATGATACAACAAAGGTGTGTTGGTTGTTGAATATATCAATGAATTCAATATACTCATGAGTCAATGGAGTTCGATTGAGATTGACTTTGATAATAATTTACGTGCTTTGATCAATTCTTTTCATTGCTCGATAGTTAGAATGCTGCTGTAGCTGCTATCAATAATTCCTTTGGGTCAAATAACTTGATGTTTAATGAGATTCGTGATTTGATTCTAAGTAAAAACATCCGTTAGAATATAAACCCATATATGCTGGTTTAATAGATAAAGGCAAAAGAAGAACTAGTGCCCATGCTAGAAAGAGTATTGCGAGCCTGAATAGACATAGTGAGTCTAGGATTGGTGTTGATGTTTATTTGAATTGTAACAAGAGGTCGAGACATCTTCAAAGGAATTTCCTTAAACCGAAGACTAATAAAGGTAAGAAAATTAGAGTTACGTTTACCGATGGTATTGCTGCATTAGTTGATAGTGCCTTGGTAATGATGGTTATGTTTTATCTATAACTAAGGGTTCATCGTTTGATGGATGGATTATGAAGTTGGTTGTTTGTTTCATGTTATACCACTTTAGGAATTGATTTACTACTTATCAATGCATAAATAGTGGCGCAACATAGTTTGGGAACAAAGTTTAGTGCGATGTTGTGAGTTTGATAGATATTAGAATCGGAATATATGATAATATTGTGAGGACATTGACCGAAAACATGTTCCAAAATTGAAGAAGAACACAATTTCCTTGAATGCTTTGGATTCCACTAGATGTTAGGATACCTCAAGTGGTGGAGTTCTCAAGATTGTTCGAGATACCTTGGTGATAATGAAAGGAACGAAGCAAAACATTAGCTTGTATAAGCTTTAAGGGAGATAGCGATAGGCGTTGAATGTGTCCATTTAAGAGTTTGAATTGTGGAATATGATTGGTTGTGCTCGAATGTTTTATTCTCGACAAAATGTTGGTCAAGTAATGCTATTAATTATCATGTTCTTAGAATATTTGATTGTCCATTTTATGCTTAAGTAAGTGATGGTAAACTTGATGGGAGGGCAAGAAAATGAATATTCCTAGGTTATAGGTGAGCGAGGCTATTAGTTGTCGTGTTTGAAATTAAATTCATCGGTTGTCAATAGAGAAGTTACATTGGACGAGTCTCCAATACTTCTGGATATGAGTAAATGTGGCAGTGTTTGTAATGACCTGGTCCAATGAGGGTAGGGAGTGGTCGTTTGGTCATAGAGAGCCTAGACAAGGAATGGCTCTTGATAGACTTTTAGGATGGTAAATGGGGCAAGAATGAACCGAACTATGCACTGCATAGGGGAATAACAATTATAGAATATATATGTAAAAACTGAAATTAACTCATGGATGAGCCTTTTAACTTAATGATAAGTTTTATTTTGGAACTTCAAAGTTAAGTGAGCCTTGGCTAGAACACTACCAGGATGGGTGACTGCCTCGAAAAGTGTGTGCCTATATGGCAAAGGATCAAATCGTGAGGCTTGGCACGGAATGGGCCAAAGCAGACAATATCTCAAGTGAGTTAGTCTAGGGATGTCACTATATAGTATCAGAGTAGGACCCTCTCTAGTGGTTGTATGGTTTAGGGACAAACCATGTGGAAATTAGTGGGCTTGTAACGACTCAGTCGGATGAGGACAGGGAGTGGTCACCATGGCTAGATAGGGCCTGGATAAGGAGTGGCTTTTGGCAGGCTTTTAGGATGGCGAAGGGCAGGAATGAATTGAACCGTGCACCGAACAATGGGAGAGTGATTTTGGAATATATAGATGAAAACTAGAATTAACTCATGGAGATGCCTTTTGATGTAACGACAAGCTTTACTCTGGAGTTGTAAAGTAAAGTTAAGCGAGCCTAAGTTAGAGCACTACTAAGACGGGTGACCTCTTGGAAAAGTGCTTGCCTGTACACCAAAGTATAAAACCGTGAGGTTCGGCATGGGACAGGCCAAAGCAAACAATACCTCAAGTGAGTTAATCTAGGGATGTCACAATATTTATTTGGATCTCAACAGTCTTCGACACAAGGTGAAATGCAACAACAAATTCTTAAGGTAGTAGGTACTTACATGGTGATTAGCACAAATAGTGCATATAGAGTGGTGGAGGCTATAGAGCTAAATTGCTGAGTTTGATAATGTGTATTTTTGATATCCTGACAAATATGGATGTAATGGTAGTTTTGCTTTATCTGTGATAGATGAGATTCTTGTGGAGTGGTTAAAGTTGTAGTAATAGTTGGTAATCTGATGAGATTCACGATTATAGTGAGGTGCAGGGCGAGGAGACTAGTAATGAAGTTTGATTCCAATGAAACAATTGTGATTCGACTCAAACATTGAGCCAAGTGGAAATTGTTAGAATATATTTTGAGTTTGAACCCATTAGCAAAAATTTGAATTCACATAAGAGATTTCCTACTTGAGATGTTCGGCCGACTTGCTAATTTGGAACTTCATATTAAGAGGTGGGTTTTTGGTTGGTTTTTGCCCATTAGTGGGCCAAGGAGTAAATAGTGCATTCTACTTGTGAATTACATCCCAAAGAAGTATCTTAAAGCCATTAAGTTTTGTAGTAAAATTTTAAAATTCCTTCGTGAAATTGAGAGTTTTTTTTTTTTTGCGAGAAATTGTGAGGGTTAAATATTATGTGAGTTATAGGATATAACTAGGAGTTATGAAATATTGAGAGTAATTAAGTGACTAAGTGTAACTATAATCTTCGATGCATCACATGATATATAATGGAATCATGTTTTGTTTTTCTTGTAAAGTATGTCATATTGACTGAACTACATAAATTCAGTATCCGATATATTTTCTTATTCAGTTTATTTTATTGTTTGGTGGCTTGTTTTTCGCAACAATGAGTGATTAGACAGTGTCAACTGGACGGTCACATTAGCACTACATCAGCAATTTCGTTGACCTTCTCCACATTACTTCAAAGACAATAACATGAGGAAAGCAAAGGACAAACTTGGGGTGGGCACAACTTTTATCTGCTGAGGTATGACCTTCAAGGAGAAAGGGAAAGGAACCTCCCTTACATGCCCAGGGACGGTGGTTAGGGTTTCCAAAGTCTTCGAAATGTATCCTGGGCAGTCAAGTCAACTCCTAGGATTTTGACAAAAAAAATAAAACTCCTAGGATCCCTCTTCTTTTTCCACGGGGAAAAATTTATGCGATGCCTTACCCCCTCACGCTTTCACACCTCGCCGTAGTTTTCGGCAAATTCTTAATGTCGAAGCCCTTCTAGTTGTTCATCAAATTTGCAGGCCAAGCGAGTGGTGTGTACCGTCCGCCTGCCCTCCTATTCTACGTGATGTGCTTCAGGAACGGCGGAGTTTCATCAAAAGAAAGCATTGGCGTGAGGATTGGTGATAAAATTGTGAAGGTGTAGAACTCATCTGCTGATACCTTAGTGATTCATAACTTGGGAGGTGCAACCTGTTGTGCCTCCATCTCAGTGCAAGAAGAGAAATTATAAGCAATAGTCAGATGAATACCTTTCAGCCTGGCACGATTCTTTTTTATGTCTTTCGTACCCACATGGCTGTTGTCCTTTTTCAGTCCTTGCGCGCGGAAAACGGAAAAAAAAAATGGAAAAAAGTTAGAAAATATTATCAGTCCAGATATTATCTTGGTAGAATGGAACTTTTCGATTAAAGGAAGGAACAAACAATTTTCTAGAGAGTTTTATATTAATTATAAATAGATATATTCGATGTTCTAACGTCTCCACATGTTTGACTTTAACTTTGGGCTGTGGAAGGTTGGAGAGTTCATAAAGCTTCCTCCTTTTTTTCTTTCCTTTTTTCCCCATTAAAGCAATTATTAACGTTTCTTTATGTTGTCATGCCTTATGAAAGCAAGCAGGCAATAAGATATTATTTCCTTTTGGCCGAACAGAAGATGTAACTGTAAGTTATTATTGTTAATCTTGCGGTTTTAAATGCAGAGGCAGTAATCATCTGTGGGTTCCGCACTTGTGTCTGCAAGCACAGTAATCTTGGCCATCTTGTATCACAGACTTGTCTCGCGGAAATAATTCATGCCGAATATGATGAACTATCGCAGGATAAGAGCAAGATTTGGAAGGTAAACTCTATTTTCTTGAATTTCTGGGTAAGTTTTGATTAGGATCTGCTCAAACATCTGCTGACAACTGAGCTCCATAAATTACGTTATGCTTCTCAAGAAAATTTAATGATATGAACATGCAGCGGGAAAGTTTTCCATCGAGCTTCCAGCCTCCGACATATAGCATCATCACCTGTTAGTGAGGGTGTGCGCTGTGCGTGTGATAAACATGTGGATTAATTGCTTTGTAACAGTCTTCCATTGAAATTACAGAGTAGGAGATGAATCCCTTCTGGAAGAAATCCCAAGAATTCAGAGAGTTGAGATATCAAATGAGGAGGCTGGGCGCCATGACTCAGGCCTGAAAACTGCCAACCGAAGGACTGGAAAATCCTGGAAAGCGAAAGTTTTGCGCAGAGTATTCTCTGAGGACTATGAGAGGGTGAAGAGCAATATCTTCGATCCAAGAGGCCAAACCGTTCGAAGATGGAACAGAATCTTTTTTATGGCTTGCTTGGTCTCCCTGTTTGTGGACCCCCTTTTCTTCTTTGTGCCATCTATTGACGGCAACAGTATGTGCTTAGAAGATGCATCAGCCCTCAAGATTTTCCTAACGATCATAAGATCGGTGGTTGATGCCTTCTACATAGCTCAGATTTTCGTGCGGTTCAAAACGGCTTACGTTGCACCCTCATCCCGGGTTTTCGGGAGAGGAGAACTGGTTATAGACTCGAAAAAGATTGCATTAAGATACTTGTCCAGAGGCTTTTGGATCGACCTCTTTGCGGCAATCCCGCTTCCTCAGGTATTATCTATAAGTTAAGCATGGCAGTTAATTACCATGAAGCAATAGCTGGTATTGATTGTCGTTGAATTTTCATTCTAGCTGTTAATTTGGGTGATAATTCCTAACTTCGTGGGTTCAACGACGGCTCAAAGGAAGAACAACATCCTGTTCATTATCTTCTTCCAGTACCTGCCAAGATTCTGTCTTATATTTCCACTCCGATCGGAGATAATTAATGCTAGCAGCGGATTAACAGGGACAGCATGGGTAGGCGCTGCATACAACTTTATGCTCTTCATGTTGGCAAGCCACGTAAGTCTCCCTTGCTTACTGTATTCAGTTAATGTAAAAGGTACCGGGGGGAGAACAATTTCCTCATTTTCTCGAACTCCGGAAATTGACTTACCATGTTTTAAAAGGTGATTTCACATATTTAGATTGCTGGAGCTTGGTGGTATCTGCTAGCTATCAGGCGACAAGCATTTTGCTGGAGAAGCGTCTGTGATCAGGAAAAACCACTGTGCAGATATGATTTCCTTGATTGCCGCCATGTTCATGATCCGGGTAGGGACACCTGGTATAATATGGCTAATTTAACAGATCTCTGTGTAGACACCAATCCTAACACCCCGATTCAATGGGGTGTATACTTTAATTTTGTGACGGAATCAATTGGCAGCTGCAAATTCTTCAGCAAGTACTTCTTCTGTTTTTGGTGGGGTCTAAACAACTTGAGGTATGGACATGGATTTTCGGTTTACCATTTAATCCAAACAACACCTTGATCTTAGAAAGTGCAGGAAAATCCTAGTTCTACTCCACTAACTAATTTGTTTTTCATAGCTGATAATAACGCTGTATTCTATCCATGTGAACAGCGATATAGGGCAGAACCTTGTGCCAGCCACTTATATTGGAGACGAACTTTTCCTTATCGTGGTCGCGACTACTGGACTAGTTTTGTTAGCACTGCTCATTGGAAATATGCTAGTAAGCTCCATCAACATTTGCTAAAGAATTTCTTACTGCCCTCTTTCAACCAATTATATTCTGATTCTTTGAAACAACAAGCATCTTGAGCCTACTCAGTGTTTTTCAAATATTGCCTTCATCTCTAGCAATGACAGTTCAACATTGATTTTGTGCGCTTTCTGAAGCAGTTACTTTATCAAACAGTCAAGGATTCCCACTAGTCTCCTAATCATTTTTGTGAAATATGCCTTCACTTGTTTTTATTAGCGGTACATCCAATTTACGACCATCCGGTTAGAGCAATGGAGGATCAAGAGAATAGGCACAGAGCAGTGGATGCATCATAGACATCTACCTCCAGAGCTAAGACAATCTATTCGGACGTATGACCAATATAAGTGGGTGACAACGCGAGGCGTTGATGAAGAAGCCCTTCTCCAAGGCCTCCCAAAGGACCTGCGCAGAGAGATCAATCGCCATATCTGCTTTGATCTAGTTCGACGTGTAAGTACACTAATAACAAGCACTTCCAAATTTGAAAGTTAAAGCCAATGTTCTTAAGAGGTTCAGAAGTGACTAGGGATTTTCTTCCCCTTATGAGATAGACTGTTTTCTCATCTATAATGAATAAATCAGGTGCCACTGTTCAACCAAATGGATGAGAGGACGCTAGATGCGATATGCGAGAGGCTGAAACCTGTCTTGTGCACACAAGACATGTTCTTAATATGCCAAGGCGATCCAATTCGGGACATGTTCTTCATAATCCGGGGCCATCTTGATTCCTGGACGACCGATGGGGGCCAAAACGGTCTCAACTCGTGCCGTCTGGGGCCCAGTGACTTCTGTGGCGAGGAACTCCTAACGTGGGCCCTGGACTTGCGGCCGAACATCGTCCTGCCCTCGTCCACGCGCACTGTCAAGGCAGTGAAAGAAGTGGAAGCATTCTCCCTCGCAGCTGAGGACTTGAAGTTCGTGGCAACGCAATTCAGAAGCCTACATAGCAGAGAACTGAGGCACAAGTTCAGGTTCTACTCGCACCAGTGGCGCACATGGGCTGCATGTTTCATTCAATCTGCGTGGCGCCGTCATAAGAAGTTGAAGGAGGAGACCAAATCGAGAGAGTCCATGGCTGGTCTGGCGAACGGCAACTTGAAACCTTTGAGGTCATTCTGGGACGTGTACGCAGCAGAGCTGATAGATAGCACCAGAAGAGATGAGAGTAATCAAGCTGGGTCGGCTTCCAATGCTGTGAATACAGTGCAAAAGCCGGTGGACCTGGATTTTTCGGTAGATTATTAGGAAATATTGACTGCAATACTACCATAATCAAACTAGGATTTACCTCAAAGCCCTGCACTTTTTGTGTGTATTATAGAGCTTCGCTGTAGATCTCAGTGATCTGTACTCTCCTTCAGTTTTACTATACATCGGTGTACAATTTTACATATAGACTGTTGGTGCTCTCACTAGAACACTATGAAATCCATCAGAATCAACATAGACACGTCACATGGTGGATTCTTATTGAAAACTGACAATTTTGGTTCAGTTAGCCACAACCTTGTGGTCACCCAGTGGGCAGAGTATGCATCATAGCTTCTTGTAAATGGTAAATTGGTAATCAAATTTCTTTTTCCTTCCCTTGTTCTCAGTTTGTAAATAATATGTATGTGCCTTAAAGAATAACATAAGCAACACACATTAGAGAAGTATTGGCAGAATAGAAAACGATCATACTGGCTGACCAACTCTTTAGTTATTTATAGGAAAAGAGAAAAGTTGGATGACGTGACACAAATTGAATGTCAGATGAGCACATGTCCATCAAACTTAAGAACATCACTAAGAGTTAGCTAGGCCAGTAAACATTTGACAGGAGAGATATGACTGGAAGATGTCATTGACCGAATGATATTATAAAGGTTAGTGCATTGGTGATGAGTAATTAAAATTCAGTGAAGTCACTTGGAAGTTGACCGCCCGCAGAACTCTAAATTTCAAGAAAAGAGATTTGGATTTTATTTTGTGATAAACGAAGCATGCTGATACAAGATGATCTTTTAGCGCACCTTAGTGGGGAAAATGAAAAGTAAATAAGACTTGGGAATGCATCTCTCAGTTTATTTGCTGTGAGGTTGACTTTTGACTGTGCCGGTTCATTGTTGCAAATTAATTTTTCAAGATTGCTTACCGTGATATTGCATCCTCTTTTTAGAAGAAATTTATTTTTTCCATCTCTCATGCCATCCCCGCCGATAACTACCTGGTTCGATCTAATATAAGTCATACTATACCTTGGCATGTGGATCCGATAGAGTTGACTGTCTTTTATTATAATATTTTCTTCAAACTTGGCATTGATTCATGCTCGTGTCTTCTATTCTATGTAGATAATGAAGGAGAATCATTCCTAACCTTATTAGTGAGAAAGGACTTGGAAAAATGTGTATCTAGTTCAAGTCACATTCAGTTAGAGATAAGCCTGGTTTACAAGCCACTGTGACATGTGAATGTGAACTGGGTTATCTTCAATCTTGCTTAAGTCAACTCTTTTCTTTTTCTTGACTCGGTTTTAACTAAGGAAAGAAGCAACATCTTATTATGATGCAATACGATCAAATGACATCAGGACCGGCGGTTGGACATTAAATACCCAATCTGGCATTTTTCTATTAGCCAATCCCAGAAAAGTCCACAGAATGCATCAGAACTGTCTGATGTGATGTTTTGGCAGACGCATAATCCACCCAAACCTTTGTTTTGACTTTTTTGCACTATTTTAATGGCCTACGGAACGAATGCATACTCTTAATGTAATGAAGGTGCTGTGAACTGCCACCAAGCGATCAACATGACTCGAGGTCTACTTCATTTTAGCTAATTACAGATGCTAATGAGTACACATAATTATCAGACAAACAACTTTGAGGAACAATTAAGAGGTCCAATACTTGACTGAGTTCTGTGGGGCAACTTACGACGTTCAGGTGTAATATTTTTCTGTAGTGAAAAAGGAAAGCATCAGCATCACCTTGCACTAGATCCAGAGGAGCATATGTCAAGATTATGAAAATAGTAATGCAGATGTATCTGACTTTGGTTAAATCCTAGTATCTCTAGACTTTGATGCAAGAGCAGTCATCCTCCTTTCATTTTTCTATAGACCTTGGTCAACTCCTTTCAGGAACAGCACAAGGAACGAAAATGAAATAGCAGCTTTGCTGGTTCAGGTGGAACAATTCCTTTTGCTCTCGGCTCATAAATGGATCATGATATGTAAAACGTTCATGGCATTTGTAATTCTCCCCGAACCTCGTAGCTCAGAAAAAGAAAAAAGAAAAAAAAAAACCAATAAACTCTCCCTATATTTTTCTTCCTGAATGAAATCTTTCATGACCCAAGAAGAGTTAGAACAAGCTAAATGATGTGTGCAATGACAGATGCATTCGATGTGCTAACGTCTGCCCAGTTTGACTATGTTTTCTTTCTAATTCTTTCGCTATCATGTCAGGCGAAGCAAACAAGCAAAGAAATATTATTATCAGTTAGTGTCCTTGAAAATATATATGCAGATTGAAGCATTTACTTTTTATGCTAGTTCACCACTCGTCTCTGCAGTTGCTTGAGGCCTCATTGTACCACAAGAACAAACGCTAATTCGTAGGAACAATTGGCAGGGACTACAAAAATGGCTGGTGGCAATAGAAGGTCCAGATTTGTAAGGTAAAAAGCTTGCTTTTCTTGAATTTCTGGGAAACTTCTTTTGCTTTAACTTTTCAAAAGATCTTATGACCTATGATAGTTCAATGCTCCATGTTTCTTAACAAAAAACTAGTGCATGACATACCAAAACGCTTTCAATTTAATGTTTATTACCTACCTGTGACTGCGTGCATGGGAGCGCGCACAACATCTGAGTTGCACGTTTGGAGTCATAATTCTGATAGGCATAAAATACAGAGTAGGAGATGAATCCACTTGTGTGGGACTGCCGACAGTGAAGCAGGACGGCTTGAGGACCTATATCCAAGTGAGGACTCCTTGAGCCAAAACTTGGCTTTGATCAATAGTACTAGCCAGAAGGCAGGTGAATACTTGAAATCCAAAGTTCTGTGCAGAGTTTTCTCTGAGGACTATGAGAAAGTGACGAATAAGATCTTCGATCCAAGAGGTCAAACCGTTCGAGGATGGAACAGAATCTTCTTGGTGGCTTGCCTGTTCTGTCTATTTGTGGACCCTCTTTTCCTTTTAGTGCCGTCGGTCAATGACAATTATCTGTGCTTGTATGATGGAATTGGCCTCAAGATCCTCCTGACAGTCTTAAGATCAATAGCAGATGTCTTTTACATTATTCAAATTGTTGTTCAGTTTAACACGGCTTTCATTGCGCCATCTTCTCGTGTGTTTGGAAGAGGAGAGCTTGTGATAGATCATAGAAAGATTGCATTAAGGTACTTGCGCAGCCGCTTCTGGATCGATCTCTATGTGGCACTCCCTCTGCCTCAGGTTCCATCCTTTTGTTTAAGTATAACGACAGCAGTCAATTACCAGGCAGCAATTGCTGGAACTAATCATAATTTGTCCTTTCAGGTATTAATTTGGGCAATAATTCCTAGCCTTGCAGGTTCGACCACGACAAAAACAAAAAACGTGCTCCTGTTGGTCATCTTCTTGCAGTATATACCAAGACTTTTTCTTATACTTCCACTCCGGTTGCAAATTAGTAATGCTGGTGGTGGATTAGCGAAGAAAGCATGGGAAGGGGCTGCGTTCAACCTGATGCTCTACCTGTTGGCCAGCCAAGTAAGTGTAGCAAGGCCTTCTTTTTAAATTCATCTTCTTAGACAAGGAATGAGACTTTTCCTATGTGTCCAAAACAAATTATATCTCATTGCTTCCTTTAGTCCAAGAGCAGATGCATTTAAATGGGCAAATTTCTCGGTGCTTTCAACTTGCTCATGGAAACAATTCAGATTTAACAAAGCCATACAGAGTTTGATCCGCATTGTCATTCAATTTTTCTATTTGTATATGAGTTTCCATTAATAGGTCTGTGACATGCTTTTTTGGTTCATTGTCTCCATCTTTCAGGAGATAAATTTATGGTCTTGTTCTGCTCCTCTTGTTTGATAAAAGGTTATGTAATTACAGTCCTCATTTGGCTGCATGAAAGACCAATTTGTTCATTTCCATGTTTCATTGATAGGTTTCAGGAACTTGCTATTATCTTCTATCAATTGGGCGACAAGAGTCTTGCTGGAGGATGGTCTGTGATCAAGAAAATCCGTCATGTCAATACAGTTTCTTTGACTGTCACTTTGCAGAAGACCCTATTAGGGTCACCTGGTATGGGTCGACCAATGTCACAACTCTGTGTAATGGAACTGATACTAGCAGCCCCATTCAATTTGGCATCTTTGCCACTGCTGTGACTCTCTCTTTAGGAAGTTGCAAATTCTTCAGCAAGTACTTTTACAGTCTCTGGTGGGGTCTGAACAACTTGAGGTATGCTCAGTACTACCAATTTACTATGACCGAGGGACGATTTGCAATTTTAGAATGGTTATTGGTCATTGCTTTAAGTTTGAACAATGAAAATTAACAATGCAACGGTTGATTAAACCATACAGGAAGTCAATACTATTGAGAAAATCATCTTTTGCACCTCGTACGAACTAAGCAAGAATCGTTTGTTTTTCATCTTATAGCTTCTGAATTTTTGAGATCCCTGGATGTCTCTACTTCCTATTAAAATTCAATCTTCTTTAATATAATATATTCTTTTTCTTTTTCAATGACAGAAAGAATTATGAATACATGATTTTGCAGTAGTGCGAATATACTGACTAGTAATGATGCTGTGTAATTTTTGTCCATCACTGACAAGGCTCTCTTCTCATTCGTGTCAACAGCTGCGTAGGCCAGAACCTTATGTATACAGCAAGCACTTACGTTGCAGAATTACTTTTTATAATTGCCGTTGCGACTCTCGGATTTAGTTTATTTCCCCTGCTCGTTGGAAATATGCAAGTAAGCAACCGAATCATCTTGAGTTCACTCAGATGGTGGTGTAGTTAGGGGATTCATTCCATGCCTTTTTTTTCATTTGATATTGTTGCCTTACATTACCATGTAACTATAATTTGATAGTGGAAGGCTTTTTGGTGGTTTCTGAAGCAATTATTATTACTGTGAGTTAGGTTTCTCAGTTCTTTTTAAGCACACAAACTGTCATCATGGTGAAACATTGTTTCATTTTTTATTGGTAGCAATACCTTCAAACTGCGAACAGCCAAATAGAGAAATGGAGACTCAAGAGGACAGATACAGAGCAATGGATGCACCATAGACATCTACCTCCAGAACTGAGACAATCCATTCGGATGTACGACCAATACAAGTGGATGGCAACTCAAGGTGTTGACGAACAATCTTTTCTCAAGGACTTCCCAATGGACATCCACAGAAATATCAAGCGCCATCTTTGCTTTGATCTAGTTCGACGTGTAAGCTGTCTAATTACATGTGCTTCTTTGCATCAGTTGTTGCAGTATTATTTTCATTGTGGAAGCAGCTAGTGAAATTCTTTCCTAGAGAATACCTACTCTTCATCTACATCTTTAATAAACAGGTGCCCTTTTTCAATCAAATGGATGAGAGGACGCTAGACGCGATATGTGAGAAGCTGAAGCGTGTTTTGTGCACAGCAAACATGTACTTAGTACGTGAAGGTGATCCAGTCCGAGAAATGTTCTTCCTGTTCCGGGGGCACCTCGATTCCTGGACAACTGATGGAGGACGTGTAGGATTCTTCAACTCAAGTCGTCTAATCCCCGGTGACTTTTGTGGTGAAGAACTGCTAACATGGGCCCTTGACCCACGCCCAAGCATCGTCCTACCCACCTCCACCCGCACGGTCAAAGCCGTGAGAGAAGTGGAAGCATTTTCTCTTGCCGCTGAGGACCTAAAATTTGTCGCATCGCAATTCAGAAGACTACACAGCAAAGAACTGAGGCACAAGTTTAGGTTCTACTCGCACCAGTGGCGTACATGGGCTGCGTGTTTCATTCAATCTGCATGGCGCCGTCACAAAAAGATGAAGGAGGAAGCTAAGCTAAGAGATAGTGAAGATGGTGTAAATGGTGAGTCGAGACCTTCAAGGTCGTTTTGGGACGTGTACGCAATGGAGCTGATAGAGAGCACCAGAAGGGATGAGAATCAACAAGTGGGATCAACTTCTGATGCTGTGAACACAATACAGAAACCAGTGGACCTGGATTTTGCTGCAGAATATTAGGACTTGATGATGGCAATGTCACAAAGCATCCAGGCCTTGCACTTTCGTGTATATTATACAGCTTTACCATAGATATAGCTAAGGTAATCTACTTCAGTTGTAACAGGCAGGGCTATCGATGTACAATATTATGAACAGATGGCTGCTACAAAGAATACTATGGGACAAGTGATGTGGAAGCTATAACAGTTTCAATATGGAAAAGCAATAACATACAGAGAGAATCAAGATTGAAAATTTGCACAACCCAGTATCATACGGCATGCAGGTTTAGCATTTTTTTATGGTAAGAACAGTGGGTTATGGAATGAGTGCTTGTTACCTCATCCAATTTCTATCTCATAACTGAGTATCAGAAAATGCTCTAGGCGTTTGCTCTCTCTTCTGTTGAACTTCCGAGGTCAAGCAGATTCTTGACAACAAATAGAGCAATTTCGTGGGGACTGCAAACACTGTCAAATCTTGGATTCGATCATGCATTGCCCCTTTCACCTGAATCATCATCGACGCTGCCCTTGTCTTGCTTGCACTGCAAGGGACTCGTTATGTCAGCCAAATAGGATCCCATTTAAGCGGATTGCCACAGCTCATCTTCCCATCGCAACCCAACACTGCTGGCCACGCTTCATCCAGTTACTGCAACATCGCCATTATTTGTCGTTGAGCCTCTTTGCACGTTATCTCTTCTCGTTGAAGGTATAGTCAGTTTTGGGTTTCTCTAGTTCCAAGCATTAGTAGATTAAAATCCATTTGAATGCCTTGCTTGATTCTTGATTTTGTTGGGGAAATTTGATTGCTGACGAAGCAGTAGTTTACATTTCTTTGATGCTTTGGTGTGTGATAACAATCGACATTTTAAGGTATTATTTGTCACCATTATTGTTGTTTCTAGGTTTAAAACAAATATACCTTCAGGATATATACCAAAGCCATAGAGAAATGAGTTTGCCAATTACTCAATTTTTCTCTTGAAATTTGTCCTTGAATGTGTTATCAAACTTGTCGAGAGACGGCGAAAGAATGCTATGAAGAAGAGACAATTATTGTTCTAAAGAACAATAATTGATTTTGTCTCATTTATAGATATAACCAATCACCACGTTTCTTGACAAGTAGGTACCTTTTTCCCACCGTCACTACCTTTCATGATCAATCATTATCACTTTTCATAATCAACCCTCACTTCTCTTCATGTTTATAATCACTTCTTTTCATATCTAATAGTCATTTCGTTTTGTGATAACAAACTATTTCAACAATCCCCCCACTTAGTTTGTTATCTATACTAATTACATAATTTCGTACATACAAAAACGTATATGTTAAGATTTCAACCTTTAAAAAAAAAAAAGATTTAAACCGTCAATCAGTGTACATAATGCTTATTGTTACCCATTAAACTAACATTTCACCAATACTCGTAACTGGCATTTTCACACTCATCCTTCTAACTTTCCATGAGTATTAACATTGCACCCCAATACTCAATCACTTCAAGATACAATAGCTTGTTGTTACCCATTAAACTTTATTAAGACCTTGTCATGACATTACACACATTGTTAAATTATGATAGTTTGGATATGTGAGTATACTTAGAATTTTGGATCAGCGTATTAATCGAGATTACTCTCATGAATTAAAGGTCATATATGTTGCATCGCGTCAAGTCTTTTTTGCAAAATAAAATAAAATAAAATCAAGGGTTAATACCTTGAAAAGTCTCAAACTAATACATTTATAACAAATTTATCCCAAACTAATTTTTTTTATTGTTAAAAACCCTCAAATTGGTACATTTGTGACAAATTTACATTAAATGACTACAAAAAATCCAAATAAGTATACTTGTGATGAATTTACCAAAACTAATTTGTTTGACCACTAAAATCCGAAATCAGTACATTTGTGATAAATATACTCTCTGGTAAATTGGATTGATACCACAAAAATAGCACAACTATGACAATTTGAGAGTAAATTCCCAAACTAATACATCAATCAACTGTCACATATCATCCGACTTAACAATTTGACTGTAAACTTTAACGGAAACTAACAAAGGATAAATTTATCATAAGTGTATCAATTTGAGGTAAATTTGTGAAATGTGTTTTAATTTGGAGTTTTTTTGTGGTAAAAAAAATTAGTTTTTGGTAAACTTATTACGGGTGTACCAATTTGAGATTTTTCAGTGTATTAACTCTAAACTCAATTATATATTCATATTATAAATTTTACATCATGTTGTAGATTAGAATCGAATTTCATGTCATATTAATCAATCTCTCGTGTTTAATTCCTGCCCAAAATAGGATAAAGTCAAATATAAAAGGGATATAACTTGGACAAAAACATCCTATAGAGGAGGTAAGATAAAGGTATATAAGATTTCTTATATCAATAGCATAAAAGTTATTTCTCTTGGATAACAAATTTCTTAAATTAAAAGAATTAAAATAATAGTTAAATATAAAATAGTAGTTGGATTCTAATTAAAAAAGAGATGTCGTGTTAGAATCATACTAATTACATTGTTAGGAAAATTAGAATTCTTGTAAATAGATAAATACATTTGTAGAACATTTAAATTGTACCATCTTTAAAATAAAATTAAAAAACAAAAATTTTCATAATAATTAGCCCAGTCAAAATCGAATCGCGATTGATAAGGTCTGAGAAAACCTAAGGCAAGCATGAGCGTCGTCTTGTAAGTTGTAAGAGGGGCCATGTGCGCCTGTTTGTCAATTCGTCAAACCCCCACCAGAAATTCGCCTCCCGAGGGTCGCAACACCTACAAAAGGACGATGTGTCAGCTCTCGTAGATTCATCAGTCCAAATTGCCATTTGATTCCATTACCAAAAAAAAAAAATTCCTAGATGACAACCCTCATAGAAATCCTGAATCTCTATTCCCAGCCGATCGGCCAATGACCGCCGGCACAACGCCTCTCCGCCTCAGAAAATCACCGAGGAAGAGCCAGAGTCGTGCACGCATCTTACCGATTGAGCTCCCAAGATCCACGCGCTTCCGTGCGAGAGCAGTCAGCTAGGAATACTCCTCATCTCTTTGGTTTGCGGTTCGGACTCCGGAATTATTATATCATTCCATACCCCGTTGACCCTCATGGCATCTGTGATTCTCCCAAGACCTCGTACAGTAGAAAAAGGACAAAAGTAAGAGAATCTTTTCACGCTTTCTTCTCAATATCTTATTCTATCACGTCTGGAAAGCAAGCAAATGTCAAGATTATTATCACTCTTGCACATTGTGTCGTCCTTTTCTGTTGGTTGTTTCGATCCAGACGGCTTAATTTGAACCTGAATTACACAAAACATCACGTTAAGGCGCTGTCCAACCACGGGTCCACAATTTGGGAAGAATCACAGTAAGCTCTCGCAAGTCAAAGTCAAGATCTGTGGTGGTGAGCTAGCTCACATCTTCAATCTCACTTTTCTGGGGCCCAAGTTACTTTTTTGCAACCGTTCAAACAACTGGTGACAATTAATAGTTCAGTTCTTTCATGGTTCTCTGCAGATTTAATGATTTACGTAGGAATACGATGAATATGCTTGCAATTCTAAGTTTTTAGAGAAACCTCTAGTCTAGATTAATGTACATTACTTAAATGAGGGCGGCCTTGCTTGTGTGAAACATCTTAATTACATGTTTGATGTTCATGACTATAACCGAAATGAAATGCAGAGTAGGAGATGAGTTTCTTTCTTTCAGGCTCCCAATGGAGAAGCGAGCTGAGGCGAGCGGCCTAAATTCAAATGAGGATGCCACACATTATAATTTAGGTTGGAAAATCCTTGAAATCCATATTGTTAGTCAGTTCATGTCCACGACACATATGATTATCCCTCTTTTAGCTACATGGATTCTTCTCTAGGTCAAGGATACCTTATTTCATGGCCTTCACTATTCTATTCACGCTACCTTCAAGTTAAGAGCTTATTTTGATGCTGACTAGGCATAAATCTTTAATTGTTGCCTAAGTAGCATCGACATCGACACACGACACGCGACAGACACGACATGACGACACGTCATTTATCAAAAAACAGAGAATTCCAACATGTCGGAACACGTTGTATATAAAATGTATATTTTTATATATACATGATAAATGATCATTTTTATGATTATTTTAATCAAATTAATTTGATTTAAATTCACAAATAAATAAATAATAGAAAATGCCTTGAATGATATTACACTAAAAATATTAATCCACAATTTATTAGTATGATTCATTATTTTGGTTTGATAAATTCAACTCTATTTCAGTAAGGACAAAAAAAGCAAGCGATCCACATTTTGTGCTTATGTGTTAGAGTGTGTCATAAGAGAAAGGAAAAAAACAAACTTGAGGATGAATTGCGTGTCATGAGAAATGGGAGTAGGAAGAAAAGAGAAGGGAAATTTTTCTTCTTTCCCTCTTTATTATTTTTATTTTTTTACATATTTACATTTTGACATCTCATTTATTGAAAATTTTAAAAATTGACTGGATGTATGTTGGAATTTTGAACTCGCATGTCAAAATTCCATCAGAAAGAGGCTATGTACATATCCAAACTCAATTAAACTCAACAACTATCCATAGATATTTCGAACTTGGAAATGCCTAAAATCAAACAATGTAGCTATTCGAGCCTACATTCACTTGAACAACATAGCTAATCAAGCCTACAATCACGTAATCCAAGCACTACGAAATACGGTTAATTCAACTTGACGAGGTTTCCATGGCGAGTAGGGAGAAACCCTTTCTTTTCTTCTTTCTTTCCTTTCTTCTCGTTTTCTTTCTTCTTTTCCCCGTGTACCTGCACCTTTTCTTGTATAACCCTTACTTCTTTTCCCTATGTACTTGCACCTTTTTTTTTTTACAAAAACCCCGTACATTTGACCAAGTTAAAGGAAAGTCAATATTGTAATATGCCTTCTTTAAACGAAATGTGTTCTTGAAATTTGAATACCTCAACTTCAAACAAATGAGAGATTACCCATGTGACCTCGGTCAATAAATGATAGCTCATATAGCATTCTTACCACTTGGCTTATGGTAGATCAATTATAAAGTACATTATGACGTGCTCCCACTTCCATTTAGGTACCTTAAAAGCTTGCAGCCATCCACCCATTAATGCTCAATTTTCACTTGTTTATAAAATAAACATGGATTGACAAATTGTACAATATCATTCTTCACTTGAATTGTACCAAAAGTATCCTCTCCAATCCCCATACATATTTGTGCCTCGCAAGAATTGAGAATCAGGTTATGAGCTTTTTGCAATATCTCCCTTTTCAACTCCAAATCATCAGGGATCCAAAACCAATCGGGAAACCATAAAAAATCTGCTTGTCCCTGCAAATCCTCTTGAAAAGAGAGGTGTGCCTTCTATTCCTTCTCCGATTTGCCTTAGCTAGGAATTTTCATATTATCTAGAGTTGATTCTCTCAATCAAGATAGGTTGTATTAAGAGATTAAATAATTGACCACTAAACTAATAAACCAATACCTTCAAATCTACTTTCTTATATCCTCAAAATAAACTTTTGAGTAGTGAATAAGTTTGTGAATTTCTCCCAAGACTTACAACTTAAAGCATCTGTTACTACCTTTGTCTTGTTTGGATGGTAATTGATAGTCAAATCATAATCTTTCGCAAGTTCTAATCATCTCCTCTGCCTCATGTTCATTGTTCATCTCTTTCAAGTAAAAATGTTGTTTTGACTCCTGTGAAATGTAAATATTTCATATTTATCATCATAAAAGTTGTGCTTTATGTGATTTCAAATGTCTGAAGGCAGAAGCCTGACTTAATCATATTGCATCACTGAAATTATAAAATTCCTTTTTCCATCCACTCCCGCTGTACATTTTCTAATTTTGCATTTATTGCTTAGTCTTCCCATTTCGCATCACAATCCTCGAATGAATCCACCAAAATTTATTACTTACAAGTTATCATGCTTAAAAGATCATATTATTTCAAAATTTGCCCATCAAGTATCACGAGATAATTAACTCTTAATACACACAAGACAAGATCCACAAAATCATTATTTTGAAAATTGACCGTGTACTTCCAATCATAATACTAAAATAATTATCTTTTTCTTCAAATTCCAACCTCAACTGATTCCCAAAACAATTTTACCCTAGTCCTCTCTAGATTCTGAGATTTCCAGATGATTGAATCTTAAAACCACAAATCTTATTAAAGGATATCACTACTTAAGAGATCATCACTTATAATTGAATGCCTATAACTTCCAAATTCACCGAGATAAGAACTTACCTAGTTTCCATTAAATTCGATGGGTCTCAAGTTCTCAACTTAAAAATATCATCACTTAAACTTCTCATTTCTTAAACCAAAGACTTAAGTACTCGCCTCATTACCAAAAGAAATCCGCAACTGAAATTGGCAGTATCTACAGTATCATAATCTGCTACTCAGAATTTTACAAGCTACAAGCATAATGAGCACACATATTATTTCGACCCATAAGCCACAAGTAAATCTATGTTTCAAAAGACAATTCAAGTTTATAACTTCAAAATTATTACTTGTCATACCAAATATCCCTCTATAATGCATCAAAACTTTCAATATAAATTCTCTTTTTCTAATCAGGAAATAATAACCTATCTCAACTGATCTCGATGTAATTCTCAAAATCACAACTTACTATCTAAAGATCATAACTTATCATAAAAATGATCATGACCTATCACTGAAGGATTGACGCTTTCATTGTACAAATTGTAATTAAAATTTTTATTATCTAAATCCATCTAATTACACCAATAATTAAAGTCCAACCATTTTCAAACTGAAATATATTCTGATGTAATCAATAACTTGCGACTCCTAGAATATTATCCAAAAACCCAAAGAATCATCACTTGCTACATGAGGTTAATGTTATTATTTAACACTTTTAAAATCCTTATCTGGGTACGATTCTTATGGCTTAAAAATCATAACCTAGATTCCTAGAGGATTATAACTTATTAAATACTTCGTCATTTGGACATGAGTATGTCCTAAAACTGTTTTGTTTGAACTCTGGGACATAAACTTCGAGAGTATTCCTAGGCGCAAGGGAAGATTCTCCAATTAAGGGGGACAGGGTGTATGGGTACTAGCACGTTAAAATAAGGAATGCATCCAGGCTGAGCGTCGAATTATCGGACTAGCACTGGAAGCTCCTGTCAAAAGCTTGCTTACTGCTGATTAGACACATGCTTCACACAGTGTCTAGAAGTGGCACGTCTAACTAGTGCCCCCTAGTTCTAGACACTGTGCTAGGTCACAACTTACTACTTCCACAATCCTTGTTCCACAAAGTTGATTATAAAATTAAAGTCCATATGCACAAGCAATCTACTCTCTTCTTATTTAACCACTTAATCACTAGTCTACCTTATCACTCCGTTATATATGTCGCCTTTATAAATTGGACGAAAATGCATTCTTTGTCATTCTCCAAATTGACAGCCACACTTCTACTTAATTCATTCATTTGGGGATGTAATTCAATCACCATTTGACAAACTTCAACTTAATCAGTTTTAGTGATAGGCTGGTGGCACTCATCCCTTACTTCCCACGAGTGAAGACTTACATCATAATGATCGGCTGGTGGCACTCATCCCTTACTTCCCACGAGTGAAGACTTAGATCATAATGATCCTTTTGATCTCTTTATCAAAATTGCACCTGTAGATATTTAAGATATATTCTCAGTATCAAAAGCAATGACTCACTTGTCTTCATTATCCTTCACAAGGCGAAGCATATTTCTCTTAATCAGAATTGAAGATCACTTGGACCCAAAATGAAACATATATCTTAGTACCTAACAAAAGACTAAAATGTTACAAACTAACACATAACTCTGAACTCTATGCCATGGACAGAGAGCACGCGAAAAGTCAAAGAGAGAGAGAAAAGAAGCCAAGGAAAAGAAGAAAAGAAAAAAGAGAGAAGAAGAAGCAAGAAAAAAGATGGTACTCGCCACAGACACCTCGTCAAGCCAATTTAATTCGGTATCGCAATGCCTGGTAAGGATTTAAGCCCTTCACTATTCCAATCGGAGCAGTTTTCAGAGCTAGGTCATATATTTGAAGTTTTGTGAAAATCGAGCCATGAAGTCCGACTTTCAAATTGCTGAGCTTTGGAATTTCATGCAAATTGTGGATTGTGGCGCCGTATAGCAGTGGGAATCGACTGGAGTTATTTTAGAGCAGCGTTTGGGTAAAGTGAGAACTTTAGGTTTCGCTAGCAAGTTCCGTGTTGCATTTATGTTTGAATAGTCACTTCAAGTAAGTGATTTGTTATTGCGTAGAAGTCGTTTTGTTACCATTTAAATAGTCATTTCATAGTTGAGGTAGACTTTTACTCGGTTTTCACGTCAATTCTCATTTAATTGATATGATTACGAGATCGCTCGTTCGAGTAAGTTTTGTTGTTTGGTTTTGCAAGTGAGTGGTGCTATCTCTTCTTTGAATTTGTAAATTTAAGTCTTGAAAGCGATAAACATTTGATATATTGTAAGTTATTAAAAGCATGCTTGTTACATAAAATTTGGGATCGAGTACTACGATTTAGTATCTATGAATGGTTTGCCAAATGTTCTAAAAAAGTTGTCGCGAAAGATATATGTTAATTCATGAACCTGTTTTATGAAATGGGTTTTGAAATGGTTTGTGAAACGTGTTGTAATTTATGAAATAGTTTATGGATGTGGTTTAAGGGATTATTGGACAAGAGGTTTATACTCAACATCATTGTAGATGCATTGAGTGGTTTGTAAGTATGTATACTAAATTAGGATATCCTTGTGGGCTTGATATCAATAACATTAGTGGAGACCTTGCCAAGAGGAGAGCTTAGTCACATTCTCACGAGGTATCACACATGATCATGGTTAGATATCTAAGCTTGAGATTGGCCAATGGAATGCACCATTAGTTTGTGATTTTGATGACATTGATCAATGGAATAGACCATTAATGTCACGCCCGAACCCCGAGACACGTGAACAACCCGCCATGGTCATGTAAATGCGACATTCCCAGGTAGTGTCGCCGACCCCATTGAATTATTATACGCATGCGGAACATGCTAAGAAACCCCTGACAAAACATATGGGATAGGACAGCAAGAAAAAAAAAATCAATTCAAAATCAAACCAACATACTTTCATATATCACCAATCCAGGGTTACATACACCAACAGGATCCAGAAACTATATGCACCAAAAATGGGTCAGAGACTATGTGCATCAAAAAGGGCCAGCCCGCACACTAGGGATCGGTCTACAAAAAAAAAAAAAAGAAACAGTCCTATGACTACGGTCGGACTCGTTCGACGATCCCACATCCTCGTGTTCTCGTCACCCAAGAGACCGGAGGCGATGCGTTGATCACCCTACCGTTGGGAAGATCCGCCACGCCTTCACCCAAAATGGCGTCCATCACAGTCAACGGAATGTCCATGCTATCCAGTGGGCCAACCCTAACGCCATCGGCCCCAGAACGAAACCAAGCCCTAAACATATAAGGTACTCTGGCATCCACGGTCACCTGGACCCAGACAATGGACCTAACCAACTGATATACCCAAGGACTTCCAGGGTCAGGGGCACTCTGCGTCGTCTGGTGAATCTCCGTTGGCATGCCACTCTTCTCCGAGGGTACCGCCATCTACGGCCCCGTAATATTTTCCCCAAACCGAGATGAGACTTTGTCCCAAAGCAAGTTCACCCCTCCTAAACCCTATTAGAAAGAAAATATGCCCAAGAGTGGTCTAGCCACACAACACAGAAGACTTACCTCGCCTTATTGCCTTCCTGCAGATTAGTACGATTCATAACACTCAATCACAAGTAGTAATAAAACTTAAATCATTGAAACACAATCAATCTCACATGATGAACAATCACAACAAGCGTTCCAATCGGTAA
This sequence comes from Eucalyptus curtisii, assembly GCA_017140595.1. Lineage (NCBI taxonomy): Eukaryota > Viridiplantae > Streptophyta > Magnoliopsida > Myrtales > Myrtaceae > Eucalyptus > Eucalyptus curtisii. The sequence continues at coordinate 8,217,828 of CM029503.1, forward strand.
TCTCTACCACACAAGAGCATGGCCATCTTGCGCTCGACTATCTACCGACATTAATGCAAGGCATCGCCTCCCCCCCCCATGGAGCGCGGCTTCGTCACCACGTCGACGGCCTTCCCGAAGGAGCATGGGTCCAGTTGACCTAGCCTCTACTGTGACCCGAGCCACGTCACTCAGTTGACGGCATTTCTAGAAGATTAAAGGTCCAGTTGGCCTAGCCACGACTGCGACCGAGCCTTTCAACCAGCACACGACAATTCAATACTGATCCCTGGATACTTTACATTTCACTCACATACTCCAATTACGATATTAACCATCAAAAATCCAATTTCAATGCTAAACCCGACACTTGGGATTTTCTAGATAAAATCCATATTTTTCACAATCAACACTCAATTTGCATTATCCACTCATCAAATTCAAATTATGAATACACAAAAGAAAGCAATCGCACGAAATTCTAAGCAATTGAGGTCAAAAATAATTTTTTTGAAATTTTTTTTATATTTTAATAATTTTCGGAATATAATATATTATTAAATAATCCAATAATTTCGAAAAAATTATTTAAATCAGAAATAAATTCCTTTAAGTCACATCAAGGCTTATATTAAAATAAACCTACTTAGCCTTAAACTAAACATACTTTAACTTAGTTAAAACACCTTAATCTAATCCACAACTAAATAAACTAATCTAACCACCTAATCTCAATCAACCTAAGCTAAACACACTTAAGGCATCATTAACCCTCTAATCGAGATTTAGTGAGATAAACTCACTTGATTAACTCGCCGCTTGGCTCACCACGACGAGGGCGACGTCGGGATCAACTTTTCCAAAGGCGGGCCTAGCTTCTGGGGCCGGGAAGACTGCCAAAGTGAGCCTAGAAGAGGCTAAGATACCCACAAACGGAGCTGCTGAACCAGGTCGGAAGGAGGCGCGACGGGGAGATGCGGGCGCGTGAAACGGGCGGAGGAAGGGGCGGCGGCTCGGCGGCTCAACGGCGACGGCGAAGGGGTTCCGGCGAGGTCGAACGGCGGGCCGGGGTGGCTAGACCGACGGGATGGAGCACGGCACGCGGGCACGGGGCGACGGGCGGTCGCGCGGGACGGCGACGACGGCGCTACACGACGGCGACGAACGGCGACCGAGCGAGCGAAGGGGGCGACGCAAGCTGCCTGGTTCGAAATGGTCCGCTCCTCTTTCCCCCCCCCCAACCGGTTCCAAGCTTGAGGAAGAAGAAGATGGTGGGACCTCTTCACTTTTTGGGGACCAATTAACACTTGCCACTTGTCATGCTCTCCTTCAAATTGGCCCCAACTACCATGACATCATCCCATGTCATCTTCCACTCACTCACATCCTCCACGACTTCTCTAATGGTTGCACTTTCATTTTCCGTCGGGGTCCATTTCTTGTACGTCCAATTTCTTCAATTTTTCATTCAATTCTCTTCTAATTGAGTCCAATTAAAGTCCACAAAATCATCTCATGATCCTAATAAGATATGTGACATAACCGGGCTTCCAATTTCTAAATTCAATCCAAATTTTCACTGTTAAATTCAATCTAGTGTGATTTCAGCGCGCCTAATCCACTGAGTAGCTTTTGGGGAAATTTTCTTGCATCCGACCCGAGGGTGATCAGTCCCCAAGTCTGACGCGGTAAATTCCTTAATTGCTTCACTCAATAGATTAGTTCCCTCGTAAGTGGCCAACTCTGAGAGACGAACTACATGCACACATGAATCGTCTGACTCAATTGACGGAAAATAAAATTGAGAAAAAAATCGGGATGTCACAACTCTTCCCCTCTTAAAAAATTTCGTCCTCGAAATTTAAACCATTACAGATCTTTAAACAAGAAGGTAGGGGTACAATTGTCTTATCGATTCTTCGGTCTCCCAGGTTGCTCCTTCAGTGCCGTGGTGTTGCCAGACCACTTTGACCATTGGGATGGTCCTGATGCGCAGAACTTGCTCTTTGCGATCCACAATCTGAACCGGGCTTTCAACGTACGACACCCTGTCGTCCACGTCTAATTCCTCGAAATTTAGAACGTGAGTTGGGTCAGGTTCATACTTTCACAGCATCGACACGTGAAAGACGTCGTGCACCTGTGACAACTTCGGCGGCAGTGCAAGACGATACGCTAGAGTCCCTATCCTTTCCAAAATCTCAAAGGGACCTACGTACCTCGGACTCAGTTTCCCCTTTTTACCAAAGCGGGAAGTACCTCTCATCAGTGACACCTTCAAAAAGACGTGCTCACCAACTTGGAACTCCAATGGCCTTCGACGCTTATCGGCATAACTTTTCTGGCGGCTCTGAGCGGTTTTTAATCTGTTTCGATAACCGCAAATCGCTCTCCACCGATCGCTGAACCAACTCTGGACCGGTGATCTTTCTTTCCTGACTTCATCCCAACACACTCGGCGTTCGCATGCTCGCCATACAACGCTTCAAGAGGAGCCATCTCGAATACTCGCGATAACCGTTGTTGTAGGCAAACTCGACCGCATGAAGCCGTTCCTCCCAACTTCCTTTGAAGTCCAAGACGCAAGCTCGCAGCATGTCCTCAAGAGTCTGAATTGTCCTCTCAGACTGGCCATCAGTCTGCGGGTGATAGGCCGTACTGTACTGCAGCTTCGTTCCTAAAGCGGATTGCAAGCTCTTCCAAAAAGCGACGGTGAACCTCGGGTCTCTGTCTGAAGTAATTGTAACCGGCACTCCATGCACACAAACTATCTGACGTACATACAGATCTACGAGTCCATCCAAACTCAAGTCCCTTCAAACTGCAATGAAGTGAGCCGATTTTGTCAGTCTATCAACTACTGCCCAAATCGAATTGTTTCCTCTCTGGCTCCTCGGTAGTCCCGTCACGAAGTCCATCGTGATATGCTCCCATTTCCATTCTGGGATCTCAAGGGGTTGCAGAAGTCCTCCCGGTTTGCAATGCTGAGCTTTCACCTGCTGACACGTCAAACACTTGGCGACATACTTGGCGATATCCACCTTCATGCCACACCACCAGTAGTGTTGACGCAGATTTTGATACATTTTGGTACTACCAGGATGAATGCCGTAACTACTACGATGCGCTTTTGATAAAATCTCCTCTCTAAGCTCCACATCGTTAGATACAACCAATCGTCCTTGGAACCTCAATGTTCCATCCTCAGAAGTCTGAAAGTCAGCTTTCCTTTTCTCCACATCCTCTTGCAGGATTTTCTGAATATCCGGATCTGTCTGCTGAACGTTCTGATTCTGACCTGCACTCCCGACTCAATTCTAAGGGTGGCCATAAGATTTGAAAGGTGGCCTACCTCGAATTTGAAATCCGAATCTCGTGCTCTCTCAATTAGACCCCATTCCTTGAGTACCATCTGAGCAACCGAAGACTTCCTACTCAGTGCATCGACGACCTTGTTCGCCTTTTCGGGGTGATACAAAATCTCACAGCCATAGTCCTTTAGGAGCTCCATCCATCGACGATGTCTCATATTTAACTCTTTTTGAGAGAATAAGTACTTGAGACTCTGATGGTCAGTGAAGATCTGGAATCTTTCTCCGCACAAATAATGCCTCCAAATCTTCAGGGCAAAGATGATCGCTGCAAGCTCTAAGTCATGCGTCGGATAATTTAACTCGTGAGGTCTCAACTAACGAGACGCATATGCAACAACCCTACCATGCTGCATCAATACGCAACCCAATCCTTTAAATGACGCATCACTGTAGATCTCAAACCCTCCTGAACCAGATGGAATAGTAAGCACAGGTGCGGTAGTTAGCTTCTGCTTAAGCTCTTGGAAACTACTTTCGCACTTATCCGTCCACACAAACTTTTCCTCCTTCTTCGCAGTCTTGTCATCGGCGATGCTAACACCGAAAACCCTTCGACAAATCGTCTCGTAATACCCCGCTAAACCCATAAAACTTCGATCTCTATCGCTTGTCGTCGGTCTCGGCCAGTTGATCACTGCTTCAATCTTTGCTGGGTCCACTGAGATTCCTTCTCTAGAGATGACATGACCTAGGAAAGCCACACAAGTTAGCCAAAACTCGCACTTACTAAACTTGGCGTACAACTCGTGATCTCTCAAAGTCTGAAGCACTATTCTTAAATGCCTTTCATGATCCTCGGGGGGCTTTACTCCTTGAATACACCCAGGATGTCGTCGATGAAAACAATTACGAACATTCATCGATCAAAATGCCATGGTTTTCTATACTTGTATACTTTAAAGATGACCGACATCTCCTCCAACGGTCGTATACTTAAAGTCCATCAATCGGTGTCGGCGTCCAAAAGTTCCTTCCTTTGCTATCCTCCTCCTCCTCGCGGTCATATCCAACCACTTGATCCATCTACCGGTGGCGAATCCCCAAAAGGGGTGAAGTACACCACTTAGTTCATCGATATCGTCATGCCATCCATGCACTCATTATCAAGCATTCATGCATATATTACCATGCCATATGTGCATATACCACTACGCACTTATCATCAAGCATTCATGCATATCCATGCCATATGTGCATATACCAAAGATGCACTCATTATCAAGCATTCATGCATATATCACCATGCCATATGTGCATATACCAATGCATCCAAATGGCATCACATTATCAAGCATTCATGCATATATCACCATGCCATATGTGCATATACCACTACACACTCATCATCACATTCATGCATATTCATGCCATATGTTCATGATCGCATTTTCAATATCAAATAGCATCAATTTATTTTCATAAGCCGATCATGCATCATGCCATATGCATACACCCATGCACATGATTCATTTTCAATTCTTATCTTTCACAAGGATCTCATTAGTTTTTCTTTTCAGGGACCAATGTTTGCATCCCACAATTCATCGCTCGCACCAAACCAGGCATCGCGAGGAACCTCCGGGCATGTATTCAAAATACAATCGGGCATCCGGCCCCCCACATTCCGGGCATCTCGCATCCCAACTAGCATCACGAGGCATCCCCCCGGGCACAAACCTCCGTGGCTTTCGGAATTACGTATCGCCATACCACCAGGCATTCCCCCTGGAATTACGTACCGTATACCACCGAGCATCTCGAAACTCCCAAGGACCCTCCGGAATTACGCCACTAGGCCACCGGGCATCCAGCACCCCCACATTCCGGGCATCCCGACACTCCCGGGGCATCATCGGCTCACACCTCCGACGGTCTTCTCATCACCACAATGCATATTCCCATACATCTCATTTTCAATTTCACATTTGATGCAACAATGCCAATGATTTGACAACAGTCCTTTTTAAAATCATATAATATGCCTTGGGAAAAGTATCATTTGATGCAATGGTTCTGAAACTTCATTGAGTTCATGAAAATCCATCAATCCTTTGATGTCATATGAAATGTATGGATGTCATCATGTCATTGCACGAGTAATAATCCAGGATATCATGATTTACATAATAAATCCAATAAACAGTAAATAAAACAATTTCCAGCTTAAACAGAATGCGTGCTATTCATGAAAAATTCTAGAAAATTAGCAAACGATGGAAATAAATTCTGAAAATTTACCACAATGTAGATAAGATCTAAGAAAACATATTTCGTGAAGAACATCATATCAAACAAGGCTTCACAGAATACATACAGGTCCATGCATCACCGAAAAAAAGATTTTAACATCATCCATGCACAGTTTTGAAAAAAATTTCGATTAATCCCTTAAATAAACTCAGAAAATTCTGAAATTTGGACACGCTGTATTTAAGACCAAGAGGTACAAGTTTCATGAAGAAATCGTAGTCCAATTCGTTCTGGATTAAAAGATAAAATCGATTTACTTTTCCTATTCTCAGTATCGTTTTTCCAGATCTACCCGTGTTGAAGAAAAATCGTTTCCTTGGTCATTACTGGTCCATTTACTATAAATTTTCAGTATGTTGTTCCTCAGAATATTACCTACAACGTTTATTAAGGACACATTATCAAATTTTAACTGTATGATTTTATAAAAATCCCGAAATCATACTGGGTCAAAGCAGCGTTTTTCCCAGATCCAGTTTCTTCAAAAGACAACGGTTTCACCGACCTATTTTCGTTCATTTCCTCTAAATTTTTGATATGTTCTACCTCAAGAAGTATAATACAACTTTCATTAAGAGATAAAAGTGAGATTTCAACAAGAAAGTTACACTACAGACCACGAAACCACTGAAGGTCATCACGACGAATTCCAGATCTAGTCTCTCCAAAGGAAAATCGTTTACCCAGAAATACTTGTTAGTTTTATCTCAAATTTCAGTATGTTATTATTCAAGATGTTCTATACCACTTTCATGAAGATGTCGAAGTGGAATTTCAACTAAAAAGTCACATGAAAAACACGAAACGGACTGGTCTTTCCAAAAATCAGCATGCATGACCAACGAATCTCTCTTCAAAGCTCCGAAATCTCATCCCATCTACCACAACCAAGACTTACCATCTACTACACCTACACACAGCAATGCAAAGAGTAGGTTTTAGGACTTCACTGCCTCAATTCAAAGAAAACACAGCAAGAACGACGGCGGCAGCTCGGCACGAGCGGAAGACGGTCCTCCTCTTCCCCTCATGGCCCGTACTCGTGCGTGTCTGCTTCCCTTGCTTGAACTCTCCCTCTCACTCACTCAAAATTCTGTTCGGTTCTTCTCTTTCCCTCACACGAGCACTCTCTCTCTCTCTCTAGTTTTCTTCCCCTACAATCATTTGCATTCATTTGATTGCATGAAGCTGCCCAAGGAAGCCAATGAGGGCAGCCACACTGTCTTCCTTCTTGATTCTTAGGTTTGGGCCGATGATACAGCCCACTCTCTCCTATTCCTATCCTCAAGTCGATCTTAGAAAATATCGATGCTCCATAAATTCCAATTTATAACGCAGGCGATCAAACAAGTCATCGATCCTTGACAATGGATACTTGTTCTTGATCGTCACCTGATTGAGTTGGCGATAGTCGATGCACAAGCGCAAGGAACCATCCTTCTTCCTTACGAATAGAACTGGCGCTCCCCAAGGTGATGCACTAAGACGAATAAATCATTTATCCAACAACTCTTGCATCTGCACCTTCAGTTCCTTAAGTTCTGACAAGGCCATCCGATAAGGAGCTTTAGAGATCGGCTCTGTCCCGGGAGCTAACTCAATCACGAACTCTATCTCTCTCTCTCTCGGCAAACCTGGTAATTCTTTCGGGAACACGTCTGCGAACTCTTGCACCACTGCGATGTCTTCAATCTTCAACTCCTCCACTGTCGTGTCCACGACAGTCGCCAGGTAACCTTGGCAACCCTTGTCTAGCAAGCGAGTTGCTTCGAGCGATGAGACTAAGGAAACCGAGGGTCCTCCTCGACTCCCAATAAATTCGAAACTCTCACTCCCTAACGGGTTAAACTGAATCGCCTTGCGATAATAGTCCATCTTAGCTCGTTGCTTGGTGAGCCAGTCCATGCCAATTATCACATCAAAATCATACATGGCCAGGACTATCAAGTCTATCCTCCCCTCTCGCTCACCAATCACTAACTTGCAACCTAGACAACCCACTGAAGCTAACACTTTATCTTTCAACGGCGTAGATATACTAATCACTGACTCCAACAACTCAGGAATTAATTCTACCAACTTAACATATCTTTCAGCTATAAACGAATGGGTAGCTCTAGGATCAAATAAAACATAAGCAGGTTGGTCGTTCAGCAAGACCATACTGTGATCACATCAGGCGCATCCTCCGCATGTCCTCTAGTGATAGCATACGTCCTTCCCCGAGCCGGAGGTCGGGTCAACCCACCTGCGACATCATCTCGCGGCCCGATTCCTCTGTTCTGACCCAGAGGTGGTGGTGGCGGCAACTGATGTTGTCCCATCTGTTTCCTGGGACAAAACCTCGCAATGTGACCCTGCTGGCCACACTCATAACAGGCACCCGTCCTAGGGGGACACGGGGCTGCACCATGTCTTCTTCCACATAGACGACACACACCATTCGGTCTCGACGCTGGCTTTCCTATCCCACCCTGCCTGTTGGGTGGAACAGGATACCTTCCTCCAGACATCGGTCTCTTCCCAAACCGATTACCTTCCATGTTCGAGCTAAACCGCGACCCAGATGTGGCGGCTCTCTCATTCTGGTTCTTCTCAATCAGTTGGGCCCGCCTGTAGATGGCATTGTACTCCTTCAGATCTAGTGGCACCACCAAGCTCTTCACCTCCTGTCGGAGTCCATCTCTAAACCTTTGAGCTCGGGCTGATGGTCTGTAAACTAAATCAGGGGCATACTGTGATAGTTCAGCGAACTTCGCTTCATACTAATCAACCGTCATCGTACCTTGGCGAAGGCGTTGAAACTCCGCCATCTTCACCTCTCTAGCATACTCAGAAAAGTACTTCTCATTGAAGACTTCGAGAAAGGCATTCCACTCTGGAACTACGCCTCTAGGGAAAGCTATCCCCTTAGTAGTCTTCCACCAAGTACCCGCAATCCCTTTCAACTGATAGGCTGCCAGAACAACCTTCTCTGCCTCGGTGCACATCAATAGATCAAAGGCATTTTCCAACTCCTGAACCCACAGTGCTGCAGCTTCGGGCTCTCCCGCTCCCGTGAACGTCGGCGGGTTCAACTTCAGGAACCGCTCCACCACGCTTATGCATAGGCCTCCCGGCCGCCACGTTCCCGGCGGAACTTCACCATGTGCTTCCCTCGTGTTCATCAACCGGTGCGGCGGGCGAGCGGCGGCGGCAATCCGCAGCGACGCGGCGAGGCGCATTTGCGGCAATGGCGGCATTGGTAGCGGCGGCGGTAGTGGCGGCCTGCTGATCCATTCTGTCACCCATCAGCTCAAGCATCCTCATAATCTCAGCAAACCTCGGATCCTTAAGGGCTTCTACCCCAGCATCGACTGGAGGCGATGCTGCACCACTCGCGTTGGCCTCAGCCGGCTCTCTCCCAAGGGCACCACGGGCACCAACCCTCAACGGCGGCCCACCCCAAAACACAGGGCCTACTGCTCTCTTCCTAGCAGCTCTCGGCACTCGGTCACTCATGCTACATGCTCAATATAGATGCCTATTACAAATTCCAATACCACATTAGAATCTGGGTGATCTCACAAATAAGTCAACAAACAGCTAACAATCACTTGCATTAGCATAATAAAAGCCTTTCCTACCAACTATCCCATGACTGCCACGCACCTTATCACTCCATACATGAACCATGCTCTGATACCACTTAAACGGGGTTGTCACGCCCCGAACCCCGAGACACGTGAACAACCCGCCATGGTCATGTAAATGCGACATTCCCAGGTAGTGTCGCCGACCCCATTGAATTATTATACGCATGCGGAACGTGCTAAGAAACCCCCGACAAAACATATGGGATAGGACAACAGGAAAAAAAAAAATCAATTCAAAATCAAACCAACATACTTTCATATATCACCAATCCAGGGTTACATACACCAACAGGATCCAGAAACTATATGCACCAAAAATGGGTCAGAGACTATGTGCATCAAAAAGGGCCAGTCTGCACACTAGGGATCGGTCTACAAAAAAAAAAAAAAAGAACAGTCCTATGACTACTGGTCGGACTCGTTCGACGATCCCACATCCTCAGGTTCCTTCACCCAAGAGACCGGAGGCGATGCGTTGATCACCCTACCGTCGGGAAGATCCGCCACGCCTTCACCCAAAATGGCGTCCATCACAGTCAACGGAATGTCCATGCTATCCAGTGGGTCAACCCCAACGCCATCGGTCCCAGAACGAAACCAAGCCCTAAACATATAAGGTACTCTGGCATCCACGATCACCTGGACCCAGACAATGGACCTAACCAACTGATAGACCCAAGGACTTCGTGGTCGGGGCACTCTGCGTCGTCTGGTGAATCTCCGTTGGCATGCCACTCTTCTCCGAGGGTACCGCCATCTACGGCCCTGTAATATTTTCCCCAAACCGGGATGAGACTTTGTCCCAGCAAGTTCACCCCTCCTAAACCCTATTAGAAAGAAAATACGCCCAAGAGTGGTCTAGCCACACAACACAGAAGACTTACCTTGCCTTATTGCCTTCCTGCAAATTAGTACGATTCATAACACTCAATCACAGGTAGTACTAAAACTTAAATCATTGAAACACAATCAATCTCACATGATGAACAATCGCAACAAGCGTTTCAATCAGTAATCTCTACCACACAAGGGCATGGCCATCTTGCAATTCGACTATCTAAACTGACATTAATGCCAAGCATCGCCTCCCCCCCATGGAGCGCGGCTTCGTCACCACGTCGACGGCATTCCCGAAGGAGCATGGGTCCAGTTGGCCTAGCCTCTACTGCGACCCAAGCCACATCACTCAGTTGATGGCATTTCTAGAAGATTAAAGGTCCAGTTGGCCTAGCCACTACTGCGACCGAGCCTTTCAACCAGCACACGACAATTCAATACTAATCCCTGGATACTTTACATTTCACTCACATACTCCAATTACGATATTAACCATCAAAAATCCAATTTCAATGCCAAACCCGACACTTGGGATTTTCTAGATAAAATCCATATTTTTCACAATCAACACTCAATTTGCATTATCCACACATTAAATTCAAATTCTGAATACACAAAGAGCGATCAGCACAAAATTCTGAGCAATTGAGGTCAAAAATAATTTTTTTGAATTTTTTTTTATATTTTAATAATTTTCTGAATATAATATATTATTAAATAATCCAATAATTTCGAAAAATTTATTTAAATCAGAAATAAATTCCTTTAAGTCACATCAAGGCTTATATTAAAATAAACCTACTTAGCCTTAAACTAAACATACTTCAACTTAGTTAAAACACCTTAATCTAATCCACAACTAAATAAACTAATCTAACCACCTAATCTCAATCAACCTAAGCTAAACACACTTAAGGCATCATTAACCCTCTAATCGAGATTTAGTGAGGTAAACTCACTTGATTAACTCGCCGCTTGGATCACCACGACGAGGGCGACGTCGGGATCAACTTTTCCAAAGGCGGGCCTAGCTTCCGGGGCCGGGAAGACGGCCAAAGCGAACCTAGAAGAGGCCGAGATACCCACAAACGGAGCTGCTGAACCAGCCGGAAGGAGGCGCGACGAGGAGGTGCGGGCGCGCGAAACGGGCGGAGGAAGAGGCGGCGGCTCGGCTGGCTCAACGCGACGGCGAAGGGGGGTTCCGGCGAGGTCGAACGGCGGGCGGGGTGGCCGGGCCGACGGGATGGAGCACGGCGGAGGCGGTGTCGTCGAGCACGGCACACGGGCACGGGCGACGCGCGGTCGCGCCGGACGGCGACGACGGCGCTACACGACGCGACGAATGGCGGAGGAGCGGCGACCGAGCGGGCGAAGGGGGCGACGCGAGCTGCCTGGTTCGAAATGGTCCACTCCTCTTCCCCCCCCCCCTGGTTCCAAGCTTGAGGAAGAAGAAGATGGTGGGACCTCTTCACTTTTTGGGGACCAATTAACACTTGCCACTTGTCATGCTCTCCTTCAAATTGGCCCCAACTACCATGACATCATCCCATGTCATCTTCCACTCACTCACATCCTCCACAACTTCTCTAATGGTTGCACTTTCATTTTCCGTCGGGGTCCATTTCCTGTACGTCCAATTTCTTCAATTTTCATTCAATTCTCTTCTAATTGAGTCCAATTAAAGTCCACAAAATCATCTCATGATCCTAATAAGATATGTGACATAACAGCTTCCAATTTCTAAATTCAATCCAAATTTTCACGGTTAAATTCAATCTGTGCGATTTCCCGCGCCTAATCCACTGGATAGCTTTTGGGGAATTTTCTTGCATCCGACCCGAGGGTGATCAGTCCCCAAGTCTGACGCGGTAAATTCCTTGATTGCTTCACTCAATAGATTAGTTCCCTCGTGAGTGGCCAACTCTGAGAGACGAACTACATGCACAGATGAATCGTCCGACTCAATTGACGGAAAATAAAATTGAGAAAAAAATCGGGATGTCACAATTAAAGTGAGTTGTTGAGATTGATTAATGGACTAAACTATTGATGTTTATTATGATATTATTGATTTAACGAATGTTTTCTTTTATGTTCATTGTTATGTCAAAGCAACATACCTCATTATTATCTTGTATGTGTATTACATGCTAGAATTGAGATAAGTGAGTTTTGAATATTATTTTGTAAAGTATATAGTGGGTGCTAGATCTGCTTAAAACAGATATGCATTACTCACTGAGTTGTGATTGCTCACTCTTTTCCTTCCCAAATTTTCAGGTTTCTCAGTTAGTGGTTGATAGTATGAGAGCGTTATCAATGGTAATTATTGGCAACTAGACTTTTGGGTATAGTTTGATATTACATCCTTCAAATAGAATGACGATTCTGTCATTACCCCTCTCCTTGTAGGATTTGGGGTGTGACAACTTCAACGAGAACAGAGGAAATGACACAGCTACCCTCTTATCTGAAGGACGCGACCTCAAAGGCTGCGTTTGGCAGTCGAGATAAAATTCGAGATAGGATATGATTTATCCTATCCTACGTTTGGTGCTCGCTCAGGACAGGATAAAGTTAGATATAATGGGGATATAGACAGGATAAAATTATCCAATGGGGAAGGTGGGATAAAGGTGAATAGGATTTCTAATGTCCATAATAGGAAATTAATTTTTCTTGAATAACAAAATTATTAAATTAACAAAATTGAAATTATATTTCTATATAAATAATATTTGAATTTTAATTTAAGAAATTAAAATTTAAAAATAAAAAATTATTTTTAATTAATCTTATTTGAATTTATATATTCAACTTTAATTCTATCTTATAATAAAAATTCAATTTATAAATTAAATATTTATATTTATCATATATTTTATGTATTTTTGTAATTTAGGTATGTTAGTACAGTTTACTATTTGATAAAATTTTATTAAAGAATGATGAAAGGGGAAAAGAAATAATAATGAAAATAATATAAAAAAGAGCAAAATAATATAAAATAAAAATAAAAATAAATTAAGGAATAGTGTTACAAGAGATTTTCACCATCTCTATTTATGAACATTTAACCACCGGCCAAATAGCGTGGAGGGTAGGATCTCCGGTTTCCCCCGGGAGGCCAAGGTTCGGGCCTCCCGCGGGGAGAGCCGAAATGTGAAGTGGTGATTTAAGCGTGACGTCGAGGGTGGTGGTTTCCCTAGCGTCACCGGGGGTTTACGGCGCACCGCCGGTGCAAGCTGGTTCCTCCCCGAATCAAAAAAAAAAAAAAACATTTAGGTCCATTTATAATGATAGGCCGTTTATCTAAAAAAAAAATGTATATGATATAATGTGAACATATCCGACTTTAATACTGCGATTCACCAAACAATTGACGGGATATAAAAAAATCTCAAGATTTCATATCTTATCATATCCAGTCTTATCCCGATTAGAAATCCAGACGACCAAACGTAGCCAAACATGACCATAGTTAGCTGGTTATCAAATATATATCTACCTCTATATATATGATAAATAGTGATCTGATTGAGTAATCGGAGTTTTAAAATCCATCAGAAAGAGTATATATACATAACTCAACTAAACGCAACAACTATCTATAGACATATAAATCTACCTTGTCTCTTACCAAAGAATCTAACTACCAAAAGATCTCAACATAGCGCTCTCATCCTACTTGCCACTAACCGAAAAACTTGGAAATGTCCAAAATCAAACCATATAGCAATTCAAGCCAGTGATCTCGTAATCCAGACACTACAAAATGAAATTAATCCGGTGAGATCTCCATAGTGTGTAGCGAGAAACCCTTTCTTTTCTTCTCTCTCTTTCATTTTCGTTCTTTTTTTCCTCCGTAATTTCCTTTTATAACTCTTCTTTTTCTTTTCCTTTTTTATTTATTTAAAAAACAAGGCCACCTCTTTTGACCAAGTCAAAAGAAATCCAATATTGCAGAGATAATGAAGGAGAGTCACACCTAACCTTATTCGTTAGAGAGGACATTAAATATATAGTTCAAATCACATTCAGTCCGAGATAAGCCCGGTTTCCAAGCACTCGTGACATCTGAATGTGAACTGGGTGACCTTCATTATTGCCAAAGTCAACTCTTTGCTTTTTTTTCGACTCAGTTTTAACTGAGGAATGAAGCAACATCTTATTATGATGCAATACGATTAAATGACATCAGGACCGACAGTTGACTTTAAATACACATAATCTGGCCTGCTTTTATTAGCCATCCAGCCAATCCCAGCAGTCCCCAGAATGCACTAGAACTGTCTAATGTAATATTTTACCGGACACAGGATTGAACCAAAGCTTTGTTTTAGCTTTTCTGCACTATTTTACCAGCCTACGGAAGGAAAGCAAACTTTCAATGAAGGTGCAGGGAATTGCCACCAAGCGATCAACACGACTCAAGGCCTACTTTGTTTCAGCAAATTACAGATGCCAATAAGTACACACAATTGTCGGACAAAAAGCTTTTAATAAGTATTGAAAGGTCTAATGCTCGATTGCATTCTGCGTAGCAACTTACCACATCGGGTGTAGTATTCTTCTGAAGTGAAAAAAGGAAAACATCAGCATCATCTGGCGCTAGATCCAGAGGAGCACACGTCAAGATTATGATAACGGTTATGCAGATGCATCGTACTTGGTTAATTTCTAGCATCTCTAGACTTTGATGCAAGAGCTGTAATCCTCTTTTCATTTTTCTATTCGGTACAAGAAACGGAAAATGAAAATAGCAGTTTTGCTCTTTCAGCTGGAACCACTCCTTTTGCTTTTGGCATGCAGTTGGAATCATTATAATTTACATTAAACCATCATGGCCTGTCATTATTCCAGATTCTTGTACCTAGGGGGAAAAAGGGATTAAAAAAACCAAGAGAATTTCTCATGTTTGAGTATGCTTTCTTTTACATTCTTTTAAATATCTTATCTGACGAAGCAAGGAAACACAGAAATATTATCTTCATTATTATCGTTCTTGAGATTATATATTCTCTGCAGTTGGTTGAGGCCTCGTTCTACCACGAACTGAATACCGATTCAGAGGAACGATTGGCAGAGGGTGCAAAAACGGCCTGTGGCGGTAGAAATTCGATGTCCAAAATTGCAAGGTAAAGCTCTCTTTTCTTGAATTTCTGGGAAACTTTAGTGCTTTAGCTGTTCAAAAGATTTTATGACAAATGATAGTTCAATCATCTGTGACTGTGCGTGTGTGCGAAATATCTGAATTGCATGTTTAGAGGCATAACTCTGATAGGCATAAAATACAGAGAAGGACATGAATTCGTTTCCGTGGGACTGCCAACAGCGAAGCAAGACAGCCTGAGCAACCTAAATCCGAATGAGGACTCCCTGAGCCAAAACTTGGCCTTGTTTAAGAGTACCAGCCGGAAGGCTGGTAAATACTTGAAATCCAAAGTTCTGCGCAGAGTATTCTCTGAGGACTATGAGAAGGCGAAGAATAAGATTTTTGATCCAAGAGGTCTGACCATTCATCTGTGGAGCAGAATCTTCTTGACGGCTTGCCTGATCTGTCTATTTGTGGACCCTATTTTCTTTTACGTGCCGTCGGTCGATGACAATTATCTGTGCTTTTATTATGCATATGGCCTCAAGATCCTCTTGACAGTCATAAGATCAATAGCAGATGTCTTTTACATTATTCAAGTCATTGTTCAGTTTAACACGGCTTTCGTTGCGCCCTCTTCCCGGGTGTTTGGAAGAGGAGAGCTTGTGATAGATTATAGAAAGATTGCGTTAAGATACTTGCGGAGCCGCTTCTGGATTGATCTCTACGTAGCACTCCCTCTTCCTCAGGTTCCATCCTTTCGTTTAATTATAATTACAACAGTTAATTACCATGAAGCAATCGCTGGAACTAATTGAAATCTGTCCTTCTAGATATTGATCTGGGCAATAATTCCTACCCTTCCTGGTTCGGCCACGACAAGAATGAAGAACCTGTTACTATTGGTCATCTTCTTTCAGTACATACCAAGAATTTTTCTTATTCTTCCACTTCGGTCGCAAATTAGTAATGCTGGTGGTGGATTAGCAAAGAAAGCATGGGAAGGGGCTGCGTTCAACCTGATGCTCTACATGTTGGCCAGTCATGTAAGTGTAGCAAGGCATTCTTTTCAGATTCAGTTTTCCCAAACAAGTAATTAGACTTTTCCTATGTGTCCAAAACAAGTTTTGGCGACGTTTTAACTTCATTGACAACAAGCAAATTTCACTGCTGTCTTTAATCCAAGAGAAGATACATTTAAACAGATTTAACAATTTCTTTGTATTTTGAGCTTGTCCATGGAGCAATTCAGATTTAACAAATAGGGACATACACGCTGTTTTGATCCATATAGTCTGGCCATTTTTATATTTGTACTCGAGTGTCCATTAATAGGTCTTTGACATGCTTTTTCGATCCATTCTCTCCATCATTTCAGGAGATAAAGTTACGGTCTTGTTCTGCTCTTCTTTTGTTTATTGAAAAGGTTATGTAATCGGGGTCCTCATTAGGCTGCATGAAAGAGCAATTTATTTGTTTTCATTGTACATTGATAGGTTACTGGAGCCTCCTGGTATCTTCTATCATTTGGACGACAAATGTCTTGCTGGAGGATGGTCTGTGATCAAGAAAGTCCACCATGCCAGTACAGTTTCTTTGAATGTCGCTACGCACAAGACCCTGGTAGGGTCAACTGGTATGGGTCGACCAATGTCACAACTCTGTGTAATGGAAGCGATACTAGTAGCCCCATTCAATTTGGCATATATTTCAATGCTGTGACTAATTCCATTGGAAGCCGCAAATTCTTCAGCAAGTACTTTTACAGTTTGTGGTGGGGTTTGAACAACTTGAGGTATTCTCAGTTCTACTTATTTACTGGGCCTGCAGGAAAATTTGCCATTTTAGAATGGTTACTGGTCATTGCTTTAAGTTTGAACAATGAGTATTTATAATTCGCCGGTCGATTAAAGTATACGGGAATGTCAACACTGTTAGAATGTATTCTTGTACATCCAATAGGAACTTAGCAAGAACTGTTTGTTTTTTGTCTTGCAGCTACTGCGATTTTGAGATCCTGCATGTCTCTACTTCCTAAAAAATAAATCTTTAATCGAATGTAGTCGTTTTTTTTTCAATGACAGAAAGAAGTATGAAGGCATGATTTTGCAAAATTCTGAATTCACTAACTAGTATTGATGCTGAGTGCTTTCTGTCCATCACTGACAAGACTCTCTTCTGATCGACGTGTACAGCTGCATGGGGCAAAACCTTGAATTTACATCAAGCACTTATGTTGCAGAATTACTCTTCACAATCGCGGTTGCTATTATTGGACTTGTTTTATTTACCCTGGTCATCGGAAATATGCAAGTAAGCAACCCAAGCATCTTGAGTTAACTCAGATGGTGGTCTAGTTCGGGGATTCATTCCGTGCCTTTCTTAACTCGATAATGTTGCTTTCACTACTTTGTAAATATAGTTCGATAGTGGTAGCTTTTCTGAGGTGATCATTATTACTAAGAGTTAGGTTTATCAGCTACTTTTATGCACACATCCCGTCATGATGGTGAAATATTGTTTCACTTTTTATCGATAGCAATACCTTCAAACTACGAACAACCAGTTAGAGCAATGGAGGCTCAAGAGGACAGATACAGAGCAATGGATGCACCATAGACATATACCTCCCGAGCTGAGGGAGTCTATTCGGATGTACGACCAATACAAGTGGGTGGCGACTCGAGGTGTTGATGAAGAATCCCTTCTCAAGGACTTCCCGATGGACTTGCGCAGAAATATCAAGCGCCATCTTTGCTTTGATCTAGTTCGACGTGTAAGCTGTCTAATCACATATGCCTCTATGAATCGGTTGTTGCAGTATAGTTTTAATCTTGGAAGCAGCTAGTGATTTTCTTTCCCAGAGAGAACCGACTCTTCTTCATCTACATCTGGAATTAACAGGTGCCACTTTTCAATCAAATGGATGAGAGGACGCTGGACGCGATATGTGAGAGGCTGAAGCCTGTTTTGTGCACAGGAAACATGTACTTAGTACGCGAAGGTGATCCAGTCCGAGAGATGTTCTTCCTGTTCCGAGGGCACCTTGACTCCTGGACAACCGACGGTGGACGCATGGGATTTTACAACTCAAGTCGTCTAATCCCCGGTGACTTCTGCGGCGAAGAACTGCTAACATGGGCCCTTGACCCACGCCCAAGTATTGTGCTCCCCTCTTCCACCCGCACAGTGAAAGCTGTGAAAGAAGTGGAAGCGTATTCTCTTGCTGCTGAGGACCTAAAGTTTGTCGCGTCGCAATTCAGAAGACTGCACAGCAGAGAACTGAGGCACAAGTTTAGGTTCTACTCGCATCAGTGGCGTACGTGGGCTGCATGTCTTATTCAATGCTCATGGCGCCGTCATAAAATGTTGAAGGAGGAAGCTAAGCTAAGAGAGAGAGAAAATAGTGTGAATGGTAAGTTGAGACCTTTAAGGTCGTTTTGGGACGTGTATGCGACAGAGCTGATAGAGAGCACCAGAAGGGATGAGAAAAAACAAGCAGGGTCAACTTCTGATGCTGTGAACACAATACAGAAACCAGTGGACCTGGCTTTTACTGAGGAATATTAGGACTTGCTGATGGCAATCACAAAGCATCGAGGCCTTGCCCTTTTATGTAAATTATACAGCTTCACCATAGACCTGAGTAATGTAATCTACTTCAGTCGTACAAGGTACGGGCATCGATGTACAATATTAGGAACAGATAGTTGCTATAAAGAACATTACTGAACAAGTGGTGTGGATGTCATCACGGTTTCAATATGCAAAAACAATGACATACGCAGAGGATCAGGATTGAAGACGTATACTTTTGTTTCATTTTGCACAACCCAGTAGTCATTCAGTAAGTTTTTAGCATTTTCGAAATTAAGAACATGGTTATGGAATTGGATGCTTGTTACCTCATCCATTTTCTTTCTATCTTATGACTGAGGTGCAGAAAAGGTTAGTCTTTTGCATTCTCCTGTTACAGAACCTACAAGCTCCGGCATATTCTTGACAACGTTAAAATCAAAAGAGAAAAAACAGAACATGGGAAATTGAATGTGTTTTTTTGTGAGCTCCTGAGGGATCTGTGTGTTCTTGCCGGACAAGAAAACAACTCATCAGGATTAGGATAGAGATATCTCGATCAACAAAACTTGACATCCTCATTTTTGTACCCACAAAGGGATGGTGTGTCAGCTCTCGTAAATTCATCAGTCGAAATTTCACTTAATCCCAGTAACCACAAAAAAGGAAAATTCCTAAACAATCACCAAAATCCTGAATCTCTCTCACCACCCAACCAGCCAACAACCACGAGTGAAAATCACTAGGGAAGAATCATAGTCGTGCACGTTTAACTTACCGTTTCAGCTCCTAAGATATCTACGTTGTTGTGAGAGAGGTGACAGCTAGAGAATCCTTTTCTCTTGGGTCGCAGTTTTGACTCTGGAATTATTATATCGTTCCATATTTCATTGACCCAAACGGCATTTATGATTTCCGCAATCTCGTACACTGAGACAAGGGACAAAAGCAGGCAGGAGTTTCTTGACACCTTCTCAATATCTTACTTTATCATGTCTGGAAAGCCGGCAACTATTTTTACTTTTGCACATGGAGTCGTCCCTTTTTGTTGGCTCTTTGAAATCAGACGGCTTGACTTGAGCCTGCATCACGCAAAGCATATCGTTCAGGCATTGTCCAAGTACGGGTTGAATCCTCGAGTCACGAGAACAATTTGCAAAGAATCTCAATGAGCTTTCGCAAGTCAAGGTCGGGATTTGTGAGGTGAGCTAGCTCTCGTTTCTTCAATCTCTGGGTGCAAGTTATTATTTTGCAACTGCTCAGGCAACTGGCGACAATTAATTGTTCAGTTCTTTTATGGTACTCTGCAAAATATAGTGATTCACATAGGAATTTGATGAACATGCATGCAATTCTCAGTTTCTTAGCAGCGAAACCTTTAGTCCAGGCATTAACCGTTTGATGATCATAACTTCAACGGAAATAAAATGCAGAGTAGGAGATGAATCCCTTCCTGTCAGACTCCCAACAGTTAAGCAAGGCAGGGTGAGCAGCCTAAATTCAAATGAGGATGCCACACATCGTAATTTAGGCTTGAAGAATACCGACAAATCCTTGAAATCCAAAGTTTTGTCCAATGTGTTCTCTGAGGACTACGACAAGGTGAAGAATAGGATTTTTGACCCGAGAGGTCAAGTCATTTGTAGATGGAACAAGGCTTTCTTGACAGCTTGCCTGGTCTGTCTATTTGTGGATCCTCTTTTCTTTCATGTGCTGTCGGTCGATGGTGACCATCTGTGCTTATACGACAGAATAGGACTCAAGATCCTCCTAACAATTGTCAGATCTGTGGTTGATGCCTTTTACATTGTTCAGATTATTGTTCGGTTTAATACAGCATTTGTTGCGCCCTCTTCCCGAGTGTTTGGGAGAGGTGAACTTGTGATAGACTCTACAAAGATTGCACTCAGATACTTGTGTGACCGCTTTTGCATTGACCTCTATGCAGCACTCCCTCTTCCCCAGGTACCGTCTACAGGTTAAGTGCAGCAGTCAATCAATTATCGCAGAGAAATAGTCGGCACTGATTTACAATTTTCATTTCAGATGTTGATTTGGGCAATAATCCCAAACATCAGCGGTTCAACCACGACAAAAACGAAAAACGTGCTCCTGTTCATCATTATCTTGCAGTACCTGCTAAGACTTTTTCTCATTCTTCCCCTCCGGTTGGAAATTAGTAATGCCGGTGGTGGATTAGCAAAGAAAGCGTGGGCCCGTGCTGCATTTAACTTGATGCTTTACCTCTTGGCGAGCCATGTAAGTGTGTAGAGAATTAATTTTTCCACTCGAGTTCCCAAATTTAAAATGAAAGTATATGCTTATATAGCAATTCTCTTTTCACGTTGACAGGTTTCAGGAGCCTGTTGGTACCTCCTCTCTGTTGGGAGACTAGAGTCTTGCTGGAGGATGGCCTGCAATCAAGAAAAGCCATCTTGCCAGTACGACTTCTTCGAATGTCGCCGTGTCCAGGACCCTGCTAGGGTTTCCTGGTACGGGTCAACCAATGTAACAAGTTTGTGCGACGGAAGCAGTACCAATAGTCCCATTGAATTTGGCATTTATGCTGTTGCCGTGACTAATTCTCTTGGAAGCTGCAAATTCTTCAGCAAGTTCTTGTACTGCTTGTGGTGGGGTATAAACAACCTGAGGTATGCACTGGGTTGTTGACCCCATTTTCATTGCGTCTGCACCATGTCTACCGATACTCTACATTCGGGGAATGAGCAGTGTACATTCCCCAGAAGCATACAGGAATATCAATGCTGATGTGAAAATCATCTTTTCCCAGGAACTTTGCTGGACAACTTGACTTTTGTCCTATAGCTAGTGCATGTTTGAGACTAAACTGATGCGTGATTGATGTTATAGTGCTTAATTTATGAACGAAATTAACATTAGCAATTTTATTTTTTTTCACTGACAAGGCTCTCTTCTGATCCACATGAACAGTTCCATAGGGCAGAACTTTGAATTTACGACAACTGCTTACGTTGCGGAACTTATTTTTTGCATTGCGGTTGCAATTCTTGGGCTGCTTTTGCTCGCACTGCTCATTGGAAATATGCAAGTGAGCTCTGTTGTTCATTTTGCTGTACTTTGGGTGTTAATTTCATAGTTTGCTTAAATCAGTAATGATGTCTACATCATCACTAGCAACAGATAATAGGGACTATGAGTGAGGAATCATCAGTAGTCTTTTCATCACCCAACCCATCATCATGGTAAAACATAGTTTCATCACTTTCTATTGGTAGGAGTACCTTCAAGCAGCAAACAACCGAATCGAGCAGTGGAGGCTCAAGAAGACAGATACAGAGCAATGGATGCATTACAGACATCTGCCTCCACAGCTGAGACAATCAGTTCGGACATATTACCAATCTAAGTGGGTGGCAACTCAAGACATTGACGAAGAAGCTCTTCTCAGAGAGTTCCCAGTGGACTTGCACAGAAATGTCAAGGGCCATCTTTGCCTTGATCTAGTTCGACGTGTAAGCTGTGGAATCCGATTTGTTCTTTTTTTTGTCATTTTGGTTGTTTACAAGTGATTTCTTTAAAGATGTGAAGTGAGTAGCAGGATTTTCTTCTGCGATGCATTGATTTTTATTCTTATTCACTTGTGTCCGAACTTAACAGGTCCCGCTTTTCAATCAAATGGATGAAAGGATGCTAGATGCGATATGCGAGAGGCTGAAACCTGTTCTGTGCACTGGAAACATGTACTTAGTATGCGAAGGAGATCCAATTCAAGACATGTTCTTCATAATCCGGGGGCACCTCGATTCCTCAACAACCAATGGTGGCCGCACGGGGTTCTTCAACTCATGCCATCTGGGGCCTGGGGACTTCTGCGGTGAGGAGCTGCTGACATGGGCCCTGGACCCACGCCCAAGCATCGTCCTGCCCTCATCCACGCGGACTGTCAAGGCCCTGAAAGAAGTGGAAGCATTCTCTCTAGCTTCCGAGGACTTGAAGTTTGTGGCATCGCAGTTTAGGAGGCTGCACAGCAAAGAGCTGAGGCACAAGTTCAGGTTCTACTCGCACCAGTGGCGTACATGGGCCGCATGCTTTATCCAATCCGCATGGCGCCGTAATAGGAAGTTGAAGGAGGAGGCTGAGCTGAGAGAGGATAGTGATGGTCAGGCGGGCCAAATGAAGCGTTCAAGGTCATTTTGGGATGTGTACGCGAGGGAGCTGATAAAAAGCACCAGGAGGGATGAGAAGAGACAAGCAGGGTCGGGTTTGGAAGCTGTGAACATGATACAGAAGCCGGACGACCTCGATTTTGGGCAGGAATTTGAGATTGAGGACTTGATGACAGCGTCATAATAAAAGCCAGACTTTCGCATCAAGCTCTCTTGCAGTCTTGTCTATAAGCACGGAGCCAAGTAAAGCTTAACCATGTACGGTTACCTGAACTGATTGCTGTTGTTTGTTGCTGCAAAGGAACATTTCGAATATATTGGAACGGTTCAGCTATACCGGTTTCACTTCGCCACACAACCTTGTTATTCAGTATGCAGAAGAGTTCTTTTTCTAGTTAAAGGTAATCAACAACATGTATGCCTTCATGAGATTTTGAAGACGAATCTCTGAAGGTTATTATTTAATCATTCATTTCATTTAGTTTGTGGAGAACAGTGACAAACAATGCAAATTATTTTTTTCCTTGGTATTTATGTATTCAACTTTTTCATGGATGCGCAATGTTGAATAAGCAGTCGAGAATCATCACCACGAAAATCATGTGACCTCCTGTTTGTCATCCCCCTCACGAACAGAGAATGATGCAACTTGGTCATCCAGTTCTTGCTTTTGTCATTTTCAAAAAAGAAGTGCAAAATTTGAAATAGACATGCAAGACACTGGGGGAGGCTGATGCTTGGTTTTGGGACCCGATCTACATTCTCTGCTTTGGAGTTTTTCTTGTTGATGGCGACAAAGGCCCTCATTCAAGTTGAAATGGAGAAATGTTGGAGAAGCTTCTGGGGTTGTGCCCCTCAGTCAAACATATCCAACCTCTCTTTGTTGAACTTGGGGCTGCTATTTGCCTAATGCTCACCCCAGCAAAGTCAATTCTACTTGGTCTCTATGACCGCCGTGTACACAGTTGATTCTTCCTAAGCCAAAAGGAAAAGAAAGAAAGAAAGAAAGAAAGTCATTATGTTAACCATGGACTCATTCAAATTCTTTTTCCTACTACTTTTGGTTGTCTCTATTTGATGAAAATCAGAAGAGACTGTTAATTCCTATTATAGGCTAAGTTTTAACCTTGTTTGTTTTTCTTTTGGTTACAAAATACCCATAAAATAAAAAATAAAAAATAAAAAGTTACCCAAGGAGTAGAAAGTAAGAATGTTGGCAACACCATAAGTGAAATAGGAGTAAATCTAGGTGTATTGAGTTTCAATAAAACTTGCTGCATCATTTAAGATTCTATTTTGGGAATCATTTGTAACATACCTTGCGTTATCTTTACCCTTAAAATTGTCTTAGCCTTCAAAGATACTCTTGCAACAATGAGGGTGGGTTAGAGATAGCCCTTCTAAAATTAATTAAAACTCTCATGTGTTATGAAATACATGAATGAATGAGATACATGAATGAATATTCATTATATTCATCTTATCTAATGTACTTATTATGGTACATTTGTATCATACTTTCTAAATATATCTTCCTATACAATGAACGTTCATCTCCCTTATTCAGTACATGTATCATTCGATACATTGATATTAATGATAAGTACATTCTTGTTCTCCTATAAATAGGAGTTTAGTTTTAATGTACAAGAACAACCATCAGACACACATCAGAAATACAGTGATACACTGGAAATAAAACTCTCTTATCTGGCTTTCTATACTATCTCTGGTGTTCACTTGCTTTCTCTTCTCAATCCCTTCTCTATTATATATTCGCAACGCAATATTTTACAACACGTTATCAGTACGAGGATCTACCGACTAAGTAGATAATTTCTGCAAGCACGAGGATCTATCGACTAAGTAAGTAATTTCTGCAAGCACGAGAATCTACCGACTGAGTAAGTAATTTTTGCAAGGTGGGTATTCTTTTTATTAATCAACTTATACTTCATCTTCTTCTATCAATTCTTTATTTTTATTTTTTCTTGGTCCGAAGCCAAATTTCAAATCTAAAAATATCATTCTGCTCCTAAAGTGGCGGTTGATATTTGAAAATCCTTTTAATTAATAAGGATTTAATTTTGCAATGATAATATGCAAATTTTATGATACTTGACACCTGAAGTTGTCAACATAAATGCAAATGGAAAATACCGAGAAAAAGGGAGATGTTTGTTTGCTTGATAGTGCAACAACACATACTATATTTCGTAGTAGACACTTTTTCTCGAGTATGATATTGCGGAAGGCACAAATCCATACAATATCATGTCATGTTCCGATTATTGATGGTTTTGGGAATGCCACAATTATTTTGCCAAATGGCACCATCCTGCATATTGAGAATGTGTTTCTAAGCATTAGATCCAAAAGGAATCTGCTCGGTTTCAAAGATGTACGCCTTAATGGGTACCATATTGCAACTATTTATGAGCAAGATAAGGAATATATTGGCATTTCCTCTTATAAGATGGGCCTGAAGACAATCCATGAGAAGCTAGAAGCTTCTTCTGTGGGTTTGTATTGTATCATGATTAAAACTGTTGAAACCTACGCCACCACATCCTGACGATTGGTAAAACCTGATCAGTTTGGACTGTGGCATGATCGCCTTGATCACCTTGGCACTTCAATGATGCGTAGGATAATTCAAAATACAAAAGGGCACCATTTAAAGGATATAAATGTATTGTTGTCCAAATATTATAATTGTGAGGTTTGTTCACAAGGAAAGCTCATTATCAAACTTTCTATAACAAAGGTTAATCTTGAATCCATTTATTCTTGCAAAGAATTCATGGTGATATTTATGCATCAATACAACCACCAAGTGAACCATTTCGATGTTTTATGGTATTAGTGGATGCATCATGTAAATGGTATTATGTTTGCCTATTATCTACGTGCAATGTCACATTTGCACATTTATTTGCATTATTATCATATTCCAGCTGCAAATGCTCCAGCTAGGATAGTTATTCCCGAAGGACAAGCTAAAATGGATCAAAATCCCACGCACTTGAAGTGTGGTAGACCGATAGGATCAAAAGATACTGCTCCTCGAAAACAAAGGGGAAAGAATCAGGAATCCGTTCCAGAAGAGCCTGGTGTTATGCTTGCTCCTAAAAAGCTTATTGCCCCTGAAGAGGCGCAAACCCATGAAAGGAACACCAATCCCGAGAATACTAAGAATTCCATTACATATTGTAATGAAATTTGGGATCGAAATGAAATCATCATTGATGATACTTTTGCATTCTCAGTTGCTTATAAAATTATGGATGATGATTATGAGCCGCAATCTATTATTGAATACCGTCAAAGGCAAGATTGGCCTAAGTGGGAGGAAGCAATTAAGGCTAAATTAGCTTCCCTAACTAAACGAGAGGTTTTTTGACCTGTAACTCGTATCCCCGATAAAGTAAAGCCCGTTGGATATAAATGGGTATTTATCCGAAAACGAAATGAGAAAAACGAGATTGTCAGGTATAAAGCCCGACTCGTTGCCCAAGAATTCTCCTAGAGATCTGGGATTGATTATAATGAGACATATTCACCTGTGATGGATATGATTAAATTTCGTTTTCTCATTAGCCTAGCAATCTTTGAAAGATTGGAAATGCGTCTTATGAACGTTGTGACGGCATATTTATGTGGCTCATTAGACTCTGATATTTATATGAAAATTCCCGAGGGATTCAAAATGCCGGAAGCATTCACTCCCCATAATTTATTCTCAATAAAATTGCAAAGATCCTTGTACGGGTTAAAGCAATACGGTCGCATGTGGTATCAACGCGTAAGTGAGTACCTAATTAAGGAAAGGTACAAGAATGATCCTATCTGCCCATGCGTGTTTATTAAGAAATCAGAAACCGGATTTGCTATTGTTGCAGTTTATGTCGGCGATATAAATTTAATTGGAACTCCAGAAGAGTTAGTTGAAACTGCTGAGTATTTGAAAATGGAGTTTGAAGTTAAAGATTTGGGTAAAACCAAACTTTGTCTTGGTCTAGAGCTTGAGCATAAAGCTAATGGAATAATAGTCCATCAATCAGCATACGTTGAAAGATTGCTTAAACGTTTCAACATGGACAAAGCTCACCCATTGAGCACCCTTATGGTTGTAAGGTCTCTAGATCCCCAAAATGATCCATTTCGTCCTAGAGAATCTAATGAAGAGATACTTGGTCCTGAAGTACCATATCTCAATGCAATTGGGGTTTTGATGTACTTGGCACAATGTACGAGACCAGATATCGCTTTTGCGGTAAATTTATTAGCACGTTTTAGTTCTGAGCCAACTCGGAGACATTGGAATGGAGTTAAACATATTTTCCGTTATCTCTGAGGAACCATAGATTTGGGATTTGGGATTATATTATTCCAAGGATTCTACTAACTCTGGTTTAGTTGGATATGCTGATGCTGGATATAGATTCGATCCACATAAGGCTCGCTCTCAAACCGGGTATTTATTTTGTTATAACGGCACCGCTATTTCTTGGCATTCTATGAAACAATCGCTAGTGGCTACATCTTCTAACCACTCTGAGATTATTGTTTTATATGAAGCTGGAAGAGAGTGTGTTTGGTTAAGATCCGTTATAACACATAATTCTTGTTGCTTAATACCGGTTACAAATTCTCCAACTATAATTTTTGAAGATAATGCTGCTTGTGTTGTACAAGTCAGGGGAGGATATATCAAAGGTGATAGGACCAAGCATATCTCGCCGAAATTTTTTATACTCATGAACTCCAAGAAAGTCGACAAATTGATGTTAAACAAATTCAATCCATAAATAATCTTGCAGATCTTTTTACCAAATCATTGCCAACATAAAGTTTTGAGAAATTAGTATATGGCATTGGTATGCGACGAGTTCACAAGATGCAAGATTGATTAGCCCCAGAAGTGGCTATATGGCTCAATTGAGGGGGAGATATTATGAACTATGCATTGCAGCATTGATATGCGGCAAGTTCACAAGATGCAAGAATGATTAGCCCCAACAGTGGCTATATATGCATTGCACTCTTTTTTCTTTTTGTCCGGTTTTTTCCCACAGGGTTTTTCCGGCTTAAAATTTTTAATGAGGCAATTAATACAGCCATAAAATGGAGAGATCATAACATTTGTGCTCTACACTCTTTTTCCCTTCTATCCAGTTTTTTGTCCTATTGGGTTTTTCCGGCTTAAGGTTTTTAATAAGGCGGTATCATTCGATGCACAATTCGTAATGAATACAATGAATATTCAAGGGGAAGTGTTATGAAATACATGAATGAATGAGATACATGAACGAATATTCATTATATTCATCTTATCTAATGTACTTATTATGGTACATTTGTATCATATTTTCTAAGCACATCTCCCTATAAACGTTCATCTCCTTTATCCAGTACATGTATCATTCGATACATTGATATTAATGATAAGTATATTCTTGTTCTCCTATAAATAGGAGTTTAGTTTTGATGTACAAGAACAACCATCAGACACACATCAGAAATACAGTAATACACTGGAAATAAAACTCTCTTCTCTGGCTTTCTCTGCTATCTCTGGTGTTCACTTGCTTTCTCTTCTCGATCTCTTCTCTATTATATATTCGCAACGTAATATTTTACAACATCATGATCTTTGATATGGGGTTTTCAATCATCAGTCGATCATTCACTTATTTAAAATCAACCTTCAATTTTTGTGTCCACCTCCAAGTTTAACTTAGTCACGTTTGTTGAAAGGTGGTGGTGACTTTTGCAATTCGGTGAATCACACTAAATTTAAACATTTCGTGCGCACGTGGCACGTGTACGAATTCTGGTTTCTATGAAATAAACAAAACAAGAATAGTTTTGGAGAGAGCTTGTCCCTGAACCTCATCAAAAAGTCTTTGCTAATTGCACAAACGTCAATTGATAACGGAAAAGAAGATGGAAGAACCAAGACGGAGGCTAAGATGTTCCTGTGGCGGTCGTTCTCTTCTTGTTCGGACATATTCTACGATCGCTTGATCTTGTTTCTTTCTCCAAATAGTTTATTCCCGGATGCTAATTCTCTGGGCATGTCAAATTTGGCAGTCTGTACATGTCACTGTCCATGCATCTTCGGTTTTGACTGCAAGTTTTCTTAATCATTATTCGTCTTGAACTGGTCCGAGCTCGCTTGGGCTCTTCTGTAGACACGTTCGTCATCTTCTAGGAGTCAAGAATTCCAAAACTAGTCCGAAGAGAGAGATCCGTGACCTGTTCGTTGCTGTAAAGCCAAAGAGCTTGAGACTTCGGCTTCTTATATGTATAAGAACTAACGCTTTGCTTTGAGTTCTTCGCTTTGTTAGTCGTTTCATCTCGTTGGTAATGAACATACTGCATATACAAGACAGAGAAGGGCGATAATTGTATATGTGAGTGTCATTTTCTCCGAACTTGCTTTACTCTTGTTCTTGTTCCTAAATTCTCTTGGTCAATGCAAATGGCTTCATTACAAAAGTTCAAAGTTTAATCTGGACCGGCATCTTTAAGAGGGAACACAGGAAACATTGTCTCTCTTTTTAGCAGGGCCTGACAAATATAGATCTCATGCTTCTATATTATTGGGATTCTAGATTAACAAGTGTTGGTTAATTGGATTGTTTTGGTCATTCAGGTTACTGATTTGTTTATTCATAACTGACTTTCTTCACACTGAAAATGCATACTCTTTTCATGAGAAGACGATCTCTGGATGCATGCCATGTCCTTTTCATTTT
This sequence comes from Eucalyptus curtisii, assembly GCA_017140595.1. Lineage (NCBI taxonomy): Eukaryota > Viridiplantae > Streptophyta > Magnoliopsida > Myrtales > Myrtaceae > Eucalyptus > Eucalyptus curtisii. Next base: position 8,247,486 of record CM029503.1, read on the forward strand.
GCCCAATTCTTGTTTGCTTGAGTTTGTGCTCGAACTCTTGTCTAGAGTTGAAGTCCTGTCACAAATAGAAGGATTTTTCGTGTGCTTTGATGTGGCCTAGAATGTTAAAAGTCCCAGAAGTTCATGTCTGAGTTGAAGTCTCGCTGTTCCATTTCTTCATTTGATTCTCAGTGAAGAAAGGTCAAATGCTTATTTCGTATTTGTAGAGTATAAACTTTGCTCAGCAAGCACTGATACAAAAAGGGTTATTCAGAATGTCATTGCGTTTCTTGTATTTGTCCGTTGCAGATCAAACCCCTCAATTGAGTTGAGACCAAGGAAACTGGTTGGATCTGCAGTAAGCAATGGGTTTACGTAATCCAAGATCGATAAGGTCTGTCAATCCATGTTTCCATGCGATTTTTATCCAATCACAAACTGTATCTTTGTCATCTCACTGATATGTATTACTACAATCACTCTTGAAACTTAACTATTGCCGTCTCATGAACTGGCAGAGTTCGGGATGAAGTTGAATTGTCTGAGCTTCCAACTTTAAGTGAAGATGGATCCATTAGGCTCGTACATGACAATGCGAGGAAGCAAACATATGAACCAAGTTTCATGGAGAGAGATGACAAGGTGTCACAGAAATACCCTCCCTCCTTGAGAGCGAAAATACTCTGCAGAGTCTTCTCCGAGGATTATGAGAGAGGGAAAAGAAAAATTCTGGATCCTCGCGGGAAGACGATGTTGCGGTGGAACAGAGTTTTCTTGGTGGCGTGCTTAGTTTCACTGTTTGTCGATCCTCTGTTCTTTTACTTGCAAGTAGTGTGGGAGGAACAGTGCATAAACATTGGAGTGCCCCTTGAAGTCATCCTCACCGCCGTCCGGTCACTGGTTGACATCTTTTACATGATTCAGATTTACATTAGGTTCCTTACGGCTTATGTGGCGCCTTCTTCCCGTGTTTTCGGGAGAGGAGAACTTGTAATTGATCCTTCAAAGATTGCGCAAAGGTACTTAAGGAGAGGTTTTTGGATCGACTTCATCGCCGCGCTCCCACTTCCTCAGGTATGTCGCACTATCCTCTTTTGCACAAGTTTGCAATGCCAAGCCAACCGTGGTTGATTCTCTTCAATAAGTGACATGATTTTTCCTCTGTATACAGGTGTTGATATGGGTGATCATCCCAAATCTTGGGGGTTCAACAATCACCAATACGAAAAATGTGCTTCGCTTCATTATTATTTTCCAGTACCTCCCGAGACTCTTTCTCATCGTTCCTCTGTCGTCACAAATTGTGAGGGCCACAGGTGTTGTCACAGAACAAGCTTGGGCTGGAGCTGCTTATAATCTGATTCTTTACATGCTCGCGAGCCATGTGAGTCCTTAACAAACTAATTCTTGTGATGAGACATTATCTTTCACTAAGTTTATTCAGCTTCTTAATAGGTTTTGGGAGCCTGCTGGTACCTCCTGTCCATCGAACGGCAAGAAGCATGTTGGAAATCCGTGTGCAACAAAGAGAATTCATCTTGCAATTATCAATTCTTTGATTGTCACAAAGTCGATGATCCTACCAGGAATGCCTGGTTTCAGTCGAGCAACGTCACAGAGTTATGCAGACCAAGTAGTGGGTATTACGACTTTGGGATATATGGTGATGCGCAGACGCACGCTTTGAGTGCTTCGCCATTTTTGAAGAAGTACTTTTACTGCCTCTGGTGGGGCTTGAAGAACCTGAGGTGAGAGGAATCCGCCCCGTATTTTCTTTTGCTCGTTACAAGGTTGGCTTTAGAAGCTAAATGCTTATTCACTAGACCTTGTTAACCCATCTCTAAGACAAATGAACGAACAATGACTTTTGTGGAGAGAACCAGGAAAAGCCCTTGTTATCTACCTTAAGATCTTGAATTCCGAGTAGAGTCAAAAAAACTCTCCTTCAGATTAGCAGCCAAATGTCGCCAATTGTTAACCACATTTTTTGGATTAAATTAAGCTGGTTCTGCGCTGCCTATTAAGCCTTTTATCTCTGGAATGTGCAGTTCCTTGGGGCAAAACTTGTCGACGAGCACATACATTGGAGAAATCTTATTTGCCATCATTATCGCCACTCTTGGCTTGGTGCTCTTCGCACAGCTCATTGGCAATATGCAAGTATGTATTGCATTTCACTATCGCTGCTGCAAGTTTTTACATGAATACTACATAAGTGGCGATTGATCTGTGAGTGGTGATTATCTGGCAGAGATACCTCCAATCAACAACAGTCCGGTTGGAGGAATGGAGGGTAAAGAGGAACGACACTGAAAGATGGATGCACCACAGGCAACTGCCGCCAGAGCTGAGGCAGTCTATTAGGAAATACGATCAGTACAAGTGGGTCGCCACTAGGGGAGTTGACGAAGAAGCTATCCTGAGAGGCCTTCCTATGGATCTGCGGAGAGACATCAAGCGACACCTCTGCCTCGATCTAGTCCGACGTGTAAGTTCTCCTTTTATCTTTGTCGCCGACATTTGTGACACTACTGATCTTTTAGTATAATGATAGCAGTAAATACAGAATTCAGTTTTTCCGCTGATCAGACCAATCAAGTAAGATTAACTTAGAGAGTTTCGCTCATGATTTGGTTATTAACATCAATCTTGGAATTGCTATACTTGTGGTAAGACCTGCCATAAAAAAATTGTCTTGAATATGCTCGAGAACCGCATCACTTGCTGAGCGCAGGAAAACCGCAGTACCAAACTCAATCAGATTTGAGCTGCAACTTACCTATGTTGTCCTCAAGTGGTTCATAAAGCAAGCGACCACTTTATCAGCCTCAAGACATCCTGCAGGAAGATATTAGACGAGCAAAGATTAATGATTCTATAGTATATAATTCGAACAAGCGAGGTTTTCGTTGCAATTGATGGTTGTTTGGTAATACTTATTTTTCTTTTTTGGCATATGCAGGTACATCTGTTTGATCAGATGGATGAAAGGACACTCGATGCGATTTGTGAAAGGCTCAAACCCGCCTTGTGCACTGAAGGAACGTTCTTAGTTCGTGAAGGTGACCCGGTCAATGAGATGCTCTTCATCATCCGAGGCCACCTCGACTCTTACACTACCAATGGGGGCCGCACCGGGTTCTTCAACTCGTGCCGCATTGGTCCGGGAGATTTCTGTGGTGAAGAACTGCTCACATGGGCCCTGGACCCAAGCCCCAGCATTATCTTACCATCATCGACCCGCTCGGTCAAAACCCTCTCCGAAGTGGAGGCTTTCGCGCTAAGGGCAGATGACTTGAAATTTGTGGCGTCGCAGTTCCGGAGACTTCACAGCAAGAAACTTAGGCACAAGTTTAGGTTCTACTCACACCATTGGCGAACATGGGCTGCATGCTTCATACAAGCGGCGTGGAGGCGATTCAAGCGGCGCAAAGAAATCATCGAGCTCAGGGCTAGAGAAAGTTCCATTGTTTTTTCCGAAGTCCGGACTCTGTCTTCTAAGTCCAGATGGGGCGCGTATGACACAGAAATGGGCTCTAGCTCTAGAAGGAGCTTTCATAAGCCCTCGGGATCGGGTTCTAGCATCGTCAGTACATTGCAGAAGCCGGCAGAGCCAGACTTTTCAGTCGACTTGGGTTGAATTGTTAACTGATCTTTATTTGGCTCAATTCGGAATTCGCATGACGGAGTATGTATAGATTTTTTTTTTAGCTTATTCTTTGTTTCTTCGGTTCGACGAGATCAGAATTCCATGTTTAATTTCTTATCCATCTCGTTCTTGAAATCTTGAGTGTAGATCGAGGACATTGACTTTGTAACAGTTTTGAACAGTCAAAGCATCATACAGTAAATTAGATTGATCAATTGCAGATCAATCAGTTGATTAGAGAAATTAGTCATTTCGAGTTGCTGATTCAGTTCTGACAGACAGCCCCATGGCTTCCCTTGCTATTTTGTTGGATTGAAAAGATTGGAGTATTCTTCAATGGCAAACGCATTGGCTCATCTAAGGACAGACAAAGATAGATGAACTTGATATAGGATTCTGTCTCCTATTTTGTGTGGCTCAACGTTCCTAAGCGACGAAAATCTTCTTGAAAAAGATCATATCCCCGTCGATGTACCTTCAATTAGAACTCATTTTCATTTCGAAATTGTTAAAGAGCCTGACCAAAAGTTAAGCCCTTAAGAAAAGTTTGGTACATGTAAACAAAGGCCATGACAAACTCTGTTGACAGGCATCGTAACGAATGGATGTATGAAGTTAAAGAACAAATAGTAAGTCGCCTAAGCAAATAACCATGGCCCGGCCTTAACAATGCAGCCAATTTGCTGTGAAAGTTTAGTATAATGGTTGCATAGGACTAACTAGGAAGACTTCCCTTCCCATCCTAGGGCAGTTGATTTGTATATATGCATCAAATTTAGGCCATGTCAATTTGTATATTATACAGTGTTACAAGATAAGAACACCATAAATGCCATAACTTTTGTACGGTACTCATTTGAAAGATGTAACTTTTGTTTGCTTACTTGTGTGTCACATTTTCAAAAATCTTTCACTTGAATACCATCCACGATTTATCTCACTGGAAAATTCAATATTTTTCGTTGGCAAAATGAAATCAGCAAATGAAAAGTTAAACAACGTTTTTAAAGATTTATTTGAAAAACCCTAATTCAATTTAAGAAAACTGGGGCAAAATTTTGTCCAAGTTGCAAAAGTTGGTGAAGAACCCTAACTCTACTTCCAACCTGAAATTGGGGTTCCTAGAGCAAGAGAGGGAGAGGGAAAGGGAGAGGGGCATCAGTTGGTGAAGGATCCTTACTCAAAAAGAGATTCCCTTACACGTTCTTTCTTAGGAGTCATCATCGTCATTTCTTTATTTCGTCTACCAACGGATTTTGGGCTATCAGAGGAAGCGCAAGGACCAAGGAAAGCAACAATGGACGACGGAGGAGGAGCGGCGTCGAAGTCGTCGGACTACGCTTCCAAAGCCAAAGCAAGTAAAATAGAGCGAGAGAGAGCGATAGAGGGAGAGGAGAAGGCTTTGAAATTTCCATTTTATGGGGTCTACGATTTCCAAAGAGGAAAAAGTGAGAGTTAGTTTTTCTAAAAAAACGCCATCATTTTTTTAGCTCTAACCATATAGAACGAAAATTTTCCGACACGAAACTTCAATTTCCTCTAAAAATTCTGGTCAAATTCAAAATTATGATTTAAAAAATCACGTAGGACGAATAATTATTGAATAAATACTCAAGTGAACGATTTACATCAATGTGGCATTGAAGTGAACTAAAAAGAAGTTATAACAACCAAGTAAGTGTTATACAAAAATTATGTCACTTCTAATATTTTTATCTCTAATATTACAATATTTATCAAACATACTAAAATCTTAATTGATGTTAGATAATTTAATCAACATCGAATCTCATAAAGTGTTGATTCGCATAAAAATCAATGGCTCTCGACCATTAGGAGCTCACTGTCATTTGTATTGGCTCTGAATATTATATTTTATGTAATCCTTAGAAAACCCTTCATCTAGCCTTGCCTCCTAAGCCCAGATTCTGCGTAGACTTTTGACCTTGTCCTTGTCTCGAATTTTACATCAGCCATTACGCAACAAGACAGTCAAAGCTTTTGAATTCAATTCATGGCGAATCTCTTTCCTTCATCTTTGGATTTCTGCTTCTTTAATGCCATTCATTTCGAGCATTGCTTCCCCCAAAGAGATTGAGTTTGCGGGCTTCAAGATCTTATCAGCTTTCCTATTAAGGGTGCGAGGGTAAGATGACAAATTGGACCCATTCTAGAGTATTATAGGCCTTTAGCATAGACAGTCACTTATGGCGCACCAGTAGAACTATGGCGATTGTTTCGTACACCTACTGATGAACTAAATAACTATGATTCAAATTGAACAATCTGAAATGAGTAAGGTTCTTGTCGTCAGAGGGACAATTTCGTTGATCGCCCATCCTCGCCTTTCTCATTTGTATCTTGAGTAAAGGCTTGAGAAAAGGCTTTTAGTAAAGACAGTCCTCTGGTACTCAACAGGGTCCACCCATCCTCATCTTAATCATGTTTCCAAATGAATTCCCCCACTAGGCAAGCAGCTTTGTTTGGTAGGAGCTCAGTCATCAAGTGAGGTCCCACTTTGACTATCAGCCTGGTTTTGCTCCTTTTGAAAATCGAAGTCAGGTACCAAAGGAAGTTAAAAGAAAAAAAATCTGTGTTCGCATTATCATGAAAGCAGCAACTGACTTGACTTTCTAACTGAATTATAAGGTCATTAAGACATAATTTCTATGATATAAACCCAAAACCATCCTTCAGCGGAAGTGTAAGTTGTCGTGTCTTCTGGCAATTTCTTGCTCTCTTCCCTCCTCAGTTCAAATCAGTAAAGGGGCTTTTCCTTCTTTAATCCCCCCATTGAATATGACAATCGGACTGACTATTATTAAATAATAATCTTTCGTGGATTAAATCATCCTGTTCCTCGCAATCATGCATTTGACAACCCAATCTAACATGATTAGCCTAATGAAATTGTCTTTCTGGCAAGATAACTTGGTCAGGGCTCTCAAACTTGACCACTCATTTGCCCATTCTGAGCCGTTCCTCGTTGCTAGGAAAGAAATTTGGTCAAGGGTGTTAGGCCATTATGATGACCAGGAAAGTTTTAGCGGAAGAAGACTCGGATCTTGATCATAGCCACGTTAGCTCAAGCAAACTTTCGCTTGATGCAATCATTTGTTCAAGATGGTCAAAAGGGACGAATGAGTTACATTTTCTTGCACGCATGAATGAAGGCATATATGCACCTTTTGCAATTCGTGGGGATAATTAAGTGGGATGGGTTCGGCTTGTGGACCTCGAGTGATTTTAATGTACTCTCGATTTACTTTAGCCCACTAGCCGTTAGATCATGTGAAGTTCCTCTTCAGCTCTCTTCAGCTATAGTACATGCTGCACCTCGGTCAAAGTCCTCACCACTCCCTCATGCATTCAAATCTAAACCATTCCTCTTCCAGCTATACCATAAGCACTTCCATCCCCTATAAGCATGCTGCCTCCATCCATGGATTAGTAGGTAGTAAATCAACTTCCTACTATGGGTCATGTGACAAGAACATCCGGAATCCAAAACCCACTCATTGCCCGATGAACTCACGGTGATCAGTTACATACACTCAGATTCATCGGAACTATTACCTGCCGTGGAAGTCACGCTGCTCTCTACAGACTCCATCTCAACACTTCTTCCCTTGTTCTTCAAACAGTCTATCATGTGGTGCCCCTAACATCCGTAGTTCCATAACTTCCGACAACTCTTCACATATAACGTCCCCTCTACCCCACTCAAGCAGTGAAAGTTCCATCAAACGCGTCTAGGTGTGCCTTAGAGAACATACTCTCAAGAATTGTTGATATTTCTAGGTTACTTATATATCTAAATATTTTGTCAAAAGATATTTCAAGAAGGGTGTACAAATATTTAGGAAGATAATTTCTCAAGGATTATCTAGAGAGAGATAGTAATATCTAGATAATTTAGGGGTAGAACCACCTCCTTAGCCCTAGATAATTTAGGAGGTAGGCAATTGCGCCCATTAAAGTAAATGGGGTGTGAGAGGCTTGACAATGATAACTAAGGGTGTGAGAGAGTGCTTGTCAACTAAGTGTATGTGCGTAAGTTCTCCTAACCGATATTGTAAAAGACTGCCTCTAGTAATGAGAATGTGTTTTCGTTAAGTGAGCCTTGTGTATCTTACTCAATAAGTGGTATCAAAGTTGTGCATCTAAGTTCAGCATGCCTAAAATTAAAACATACTCACCAGTAAATTTCTCCAACTTGAACTTCATAGAAGCCATTGCGAAATTGCATATAGATATTTCTAGAACAATCGGTATCAACAACTCAAAGTTCTGCTACCAATTTGTTAGGCAAAAAGGTAGAAGCGTGGAACCAACATAAAAAATTGAGTAGGAAATAAACGCACAAATAATCTTAACATATAGGATTTACTGATTTGGCTAGGCATGCCTACTTCATAGGGTGAGATTAATGGAATGTTTCACTAAATCAACAAGAGGAGATTATAATTACTCGGCACAACTCTCAAATGTTTCTCAGTCCATAATTTCAAAAGCATGTGTTCGTGTGTCCGCTTAAAGTGGACCCAACATATGAAGTCTTCTGAACAAAATCCGGTCAAGTTTAGACGTTTGACCATAGCTTGATTGGACATTCGAAGTGTACGCCGCCATGTCCATGGTTAGACGTTCAGCCAATCTCGGCCGATAGTCTCACCTTGCCTCTGGACATCCAAAATCCATGATTCAGACCCACGACAGCCTCATCGCAATTCGCCACTTATTCTAGCCATCCGCCACTTGATTTAGGACATCCGAAATATCCCCTCGCGCACTTTAAACTATATCACTTGGTTTGGATGTCCTCAAATTCCAATCCGAGTCAATTGCAAACCAAATCGAATCTAAACTTCAAGCCGTATGTCAAGAAATAACTGACCACCCTTGCCAAGAAGATGAACAATAGCAATGAGAGGCAAAATCGAAAAATTGAAAAATTGGTGAGGGTAGTTTTGGAAGAAATTATTTAATCTTAGTTTCAGCATTCCGCAAATGCTACTTCGAAAGTTTAGTCCCCACTTATTTTAGGCTTTCAGTACTCCTAAGACTAGCATTTGGCCGAAAGTTACTTCGAAAGTATTGTCAAACACCTTAGTATTTCTCTGTGAAATTTTAAATGTTGAATTAAAAAAGGTGAACCAAACACACCCTATGAAGCTTTCAAAAGATTTAAAAGCTATGTATACCAACCATTTCCTTTGAACTTTAGACCAAAATTTTAGCGTAGAATTACAAAGATATAGTCAGAAAATGGTCAGAAAAATAATCGTCGAGAATCAAAGTTGAAGGATCAAAATTGATCGGGGCTCGAACAAGTAAGTGATCGAATGTGTGGTTTCTCCTTAAACATAAATCTTTCGACTGTACGCATCACCAAATGACATCACTATTTTCCCTAATTGTTATCAAAGTGACGTCACCTTTGTTTCTTAAGTCAAATGGGAGAGAGAAATGATTGGAAGAAAATGCCACCAAAAATTCTAAATTATATTCATCATGATACATTTGCCCTAAATTTTTTTTTTATAACGCTAAACATTTCAAATTTATACTCAAGTGACATACTTATCATCATTCGTCAAGGTTTCTCAATAAGCACGGTGAAATATCTATCTATATGAACAACAAAAGGCAAAAAATATTAACATAGCGCCATGTAGCTTAAGGGAAATAAAAATGATGTCGTTTTGGTTGGAAAATGATTTAACTAAACTTTAATGAAAAATAAATGTATCATACAAATACAAATTTAGAGTTTTTGATATCACAAAAAAAAAACTTCAAATAAATGTGTTACAAGAAAGAGAGGTTGGGATAGAAAAACCTAAAATGAGATCTTTTCGGATGAAACCCTACCAAATTAGATTTTGATTTCTTTTAGGCCCTTCATAATCTCGTGCATGCTTCATGAGAACTTTAGTCTTCGAATAAAAGCGGTCAAATGATGTTTTTTTTTTTTTTTTTTTTGCCACGAGAGTAAAAGGGTGTTTAATTGGGCTCTCTTTATAACATACAAGAAGGCATATGCTCAGATACCTTCACCATCATGAATGTCGAAGAAAATTAAAGCCAGAAGTCAAATGAACGACTAAAAATGAGATTATTTTGCAGCAACCTTTCTAAGGGTCCATTCATTTGAAGAAAAACTATTTTTTGAAATTATTTTCCGACTTTTTGGTATTTGATAATGAAAATTAATTGACTTATGAAAAATGTCTTCCATAAATTGAAGACAACAAGTTTAGATTGGGGAAAATAATTTTCCTTTCTAACAAGAAGAAAATCACTTTCCCTAAATCATTAAACAAACAAAAACCAACTATTTTCCTTAAAAATAATTTTCATAAATGATATTTTAGTTTAAAATGAAGTTATCAGTGAAACAACGTACCATAAGTATTCAACAGATTTCATTGGTTCGAGGGGTCAAATTCTTGGTCATTTTGTTTTTATATAAGTGGAGCGAGGCCGTAACTTTGTCTCAGGGAAATACGAATACCAAACCCTCGAATCATAATGAAACTGTTTCAGTGATGAATTCCGTCCACGGTCGTTGTACTATGGTGGTGTGCGTCTACTATGAGGTCATGGACCTTTTTCTCTCAATGGCTAGCCTCCAAACTTTAACACTTCGCACTCGATGCCCACCTTACCATTTTCTAACCATTATTTATGTCAACATGCTCAAAAAGATCAACGACTATGACTGAAATATAATTAAATCTAATCAATTAAGCTAAAAGTATAGTGATTGTTTATGCAATGACAAATTTAGACCACGTCGGTTTTTCAAAGGACTGTTGTTAGGGCATTCCAGTGTCCGAAACACAAACTGCGCTGAGAGCAAAATAACTAGGGATGGGTTTTGCAGCCCGTGTCCAGGTGCATGACTCAAAAAATTTGAATAATAGTCAAAGTCTGAGTTTATCTCAGCAATGACGTCTGTTAACCCGAATTATCAATGTGAACGGGATGACATAATGTGAATTGTCGGCTCTAAATATATTAATATATATATATAATGCTTTTTTATTTACTTCTCTAGAGATAAGAGCGAATTACCTGCATTGGGACGCACAGGAGAAATCCTGAAACTTTAAATTAGGGAGATGATCGAGAGGGAGTGCAAATCCAACCCTATCAATATTTTCAATTTATCATATGTTCATTTCAAAAATCCAACCCTATCAATATTTTCAATTTATCATATGTTCATTTCAAAAGTTTAAGCCAATGAGTTATAAGTCAATTAAGATATATTATATGTTTCACACTACATCAAATCCCGGTGTGAGACTTCTCTAATACCACCCGCATGCACTTCAATGATCTCCCCTCACTTATGATCTCCAGTGTTAGACAGCCCCTTGATCCAAGCATCCCCTCAAATTTCCACATTGTTGCAACACAACTACAACTATGCACAACAACCATATCATTTGATAACTCATAACGACGTTGTTGTATCCCTACACCCGCCTTCACTTATGGTCTTGATCTCGTGTTACTAGAGCAAACAGTATTAGGAGCTCACCAATCAACTACCGCCTCTAATACCATTTGTTGGAATATAAAGCATAAAGTCCGATACCAATAATTGGGAAATCGTCAAAAGGAAGTTTAAGTATGAGCCCGTCAATATGTTCACTTGAACTCACTTTCACTTAAAAATTTAAGTCAATAAGTCATGAATGAATTAGTATATATTAACTGCTCCACCTCACCAAATATATAATATGAGACTTTTCTAAGACCACTCGTATGAAGCCAAGGCCAGAAAGGTGTCAATCTCATTTAAATCGAATTTAATAAAAGAGGGAAAAATGGAGAAAAGCATGAGACTAGGAGACAAGTCCTTTTGTCAAGGGTTCTCAACGATCATTCAACAAAGTTCACAGAATCCTGTTCTCAGATTCAATGAGCTTTATTGACAAGAATCCATGAGACAAGTCGTTTGTCAAGGGTTTTCAAAGATCATCATTTCCGCGGTCCTTCTCAGTCCATCTTCCCCATTTACCGTCATCACTCTCACTCCCTCCCTGTGATATTTCCTTGGTTTTAACCAATCAAATTCCTTCTAGCCAATAGCCAATAATGATAACCTTCATCATATGCAACGAAAAATGTGATCACATATGCATCTGATGTTCAAAGCATGAATCATGGGGTTTGATTCGCTTGAAGGACAGAATTGACTCGGTGTGGAGGCAAAGTTGTAGAGAATTCCACTCCTTGATGAGCCCACGATTTTTTTAAATGTGAGCTGATGTTTTCAAGTGCTCCTTTTTCCAATCTTTTGAAAGATCTAGTGGCTTCATGATAGTATTTGCTTGCAGAGCATTTCATCGGTCTTTAGATAATCAGGCCTTCACATTCGTACTTCTTAATTATCAAAAAAGACAATTAAACATTTAAAAGGATGGCCATTTGCAATAACTAGTGATGATTGCAAGCATGTTAATATATCCAGTTAGACTTACATTCACTCAAAAGCTTAAACTAATAAGTAGTAGACAATTAGGATATATTAACTACCCCCACACCATATTTATTCTTCAATGTGGGACTATTTGTAACACAACTCATGCATATCTTAACAACCTTACCTGTCTCGTCATTGAGGCGACTTTTTTGGACAGCCTTTTGTTTGATTACACATAATTGTTCAGAGGAATCTAATGGAAAATATGAAGTTACTGGAAAATAGAGAAAATTACCAAAAAAATCATAAACTTATTGCAATTATGTCAATTCAATTCTAAACTTATTTTAATCGAGTCCTAAATCTTTTGCAATTGTGTCGATTCAGTCCTTCTGAGCAGACCAGCCATGCTAACGTGAACACCAACCGGCACCGGCGATAATATTTTAATATTATTTTATTTTTTGAAATTTTTTATTAAATTTTTAATCTTTTCTCTTCTTTTTTTCCTTTTTTTTTCTCTCTTTTTGTTTTTTGCTCTCCTCCCTCCTTCTTCCGATGACTAGCCAGAGGGGAGGGCCTATCGCCAGACTAAGGCAGCCAGCTAGGTCCAACTAGGGCGAGCTCGCCCCGCCGTCACCGAGTGAGGACTGCCTAGCCACCGGCAGGGCAAGCCCTTGCCGGATCGGGTGAGGGCAAGCCCCCTTGCCGGATCCACTAGCGAAGGATCGGCAAGCTCTCCCTCCTAGCAAACTAAACAACCTCGAAGCTCCGACCCCGTAGCACCACAGAGCCACCAAAAGACCTCTAACAGTCGCCTTCACCGTCTCGTCGATCATTCTACTGACCATGACCCTAGGCTTCCTCGTCGGAGCCCTCATCCGGGAGTTAAAGACCGAGGAATCGGAGTCACGGTTGTCACACCTCGAACCCCAAGCACACGAACATCCCCCGATAGTCAATTAAATTGCGACATCCCAGGATGCGTTGCCAACCCAATCTTTTTATCTTTCGATTAAATACAAGCGGAAGTATAATATAAACAATACCCAGTCAATCATCACAGCAAGGATAGTAAAACACATCAAATATTTCCACAGGCACAATCTTTATTTATTACTTATTAACCCTAGGAAGTTTAACAATTACAAGCCATTTCAAAAGGCGACTTCCTACCGACTAACTCAAAAAAAACCTACTGGGTCAGGGTTAACCTAAACTTCACTAACGGCAAGGTCAACCAAAAAGTGTCGTATCTCATGCCCATCACAACCGTACTTGGCAATTCTCCTCGCTATGGCCTTGAAAATAATTAACAACAACGGGGTGAGATATATAAATATATATCTCAGTGAGTCAATTTCCTAAATCTCGATTAGGAAGCTAATTCGCCTCAAAGAAAGTCTAAACACGCAACAGCATACCATCTTACCTCGCCTTGACACAACCCTGCATGTTAATACATCTCACATTGTAATATTAGTGCAACACGGATAAATAATAATCAAAACACCTTCAAAACATTTCAGGCGCATTGCCAACACACGTGTTCCAATTATTACGACCCCTCAGGCCACGGCCAACACAAAAGTCAGCTTTCTTCCAACATGATCGGGTATCGTCCCGCCCTATTGGACACAGTACCATCTAGAACCCAGGCCTAGATGGCATTCCATAAAGAAGCATCGGTCCAGCCTCAATTGCAACTCAGCATCTAGACCCCCGATGGGCATCCGATAAAAATCAGGCATCCCCCCAAACTCCAGTTGGGCGACAGATTCAATTTAATGACTACTCAAGCATACCAACAATCAAGCCAATTCTTATAGCCATTAATTAGCCAAGAACAAAAGAGTTTGTTTTCAAATAATCAACTTTGGCAATTTTTCACACTTAAAAATCTCAATAAAATATTTGTACATGGTCATGTACTTGAACAACTCATCAAACTTTGCACACTTCCATTTTAAAATTTTATTATTTTATTTAGCACGTAAAATTTGCCTTCCAAACCTGACACCTCAAAGTTCTCTATTTTCTTGCCCATAAAACCCTTTTTTTGAAAATAATAAATAAAATCTATAATTGAGTAATCAATAACATAGCATCACAAGCTCAAACGATCAAAATTAGGCACAATCTCATCCAGAAAAGCAAGTGTAAAATTCTACTTAATTGCTAATCCGTCATTAATTAGGCTAATTGTGATTAATTAGGCTAATTATGATTAGTTTAGCTAATTGCAATTAATTAGGCTAAAATTGATTAACTAACCTAACTATAATTAATTAAGAACTAATTGTTGTTAATTAAAATAATCATGATTAATTAAACAAATTGCGATTAAATAAAAATAAATCATGAATAATCAAATAAATCGCGATTAATTAAATTAAACTCGATTGATTAATCTAACCACGATAATTAATCTAATCGTACTCTCTTAAACTAATCGCACTTAAATTAAATTTAAATTGTCCTTAATCGCAATTAAGGCTAAATTAAATTAACTAATACTAATCGCCATTAACCTAATCCCTAAACGTAATTAACACCCTAATCCACAATTCGGAAGTTAACTCGCAGATTTCCAGCAACGGTGAACTCATAGCGACGGCGGCAAGATGGCGTCGAGAACATGACACTCATGGCTCCAATGGAGGATCGACATGACGACAACGGCTCAAGCTCACGGCTTGAGCTTGGGTGTTCGGTGGTGGCAGCGACTTGGGAGCTCGGCGGTGGAGATGGCGACGCAGGTGCAGTGGTGCAGGTGGTGGTGAACGGTGGTGAGAGGTGGCAAATGTTGTTGGTGAAAGATGATGATGGTGATGAAGATGGGATGGGGTGGTGTGGTGGTGGTGGTGTTCACAGCAATGGTTGATGAAAGAAAAGAAATGAACGAGGAGGAGGACACGAAGAGGAAGGAAAAGAAGACCAAGGAAGAACAAAGAAAAAAGGAGAGGGGCTACTGGGGGCTTCTGCTAAAGGGGGTGCAAATGGACGCATGAGAGAGGAGAAAGACAGAGAAAGGGGTAAGAAAAAAATTTTGTCCAAAATCCCATCAATCTTTACACCAACCCCCTACAACCCTCGTTGCCAAGCACATTGTTCCCAAAATATCTTCTTATATCCAATTTCCTTTAAAACAAAAATATTAGCCCATAAATCACCATTTTGCCATTAGATCCGAATTTTTCCTTTTCCAGTGCCCAATTTTTGTCCAATAATTCATTTCCTGAAAATTTCGAACTTGTCGATAATTCAATGGACGATAAGGTGATGTCCAATAATTTAATCTCAAAACTCTCAAAGTTCGATACCGAAAATCGAATTAAATTTCATGGTTAAAAGCCAATCGAACGCGACTTTAGTACCATCTAAACTATCGGATGGCTTTTAGGGGCTCTCACACGTTTGACCCGTGATCGATAATTCTCGATCAACGTTTGTGCCTCTTCGAATCGTAAACGACCCTCAGTTGTCATGTAATTGCGATGGTTCAATTACGTACCCTGAATATAAGATCAATTGAAAAATCGGTTTATCGTCGTTCGACGCGAATATCGTAATCGTGCAGAATCACCCGCAAACTGATCACATACTTCTGTCGAAACAATTTATATCCATTCGCTGATTGACTTATAACAGTATAGTATTAACTATTGTCGATCCTTATGATCGAGCGGTTAGTCCCCGATCGAATTTCCTGGTCTTTCACGTTTTAACCCTTTACGACATCACCAAATAAATTAGTTAACTCATGAGTAATTAATTCAGAGTAAAATAACCCAAGTACATCAACAAAATAAACATTTCATATATTTCGAAATGGATCAAATTTCGGGATATCACAAGGTCGCTCAATTCTAGCTCTGCCCTGTCGATCCGGGCAGTCTGCAGTGTGACCCAGCATCAGGACTCGTGCTTCGCGAGCATATCCTCCCTTAACAGCTTCATAGAGCCCGACCCGAAGCAATCTTCGAGCTCTCCCTGCAGGTGTGTGTCAACGAGGTGTCCAGCGCTTCCGTGTTCATGAGAGACCTGGTCAAGAGCTCGAACGACGCGCACTCCAAGGGTGCTCTCGGGATTGCACGAGGCAGCTGGAGGACGCGAAGAGTTGGCTCGCCGACTCGGTGGTGGCCATGGACGCGGGTCGGGAGAGAAGGCCTTGACGGATACTCAAGATCGGCGACATCCGGACATAGGTAAGCGTGGCCATGACGAATCAAGAAACGTGCCTGGACGGGTTGCAGGCAAGGGCAAGCTCGTCGATCCCTCGCCAGTGAATTCGGCAATGGGGCTCACCCTCACCCTATGACGGCGGGACAAGTTCGCCCCAATCGGACCTGATCGGTCGCCAAAAAAAAAAAAGGAGGAGAGCAAAAAACAAAAAGAGAGGAAAAAAAAAAGAAAAGGTTAAAAAATTAGAAAAATAAATAAAATAATATAAAAATATTGTTGCTGGCGGCGGCCAACATCCACGTCATCTTTGCCGGCCGCCAAATTTGGCCGAAATGACTAAATTGACATAATTGCAAAAGATTTAGAACTCAATTGGTCAAAAAAATAAGTTTAAGACTGAATCAGCACAATTGCAATAGGTTTAGAATTTTTTTGGTAATTTTCCCCTACAAAATAGGAGGGATCAAGCTATTAAAGCACATCTCCTGATATTTGTCTAATCACAAGAAGTTTGTGAGGGCAAAACTTCAAAAGTACCTATCTCATAACTGAGGCAACTTTTTTTTACAATTTTTTTTTTTTTATTATGCATAACTTTTTAAGAGGAATCTAATGGAAAACATGAAGTTACTAGAATATAAGAGGAATCAAGCTATTAAAAAAGGTCACCTCATACTTGTCCTATTGCAAGGAGTTTGTGAGGATCAAATCACCTAATTTACTTTTAATTCTGTTCATTTAGATATTATTACAACTTTAAAAGGTTTGGAGTGCAAGTTGAGAACCATAGTTCATTCTAAAGGACGAACTTTCCATTCTAAGCAAGTTTGTCTCATTTCAGTCAAAGGCTTGATCTTCCACTTTTACGAGCTTTCAAATAATCCAATTTATTTGTAATTATAATCATTTTGATTCTATTAGTACTTCAAAAGGTTTAGGGCACAAGTTGAGAGCCATGGCTCATTCCAAATGAAGAACTTCTCCCATTTTAAGCATGTTTGTCTTCTTTTTTGTGTCAAATGCTTTATCCAGTATTTTTAGGAGCATTCAAATCATCTAATTTATTTGTAATTGTGTTTTTGATTATATTAGTAATCGAAAAATTTTAGATTGCAAGTGGAGGGCCATAACTTCATTCTAAAGGGAAAACTCTCATTCAAAAAAAGTTTGGCTCCTTTTAAGCCAAATGCTTGATCTTCTGGTTTTTGGAGCTTCCAAATCATCTTATTACTTATAATCATGTTCATTTTGATTCTCTCTCATGTGAGCTCAGGGTTATGTTTACTCTCCCTCAATTTAAGGTTTTTTCTATATCAAGATATCTCGACTTGAATCTTCAATGTCCACTTTCATCTTCTTCCCTAATCTCTTTCTCCATACTAAACCATAAAGGTTGCCCTTGAAACTACGTTGCTACGCCATAACGCTCATTGCCTTGAAATCACGTGCCAATGAGTTATGAGCTAGAAAAATTAATTACTCCATACCATGCCAATTCTCTAATACGAGACTTCTTCTTACACACACACGGATCTCAACTTGATGTTCTTAATTTGCAACTTATATTGTTCCGGTTCTCATACTTCATGCTACTTCTAAGAGCAATTACCTTATGGATTTTGTTGAAAGGTGGCCCATAACACTTAATAAGAAGTATTAATGGTGATCTGTAAGTTGTGCTCTTATTTATAAGATACTAAAAAAAGAACATGTTTTCCATATTTTTTGTCAGTAACATATTCTCAATATTCAAAGTTATTAAATGCTTACTGGAAATTGTTCTTTATATCTTCAGGCCCTTATCAAGTGCCTTTAGGGAACTTGTTAACAAGATTATTTATACTATTGTTGAGGAGAACATGCGAATGTGTTAAGAAAAAGAAGCACAACAAAAAGATGGGCTAAGGCGACAAAATTTTGTTAACGCCTCCCATTTATGACTTTTGCTCCGTTGCGTTTGGTTTGTGCCATAAATTTTCTTGTGGTCGCTTTTGCCAAAGGCAACAAACAATACCATTTGTCAGTTTTGTAAACAAAATGGAAAAAAGATAGTATTGCTCAAAGCAGACAATACTTATCTTGTTGTTACCATAGACTAGCCAAAGAGACAAAATCTCATCATGTTTGTCGAGACTCCGACGATAACTTTTGTCGCCTTAAGTTAATATTTTGGTCAAATTGGCAAGGCGATGAGAAATATAATGCCGTTGGGAAATTTTTGTCGCGTTTGGTTTAGTTTTCACGCTTGGCATGCCAACGAATAAAATATAAATTAAAAAAAATTAAAAAAAAAATCATATTTAACTACATCAAATGTGAATAAGCTCGATGGACAATCTCATATTAAGTTATTAAATCCAGGGAAAGTCCTCTTGGGGTATTTGTTTCTCCACATGTTACACTAGATTGTGTCGACCTCATTCCGGTGTATAGACTCGGCTGCAGCAAAAGGCATAATTTAGATTTAAAAGCTTTTCATCATTAACTATGCATGCTTAGATATTTAACCATCCTTAAATACTTAACTAAACAAAATTTAAATAAATAAAAAAGGCGTGCTCAATAATGCGAGGCAAGCATGGAGACGATGGCTAGTCACAACCACAGTCATGAACCCAAATTAGAGCTGGTCGTGGTGGCTGTCGTGACTGTAGTGTTGAGTGGTCTAAATTAGGGGAGTGCATGGTCCGGGTGGGGGTTCTGCCTAGAACTGATAACCACCCGCTAAGGACCGGTTCCAATTTTTTGGATGGATCCACCAGAGAACCGGACTGCCGGTCCGGTCCGATTCTCGGGTGGATCCATGGAACTGGTCTCACCATTAATAATATCGTTTTCCAAATCCCGCCGTGAATACTTTTCATATCAAGTAATATTTTTCTTTAAATCGAACCGGCTTAATTAAGGATACCATTTTTCTTTATTTTATTGGAAAACACTACCAAAGAAGAGAAATAAGTTTTTTTCCTATTTTTGAATCATTTTAGTTGAAATATAAAATATTCTTTAAGTTCAAGATTCTAGATGATTGTCATATGTAAATCATCTTTTCATTTATCCTCTAACAATGCTCAATCTTTTACAACATTTGCTTTACTGAATTTTTTTTTTTGTAGAAACAATTCCACCGGTACTCCACATATTCTTGAACATAGTGTCATATGTGAGTCCCGAAAGTATTCTTTGAATGAGCCATTTGTTGAGTTGTAACTTACACATTTTACTAAATTCTTATTAAAACATGAAAACCATGGGAAGAGATGGAGCCCTAAACTTTAGATTTCTAATTAGTAATTTCGAAATTTATTTTAATATTAAAAATTAATATATTATTATAATATAATCGGTCCGGTCCGGGTGAGTGGATCTGCCCATGGAATCGGGAACCGGACCGGTACCCACCGATTCCCATAAATTGGAACCGAGAACCGGACCAGTTCCCTCAAGAACCACCGGTTCCAGGTGGTCTGAGCGGGTCCCGATTCGTTTGCACACCCCTAATCTAAACTCTCTTTCATCTCAAGTGCTACTTTAAAGAATAAAGTTTTCTCTCACAATTATAAATTGACTATCTGCCCATTTCACAACACATAAGGAGATTTCTAGCATTGAGGGCAGGTGTCAAAAAGTAACCGGCAAACTTTTATCTTTTAGGCCTCAAGAAAAAAAAACTCTTTATGTATCTTTTAGGCCCCAAGAAAAAAACTCTATATCCTTGCCTTCTTCCTTTCTCCACTGGCTTTTGTCTCTTATTTCTTAATTGTTTAGTTGGAAGTACTCGTCTTGGAATCCTTTAACGCAAAAAATGCATGTAAAAAAGTTGGTACTAAGGTCATACAGTTCATAACGTATGACGTGGATATAAGCTACAGTAATAGCAAATTATCAAAACTCTCCTCCGTGTTATCACTTCCATTTCGATTTGATACTTGGGACTCGAAACAGTGTGAGGATCCTAAGGTATATGCTGATTTTGCGGCGAGCATTTGACAAATCTTGGGTGAGGGAACGTCAATAGAGACGCGCAAAGTACATTTGACGTGGGCAGATTTGCGTCTTTCAATTCTCTTTCCAATTCAATCCGAACGTCGTATTGCTCGTTGACGTCGATCCATGGGGGGAGAACAAAAGACTGGTGGCGCGAGACAAGTACGTGACATAAATTTTCGGTGGACAAAGCAGAAGTCGGTGCCGCAGCTGTTGTTCTATTGTGCTGTGCTTTTTGGCCGGGAATGCGCGTCAAACGTGTCATATGAGTCGAAAGTTGCTGGTGACCCTTCATTGATAAATGATTGAGAATGAAGCACAGCATGTCGATTTCGATTAATGCAAGTGAAGGAGGAGTGGAGAAAGGGAACTTCCTTCAATGTCACTTTCGGTGACAGAAAATGACGATTCGTTATTGCAATTTTCCGTGGTTAGTAGCAAGTTTCGACACTTTCTTGTGTTGGCAATTCATATTTGAGGGATCTCAATGAGTATGCTTGATATTCTCATCCTTTAAGATCAGCAGATTGGTCATGTAATTTCCTATGATGTAATTATAATAACATTTGAGAAGTAAAAAGGAAAAGAAGTGATGCTTTCTAATTATAGAATTGAATTTCATATTGGAATACTTAATGTTGCCATATCATTATGATATAGTTTAGTATCGAACATAAAGAGAAAAAGCTTCAAGGTCGACGCGGTTGGTCAAGGCATTGAGAAATTTCAATTTTAAGAGTTGGAGATCATCTAAAAATATATATTGGCGATAAAATGGTCTTTTACAATTGGAAGAATTCTACGTTGGAGATGACCTAATAGTTCTCACATGGATGGTCATCGAACTTGGACACAGATTGGTGATGGGATTGATGGATGAAAGGGATGTCTACCTTATCTTTTTTCTTTTTTTCTTGTTTTTAGGGCGAAGAATGTCTACCTTATCGATAAGGAGGCCTAGGTCCATTTCCAAGCCAGTCTTTTTCTTTCTTTTCTTTTTTCTTTTTCTTTTCGTGACGCCTCAAATTAAGGATTGGACTTGGAAATATTGGTGTTTCTGAAAAATCATCACACTAAATCTCATTAATTAAAGGTGCGCGGATATCCTAAGTGATCTACATTTATATGTAAATATTTTGCCAATTTATGAGTTGGTGAATATATAATGTACCTTGGTAGAGCAAACATGTTTGAATATGAATAACATAACGTTTATTAAGATTAGTCCACAAATTTAATTTTTTAAATGAGTATCTTAAAACCTCGTGTTTAAGCATCAAGCATCACGAGGTTTTAATTAAAACGAGCACCGTTCGTCTCATGTTATGACCCGGGTCTTTTTTTTTTTCTGGTTGGAAATCTGACGAGTTGATAACCGAAAATTATAATTACTGATAGCACTAATCTCCCACCATGCATCATGAAATGAAACGTCAACCCCAGCAAATTTAATTCAAAAGTATGATGATGAAGAAAAGAAATAATAAAAGAAGCACTTCAATATAGTTTTCTGCGTAGGAATACACTTTCCCACGTGGACACTAATTTAAGCAAATACAAGAGGGATTAACTCCGGAGTAATCTGACTTCGGGCATCTATATGTACATTAGGGCAAGGGAGTTCACCTTAAATAGGTAGAGACAAAACCGATGAAATGCCTCATTTACAATCTCATGAATTGTGTTATATGCGAATCAAAATCCTAATGGTCGATCGCTCTTATATGAAATTGTTTGTACTTAGCAGCATTGAGAGTTGAATTTATGTGGTACACTAATGTATGTCAAAAATCCATTCAATCTTCTACATATGATTAAATTAAGTGAAAATAGTGTGTAGTTTGATTAATGTATTGTAATATCAAAAAACATCCATCCACAACAACTTACGAGCAAAAATTATACGATTCTTCATATCGATATTTGAATATGTCAAAAAGATCCAAATATTTTATGCTAAATAAAATTTGAAGAGTGAGTTTCACGATATTCACAAAAAGATAAAAAGTTGAAAGTAGAAGTGCATTCAGTTATTAGATTGGCTGCTTTTGATTTGGTCGATACCTAAAACATGCATCTAAAACTTCATATTTCACATCTTGTTCTCCCTGATTTATGCCTTCATTATCGTCTGCCAAAAGGAAAAGTGGGGAGAGAAAATCACAAAGACCCAAAAGTGAATGGTGCCAAAATGACTGATCTTGATCTCCCCAAATAAATTAAAGGGGGTTCTCAGATTGTCTGACCATGCATGTTACGCCAACGGGAGGCAAAAAGGCCCTTCTCTTGCATTAAATGGCTCTCTCTTTTGATGTTTTTGGCTATCCCTCTTCTCTTTCTCGATACTTCTCTGCTTTCTGCGACGCAATCCCGTGTATTTGCAAAGGGATTGTCGTGGAAGAACCCATCATTATTTCAGCATTTGAACTTAGCCTGTTCGGGCTATTGTTGTAGGCAGGTGTCTTTTCCCCATTGGCCAGTGTGGGCAGGTGTCTTTTCCCCGTTACTCGAGTATATCTTATCTAGTCGAGCTGAGTATGTCGAGCCCCAATTTGTCAATACTCGAACTCAAAAAGTTTACATGCCTAGTCGAGATTTATCATTATATTTTATAATTGTAAAAACAGGCATGAAATACTTGGCGATCACACAAAGATACAGGAAAAAGATTTGAGCTTTCTAAGCTTCATCCAAGTCCATTTACAAGTTGATTGTAATTAAATCGAGCATGCATTTATTTCGTGAAAAATAAATAATTTGAAAAATATTCTCCTAAAAATTATAGTTCACAATGCTTCCAAATATGAATATTACAAAGGTGGATGGATGAAAAATGTTTGCATTGTTCATGAAAAATAAATGTAAATAATTGTCCATAATTATAATTTTTTTCATTGATTAATTATTTCAAATGATTTAAGAGATCATTTTTATCATTTATTTTTCACGAAATAAATAAAGCATAAATATCATAATTCTATATTCTAGCCAAGGTTGAGGAGGCAATCAATACTCGAGCAAACCAAAGGTGAGTTTCGAGCAGGGGAGTCTAGTTGGCATCTAGTTAAATACATAATCTGCTCAACCGCATTTTGACACGCTTGCCGACAGCTTTTTCCATTTTTGGAAATACCCAAATCGATTTTTTTCTTTAACCAGAAGTGATGCCATCCCGGCATTTGCGTTTTAATCAAATGTGACTTTTACACCATGTACTTTTTCGATTGTCGCCAGTTACACGATGAGTGGAGACTGGACCAATGTAAATGGCTTGACCTTATTTTCCATGGAGGATAGGGGACACGTGTCAAAAGCAAGGAGTAACAATGTCATCTCGATTCTCCCACCGACAATTAGCATATGCATAATAGACATGATATGAGACCCTAAAACTTAGAAGATTTTTGTTTTTTTTTTTCTGTACTTGTGAACGACTGCTCTCAAGTACCTAGTACGCTAGCACCATCTGACCCCCAAAAAGAAAATTGTACCTATAACACGATTTGAATATGAGGTTGGGATGGAAGCCAAACACAAGTATAATAAATAGCTGAGAGACCATGTGTATATAATATCTTATAATTTTTTTTTGTTAGTTAACAAAGAGAAAGAGTACACATGCAAAGAAAATGAAATCTTACCGCATCAAGCTCTCAGAGTCTAGAGGAATCGATGTACATGTCACATCATCTGTCTCATGTCCTTACATCAATAACTATTTCGATGTTCTTGAACTTTTAGGGGCGGCACTATTTCTGAACATCTTGTGTAGAAAGATGGAGTGGACTAGGTCAAGATTGACTTATTACAAAGAAAAGGAGATAGGAGAGAGGGTTTCAGATAGATAGTTATCTTCAATGGGTATTATAGCCAATTGAACTTTCAAAAAATGTGAATTAAGCCATTTAAGATATGGAATTCGCACCCCCTATATTTAGGCACTAAACCACTTCTTCATCAAAATGTTTAAAATTTTGAACATTTGTCGATGATCCCTCGATAGTATATGTTATACAAAAGGTAAGAGGCCTTCCCTATTAGGTCATTACTAGATTTCACGCTTCAACCAAAGGTCAAGTTCTAGACCACGCATAGGAAAAGTTGCCACATGCCTTCCTCTAACATTTTACGACATTTTGGCAGTGATGTGACAAGTTTCTATGGTATTTGTTGCACATCCAAAACAACCAATAAAAACTAGAATTTTCACCAAGCTAGATACAAATTAAAAGTAGTTGTTCAAACGGGAAGCAAAAACTCAATGGTTCATTGCATGATCTACGAAGATAATGTACGTGACTTTAACATCATGTTAATAAAGATAAAGCAGATGCATAGACCATACGTAGAATTACCTCCCTCTGAAATGTCGGGCTCCTCTACATTCGAGAGGTGCAATGATATCGTACTCTTTCTTTTTTATTTCTTTGTCCCTTTCTTATCCCCGAGCGGCGTGATCCCCGATGGCGATCACCACGACACTGTCACGCCTTCTGTCGCTGCTCTGTCATCACTCCACCGCTCCTCCATCCCCTTTGTCTACCCTCTCATCACAGTAACAATCATGATCATCAGGGCCAACATCCTCAGATAGAGAGAGAGAGAGAGAGAGAGAGAGAGAGATACTTTCAAAGGGTTTTTTGACATGGTGTGTGAATCCTCATGAAGCGTGGAGATACTTTAGTCAATTTGGAGCAGTTAGGTCATCCCTAACTGAAGAGGATTCCGAACCCACGTTAAACTTATGATGTTATGTTCGATGTTTAATCTCACAGTAGCTGAGCGTAGATAAGGTGACTGTAGCAGATGCCAAGACCATCCAATATGGTATCCATCACTTTGGGAGAATTCAGCATAAAAAAAAAAACAAATTTACACAGTGCAACACCATCGCCCACTACGTCTGACATGGGATGTTACAGGGGCGCACGCAGACAAGGAATGGATTGTAGATAAGGTAACGTAGACAGCATTCGGCGGGAGGATAGTGAAGCCAAGTAAGCAATATACTGCAATATACATACTCATGCAGGATATATTACCTGTACCATTTATATAAACTCAGAGAGAGAGAGAGAGAGAGAGAGAGAGATTTATGCAGGCGAACATGTAAGTCCAAAACATGCGTTATATCAAAAAGTTAAGTATATCGAATGGAAAACTTTGACCAAAGGACCGACGAAAGGATTTGGAATTGAAGCATGGGACGAGTTTAGCCTCTTGCAAGGCTCTAAGCTACAACATTTTGGTCAATCGTTAATTTAAAATTAAGAAAAAAATGAGGGAGAAAAGAAGAAGAAGAACCAAGCGTTGTCGGAAGAGAAGGCAAAGCATCAGAGAGTGGGGATGGGGCACAACATGGTTTGGTCCAACCGAGAGAGAACGAGAATGTGGAGAGAGACGGAGAGGACCTCTTTGTCCTTTCATGCTACCAATAGGTGTATAAAACATAAAATAACACCAATTCTTTCCTATTATTTTCTCCGGTTATATACCAGATGTTCCCTATTCATCCAACAGGGGTCTCTGACTATGATCGCAGAGTGAGAGACAAGGGCGGTTGAGTGAGGCCATAGCAATGCAATACATAGTTGGAAAAATATTAGATACTATGAATAATAAGAATGGTTGGAAATTTATTGAAAAATATATAAAAATAAGATTAATTGTCTGAGGCTGCAAGTGCTATCGTTAAGATAATTCCACCCCTCAAAGAACAAAACTCAATGCAATAAGTTCTAACGGCTATTTTCTCAAGATATAACAGACATTCTTCTTTATTCCTCACAGAATAATAAAAGGAATATGTGTATAATCCAGTAAGGAAAATATGAGAAGGAAACAAAAATTCTCTTTTTGGATTGAAATTTAATTTTTATATTCAAACAAGAGGGAGAGGGAGAGGGAGAGAGAGAGTCTAGTAATTATTAAAATGATGACCGTTGTGAAGTAGTCATAAAATAATGGAGAGTTTGTGAAGAAATAAATCAAATGTTACATAAGCATTTACAAAATCACTATACAACCGTTAACTTTCTAAGATATTTCAAAGAACTTTCCAAAATATTTCAAAGTTGTTCAAATATCCAACATAATCATGCACATTAGAGTAAAGGAAAGCACAAATTCAATCACATAATATCATGATGAATGCACAAAGTTAGTCACACTGAATTTATCAAATTTGAACTTCAAATGGGGGCAAGCTAGCATACTTCAAATTCTTCACACAAAAAAACAGAAGTACTTGTTTCAAATTGTGATTTTAGCTCGAAATTAATCACCACCCATACATCAAACTAGCTAGACTCTGCATCGTCGCCTCTTAATCCCGATAGAAACTTTAAAATTAGTATGGAAACCAATTCCCCAAATTGGGAGAAAATATTTTGTGGTTTATTTCCACCAAGCCATCATCTTACATGGCATGCATTTTTCTGATTTCATCCAATTATCACTCAACACGTGTTTTGATGTGGAATCAACTAAAACAAATAAAAAATCTGACTTTTTCTTTCTTCCTCTTCCGTCGTAGCCACTGCTCCGACCACTCATCGATCACAACCACCACCTGCCACATAGCCACTACTCCGACCACTCATCGATCACAGCCACCACCCGCCACAACCTCCGTCCATGAGCCCTCCACCCCACCATGGACAAAAGGAGCAATTTTTTGGTCAATTTTTGTGTTTGTTTTTTTGGTCGCCCCCTCCTACGTTGTCTTCCAGTTCTCTTCCGTGGCTTTTTTTGGTCGATCTTCTAGGGCTTCATTGATTGTGGAAGAGATTGACAAAGGAGACCAATTTTTTCTTGGGTTAATACCATGAAAATTTCTAAATTGGACACCTGTAATAAATTTACTCCAAACTGATATATTTAAAATAAATTTATCATTTGTTAGTCTCCGTCAAATTTTATCATCAACCGAGTTCAATGACACGTAACAGTTGACAGATGTATCAGTTTTAGATTTTACTTTCCGTTTGTCACAAGTCTACCCATTTGAGATTTTTTGTAATATTAATCTATTTTAATAAAAATTAACATGGGACATATTTATCACAAACGTACTAATTTGAGGTTTTGTTATAGTTAAAAAATTAATTTGGAATTAATTTATTACAAGTATATTAATTTGAAGTTTTTCATGGTATTCATCTTTTTTCTTTTCTTACCAGTTTTTGTTGGTTGATGTTCGGAGTTGGATTAACGGTGAAATGGAGAGCATCAACATCCAATTTTATTACGATCCTTCCTAGGGATCGGAGAGGAAAGGTGAAAAGGAGAGACAAGAGAGAGGGGGGTCCTGTAGTGACCCACGAAGAAGAAGACTACCCCAACAAGTTTTTTAAGTTTTTTTTGTGGGTAGTTTTCTTCCTCATTTGATTTCGGAGGTTTAGCCCTTCATTTTTGGCGAGACACGATCCGTGGCCGCCGCCGCTCCATGATCGCCATAGATTTCTGGGTTTGTGGATGGTGGCTTGTTCATAAATCGCGTGGAGGTCGGCCATGGACCCGTAAGTGAGGAAGCCGAAGACCAATAGAGGAAGATGAAGCCGCCGAAGACGAAGAGATGCACAGAGCCAAAGACAAGCAGACGCATAGAGAAAGATGAAGCTGTGTTGGCCTGGATGGGGCGCTGACGACGATGGGGGAGGTGCGGAGTTCAAGCTTAGAGGTGGCTAATGGCTATGGAGGAGGATGAACCAAAAGATGTTGGCCGGAGCAAATTTTCCATTCTTTTATTCCTCATCGGAGTACATGTCAAGTGATACTTAGATATAAGAAAAAAATGCATGTCTCATGAGGTGATGATCCGATGAGAAGAAACCACTTAATATTGTTTTTCCCCGAAATCGGTTTTTTCCTTAAGATTAATTAAAAGAAGATCCCATATTCTCTTCCATTAAAAGCCTCTAGACCACATATGGAATATGCATGCGTGCGGTGATCTGAGTCAAAGAGATAAGCGAGCCTCAAGTTAGACCTAGCTAGAACAATAATAGAAGCAAGTGATTAGTGTGTTCCAGCCAAACACACGCTATTCATGATGACGTAAATTGTGGTTGCACCAGATGTGCAAGTTGACCTTGTTTTGTGCCGGGGCATATCGTCCGATAGTGGCAATGCTTGTTGTCTACCTCTTAAAAAGCAAATATCATTAGTTACGTTGAGGATGATATATCGGTTGGTCTTAGATATCTCTTGCCTTACAAGCTAGTTTAAAAGGTAAGATGTTCTCTCTCACACTTATAAGCTGGTCCCAATGGGATAATCACAACAATCTCATCTTCACACATCGGGCTTCAGTCGGTGTGCAACAATCTCACCCTCATGCATCGAAGTTGAATCAGAGTTACAACAATCCTTTTTTATATCAGTGTTGGGTGGTCTTAATCATCTCTCACCCCCAAAAGCTAATTCAAAATGTGAGATTTTTCCTCACACTTATATATTGACTATCTGCCCATTTCACAATTAATGTACGATAACCCCAACACCGTGTGAGCCTCTCTTATAAAGTATCAATGCCTTGCCAACATATATTGCCAGGAAATTTCAGATAAAGTGCTTCGTGGGACTTGACTAGAGCCATGTTGGACAAGAAAGGACGCAGGAATGCACTGTTCATCGTCGTAGTGAATTGTGCTGTTCATAACAAAGCAAGGAGTTGGTAAGAAAAAAGAGCCCAACTAACATGTTTCTTGAGATGAGGAAAGACTATGGACATCAGGGTTGTTATGTTTAAGCGAGCATCTTGACTTGGTTTGGCTAATCTAGGAAAAGTGACCTTAAATGAATGCTCGATTTTGGGTCCAAACTCGAGTAAATTGAAAAATATTCCATATGAAAAGACCATGCGAAAATATAATGGTTAACATAATTTCCTTATTCGCCCTTTTAAAATACGATAACTCATATCATCTAAATCTCTTTTTGTGAAAGAAATATCGTTTTGAGTATGAACGCGCAATGAAGAAAAACTCACAACTTCAAGCCAATCATATTTACTGAATTTTGGAGTATGTATTTGTAACATTAACCCGGGGGGGTCGAATATTCTCATACCAACATACATTTTGCAGACGACATGTGAGATGCTTATCCAACTATGCTTCCGTTAGTTTGGACTGTTCTAGCGCCATGACGCAGTGGACACCCTAAGTAGAAAACATGCGACGGTACGAGCGCCGGTGCGAGCGTGTTTTGAAGAAAAATAAAGTAATGTGAAAAGGCCGTACCTCTGTCACTGTTACATGTGAAAGTTGCAGACGATGGTAGAGCGAACTTACGCTTGGGCCCGTTATATATACACTCCACCACCCATCATCCACATTCGAACTATCAAACCAGGGGTCACCAAAAACACAGAGAGAGAGAGAGAGAGAGAGAGAGAGAGAGAGAAAAGTTGAGAGATGGAGAAGGAGACGAAACAATCGAAATTCAAAAGGATTTGCGTGTTTTGCGGGAGTAGCCAAGGCAAGAAGAGCAGTTACACAGATGCCGCCTTGGAACTTGGAAGGGAGCTGGTAATGCAAACGCCTCTCTCTCTCTCTCTCTCTCTCTCTCTCTCTCTCTCTTTCGCTGTAATTCTTTTGTCCCTGTGATTCCACCACTCTAGCTCATATCGGTAGTCCCTTCGGTTTATTGTCTCTGTCGCTTCTTCGTCCTCAAATTCCTGTACCCTTTATTTTTTTCGTCTCCGTCGCATTCGTTTAGGTTCTCATTGATTTGATGGAAGTGACGTTCTGATATGATGATGGCTCAAATTGCGCTTCACTAGAATGCCGGATGGAGTTCTCTTAATGGCATTGATGGCCCCCCTCCATCTTAATTGTATAGCCTTAGGTGACTCAGCTAATAAACGGGACTCTTTTATCATAGAAAGTCTCTGTTTCTGCACACGCGCCAGCATAGCTGGTCCGAGTAGAAAGTTAATAATGTGTACGCGCGGTTGCTTCCCAGGATGAGAGGCTGAGAGCAGATTCTTGAATTTCCAGTTTGTGTGATCGGTGAAAAACAAGAATCCTTCTGTTGCAAACGTTAATGAGGTTTCTATTTTGGGTGATGCATGTTGAAGGTGTCGAGGAACATTGACCTGGTGTACGGCGGCGGTAGCATCGGTCTGATGGGCCTTGTTTCTAGAGCCGTCTACAATGGCGGTCGACATGTCATTGGGTAATTGATCATCTGCTTCTAGTTCTCGCTTTCCACCACTCTAATGCTTTCTTCTTTCCTATGTGTTAATTTGAAGTTCAGGGTTCGCTGACATTTTTCTCTCTCCCTCGCTCTCTCTCTCTGTTTTCTCGTCGTTTTCCTGACTGCAGAGTGATTCCCAAGACCCTCATGCCTAGAGAGGTATCATCTGCTACTACCATCATGATTTTATCTCCTCCTTTTTTTTACCGACGAATGAAACAATTAGATGAAAGCGACCAAACAGATCAGAAACAGAGAGACAGAGAGACAGACAGAGACCACGGCATTATCTGCCTCTCTTTTTCATACGATCTGTTTTTCGAGATGGTTTAGTCCAAGTCCTCGTCAACTTGTGGGCAGCTACACCAGTTGTTACATGAATTTCCAGCCTCTCCTTTGTTATCCCTAAAACTGGAACTGTGCTCACTTATCTCTTTTGATGTTTCTTGCGTTATGCCATTGCATCAAATCTGTTTCTCTCGATACAGCTTCATTAGGAGGCTTCCAAAGGGCCTCTGATTGGCTCTGAAAAATGTGGTCTTTTTGGAATCCTAATGAAACTTCAACCAGACCTGACCTGGGGGGGGGGGGCTTCTGAGTTTTGTCCGGTTCTCTTGCTCGGTTTGTCCGTCTCCGATGGTTCTTTTATACCCACTTGTTTAGATTCTTCATTGCACACAGTGTCCAACATTCCTTTTGCGAGTCCATCTCAGCTTTTGTACGTTCTCTCTCTCTCTCTCTCTCTCTCTCTCTCTGTGCTTTCCTTTTCTCTTGTCATGCCCTTTTTGGTCTTGGGCTCTCAAGTACTGATCAGACAAATTAGACGCTAGTTTGAGCCCACCACGGGCTCAATCTCATCATTGCTCTCTCCCTCCTTGTCAAGACACTTTCAGACAGCTCTCCTCACTGTGTTGTTGTGGAATTGAGTGTTTTTGGCGTGATGAATTGGCAGCTTACTGGAGAGACGGTGGGGGAAGTGAAGCCAGTGGCGAACATGCACCAGAGGAAAGCAGAGATGGCTAGACATTCAGATGCTTTCATTGCTTTGCCCGGTTTGTTCCTATCTTTCGCCACACGCTAAAGTATCAAACTCATGTCTGCTGTGATTCGACTTTGCACTCGGATTTGAGAACATTTAATTATGTAACCCTTGTCTAAGCCGAACTAGAAAGAGCGACAAACATAAGTAGTGGCAATGCAAGGTCGGGACACTCTCTCTCTCTAGGTTTTCTTCTGGAAGATGATTTACTTCGAGAAGCAAACCGATGCGCAAAAAGATCTCCATGTTCTACTGGTCTCAAGTAAACCAGGTGCATCCAACCAGCAAAATTTATCTGAAAAAACAGATGGGGTTGGAGTAGGCGATCCCACTCGATCGAACCTTTTACACTCCTAAATCAACTTTTTTTTCCTTTTTCTAAAAAGAAGCGTAGATCAATCATGAAAGCACGTAGTCCCAATTAGAGATGACACGCAGCAATTGCAAAAATCCTGGAGGAGTGAAATTGCATGTAATGTAACGCCAACGAATTGGAGGGAAGAACTTAAAAGAAAAAGGAATCGAAAGAGGTTGAACAATGACCAAGAAGAGGCTAAGCCCAATAGCACAAAATAATGGCCCGAAAACTAGCATGACCAGCAAAGAAAAAAGCACAGAACCTAACGATGGTCCGAGTTACTGACACAGCCCGGCTCTGTTTTTGCTGTTTCTCTCTCTGTCTGTGAAGGTGGGTACGGGACTCTGGAAGAGCTTCTGGAAGTGATAACGTGGGCTCAACTCGGCATCCACGACAAGCCCGTAACGCTTCGAATCTCTCTCTCTCTCTCTCCCTCTCCCTCCGTTGGTTTTGCTCTGTTTCTATGGCGGTCGATGAGATAATCAGAAAGGGGTAAACGAATGTTGCAGGTGGGATTGCTGAACGTGGACGGGTACTACAACTCCTTGCTGTCGTTCATAGACAAGGCGGTGGAGGAAGGCTTCATCAGCCCCAGCGCTCGCCACATCATCGTCTCTTCTCCTTCGGCTAAGGACTTGGTCAAGAAGATGGAGGTATTACCTGCATCCCCCCCCCTTTTCTCTCTCTCTCTCATGAACAGGGGGCATGCTCTTCTTGTTCGTTTTTTCATATCCGTTAGGGGGATTCTGTTTCAGGAGTACTTTCCACGCCATGAAAGGGTGGCTTCCAAGCTGAACTGGGAGACTGAACAACTGGGACACACCCCAAAATGCGACATCTCCAGATGAGAAAGACCTGACAACCTGACAACACGTCTGCCACTCCTCCTCTTTGTTCGTTTTCCTAACAGTGCTGTGGAATCTAACTTTGAAATTCCGAACACTTCCGACTCGAGAGGCAGATCCTCTCTTCCTCTCTAACATGGAGGAAGAGACGGTGCATCTGCTGGAGTTTCTTATGTGGAAAAAAAAAAAGGAGAGAGGGATGGATTTGTGAACTGTGAATTGTAAGCGTCTTCTTCATCATCGTTCTTCATTCATATTTCTCTGTGTCTGCAAATCTTGGAATCGGTTGAGGTGTTTCTTCTAAAGATCCACCTGGTGGGGTCAGATACAGCCCAAATTCCTTTGATAAATAAAGCAAGGCTGAAGGGGGATCGGATTTCAGTTCAATAAGGATTGAAAGAAAGATCGAAGTCGATTTGATCGGTTAATTCGATAACAAACGATGATTAGCACCCGAATTAGTTATAGTTTCGGTATTATCCGACCGAACCCATTTCCATATTGTTTGATTAGCCAATTTCAAAGTATCAAGTATATGAAAAAGAGTCTTGAACTCTAGATAGTCATCTATTATCGATTTACATTTGGTAAAAATGTTCTTCTACTTTATAACTGGAGTATCAATCATATAATAATGTAGTTGCATTTGCCCTCCATTAATATCGGTAATAGTTTCATATCGATAATAGGTACAATATAAATGAGTTGTATTAACAACTAATTCCAGGCATTTGTAAAGTATGTTTAATGGAAGAATATTTGATTTTCAAGTTTTGATTACATGCATTTGGAGAAAAAGTCAGTATAGAGGAAATTACTATTTTTCTAGATTTAGTAGTTGTTTTACAAGTATTTTTTAGATGTGCCTTTTAACAAAATCCTCCCCAAAATGACATCTCCTATAGTTAAATCGTTATTGTTAAAATTTTAAGGTTTTTGAGAAATTTGTAAAAGAAAATCCTCATTTCTCTCTTTATTTCAATAAAGGTTCAAATTCAGTTAGCTTGATTTACATTCATATTATGTACACTTAAAAAAAGCTTAACATAAACGGTATTTCAAAATCTCAATCAAGTCCCATGGACGATTGTGAATCATAATGATGCATGCAAATAAAGTGAATCAATTTCAAGGGTGAATCTTGAAATCAACCCTAGAAGGGCCAATCCAAAACGTTTGTCCCATTATTAGCCAGAATCGACTTTGTGGTCCAAGCAACAACCTCATAGATATATACATTCATTCTCCATGCTCCTGATCGAAATTATGAATCCTATGTTTGACCAACTATTCTAATCTTAACTTACAAACTATTCACGTTTAAGCCATCACTAAAGTCTTGACTCATGAATCATTTATGATCGCCATTTATTCATTTGTTTATGATCTACTCATCGAAATATAGATTCCTTCCCCACAAATGAGTCCCCTTTAATCCCAATTGAAGATGTGCGAAGGAAGTGGGGAGGGAGAAAGAGAGTGTGTGTGAATGGAAGATGAATTTGAAGGTGTGCAAGCGATTTGCCCGAAATATCAGTGTCCGGACCAGAATTCAAGCACTGTAGGCACGGAAAATTATTGGGTGCACGATCTTTTTGATCGATTCGAGATTCGAATTCAAGGAATTTAGAAATCCCACCCCCTCACCCCCCAAAAAATAAAATAAAAGAAATCCAGCCTCAAATGGATACCATGTAACGTGCCCGAAACATGGCCATTGTCGCGTCAAACAGATCTGGAAAATTAAAAAAATAATAATAATAATTTAATTATTTTTCTCAAAGGAATTTGAGTGAAAAAAAAAAAAGAGAGAGAAAGAGATAGAGAAAAAAAGAGAGAGATCACGTGATTTTAGACCGACCCCTCAAAAGGCGTTGACCGCGACCAGATCGGGGGCAGCCTCGTGCGGCACGCGATGCGCGGTGTCTGTAAATGTCGAACCGACAGCGATGAGGCGCGCGCGCACGGTAAGATCCGGTGAGCTCGCCCTCTTCCTACGACCACTCTCTCTCCCTCTTCCTGTTACAAAAAAAACCTAAATCGCCAATTGCAGACACCAGCTGATTCCTCTGAATCTCTCCCTCTCTCTCTCTCTAACCTCCTCGCTTTCTCTCTCCTCTCTTTCTCTCTTCCTATCTCTATCTGGCTTTGGGGTAGCAACGGCTTCCGACCTCCCGACATTGGCGATGCGGTGATCTCCGCCCCCGTCCAGCCATGTGACCATGTCAAAGAAGGTTCGGGTTCTCCCACCGGGTGCATGCTTTTGTCGATCCCCTTTCTCGTTTGCGTTTTCGGGGCATCTTGAGCTTTTGCCTTTCTTGATTGATTCCTCTGCTGCGTTTTTCGCCCGCATTGCTGGTGAGTTTTCGTGGGTTCCGTCGATTTTTTTCCGTACGGTCGTGTTTCTCGAGTTGCATTGCGGGGTTTGTTCGCTAGGGCGTGGACGCTGGGTACGCGGCGTAATGTGGGGGAAAGATTTGATTTTTCTACCTTGTTGCGGTCTGTTCTCCGTTTCGACGTTCTGAAGATTGACGGATTAGGAGGCCAATGTGGTTTTTTCGATTTTTCCGAGGTATAGGACGTGGTGGTTCTTGATGGGTCTGATGCGTTTGTCTTGAACTTGACCACAATGCTTGAAATGCGGACTTGGGTTTTTTTTTTCTTTTTCCCTTGGCTCTTGAAAGGGATTTGAGTCTGTTTTATTTGTTAATCGCACTAGGCCCATTTCTTCTTTCTTTTTTCCTTTTCTTTTTTTGGATTCGTCGTTTGAAATTTTGAAATTTAAATATGCAGAGGGTTTGTTAAGAGAGACAAAGCTGGTGTTGATTTTTCAAAACTGCTGAAAGGGACGTGATTTTAAATTGAATATGATTTTGTGTCTTTATGTGGAATGCTGGGAGCTAATTAGATATATGTCTTGTAAGATGAGAAGTCCTTTTCTGCGAAATTCTCATCTTAAATTTGGAACGACTTTACATGTAGGAACCATGACTGCGTGTTTGCATCTTAATCTTTCCGAACAGGAAGGGCCGTAAGGAATTTCTCTTTTTAAGATCATGTGCCCATTAGTGGAAGATGTATTAAAACTAACGCCTTTACTGTTAGAAGCTACAGAAGAAAAAATGAATATGTATACCTTCCATATCATTTTTATCGGTAAACAATATTGTATGAGACAAAGGAATAGACGAGATAAATTTGGTTTGGTGGAGCCTACAAAGAGAATGCACCAAGCTTCACAATAGGAGGAAATCAAAGTTCAGGGCACAAACAGTAATGCTGCATTAACCCAAGCACAAAACTCTTCTACACTACTTTCATCAAAACTCGAATGGCCATCCTGTCACTTTGTATTTTTCTCTATTTTGCCCGGAAAAAAGGGGAAGAACATTGTACTTTTCTCTTCTCAGTTAGCACCGACACTTCATCATCTAGAGGCCAAATGCCCCCTCGCTGTTTGCTGGGGCTTTTACCCCAAGACAGAGAGTAATCAATTGGCACATTTGGCACATCTACTTGGCCTTGAACTAGTCCTTATATCTAGCCAATTTCCATGATCCCAAGACATATCTTGAACGGTGAATACGTGCCACATACTAAACAAATCTCCACCCTGATGAGCATTTTGCCATAGATGGCTCTGACCTGCTTAGAAAAAAGTACAGAAACTGCTTGCTAACAACTTTTGGATCAGAACTAACTCTTTCTTCCATCGGAGGAGCAATTATTGAACGAACAATTTTTAAAGTCAAGATTTGACTTCCCAGGAATAGACAGGTATGAAAAAAAAATCGAAAAAAAAAAAGATAAAAGAAAGCAGCCAACACTATACAACACAAGCATAATCCACGAACTTAAATACCGATCCAGAATTAACGAAGCATTTGTTGGGCCACAAGGATGATTATAGAAGAGCTGCAAAAAGATGAGCAAACAGCTTGAAGTAGGATCAGTTGACATGATAATAGAACAAGATAAAGGCCTGACATCTTTATACACTGTCTTGTTAGGAACAACTAGAGTGTAAAAGAACATATGCTGTGCCAAATCAATGGAATAGCTAAACTGGAACATAAAACACAGAAATAAACAGGGTATCTGGTTTAGCAGTATGGGCAACGCTCAGTAGTTTTGTGGTCTGTGAAACCAACCTCAAAATTATCGTGCATCTACTCATAACCCCTGAAAGGTTATTCTCTTGTGAGTTGCGTCTCTATAATTATGATTAGTATGCTTTCTGTACTTATGGAAGTCAAACTATATCTGATTAAGACATTTACTGCTCAAATATACATATTGAGTAGCACCTCAATTTGTCTGATTTGCTGAAAATCAGAGCTATCGATTCTTCTTGATCCAAAAGATATCTTCTATGGTAAATGCACTTCATACCATCTCAACCATGGAATCACATCTGTTCCTTAGGAAAGTTATTTCTGGTCATGCCTAGAATATTCAGTCATTCAGTCATTGAAATGTCCTTTTGGATAATTCAATCTCAAAGGAATCTTGGAACACTGCATCACTCTGTCTTATGTGGGGCAGTTGAAGAGAACGTGACAAAGGATTGTCCGAGAGAAATGAAGCTTCCGATGCTACTGTTATGTACTCTTCTATCTGTCTTTGGTGTTTCTGCTTTGGCTCTGTTTTGTTTTAGTTTTTATATGTGTTTCTTTTTCTATCTCTGATCTTGTACATTTCCACTGTTTCTTTCTCAATGAAATCCTATTTTATTTATCAAAAGAGAAAGGTGGATGTAGCCATGGTTCTTTTGAATAACTTACAGTTCCTTCAGATGAACAGGATCATGCTAACTGGGTGATCTTCTCTCTTCATTTTGTTCTTTTTTCCAATTGGCATCCTTGCAGAAGATTGACATTGTGGGCTCATGGATATTTGATGACAATGTCCATGGTACCTCCGATGAATTTTTTGACAATGTCCTCAAACAAATTGATTGCCCATTGGAAGATGTAGAAGGTAATATTCTGTCAGATGACTGGGATGCGAGCTTCCGACTCCTTGAACTGCCATCTTCGGATGTTTTGGAAGGATTCCCATCTAGTTATTGTGGGAAAATATGCGAAGACATTTCTGCACCGGACAGAAGCCTTTCAAGGGTGAGTTTCTTATGCTGTCTCTTTCATGATGATAAATTCAGAATGTCGCATTTTTTAAGTATGTAAATACCTACCGTAATGTCATCATGCTAGATGGAAAAGTTTAAAAGTGTGCCGAATTTTACCATGAGGACGTTTTTAGAGAGAGAGCACATGCACTCTGTCTCTCCCCAATGATCGAACCCACTTTGTCATTTCGGAGTCCAGCCCATTTTTGTTGTCAAAATCACACGAGGGCAAAGTGAGCAAAGTGCTATTTGACTCAAATAGCACTTTTGGAATTAATAATCGATGTTGAGACTCCTGCTGTAGAGCCTGATTGGATGACTTATACTCTTGGCATCAGCCTTCAGCCATGAGGTTGAGTTTGTTGTCACTTTTTTGGATGTGATGTATAGAGGCTGTAGCTGCTGAAATTGATATATCAATGGCTTTGTAAGTATTTAAAAACAGCTATGGAGAAGAACATCTTTTATCCTATTTTACATACTTGGATAATTTCAAGAGTTTCGCCATTAAATTAAAAAGGCAAAAGCATAATAAGCAAGATGATAAACACAGTGGAACCCTGTTTCCTACTTTTTAATTTATCTAGAATGCCTGCACAAGTGAGTCTGTCAATGCTGTTGGGTTCAGTTGTCTATTTGCGTGGGACCCACTCATACCAAACTGGTATGTCTCGACTCAGGCTGTTGCAACTAAGAATTGGATGAGAAATGCAATTCCTTTTTCCTTTCTCCCTTCTTCCTTTACCGAGGAGAGAAAATATGGTAGATCATTGCTGTATTAGAGATTTCCAATGACATGAAACAGTTGATTTGCTTGCTTTGGATTACTTAAGGTTGGCATGCTTAATGAAGTTAATTAGAACTATCTATAGTCCGTGGAAGCTAGACTGTTTGTCGCAGAATGAATTCATCAGCGGCCTTTTAGACCTTAAAAGTACAAAATGTCCTGTTAATCAGTTTGCCAAACAATGACTTGATAGTTATATTCCTGGAGTATATGACAGAGAGAATTGGAGACCGAACTGGTGAGGTGCGTACATGACTTGTTAGAGCGCAATAGGCTTTCCAATTCCATCTGCTGTGATTCTTCTGTTCTCTTTAAACTAGGAAGGAGCTACTGAAACCTGCTACACTGGGATCTTAAAGTGATTTTGTTGCACCGCTCTTTACAATAACAAAAAAAGAAAAAGCTACTGTTGAAGAAAGATCTATGATTTTGTTTACATTTTCCTCATTGTGATTGTCCTTTTTGCCTAGAATGAGGATAAAGCTAAAGTAAAAGCATCGCCCAGCTGTACTGAGACAAACTCAAACAGAAGTTTTTGCCACCATCAGACTTCTAACGACAAAGATTCTAGCCTCGAG
This sequence comes from Eucalyptus curtisii, assembly GCA_017140595.1. Classification (NCBI taxonomy): domain Eukaryota; kingdom Viridiplantae; phylum Streptophyta; class Magnoliopsida; order Myrtales; family Myrtaceae; genus Eucalyptus; species Eucalyptus curtisii. The sequence continues at coordinate 8,286,664 of CM029503.1, forward strand.
AACAGCAGCTCTGGTTCAATTGAGAACTCGCTTCTCTTGAGCTCCAAATCTTTAATCCCTGTGAAGCGTGCTCGGAGCAAGCGGTTACGCCCACAAACGCCAAAGACTAGGTTCAACCTTCCTTTTGTTTCCTCTGCTAGCAGTGCTTCTGGTATATACCGACCTTTGGCAGCTTCTGGGTCATCCTCAGAAGGCCGACATAATAAAAAAAGTTCCGGCAAAAGAAAGGGGAAGGAAAGGAATTTACATTTGCTCTCTGGTGCAGAAGAGATGAACTCGGCTTCACAGAATCCGAGTGCAACCAGGAAATGCATGCATTGCGAGGTCACAAAAACCCCACAATGGAGAGAAGGGCCAAGGGGGCCCAAGACCCTTTGCAATGCGTGTGGGGTTCGCTACAGGTCTGGTCGCCTCTTCCCGGAGTACCGTCCAGCAGCAAGTCCGACATTCATCTCGTCGTTGCATTCTAATTCTCATAGGAAGGTAATCGAAATGAGGAAGAAGGGAAATCATGAGTCTGGGTTTGCATCCATGAACAACTTGAGGCACCCTCAGGTTAGAATGTCTGATGGGGGTGTACCTGTTTGATTGATTTGGACTGGAAAGGAGAACAGTTTTTTTCCTGAGTTTAGGTGGATCTTGTTTTGTTCTCCAATTCCTTGGTTCTTTATATTCAGGCTAATTGGTTTTTCTGTAGATGGATGCAATAAGTAGGATGAGGTAGTAGTACTGATTTAGGGAGATGGGAAGGGTTGCGCTTAGTCGGCAAAGTCGTGAAACTTCTAAGCGTTTCTGTGCACTTCGAAGCTGATTGAAATCCCTGAACCTGGATACTCGATGAGTTTGCCATACTTAGCCATTGATAGAATGATTCTTTGTAATAGACTGATTTTCTCTCCTCTCTCTCTCTCTTGATTTCTCTCTTTATTCTTTGGTAGAATTTGCAGTTGCTCTCTTTCTGAAAATTGCCACTTGCAGTAACACTGGGATTTTCACTCAAGTTCCATTTGGAGAATAGGCCTATGCAGAAACCCTTAGGAGACGAGTTTTGCCCCCTTTGAATTGATCATTCTCTCCTGTATCTATCCAATTTTGCCAAACCCAAGGAGAACAAAGTTTATGGCACTAACTTTACCGGAGCCAGAGCCATATCGAACGTTATCCTTCCAAAGCATCTAAAAATCTCTTCAAAGATGCGTCAATTATATCGGATTTACACTGGCTAGTGGCTATCGATTAGCTAGGACCGACCGACCCAAACCAAACACAGGCCCTTGTTGTCGGCCAATTCTAAGAATTCCAGAATGTCGCATTCAATTGAAATAAGTATCTCAAAAGTTCTTAAAACTTGTAATTAAAGCGTAATCAAGCTCTTAAGGTTACTTTTCGTGGTCCCTGTGGCCCATTGGGTGAGCCCGTCTATGCATTCTCTTCTTAAGCCCAGGCCTGCCCACTACGTCATGTGCTCTGAGCCGCTTAATAGCTTCTCATGATAGGTTCTTTTGCTAATGTGCTTTCTTTCTCTATGGCACTTGCTAAGCTAACTTAAAAGACGAATAGTTCATCTTAGAAAGTATTGATTACCCATTACACCTGTCAATAGCAGTGCACTGATAAATACAAAACTTCCCTCCATGATTATTCTTAATAGGAACTTTGCCGGCCCTGGCTCACAAAATTCTTCCTAATATGCTTATGTTCTTTTTGTAATTCAAAGCATCTTAGACTATAATTTTATACCTACTTTGATAGATTGGACAGACATAAACCATTGAGGAGAGTTGCATTTGGTAATATTAAATTCAGTTTTTATCCCCAACAAAATTCAGTAGATATGCTACAAATAGAGAATTTGGTAAACAAAGAATATATCCATTCCAGGATGAACACTTTTCTGTTTTTTGGTCAGTAGGATGATGAACAGACTTAAGCAGTCTCTTTTTTCCATAAATTCGTGATGGCAAAGAAATAATTTTAAGAGTTACCCATATATGTGAGACAGATGAACTACCGTATTGGTGGAGATTAATCAAGCGATCAGAGGAGTATCGGATGCCCATTGACATCAAAAACGTGATTTGATAACGTAGTCTAAAGGGGGCAAAAGAATCCCTGAAGTTGACGCATTTGGTCGCGGCATCGGCGGGTTAATATCGCCCGCTCAAATTTCATCCAATGCACACAAACCGCGGTCCATTGATTTCGGGCCCGGATCTCTTTACTCGTGCCCTTCGGTTCACAAAAAGAACAAAAAAAGAAAGAAAAGGATTAGCAGGACAAAAAATTAAAAAAAAAAAAAATTGAAAGCCATAGCACAGAAAATGAGGAGAGAACGACGCGGAGGAATCCCGAGGAAACCTCATCGTTTGACCACGAATCCCCAGCGGCGACGACGATGACGCAATGCGGGACGACAGAGAGACGGAGAGCACGAGACGGAAGACACCGAGACCGCCGGCCGCGGCCGTCGGACCGGCGCGACGGCCGCCTCGTCCGGCGCGCGGGCTCTCTCTCTCTCGTGAAAATATTAATGGGGGAGAGGGGAGAACGTGGGGAAGAGTCCAAGTCACGAGGGACCATGCAAAGAGACAGCCACGTTCGCTCCTTCACGTGCACGACATTTGACGATAAGGAAAAGGACCATGGAACAGCAGGATTTCAAAGAGTTTTTATTATCGAAGTGTTCATGTTTTTGTTCGGACGTCGACGGAGGACGCGACTTGCTGGTGGCGCTGGCCCTCTCGATTTCCAGTCGGCAACTGGCGAAGTAGCTTTTGCACCAATCCGTGCGGGGCATTATGCTCTTCTCTTTTCTTTTTTTTCTTCTTTTCTCGAGTCGGACCGACAACCTTCTTCTGGTACCATACGTGGCTCGTTCTCGTCAAGAATAATTATTCTCTTTTTTTTTTTTTTCATAGTCCGAAGTTTGGGCACAAGCTTGATTACCGAATCAATTTGCATGTAGCTAGTGAAAGTTGAATAGGTACGGCCTTCAATTGATGAGATGGGGAGTCATTGACTTCTGATCAACCATGTTGATCTTGAGGGTTATTCAGCGTACGTCACACGTTAGTGATCAATTAAGTTATTTTACGACATGCTGATTATCATATTATTAAGTGCTATTACTATCGGGTTCACTTCCCCCGTTGACAACACGCCGATCACGTCATGGATAACCAAGCACCTAATCATGACACATGAGTTTATACATAAATGCCAATTGTTAAGCACTATTACTATCGTGCTCACTATCCTCATCTTATACTACATGCTAATTACCATATTATTAAGTGCTATTACCGTCGCGTTCACTTCTCTCGTCGACAACAAACCAATCACATCATGGATGCCGAGCACCTAATCATGATGCATGAGTTCTATTAATAATTGCTTATTGTTAAGGGCGATAAATAGACAAGTCGGATCAAGTCGTCAATATGTCCACACATTCAACTCATTTGGACAACCTTATTTTTGTTTTGACTCGTATTTTATTCATCGTAACCCGTACTCGTCTATTTAACCTATTACGGTCTATTTTGGTTTCTTCAAATTTTATTAATTATAAAGTAAGAATTTTACAAAAATCAGCTTAGTGAAACTTGGAAAAAAGAGTAGATATAAGTGTTCTACCATATCAAATAGAATTTTCGAAATTTAAATGATGAACAAATTAGGCGCCACTAGTGGAGACCATTGGCCAAATTGCCATTGGTGCCCTAGTCGAACCCATCGATATCTTTGTCGCCTGTTGGTCCAAGAGGATGGTTTTAGACCCAGAACCAGTTCGGCACTCATCTATTCCAATTAATTGGAAAGAGTACGGGATTAGTCCTAATGAGAACCATCAGTTCCGGGCCGATCCATTCTGGTTCCATCGAGCCGGCGGGGCCCCACGTCCCTTGCCTGTCCTAAACACGAAGGGCAGCTAACGTCCTTTTTGATCAATTAGGACTCTCCTCTCGCCTCCAATCGTCCCCTTCTTCACCTAATTTTCTAGCTTTCTCCACCTTCTTCTTCATCATCATTTTTTTTTTTAGTGGTGCATTAACGAACCATAGGACTCTATACAAAAGAAAAGGGAAAACCAGAGAAAAAACGCATCGAATGTCAACACCCTATCCTATCCCATCTTCGAATGGCATGCTCTGTTTTTCAAAGAGAGACAGATGAGCGCGCAAGATTTCTTTCTAGATGCGCTCGAAAAGGGGGCCGTCTTTCCAAAGCTTTGCCCCCCATCTCTGTCAAAAGCCTCGCTCTGGCACGCCGATCAGTTGTAGAACAGGCCGAGGTTGACCATCCTATGGCGATCTAGGGATCATAAAACACTTCATTAAAAAGCCAAAACCTCCCCTGTTAACTCTCCCCAATAAGGAAGAAAACAGAGAGAGACAGGGGTCGGTCCCTCTCCCTACCTATAAGGAACTCTGCAAAGTAGGAAAAAGAAGAAGGGAAAAGGTGTTGTTGGGACACCATAAATGTGCAATTTAAAACCGTGGGCCGGCTGGGTTGGGGGCGATAATCAAGAATCTGCGACGATGCAACCTTTCTATCTCCATCGAAGAGCGCACAGCAGTAGAGAAAAGAAGAGGAGGAAGAAGATGATGATGGTGACGACGAAAGTAAAGAAGCTGGGTCCGACATTCTCAGGTACAGGAAAGAGACCACTCGAAATCGATGAGGAAACATGGGCAGCTGGCGTTTCGGGACTTGTCGGGTCGAGATGCCTTAAACAGGAACAGGGGAAATTATGGGACTACGTCCTGGAAATGACACCAGGGCAAAGGTGGTGGCCTTATGACCACGAGTCCTTGTCTAGCCTCGTTTGGATCGGGCTATAAGAGAGTGGTCGGGAGAGAATACAGATCTGTTTCGTGACATACGGAAAACTCTTAATTAGTATCCGAATAAAGCAGTGGTACATAACCTTATGGCGAATTGTAGTTGCGTAAGGCAAGGTCAACTCTCGAGCCATAATAGACATTTCTCACACAAATACTGAACTTTCCAATTCGTTCACGCGAGATGAGTAAAATCGGTGCTTTATTGGGGTCGATGGTGACGCAGTTTAAGCACATTATGCAAGAGCCGAATTTCTTGAACGTGTTCGACATGTCGCGTGGCCCAAGCGAGAGTGGCCCGGCGACCGCGAGTCAGGAGCGCGTGGGTCGGTGAGTCAGCCGGATGAGCTCGGCCGAGTCAGCGCCGTGTCAGCCTGTCCCGAAACATGCAGGCGGAGCGACTCTGGCCGCAGGAGCCGAGGACATGACGACACAGATTCCTGAGGGCCTGTCCCCACCACCAGGTCCACCACCCTGCACGGGGGCGGGCCCCACTCTGTGCTGTCCCCTCCCTCCTCCGTCGCCGTCGTCTTCTCCACTGGGCCGCCGCTGCGATGCCGACGCGTGGACGTGGCAGGGCGGGCCCCACGCCTCGTGTCCCCTCTTTCCTCCTTCGTCATCTTCTTCTTTTGTATCTGAAAGAACTGCTGCTGCTGCTGCTGCTGTGCCTGTGCTGCTGCTGCCGTCTGCTCTCCTATTCTTCGCTTTTTGCTCCGAATCCGACGTACCCGAAGGGCGAGTCCTTGCGAGAATATCATGCAGTCGCGATTCTGATTCAATGCTTGTTCAGAAAAACCCTAAACTAATGCTTCTTTATATCGCATTTAACGCACCCATATAATATTTACCTCGAATTTATATTTACGTTATAAAAAATCTCAAATTGATTTACTCGGCCGTATTTTATTCCAAACCGGTGAACATGTCACAATTGCCTCAAAAAAATATCGATTTCATAACAAATTGGAGTAGGTGTGATAGGTGTATATAAGTTTGAGGAAAATATGACATAGATCTACAAATTTGAGATTTTTTATTATATAAAAATTAGTTTGGAGGTAAATGTAGCGTAGAAGTACCAATTTAAGAGTTTTTGTCACATAAAAATCAATTTGAATTAAATGTGGCAAAGACATCCAGTTTAGGTTTCTTTTTTTTTTTTTTTTGTGGTATTAGCCCTACTCAAATAGGAGACATAGACTCGCTCGGTCGAATGGAAAGGTTCGTACTACCTCACACACCTTAAAAAAAAGAGAGAGCTGATTTGTCTTTTGATGTACGGTTAGTTGGGATGACCCAATCGGATGAGCTTCTAAACTACTTTAATTTAGCGCGTGTTCAAGATGCTTTGTCTATGTTCATAACTAAATGACCCAATTCCTTTTTTAAAAGATTCCCTATAGTTAGGTGGACGGAATCTTTTCTGAAGAATCACATGAACGAAGGAGGGCAAAGCGAAGAAGCCAAGCCAAGACCCTAAATTTCGTCATATCATGTCGAGAAAACGAAAGGGGAGGGACTGGCAATGGTCCGTGCCCGTCCAAAAGAAGCTTTTTAAAGGCCGAATTCGAGTAAAATGTACGGACTTGATTTTGGACCTTGAATCAAAGAAAAGGGGATACACGAAATTCTGTCCAAAAAAAAAAAAAAAGAGGATTGGTGGGTGCACGATGACGTCATCGCACCATCCTCGGCTTTGGCAATTCTAGAGAGAGAAAGAGGTGAGTAGGTATGCAGCGATGGTAGGAGAGGGGGTAGGACAGATGAACAGCAGAGAGGCCCAGCAGTGCGACGTCAGCATTCCTTTCTTTTTCGTCATTTTGTTTTTATTTTTTTTTATTTTCTTTGGACCTGACAAGAAGGGGGTCCCTCATCTGCGTCACCTCGTGGTGTCGTGTTCTGGAAGAAAAAAGGGGCGTGAAATCTGATCCGAAAAAAAGAAAAAAATCATAATCTTATCGAAATGGCCAAATCCGGGTACAGTCATTACGTGCAGAATAAATAATTTGAGAATGGTATTGCTTTGAAAATATTTTTTATTTATTTTTTCGTCAAATAAACGGAGTATTTAAAATGAATCTCAGGATCCATGTTCGCCCAAGTCCGAACTTTATTATTCTTTTGTGCGGTCCGCTCCATGTGAGCAATGTTCGTTTCTCTTGCCCTCTGAACTAATGCTGAATAATAATAATAATAATAATAATGCCGACTCGATGAGTCCATGTGAAATACAGCCTTGTGCCATCTCAGGCTCAGCAACACTCCAAGATTTACTAGAAGAACGCATGGGAGATGGCTGCGCGGCGGTTGCCGTCACCGGGCCACCGCCGGAGACAGCCGCATGGGCTTTCGTGATGAGTTACGAGAGGTTCGTGCCGTGGAGGGCTCGAAGACGGGATCTAATGTGTTGCTCAGATCTACTCAAAACATAAAATTTACATTGAAATGCTTGGATAGAATGGGTGGACTTGTGAGCTGTGCGTGAGCTCAAATGAATAAAGTCTCATATAATCAAGTAAATATAGTCGAACTTAGTGTTTATTAGCCAGAATGTTGGCATTTTTAATGCATTGAACTCCGTAATCGCTCAACTATCGTGAGTCGCTTGAGTGGGCATTGTGAGAGGACTGTCCGATGAGTCCATCGATGTGTTCCTCCTTCCGCTATAAACATTAAAAAAGAAGAGGAAAGGGATCGAAAACTCGTGTCACACGATAATGCAAAATTTATATATTGAATAAACCATTTTTAACACAAATAGCAATCGAAATAATCCTTCATGTGCTTTGCACGACTAAGTGTTTCGTGAATGCGGACTCAATTGACCATGAAGCCTTATTGGTTTAGGACATGTTTGGTAACATTCTAATTTCTCTCTATTTTTGTTCTTTTGTTCTCAGAAACAGAAAAATAACAAAAATTCATTTGGTAACGGCAATTAATTTTTCTATTCCCCAAAATAAATCAATAGTTAGGGAATAAATCTAAAACATAAATGAAAAGTAAAAAAATTTAATTCTTTATTTTGGGGAACAATTTCTAAAGCCAAGACATTTTTTTTTTTCTTTTCTTCTTCTTCATCCTCTAGCTAATCGTTGGGCCTTGGCGATCGCCGGTGACCTCATCGTGGCCGGGGGAGGTCGGCCTCACCAGGGGTTGATGAGGCTCCCTCGAGGACTGTAAGGTCGTCGGCTCTCGTCTCTGGTTGATGGTCGACCATCATCGAGGCTTGGCAACCAACTAGAGGAGGAAGAAAAAGAGAGAAAAAAAAAATGAAAAGGGGAAAAATAGGAAAAAAAAAAAAAAAAAAAAAAAAAGAGAGAGAGAGAAAAAAATCTCAAAAAAAATATTAAGAATTTTAAAGAAAATCTAAGTCACTTAAAAATTTGAGGATCATACCAAACTTATGCATGTTCTTTTTTTATTTCGAAATATAAATTTTGTGTAGTTCTTACTTAACGCGTTGCAATGCTTAAAAACTCATTTGGTAAACAAATTTAAAAAAAAATTATTTATAAGTAGAAATTGTTTTAATGAGAACAAAATGGCTTTCAAATGCATCCTTCATGGTCTCATGCTTGTCTATCTTCCCCATAGTCATAAGTACGAGTCATACCTTATAGACGAATTTCTACCCAAGTTATCCTTCCATCATGCCTACTTCATATGGAGAGACCTACAGATTATCGACACGTCAACGAGGCTACAACGATGAGATCGACAAGCCTAGACCGTGAGATTTCAACCAATGCCGAGTATAGTTTTGATTTGACCAAACATTCCAAGATGAATGTACCACTTTTATGATAACGCCAAAGAGGGGCGGGCAATCGGTACCGGTACATTGCAATTTTTCCACATTTATTGCTAGAAAAGTGAAAGACAACAATTGAAGAAACCGAGAGTTAGAGGCGTTTTTCCTTTAAGAAGACGATAGTTAGGAAGAGTGAGATGTCTAAAAGATGGACATCAATTACGAAAATTGCTTTTTTAGCTATGGTTTCGGCCTTCCATCAACCTTCCTTCCATGGCAGAAAAGCACAAATAAATGCAATTTCCCAAATTAAATGCTTTTCTTGCTTCCTCTTTTCTTCTTAATTTTCATAATGAAAGGCGTGTCCGTATCCACTTGACCTGATGCAATGTTTCGGCATCAATTTTTCTTGATGTTGTTTTTCCACCCAACGAAATTATATTATCTTGACTTTTGTATTTCTTCGGAAAAATACTAATTAATAGAGATTTCGCAGAACATGTACTTTTCGAGCAACCAATTATGAAATTTTTGCACTTGTCAATGCATCGACCCTTTTCGATCATAAAATCAACATTATTATAGCGTCTAGACAAACAAAGTTTATGATTTCATATGCAGAGTTTTTCTCGTTTCGTGTCGAGAGCTATTAATTCTAATTCTAAGTATTTGATGAGTTTTTTTTTAATGTGTTTGGTAAGCTTTTTGGGACACAGCTTGAGAAATCAGTCAGCCACCAAACCAAGAAGCTCCTCTTATCTCAATGTTCAAATGTTTTTTAGGTGTTCCTAAAAGCGTACCATCTCCTCGTTTCAAAAACACATCATTGCATGCCCAACATAAACGTATTTTCTCTCTTTTCGAATGATGTTCAGATCAATTATGTTGAAATATCGTGAATATTCATTTTTTGCAATTTGTGAATTAACTTGGGTCGATGGCTCGTCGCTCCAAAAATGTCAAAAAAATCCTCTCCTTTTGTTCATTGTCATATTGACCTTTGTAGCATCGCATGATTTAAAGAAAGTGAACGAAATACTCGGTAAATCACGAGAATAATTTAATGTTAAAATACATTAGAATAGCTAATCAAACTGACTCACCCAAATCTCTATAACCCAAAGTTTTTTTTTTAAAAGAATTATCTCTATGTTTCGCCCTCTTTTTACAAACACAGCATTAAGTGAAAAGTAACATTATTCAGGCTTTAATGCATAGCTTCTGGGTTTACTATTATTAAAAAAATTAATAATTGTGAGTCAAAAATTAAGGGTTGAATTGTTTTTTTTTTTTCTTTTCTTGTGGTTATGAAAGTAAAAGTAAATGGGACAAACAGGACACTAACTGAAGACTCTGGCCTATTAAGGGCGAGGACAGCAGGACACTGCTGATCTGCGACAAACTTCGAGTTAATTAAAAGAACAGACCTTACAGTTGTTTTCAATTGCCCATTAATGTTGTCTGGCCCATTGACCCCATTTCTGCACCCTATCCTATTTCTTTCTTTTTGACCTTTTTTGGGGCAGCCAATAAAAGAATGGTAAAAAAATAATCTTGCCGATGGATTTTGAAAAGCAATAATTACCAAATCAATCATAAATTCATTGCATCGATGTTAATTCAGTTCTAAATTTTTTAATTTTATCAATATAATCATAATTTTTTACGTTAAATTTTAATGTGTGGTGTCCACTCTTCATCGGCCGTCTCACATGACATATTAACATAATGACGTCTTGTGTGGACCGCCACCTCGGCGACTCCCGGCAGCAATTGTCTGGAAGGAGTGCATCAGAATTTCGTGCAAATGTGTAGGACTATATAAGCAAAATTAGAAACTTTGATATTGAATTGATATCTGTGTAATAGATTAATGACCGAATCAATAATTTTCTCATTTTCAAGGCCTAGGCTAAAATATTTTTAGCAAAAGATTTTAATTTTTGTGAATTAATTACATTTTATATGGAGAAAATAGTGCATTAAGCATTGTAAATTCCATTTATCTTTTTCTCACCCACTATTCTGAAATGCTCGTTAATTAATTTTTTTAAGAAAATTAAAATTTTCAAAAAAAAAAAAATTGGCGACTCAAGCTGCGTGAATATTTCCCTTGGTACTGTAATTCGAGACCATGGCCACCGCATCCGGGCATGGACATACTATGCACGTCAGTTATCTACACCAAACAAGCTAACGCTTACCCGCATCAAAGAAAGTTAGTCACGTTCTAAGAAACATTTTTAGTTACGGAAATTCAATTTTCTATGACTCATAACGACTTTATTTCAATAATAAGTTAAGAGAAATACAATTTTTTCTGTCACAGCTAATGTATGGACGTTGGATCACTCAAATTTTTAGGGGAACAAGCATATGCGATTGTCTCATGACATGTTTGATTGAAACTAAAGCGACCTCATTGGCCATGAAAAGAGGAGTTTTCTCGTGTTGCTGGCAAGATCGTGAAACTTGTGGCGTCCTAATTGAAAATTAAGTCAGCTTTGGATTAGGTAATCGAGAAGAAAAATTATTTGTGCAAATGATTTCGAAAATGGAACGAGCAAAGAAGGCAACTAATAGACAAAGTGTACTTCAGAGATCTCCAATGTGAAATATTTTCAATTGTGAACCGTGGAATTAGAATTTGATTGATTCCTTATAATGTGACTAGGCTCGATAATCCCTATCACGTCTTTATGGACGTGTCAATTCGATTCATCATTGGATTATTTCCATGTGAATTTAGGTTGGTTAGAGGAAGTTTCCCGAAAAATCATTAGAGACTCTATTAATCAAATCACGAAAACTCTTTTGTCTTGAAATCGTAGAGACTCGTGAGTGAGTGACTAAGATGCAAAGGATGAGCTAATTTAACATCAGTCCCATTTAAAGGTAGTGTCGGAAGGCGGTGCATAATAACCAGTCTTATCCTAAATCCATCCCATTAACTTTTATTACTCGCCAGATTGGTCCTATGTAATTTGTCAAAGAATTTTTTTTTTTTTTTGGATAAAAACTTACCTAACATTTAGTATGTAACAAACCACTTCGACTTTGTAAATATAACTATTCATTCAAAACTTAGGCACTGCAGATCTAAGATCTATGATCATTGAAAATTCTAAGATCTGATATTACCAAGAGGCTAGATTTGAAACATTGATGGATGTTGTTGAAAAAAATTAGATTAGCATGAGATTTGTTCCTTGGATTCACAAAAATCTATAGTTAGATTCAATTGTTGTCTTTTCTTTCGTTAACAGAGTTGGGCAGTTTGGTGAGTACCGAAAGCCATCCTAAACCCTAATACAAGTAAACAAGCATGTACATTTACTAAATAATACGAGGACTATAAAATAATCAAATATGCAACCGACCCAATTCAATACGAGAATCAATAGAAGCCGATCCAGTCGATCCTCTTTCAACGCGGGTTCCTTTGGTGAATAGACCTTGTTCCTAAGTTCCTTAAATCCAAAATCAGTCAAAAAAACGATTTGATGCCTGATTCGATCATAGCTAGTTGGCTGGTTCCAGAATTGAACCGGCTTTTATAAACTTGTTTGAGTTAATTAGAATATATCTTCAGTACTATAAAAATAAAAAAATCGGTCGATTCAGTCCAAGACCTATCCATTAGTTCCTGTTTTAAAAATTATCGAACCCGAGTGTAGTTGACTACAGTTATTAGGAGTGGAGACAAAAGCCATCCTTAATTTCTTCCCCCGTCTCTTCCTTCTTGGCCCCCTCCATTTTTACCATTCTTTTTTACCATTTCCGCGCCTGCTCTGATTTCGGAGCGACCCCCTGTTTTCACAAACGCAGTCACTCTCTCTCTCTCTCTCTCTCTCTCTCTCTCTCTCTAACCTCTAAACGCGAAAGAGGGTAAAAACTCGCGATATCAGGGGACACAGCGACGCGATATAGCGGGCGGCATCGTCTCGTCTCGTCTAGTTGGATCATCGGACGGGGGGGGGCAGAATAAAATATCAGTTGGAGATGAGGCAATGAAATTCTCCCCCGGTTAATAAACTAATGATGGGTCTTTTGGCTTTTGATAGAGGACGTCTCTGTTTGTTCGGTTCCTGTTCTTGAGAGAGAGAGAGAGAGGGAAGACGAAAGTGGATTTACTCGTCCATGAAGATCTGAGAGAGAGAGGCAGAGGAGAGAGAAGGGAACAAGCAAAAGGCAGGTAAAGAGGGGGAGAGAGAGAAGTCGAGTTTTAATAAATGGTGGGTGTTGGTTTCTTTTGGAGTTTAGCGAAGTGCCAAAAGGCATCAAACCAGATACAGACCAACCCAAAACTCTCTTCCCTCCTCTCTCTCTCTCTATCTCTCTCTGCATCAGATGGGTTTTTTGTATTTCGCTACTGAAGTTAGCAGCAGCTGCTGGTGCTGCTGCTGCGCTCTGATCGCCCATTAACTCTCTCTCTCTCTCTCTCTCTCTGTCTGAGCCGGTGACTTGTCACGGGCTCAGTGGGCTTGCAGAAAGTTTTCGTTTTTTTTAAGTGGAGACGCGAGTTTTCCCCTGTTGCCAGCCATAAAAATACCATCTTTGGTGCCTTCTGAGGTTCCCCTGTGCCTTGAATCTGTTCTATTCCCCCGTTTGGTCCCCTCAGAAAAATGAATGATTTTGCCCCCGCCCTCCCTCGTCTTCACCCTAGCCTTTCGTTTTTCCCTCTGAAACAGTGAGGGGAGATCAAATCTCTTTCTATACATGCACGTTGGGGACCTTGCGGATGCTTCTTGTTCGATCCCCTTGATGGTTTTGCTGTTGTCCTGAACGAGTCGTGAGGTATGGACGAATTCTTGGTTCTTCTTGGCTCTCCTGACATCGGGCAATTCAGCCAAAGGAAAAGGCTCTCGTTTTTTTCTTCACTTCTCTTGCATTCTGATTTCATATGGGTTGATGTTTACCCTCGAATTTTCTCAGGTCGTGAGTTTTTCCTTCGGCAAATCGATCTTGATCCTCGTTCTCCAGTTCGCTGTCAAGACCAAAGCATAAAGAACGAAAGCGAAAGAAAAAAAGAAAAAAAAGCAAGAAATGACGGTGTTGAAGGAGCCAGAGAGGAGCTTGGATCCGCAGCTCTGGCACGCGTGCGCAGGAGGCATGGTCCAGATGCCTCCACTGAACTCCAGGGTCTTCTACTTCCCTCAGGGCCACGCCGAGCACGCTTCCTCCGCCGTCGATTTCGCCGGCTCCTCCGGCGGCGTCCCTCCCCTCATCCTCTGCCGCGTGTCCTCCGTCAAGTTCTTGGCCGACCACGAATCCGACGAGGTTTTTGCCAAGCTCAGGCTCGTCCCCCTGCCCAACACCGAGCTCGATTTCGAGGACGACAGGGCCTTGGAGGCAGCGGCAGCCGGATCCGACAACCCCGAGAAGCCGGCCTCCTTTGCCAAGACGCTGACTCAATCCGACGCCAACAATGGCGGCGGCTTCTCGGTGCCGCGGTACTGTGCCGAGACGATTTTCCCAAGGCTTGACTACTCGGCTGATCCTCCGGTTCAGACCGTGATCGCCAAGGATGTGCATGGCGAGACGTGGAAGTTCCGGCATATCTACAGGGGGACTCCTCGTCGGCACTTGCTGACCACTGGATGGAGCACTTTCGTGAACCAGAAGAAGCTTGTCGCCGGCGACTCGATCGTGTTCCTCAGGGCGGAGAACGGAGATCTCTGCGTCGGGATTCGGCGCGCCAAGAGAGGAATCGGCGGGGAATCTCAGGCTTCGTGGAGTTCCGGCGGGGGCGGGAGCTGTGTTCCGCAGTTCGGCGGGTTCTCGATGCTGCTGAGGGAGGAAGAGAACAAATTGATGCGGAATGCCGCGAATGCGGGTTGCGACGGCGGATTCAGGGGAGGGAAGGGGCGGGTGAGGCAGGAGTCCGTGATCGAGGCCGCCGCCCTGGCCGCGAGCGGGCGGCCGTTCGAGGTGGTGTACTATCCGCGGGCGAGCACGCCGGAGTTTTGCGTCAAGGCGTCGTCGGTGAAGGCGGCGATGAGGATACAGTGGTGTTCGGGGATGAGGTTCAAGATGGCTTTCGAGACCGAGGACTCGTCGCGGATAAGTTGGTTCATGGGGACCATTTCCTCTGTTCAGGTCGCGGATCCCATCCGCTGGCCGAATTCGCCGTGGCGGCTCCTTCAGGTAATGCAGTCCTGCTGACCTTTACACGGCTAAATGACCTTTTGATCATAGTTGATATGCATTTCAGACCGAGTATGATATCCAATGGATTGAGGGTTAGAGAATGAATACGGTAAAGAATGTTTGTCTTCTGAGTTGAACTTGTATCGCCTCAAGTCGTTCTGGTGTATTTGCGCCTTTAGAAACATTTATTTGCCTGGACCACCGTCTCCTGCCAATGCCATTATGTGGCTTTAATCCGCGTCTTAGGTGGCATGTCCCTTCATTGGTCTCGGACCGTTTTGCTTGTCCTTCGACACACTTAAATTTTTGCTCCTGTCAATGGGGATTTATGAAGCTTTTGCCCCACTCATTCAGTGTCAAAGATTCAACAGTATACTTGCTTTGGAATCCCTGAGAAATTATTACTCAACCGTTTTGAGGTAAAATTGCAGTACTTGTTGGGCGTTGGGAATTGATGAATCGTTTATTTATGCTGAAACAAAGATGCATGTTTCGAATGGAGTAGTATGAACATGTGGTGGCTATTGATGATTGACGGCATTAAGCATCAGGTGCAAAAAGTTTATCTTTTTTTCGGTTTTGTTTGGCTTAGAACGGTGTCTTCTGTACCATGCCGGTTCTTTTAAACTCATCCGGTTGGAGTACCATTGCAGGTGACTTGGGATGAACCGGACTTGCTACAAAATGTGAAGCGCGTCAGCCCGTGGCTGGTCGAATTGGTATCAAACATCCCGGCTATCCACATGTCGCCCTTCTCTCCCCCGAGGAAGAAGTTGCGCCTGCCGCATTACCCGGATTTTCCGCTCGATGGGAACTTCCTTGTCCCCTCGTTCTCAGGCAAACTCCACGGGCCCACAGGCCTCTTGTGTTGTCTATCTGATAATGCTCCTGCAGGCATACAGGGAGCCAGGCAAGCTCAATTTGGAATACCCTTAACCGATCATCACCTCAACAACAGATTGCGGTTAGGGTTACTGTCATCCAATTTACATCGTTTCGATCCACATTCTAGAAGTTCCAACAGCATCACGAAAGACAACATGCAGGGGAGTGAAAGTTTGTCGTGCTTGCTTACAATGGGGAACTGTAGTCAGAGTTCAGAGAAATCTGGTGACGAGAAGAAGCATAAGTTCCTGCTGTTCGGACAACCTATACTCACAGAGCAGCAGATCTCACGTGGTCGCTCTGGTGGTGATGTTGTCTCCGATGTTGCCAGTGGCAAAGGTTCAACAGACGGAAACACGGGCAAACCGAAGTTCCTCTCTGATGGCGCGGGGTCCACGCTCAAGCAGGCTGGTGCTGGCTTCCTGTGGCGCCATGGCTTCGAAACCTCTGAACTCAGACTAGAAACGGGTCACTGCAAGGTCTTTATGGAGTCGGAGGATGTGGGAAGGACCCTCGATCTCTCAATTCTTGGTTCATATGAGGAGCTTTACAGGAAGCTTGGTAACATGTTTGGAATAGAGAGATCGGAGATGCCTAGCCATGTTCTCTACCGAGATGCTGCCGGTACCGTCAAACGGACGGGAGATGAACCTTTCAGGTTCGGTAATCAGCCTTATTTGGCCATACTGTCCATCTTGGCGAAAGATTTAGTCTTGCTATCTGCAATTCCGCAACATCAGTGATGATGCTTCTCTAAAGCTTGAGTTTTCATTGATGATTATTTTTTTTTGGTTCCTTTGCTTGGCAGTGACTTCATGAGAACGGCGAAGAGACTGACCATCTTCATGGATTCGGCGGGTCATAGCATTGGAAGGTAAGCATGAATGTTTTGATCTTCTTTGATGACCAGTTATCCAATTCCCCGTTGCTTGTACATATCTCTTGCACCCGAGAGTAGAGTTTTCGACTTAAATTCCAGAGTCGCTACTGGGCGAAACCGAGAATGTCGGTATTTAAATCGAAAGCAGACCATTGTTCTTGGACTAAGAAGCTCATGAACTTCTGCCTGCAGGACATTGCTCACCGGGAGGAGGAACGCCGAAAACGGATTCAACTCAACCACTAAGGCGGGTCCATTGAGCACTTACGCGTAGACCTTGAGCTCGCGCAGCCCCCCTTCCCCTCCCAAAAAAAAAAAAAAGAACACTTGTGATTTTTATTCGCGCTCGCGGTAATGCAAAGACAGCGAAAACGACTCCTATTTGTAATGATGTGTTAGGAAAGTGTGGTGGATCTTTGATGATGTTTCGTGTTTCCCTGGTTCTGCAAAAGGTGGTTTGTGTATGGATCCTGACTTGGAAAATAAGACCCGGGCGTGTCGTGTTATCTCTTCATATCATGTCGTGAGAAATGTAAGCGTCCGGATTCGAAGGATCTTCCATTTTCAACGGATTTGATTGATGATACAAGGATATATATGCCTTGCAGACGCAAGAAATATTGAAGTCACGGATTTTTCAAACCATTACGTCTCATCCAAGTCGATCATTTTCATCACCCGTATGCGAGTCCCGTGAGCTAATTCCGATGAGCGATGAGCTAATTCCGATACGATACCTTAGTAATAACAATAATGTGCTGGAGAGAACCTGATGAAGTAGTTCCAATGTGACATGAAGCTACCCATCTCTGCAGGATCAATACATGCAATCAATGTTGCCGATTGCACAGTGTCGTTTTTTCAGGACTTAGCTGAAAGAAGATGGTACTGAGAAACAGCGATTGCGATGGGGGACCTGTTTTTTAGGCCCTTGCACGGTTCTGAAAACGCCTCTTTGCTCGCAGCATTATGGAGTCCTCCCCAACCCTCTTTTCCTTCCCTTAGAGCTGCACAGGGGATGGCTCACCCCCATCCCCCCTATTCGAGGACGATGCAACCTTGCCTAATTCGGGCATGAATAATGGTGTCCCATTAATGGAGCTCGTGGCTCTGAATAATTGCCCGCGTCAAGGCGGTACGTTTGGCTTTTTGGACTTAAGGTGAAATTCCATGTGTTGTCATTGTTGATCCTGGCTTTTGTTGCGACTTTCATGTTTTGGCGCAATGCGTCTTCGTTTGATTTCTATCTGACATCAATCTCACGAACTCGAAAATCGGCTGTCGACTGTCATTTGATTAGGGTCTCGATTGTTTGCTTTGGGATTCTTGGAAAAAACTCAAAGGAATTTAAAGCATTGGTATAATAGAGGGTTTTTTAATTGTACTATAGTTAATATCTACATGTGAAACTTAAGTTCAATATTTGCTAAATTCAGTTCCTCATGATTAATAAAGTCATGAGAAAATCAAAATCACGATCCCTTGCCAATTTTCTTATTTCGATGTGAATGCTCTGTAATTTTGATCGAACTAAGAAGAAGGCATCAATTTAGTGTGCGAAAAGTCAATAACATATACGATAACGCCGCTAAAGAGAAAATTTATAGGGTCAACATAGCATTTGGGATTTCGCATTTAAAAGGTACAATTCTCATTCTGCCTAATATGGAGTTCAAACCATCTCATGATGAAGTCATTGTGCACCGTACCAAAGTTCATAATACATTTCTCTTATCCAATATCTCATAGGAAAGCGAATGAATTCAACCCTGGATTTTAGACCATAATTAGGCCTCAAAAGTGTCTTGATTTTCAAATAAAATATTCCGGCTCCCCGTGCGCAATAATCACAAAGATTTCCACAAGAAAAAAATCGATCAAACGCGGCTATCAAAGATTCGGTCGAAACAACCTTTACAGACTCGAAGGCGTACGTGGAATCTTCCGATTCAATTTCGAAAAAGGGAGGCGCTGCTCGGCTTTTGCAAACCGCCGGTAGCCGGTCGATTTTGACGTAATTCCTCCGCTAAAAAACCGTCCCTCGTTGTCGACTAATCATGCGAAACAGGGAGGAATTTGCTTTTCCACTTAGGAACACCAACTTAGTAGGGACAGAGGATTTTTTTATAAAAAATTTAATTAATAATTAAAAAAAAACAGCGGAGCAAAAAGGCATCCGCACGTGGGAGTGGGGTCCTTTCTGGAAGAACGAAAAGGGACCGGTTGACCCTCTTGAAGTGACCCGAAGCGCCTGTCCACGTGCGGTCCCCCCCCCCCGAAGACGCCGCCGTTTCGGTGCGCGGGCCTGCCCCCACCCCATTGTCTTTCTGGTCGGGTCGGGTCCGGTTCAGGGTCGGGTTTGGGTTTTTATTGGGGGGAGCGGGGGTTCGATTTGACTCCATCTCAATCCCGTCGCACCACCACTTCGGGCAAGAACCAAGAACATGCGGTCAAGCGACGCATGATTCCGGTTCCCACCCATGTCCACGTCGAATCCGCCTTTTGATTCGCATTTCCAATATGAGATCCGGGTTGTCGCGTTCGTGATGATTACACGCTCCGCATCGGATCTCGGCCGATCCCGTACGAGAGTCAATCACCTCCCGAATCGCTTTACCTCCGGTGCGTCTCTTCTAAATTAAGATGGGATGCGCACAAACTAAGTGGGCTCATGCGACCTTTTCCATTTCGAGCGAGATCAGTGATATCGAAACTGATATACAAAACTAAGATGCTATTGCTGGGCCATATGGCAGATCGTAAGTGGACATTTCGTCAATCGAGTTCTATTCAAGACTCAACAAGAATCCGTCGCATTATTTAACAAATAAATTTCATAAACTGTTTTTAGTATGCTCGAAGATTCTATATAACTTTTTCTTTGCTAATTTTGAAAGCCTGTGGTTATGTCGGCGTGGTTTTAGAATCATGCATTTGGATCCGCACCGCTTAAATTCGATTCCCATGTATAATAAATAGTGCATTTAATTCTAGATTGAATAAGAGGGATATTGGAACCAACTTGCAGGACAGATTGGTCCAGTTCAACGATCTCTTTGCGTAAGATAGCCAAAAAGGAGTTATAGATCTGACCTGCTCAAGATGGACCAACCTCGGGATTGGCCATATCTAGATGCGAATCCGGATTATTTATTAGGCATATGGAGTGCAGATTTTCGTCTCTCTCTCGCGCGATGTCAAACCTTGCTCACGTGAAACTAGCGATCTCAGCAGCAGCCCTAAACATTTCATCCTTTCAAGTCGATCGAGTTCTAAAAACTGTTCATGGAAACTCGCAATCGACTCCTTCCTCATCGCGGGCCCGATGCGACATCGTTCGTGACCCAGATAAAACGTTTGGGGCTCGGTCGGCGAACCGAGAGAACTGTTCGACACGGTACAATAATAGATGCTTGTAGTGAGGGAGAAGGTCGTGGTCAAAGTTTTGGGAGTTGGACCGAACTAAACTCAAGAGCCTTGCGAACGACTCCCCAAGCTTTTTGATGTTTCCTTCCTGTCTAAAAACTCCTTTCTTTCCCAATCCCGAAGTCAAGAAAAAAACCAATTGGAGAGACAAGGGACAAGCGGGCATCTTGACACGCACAGTGCCATTTCGCAACATCTTTCAATGCCTGTGTCCTGTCTCTTTGACAAAAAATCGCGCTAGATCCAAGAAAAACCAGCAAGGAAAACAGCTTTTCTTCCCGATCAAGCAAAGCCCTCCCCGCCAAAAGCTATGGGCAAGCGTCGTGTCCCTTTTTCTTCTCCCTTCTATGTAAGGCCATGGTGCATGTGTCGTGTTGTATCGTGTTGAGGTCATCTCGAAAACTACACTGAAGAGAAAGATGGTAGGAGGCAAGTCCATCGTTGCGGAAGATGAGGGTCTTTCGAGGGTTTTGATTTCGTACATCAAATTTCAACTTATAGATATATATGCAAAATGTCACGGATATTTGGCAAGATTCGTTTGAAGAAAAATCGTTTCCAAATATGAGCAACATGCACCCTTTGTTTTGTGGAAACTTTTGTTGTTGGCTTAGTTTATCCTATGGTCAGAAATTACTCAATACGTCTCGATCGATGCTTAATAGAGTTTCTTAAAATGGAGGTGTTCAAGTGTTAATTGTTGTCCTCTATTATCGACTGGACCTGGATTGAATATTCATAGGGTATGTTCTCCAATTAATTTGGGTTGGCGAAAATTTTCTCCAACTAACCTTGAGGATTACAAGAGGTGTATCGTTGTCATTATTCTTTTTTTTTTTCCTTGTTGAAGCTTGGTCACCTAGAAGTGTATTTTTCAAAAGAAACCCATCAATGGAGACTTCGATTGGAGGAAAACTTAGCCATAATCATGTTCATCGAATGAGATATTTTCGGATTTATTCAAATTTAGACTCACGACATGTTACCTAAAAATGCATTATAAACTATAGATTAATCTTTTGCTACACATGTCCTATAAAGATTGAGGAGGACATTTTGCTCTAGCTATTGACGAGAAAACATAGCAAGGAAGACAAGAAAACATAGTAAGGAAGAAAGAAATTATTAAAAGATAAGTTCGAGAAACACAATATTTATATGTCGAAAGAGATGACATACCTTCAATACCAACTTCGTCATGCACTCAAAATCACAATTCCTTTTTTTTTTTTATTTGAGCTAATGCTTGACATTATCAACAGTTGAAATTCATCGATGGAGATGGAACGAGATACGTAATGAATACCATCTTCCATCCACGTCGCTGCGTAATCATGTACCGCGTGGACCGATACCCGATGCAAATAATTATGGCCCGCCGAATACCGTCCTCGGTGGTCGGCGCACGTCATCGACGCGGGCCGTCCGATCCGATCCGACGGGACGGCGACCCGACGCCGGGGCCACGTCAGCCTCGGGGCGTGGTGGAGGAGAGGGGATTGTCGTTTTGCGGTGGGGGAGGGGTTGGAAATTTGGGGGGGAAGTCCGACCCCGGAGGGCCGCAGAAACGACAGAGATTCGGTAACGTGGCGTAGAGGGCCGCTCGTGCGGGCGGGGGGGCGGAGAAGAAGGGGATCGGTGGGGCCCGCGCCGGTCCCTTTCTCTCTCTTCCGTCCCCATCAACAAAGCTCCGTCCTAGCTAACAACATCCCACGTGGACGCGGTCGGGGTTACGTGTACGGCCCGGATTGACCCGATGGGGCTGTCCGAGAAATCGCGATTTTTCCCCCCCACCTCCGTGCTTCGCGAGGACCGCGCTTTTCGCCGAGTCGGGCGTCGTTGTTGTTTTCTCTGTTTTTTTTTTTTTTTTTTTTTTGTTTTTTTTTGGGGGTGGTTTGGTTTTTTTAACCGCGGCGGTCAAACGAGGGCGAACGAGACGGTCGCGGTACTTTGCGGTTTTATCCCGATAATTTGGAGCTTTTCGTTGCCCGGGCTGCTCGCGAGACGGGTCATGCATGGTAACAAGGGATGCTTCTTTTTTAAGTTTGTTTATTTTCCTTCTTTTCTGTTTTTCTTTTTGTCCTTTTAATATATTAGGTTAATATCATGAAAAATCTTAAATCAATATAATTTTGAACATCGAACTGATAAATCTATGACATATTTACTCTCTATTAGCTTTTGTTAAATTTCATTATCAAATTACAAAGTATACAAGGTTTTATCCTTCATTTCTCACAATTGTAAGTTTGTTATTAAATTGGTAGTCCTTTACGTCTGTTAGGTTTTTTTTTTTTTTCGGCTACTTCACTTCACTTCTTTTTTTTTTTTTTGATTCCGCGGGCGGCCGTAGAACCTTAGCCCAAATGAGGACCCACCACCCCCGGAACGTGGAGGGTAAGACGCTGCCGCGTCCATCATGAATCGAACCCTTGCTCTTCGAGAAGGGGTCAGTGGGTCCCCCACGATGGGGAAGACTTACCAGCGGAGCCACCGCGGCCGGTGGTTACTTCGCTTCTTTGTTTGTTTAAGATTCAATAAAAACCAACGCTAATTTTCTTTTATTTCTCGAAAATTTAAGATATCGTTTAAAATTATGAAGTTAGAAAAGGAATTTACATGTGTATTCACTCGTTTGTATGTTGTGATATGTTTGTGCATCCAAAATTTTAAAAAGCAAATCAAAATTCATGAGCCACGGTGAATTAAGTGAAAGACTGGAAAAATCAATTCGCGCAAATTCAATACTCTTTTACATGTGATCTTCCGATCTTTCGATCCTTTAGAAAAGGGAGAAAGAAACTTTAAAGACGGTCGGTTCACAAAAGTAAATAGGTGGGCATTGATTTGATTAATCTCGGGTAAATTCACTAATGTAATGATTATACCGTCTAATCTACGACCTAAGGGCTTGATTTGGGAGGAATTATTCCAAGTGGAGGGCCTCTTATCGTTGTGAATTGTGATTAACATATATAATATGCAAAACGTGTCGAAGATTCGTTTTTCGTGTGAACCTTGCAAGGTTCGCGTTGGACTTGGCTAGCCGAAGTCTATTTGTTTCCTTATTTATATGATTTCGTTTGAATTTGGGAATCCATTAAGGTCAGAGAAAATAGGTGAAAGTGCCAACATCGTCTTTTAGGATAAGAATTCGGTGATAGCATGATTACAACTAATAAGACAGAAAATTACTTCTCGATCTTGCACTTGGAATCAATCATCTTGAGTTTTCCATCGACAAGATATCGACTTTGACCGAACATTTCCATGTTCGGAATCTTTAATTTTGGCCGAATAACTTCCATTCAGATTTAGTATTTCTCGTGCATCTTATGCATTCACACGGACATCCTTCTTGTCGAGACTATTTTTGACTACCATTTTTCGGATAACAAAGCTGATGCCGGGTTCAATATGCCCGAAATTTACGATCATGACATTAGGCAGCTTATCTCGCCAGCGAATTGGATGTGAATTACCAAATGTGGCTCTTGCTAGAGTCCTTTAAATATACTTACATATTATATTTAGAGGCCAGGATAAAATTCAAGATGGGATAAGATTTATCATATCTTACGTTTGGTACCTGCTCAAAACAGGATAAAGTTAGATATAAAGGAGATATACACCGAATAAAATTATCCCATGAGGAATATGAGATAAAAGTGGAAAGAATTTCTAATCTCTGTAAAATGAAAGTTATTTTTCTCAAATAATAAACTTCTTAAATTAACAAATTTAAAATCATTTTTCAACATAAATAATATTTAAATTCTAATATAAGAAATTCAAAATAACAAAATAAAAATTTAGTTTTTAAATTTAATCTTATTTTTATTCATATATTTAAATTTAATTTTCTCTTATGATATCAATTCAATATATAAATATATTTATTACATATTTTAGGTATTTTGGTATATTAGGTATATTAGTACAATTTTCTATTTTAATAAAATTTTAGTAAAGAATGATGGAATGGGAAGAAAGAAATTAAAAAAAAAAAAAAGAAATTAATTAAAAAGAGTGGAAAATAAAATTAAAAAAAGCAAATAAAAATAAAGTAGCCAAGAGTGTCGCAAAAAATTTATACCATCTTCATTTATAAAATCTATTGTTTATTTATATTGATATGCCATTTATACCCACCAATGTATATGATATAATGTGAATATATCTAATTTCATTACTACAATTACCAAATAGTAGATCGGATATAACAAAATCTATTAAATTCCATATTCTATCATATCCAATTTTATTATTATTAGAAATCTAGACGACCAAACGTAGTCATAAAAATAAACGTTGTTCCAGGGTAAAATGGGGAACCGAAGAACCAGACTGACGGTTTCCGATTCTATGGAGGGATGGATAGGTTCTCAATTCCATTTTTTTCTTTTTTTGGAACCACTCATTCCCCCTTTGGTTCCCAATTCCTATAGGAACCAGAATAGGAACTGAACTCAAGAACCAGAACCTCGAATTCTAAAACAGTCAAATCACTAATTTGACTTTATTCTTCCCTTTTGTCCTTCTTGTTCATCTCTATCGACAGTAGGAGAGAACCCATTTCTCGTTCATCTGTCAACAAGTGTAGCTTGTTTTTATTTTCAACCGTTTATAGAGCATGACTTGGATCCTCAAATACTCGTGAACTACCTTAGTTAGAAAGAACGCCTACTTTAGAATGAATCTTGATGTTTGCCAAGTTGACATCCTAACCATACAATCTTAGAGGGAACCTTACTTCAAAAAGGTAGTAATATAAGTTTACTCAAAAGTTCAACATTGGCATAACTAGCATGAGCTAGTCTATGGTGCCACAATTCTGCAGAGTGACTTGAAGTAAGAGCAGCAGCAAAAAGAGCTTGAACTTACTCACTTTCCAGAACATATAGATGGCTGTCATTGGTCCTGAGGTAGTCAATCTTTTCTTTCTTTAATGAAATCATTGAGTTCGTTTCTGGTGTTTTAGTCACCTTTCAATGGCTTCCTTAATGTTGTGCGAGGAATTGCCCTATTGATTAATGGGAAGCCGGCAAGTTCCCGAAAATGCCCTTCCCCAAATGGACCCCAATGAGGCACGCAAGTTTTGCTTTTCGTAGTGTGTAGCCATTTTACAACAGGCTAATTAAGGAACGTTGTACTCTTGAAGATCATCATCGTTCATGGGCTTACTACATGCATGTGTAGAGCTATGAACTGTTTCCAGTTTTTGTTTTTCCCTTTCTTTGTTTCTGGAGGGTCTACTACCATGTTGATTCGGATGTACGTGTGAGTATAAAATTTAATAACCGAAACATCTTACTCCTTCCATATATTGTAACCCTTAATTTCTTGAAAGAAAATTACAAGTTCTTACCTGTGATGCTTTAATGCTCTGTATTTTCTTTGTTGAAACTTGTGCCCTTGCAAGCTACAGTTTAATTGGAATGATTCAATTTTCAAGATAGTGATTCTGTATAATACAAGAACAATCAATGCATTGAAAGCTATAAAATTTCCTTAATACTATCCAATGAGTACATATGGACACTTGTTAATAAAATCCTTACTCATTTTTATTGTTGTTATTTTTGTTTTGCTGAACTAAAAATGAAACCAGAAAAAAGAACTATTAGACCCTATAACTTGCTCCAAGTTCTAACAAGTAGATTCTAAATTCCAACAAATGAAGAGCCTGTAATCGAGATTCACTCCTAGATGCTAGAACCGGGTCGGTGGATTGTGGATGACTCGATTCGAAATACCATCTATGGAGACAACCTTCTTCAGCTTTGGGAGAACGAGAACGAGATACATTGACAATTTATGCCTAGGCTGCAAATCCACCAGAATTTCTACCGAGGTCGACGGGGTCCTGAACTAGTAGTCATCGAGCAAAATACAACAAAAAGTTCTGAGATCGACCCGTGTATGACAACCACGCATAGGGCATCGCCCAGCAAAGTATTCACCTGGCAAACTAGGAGAGCAATGTGAGGTTAAAGATCATAAGGACACGCAGCCACAGAATGATGCCTCAGAATGTAGTAGTTGAACAATTTTTTTATATGCAATGCAGCACCATTAGGTTCTCAGTTTTCCAATAACAGGAGTTTGCTCCCCAGTTCACACATTCAGTCACAGAAGTTGAAAAGTCAACGGCAGTAGAGATGCACTGTCCATGCAAATGTAGTATACGGAACCAGACTACAGCTTTTAGGCATCCCCGGTCCCCCAGTTCCAAGGATTTCCATGTGATTTATTGATCTGCAGTGAAAAAGCAAGCATTGGATTAGTTAGACGATAAAATCAGCAAGTCACTCAACACTCTCATCCCTCAAAGACAGGTTTCGAAGCTAATATAAAAGTGAAATGCTATGTAGCAATGCTAAACATTAAGCAAATATCCATGGATAAGGCCGAGAGGAAACAGAGATTAGAGTTTCAGGGAATACAACAAAAAACCATCAGAAGAAACCAATACTTCACATGCCAATTCAAACTGACATAGACATGCTGACAAACATAAGGAAAACAACACCTGACCTAAATTAATATTCTCAGTGAAATCAAAGCTTACACTTCTTTCCTGCCAATATATGGTCCAGAGGGTAAAATTTCCAAATCAAACAGGAAGAGACCACGTGACTATCTGACAAAGTTAACAACCGTATGTTGAACATAAATTACGCTTGATCTTGAAAGTCTGTGTCAACATACATCCACCTTTTATTTTATCAGAGTTACTCAAGGGAAGAAGGCTTCGCACAGCACCTACGGTACCTTTTCCCACAAAGAACTCCTCTCAGTGGTTTTTATCTAGAATAATCACAAGAAGAGCACAAGTTGCAGATGTTCTTCACATAGCCTCAGCGTGTTTTGAAGTAATAAAACTTTGATGTTTACTACGAACATATATAAACTAACTTTGTTCCATGCACTCTGACCTTAAATCAATCAAATTGGGATCAAAAGGTTCAGAACCAGTCAACCCCTGGCATAGGAAGGATCCAATTAAAACATCTAATTCACAATAGCTTCACACTTTTATAATTTGATATTCCTTCTTGATATTCTGATACACATAAAACTAGGAATTCAAATAAATCATTTCTACTTCAACATTCAATTCTCGGTTAGCATATCTTGTCTTCATTGGAAGATATCCAGAAAAAGAGCAAATGTATGTTTTACTAAATCCATGTAACATCCACCACCTCCCTATGAAGAGATTATAACATTGGTTTACTAATAAAAGCAGAATCCCAGGCCTCAGTCAAAAATCAATTCCAAACAAATATCATTGATGAAAGGTTCTACTAAATCTTCTTACAGTAAAATCTTTTAGGATATATTTTTTCTCATAGAACCAAAAAAGGTGAAGCACGAGCAGAAATTGCAACAGCATCTTTGAAAGTATCAAGAGAGTCTTGCTAAGAGCACAAATCATGAGCGATCCACATTTTAGAATTCATAATCTTCCTTCATTTTATTAGGATACATGTAGAACAGGAATTTGCATTTACCATTGCTATTTGGCATCTAAATAATGGTGAGGATCATTATTGACAGACACAGGTTTGCAAGGTACTTAGGTCTTCTATATATTTTTCATCTTCTCTTTATAAAAAGGATTTGCCTCTTTGCAGTCAATTGAAAGTTGAGCGATTTACTGTGATATGCGCCTTTGTCATGTTCTTGTGCATCATGCATAGTTTAGCATGATCTAAATTCGTAGTAAACCTCATTCCAATACATCAGTTGAACTCGTCTTGATTCCAACTAAAGTGGTGGAAGCGAAATTTGATACAAAATTACATCATACTAATTGCGAAAAATCACATAACATTCAAGAATGTGTCAGTTGAACTCGCCTTAATACCAATTGAAGCGGTGGGAACAACATTTGTTAAGAATATACATTAGATTCAACATGCGTGCAAACTAAATCGCTCAACTTATTCCATTTAACTTCAAATTTGAGAGACGGAGGGAAACAAACACACGTTCGAAAATAAGATATCCCAAAGATGAAATAGTAACAAGAACTTCAAACTCCCGCGAAAGTTAATCAAAAATAAAACTATAAAAATATCACCATGCTAAGCATTAGGTGTAAGTCATATTTCGATACCATCTTGAAGGGGACACCCATGTCGGGGACACCCATGTCATTCCCACGTCAAAAAAGTCCAATGGAGCAAATCTATCTGTTGGTTAATGCTCTAGACTTGGTATGTGATTCAACTACAAGCAGCATAATATTGCATATATAACCTCGGACATCTCCAATTGACACTCCAAGTTACTAATACTCATTCCTACACATCACATCCTTCCTACTGCAATCGCCTTGACCCCTGCATTTTACGCAAGTATGCTAGAAATTGTGTTCAATTTCAACAGCTAAAACTAATGAAAGTTTGTATGTGAAACTATTGGAAGGCGTGCTGAATTTTCAAAAGCAAGTCTTTCTCCAGAAACAGAAAACCAAAATATAGGTTGTTTCCGCGCTGTTGCATCTAAAGGCTACAATCCATCTCATAAAGATGACATCATCATTCTAGTTTCGAGAAATTTCTACATACCAGATGTCTCATAAACGTATTTTTTTTCTTATCACGTGATGACATCTTCCCTCTCCAAAACAACTACTCAAAGGACAAATCCACCCACATATATTTGAAGTAGGCCGTTTTCTATGTAGCTCAGAAGTCAACTAGCAAACAGTAGCACCATGGCATCAATCCTTCTTTATTATCATCCACGCTCTACCAAAGATTTATCTAGACAGGTACAGAGAGATGCCTCGCCTCCATAGTTTACTCTTATCTCTCCGCCACAGCATACTATTCGGCATCAACATAAGCAGCACCAAGCACTTCCTTTCGTTCCAAATAGAAAGAAATTGCGACCTATTAGAACGAACATGCAGTCCACGATAGCGCCGGCAGAAACATACATCTATCAAACAGATTAAACCCTCATCACGACATAGATCCCCTCAATTAGCAGCATAATCCACTAAAAAACGATCCCAGTTCAAACAGAAAACACAGTATCACACACAACAGAGCATCTGAACATCTTCGCCGATAAATGTCATAGCAGCCGAAAACATCATCTTCGCCGAACTGATGAAAGTCAACATCCGCCTAATCCAACGCTATCGCGATAGCTCCTAAAAGTACTCAAAAAGACGAAAGCTTGGAACTTTGATAAAGAATGGAGAGGGAATTTGACCGTGGGAGAGGGACACGGGGGATGATGGTGTTTGGGGAAGGGAAATCAGTTGTAGTAGAGCTCGAGGCCCATGCCGTCGTGGATCTCGTAGTCCTTGAGGGTGATGTGATCCTTGTAGATGTTGTACCACTTCTGGATTCGGATCTTGTCGGCGCGGGTGCCCGTCTGGGCGGCCACCAGCTTCTTCAGGTCGCCGATGGTGTCGTCCTCGTTGCACTTCACCCTCACCTTCTTCCCCAGCCGGTCGTTCAGCACCACCTCGATCATCTTCGCTTCTGCTCCTCCTCCCAACAAACCCTAATTCCTCTCTCTCTCTTCCTCCCTTCGCTGTGTTCGTCGATGATGGCTAAAGCAGACGGTGGAGACGAATCACTTTCCGCTTTTTATCGAGTCAAAAGTCAATGGGAATAAATATAATATATATTTCTTTTTTTTAAGAAAAAAGAAAATATGTGAGGCGGCCAGCGGACCCTAGAGAATTCTATTCGTGTTAGGACTCTCTTTTCACTTTTCTTTTTTTACTTCTTCATAAAGTAATTCTTTTTATATCTTATTACTTTTTGGTCGAATAATTTTATTTAATTACTAATCAGGAAACCGATATGTTGAATATTCTCATTACTATCGAGTAATTCACAAAATCTCCAATGGATGCCGTTCTGATGTTTATGATTTAAGATGTCTTTTTGATTTTTCATTTGAATTAAGACGTGCTCCTATATTCCCCCTATGACACAAACACGATGAGACATGATACGGGCTATCGTATTCGAAATTTGATCATTCAACACACGAAAAAGTTACTTTTTTTCAAGATGATTGATGGATGCACTTCGACTTGAATCCAATGCCCTTTTCCTACAAAAAGCATTTTTTGTGGAGGCTATTCAATATGACACAATATCTTATCTATAAAAATTAACAATACGCCGATCATGTGAATAGTTTGGTTAGGAAGCTTATTTATTCTAATCAAATTACACATCTTCGATGATCACATTTAACATTATATCCAGAAATATATATAAAAAGAAGAAGAAGAAGAAGAAGAAGAAGAAGAAGAAGTGAAAACTCATTCGTTAATTATATACCAAACAAGATGGATACTAAATACAATCAATCTTAAGGTGGAAAAAATTCGTCAAAACAACTAAATTTGTTACTTTTCTTTAACCGCCGTCATTAGATTGATTTATTAGAGCTAAGTCTAGATAACAATAACTCTCAATGATGCTTATTAAATTCTGCAATTCAATAGGTTGAATCCATTTTTCAAAACCCACATGCTGGATTTTATAAATTCTATAAAAACTCTTCGTAGGAGAGCAATTTATTGATAATGCATTTTGATTCGACACGTGTTTGTTTCTTTGCGAGTACCCAATTGATTGAAAATAGAACTCTAAATGATGCTTAAACAGAGATGTGAACACTCATTAGAAAACAGAGAGAAAAAAGGTTTTATATGACTACTCTCTTGGTGGTTCTTGACTCCATCCCGCGTGATCAGCTGAAGAAGAATGTCTGTGTGCTTAGCATTTAATAAAAGAAAAAGGCCATTTTTGAAAGGAATGATAAGAGAGAAGCACGTGACCACTCGCGTGAAGGCACGTGCTTCTCAAGGCCCAACGCCATCACCGAAATCAAAGTTCGAAATGAATGAATAAAATTAATGGCGCTTTATTTACTGTCATGGTGTCAATTACTGATAAAAGAAAATTAGTTAGTGAATTGAAAGGAAAAAATTAGCTGAGATCACATGTTGAATAGATAAAGAACTAAATTACCGACCAAAAAAAAAAAAAAGATAAAGAACTAAATTGCTTAGAAGAAAGAAGAACGAAATGTTCTCATCCAAAGAAGTCTTAAGTTCTATTTATTTTGCAAAAATGAATTATTAAGAAAATATTTTTCTTAAAATAATGATCTACATCGCATGTAAAAAAATGTGCGAAAAATATTATTGTCGTCGATGAAGGCACTTAATAATTGATTATTATTAACAATGAAAATACTATTCATCGAATAATTATTTCAAGTAATATAAACGTTCATTTTTTAAAAAATTATTTTTTAAATTATTCATTTTAAACAAAGTAAACGAAACCTTAATAAAATGTTTAGATGGGAGATTACACGTCCAATATAGTTTCGAACTAACAAAACACTTCCATGGATTCGAATCCACATATCATCTATAATTAGATCAATTGATCATGTGCACCTTACGCCTAGACTCGTGTGATCATCAACCACGATAAATCCAATCTGTGTGACTTGGATCCCAAGTGTCTTGAGTGGCTCCCCAAGCAATAACAAAGTGTCTAATCCGTACGTGCTCTTTCATGGCATTCTCACATCGAAATATAAATAATTTTTTCTTAATCAATTACGGAATCAAAAAAGTCATATCACCTCAATTTCCTCTTTTTTATGATTTCGGGTGGAATAACAAATTTTACAAAAATTCATATGGAAAAGAAGTGACAGGTGCCGGAGGCAGGAGAGACGCGCCTTTTTTGGAAGAAGAAGGAGAAGGACAACAACAGCAACGATCGAACTCCCCACTTTCCAACTTCCTTAATCTCCGACCCTGCCACCTCGTCCAACTTCCAACTTCCAACTGCCATCTTTCCAATTCCACCAACTTCCCCTGTCTCCCTCCCTCCCTCGGATCTCTTCTCCGCCCCGCCGTCTCCCTCGATCCACGCTCTCCGATCGAGTATTCGATCCGCCGCCGGCGAACACCGCCCCGCCGGACTTAGGGTTCCCGTTTCTCCGCCGGCCGCGTCGGGTACCAGGTTCGAATTCGCCGCAGCTTGATCTGGGTCCGTTCAAAATCCGAGCTTTTCCCGGTTTTCTATCGCCGCGGGTTCGTTTGGTGTTTTATAGCTTAATGGCATAGTTTTCTTTTGGTCTGATTCGGCGCTAGATTTCCCGTTTGTGGGAATGTTTGGGTGGGGTGGAGTTGATTGGTTTTTGGGTTAACTTTGGGGGTTTGAGATTGGATGTGAATCGCCTTGCCGAATGTTTTGTTAGGATCCGTGTGGAGGCAAGGACAGCTATGATTTGAGGGTCGGAGTGGAGAGATGAACGTGGGCCATGCCTCGGTTCACCCAGTGGAGGATCCTCCTACGACGGAGGGCGTAAATGGGGCGAGAGTCAGGATGAAGGATATACAGGGTATGCCCGCCACGCTCGGCGGGCTCGCCTTGCGCTTTTTCCAGTTTGTGTTCGCAGCTGCCGCGCTCTGTGTTATGGCCACTACCAGTGATTTCCCCTCTGTGACAGCCTTCTGGTATTACTTCGCAACCTGCATCTGAATAGTCTTTAGAACTTTAGAATCATTTTCCATTCCTATCTGTATGTCAATTGTGTATATGCTTGTTGACGTGGACTTTTCTGTTATGGCCAGTGCTTATTGCATTATTCGAGAAAATTGTTAGTTTTGGTTTGTCAACGAGTCTCTAAGAGTTTGAATTTTGCTGCTCATGGAAGGAAAGCGTGGGTGTTAGGGCAAGGGCAATACTTGACAGAAAGAGCATATTGGCATGTTTTTGAAACTTGGAATGGTTAATATTTTACTCTTATGCGATCTCTTCTTTATACCTTCATACTTAGTGAGGGATACGCACAATCTGTGAAGTTCGAGTTGCAGTTGCTATAAAAAGCATAAAAATAGATAGACTCAAGAGATTTTTTTAGAAAGAACCAGGCTTATAGAATGCATATGAAGCAGCCGTAAAGCACATCGTGTTCTATTGTGGTCTTTGTGCGACAACTAGGAAAAAATGGAATTCATCGTTCAAGACTCAAATTAAGTTAAGAGACTTCCATCACAGACGTTGCAATGTATGAGTGTTATTTAATCTTGGATCCAGTATTTTGCTCTCTGTGCCAGGATGGTCATTCTCTTTCCAGGTCCCTAGGTCTAGTGCTGGCAGACTCTCGGTTTCAAGGAATATATTTATTTGTGACATCATGAGTTATTGGCATAGTTACTAGGTCGGATCGACAGCAGAGGCTATAAGGTAGTTTTCTTGGTATTTTTCAGCCTTAGGTCTAGTTCGGTAAATTTGATTAAAGGTGATGAGGATAGAATGGAAGGAATTGGAAGATATAAAAGAAATCGGAGTCGTAGTTATCTATATTACCACATTCGTTAACATCTTAGTTGAATATAGGAATCGAATTCTATGTATTTGAATTACTGTAAATCTATGAAAATGAGTAAATATAAAAATATACCTACCATTCAATTTTTTTTTTTGAAACA
Organism: Eucalyptus curtisii; assembly: GCA_017140595.1. Classification (NCBI taxonomy): domain Eukaryota; kingdom Viridiplantae; phylum Streptophyta; class Magnoliopsida; order Myrtales; family Myrtaceae; genus Eucalyptus; species Eucalyptus curtisii. The sequence continues at coordinate 8,320,113 of CM029503.1, forward strand.
AAGTTACAAGTTCTTTTTTTTTTTTTAACCCCAAAAGAAACTTGCAAATTGAAGCCTCAGCTCTGTTTATAAAATTACCATGATGGTTACATTTTTCTCATTCATTATCACCTTTCCTCATATTAGTGAAAACGAGGTAATGGAGCACTTTTCATTCCAATTCTCGATTTCCATTCCCCCCCATTCCAAGCTAGAAAATTTCGTTAGTAAAGGTAACAAGGATCTCATTCCCTATCCACTGGCTCTATTCTCGGTAACCAATTGGGGCCTTTTACGCTAAGTAACTTCCAAAAGTTTTGGAACTAATTGCCATGGAATGCTTCTACTGGACCTTGCCACCCTTATCCTTTACTAGCACCATCATGCATGATCTTCGTTATTCTTTTAAGATAGTTTACACTATGCTCCCTTTGATTCTATGCATATATTTATTTAGTTTATTTGGATCAAGGTTTTTGTTTGTGACAGTATGACGAAAAGGAATGTAACATTCTTATCTGAAATTGTATCTTTGTTGCCATGGGAACATTGAGATTGCAATGTTGATGATTGGGTTGGGCTAACATAGTCTGGCTTGAACGTGTTTAACTGTCATGCATAGCTGATTAGATCATAAAGAGTCTTTTGAGAAACAATTGATCGTTTCATAACCTATGCCTTGGTTGCATATGCTCAATCTTCACTGAGCCTTTGATTGGTAGTTGTGCTTATAAGGCTTTGAGAATTTTGTGAGAGATGCCTGCATCCAATGTTATAAATTTTCCATGTCTACTAATTTACTCTATTCTAGTACTTGTTGGTGGGTTGACTAAATAATATTCGTTACCTGGCCCTATTCATCTGTTTATAACTTTATCCACTGAAGTTTTTTATATCTGTTGTATCAGCTATCTTGTAGCAGCATCCGGCTTACAGAGCATATGGAGTTTTTCATTGGCTGTTGTGGACATATATGCCCTTCTAGTGGGGCGCTCGCTGCAGAATTATCGAGTGGTGCTGTTCTTTGCCATGGGTGATGGGGTAAGATATGTATACCAAGTAGTTTCATGGACAAATGCAGAGGATCCTCTTTTGATCTGATATATGCATTTTACTTTCTTTATGCTTTCCCCTAAGATGAATTCTTATTGTCCACTAATGTTGGGGTGCAATAACATTAGTGCATTTCAAGTAGTTTCCTTCCCACCTGCTGACATCTTTTTTTCCTTTATTGAATGCGAAATTTGTGGTAGAATACTTGCAGATGCAATTCATTCCACGGTTAAGTTTACTGTCCTTGATTTTATCTGTCAGATGACCATAAGTTGTCTTGTTCCTGCTGCCCTTCCTGTTCCCTCTCTTCTTCTCTCCTCTCCTCCTCTTTCCTTCATACTTTTTTCTTAGGATATAGCTTAAGTGGATGATCTCTCTCTCTCTCTCTCCCCCCACTCTCTCCCTCCCTCTCCCCCCTTGTGCGTGTTTCTTTTTCTTTGGTTGCATTGGGGGAGGACAGAGAGCAGATGATATACTTGCAATGTGATTATAGGTTAGCTTAATTGTAAGGCTGTAGTTGTTACCACTAGAGGAAATGTTAATATGTTGTTGAACTGACATTGTAAGTGTCTGAAAGGGAACTGACTGAGGAACTGAACGTAGCATTTATCCCATCTATCCCAGAGGATGTTTCAAAGTTACTTTACAAACATTAGTCTGCTGGTTGTCTCTGGGACATTAGTTTGCTTGAGTGACTTATTCTTTTTTTATTTTTATTTTAAGTGTTTGTATTGGATGATGAAGTAGAAATCTTGAAACTCATATATTGGAATCAGTTTTGGTGTCCCAAACCTCTTGTGGAGCAATTTATGGCTTCAACACATAAGGAGGCCTAGTTGAATGTCTTTACCTCCATTGGTTGGAACATAGAGAAAATCCGATTCCTAATTCAACCTCCAAAATTAGGTCATTTTCAGCAATCCTTGCAGGAGCTTCAGGCTTGACTTGAGTTCCACTATTTTTCTTTTCTGGCCAAGGATAAACACTCGATTTTCAAAGAAATAATTCATAGGATTAGGTTTTTAGTATTCTGAGTTCCTCAATGCAAGAATCCTCTTGGGAGTTTATCATCTCTAAGTCATGATTCTTTTGAGAATCGTTGATATGTTATCGTTGGTGGAAAGTCGTCCGACCTAGTAAAGACGTGTTTTACACAAGCATGTGACTTTTTGACCTCGTTAAAGGTCTAAGAGTGAGTCGAAATTTGACAGAGCCAATGAATGGAGTTGCCCTATTCCATTAAGAAAGTTAAAACCTAGATTGCATTTCTCATATGACAATCTTATTTTGCAATTGCACCTTTTTATATCATGCTTGCTGCTGGTCAAATGTTTGATGTCTAGATTCTGAATGTCGAGTTTGTGTTTGTCATAATTATACTATAGGTAACTGGTGTTGAGAGAGAATTCTAAGATTGTTTGCATTTGTGTGCATTTGTGTTAAACTCGCAGATCACTTCCACTCTCACATTTGCAGCAGCATGTGCATCGGCAGGCATTACAGTCCTCATCGACAATGATCTCTCTAGCTGTTCCCAGAACCACTGCATGCAGTTTGAAACTGCCACGGCGATGGCATTCATTAGTTGGTTTGTTGCTTTGCCGTCTTTTCTTTTCAATTTTTGGTCGCTGGCGTCCCGATGAAGATGTAGCAAGGCAGGACTAAGTCAGCTGGAAAATCTGTCTCGGCTTTAAACAGCCTTTCCGGTGTGCCATAATTTTTTTTTCCCTCGATACCTCAAAGGCATGGACTTGCTTGAGTCGTGTCTTGTGTGAATAGGACTGTAAAGCAGGGCGAGGTGAGTCTTGACGATGTAGTGTGAATTGGTCGGATGAGCCTCGTAACAGCGCTCGACACTGGGAGGGCTTTCTTTTTGCTTTCTATTGGATTCGCAAATGCTGGTTTTATTTTCTTATGTAGGTGTGAAGGCATTGTGTAACCGAATCGCGGCAGGATACAGAGGTCTCAATGCACACTGAGTTTTGATGATATATGTTTGTATTAGATGCAACCCATACATTTGCGATACAGGACGGAGGAACATGCTATGATGTTCTGCTCCCTAAGCCTGAAAGAAATTTTGATTCCCTCGCATGATTCTAATGCCCTTGGAGCTGCGTAACGCATATAATCGACACAACCTAATCTACCGTACTCTGTTAATCGAGGACATTATTGTTCCACACTGAAAACATGTAGGTTCGGACATCGTGGAGGATGTCCTTTGATGGGTGAGAAATGAGGGCGTTTATAAAATTGCGAATACAAGTACCACACCCTTCCGTCGCTTGTTGCTTTCTGAAGGGAACTGACGGATTCTCCTTCTCAATCATCCGATCAAACAGAAGCAGAGTCTCTGGTTCTCAAAAAGAAAGCAAGCACTGCTGCCAGCACATTGCATGGGCCTTTTAGGGGTGACGGGGGCAAACAAGGTTGATGCATCATACTCCTGTCTTGGTTTTATCATTAGTTGAGGCGAATTCGAAATTGTTCAAATTTTATAAAATATCGAGCCGACTAATTGATTCTTTATGACGTACTTGATTTATTTTTTGACAGATGAGAAATGGAACGAAGCCTCTACGAACAAATTCTGGGAGTTACGACTGAAACTCTAAGCTCGTATTGGTTATGAGTCAAGAATGGGACAGTATAATTCAAATCACTACTCGCAAACCCAAAATGTTCATCACTTACTGACAGGAGCAAAAGGGGATGGCGCAGCTGCTGAATCTGCAAAAGGTGCCGCATCTTCAGAACAGAAGCTAATGTAACCTATTGCATATGCAGCTCAGAAAGAGAACTGGACAACTACATCATCAGAAGAAAGCAAAATTGGGGAAGAGAGAGAGAGTATATCAGAAGAAAGGGGCACTAATGTAACAAGGTGAGAAGACAAAAAAACAAACCTAAGACAATAGGAGCCATAACACTGTTCACAAATTCCTAATTTTCCCAGAACACCACTCAGATCTCAAGTTCTTTCAATTTCTGTACTACCTCAGATTCTTGCTGCTGCTTGGCAGTTGCACTCTTCCTCTCGTCTATAACAGGGAGAGACGCATCACTTGAAACAAGAGAACTGAGAAGAGGAGGTTCTTTGTAAACTGTAGGAGGAATATCCTTCCGGGCTGGTGGTGCTGCGAACACAGGCACAGCTTGTCTGGTACAGACAGGTGGGGCGACTCCCACAGGTGATGCCTGCATGATTGGAGGCTGCAACCTCACTGAAGGCTGTGGATGGAGAGGAGCAGCATATACTGGTGATACGGTTCTTATTGTCACTGGAGGGGCAATACCACGGCATGGTGCTCTAAACTGCAGAATGGGGACGTAAGGAGCAGCTCCAGCAGCTGGGAACTTCTGTTGGTGGGCTCCACGAGATTCTGCAGATAAAGACCTTGGAACTGGCAATGGCTTATCATTTGTGGACGTTGGCGAAGGTCTGACTCGAGAAGTTGTCTTTTGGAATAGAGGAAGGATCTTTGATGTGGTGACGGGTGGAAGTTGTGGGCTAGTTGATCTTAGACTTTGAATCTGAAACTTCTTTGCGAACGGTATCGTGCCGCTGGGGGAGTTAGCCAATGCTACCTTCTCCTTCAAACGATAGTTTTGTAAAGCTCGTGCAATTGTTATCTGCTCCAGCTCATCATTGTTCTCTGGCTCAGATGATGTACTAGCAGTTTCTTTCGACACTGCATAAAAATTGAAAAGTCAATACCATTCAAATATCAGAGAAGAAGTCATCCACACATGCAGCTGCGATGGATGTTACTCTAAAAGACTTGGACATATGGAACCATATCAGGTGGGAGACTAGCGCTCTAACAAAAATATAGGACTTGACGCTATTGCAAGAAGGGAAAGAAGTTGGTGAACTTCCGCTCGAGGAATGATGAGACGCAACCCATAAATAAACATGCTCAATGTAAAATGAAGATTAGGATCTGTGACAGAAAAAACCGCAGATATTTTCATACAACATGAAGGACTCATGCGGAAATGCTAACAGCTTTTTGCCTGCATTCACCACATTTAAGCGTCCTATGTGCCTTAAGCTAGATAAATCACTTCAATCTAAAACAGCCCCAGTCTTAACCCCAAATAAAGTGTACTCAAACTAGGTTCTGTCATCACTTCAGTCCAAAATAACACCTCTCAACCACAAACAGAGTGTAATGCAGGTTTTTTTTTTTTTTTTTTTTCTTTTATTCTTTTATTCTTTTTTTCTTTTAAACAGATAAATGCAACACAACTCAACTCGCCATTCTTATGGCCCTTGAACACTCGTGCTTCAGCCATAAAGATGATGTTGTAAGACAACGTAACAATCATGATAAACTAAGATACACAGAAATTGGGAATATGACGCCACACAAAACACTATTTAGTTTTAAATCTTCTTAGGAAACCCATGGAACCTGCCTTTCATTAAGAGAGATTCAACAGTATAGAAAAGAAAAAAACCAGAGGCAGTGTTTAGACCTTTTCTTTTACCAGCATAGCATGCAATTATGGCATGATATTTAAAAATTTAACCAGATAAAATTTAGAATAGCTTACATTGCTTCAGAGACGACCAAGCTGCCATTGCTGCATTCTTTTCTGCTTGTTTCTTCGTCTTGGCAGGTTCTCCAGTGAAAATGATTCCAGCTAACTCTACCATGCCTGTAAACACAGGCAGGTGGCCTAGGCCTGATCGAAATGTTGAGTAATGTGGCAATGGAGCTCCAACTCTCTGTGCAATCTCCTGTAAGAGGTTTTTATAAACCCCCGTCTCATCCTAACAATGGAAAACACCAATGAATTAAGAAAGGAACACCTGTCCTGCAATAGTAGATATCCTCACAAGTAGAGGTGATCAACAAGCAGGCGGCCTGCCCAAGCCCGTAGAAGCCCACAAGCTAAATGGACGGCCTCGGAAGGCCTTACATGAGAAAGACTTGCCCGAAAATTGCTTTATAAATTTTTTAGTATGGGGAGGCTTGGGAAGCATATTAGGAGAGACCTTCGGGCCGGCCTGAGCCTACCTAGCAATGACCTCTACTAAGAAGTCTAATCCTAAACAAAATACTAACATGCTGACAAAAAGCACACAGAAGGTGTGGCCACTTAAGAGCAATTACCATTGAACCACATATCAACAAACGCATCATTTGATTATCCAACTCTATGTTTGAGAATGTAGAAAGAAAAGAACACAAATTGCCTATGAAACTGTAATGCTTGGATGTAGATTGAAGAAAGAAAAGAAACTCAAATGTAATATGAAATTCGGAACCATCAGAAAGCAGAAACCACAATGCTCACAGTTCTCCAAGAATCCTCACCCCCAAGTCTGTTCAGTTATCATCCTAGGCTCTTAATTGCGCCGGCTCCTAAATTTCCCCAAAACATGAACCAGCAAGACCCCTATCTTGAATTGCCCAATTTAACTCTCGCAAACATCTTAAAAGTAACGCTCGTTGAAGCATTGCGATGGGCATCGGCATGATTGGCTAATAAGCAAGAATCAAGTACTCTCGATAGTTTTACTCTTCATAAAATCAGAGTTTCTTAGTTTAGCTCCAAAGTTCAGGTCCGTTCGATCGAGATGATACAGAAGCCAGAAGAAAAGCAGAAAGAAATTGACTTTACTCGGATCCATTTTCCCAATGACCGAGTCCACCAGCAAACATCATGATAGAAGCTGAAATTGCCTAAAACACGCGCACATACACCGTGGATTCAACACTCGAGCACGTCAGAGACGCACGAGCCGCCATAACCGGCGCATCAAAACGGCACTACGGACGGTTCGAGACCTAATAATCAGAGAGAAACCGACATCTAGTAGAGGTACTCGAAAACGGAATGCTCGCACCGGCAGAAACCAAAAGCATCGCCCAAATCGAACATCGCAGCCGCCACACAGAAGCGCATTGAAGCGGGGAAACGGCGAAAAACGGGGCGATCGGGAAGGAGAGAGCTCACGAGGATTCGGGCGGCGAGGGAGTGGGAAGGGCCGCGCGTGGCGAGGGAGTGGAGCGCGACCTCGGCGGCGGAGTGCTCGGCCTGGCGGAGGGTGGAGCAGTAGCTGGGGCTCTCGAAGGCCTCGCCGTTGAAGTTCACGACGGCCTTGAACCGGGGCGCGTGGTCGGGGCCCTCCCGGATGCACGCGTAGGAGGGCAGGTTGAAGCAGCTCCGCTGCGCCAGCTCCTGCAGCTGGTTCTTGTACATGTCTCCTCCCCCTTCTTCCCCACCACCACCGCCGCCGCCGCCGCCGCCGCCGCCGCTTCTTCTCGGAGTCGAGTCAATTCCTCTCCCGCTCACGAGCTCCGATCCCGGCTCGAGAGCATCCGGCCGCGAGCAGCGAATCGAGGCGCCGGTCCCGGTTCCGGCGAACGGCGGGACGGCGAAGGTTCGCCGGAGATCGGAGTTTTCCGGCCTAGGGTTTTGCCCCGCTGGCGCCGGTCGTAGGGCCGAAGGAGACGCGTTCGATCCTCTTCGGGGTCGAGAGAGCGAAGACTGAAGACCAGAAGCTGAACGAAGGAGAGAGAGAGAGGGAGATGGGTGATATTATGAATGGGGCATTTATTTTTATTTTTATTTTTATTTTTAATTTTTTTTTTTGTAATTTCTTAATTTCGAGTATATACATAATTATTATATATAATATATAAATAATTGTACATATATATATATATATATCTATATATATATATATATATAATGCGTGTGTGTGTGGGTGCTTTTAGTTTTATGGATGGGAAGTCAACGGAAAAGTTCGGCTGCATGGATGCGATCTTTTCCAGAAATTTTCTCACAGCTTTTTTTATTTAATTAAATATATTTTCGTCTCTCTTTTTTCCTCCTCCGCTCATTTTTTATATTTTATATTTTTATTTTATTTTATTTCGGACATGAATTTCGATGGGATTTGACGGGTTATGCTTCATAAAATATCGTCCTCGACTTAGACTAGAAAACGCACGGATGTGCATATGGTACCTAATATCGCTTCCTATATTGAAATTCGGTCAGAGATTTTCTACACCGACAATTACGAAAAATTATATCTTTTTTTTATTTTATTAGTGGAAAAGAACGAAAGTCTACGCATCGATATCTTGAAGGCCGGTATTACTTTCCCAAATAATAAAGTATGTGATTCGATACAAACCACAAAAGTTATGCGTTATTATCTATGAAAGGCATTTGGCTAACAATGACATTTTCCCTCTTTTCGAGTATGATGCGGATTGCTTGGTCAAGTCTAGACATGTCCGAATAGTCTTTTATTTTCTGCTTTTTAATTAATTCAAATCGTGTGTAATAGACACTCTTGAACCTTTTTTTTTTCACTCTATAATACCTTAATATTTCGCAACATTATAATTTCGACATGTCAATATACATATCATATTCTTTTCTTTTCTTATAATTTTTTATGCACGGATAATGTCTTATATTGTGACTATAAAGCAAAAAAGTGGTGTTTTATTTTCATTGAAGTATTAAAAAAAATGTACTCTTAATTTATGCATGATTTTTTCCAGACAATTCTAATTTAGGTAGATAAAAATCAGATGATGGATTGTAGTGAAACTCCAAACATTTCTCTCAAAAATCATGATACCAGAAAATAGTGCAATCGCCTAGAAAAAGTCTCAAGACCGTTTGTCATGACATTTGTGGTCAATTTTATGATAAAAGAGATTTAAAGTATAGCGTTGCTAGATTCAAGTTATAATCAAGGCATTACATATTTTTATGTTAGCAACATATATGATGAATTGATGACAACCCTAAAGGTTTTGTGCACCAACATCAACTCAATTCATCATCGTGACAATGAGATAGTATCATACTAATTTCCACAACACTAGCATAATCGTTCCCTTTTTTTTTCCAAAGTCACTTTCAAGTATCTTATACATGGCTTGTGGGAATTTCCATTTTTATAACTAAGCTTAGGCAAGAGTCTTTACATTCAAAACAAACAAAGAACACTTTAGACTCCAATATCTTAATCAAATTGTTTAGAAATATTAACTAATTTCATGACTAATTTAATCTAACTCGCTATCTTTGAAAATTTGTTATCCGCATCAAGAAATTGAGCTTCTTTATACATCAAACACCTTAATCTTTAGAAACGTATAATCAACCACTTCAAAGTTGGCCCAAATCATTTTTAACATGATGGAAAACCAAAATGCGAGTTGTGAAAAGGATTTTAAACCAAACCATTTTCATTAATGCGAGAAAAGTTAGGCACGAAAGAAACATCGCCAATGAAATAGAAATCTGTAACCCTATGCGCGGGCTAATGTGAAATGACGAGAAGACCCTCTTTCTGGTCGGACTTTCACGTTCACTGGTTATTCAATGCGATGTGAAGTTCTTTTAATTTTTTTTTTTTTGGGGGTGGCTTTAGTAGTCAATTAGGCATTTAATGAGAATGAACATAACAAAATTAAAGCGGGGGGAGCAGAGCTTTTTAATATTTTCAACCTCCAGATATGATGAAAACTTTGACCGACCAAAATTACGAGAATGCCACTGCAGGGGGTTTTTCATCGAAACTTCCGTTCGATTGAAAAAGATCAAAGTACCTCATTCAGTGGTTCGTGAGTGCCACGTTGTCAGCTGAATGACGTGGCGTGTGCTTATTTACTGATACCCAATTAGAATTTGACACGTGGACAGATCAGACCGGAAGGCAGCCGCGGCTTGCGACTTTTTGGAATAGTGATCTGCTCTTCTTAGTCTTCTCCCTCCATTAAAAGCGGATTCCCTAACACTAACGCCCATTTTTAATCAATGACAATGAGGCAAACGTGTGCTGCTCCCACATAGCCTTTGTAGGGATAGAGAGAGAGAGAGAGAAGAGAGAGAGAAGTGATTAATGACATGGAGAAAATGCGCGTTTCTTATGGATGTAGTACATTGATGTGAAATCTGGCATATTGTCCGGGTTTTATTTAAGGGGGGGCGGTGAGCAACGTTGAAGATCGCTTTGCTTTCGCGCGCGCGCATTCCGACGTACATTTTCGGTTACGATTTGATTTCTCTCGATAGGTATCCCGTAATCATCGCACGGTGATAAACATCGTTATGTACTGCTGGTGCATTCATTTCACGTGGGTTGGATTCCGTTCTCATTTTCTTTTTCTATGGTCGGGCAAGATTTAGTATTCATTTCCTAGGCTCTCTTGTCTTGGTCTAACCATATATACGAAGGGAATATTTAGAAAGGAAAAATGATTATGTGACATTCTTCAATCCATTATAAAAATAACAGCATGCTTTGAATTATAAAAAAATCAACTAACAAATAATTATAAATTATTGTGGGGTGTACTCTTTTATAGAAAGAAAAAGAGAGAAAGTGATGAATAACATGGAGAAAACGCGGGTTTTTAATCGATGTACTTTGATGTGAAACACGACATATTGTACTTAATGGGACGCGAACGCTTTGCTTTCACGCATTTCGATGTACATTTTCAGTTACGATTTGAATTTTCTTGGCAAGTGTCACGTAACTACTGTATGATGCGTTCATTTCAAGCGAAAGGGATTCTCTTTTCTTTTTTTCTTTTTTCGGGGTCGTTGAGGAAGTTTTGCTAGTCACTTTCCAGGCTCTCCCATCGTGGTCTAATCCTACATATAAAGGGAACATTTGCAAGGTAAGCACCCGCCCTTCAAATTATACGAGGTCCCCCTAACGAAGATTTGATTATCGTAACTATTCCCTCCTCGACGAGAGCAAATGAAATTACAGTAGCGAAGAAATCAAATTAAGAGTGGCGTGGAGCTGGGACGATTATGCTACTTGGTTAGTGACCACAAAACTATCGCTCCATCTCTATCTAATCCTGAATTCAGTGAATTAGGCGATGGATGGAGCAACACTCGTATTTGCATTATCGGGATTGATCAAATTAAGACAATCGCGCTCGGCAAAACTTGCGCCGTTCCTGTCATGCCGTGAACTCCATACAAACCTAGGCCAAATCTCGACTTTTTTTATCGCATCATCCACAGAACGAGCCAATTCCCTCCATTTTCATCTTCAATGAAAGAGGATAGGCTTCACTTGAATGAGTAGACCGAGCCTGTGAGCTAACCTATTGGGCTTCTGTCAGCAGACAATCCGGCCCATAAACGTGTCAGCACCAGGACTGCCTTGGTCCTTTTCCTCTTTTGGTAGTAAGCTTGCTCACACCGAGCCCATTGCATTCTACGTGCATAACAACTAATCTAAACCTGAAAAGGAAAAAAAAAAGAATAAACTCGAGGATTGTGATATAATCCTTGAGATCGTGCCCTGAAATGAAAGAGGCATTGCTTATGAATTTTAGTTCCAATCATCAATGATAAATGAGTTTTAAAATTAATCTATCATAGGGTTCCCTGTTATAATGTGACATTGACCTAACGAGACTATATAATTGAATATTATCCAACCCGATGGCATTGGATTTAGATCGAATACAATTGAACCCTTGTCTATTTGGCAATCACAATGGTGCTGCCACTAATTAAAAAGTCATGCACGCACCAATCCTCAAAACAATTCGACCATTATAGAGCATTACACATTATCCAGGTGTCAAGTTTCCATAACAATGGAAATCTGTTCATATGCATCACCAATTGCCACTACTTATCTATTGCGACCTAACAACCTACCAAGAGAAATGCCTACGTAAGGTAGAAGAGTTCATTCAGGGAGGTCGTCGGACTTTCTAGAATCGTAGTTCGGACCCTCCGCACTCTTCTCCTCTTCCAATCATCGTCTTCGAGCATTGGAGCACCAACCCAAGTCCTAAATCTTTGGGATGCCTTAATCCGGATTTTGCGTTGCCGATCAATTCTGGAAGCGGGGATGTTGATCGAAAAGCAAGTCTCGATCCAGTAGCAACAAGTTTCCAGCTTTGGCAACAATTTAGGATCAAGATCAAACTACAGCCACCACAATCGTCACCACGTCACTAGATCGAAGTAGTCCAGTGCAAAAAGTGCTTATTTTGTATCAATAGACGAGAGGTATAAAGAAAAAAATGGTTAATACTCTGAAAAATTCCAAATTGGTGCATTTGTGACAAATTTACCTCAAACTATTTCTTTGACCACCAAAAACCTCAAACTAGTATACATTTGACAAATTTACCCCAAACCGGTACACTTGTGACAAATTTACCTTCTGTTACTTTTCGTTAAATTTTATTGTCAAATTATTAAGTTAAATGACACATGACAGTTGACTGGTATACCAATTTGGGATTTTACGCTCCGTTTGTCACAGTTTACAATTTTTGTGATTTTTTTGTGATATTATCCAATTTAGCGGAGGATATATTTGTCACAAATTTACTAGTTTGTGATTTTTTGCTGTCGAATAAATCAATCGGGGTAAATTTGTCACAGTTGTATCGGTTTGGAGTTTTTCATGATAAAAAAAATAGTTTGGAATAAATTTATCACAAATGTATTAAGGTATAAAAAAAAAAGAATCACATAAATCATAAATGCAAACTACCTTTAATCAGGTAACTGCAACTCACACACTCAAGCGTGCGCGCATATATATATATATATATACTGCAATTATCCATAATATCTTTGCCAAAAAGCAAAGAGGACCTCAATTCCTCCGAGAATCATGCGTGAAATGCAAAACAAAGAGGTCACTTCAACGCTATTTACGAGAAACCAGTTCATTAATGTACATTATCCATTTCTCATCATCCAAAACACGAAGGAATATTTCTTTTCCCCCATAAAAAGTTTGGAGCGGCCATTTATCCATCCAAACACACTCGAACGACCCGTCGACTTCACGAATAAGCCAAAAATATTACCGTCGGTGGAAAAAGAACGACATAAAAATTTTCAGGGAAATTCGAAAACCGGAGAGGACCGTACTAAACAAAAAAGAAGAACATAAAAGACGAGGGAGGGGCACGTTCGGCATTTCGCAGCGGGGAAATGCTTCCCGGCGAGAGTCGCTGTCGCTCCAACCGCGGCCGCTGCTTTCGCCGGTGGTGGGGGGGCCCCACCTGCCGCATCGAATCGGAAACCCCCGCCACGAACAGCGGTGGAGGAGCGAGGCGTCCCATGTCCCCGGTTTAATTACCGTTATGCCCTCGCCACGTCCGTCCGGAAAATTCCGAAAGTACGAAGAACGAGAAATCGAAGGAGAATCTCTTTGCTCGTCAATTTTCAGAGTCGGAAATTAGAGCCCGTCGTCATGCCGTGTGCACTAAAAATCCATTAGTAAAAACCCACCCAAAAAGGGAAAAATTAGAAATTCAAAAAGAAGGAAAATAATCCCCTCCGAAAATTCAATCCTGGAAGCCGGTTTTAGCCCAGATGGCGTTCCGGACCCTGCTCAAGTCCCTCCCCTTCAGCGTCACCGAGGACGACGACGCCATCCTCCTCGTCCTAGCCACCAGCTCGTGCGGCGGCACCCACCCCCTAATCCTCCTCCTCCCCCATTCTCGCCGCGACCCTCGTCCTCTTCCTCCCCCTCGTCGCCGTCGCCGTCGCCGTCCTCCTCGAAGAAGTCGTTCTCCAGGCTGTCCCGCCGCCGGTTCTCCCTGTACTCCTCCGGCAGGATCTTCGACCAGTCCGGCACGTTCACCGGCAGCGACGACGCCGACGCCGCCCCCGCCCCCGCCCCCGCCCCCGCCCCGCCCCGCCGGGGCGTCTTGCGGCGGCCGGCTTCTTGCGGATCCGGGTGGTGCTGGTGGGAACGGATCGGTCGCGCAGATCGGGGGAGCCGGAGCGGGGGGAGTTGTAGAAGAGGTCGGACTCGTCGAGTTCGAAGGAGGAGGGGGAGGGGCCGCGGGACATGGAGGCGGCGAGGTCGGCGTCGAGGAACCGGTAGCTCGGCCGGAAAATGTAGTTTCTGGCGGTCGCCATTAAAGAAGAATCTGAAGAAGATATAGAGCGAGAGAGCGAGAGCGAGATCGACCGGAGTTCAGTTACTGTATCTGGTTCTTCCTCCTCGTTCGGGCTTTTGCTATGTTTGCATGGCCGTTTCGATGAGACTGAGGAATGCGTTTCGTCGTTCCGGTTTTGGTTTTTCGAGTTTCTTAAGGAACGATCCGTGAGGTGGTTTTTTTATAGAGTTTTTTTGAGTTCGAGCGGATAAGGCCGGCTCCATTTTTTTTTTTTTTCTGCTTTTGGTTTTCCTCTTTATCCTCCCGGTCCCCGCGGAATTACAGGGATGCCCTGCAGCTGCGGCTGCCACGTCGGATTTTCGCTTTATCCACAATCGATGCGGGCCCGCTCGATGTGACGTGGTGGCATGGTAGAGGTCGTGCGGCGCGAGGGTGTTCGTGATGTTCGGAAGTGGTCCCGGGGCCCATCTCAGCGTGAAGGAGGCTTAAAAGCATTTCGTGAGGCCGGAGCCCCCGTGAAATCAATCGAATTTTTCACACATCCTCAAATTGGAAATCGATTGACATGGGTGTGTCACTGTTTTTTCTAACAGCTATAATTGATACGTGCATCCCAAAGGAGACGACTTCTAATTTTTTTCGGCATTTTTCGGCTTATCGATTTTTTTTTCCATTAATTCACTTCATACGATCATTCGTACAAATGAATTTCATCTTTGTAGAAATTAGACTTGTCAAAATGGCCATTGGTATTAAATGTGTCATAAAAGAATAAATTGTATCTAATAAGTGAATTATAAATGAATTTGAACATAAAAATAGAAGGGGGAAAAAGGTAACTTATTATCTTATCTTTGCATAGATATAATGTGTTGTCACGTTCAAACGAACTATCATTTTCTACATGAAAAGAAAAACTCGTGAGTGTAATGATAGATTAGGGAGCGTGCGGGGCCAACCTAACTACGCGATTGAATCTCTATCCATCTTCCTTTGGACGATAACCACATTATCTTCTCGAACAGCTGGGGCCTGGTAAAAAGACAAAACAAAAACGTAAATGGGGGTGGGGTGGGGAGGGCATTTTGGGAAGAGGAATCAGTCTCGCCCGGTTGCGACCAATAATCGAACGGTGACAGAAGAGCCGGGCAAGGGGAGTTTCACCTGACCGACGTCTGGGAATGTGGGACAGGATAGGCCTCTGCCGTCGCGACGCGTGTCGCCCCCACGGATCAAGGTCTCGAGACCCGAGAGAGGGCGGGGGCGTGATGGCACGTGAAGGAGTGCCCCACACCGTCCGATCCATTATAGGGGTGATGCGATGAAAAGACAAAAAGAGGGTGTGGCACGTGGCGGCTTTGGATTGGGAAGAGGAAAACCGGGTCCATGGCGCCGCGTCCCATAGTTTTTAGTTTTTTTTTTTTTTTTTTTTTTTTTTTCTTTTTTTCGACCTCTCTCTTTCCGTGCCGCGTGCCTTTTGTTATGGGAGCGCCCGGGAGTGGGGAGGGGGTGAGGAAGGAAAGGCATGGGCCGCCGTCCTCGAGATCCGACTGCCGCCACAGAGGCGGCTGTCGTCCGAGCGCGATTGTCAGCAATGAGCAACTGCTTTGATGATCCTTAACCATGGTGAAATCAATCTGAATGTCGGTTTTTCGAGATGGTGCCGAGACCATCATGATGGAGAGCGGAGATAGTTGGAGATGTAAATGACACCTATGCTTTTTAACCTCGTAAACAAGCGGTAGGAAGGGGGAGGCGGAGAATTCGATTCCCCACTTTTTCAGAAAATGTTAGGTGTCGAAACGTTTAGTTTCAAGTGTGAGGTTTAACTTTCATAAGATAAAACAAAAATTTAAAAATTAAAGTAGGACATACACAAAAAAAACACGAAAATTATTCTTGATCTAATTTACTCATTCCAAACCATAATGACTTTAAAGCGAGGCATCGATTGTGTTGCCGTGAACAAGGCGACATGGCGTTGTTGCTCACTGGTAAATGATGTGCAATAGTTGCTAGTTTGGCAGTCTAGGGATTCATTAATCTTTGCCGTCAACAATTTTGATTTTCTTTTTGGGTTTTTTTTTTATATATTAAATCTTAGGTCCGCCGAATACTCAATAGGTTAGGAACCTAGAATTATTCTCTATCCAATTTTATATCCAGTGTTTAACAGATAAAGGCAGCGCATAAGTCCACCGAACAAAGATAGTGTATTTGAAATATCAAAGGGGTTTCTTATTCAATAATATCCCATTACACCCGAATTATTTCTCAGTGATCAGAAGAACACTTAAGTCCCCCCCTCGTAGAAGACTCAACTAACGTTTCGGTCGAGAGAAAATGATACAAATAATTTATGATAATTGAATTTTTAATTTGTTCAATACGACTTCTGAATTTTAACTAAATTTGTAATATGGTCTATGAGCTTCTACTTTGTTTAATGTGATATTTGAATTTTTGGTACATATTTAATTTTTTTCCACAGATTAGATAGTTTAGGAATTGGATTGAATCCATGGATATAATAATTTATGAATAAAATTGAATGTTTATCAAAAGTTTAGGGATCATATTAAATAAAGTCAAAGCTCACAAATTACATTGTACATTTGGTTAAAGTTCAAGGATTACATTATATACTTGGGCAAAGTTTATAAACCATTTGTGTAATTATTCCTTTGGATAATGAAAGTCAATAAGGGTGATGCGAGACACAAGTTAATTTACTTTCTTGTTTTAGGGATTATAACTTAGCCAACAATCATTTAGATGTAATCCTAGTTCACCAGTTTACTTAAACGAGTAATTTTAACTCTAGAATTATCGACGATTATAATTGGCTATGTAAATGATCAGAGCTGGACGACACTGATTTCAAATGAAAATAACTATTTTTTGTATAGATTTCACCTTCCGTAATTTTCACTTCAATGCAGCCACATCACATGGTTCCTACAAAGATCGAAGCAACACAACCTTCGTTTGCTTCATCTCACCTAATAGTGATGCTAAGCGCGAAAAAGACTGGGAGCGATTTAGCGACAACGGAGTACCGTCGGCAAGAATTATTTATTCGTGATCATGTGATGCGAAAGCGAGTCGATCAAGGCACTCGTGGCTCGACTCGAGAATCTGCATGATTACTTATCTGAAGCATAGAGACGCGTGGGGGGGCGAAGCTGTTTGTAGGGTTTCGCTATCTTTGCCCAAAAGGGAAGATGCTTTCCAAAGTTTTCATGGCCCGTACAAACCATTGCAGTATTCTGCCACGCAGATGCTTCAGACTGATTTGTGATGATGACTCTCTTGTTGGTGGGTCTTCCTTTTCTGTCGGGATCGAGGGCTTAATCAGCGTCGCGACGGCATCAGTTTGGCATTAACACAAGCACCTGTCGCTCGCTGAAGCAGGAGCATCAGGGAGAGACGGGAGGTAAATTTGTCTAATTAGAGGTTGCGCCTCGATGCTGATCGAAGGTGCCTCATCTCTCTCCCACATTATTGCTAGCCGGTTTTGGCATATCCTTCGTTTCTCATAGCTGTGCGACTCCCAATCTGTTTTCTCTGGACATTAAAGTCTCTTCATGGTGCCTGCAACTGCCCTGCAACTGCTAGCTGCTCGAGCATCTTTCATCTAGTGGTGATGGTGCTTTGATTCCCATGTGAAGTTTTTCTTTTGGAAACTTTGGACAAAGCAGTTTTAAGTTCCACATGAAACCTGAAATCTACCCGTCGAACTGTTTTCTTATTTTTTTTGGAGTCGGCAACCTATTTTGCATATCTTGAAAAGTGGAATTTACCACGTTACAAGTTTACCTGAGAATCAACTAATTTTTTTTTCTGTTTTATTCTTAATTAAGCAAATTGAAAATAAATGCAATAACAAAAACAAAAATTTCCCTTTTATCAATATTCAATAGCAACAGTCCATAAAAAGATTAATATGTAAAATAAAATAAACACTAAAAAGTTCAAAGCACGTAATATAAAATCTAAATTATAGAACTCCAATCCTTAAATCATCCATGAATAATTGGAATAATGTCATGTATAGTAGATATAGATCGTACCAATAAATCGGTAAGACCATTTAAAAAAATTATTCATTTCCCAATTACCTAATTTCCATTTGTTTAGTTATGGTTATGGGTACACTTCTTACTAGTGCCTCTGCTAAAATCCACCATCTATTTGTATCTATTATATTATATAAAAAGAAGCAAGTCTTTGTCTTTAAGAATATGTATTTATGTGCTGAATTTTACCTATATCTAATTCTTGAAATATTCCAGTTCCGCCAGAAAAAAAAAGAAAACAGAAATCCTACGTCCTTTTGTATTTTCTCACTAACGATTGAATGAGAATGTCTTTTGATTTACAATAAATCGCGCAATTTACTTGTGCATCAATTCAATACGAAAAGAAAAATATTAAAGTCAAATCTATCCTAATTAAACAATAACGAACATTCCTCTTCCCCATCTAACTGCAAGAAAGCGACAATCGAACTTTGATAATCTTGAGATATGATGCCCCCAAATAGTTTGCTCTTTGACCCCATCTTCCTTCTTCACTCAAATAGTTAAAAGAATTATTCTATTTTTTTTTTTAAATTTCTTATTTGTTTTTTGTTCTTTTTGCACTTTTACATTTTTCTCCATCTGACGCTTCTCAGTATGCTTTTCTGGTCTCGTCTACAAAACCGACACACACACACACACACACTCTCTCTCTATTTACTTTATTACGTGGTAACTATCTAAATTAATAAAATATTAAGTAGAATCAAAGGATCAATGAAAGAGAAAATTACAAAAAAATTCATAAACCTATTACAATTGTGCCAAGTTAGTCATCAATCTTAATTTTAGCCAATTGGGTCCAAAATCTTTTATATTTGTGTCAATTCAGATCATACGACTAATTTTGGCTAACCAGCGTTGATGCGGATGCTGGTCATCCTACGTGGCGCCACCGATGTTAATGTGGATAATTTTAATAATATTTTAATTTTTGAAAAATTATTTATTTTCTTTCTCTTTATTTATTTTCTTCCCTTCCTTCTTCCTCTAGCCGGTCCTTGGCTTGGCAACTGGCAAGAGGTGAGGGTTGGCGATCAACCTTGCTAGTGATAGCGACGGCTTGCTTTGCCCAAGCCATCGCCCTCGTGGCCTCATGCGAGGACTCGAGCCTCGCCAGGGTCTAGGCTAGGCTTGCCTGAGGCTGGCGAGGTCCCTCATTGGCCTTATTTTGGCTGATCATTGTCGGTGATCAATTAGAGGAAGAAGGAAGGGAAGAGAAAAAGAAGAAAAGAGAAAGAAATGGAAAAAAGGAAAAAGAAAAGAAAAAAAGAAAAAAATTCAAACAAATATTACTAAAAATTGTTCGCGTTAGCGCCGGTGGTGCCATGTAGGACAACTAATGTCTATGTCAGCGTTGGCTAGCTAAATTGGCTGAATGGATTGAATTTGCACAAATACAAAAGCTTTATGACTTAATTGACATGATCACAATAGGTTTAGATTTTTTTTTTGGTAATTTCCCCAATTAAGAGAGATATACAAATTCATATAATATCCTAAATATATCTCTAACATCCCTATCAAACTTAAGATGATTTGAAAGATGTCAACCTGAGTTTGGAGAATAGATTCATAAAACATCCAGGTGGATGTGTTTTGGTAAAGACATTAGTGATCTACTTAGCAAATGAAACAGAGACAAGTCGAATGATGCCACGAAGAACGTGATGTCGGATGAAATCACAATCTATTTCAATGTTCTTGGTGTGTTCATGGAAAACATCATTATGTGCAATTTGGATAACACTTCGGCTGTCGTAATAAATGATTGTTTCGTTATGATGCTGCATTCCCATGTCTTCAAGTGACCACTGAACTATAATAATTTTGGTGTCATATTAGCAAGAGCTTGATATTCTGTTCCTATACTAAAGTAAGCGGTAGTGCTTTGTTTATTGGTATGCCATGAAATTAGTGAGCCGCCCAAAAAGAAATGGTAGCTCGTAGAGGAGTGACAATTTTGAGGGTCATCGACCTAGTCAACATTAGAATAAACTGTCAAATCCAGGTTAGAATGAGTAGAATGTGAAGGCCATGAAATAATGTACCCTTGACATAACGAAAAATTTGAAGGGTTGTAGCTAAATGAGTCGTATAAGGTGCGGTCATGTACTGACTAACAATGTGAACAACATAAGCGATGCTAGAATGGGTAATAATGAGACATATAAGATTGCTAACCAACTATTGATAAAGTATTGGATATAAAAGAAGAGTTCCATTATTGTCATTAAATTTGGCATTGGACTCAATAAGACTAGAAGCAATCTTGTTATGAGTGAGGCCAGGTTGAGAAATAAGATCAGAAGCATATCTTGCTTTAGAGAGATAATAACCATTGTCAGACACACACTGCAAGCATAGAAAATAGCTGAGTTGTGCAAGATCTTTCATTTCAAACTGTCGACTGAGATAATGCTAGAGTTTTGTAATGCCATTCCAATCATCTCTAGTAATAACCACATCATCCGCATATAAAAGCAACATAATGTACCAAAGATGTACGCGCCGAGCAAAGAGAGCATGATCATAAGGCTTGAAATTAAAACCAAGATATTTCATGGTTGAGCTGAATTTGGAATGCCATACACGGGGAGCTGGCTTCAATCTATATAATGCTTAATGTAATTGGAACACTTTCTTAGTTGAATGAGTGTATAAAGGACGAGGTACCATATAAAAGACAGAGGAATTAGAAGTACTAGATTCCCGAATAGTGGAATGATAAATGTGTTAGGTAAGAACAATGTGGACGCGGAAATGTTTCCAATAAGGCTGACTTGCATTTGAGAATTGTAGGTGCATGTCAAAGGGCGGATTTTGATCAAAACATGTGAGAATTTGATGTCATTTGATTGCAACAAGCGGAGTCAAAATACCATGAATTAGAAATTACCTGAAGCCATGAACAAAGCATAAAAGACAGAGGAGCTAGGAGTACTCGGTTATGAAGAGTGGAATGAAAATCCTCTAATGAGAGAGTGACAAACAATACATTGAGAGAAGCCTCTAGAGTAGCAGCATTGGCATACTGATATACATGTGAATCTCGGCTTTGGGGTTGATTGTCTTGCTCGGTAGGTTGATTAGGTCATAATCGATAACAATGGGATGCCATATGACCACTTCATAACAAAGCTTACAAAATTTATTCACTTTATCATGTTAAACACAAGAATAAATATGAAAAAATCAATACCTGGAGAGTCAATATGGAGAAAAATAAGGCCAAAAATGAACTTAGAATGCCAAAATACCGTAGGAACTAGTTAGAAAGCGATCAAACTGATCAGAAATGCGATGGGATTGATTTGGCTGGTTTAATCTGAACAGATCAATGACAGTCAACAGCCAGTTAATGGTCAAAGATGACATGGCGCTGTTGTGGTGGATGACGTCAGCATGCGTGAAGGACAGTTGGCGCACGCAGGTGTGCATAGTGGAGGTGCGTCCGATGCCCGGTTGGAGGCAAAAATTTACCATGTGCCTTGGCGGAGGGGTGGTAAGTCATGGGTTGGTGTTGGTTTTTTCGCAATACGCAGTGTAAGGCGTCCAAATCACCAATAAACAACGGCAAGATTAGAGCTTGACAGCTCTGGTCTCAATTGAAGATAAATATTTTTCGTATAGATTTTACTTTGCGTAATTTTCACTTCCCTGTACCCACATCACATGTCTCCTACAAAGGTTGAAGCAATGTATTCTTCGTTTGCTTCATCTCACCAAAGAGTGTTGCTAAGCGTGAAAAAGAATAGTTTATAAGAGCGGTTTAGCAACGCGACGTGGTATCATCAGTGCCCGAAGAATTATTTATTCGTAATCATGTGATGCGAAGGTGAATCGATCAAAGCACTCGTGTCTCGACTTGAGAATCTGCATGATTACTTATTCGAAAAAAATAGAGACGACTGGCTGTGAAGCAGCTTCTAGGGTTTCGCTATCTTTGCCGAAAGGGAAAGATGCTTTCAAAGCTCCGGGGCCCGTACGAACCATGCATTATTCTGCCACGCAGATGCTTTGGACTGATTTATGATGATGACTCTCTTGGTGGGTCTTCCTTTTCAGTCAGGTTCGGGACTTAAACAGCGTCCCGACGACATTACTTTGGCATTAACACAAGCACCTGTCGCTCGCTGAAGGAGAAGCATTACGAGAGAGAGGGAGGTAAAATGATCTATTAGAGGTTGCGTCTCGATGCTGATCAGGAGATGCTTTATCTCCCTCCCACATTATTGCGAGCCGGTTTTAACATATCCTTCGTTTCTCATAGCTGTCAACTCCCCATCTGTTTTCTCTGGACAGTAAAGTCTCTTCATAGTGCCTGCAACAGGTAGCTGCTCGAGCATCTTTCATCGAGCGGTGATGGAGCTTTTTTGATTCCCATGTGAAAGTTTCTCTTTTGAAAACTACGTCTAGGGGTAAGCGGTTTTAGGTTCCACTTGAAATCTGAAATCTAACCGTTGAACTGATTTCTCATCTTTTGAAACGTGTAACCTATCATGCATATATTGGAAACTAAAATCTACTCGCCAAAGACTTGGGAACCTGTCACCTAGACAATTGTGTCTAGGTCAACGCTACAATGGAAAAGAAGTCTCATGCCATCTCTAATCAGGGCGAACACAATACCCATATTGGTGATCCACGACCAAAACAAACCGTAATCGATGAGGCCATCCAAAATCAGAGTTTACTGGTATCTGCAGATCCACAAACCAGTGTACTTAGTCTTAATTTTTGAAAGAATTATGAAATGATTGGGCGCCAGACAAAATGAGACAAAAAGGAAGAGAGCGAGGGTCGCAGATGAGAGATAATTGTCCAAATCAATTGTCCAGAATCAGCACTGGAACGGTCACTTGGCATCAGTTGGTACAGCACAGTTGCCCTTCCTCTTAAGGCAAGCGCAATCGCATGTCTTAATGAACGGCAAATCGCAGCGCAGAAGAAAGAAACGAGACAAGCTCGATAATCTCCAAACTCTCTCCGTGTTCAACAATGGACATTGCAGGGACGGAGATGAAGCTGGTGCTCCTGTTGCCCGTGGGCTGCGAGAACAGCCGGCCCAACCCCTTCCTGCTCCGCGTGCACACAATTGTCTACACAATTACTGAAATCTAATTTAGAGAGAGTTTTTTTTTTTTGTCAAAAATGGAAACATTTCATTAAGTAATCAAATATGAGAGGCCCGGTAAATGGGCATCATTACATAAGAGGTCCAACAAAGTTTGAGGAGGAGACAAGACCCAATTCAGAGATAAGTAATTTTTCTTGTGGGCTTTTGCAACCCAATCTGCAACAAGATTGGCCTCTCTATAGCAATGGATTATCTGAACATTTGTAAAGGCCCACAGTTTTTCCTTGCATTTACTGACAATAGAATGGATTTCCCAACTTAGCTGATCTAATCTGTTCATGGCTTGGACAAATTGTGAACTATCTAACTCAAAGATAAGTACTTCGTGCCTTTTGGGGTAGAAAAAGTTAAGGGCTTCCCATAAAGCTAGGGTTTTAGCCATCAAGGAAGAAGAGGCTCTGATCGCTTTAGCCACGCCTTCCACCATCCTCCCTCCCGAGTCTCTACAAACGCAAGCTATGGAGTTCCCCAACACACCAGGTTCGTACGTCCCATCTATATTAATCTTCAAAGCTCCTTCATGTGGTGGAATCCATGGCTGAGGTAGTTCAATTTCGTGGGTTTCAGATCTGGCATTTTCGTGGGTCCTCCAGCCGGCACCGCGTCGATGGTTCACTTCGCTGTGCCGAGATCGTAGCTCTTCTCTTCCTGCTTTGCTCCATGAACCGGCGTAGCCTTCTGCTTCCAGCGCACTAAACCCCTGTCTCAGCTCACCGCTCGATCGAAGGCGCATCTCTCTTGGTCTCCTTCTCGATCTTTCATCCTCGCTGGCTCCCCCCACTCGGGTAAGAGGTCGCGGCACACCAGTCGGCCTCCTGGTTCCAAATCCGCCTGATCTGCCCTCAGCTCCCCCATTATTTCGCTTGTTCGAGGTTCTCAGCCAAGATGGCTCTTCACCGGTTCCTGTTTTACTACAAGATCCGGCGTCCTCCTCTGCACCAGGCAATCTGTTACCCAAGCTCCATTCACCGCTCAGCTCCAATCGCAGGTCTACGTTCGACTCATCTGCTCTTATCCCTTGTCCATTATCTGTTCTGATTCCCAGTGTTCTGTTAACAGATCTTGGCTCCCCACCCGGATCTCTATTCCTCTGTTGCAGCTCACTAATGTGCTTGTTGCTCCTTGTCTGGGCTGCTCTGTTCTCAGATCCAGCACCTGTTCTATCTTTAGAACCACCCCTCCTTGGATTCCATCTTTGATAGCTTTTCAATGCCGCTTGTGCAGAATCTATGATGGCCGACACCTCTAGTTCTCTACCCCGAAAGATGGCCTCATTTCGAGCCTTCCAGATAGACCATAACATTACAGCTACCAAGTGCAGGTTTGGAGGATTAGTCGCCTTCTCTTTAAGTTTGCAGAACCATTCTTCTATCCTTGTCAAGCCCTGACATGAGATTTTAATGTTCATCACAGGATTGATCCATATCTGTCTTGTCCACGGACACAATAAGAAGAGATGTTCCACCGTCTCCCTTTCATGATTGCAAAGAGGACATATGGGTCAGGTAATATTTTCCTTCGAAATAGGTTGTCCTTCGTCGGTAGAGCATTTTGGCATAAGCACCACATAAAATTTTTTACCTTGGGTGGAGTGTGCAATTTCCAAATATCTTTCCAGAGTGAGGGGGAAGGCTGAAACGACGTTGTGGCTTGATTCACTTGACTTTGCTCTGTGTCCTCCTTTATGTGGTTATATCCACTTTTAACTGTATATTTACCTTGCTGAGTACCAGTCCATACCAGCTTATCTATTTCTGTTTGAGGCTTGATTGGAATAGTCAGAATTTCTTCAGCTAGGCTTTCATCAAAGTGTGCTACTATGGTCATTTCGTCCCATCTGCCTTGCTCTTTATCTATGAGTTCTAAAACCAAGGATGGTTCATTTACATTCACTGGGCCCTCAATAATTCCTCTTTGCAGCCATTTATCTTCCCTGATTTTAATCTTAGATCCATCTCCTACTTGCCACATTACTTGGGGTGCAATAGAATCCCTCCCTAAAATCAAGCTTTGCCATCCCCATGAAGGTCGAAGGCCCTTCGCTGCATGCCAAAAATCTGTATGGGGATAATATAGACCCTTAAACAATCTACTCCAAAGAGAAGAGGGTTGTTGTCCCAACCGCCAAGCCTGCTTCCCTAACATTGCTTTATTGAAGGAGAGAAGATCTCTGTAGCCCATTCCACCTCTGTCTTTCCTGGTTTTCAGTAAATCCCATCTCTTCCAATGGATATCTTCTTTCTTTTCATTAGTCTTCCACCAAAATGAAGCAATTTTCTGTTCAATAGCCTTGCAAATAGAAACCGGACTTTAAATACCGTCATTGCGTACTGTGGTAAGGCTTGAACCACCGTTTTCAGCAGGACTTCTTTTCCAGCCTTCGATAGCAGCTTCTCCTTCCAACTTTCTAGTTTTGAACCGATTCTCCCAAGGACCCATGCAAACATCTGTTTTTTGGATGCACCCCAATCGGAAGGAATACCCAGATATTTACCCGTTTTGTCAATAATAGGAACCCGCAATTCCCTTGCCATATTATCTTTCAATGATTGAGGGCAGCCCTTGCTGAAAAAAATTCCTGATTTGTTTAGATTAATCTCCTGTTTAGCTGCTTGCTAGGCAATATTGATTCAGGATCATGGCAAGATTTTGACATTCTAGAATAGTGCCATTCATGAAAAAGATCGAAGCATCGGCAAATAATAAGTGAGACAGAGTAGGACAGCTTCGATTTAGCCTAATTCCTATAATACTTCCATTATCCACAGCTTGCTTCATCAATGAGGACAAGACATTTGCCATGATAATAAAGAGATAAGGGATCCCCTTGCCTGAGTCCTCTTGAGAGTTGAAAGAATTGTAGAGGTTCTCCATTGAATTTGACGCTAAATGTGACCGTAGTAACACATTACATTATCCATCTCACCCATTTCTCATCAAAGCCAGTCTTTAAAAGGCATGCCTCCAAAAAATCCCATTCCACTCGATCGTAGGCCTTCTTCATGTCTAATTTGAGGACTGCCTGGAATTTCTTTTTCTTGATCCTGATTCGAATTTGATGTAGAACTTCCTGGACAATAAAGATGTTATCCTGAATTTAGAGAGAGTTTGAGAACCATAAATGTGTTCAGTGAGGACAATATGGATGTGGAAATGTTTCCTATATGGCTAACTTGCATTAGAGAATTGTGGATGCATGTGAAAGGATGGATTTTGATTCAAACATCTTAGAATTTGATGTCATTTGATTGCAGCAAGAGAAGTTAGAATACCATGAATTAAAATTGCCTGAAGCCACAAACATAGCATAAAAGATAGATAAGCTAGAAGCATCAGATTCTTGAAGAGTGGAACGAAAATCCTCTAATGAGAAAATGACAGACAAAACATTAAAAGAAGCCTCTACGGCTTTGGCAGATGGATATACATGTGAATCTCAGCTTCGAAGTTGATTGTTCAGCTAGGTAGGTTGCCTCGGTTGTATCGATAACATTGTGATGACATATGACCACTTTGATAACCATGCTCACAAAATTTATCCATTATATGCATGTTACCGTGTTAAACACAGTAGATTGGACAAAAAAACTACGAAGAATGCAGTACCTAAAGAACTGATATGGAGAAAATAAGACCAAAAATGGACTTAGAACGTCCAAATACCTTAGGAACTTATCAGAAAATGCTCGTACTGATCAGGAATGCGACATAATTGGTTTGACAGTCTAATTTGAACTAGTTAACGATCAACGGTTAGAGATGACGAGACACTATTGCGGTGGATGACTTCAGCATGTGCGGAGGACAGTTGGCATGTATAGGCGCGTCCGGCAGCGGTTGGAGGACAAAATTTACCATATGCCTTGGCAAAGGGCGGTAAGTCATTGGTTGGTGTTGGTTTTTCGAAATACACAGCGGAAGGTGTCCAAATCATTACTAAATAGCGGCGGGCTCCTTGGTTCGAGACACGACAGTGCGCGAGGTGGCTTTCGATGTCCGTTGGCTATGAAACTTTATGATTTGGTTTGTCTAAGGGCAACAAGTTTGATGATGATATCAGTTTTCCGAAATGAATAGCAAAAGTGTGTCAAACGGGAAAAGTTTTAAAAAAATCTTAAATCTAGTGCATCAGTACTAATTTAGTCATAAATCTTTTTTGGCATTAGTATCGATTCAGTCTATCCACCCAATTTAAGTTGGAAATTGCTGACGTGGACATCGGGGATTCTATATGTCACGACCGGCGCTGATGTGGATAAATTTTATAATTTTTAATATTTTTAAGAAAATTTTTATTCTTTTATTATTTATTCTTTTTTCTTTTCTTTCTTTTTCTTTATCCTTTGGCTGGCAACCCTTGCTTCGTCTGGGTGAGGACTGTTACCCCATTGTCGGTCACATGTAGGGGTGAGCGGTTCTAGGTTCCTTACAGGTTTCGTTTGGAACTTGGAACCTACCATCGGGTACAGGTTTCTCAGTTTTTGGATTCTGGAATCTACTCGTCGGAACTTGGAACCTAGAACCTACAATGTCACAGGTTCCAGGGTCGGCTCTAGGGTCCAAAGGTTTTTTTTTCTTTTTCATTTTTAGTTAAACAAAACGAAAATGAACACAACAATAATAAACAAGCTTGTCATTCATAAAAAAGAATACAAAATGAACAAAAATGAACAACAGTGGCATCATCGACACAGGGGCTGCTCATTGTCGAAGTCTAAACAGCAGCGGCATTGTTGACAACAAAACAACGATGGCAAAACAACAATGTCTAGAAAGAGCCCTAACAAAAATTTGACATTCAAAGACACTAACCTCAAGTTCAGAGCATTTCTGTGGAATAATATCAAGGCACACTCTAAAATCAGCCAATCCATCATCGGCATACTTTGGAAATTTGTGACAAAACTTATTAAAAAGTTTCCACAAAGAGACACCAATCTATGGAGAAACCAAATACAGACATCGCATTCACGTTTCTAGAAATTGCAGATCCATAGTATACAATAGACATCCTAAGAATCCAGCTCTACATAAGTAATGGCAACAAAAATAAAAGTAGATAACCGGCAATGCTCAATATCGAATAGGTAAAATGACCAATGTGCGTAGATAACGGTAGTGCCGTTCTCTGAGTTTCTATTTGCATCAAAGAATGCCTCGAGAGGGTTTTGTCCCGTCCCAGATGGAGCTGCAGAAGCAGCAACAACGGTCCTAGCAAAAGACTTTGTTCTAGCAGCATCCAAAAGTGCTCTGCCAAAAAATGTTCACAATAACATTGACCTTGACCAAATGGCTGCATAAGAGAACACATAAAAAATAAAGTAGTTTTGTGATTACAATAAACCAATTGGCTGCAAACCAGAAACTAAAATATCAATATCTATCTAGAAAATGCACAGCCCAACTGGCAATAGTAAGACAGCACTCAACTTATACAGACATTAATGTAGACGCCATGCATTTTCCTTTCTTCCCACCTGTGTTACATTTTATCTTCACGTAGCTCTCATATCAAACTACAATGTAAGCTTCTTGTAATCTCAAAGTCTGAAAGTCTATGCATGAAGATTTTGATTTCATCCTGCGCTTCCTTCTAGGCAATTGTCTGCACAAAGACAACATCAATGAGGAGATTCTTTCAGAGCACTGGGAAATTTGCATACATAAGTAACACTGCCATCATGCTGCACCAACTCATTGGCAAGCACAGCAGAACCCAGAAAGACAAAGTGACGATAGACTTATGCCATGGGAGAGGTGCAAGACCTTGGTCCAAGGTCATTAGATTTCACAAGATGGAGATAGTCACAACACAAGCAACCACAATGAGGAAAAACACATAACTACACAATGATCAAAGTGAGAGGTATCTAGTATAAAGCAAAACAGAAACAAAGCGAAACATTTTCAAATAATTTCATAATGAAAGAACTCAAAGAGACAACTACAAGACTACAATTTTGCGAAATCGACGAATGTGTTCTTTTTTTCCTTCAAACTTTAACTCTTCAAGGAAGGTACTTCATGAGAACATGACAAGATCTTGCCTTGCTCCATCAAACATTGCAAGATCTTGCCCCGCTCCATCACGCATTGTGGGGGCTTGCGTTGACGTGCCTTCGACGAGGGAGTTGGTTTTCTTTGTGCCTTGTCAATAGAGAAATGGACCTTGAAGTTGCTCAATCGAATTTGCAAAGTCACATTGAGGATAGCTTTTTCGAGTTTACAATCTCTTCCTTAATCTCACTTTGATATCCTTGTTAGACATTCGAAACCAAAAACCTAACAGAACTTTTACATCCTTCTCAGATTATGCATCGAATTGGTTTTTATGTGTTGGCAGCTCCTTATTTTGCTAATTCTCTGTATTGAGTTAATCTTTTGTGCACAACGGTGCCCACACCTGTTCAACACCGATTCGACCACATCCCCAAAACCATCGACTGCCCATAGACACGAAAACCATTGACCACTTGAGCTCGGCTCAAGCTTCGACCTTTCTACTCGTAGACATGAAAACCAGACAAAACAAAGAAAACCTAGATAAATATACCCACAAAACAGACACAGAGATAGAGCTTACGAAGAAGAGGTCGAGGAGGACTTGATCAAGAAGGAGGGATAGATCGGAGAAGTGGGTGAGGTTGAGGATTGCCGACGGTGGAACAACATCAGCGTCGCAATGGCGGCCCCCCAGTAGCTCGTCGTTGGGATGCAGCACGCGTGACGGTGAGAGCCGGCGGCATTGTCAAACGGGGCGGTGGTAGCGTCCAGGGTGGCGTCAAGGGCGGCGAGCAGTGTAGGGTCATCGGTGACTCGGGGGTGGAGCGTTGTAGAGGAAATAGCAAGAAGGGAAAGCGAAGAAGAGAAGAAAAATTAGGGTGGAGCGATGTAGAGGAAATAGAAAGAAGGGAAAGTGGAGAAGAGAAGAAAAATTAGGTTTCTATGAAGGATACTCCAGGTCCCGGTTCCGAAAAAAATGGAACCGAGAACCAGAACCGACCTCTCAAGAACCGAGAACCGATTGGAGGGTCCGGTTCGGTTTTCCGATTCCCGGTTCTACAAGGGAACCGTGCTCAGCCTTAGTCACATGCCCTCGCCTAGATCCAAGCGAGGGCTGAAACCCTTGCTTGTTAGTTGGTAAGGGCCTCTGTGCCCTAGTTGGCCACAGGCGAGGGTGCAGAGGCCCTCACCAGCCAACTAGTGAGGGTGTCAATCCTTGCTAGTCAAAGGGTAAAGAAAAAAAAAGAACAGAAAAGAGAAAAAAAAAAGAAAAAAGAAAAAATATTAAAAAAATATAAAAAAATAATAAAATTTGTTAATGTCAGCGTTAGTCGTACCACGTAGGACCGTCGGCGCCCATGTCAATAATTTTCAGCCTAAATTGGGCGGATGGACTAAATTGGTACTAATGTGAAAATAATTAGGACTAAATTAGTTCAATTAAAATGTTTATGACTGAATTTGTATAAATGTAATAGGTTTATGACTTTTTTTGTACTTTTCCTGTACTTTTCCCTATGTCGAACAACCACTAAAGGCTTTGGTTTGGTAGGGAACATAGAGAAGTACGGCTACTGTGGCTTGCATCGCGATGTCCATTGTGAATAAACGAGGCCGATGTGGTTGGCGTTACTATATAGACTCGATGAATGCTTCCTTAGAAAACAATGACTCTGATACCAAATTGAGAATGATAAAGTGGAAGAGAGAATTTGGAATTTGTGTATGTATTGTTTTAATAGTGCAGAGGACATGAGCCTATTTATAGGCTTTATATGAAAACTAACTAAAGTAATAAAACGTTAAGGATAATTAATGAGGGCCAATCAAAAGAAATATACATAATCATATAGTACTCTAAATATTAGAGGTGAGCATGGTTCTCAAGTAGAATCGAGAAACGAGAAACAGGACTGGTGGGAACCGGCCGGTTCTAGGGTCTAAGGAAAGAGGATTCGGTTTTCGGTTCCAATTTTTTGGAACCGTTGGTTCCTGGTTTGGTTCCCGGTTCGCAGCAGTCCTTCTCTATCTCGCTGAGTCCTCGGTTGATTTCCACTTTTCTTCTCCAAGCTTCAACTTGCATCTCCAAGCTTCAGCGTCTCTCTCTCGCTAATCAATGCACCTTTGACAGTGAAACGAGGGAGAAAGGTCAGCATCTCTCTCTGATTGTACGTACGGATTGCTTGTCGTTCGCGAATTTGGACAAATTTTGATTTTCTTTTCGCCTTCCGTTGTTTATCGTTCTAGAAGAAGAGTTGGGTTCTTGTTTTTCTTTCGTTTGTCTTCTGATGTCATTGACTTAGAAGACGAGTTGTTTTCTCCCTTTGTATTCGGGTTTCTTTTCGCTTTTCTTTTGTTCTCGCTCTCGTTCGTTCACCGACTGCAGATTGTCGTTTCTTGAGACTGATTTTCGTCCTGCTTCCTTTTTTTCCTTGAATTTAACTGTACATGTTGGGAAATGTCACGCACTAGAGGAAAATCAATGTGGGTCCCAAAAAAATCCAATGGGAATTTGATCGAGTACATGGGCCGCTGCTATTTGTGCTCTCATCAGTCAAAACATTTTGTAATTCAAGCCACCATTTTTGAATAGATTGTCATGTCCAACGAATCAGCTGATCTTTACATGTTCTAAAGCATTTCAAGGTTTAAGGAAATCTTAGACTCTATTGTGCAGCTGAAGTGCCAATTGGCTGTTTTCAAAGCATATAATCGACGAGTTGTACTTGATTAGTTTTGTTTATGCCCCTAAATTTCCGAGTTTGGATCAATGCTACACTTGGAATATGGTCAGATTGATCGAATTTCCTCGTATTTGTTCGAAACAAATTCGATTATGCTGTATTTTCTTTGGGATAAAATATGTTGGGTGTTTCACAGTGATTGAATATCAGCTATTAAGCTTTTCTCCTCTTGAGTACTACTCAATAAGTAGTGGACTGAAGCTGTAGGTTTTACCGGAGTAGCTTTATGGAAAGGTGGAGCCTTATGTTGTTTGCTTATTCCCCTTTTGTTGCATTGTATTGGGTATATTGTTCTTTAAGTTTGTGAAGAAGGAAGAAAAAAATATGCTGAAATATTGTTTTTTGTTGATATCTCCTCAAAGTGTTCCCTTCACTTGATATGTGGGAAATAGCCTGCAAGAGACATAGGAAACTTGCTTCGTTGCTGTATGGGATGTTACGGTTTGACTCATATCTTGATGCTTAGTAAGAATGGCTTTTGCTGTTCTCTTTCCAGCCACTTTGTAGGAAATGGTAACATCTTTATACTTGGTCATGCCGTCTGGATGTTACAAATCTGGTTTTGTCGAACAGTTTTGGTTTTGTAGAACATCTTTCTATTGTTCTATTCTATTTTTCATGTTCATCTTTTATAGATTGTTATTATTAACAAATGAGAAGCTTTCATTTTTGTCCTTGCGTCGACTTTCGTTTTGCGTAACTAAAAATGAAACCAAAAAAAAAAAAATGAAAATAGAAGAGAGAACCTATTAGATCCTAGAACCGACTCTGGAACCTATGACAGGGTAGGTTCCAGGTTCCAGGTTTCAACAGGTAGATTCTAGGTTCCAAAAAATGAGAAATCTGTACCCGAGGATAGGTTCCAGGTTCCAGGCAGATCCTGTAAGAAATTTGGAACTGCTCACATTTACTAAATATGTATAGCACACATAATGGATGTTCGCACTGAATTAGGACCCTTCAATTTGAAAGAACATGTCCTGATCACCGTTTTGTCAACTCCAGGGTCATAACGTGCACATTGTCATGCTTGTCATGATAACCATGCTAATTTCACTTGTTTCTGCCCTCTCTTGTTCAACATTGAGTAGTGTGACCCAACTCTGAGGAATTGCTACAAATATGAAATATGCTTCTCGACTAGTCAACTGTTCCGTGAGGCTAAATCTGTTCACAATGCTGAATTCTATATATATAGTATTCTAGAAAATCTGGTGAATATTTAATTAATTTTTGTAAATATTGCATTCACATTTGAAAATTGGATGAGGGATTCACATTTTTTTTCCTTCTCTTTTGACTTTCTCCAAATGCAGGAATTGACTCAGCTTTCTCAAGTATAACAATGGTAATAAACAAGTACTTCAACCAAAATTATAACGAGTGTAGTTTAGCTTAAGATAAGCATTTCTAGTCACGACCCTAAATTCATTACTTGGTTTTCTTCTCCTCTAACATCAAATTGTCGAATGCCAATTTTTTCTTGTGAGATTAATGCTTTTCGAGATTATAGGGTGTGACGAGATTTAGTTATTGTCCTCAAATTTTCTTTTGGGGAAATTTCAAGTTAGGGTTAAAAATGGGACATTTTTCTCGAAAAAAATGCCTAGAGTGGATATTGTCTCATATAAGGCCGTGAAATGGCTAATTTAGTCTCTAATAAGGACACTTGTTCGTTTGCCGCCCAAATTTCTGTCGAGCAACAAGCCTATGTCTCTCACGTGCATAAATGCACGAAAGATGCACGTGATATGCACAAGCTTGATGGTCCGCAAAATTGGGTCAGCCAATGAGCTTCAGATATTTGAGATTAAATTGGCAACTTTAGGGTTATATTTGAGAAAAGTTATGCTTTAGGCCTTTTTTTTTTTGAAAAAAATGACTAAATTTCAGACTTTTATTTGAAAATTTTCCTTTCTTTTGGAGACTAAAAAAAGGCATTGATTAAGTATAATTTATAAGAAAGTATTCAACATTGACAAATTGATTACTCTTATAAAAAAGATAATTGCCATATAAAAAGTTGTAAAACGCTGATTAGGAGAAACAAATTTTGTGTTATCTTCAGATCCTTATTTTGTGGAATATATGTTCGCTAAAAAATGCAAGTGGATTTGCAAATTATTATCTTCAAATTACATAATTTTGCTTAGATAAGGCTATTTCTAGACCTATTCAGCTTCAGCCGCATTACACTGACCATGTCCTCCATCGGACAGGAGGACCTCAAACATATGGTGGTAAAAGTAATGATGATAAGAGAAGGTAATGCTTTCTTGCCAGTTTTGTTCCTTAGGAATCATCTGACCATCCAATTCCCCAAAAGGACAATGATTATGATAACGTGTTCTGGGAATGGTAACGGTGGTCGCACTTATCATGATAACCATGCTAATTTCACTTCTCTCTGTCTTCAGTGTTGACGAGCAGTGACCTAACGAATCAATATAGATATGATTCTCGACTAGTCAACTGTTTTTCAAGGCTAAATCTTCCCACAATGCCGAAGAGAGTATTCTAGAGAATTTGGTGAATATTGCATAAATTTTTGTAAATATTCCGTTTACATTTTAAAATTGGTGAAGGATTCACATTTTTTTCCGTTCTCTTTTTGACTTGTTCTAAATGCGGGGAATTAAGTCAGCTCTCTCAAGTATAACAAAGGTAATAAATAAATACTTCAACCAAAATTGAAACGAGTATAGTTCAGCCTAAAATAAGCATTTCGAGTCATCACCCTAAATTTGCTACTTGGTTTTTTTCTCCGCTAACCTCAAATAGCCGAATGCTAGATTTTTCCTATGAGATTAATGTTTATTCGAGATCATAGCTTGTGACGAGAGTTAGTTTTTATTTCCAATTTTTCTTTTTGGGAAATTTCAAATTAGGATAAAAAATGGGAAATTTTTGCCAAAAAAAAAAAAAAAAAAAAAAAAAGCGTAGAGTGGATATTGCCTCACATAAGACATCAAGTGGCCAACTTAGTCTCTAATAAATTGGCCCAATGATCTTTGGGGGTTCAAAGTGGCTTCTAAAGCCACTCTCAAATGCACCTCCTCTTGTTTACTAGCCAGCCAAATCTTTGCAGGGTAACAAGGCTATGTCTCTCATGTGCATAAATGCACGGAAGATGCACGAGATATGCACATGAGATACACGGGCTCGATGATCTACAAAGTTTAGTTGGCCCATGAACTTGAGATCTTATGTGAGATTAAGCTAGCAACTTCATGGCTTTGTTGGAGACAAGTTCCAATTTAGATCATTTTGAGAAAATTACCCCACTTCAGACCCACATTTTAAAACTTCCCTTTTCTTCTTGAGACTCAAAAAGGACATTGATTAAGTATAATATATAAGGAAATATTCAACATTAACAAATTAATTATTCTTATCAAAAAGATAATTACTATCTAAAAAGTTTTAAAACATAGATTAGGAAAAACAAATTTTGTGCCATCTCCAAACTCTTATTTTAAGGAGTATATATCCTTACTAAAAAATGAAAGTGAATTTGCAAATTAGGCAATGTGGGGTAAAAAAGGTCACCTTACGACGAAGTTATTATTCTCCAAAATTATATATTTTTGCTCAGACAGGGCTATTTTCACACTTATTTAGTTTCTGATTTATCCAAGAAAATGAAATAGGATGTACTCATGTACTCCCTAAAATGTGATTTTGGCTTGTTTTTCAAAGCGTGTCTCCATAGTCTTACTTTTGCCCTTAGGTCATATCAAATGCATCGAGTTGACATAACCATCCACTTAAGTTTTTGGCTCGAGTCTTAGTTTTTTTTTTTTTTTGGGTCGAAACTCGAGTCTTAGTTAACCGGTCTACGAAATTAGTGAAATAGTTCGTGGATCCGGACTTCTGCCCGAGAGGCGATACCATACAGAAATGGAAATTTCTATAAAAGAAAATGAACACCAGAAAGAACCACAAGTAAAACGGTCGAGCTAAACGTTAGCACGATAAATCCATGGGAAAAGTAACTTTAAATAGTTCTCTTGTTAAGATATAGTTTGCTATGTCACAGGTTTACTCGCATCTTAGGTCCAGAAAATAGACAAGGGCTTTGGACACTCTCGAGACTTTTTGAAAAGAAGCAGCAGCCGAAGCATTCCCCATTGTTAGGTGGGATAATGACATAAAATATTCTTAAATTTTGAATCAAAAGTTTAGGGACTATATAAAAAAAATTAAAAATTTAGAAATCACGTTATATATTAAGGTAAAGTTCAATGATCATTTATATCAATTTTCCTTATCAATTAAAGAAGTGTAGTTTTCGAATCTTAGCTTTGAAAAGCCCGAAGAGCTAGAGTAATGGACTATATTTTTAAGCTAACTAAGGCCTACACACTGCATAGAAACAGATAGCCATCAATTAGGTTGAGGCACCCGTTTCGTAGCCTCATCGTATACATAATCTATTGTCCATCTATTTCATGGAAAATTTAGCCGTTAGACAATATTTTCCTCAGTTTTCGACGTTTGGATCGATTAGAACATTGAATCAACAAAAAATCTTTTTATAATTGACGGAAAACTCGTGCTTAAATTTAGCAAAAATCATATTCTTTTAAAAATTAAAGTTCATTCCTAAGATACAATTGGATCCCGGCTCAGACTTGAGATCTCCATGCTTAGGCTCAAGTCCCCGAATTCGAGCTAGGGACTGTGGCATCCAGGCTGGGGACCACAGCGTCCGGGCTAGGGACCCTAGGGCGTAGGCATGTGGCCCCAGCGGCCAAGCCCCAGACCCCCAAGTCTCAAGCCCAGGACCCTGGCGCTCACATCTAGTCCACAGCCGTGCCCTAGTCCCTCGAGGAGGGGACCGATTTTCCCTAAGCGGGGCATTGAAATCATAATATTTCTTCATCAGTGAAGATCGCTTTCCCATAGTTGTAATAGACGATCAGCAAAT
Organism: Eucalyptus curtisii; assembly: GCA_017140595.1. Classification (NCBI taxonomy): domain Eukaryota; kingdom Viridiplantae; phylum Streptophyta; class Magnoliopsida; order Myrtales; family Myrtaceae; genus Eucalyptus; species Eucalyptus curtisii. The sequence goes on from CM029503.1 coordinate 8,356,940, forward strand.
CTAGGCTTAGAAATCGAACGAACCGCATTAATTGAGAAAAGAAGTGACGAGTGGAGGAGGGCAAGCCGCAGCATCAAGTGGAAGACAGAGCATGGACGGGCTGTCGTGTTGTGACTAGTGAAGTAGCATGGGACGTGAATTCTCTTTGGGCGTCTTGACAATGCTCGAGATATTTTGCTTGTAGGGTTTCTCTGAACGTTCCCAAGCCGATTGCTTCTTGGCAAGTGGCAACGAAAGAAACATCTCCTCCGCTCGTTGTCATGCAAAATGGGTTCGTAATACTCGATCGTGTTCCTACCCTTTTCGGGAAACAAGAGGTCTACCGACAGATAACGTAGTTACGTGGCTAGCCATTTTGCCGTCAATGTTGTTCCGTGGTCTCTTCCGTTCTTCAGATACTCTCCTTTGTCTGTTCCTTGAGCTCGCGTTCCTCGATATAAAGACTCCCTCTCGCTCCAATCATCAAGCCATCTTTGCTTATAAATTCTTGGAGCAAGTTCATACCATCGTAACATCATCTTCACCATCCTTTCTCCTCTTTATATCTTGCCACAGCCGAAGCAAACATAGAGACAGTGAGCGAGAGAGGGAGAGAATCGCCCTTAATTTATGCCCCCAACGAGCGACATCATGCACCGAATTATGATCCGTCGTCGATTGGTGACTAAGGCGATGGTCCCGCATTTGAAGGCCGGCGCCGGGGTTGAGGTCGCGCCTTTGCTGCAGCAGCCGTCAAAGTCCTCTGTCTCTCCTAAACTAGAGACAATCCGAGAGGGGAGAGCTGAAGGGTTCGATGAAGACGGCCAGTGCTGCTGAGTCCTGAGCTTGTAGTTGTGCCGACATCGTGCAGTGCTCTAATCGATTAGATGCCGCATAAGTGAAGTTTTTGAGAAATTTACTTCTTTTTTCCGTGAATTGAGCAGCCTCAGTTAGCGTTAGGAGGGAAATGGTCTTCTTGCATTATATTGTGACCTTAAATTTCCAATGTTGACGAACCTTTTGCTGTCTGTCAGTGTGTATGTATATATAAGCACAGGGTTGCTTCTTTTACTGATGGACAAAAGAAGGTTTTGTTTACCCAATCGCGACGATGATCGTTCATCCAGCTATGCCTTGATTGCACGCTCCGATCTCGTCTTCGGGAGGGTAAAAGCGAAGCGGGTCGACCTCAAATAGGCCCAGTTGAGACTGAGTCAAGCCCTACCCATCCTGGAATAAATGCACACGAGACTTTGGTTCATGGGCAGTGAGTGAATTTAGGCTCGGCTTAGGGTCGAACTCTCGACCTGGCCCCAATTCAATGTTCATCTCCAGTCCAAATCCTGATGCAGATCTCGGTAGCCCAGTTGCAGAACCATGGCTACTTCGTGGAGTATACGATGATGATTGCAATCTTCCTGATTGCCCAAAAATAAGGAGAGAGCATGCCATAATCTTTGCCTTTTGAGAGAAATTGGGTTCAACTAGATAGGTTGATGGAACATGACCCTTGTTTTGGGGATCTCCCCAAGAGTGCCAACAAGGGCTCGTGACCCTTGCTGTTACTGATGACCCTCGCTGGCTAAATAGAGAGCGTGTGAGCCCTTGTTTAGATTTGGACCAAATGAGGGTTGCCAACCCTCAATCAAAAATACAAAAAAGAGAGCAAAAAATAGGAAAAAAAAAACAAAAAAAAAAGAATTATAAAAAATTACTTTAAAATATTAACTTCAGCACTAGAGGTGAGCGGTTCCTGTTCGCTTACAAGTTCCCACTTGGAACCTGGAACCTACCATCGGGCGCAGGTTTCTCATTTTCCGGACCCTAACCTACCCGTCGAACCAATAACCCAACCTACCTACCCTGTCACAAATTCCAAGGTCTGTTCCAAGTTCCAACAGGTTTTTTTTTTTTAGTTAAAAAAAATGGAAATGAATGCAGCAATAATAAACAAACTTGTCATTCATCAAAGAGAATATAACACAAACAGCATTTTAGAAGCAATAATAAACAAGTACCAAAAGAGGATCAGTTTCATGATAGAGGCTGTAGATTTTGAACTGATGTTTCTCTACATGATAAAATAGATTAAAAATATGAAACATAGCCTCCATGTTGAGTCTGGACTAGAACTTACTGCTTGCATTAGACCATGAATTTCTGAATCCTTCAAATTTGCGCCAACTTTTTCCAAACCAACCTTCAGTTCCTCCACAGTTATGTTCCCACTATTATCTGTGTCAATCATCTTGAACATTTCTTTCAGACCGGCAATTTCTTCTTCTGAAAGGATCTCAGCCATGACCTGTATAAGATGCATTCATCAGTGACACACTCTGGAAAATGTGAAAAGCCAAAGAGAAATGCATTGCAGATGCAAGTTTTTCCGGTGTAAAAATTCCAAGTAATTCAGAGAAGTCTACTTTTTAATAATTTCAAGTTGTGACAGTATAGAGAGACATTGTGTATGATACATAAAACTGTAGACTAACGATCAGTTTCTAACATAAAGCCTTATTTCTGTCAGAATTGGACTAAGATTGCGTACTTTGATTGCTATCTTCTTGAGCTTGTCCATGGCAGAGAACTGTTTCAAACGAGTCAAAACTGCAGAATCGAGGGGTTTGTCAGGAACAACGCCATCAACCTGAACCCAAGGATGACCTGCACAGGGCAAAAGCATGTTTGTTTATGTATTTGTTGTGAGAATCATGGAAGGACGCAGCAAGGCTCTCAATTGAGTCTGTCTGAAGTCAGGACAGTGAAGCTCTAGTATTTCCAATGATAAGGACCAAGAGAATTGGCAAATAGGAAGCAGTCCCACGAAGTCCCAAATGTAAACAAGCTAGAAGTAACTTAGAAAATTTCAAATAGGAAGGGTGAGGCAAGTGCTTTGCACCTTCTGAGAATTTCCTATGCTGCCACATTGTGCTTTTACACTCTTACTGATGCTATGGACATGGATCATGATACTTCTTTACGACAAACAGCAACAGGTGACAATAGCAGGGGTGCAACAAATTGTGGCTTTGAAAGAACTAAGAGAGGCGAAATAAATAGGTGTAATTTCCAAAATATCAAAAGTAATAAGAATTGTTACTTACAAAGAACTTCATGGGCTGTAAGCCTCTTTTTTGGGTCCCTTACGAGCATTCGCCGCACCAGATCCTTGGCACTCTCAGATATGTTGGCCCATGGTTCAGATATAAAGTCAAGTTCCTCCTTTTAAAACCTGCTCAAATATCCTTGCTCCATTTCTGAACAAGAAGGCAACACATAATTTCAAAGTCTTAGTTTGAAGGGTCAACATACGCAGATCATTTAAGGGAAAAGTGTAGGTTTAATAAGATGCTTAAATGTTGAACATCCAAGATTGACAAAGCAGACCAGCCACCACGAATGTGCATCTAACAAACTGAACATATATATCACTTTCACTACACACACACACAGATCTAGCCTCGATACTGGTTGGCTTCTCAGGTTTTTGAAGACTAAAAGGAGAGAAATCATCATATATCACAGCCTAAGATCTTTTCCTGATGCATTGTACTAACTTGACTATAAACATATGGCGGAGGCAGAGCAGCGGCGTCGCGGGCTGCAGGCGAGGCGCGGCAAAGGCAGAGCAGCGGCGTCGCGGGTAGCAGGCGAGGCGCAGCGAAGGCAGAGCAGTGGCGTCGTGGGCAGCAGTCGAGGCGCGGCGAAGGCAGCAGCGGGCGGAGCAGGAGCGACGTCGGTGAGGGTTGCAGGCGAGGCGTGGCGGGGATGCTACTTGGTGTTGGTGGCGTCGAGGAGAGGGCAAAGAGAGAGTGAGACTGAGTGTCGTGAGACAATAAGTGTGAGACTGAGTGTCGTGACTTCACGAGAGTAATTTGGGGCTTTTTTAGCCCTAATCGGACCGGTTCCAGTTCCCAGTGCCGGTTCCGGTTCCTATGGGAACCGAAACCGGAACTGAGAACCGCTAGTTCCCAGAAAATGGAACCGGGAATCGGAACTGGCCCCTTTAGAACCGGGAACCGAACTGAAACTTTCGGTTCGGTTCTCCGGTTCCCGGTTCTACCTGAGAACCGTGCTCACCCGTAGTCAGCATTAGTCATGTCACATAATAAAATCGGCATTCACCTTAACAATTTCATGCCAAAATTAACTAGATGAATTCAATTAGTAAATTATCAAAATGTTTAGTATTAAGTTGACAAAATAATAATAAGTTAAGAATTTTTTAGATAATTTTCTCATATCGACCGCCGGTATTATATCAAAGAAAAGAAATCACTGGAAGACAGCACCGAGATCACTCAAATCTCGACAATTCCCATGTGCTTTTTAGTCTTCGAAGCGGAGCTCATGATCCAGAAAAAAACAGAACACGCGGTTAAAGGTCGTACATCAACCAGTCACCTCGTGCTACACGAACAAACGTTATAGGACGAAACTCAAATCATGGAGGCTCGAGGAAATTGACTTGTTGGAGGTGCAAGTCAGAGAATCGAGAGAGAGATCAAATAATTGAAAAGTAAAGTTACATTTTGGCTCATAATTTCAAATTATATCGAACATCTTATCTAATTGGCAGAGAAAAAAGAGATGTCTAGCTACAATGAACTTCATTTGATTATTCGTATGCATCAACCAATTACGAAATTCCATCTATAGCCTCGACTCACATCCTAACTTGTCGGAGAGTTAGATTTGCCTCGACTCGTTTATCTCTAGCCTTCGACTTTTCTTAAATCAGCTTATGTTAATTCAAGGGTTTTCCAAGGTTCTCGTGGATCAACGTCACTACCCTTAATCTACCAAGACATTGATATATCATTAGTGATTTGCAAAGTGCAAACGTTACCATCGAAGGATGGGATTAAACATTAAACATTAAACATTAAACATGCGACTTAAAATAGTCGTCGAAACCACCGACCATTTTAGAGTCCATCCAGGGGAAGAAAAAACATACAAATAAGTTCTTTTGGCGTCTCGACACTTGGCCGTCTCTAAGCCATATCTTCAATTTACATTATTTCGTTTTCCCCCTCTTTTTATTTATAATTGGAGAGAGAAAGCAACGTTAATTAAAAAAGAATGTAAATTTCGGAAAAATCATATATTATTTTGATGGTTGGTGGTCGCTGTCAAATTCAGCCACGCATTGCGAAAGACCCCCCCTAAAAAGATGATATTAGACATTAGGGTTCTAAATACAGTCTAAATTGGTCGGCTGTGGCTGAATAATTTCCACCACATTGAGGCGCATTAACTCTTATTTTATATGATTCCAGCCAAGAAAATGTGCATTCTATACGAGCCGTAGGCTCATAGGCTCTCTCTCTCTTTCCCAGTCTCTCTCTTTGGCTGATCAATGAATAGATTCTCTTGTTATTGTTTTTTTCACGAATAGATAAATAAGTCAGCAATGAGGTGGATGTCACCCCATCGCTTCAAGAAAATTATTGCAGGTGATTCCAGAATTTTCCAACATCGTAATTTTATGCATTAGCATAAGGGTTCGTGTGTTCACTCGGTCATTTTGATTCGTAGACTAAAAGTTATGACCTTCACATTTATATTTTATTGAATTTATATAAGGGTCATGTAGCGGTCTACTTTTTCTAATCAGGTCTTTGTATTGTTAACTTTTCATATTAAGTATACTTGCACAAATTTTCTACTCAAGTCCCTCCGTCACGAGACCTGCCCAAATCCACCTAATGTAGTTGTCAACGAGATTGATGCGTAACATGGATTAAGTATTGTCTACAAGGACATCTCTTGTATATACTCGAAGGGCAGGAGATGTCATAATTTTTGGGTTAATACCATGAAAACCCTAAACTAGTACATTTATGATAAATTTACTCAAAACTAATTTTTTAATTATCGAAAATCTCAAATTTGTACACCTGTGATAAATTTACCATAAATTAGTTTATATTAAATTTTACTGTTAAATTACTGACTTGGAAGACACATGACAGTTGACAAGTGTATAAATTTGGCGTTTTATTTTATATTTGCCACAAGTGTATTAATTTGTGATTTTTCATAGCATTAATCAAATTTAATGAAAACTAACAAATGGGGTTTCTCTGGATCCCCGTTAATTTCATTCGAAGGAGGAACAACATAAATCATGGATCAACTAAGCCCTCTCATATGGCGCCTCCGACGATTATATTGATATTTTTATATAATACATATTTTTATATAATACGTTTTTATTTTCTTTTCCTTTCTTCACTTTTTTTGGGGTCAGAGGATTGGCAATGGTTGCTCGCTTAGGAGGGGGGCTACGATGCCTTCACTGACCATAGTGATGGCTCGCGAGCCCTTGCCTAGATTTGGCGAGGTCGTGCCCTGAGCCAATGAGGGTAGCTCCCAAAAAAAGAAAAGTGAAGAAAGGAAGAGAAAAAAAAGGGAAAAAACATGATTTTTTTTTTCACATTAAAAATTTAACAATATTATCAAAAAATTATCCACGACAGCGCTAAAGAAGCCGCCACTTAGAATGACCAATGTTTATGTCAATATTTTTCTGCCAAAATTAACCGGATAGACTTAATTGGCACATATGTGAAAGATTTAGGAACGAATTAATTCAATTGAAAGACTTAGAAATGAACTGGTATGCTAATGAATAGTTTTAAAATTTTTTTGCCTCTTTTCCCATGAAAAGGGCAACGACATATATACGACATTTGGGAGGGTGGGGAACGAAAATTCCGGTGGAAAGTTCTCAAATTTTCCTTCATCTTCCATTCAAACATCATGAATGATATAATGCCAAATCGACCCAAATTCAAGAAACAATTTCATATTACAAGCGGCTGTCATGGACGGAAGGAGTGGAATATAAACAATCGAAATGGAAGAAAATGGAATCAACGACCTTATTATTTTATTTGTTCTTCAAAGGGGGTGATGATGCAGAAGATAAGGCCGTGACGCCGAAGGGCCAAGGAATACTCAACTCTATCAAGAGGGTTTAGGTGTGAAGTACAGATAAGTTCATCTGGCAACCCTCTGATCATTGCAATTATTGGAAGAATATTTTATTCATTTATCTATCATTTCGAAAACCAATTCATGTTTGTCTGCATTATCTGTTGGGATCGCTTTATGATTAAATTGGGACGATATTCCCCAATTCCTACCTGTCTGGCCTGGAATTGAACCAACATTGGTTCCCCAAAGTTTTGTTGGCCTTTAGTCTTTTGACAACCTTGCCATCTGGACCACCTTGCCAGCTCCTTTGTGATCGCACGCATAATTCAACCAAGTACAGTGGGGGCATAGAACAACTAATTAGAACAATATTGATCGTGTAAGGTAGATATATTGAGCGATTTCAAAAATCCTAGACAACAGAATACCGTGTAATTTGGCGTTGTAGACAATTTGAATGTCTCTATACCAACAGCAAAAAACACCACGCAGATCCTCCAATCCAATGTCGAGAGAGAAGGACGATTTTATGGTAGAGCGATCTCGCACGTCCTCCTTCGAATCGGTCGGCCCGATTCCTCATGGGGAGATTGGGGACGAGAGCAGTCTTGTGATTCCAGGAAGTTTACTCGCAATTCTATAAATTAACTCGGGAGAGGATGAGCCGTGACAATCTTGTACATAAAGATTGTGCTAAAATTATATATGTGGAAACTTATCGGAATGGGGGCCTCATTTGATAATTTCAAAAGTAGCGGGTGTGGTTATCCTTTCAGAAAACATGGTTCTGTGGGGCCACCTAAAAAAGACCTAAAGAATTGGTGAAAGAACATAATTAGCATCTATTTGAATATGAGCAGAACATACTTTTAGGATACATCAAGCTATCAACAATCATATATGCATGTTTCTGAGATACAGATGATGCTTCAAGTTACTAACACATTGGAACATGTTCATTCGGTGGTAAAACCGTATGACGTGTTTACTATCCAAGGCCTCATGTCCATGACATTAATATGGTCGACAAGCCCCTTATGTCGAAACGGTCATTTGATTACATGTGCCGATCAATGTGTCTTTTTATATATTTTTTTCCCTTACCTTTTGTTATTGCAATGTCTCGGTGACAATATGCATTATCAAGGAAACTTACTTCCTAATCTTATCAATTGACTCAAAGCAATTCAGCTAACTTGGTTTCTATATAATATTTCTATGTCCACATTCAATGTTCAGTTATGTACCTTTAAAGCCTAAAAAGGTAATTACATAACACGAGTGTCATCAATTTTTAGCTTGGCAATATTTTTTTGAGTCCATCAGTCTAATTTTGATTCTCTAAGTCATGTCATCTTTTAAATTTCGTGCTTCAAGTATTCTTTCGAATCTAGTCATCTAATTCATTCGATTTTAGCTTGAAATCCTCTTACTATTACCATCTTCTCAATCCTGTCTGAAGACTTATTTTTGCAATCTTATTCTCCAACTCGATGTTTTGCTGTCAAATCACGTCATCTCTCGATACTTGCTCCGTCGAATTGCTCATGGGGCACAGCGTTGATAAATTGTCGACTTTGCAAGCTCGTCTATATGAGCACATCATATCTCTATGATCTATCCACTTCAATAAATTCGAAGAGCTGGTGATGGGAGGACTCGATTGAAAATCGAGGAATTGGAGGTCTAGTGTTAATGCAAAAGAAAAAAGAAGGGGCAAATTCCAAAATCCAATCGGAGTTGGAGGACCAAAATGAGACTTAAAATGATAACTTTTGTTTTTCACCAACAGTCATCTACAGAAATCATTGAATTCTTTAAAGGAGAAGTGGTTGAGAGCTTAAGGTCATCATGCTTTTGAATATTTTTCTAGACATTAGTAAGTGGATTGAGATGGTTTGGCTCGTTAATTCAAATCTACATTATATCCTCACATATGCCAAGTTCCTAACAAAAAAAGATAGCCAAAAAAAAAAAAAAAAAATTATGAAAAAAGACAAGAGACAAAACAGAAAAAAGAGAAAGCTATGGCCACAAATAATAAAAAGTGAAGGCATCTATGATAGCCGTTGAAGGACAAAGGTGGGACCAATGCCACCCTAAGAAAATCGAAATCAAACGACATGGGCGGCCAAAAACTAAGCTTAATCATGTCATTAGCCACACATAATTCCTCCCTTCTTTATTCCCCAAGTCCCCTCTCCTTTCAATCTTAAATACCCTCTTTTCGCCCTACACTTTCCCTCACTTCCACTCTCTAATCAACAAGCCTAGGCAAAACCCACCCCAGCTTTCTCTCGTTCAATCCATTCCCCCATCTTCCACACCGCAGGAGGAAGAGGTCAGTCTCCGATGGCAAAGGACGTCGAGGTGGCGGAGCCAGGCGAGTTTGCCGCCAAGGACTACCATGACCCACCCCCGGCACCTCTCTTCGACGCCGAGGAGCTGACAAAGTGGTCCTTCTACAGGGCCCTCATCGCGGAGTTCATCGCCACGCTGCTCTTCCTGTACATCACGGTGCTGACGGTGATCGGGTACAAGAGCCAGACCGATCGCGCCCACAACGGCACCGACTGCGACGGCGTCGGTATTCTCGGCATCGCCTGGGCCTTTGGCGGCATGATCTTCGTCCTTGTTTACTGCACCGCTGGCATCTCCGGTACGACATGATCATCTGACTCCTAATGAAACCGGATAAATTAGCAGTTTATCAGAGAAAACAAAGAAACTAAATAGCTAATAGCCGTAGATTATTTTAACTAATTAAAGTATGATTAGCGAACTCCTGAGGGTGCTGTTGCATACTGGTAACAAAACGTTCATGCTGGATGATAAAATTAAGGAGGAGGGTACACTGCATGAGACTTAGGCGGCCGCGAACGATTTGATCTGGAACCAGTTTAGATAATAATCTCTCATGAATGTTGCTGACTATGCTCAGGAGGGCACATCAACCCAGCGGTGACGTTCGGGCTGTTCTTGGCGCGCAAGGTGTCGCTCATCCGGGCGGTGTCGTACATGGTCGCGCAGTGCTTGGGCGCCATCTGCGGTTGTGGGTTGGTGAAGGCCTTCCAGAAGGCATACTACACCAGGTACGGCGGTGGAGCCAACGAGGTGCAAACCGGCTACAGCAAGGGGACTGCTCTCGGCGCAGAGATCATCGGCACTTTCGTCCTGGTCTACACCGTCTTCTCTGCCACCGACCCCAAGAGAAACGCCAGAGACTCCCATGTCCCCGTAAGCGCTTTTTTGAGCCGTCATCGGCCATGTCCACTGTTTCTATGTTTGCGCTAACACGATCTTAGAAAAGTGTCTTCGTGTGATTTGAGTGAAATTGATGGTTTTTTTTCCTCTGTTGCTGGGTTGGTGAAATTGAAGGTGTTGGCACCACTTCCAATCGGGTTTGCTGTGTTCATGGTTCACTTGGCCACAATCCCGGTCACCGGTACCGGCATTAACCCGGCCAGAAGTTTTGGTGCTGCAGTCATGTACGGCCGTGAAAAGGCCTGGGATGACCAGGTAATTCACTTTCATCTGCACCTACCACCATAACTTTTCTTCTTGGTCCCTTGATTTTGTTGGTCATGACAACTAATCTTATTAATCATGTCAATCTTGTTTGGTTTACTCAGTGGATCTTCTGGGTTGGACCTTTCCTTGGGGCAGCAGCCGCTGCATTCTACTACCAGTTCGTCCTCAGAGCAGCTGCTATCAAAGCCCTTGGATCCTTCAGGAGCAATGCTTAAATCATTAGCTCCCGTGTTGTGTTCTTTTAAAAAATGATGAAGAGGGGAAACCATGAAAAAAGAAAAAAGAAAAAAGAAAAAAGAAAAAAGAAAAGAATAACAGTGAAGGGGGATAAAGCATGTATCTTTTAGATCCTTTGCATGATCTCTAGCTGTTTCTTTATCCCTTTCCTGGGTTTGAGATGTAGCAAGAAATGGGCTGCAAGGAGAAAGAAAACTGTAAATAAAAATTCAATGTGGGGGGCAAGAGTCAAGAGTCAAGAGAGTGTGGTTTGGAAGTACCCATCTTCTGGTTTTCTTTTTCAAGCTTTGCTTTGTATGTATTCCCATCTTCTGGTTTTCTTTTTCAAGCTTTGCTTTGTATGTATTTTATTAGAGGGTGTTGCTGTCTGCTTCTGCTGTTAAGTTTCTGTTATCCTTCTTATCTATTCTTCTTTACCCAATTGGTGTGCTTGGTGTTAATTCTATTCATATAGAGTGAATTTATGTTTTCTATCAACCATACTAATTCACCCGTTCAGAGATATTTCTTACGCACCGCTTCTCTCGTGATATAAGTAATTAATTCTTTGGAAATAAGGAATGTTAATTGATTATGAACGCAAAACAGATGAATTCATCCACACGTAATGATCTTCTTCTGTGCCTGCATTAAATGCTTCATCCGCACCAAGGAACTTCATGGGATCCAAAGAAACTGTCCCAAGAAAGCATCAAACTTGTGGGCACAATCCAAGAAAAAGAAGCAAAAGCTTCCTTGTAAGCAGCTCTGCTGTGGCCTTGTAGTCATCATGTCATCAATGAAAGTAGCCTCGTCTTTAAGCACGGTCTCATCCTCGTTCCCCGTACACAAAACCCTAGATTCGAACAACGAGATGGGTTTTATTAACATCATAACCTCATTTGATGCCTGGCGGGAGAGGGTGACGGTCCTTAAAGAAATCAAAGGGGGTTTGCCTTTTTGTGGTGGTGGGTTTGGAGAATAATGAGATAGAATATGCCTTTGGGTTATTCCCATCATTCAATCAGCTGTTGGGGGAAAGCATTGTAGGAGATAATTATGGACGAAAAAACTTACAAAACCAGAAAGAAAAAAATGAAAACGAAATGAGTTAGGTCAACAGAAAACTAGGGATTCCTCCTCTTGTTTTAATCAGAAGAAGGGTAGATGGTCCTCTTTTTCTTTAATAATGAAAGAGCAGGAATTATTAAACCTTATCTCGTCCTTATCTTGAGGGGCTTGTTTTCAATTGTCATTTTACAGCGAGCTGATTAGGTGAGGATTTAGTTGTCTGCTGATGCATAATCGGGATTAGTTTAATCAGTGGATGGAGAACTTTTGCTTTCCGAATATTTCTCTCTTTTTTTAATCGCACAGCTATGACTCCATTTCGGGCAAGTAAACTTAGGTTTCAAGTTCTTATAGCTAAAGATAAGTGCAAGGTGCCTTCTTTGCTGATAGTAGTGAATTGGAAAGAGGACACCCAGCTTTTCCTTTCCCCTTGCTTTGGGAGGGCACTTGAAAGTGCTTAGTTACTATATATTATGTTAATACACAAGATCATAGATAAACCTTGGGTTAAATCCAACTCAGCCTTGAAAGGAGGTATCAGTTTCATGCTAGTTTGTGACTTTCTGGTCCAGGAAATAATACTCAAATGCTGCCCATACCGATGAAAAGACAGCTCACAGCTCTAGACATGGAAAAAGGGCGAAACCCTAAAAAGAAGATACCCCATCTTTATCACATGAACATGTGCTGTGAATCAAAAGCCATCTTTATGTCGAGTCCATTTCCCGAGAAAATTCTGGAAAGAAAAGGATGGATGGAGTAACTTTCTGCAATCAGAAAATTCGAGATGGAAAATTTTTCACCCATAAGACAAGGGGCACACATCAACGCACCAGCACCATATTTTCTGAACAGAGACTTTTGAGCTGCATGTGTCACCGTCTTTCGACATCGTCGGCGTTTGTCGAGATTATCAGATCCACGCATTAAGGCTTCTCCAAGCAGAAGAAATAGGATGAGTGTTGATGAACAATTTGGCGGAGAAGGAAAAAAGGGGGGAGGGCGCAAAAATCTAGCTTACCTACCCACATCCGTAAAATAGATATCAGCGCATGCACCGCCACATGGGCATCCATGTATTTTACTCGTGCTATACTTTGGCATGGTTCGACGGTCACATCAGATTTGTTTAGATTTGGTATTAGAAAGATTTGATAAAAAAAAAATTGCGAAAGTGAAGGAACTTGATTAGATAAATAAAAAATACAGAGAGTTGATCAAAACAAGTTATAAATGCAAGTAGAATCTTTCCCTTTGAAAAACCAACTTCTCTTATCTCTAGTGAAGAATAAATTCTCGTATGTTTTTCTGAATTAGTTACTAGTCGTTGTTTTAATTGTATTGTTCTAAAGAAAATGGCAGGACTGAATGAACTTGAATGATGCATCGTGTTACTTTTTTTTTTTTTTTTTTGCAAAATGCATCGTGTTACTTGAGCAAACCATTTTTTTTTCATTAGGGATCCGTTTATTTCGCAAAAAAATATTTTTCTTATTTTTCGACGTTTGTTTCGCTTAGGAAAATGAGTAAACGGAAAAGGTTTTTCTAATAAAGCCTAAATTGAGGAAAATCATTTCTCTTTTGAAAGAATTAGAAAACATTTTCCAAAATGTTTTCTTAGTCTTTGGGTCCTTGATTAATAGAACATTTTATTCTTAACCATTTTTAAAATCTAGCTTTCCAGAAGTCCTTCGAGGTCTAGGAAGACCTGAGCAACTTTTATTTAACTTTGTTATCAACACCTTAAATTTACTAATTAGTGTATGAAACTACCAACTTTTATTTAGCGTATAACCAACTTTATTCTCGTTTAAGTAAAGCAATAGAAAATTTTAATTTTTTTTGCAAAAAAAGTCAAATAAATTGTTGTAGCTAACTCAAATGAAAGTTGTTAATCCGTGATTAGTTAATAACTTAATAGGAGCAAAGTTGAGAATTACTTAAATTAATGTTGGTAATTTCATCTGAGGTTGGTAATCTTTAACTATAATAGAGTAAAGGTTTAAAAAGTAGGTGAAAGATAAAAGTTTGGTAGTTATAACAAAAATAAGTTTGGTAAATAACACAAATGGGAGTTAGTAATTCAAAACTAATTGGTAACACTTAATCAGAGAAAAGATAGTGATTCATTCTGATTAAGGTGAGTAATTCTTAAAAAAAATTGATAAACCTAAAGTTTTGCTAAGAAATCCAAAAAAAAAAAAGAAGTTCATAAACGAGTAGAAGAGTTGGTAAATTAAAAAAAAAAAGAAGACATATGTTATTCGTTAGTTTCTCAAGTGAAAGTTAGTAACTCAACTAAGTAGTATTTTGATGAGAGATAGTTGGTGAGTCATGCCAATTAGGTTGGTAATCTCTAAAAAAAAAAAAATAATAAAAAAAAAGAAATTGTATAGAGTCGGGAAAATTATCCAAAAAGTCTTAAACCTATTGCATTTTTGCCAATTTAGTCCGAAACCTTTTAATTTTGCCAATTCAATTCTAAAACTTTTCACTTCTTGCCAATCGAGTCTATTCAGCCAATTTTGGTAGGAAAATGCTGACGTGGATACTAGTGTTGCCACGTAGGATCGTCGGCATTGACATGGATAATTTTTAATGATATTTTTAATTTTTTTTTAATTTTTAATATTTTTTTTCTTTATTTTCTTTTTGGCTTTCTTCTTTGCCTTTTTTGGTGGTCGGCCGACCACAGGCGACGGAAGGTACCGACCACAGCCGGCCGGCCATAGGCAATGACCGACCACTAACCACAGCCGATCGGCTAGCCTCACCTACCATAAGTCAAGCCTGGTTGGGCGAGGGCGAGCCTTGGCAAGGGGCGCATTTGTCTAAGCACGGCTCAGGAAGGGTCGCTTGGGCGAGTCCGACTTGTGCCTAGGCTAGGGCGGCCTTGCCAAGCGTCGGGTGGGCGACGGCAACGCCGGGTGAGGCCACCCTAGTTTGGGCGAGGGCCGGCCTCACCAGATTTGGTCTAGGCGAGGCCAACACTCCCTAGGCAAGGGCGAGCCTCGGCAAGGGCTCCTCTCGCTAGATTTGGCGAGGCCACCTTGGCCTGGGCGCAGGTCAGCCTTGCCCAGGCAACCCTTGCCGGGCCACGCCTGGGGGACGGCTCTCCTTGGCAGGGCTAGCCCTCGCTTGGCTGGGCCTCACTTGTGGCGGGCGAGGCCAGTTGATTGGCTGTGGGCGGTGGCTGGCCGTTGCCTGTGTCGGCCGGCCACTGGAAAAGGCAAAGAAGAAAGCCAAAAAGAAAAGAAAGAAAAGAAAGAAAAAAAAAAGGAAAAGATAATAAAAATTCAAAAAAAACAATAAAATATTATTAAAAATTGTCAACGTCAGCGCCGCCGGTCCTATGTGACACCGCCGGCATCCACGTCAGCATATTATAGCCATATTTGATTAGATGGACTCAATTGGTAAGAAGTGAAAAAGTTTATGATCGAATTGACAAAGTTAAAAAGTTTATGACCGAATTGGCAAAAGTGTAATAGATTTATTACTTTTTGGATAATGTTCCCGTATAGAGTAATAAATTGAGACAAATATAAATATATAACTCAGTAGAAAGGATTATAAATTAGAAAACAACCAAACATCAATAAGTAACGCAAAAAAAAAAAGCCGGTAATCCAAACTAGTTGGTCATATAATCTGACAATAGTTAGTCAATCACTTTAATATAGGTTGGTACTTTCATATAAGAGGTAGTAGCTACGAAACATTGATAAGTTATGCAAATAAAAGCCAATGAGTTACCAAAGAAATCGTTACAAACTTTTCTAAAAAGTTGGTAATTACATAAAACTGTCACCAAATTACCAACAAGTTACTCAAAATAAAATTATATGTATCAATAGGTTTTAGATACTTACCAACAATTATTGTAATTTACTAGTACGGAAAAAAAATCCATAATTTTTTGGCACAGAACATTGGAATTGTTGCTGGGAAGTCCATATGATTTTCAGTAATCATGATGGTTATGCACCCAAGCTATTAGAACAGAGTAGTCTTCTTTTGTGTTTCCCAACAAAATTTAAGGTATTATTCAATTTTTTTAAAAAAATTATTGATTAAGGATGTGTTTGTTTTAGAGAAAATTTCATGATAAAGAAAAATAATTTTCAAGAAATCATTTTTTTTTGTTAAATGTTTTCTTCTTTTCAGATCAGGGAATTCATTTTCCTAACTTTAAGTATATATATTTTCTTTAGCCATGAATGATTTTCATTGATGTATCATTTGTAACAAACCAAATGTGTGAAAGTTTAGAAAATTAATTTGCAAAAACTTTTTTCACTTAAATAAATGCACCCTAAGTAAATCTATACTTATGTATTTACATTCGGGTGCTATGAAAGTTTCAGAAATTGTCTCATTCTACAAAAGTGAAAGTTCCGCAATATTTAGATCGAATAAAATATAAAAATAAATGTAAAAGTCATTGCAAACAAGCGATCAGGATGCTAGCCTTCCAAATTAGCAGTTGCCTCTTGAGTCTTGATTTCGGTTGGGACAAGCAATGCATGGAGAAGTAGGAGGGAGATGGGCCGTCTATCAAGCCCAAATACAAAACCAGAGGATTTGTGGTAGTCTGAGGCCCAAAGGAGGAGTGACATTTCTCCGTTTAGCTCGTTAAACTTTTGTTACTTCTAGGCCCAGATCTTCCTAAATTGTTCCCATTGTCTAAATATTTGAAATTAATATAAAAAAATTCGAATTTCCGAGTAGCCAATAATTTCAACAACTTAAAAAGAAAAAAAGGATTAAAGTCAATCTAAATCTCCCAGTTATGTCACATATCATCATTTCGTCGTTCATCACCTAGTCTTTTGAATATATGTAGAATTTCTAAAACAATCAAGTTGGTTGGATTAGTGGTAGACAGATCACTAGACGCCGCAGGAGAACCGTTAAAGAACTCGTCATGCATCGAATGACCGTGGCATATCTCACATAGAAAGACTTCCTAACAAATAACATTTTTAGTGGGCTTGTGGTGACAAGCTTGTTTCTTTCGAATGCGTCATATGACCGTCGCGTATCTCACATAGAAAGACTTCCTAATAACTAGCATTTTTAAGATGCGTTTGGTTGGACTTTAGGGAAAGCCATTGGGAAAATGCAAAGGATTTTAGGTTGAAGGGGCTTTTCAGAATGCAAATTGTGTTTGTTAAATTATAATATGAAAGTCCATTGTGAAGTATCTTTGAGCAAAATAGTGTTTGGAGAGATTATATTTACAAATGACTTTTGTGATAAAAAAAATTATCAAAAGAAAAACAAAAAAATTGGCCGGCAAGGGCAAGCGGCCGCCGGCGATCGAAATCTGTCGCTGGCGGCCGACATCTGACTCAGGTAGCCTCAGAGACATCCGGGGACGGCTGTTGGGGGTCGAGCGACCTCCGAAGACCACCGACGAAGGTTGCTCGAGGGTGGGCGACCCCGCCGCAACCCAAAGCGAGAGGTCACGCGATCCTGCTGGGACCCAGATCTGAGCACGGCAAGGTCGTACGACCCCATCGCGACCCAAATTCGGGGGCAGCGAGGTCGTGCGACCTAGAGCGGGAGGTCACACGACCCCGCCATGACCCAGATTCGAGGGTGGCGACCCAGACCTTGCTGCAACCTAGATGATGCAGTGATCGCACCCCCCCCCCGAAGAACGGTCGCTTGGGCCATCACGACCATGTCGACCTCTATCTAGCCGTCGACGACCGCTCACAGCCCTGCGCAACACGTCGATCGACCTCAATGGAGAAGAAGATGAATAGTCCAATGACGAGGGCAAAACTGGAAAAATAGAGAGTGAGTGAGGATAGTTTTGGAAGAAAATTAAACTATGAACAGTACCCCCTTGTATACCGAGAAAGATGAAAGCCCAAGGTACCCTCACACCTACCTTGGGCTTTTAGCCTTGAGAAGGCCGACTTTGGCTTAATGGGAATTTCAAATTTGTTCCCAAACACTTAATATTTAGCCCAAAGGGCTTTGAGTGTCGAAAGTGCCTTGTAAATGGCTCTCCCAAACGCACCCTTAGTGGGTTTGTGGTGACGAGCTTGTCTCTTTTGACTGCTTGAGGTTGCGGGTGGTGCTGAGTGTTTACGGCCCGTACAATATACACCAGCAGGACCCTTGCACTGTATTGGTTACGAAAAAAGGTATTTGGTTTTTGTTCATGACGACCGGGTTGTTCACGAGTTTTCAGTAGCTCTAATGGGTACTGTACCTCATTCATGTAACTATTTTACATTGTAAGATGTTTATCCCTCACTAAGAAATTGAAATTTTATACGCATTATACATACATATTCTGTATCTTGAATTCAAGTGGCTTTTCATTTTACACTGGCAAAAAGTGTTGGAACAATGAGATGGGATCTAGATTATTTTAAGGGAGCGACATGCATTCAGCTGAATCGACTTATTGATTAAGAACGAATGCGTCAGTGGATGAGGCACACTTCCAATCTTCCGTGAGTTCAATTCCCTAAAACCGTCATTTACAAATAATCAAATGTTCGGCCTATCGGTTCAGGTTTTTAGCTTGCTTCCTATTTGGTTTCGTGAAACTATCATTTGTACGTCAAATTTAATTTTTACCTAGTTAAGGTACGATTCCTTGTTGTTCAGAGAAATGAAACTGTATTTGGATTTTGTTGACATTTGATTTTTAGTCCACTCATCATAAAAAAGTAAAAATCGAGACTAATATTTTCAAATATTCAAGTGAAAGATTCCACATAATGTCACTCACATGGCTGTTTTTACGTTGATCGTTGCATTTTCGCGGCTTAATTTTTCAGGATGATACATTGAGTGGTGTTTTATCATCCGTGGATGTGGCCACAAAAAAGAACCTGACCGATTTGGTCAAAACTGGTGAGGCGTTGTTGAAGAAGCCGGTCTGTAGGGTTAATTTGGAGACCGGAGTGTGCGAGCCCACGCCCAATCAAGAGACCAACGAAGAGGCTTTGATAAGGTATATGCATTAGCAAGCACAAATGTTTAATTTCCATGCCATGATTTTACGATTGATCACTGATCACTTTTGGCAGTTTAAGGTTGGTTTTACCAATGTAGCTTCGTTTGCTATATATTGTAGGTTCGATAAACTACTCTCCCAAGAGAGACAGCTTCGCCATGCGAAGTCGCCTCATGGACTTGCCAATACATCGAAGTGATTATAGTCGAGTGCTAGCGATTTTCTCGTATATGTTTGCTGGATTTGTGATTTGAAGATTGGAAGTGTTTGGCCTTTGTCTTTTCGTTTTTTATTTTCCTTGTGATTATTTTATTCTTGAATAAACCCTTTGGGCCTACTGCTAAGATAGACTTTTTGTTTTTTCAATAAAATCTTTGGGAGGCTAGGGCTAAGATTTGCATTTTGCAGTCCTTGTAAGATAATTTTCTATGGAATAAAATTATCGTTACCGTCATCACTTCAGATTGTACTTATTTTATTGCGGTGAGAGTCACATCTTCCATCTTGTTGTAAAGAAAAATGGCAATACACTTACATCTGGAAAAATATGCCCCTCGAATAGTGATGAAACGAAAAAGAAAAACAATTCGATAGTTTGAAATGATAACTTATTTAGAAAAATGCATTGAAATAGTTTGTTATCATGAAAAGAAGTGATTGTTGGATATAAAAAAGATGTGAAAAGTGATTATTCATATCAAAAGAAGTAATAGTTTATAATGACAAGTGGTGATAAGATACTTATTTATAAAAGTTGTGTTAATTGGTTGTCTGTAAATAAAATAAAATCATATATATATTTTTTATTTTTATTTTTTTTGGTAAAGTAAGAATATATTGAGCTATAGCCAAAATGTACAAAAGATCTGGCGCCAAAAACTTGCACTCATAAAGACAATAAGTCGAATGAGTGGAAGGGAGTCGGATGTAAAAGTAGCCATGACCTAGGCAGCAACGAGCTAAAATAAAGAGGCAGCCCAAACAATAGGCTCACACAAGATAGCAGCACGGACCACCGCCCAGGGAAGGGAAAGACGATCCGGAGGCACCCTGCACCAGCCGAAGGGGGGGGGGTGCTACTACCAAGTGAACTGCAGCGTCGCAAAAACCGCAGGAGCTGCCAGCAGCTAGCAACCAAAGGACCTCTGATCGAGCTATCGAATAGCCTCCAAAGGCCAGAGGTGAAGCTTCAACATCTTCGCAGTGAAATGACCAGCAGCTTCAACCAAAAAAGAAAGCACTGCCACCAAAGCCGATCTTAAGGACTGCCCACTGGAAGAAAAATGGACGGGTCCAACTCCCAGGAGCGTTGGATCCTTCTATTTTTGAGTGTGTTTGCCACATTGGTAAAAGTCGACGCTTTATCCTTGACTACTTTGATAAGATGGTTCTTCAAGATCAGAATCGCCACCATTTCCTCCCTAAAAAGGATGCTATTCCTCTTCTTCCAGATTAGGTGACATAAAGCTCCAAAGGAGAATCTAGCATTGCACTGATGAAATTCGCTGCCAGAGAAAAATTTCATTGCCCACTGGAGGTTATCCGTCCAGGACCTATTCTGCTAAGTAAGATTGCATCTTGCCGCCCAAAACAAGGCCAGACTAGAAGTGTAGCGACATCCAAAGAACAAGTGGTCAATGGAATCCGGCCTGGAGTTACAAAAAGCACAAACCGCATTGTTGATTCTACCATAGGAGAGCAACACTCACCATGAGCTAGAGGTTGAATTGATACCGAGGAGTGATTATGTTGCTCCAAATGAACGCGGCCCAGGGCATCTTGGGCTTCTTCTGCCTAATGGTCTCCCATGCAGAGGCTACCGAAAATAAGCCCGAAGAGTTCTCCTGCCAGCAAAAGCAATCGGGGTCCTGAGAAAGGATAGGTAGGGGATGCCCCCAAGACTCCAACAAGGCCTTCAACGCCTGTCCAGAAGACGAGAAAAGATCCACCACCGTCACCTCTCTGGAAAGTCCAGAACTATAAATGAGTGCGTTCGAGAACCATAAGTTAAGGGGACCTCTAGGGTGCTAGTGATCAAACCATAGCGAAACTGCACGGCCATCTCCAATTCTCCAACGGAAGAGATGCCAAAAGCCCCTCCTGAGTTGAAGGATCTTTTTCCAGGCCCACGAGCATAAGGATGGCATCTTAGCTATCCAAAAATTTCTCCTTTTTAAAAAGGTGGAGTTGATCCATTTGCACCATAAGGACTCATTGTCTAGAAAACAGGATCCAAATGTGTTTCAACATGGCTGCCGTATTACAATCATGTAGCCTCTGAATACTGAGTCCACCTTCCTCTTTGGGGAGACATACATCCTCCTAGGAAACTTTCGCACCACCTCTACCAAGGCTCGAGCCTTTCCAGAGAAACTATCTTAAAATTTGTTCAATTTGGTCCAAAATAGCCCTAGGAAGAATAAAAACACTACCCAGAAAGCTTGAATAGAGTGGAGGACTGACCTTATAAGTTGCAACCTACCGGCAAAGGAAAGAAAGCGATGAACCCAAGACTGCACCCTAGCCGTGATGCAATTGACAAGAGAGCAGCAGTCAGCTTTCCCAACTCAGGAGGTGATGAAGGGAACCTCGAGATAACACACCGGAAGACTCCCTATATGAAATCCCAAGGCAAGGGTATAAAAGGTCCATGCCTCCAGCGAGAAATACCTCACTTTTGTCCTTGTTCGGTCTCAAACCACTCCAATCCGAGAAACTATCAAGGCCTTCCTTCAGGAGGGAGACTAATGCCATATTCGCTTCGCAAAATAGGAAGACATCATCGGCAAAGAAAAGGTGCGATAAACCCGAGCCTTTACATCTCCAGAAAAATTTGAACTCCGGTTGCCTTGACTGATTGTAAAACATCCCCGAAAAAACCTCCATCACCAAAGTGAAAAGATAAGGAGAAATCGGGTCTCCCTGACGCAAACCTCAGCCTCTCGGGAAGAAACCGTGGAGCTCCCCGTTCAAGGCGATAGAGAATTTAGGCGTGCGCACATAGATCATAATAAGGCTGATCAACTGGTCTGGAAATCCGAATGCATGGAGTACAAGTTCCAGAAAATCCCAATCAACGGTATCGTAAGTTTTTTGGAAAACCACTTTGATTGCACACTTGGGAGAGTACGGTTCAACGTGGAAACCTGGAAAAGAGTTCTTGGGCCAAGAGGATGTTGTCCCTAATCCGACGGCCTTTAACAAAAGCGCTTTGGGAGGACTTATAGCAGATGGAAGAACAGCTGCCACTCTGTTGGCCAAAATCAAATCATACATTATTTATCACAACTGTTGAAAATAATTGTTCATAACAACAACTCTCCCTTTTACACGACAGTAACATTACTCAGAAGAAAAGAAAAGATTGTTATAAACAAATACAGACCTTCAAATGTCAGAAGCATTGTTAGAAAACTCGACGTCGTTGAAGTAATAGGCATGAGGATGAAGAGATTCATGGAGACATAAAAAAAAAAAAAATTATTTTTTAAAACATTGTCTTTAGCTGGGGAAGATCTTTTTGGAGAGTTGGCTTTCCCAGTGCGGAGGGGAAATCTTCCAAACCCTAGAACCAGTGAGTTTTCACCTAAGAGACGGACTTGCCTTTCTCGAGTTCTAGATCGAGAAAACTCTCATTTTTTAAAAAGATGAACAAAGAAACTTAATTTAGACGAATGTTATACATGTCGAATTGAAGAAGTTACCAAATTGATTAGATGGGATACCAATCTAGCCAAAAAAAAAAAAAAATCAGTAAATCCCACGTTTTAAACAAAGAGAAGGTGTGTCCCTTGAATTTAATTAAATTTGTTTGACAAAATAATGATTTTTTGTGGATATAGTGGCAAGGTGTAAAAATTGATTCCTTTTTTTTTTTTAAATTTATGGTAGGTGAAAAAATTGATTGAAGGAAAACTATTAGGTACTTCATGAGTCCATACATGTATGGATTTTATTAACGAGTACTTTGTTCTATAAATTTTATATACTTAATAACAATATGTTACATTTGCAAGCATTGATTATGCATATTATAAATGCAGTCGGTGACACTAGAAATTGCAATATTCTCTCGTTTGGTTAATGAGTAATCAAAAGTCACTTTTTGACAAAAACCATGTCCTCGAGCACTATCTCTGATCCACCATCCAAACTACTACTCTAGATAAGACAAATTCCGCGTGCTATGGAGTCAGGAAATAATAGGGGTTTCATTGATGTTTAAGCGATGCACCAGGATTATAGGGAACAAAACAAGAAAGTTTATATCAATTATAGGGAACAAAACAAAATTCATTTATGCATTTAAATAATTTGGATGTAGTTCTCGTGATGCATGCATGCTAGTAAAAGGTTTTATGCATGCATGTTCTAAGCAAACTTTAAAAGGACAGGACTGTTTTCTGTATATATAAAATACATGCATCCAATTTTTATGTAATCCAGATATGATATATCAATCTCGAGCTAATATTTTTTTTACGAATTTTGCAGAATCTAGATGGCAAAGACGCAAGAATTGTAGACTACTTCGACGTTATTTCTGGAACAAGCATTGTCGGCCTCGTTACTGCCATGCTAACCACTCCCGATGGAAACAACCGCCCTGTATTCGCCGCAAAAGACATCAAAGACTTCTACCTCAATCACTGCCCTAAAATCTTCCCCCAAGACAGGTAAAGGAAAAGCATGAAGGAGTTGCCAATCTCTCTTCATCGTTTAATTATCTCTTCTCATCGAAATTTATAAATGTCCCTAAAACTATGCAGTTGCCCCTTCAAATCGGTCACGAAGATGATTAAAGCCGTGGCGGGACCCAAATACGATGGAAACTACCTTCACGATGTCGTGAGGGAGGAGCTTGGAGACAAAAGATTGCACCAAACATTGACAAATGTCGTGATACCAACGTTCGATATCAAGAGCCTTCAGCCAACTATTTTCTCTAGCTACCAGGTCATTCATTTCTTCATCATCTTCTTGAAATTTTTTTATGGTTTTAAGGATATACAGACCATGAACTCTTACAAGGATAACCAACATTAGTCTCGTCAAAATTATCGCCAGGTGAAGAAAGATCCGAGCGTGGATGCCTTGCTCTCGGACATATGTATTTCGACCTCGGCTGCTCCAACTTATCTCCCAGCCCATAAGTTTGAAACCAAGGACTCCACAGGCAAAGTGAGAGAATTCAACCTCATTGATGGGGGCGTAGCTGCAAATAATCCGGTATTATAATCGCATTGGCCTCCTTATAGATGAAATCTCAATAATTGCTCGACACATAGCTTGATTGGTTCAGTCTAACATCTCTGCAACAAAATGACTTGAATACCGAGAGTTTGTTCTCTAATAAGGTGTGATAAAAACTAATTATCTGTGATATTCCCATTGTGTAGACATTGGTTGCGATGGGAGAGGTGACCAAGACAATCATGGGAGGGAGTTCAGACTTCTTCGCTATAAAGCCAATGGATTACCGGAGGTTCTTGGTTATCTCACTCGGAACAGGTACTAGCAAGGTTGAGGGGAAATACACAGCACATGAAGCGGCCAAGTGGGGAGTGCTAGGTTGGTTGACCAGCGGTGGCTCCCCATTGATCGACGTCTTCAGTCAAGCCAGCGCGGACATGGTCGACTTCCACCTCTCCGCCGTGTTTCAAGCCCTAAACCTCCAAGACAATTATCTTAGGATCCAGGTATATCTAGTATCTACAGATATTCGCATGAAAGATTCCCCAGACCAGACGAAAATTACTGATCGTCACATCTTCATGGCTTGATTTTTCAGGATGATACATTGAGTGGTGTTTTATCATCCGTGGATGTGACTACGAAAAAGAACCTAAACGACCTGGTCAAAACTGGTGAGGCATTGTTGAAGAAGCCCGTCTCTAGGGTTAACTTGGAGAGCGGGGTGTGCGACCCCACGTCCAACCAGGAGACCAACGAAGAGGCTTTAAAAAGGTACATGCGTTACAAATCACGAATAATCAATTTCGGGATAAGAAACACTTAATGATTTTGCTACATTTTGCATTTTTAGGTTGGTTTGACTAATATAGCTTGCTTTTATATGTATATTGCAGGTTTGCAAAATTACTATCCCAAGAGAGACAGCTTCGCCTTGCAAGGTCGCCTCATGGACATGCCAATACACCGAAGTGATTATAATCGAGGGCCAGCGATCCTCTTGCATAATTTTGCTGGAATTGTAATTTCAACATGAGGACAAATTATTTGTCGTTTTTTATATAAATAAATTCCTTATGATTCTTTTATTCTTGAATAAATTTTTTGGGCCCAGGGCTAAGATAGACTCTTCTATTCTTAAATAATCCCTTTGTAGGCTATGGCTAAGATAGATTTTCTGCAATTTCTCTATTGTTCGTCAATCATTGGATACGAATGGTTGTAAGCAATCTTCTAAGGAACAAATTCTCATTACCGTCATCACTTCGTATTATAATTATAGTGTTGTGTTCAGAGTCATAGTTGAGCACATCTTCCATCTTGTCGTCTAGAAAATGGCTATATAGCACATCACCGTAAAAACAATTCTATAGGTTGAAACCATGACTTAACTGACACGGGAAGATCTACTTTTATGGTTTTACAATTATGTGTGGGACTATGATATATATTGCTCTTATTAACAAAACAATTTGACCTAAAATTTGAGAAATGATAACTCTACCTTAGAAAAATAAGAACCTTACACATTTTTGTCCTGCTAAATGAAGGATATACAGCTAAACAAGACAAACGGACAAGACAAGCAGGTGAAATTTTTTCAATTGTTGAAGAAAAAAGATTATATGAACTAACATACTGCAAATTTCCGTTCTAGAAGGAAATATATTAGATAGATTTCGTCATAACTAGTTCATGTCATGATTGAAGATAATCGAAGTAAAGCGGAGTACATGTCATCTTTTATGTTAAAATATGTCTCGAGTTTGAGTCCAATGTGAAATTCAGAATATTCCGAATTGGATATGTTGCGGACATTTGAAATTGAGTAAAGAAGATCCGAAGATCAACTTCGCAAAGTTTGAATCTGCGTTGGAGAATTCGGCCACTGAAATAGGAAAGTTCAACTTTGACTTGAAATTGGATTTTGTTTAAAACATACAGAGATATGTTTTTGATAAAATCGTTTTAGATAGGAAACAGAATCCTATGAGAAGTTGGCAAAAGATTAAGGGTTTCACTTATATATAGACTTGTGGCCGTTGGTGGTAGATGTGGATCACAAATTGTCTTGAAGCGCCACGTGAGTTCTTGGTGTTCCACTGATGATCATGAAGA
Source organism: Eucalyptus curtisii (assembly GCA_017140595.1). Taxonomy (NCBI): domain Eukaryota; kingdom Viridiplantae; phylum Streptophyta; class Magnoliopsida; order Myrtales; family Myrtaceae; genus Eucalyptus; species Eucalyptus curtisii. The sequence goes on from CM029503.1 coordinate 8,382,978, forward strand.
GTTGGTCTTGAAGCGCCGTCTAGTCGTCGAGTGCTTGGGAGGGATTTTCTTTGTTGTTCTTGTCCGTGAATTACATCCAAGAAGATTTAGTGTTCAATCCAATTAAATCTTGTGATAAGATTTGCATGTAATTCTTTCATGAGATTGAGAGATTATTTCTTGAGGAATTTCGGGGCTAAACACTGCGTGCGTTATTGTGTAATTGGGGTTTGGGAAACACTGAGAGAGTGTTTGAGTGACTCGAGTGTGTAATCTCCTTGTATCGCTTGATCTATAGTGAAATTCGCTGCTGCTCTCCTCGTGGACGTAGGTCTTTACGACTGAACCACGTAAATCTAGTGTCCGATTTATTTTCTTCTTCTGTCTATATTATTGTTCGATCGCTCACCTTTTCGCAACAAGTGGTATCAAAGCCAGGTTTGGCTGAGTTGAAGCGAATCGATGGCGACAGAAGAAGTAAAAGTGAGAATCGACAGATTTGATGGGAAGGATTTTAGTTTCTGGAAGATGCAGATTGAAGATTATCTTTATCAAATGAAACTGCACTTGCCCTTGTCTGGGGAGAAACCAGAGGCAATAAAGCAAGCTGATTGGGATTTGCTGGATAGACGAGCTATGGGCGTTATTCGATTGACGTTGGCTCGTAACGTCGCGTTTAACATCCTGAAAGAGAATACCACTGCTGATTTGATGCAAGCCCTGTCAGATATGTACGAGAAGCCCTCTGCGATCAACAAGGTCTATTTGATGCGACGTCTGTTTAATTTGAAGATGAGCAAATGTGCGTTAGTTGCAGATCATATCAATGAATTCAATGTGATTGTTAGTCAATTGAGTTCAGTTGAGATTGACTTTGAAGATGAGGTACGTGCTTTGATTCTGTTATCCTCATTGCCTGATAGTTGGAATACTACTGTTACTACTGTTAGTAATTCCTCTGGGTCAACAAGTTTGACGTTTGATGGGGTTCGAGATTTGATTCTGAGCGAGGATATTCGTAGAAGAGAATTTGGCGAACCCGTATCTCGCTTTTTTAGTAGGTGAAAATAGAGGAAGATCTAGAACATGTGTAGGTAACAAGAGTACTAATATGAACAGACGTAGTCAATCTAGGACTCGCTAATGTTGTCTGTTGGAGTTGTGGCAAGAGGGGGCATCTTAGAAGGGATTGCCTTAAGCTGAAGAATGAGAAGGGTAAGGGAATTATAGTTGATTCTGCAGATAATGTTGCAGCTGTAGCTGATAATGCTGATTATGTCTTGTCTGTCACTGATTATTCATCGTTTGATGGATGGATTATGGATTCTGGTTGTTCTTTTCATGTCACACCAAATAAAAACTGGTTTATCACTTATCGATGCACGGGTAGTGGTAAAGTCCGGTTAGGGAACAACGCTGAGTGCGATGTTGTGGGTGTTGGTGATGTTAAAATCAGAATGCATGATGGTATTGTGAGGACATTGACTGGAGTAAGGCATGTTCCAGAGTTGAAAAAGAACTTAATTTCCTTGGGTGCCCTAGATTCGGCTGGTTGCAGGTATTCTTCAGAAGATGGAATTCTGAAGGTTGTTCGAGGTGCCATGGTAATAATGAAAGGAATCAAGCACGAAGGCCTGTATAAACTTCAAGGTGAGACAAAGACAAATTTCGCTATGAAGACGTCGGATGCATCTGTTCGAGAGTCTATTGACTGCTCGAGGAAGACCTTGGTGTTTGTGCCAATGCACAAGTTTGATGCTTTGGTGTCGGGATCTCGCGGTTGAGAGCTTTGATCGAGACGGAGACTAGTAAGTCGATCAAGCATGTGCGGACTGACTATAGCATGGAGTTCTGCTCGGAGCTGGCAAATAAATTCTACATGAAAGATGGCATAGTGAAACACCGCACTAGTGCCAATAAATCACAACAATTTGCAGAATTGATGAGCAGAACATTACTAGAGACGGCCCGGAAAATTATCTCTAGTGTTGGTATTGCTAGGAGAATCCTAGCTGATGTGCTTAGTACGATGAACTGCCTGGTGTATAGATCCCCATCAACTGCTATTGAATGGCGGACTCCTGAAGAAGTGTGGTCAGGTAACGTTGCTGGTTATTCTATCATTAGAATGTTTCGTTGCCCGTGTTATTTTCGAGTGAGTGATGGTAAGCTCGATGGGAGGGCAAGGTGCATATTCCATGGCTATGCACAAGGTGAGCGGGGTGATCGGTTGTGGTGCCCGGATATAAATTCACCCGTTAACAGCAGAGAAGTTACTCTTGATGAGTCTCCGATTTCCGACTAGGAGTGATTATAGCGGTGTTCAAACGGATCCGAACGGTGTTAAGCTTGAGTTGGAGTTGCGACCGAAACTCCCGAGGTAGCAAGTACGAGTACTAGCAAAGTAATCGACACAGATGGTGCTCATAGCGAGGTGGAGCCTATAGAGCCAATGGTTGCTGTAACTGCTGAAATTAACAAGGTACGTATTCGATCGCTTGACAGATATGGATGCAACAATGGTTTTGCTTTATCTACGATTAAAGAGGTTGTGTTGGAAAATCCTTGCGGAGCAGTTAAAGGTGCATGTGGAGTTGGTATTCTTATGAGGTCCTTGGTTATGGCGAAGTTCAAGCGAAGCTTGGACTTGGATAATATCTGTGGCGGTTGAGCCCATCGGGGGCTATGGGAAAGTAGCAGCAGAGTTTGAATTTTTGGGAAGCGATTGCAACTTGGCTCAAACGTCGAGCCAAGGTGGAGATTGTTAAAATATGTCTCGAGTTTGAGTCCAATGTGAAATTCAGAATATTCCGAATTGGATATGTTGCGGACATTTGAAATTGAGTAAAGAAGATCCAAAGATCAACTTCCCAAAGTTTGAATCTGCGTTGGAGAATTCGGCCGCTGAAATAGGAAAGTTCAACTTTGACTTGAAATTGGATTTTGTTTAAAACATACAGAGATATGTTTTTGATAAAATCGTTTTAGATAGGAAACATAATCCTATGAGAAGTTGGCAAAAGATTAAGGGTTTCACTTATATATAGACTTGTGGCCGTTGGTGGTAGATGTGGATCACAAATTGTCTTGAAGCGCCGCATGAGTTCTTGGTGTTCCGCTGTTGATCATGAAGAGTTGGTCTTGAAGCGCCGTCTAGTCGTCGAGTGCTTGGGAGGGATTTTCTTTGTTGTTCTTGTCCGTGAATTACATCCAAGAAGATTTAGTGTTCAATCCAATTAAATCTTGTGATAAGATTTGCATGTAATTCTTTCGTGAGATTGAGAGATTATTTCTTGAGGAATTTCGGGGCTAAACACTGCGTGCGTTATTGGATGTAATTGGGGTTTGGGAAACACTGAGAGAGTGTTTGAGTGACTCGAGTGTGTAATCTCCTTGTATCGCTTGATCTATAGTGAAATTCGCTGCTGCTCTCCCCGTGGACGTAGGTCTTTACGACTGAACCACGTAAATCTGGTGTCCGATTTATTTTCTTCTTCTGTCTATATTATTGTTCGATCGCTCACCTTTTCGCAACATTTTATATGCTCCATTCTAGATTTCACTAATTCCTAAACTATAATATCTAAATTTTTGCCTGAATACATATCAAAAGACACCCAATACTTAAAGTGTGGGCTTATGAAGAAAGCACATAAGCGTCGCTATTCTAGGCGGGTTTTAAAATCACAAAATCAGGGTTACATACCGCACAAACCTCATAAATAAGCCACAAGGATAAAGACAGTATTTTCACTTCGGTCTCTAGCCATCGAAAGACACATCATTTTTGGGGCCACTTGAAACCTCAATATCGTTAAGCCATGCATAAACAACCAAGACCCAACTGTAAGAAGTTATATCTCTATCTCTCCTCTGACCCACTTAGTAAATTCTCCAAAACAAGAGATGCATTCCCCATTGGAAGCGCACCAGCGGTAGGTGGATTTAATAAAATAATTGTTAAAATATGTTTCGAGTTTGAGCCCAATGCGAAATTCTGAATATTCCGAATTGGATATGTTGTGGACATTTGAAATCAAGCAAAGAAGATCCAAAGATCAACTCCCCAAAATTCGAATCTGTGTTGGAGAATTTGACCATTAAAATAGGAAAGTCCAACTTTCACTTGGACTTGGATTTTGTTTAAAATATACAGAGATATGTTTTGGATAAAATCGTTTAAGATAAGAAACAAAATCCTATGAGAAGTCGGCAAAAGAATAAATGTCTCACTTATATATATATAGACTTGTGGCCGTGAGTGGTAGAGGTTGATCATGAAGAATTGGTCTTGAAGCACCGTCTCGTAGTTGAGTGCTTGGGAGGGATTTTTTTCTTTGTCGTTCTTGTTCGTGAATTACATCCGAGAAGATTTAGTGTTCAAGCCAATTAAATCTTGTGGTAAGATTTGTGTATAATTCCTTGGTGAGATCGAAAGATTATTTCTTGAGAAATTTCGAGATTAAACACTGCGTGTGTTATTGGGGTTTGGGAAGCACCGAGAGAGTGTTTGAGTAACTCGAGTGTGTAATCTCCTTGTATCGCGAAATTCGTCACTGCTCTCCTTGTGGATGTAGGTCTTTACGACCGAACCACATAAATTCGGTGTCCGATTTATTTTCTTCTTCTGTCTATATTATTGGTCGATCGCTCGTTTTTTCGCAACAAGTGGTATCAGAGCCAGGTTTGGCTAAGTTGAAGCGAATCGATGGCGACAGAAGAAGTAAAAGTGAGAATCGACAGATTTGATGGGAATGATTTTAGTTTTTGGAAGATGCAGATTGAATATTATCTTTATCAGATGAAACTACACTTGCCCTTATATGGGGAGAAACCAGAGTCGATGAAGCAAGCTGATTGGGATTTGCTGGATAGACGAGCTATGGGTGTTATTCAGCTGATGTTGGCTTGTAACATCGCGTTTAACATATCGAAGGAGAAGACCACTACTGATTTGATGCAAGCCCTATCAGATATGTACGAGAAGCCCTCTACGATCAACAAGGTCTATTTGATGTGACGTCTGTTTAATTTGAAGATGAGCGAAGGTGCATCAGTTGCAGATCATTTTAATGAATTTAATATGATTGTTAGTCAATTGAGTTCAGTTGAGATTGACTTTGAAGATGAGGTACATGCTTTGATTCTGTTATCCTCATTGCCTGATAGTTATAATACTACTGTTACTGCCTTTAGTAATTCCTCTGGGTTAACAAGTTTGACGTTTGATGGGGTTTGAGATTTGATTCTGAGTGAGGACATCCGTAGAAGAGAATCTGGCGAACCTATATCTACTGCTTTAGTAGGTGAAAATAGAAGAAGATCTAGAACACGTGTGGGTAAGAGTAGTACTAATATAAACAAGTGTAGTCAGTCTAGGAATGGTGATGTTGTCTATTGGAACTGTGGCAAGATGGGGCATCTTAGAAGGAATTGCCTTAAGCTGAAGAATGAGAAGGGTAAGGGAATTATAGTTGATTCTGCAGATAATTTTGCAGCTGTAGCAGATAATGCTGATTATGTCTTGTCTGTCACTGATTATTCATCGTTTGATGGATGGATTATGGATTCTGGTTGTTTTTTTCATGCTACACCAAATAGAAACTGGTTTACTACTTATCAGTGCATGGATAATAGTAAAGTGTAGTTGGGAACAATGTTGAATGCGATGTCACCAGTGTTGGCAATGTTAAAATCAGAATGCATGATGGTATTGTGAGGACATTGACTGGAGTAAGGCATGTTCCAGAGTTGACGAAGAACTTAATTTCCTTGAGTTCCCTGGATTCAGCTGGGTATCGATATATTTCAGAATGTGGAATTCTGAAAATTGTTCGAGGTGCTTTGATAATAATAAAAGGAATCAAGCACAATGGCCTATATGAGCTTCAAGGTGAGACAGTGAAATTTTTTGCTGTGGAGACGTCGGATGCATATGTTCGAGAGTCTGAATTGTGGCATATGCGTTTGAGGCCCATTAGCGAGAGAAGCCTGAAGGTTTTAAATGAAAGAAATCTGCTATATGGTTATGCTTCTAACGAACTAAATGTATGCAGGTGCTGTGATTTAGATCAACGGCGGAAAATGCAGTTCAGTACGACTGTAAAAGAAACCATGGAAATTGCAGAGTTAATTCACTTGAATGTTTGTAGGTTGTCGCGGTTTCCTTCTAGGAAGAGTGCTAGATATATGCTAATAGTTGTTGATGACTACTCGATGAAAACGTGGGTATTTGTGCTTAGGCACAAGTTTGATGCTGTCGTCAGGATCAATGATAGCTTTGATCGAAAAGGAGACTGGTAAGATGATCAAGCATGTGCAGACTGACAATAGTATGGAGTTTTGTTCAAAACTGTTGAATGAATTCTACATGAAGGAAGGTATAGTGAAACACCGCACTTATGCCAATAAACCACAATATGTTGCGGAATTGATGAGAAAAACGTTGCGAGAGACAGCCCATAAAATGTTCTCTGGTGCTGGTAAAGCTAGGAGATTCCTGGTGGATGCGCTAAGTACGGCGTGCTACCTGATGAATAGATCCCCATCGACTGTGATTGGATATCAGACTCCCAAAGAAGTGTGGTAAGGTAACATTGCTGATTATTCTGTTCTTAGAATATTTGATTGCCCATGTTATGTTCGAGCGAGTGATGGTAAGCTCAATGGAAGGGTAAGAAAGTGCATATTCCTAGACTATGCACGAGGTGAGAAGGGTTATCGATTGTGGTGCACGGAATTAAATTCACTTATTATCAGTAGAAAAGTTACATTTGACGAGTCTCCAGTACTTCTGGCTAGGAGTGATTATAGCAGTATTCAAACGGATCTGAACGGTGTTCAGCTTGAGGTGGAGTTGCAACCAGAAACTCTTGAGGTAGCGAGTACGGGTACTAGCAAAGTAATCAACACAGATGGTGCTTGTAGCGAGGTGGAGCTTATAGAGCCAACGATTATTGTAAATGTTGAAACTAACAAGGTACGTATTCTATTTTTTTAAAACAGATATGAATGCAACAATGGTTTTGCTTTATCTGCAGTTAAGGAGGTTGCGTCTAATAGATATGGATGCAACAATGGTTTTGCTTTATTTGCGGTTAAGGAGGTTGCGTTGGAAAATCCCTACGGAGCAGTTAAAGGTGCATGTGGAGTTGGTATTTTGATGAGGTCCTCGATTATGGTGAAGTTCAAGTGAAACTTGGACTTTGATAAAATCTGTGGCGGTTGAGCCCATCGGGGGCAATGAGAGAGTAGTATCGGAGTTTGAATTTTTGCGAATTGATTGTGACTTGGCTCAAACGTCGAGCCAATGTAGAGATTGTTAAAATATGTCTCGAGTTTGAGCCCAATGCGAAATTCCGAATTGGATATGTTGCGGATGTTTGAAATCAAGCAAAGAAGATCCAAAAATCAACTCCCCAAAATTCGAATCTGCGTTGAAGAATTTGGCCACTAAAATAGGAAAGTCCAACTTTCACTTGGACTTAGATTTTGTTTAAAGTATACAGAGATATGTTTTGGATAAAATGTTTAAGATATGAAACAAAATCCTATGAGAAGTCGGCAAAAGAATAAATGTCTCACTTATATATATATATGGGTGATAGAGGTTGATCATGAAGAATTGGTCTTGAAGCGCCGTCTCGTAGTTGAGTGCTTGGGAGGGATTTTTTTCTTTGTCGTTCTTGTTCGTGAATTACATCCAAGAAGATTTAGTGTTCAAGCTAATTAAATCTTGTGGTAAGATTTATGTATAATTCCTTTGTGAGATTAAGAGATTATTTCTTGAGGAATTTCAAAGCTAAACACTACCTGCATGATTGGGTGTAATTGGGGTTTCGGAAACACCGAGAGAGTATTTGAGTAACTCGAGTGTGTAATCTCTTTGTATCGCTTGATCTATAGTGAAATTCGTCGCCGCTCTCCTCGTGGACGTAGGTCTTTATGACCGAATCACGTAAATCCGGTGTCCGATTTATTTTCTTCTTCTGTCTATATTATTGGTCGATCGCTTGCTTTTTCGCAACAAGAACCTTGGCACCTTCATCGCACTTAATTATCAATAGCCTTCAATTGCCTTTCACCATTCAACGTCCAGCCATCTTTGAATATCCTTAGATGTACACTTAGAGAGTTTTCCCCATCAAGCTTCCACATGGTGGGGTTCACCATGTGCAAGTATGCGCAGTCGAGCCCCTGCTGAACTCAAAAGAGTGGTGGATATGGCAAATATATGATAGTGAATAACTTACAAAAGACCCTTCAATTGAGCCTCTCGTTTCTTGAAGATCGATCCCAAACTTTGTCATGGTAATAGAATCAGACCTGTTACTATAATATCCCGCAACTGCATTTTCTGGCATCTGATTTCTCCTTCTGCCTAACATTATATGAAGGAAGAAGAAACCATAGATAGAGTGGTGAAACGTGCAATTCAATTCTATGGTTCAATAAGCTATAGAAAACATGCAGGACAAGATGAAATGAGCTTTACCGGTCAAAAACGGCAGGGCAGGGACTGCGTTTTTTAGGTAGGGTTACGCGTGCTTCATTGCAGCTCACATGGAAATGATAGGACGATGTGCATATAGCACACGGTCTTCATTAAAAACCCGGTCACTGTTTTTTTGCATGTGATAGATAAGGAGTATTCATTGGAAGATTTTACATCGTTCTATTAATTTTATGTGCGACATGAAACGCTCATGAAACAAGTGTTTTCATTGATTTTTTTCAAAGAAAGGGATGAAAATTCACATAAGATATCGAAAATTAAGTTCTGAAAAATTAGAGCGGAAAAAAACAAGATATTTGAATTTTATAGGGCACGATTTTATATGAAAAATTTAAAGGAGAGTTGGCGATGTAATTAAAGTGAAGGAAAAATTATTATTTAAATAGATAATTGTCCTTTGGCAACTTTTCTACGTCAAAAGCTTTGCCTTGGATTTTATCTCTCTTTGTTTTTTTTTATTTGCTAAAGTTGGATTTTAATCTATTTAAAAGGATAGAAAGATCCCGACAACTCATGATTTAGAACGGCGATTAGAGACAGCATGATATAAGCTAAAGTAACTGTCGCAACCTACCCCTCGGGGGGGGGAGGGAACATGTTTAGGAGTATTGCTTAAGGGATGGACCTAAGGCCCACGATTAGGTTCAGGCTCTTCCGAGCCCATACCTCATGTGATGTTGGGGTATTTTTAAGAATTTTGCAAAAAGGAGTCACCACTAGCCTATTGGAGTTGGCTAAAAATCAAGTGAGGCATGGCAGTGTACTTCACTTCCTACGTAACTAGAGAATCTAGGGTTGGGGACTTGATTACATTAATTGACCAATTAGTGTTCTTTCGGTACCTAATCTTGTTCATTAAAAAAAAAAAGGTTTTTTGTCAAGCAATTTGGATTGATTTTATACCTATCCACCAACATGTAAGGTGATCATGCGTGTACGCAATCATTAAAGTAACAATTAGCAACCAAGCTCCTAATTGCAGTAAAATTAGCGCATGCAACTAAACAATCACAAACGTAATTAAACATGTAAATTAAACCCGCGACATAATCAATGTGCAAACAAATAAAAGCCTAATTACACTAAGAATGCCAGACATAATAATTTCTAACCAAACCCTACATTTTTTTAGATTTTTGAAATTTTTTAATTTTTAATTTTTTTAATTACAAAAAATATTTTTTTTTCATGAGAAAACCAGGTCGGGTTCGGCTTTGGACCCGGGTTTGGTCAAGTCAGGGTGGGTTGGGTCCAGCCTGCTGAGTCTAACCCGACTGAGGGTGGGCTGATTAGCCCACCCGAATAGGCCAGGCCTGACCAGCCCTAGTCAGGCCTACACTCAAATGAGGGTTGGGCCTAACCAACGGGCCTAACTCCCCCTCTTAAAAAAAAAGGGCCTCCATAGGCTCAAATGAAAGAAGGGGCTGAGCAGGCTGGATTTGTAATCTGGCCCAGCACGGCTCTTGACCTTGCTCCGAAGCACAAGCGCCCCCTCCGGCTAGGGCCGCGACGATGCCGCCTCGACTGGGTGAGCGGGAGCAACCCTCGACCTCTGAGGTTGGGGGTTTTGGCGGCTACAATGAGGATTTTGGTCGAGGCCCGCGTTCCACCGGCCTGCGACCCCTGCTTCGCGACTATTTGGTCGCGACAGGGGAAGCGGTGATGGCGACCGGCGCGGGTGATGTCCAGCTAGAGCGTGACGCTTCTGCTACGACTAGGTAGGGGAAAGGCTCGGCTTCCAGCTGGATTGCAGTGGTGCTCCGGCGACCGAAAAATCGAGTTGAGGTTAGGGACGACTTTTCTGGTTTTCGGTTGGGCATTTGGACAAGCAGGTGGTGGGCACTCAGGAGTTGCAAGATTCCGGACTGAACCAAGACTCGAGGCGGGTCCGGGCTCCTCAACAAATGACCACCAACCAACAACGACCTAACTAAGGACCTACGGAGATCGGAGCTCGCCTGAAATGGGCGGAACGAGCTCCGGTCAGCTTGGTTTCAAAATATGCACACTAGATGTTCGACAAAATGCTTACCTAGGTTTCAGAGGAGTTGGAGGCGATAGCAAGGGTTGGGCGGCTCACCGGCGGTGGCACGTCGTCCCGGAGGGCTCTCGGCTCCTTAGCTGAGCTCCCTCGACCTTCTTTCCTCCCCGGTTCTCTTCCCTCCCTTCTTAGTCCTCTCGGTTCGTTCTCCCCTTCCTCCCCTCGGCGGTGTTGTCTGCTTCTGCTCTTGCTCTGCTGTCTTTTGCCCTCTGCTCTCCTTTGCTATCTTTTCTCGTCTGCTCTCCTTTGCCCTTGTTCTCTACTGTCTTTTCTCCTCTCCTGCCCCATGTCTCCTACTATTGCTGCTTTTGCTCTCTACAGGTCCCCCGCACACGAGGATGGCCAGGAAGAAGACAAGTTGGGACGTGGGCTGGGCCAAAGGGAGATGGCTTGGGTCGCACAGGGGAAAGAGAGGCGAGCGGTGGGCCGGGCCAAGGCCGGATCCGACCCGACTTGACTCGACCCCTAAGAATTTTCTGTTTTTCTTTAGTTTGTTGTTGTTGTTGTTTTTTTTTTTTTTAAATAGGTGTCAACAACTATCCTGTGGCACCCCTCGACGACCCCTGATCCATTAGGGTCGCCACAGTTCGCTTACCTTTCACTTTCCCTAATAACATGTCACTCTGATACCATTTCAATTTGTAGCAAGTCCATGCAACCTGGGGGTTTACATCTTTTAGATCGGTCCCTTGCGCAATTCATATAACGGAAGCATAACCAACAACTCCCTTCCCTATATTCAAAACAAAGGCACACCAACTAAACATCTTTTATAAGTTAAAGCCGAACACTTTTATTTACATAAAGCAGATGGACATCTTTAATCGGTACATCAAAATGCCATGGTTTTCTATACTTGGCTATACTTCAAAAGATGACCGACATCTCCTCCAACAGTCGTATACTTAAAGTCCATCGATCAGTGTCGGCGTCCAAAAGTTTCTTCCTTTGCTACCCTCCTCCTCGCGGTCATATCCAACCACTTGATCCATTTACCGGTGGCAGTGGCAGAGGGTATCTTATCTAGTCTGAAATGTTAATCCCCAAAAGGGGTGAGTACAACCACTCGAGTAAAGATCCACCAAACTACTCAATGCGTCAAACAGAACAATTAAGGTATCATGAACAAAGCACATATCATTCATGCATTCAAGCATACCTTACCTTGCAGCCATGCATATATCGCATATGCCATATGTGCATATACCACCATGCACTTATCATCAAGCATTCATGCATATATCACCATGCCATATGTGCATATACCACCGTGCACTTATCATCAAGCATTCATGCATATATCACCATGCCATATGTGCATATACCACCACGCACTTATCATCAAGCATTCATGCATATATCACCATGTCATATGTGTATATACCACCATAATTTATATCATCCATGCCATCAAGCATACATCACCATGAGATCCATTCATGCCTTCATGATCGCATTTTCAATATCAAATAGCATTAATTTACTTTCATAAGCAGATCATGCATCATGCCATATGCATACACCCATGGACATGATTCACTTTCAATTCTTATCTTTCACAAGGATCTCATCAGTTTTTTTTTTCTAGGGACCAATGTTTGCATCCCACAATTTATCGCTCGCATCCAACCAGGCATCGCGAGGAACCTCCGGGCATATATTCAAAATACAACCGGGCATCCGGCACCCCCACATTCCGGACATCTCGTACCCCAACTGGCATCACGAGGAATCCCCCCGGCACACACCTCCAAGGCTTCCGGAATTACGTACCGCCATACCACCAGGCATTCCCCCTGGAATTACGTACCGTATACCACCGGGCATCTCGAAACTCCCGAGGACCCTCCGGAATTACGCCACTGGGCCACCAGGCATCCGGCACCCCCACATCCCGGGCATCTCGACACTCCCGGGGCATCGTCGGCTCACACCTCCGACGGTCTTGTCATCATCTCAACTTATATTCATACATGTGTCTCAATCTCAACATGGCATTTGATGCAATAATATCAACGTTGGAATCAGCCTTTTTAAAATCATATAATATGCATTGGGAAAAATATTATTTGATGCAATGGTTTTGAGAAAATTCATTGAATTCATGAAAATTCATAAATCTTTTGATGTCATATGATGCATGAATGTCACCACATCATTGCACGAATGATAATCCAAGATATCACAATTTATATAGCAAATCAATAACCTGTAAATAGAACAGTTTTTCAGTTTAAACAGCATGTGTGCTGTTTATGAAAAATTCTGGAAAATTAGTAAACGATGGAAATTAATTTTGAACATTTAACACATTGTAGATAATATCTAAGAAAACACATTTCGTGAAGAACACCATATCAAACAAGGCTTCACAGAATACGTACAGGTCCATGCATCACCGAAAAAGGATTTTAACATCATCCATGCACAGTTTTGAAAACAATTTCGATTAAACCCTTAAATAAACTCAGAAAATTCTGAAATTTAGACACACTGTATTTAAGACCTAGAGGTACAAGTTTCATGAAGAAATCGTAGTCCAATTCGTTCTGGATTAAAAGATAAAATCGATTTACTTTTGCTATTCTCGGTATCGTTTTCCAGATCTACCCGTGTTGAAGAAAAAATCGTTTCCTTAGTCATTACTGGTCCATTTACTCTGAAATTTCAGTATATTGTTCCTCAGAACATTACCTACAACTTTCATTAAGGACATACGATCAAATTTTAACTGTATGATTTTATAAAAATCCAGAAATCATACTAGGTCGAAGCAGCGTTTTTCTCTGATCCAGTTTCTTCAAAAGACAACGATTTCACCGACCTATTTTTGTTCATTTCCTCTAAATTTTTGATGTGTTATACCTCAAGAAGTACAATACAACTTTCATTAAGAGATCAAGGTGAGATTTTCACAAGAAGGTTACTTTACAGACCACGAAACCACTGAAGGTCAACACAACGAATTCCAGATCTAGTCTCTCAAAAGAAAAATCATTTCACTAACCATTTCTTGTTCGTTTTGCCTTAAATTTTAGTATGTTGTTCTTCAAGGTGTTCTATACAACTTTAATGAAGAAATCAAAACAATATTCCGACTAAAAAGTCACATGCAACACACAATCTCATGGACGGTCGGACTGGTCTTTCCAGAAACAGCATGCATGGCCAACGAATTTCTCTTCAAAGCTCCGAAATTTCATCCCATCTACCACAACCAAGACTTACCCTCTACTACACATACACACAGCAATGCAAAGGGTAGGTTTTAGGACTTCACTTGCCTCGAATTTAAGCACAAAACAGCGACAAACGGCGGGCAAAGCGGCGAAGGAATGGCGGCGAACGAGCTAGGCGGACGATCCTCCTCCTTCCTCTCACACGCCCGCTTCCCCTTTCTCTCTTTCTCTCCTCTCTCTCTCGGACGACACTCTCTCTCTCTCCCTTTCCTCGCCTAATCCGCCTCTCTCCTTTTAGTTTTCTTTCCCCCATAATCATTTGCAATCATTTGATTGCATGAAGCCGCCCAAGGAAGCCAATGAGGGCAGCCACACTTGGCTCCTCCTCCATGCCACTTGGCAGCTCGCATGCAAGGCTTATGGGCTTCAAGGTTTTGGGCCGGTCTTGGGCCTTCATTGGCCGGTCGACCAAGGGGCTGGCGTGGGCTGGTTGGACGGCCTTTTGGGCCTAAAGATCAGCCCACCCTCTCCTATTCCTATTCCATTTAACCCTTATTTTAATAAACACCTAATTTCAACTTATAAGCCCACAAAACTTTACAATTTAAATCAATAAAATTCTACTTATAAAGTGCACCCCCAAGAATAAGATTTCTATATCAATTTGCACCTTAATAAAATCCTTGGGTCACTTGTAGACACATCTCCATCCAAACAATTGTCCATTACAATGCCCGGCCTTAAATTAGTTGAAATTCATTGATTCAATGGCTGATTCATAATCCAATGGCACTTTCATCACCTATTGATGGTTCATAGCGTATCCAAGGGTTGTCATGAAATTTTAGGATGCCACATACCCCTCTTTGAATATAGCCTCGAAAATGTTGCATTCAAAGACAGAAGATACCTAAAAATTATTTCGGCAGTAGAGAGACCCTGGGTACATAGGAACGCGTCAAGTCGACAGAAAGGACTAAGAGTTATGGAAGCGCTTCTTGTCAATAAGAGGAAGAAGGACCATGGGTTACAGAAGCACGCCGTGTCATAAGAAGAAAGAGAGGCCCCGGGCTACAGAAGCACGCTGTGTCATAGGAAAGAGAGACTTTGGGCTACAGAAGCACACCATGTCATAAAAAAGAAAGAGAGAAGAGACCTAAGACTACATAAGCACGTCGTATCATAAAAAGAAAGAGAAAGACTCTAGATTATAGAAATATGCCGTGTCATAAGAAGAAAGAGAAAGATCCCGAGTTACAGAAGCACGCCAAGTCATAAGAAGAATGAAAGACTCTGGTCTACAGAAGCACGTTGTGTCATAAGAAGAAGGAAAGACCCCGGGCTACAGAAGCACGCCGTGTCATAGGAAGAATGAAAGAAATGAGGTCTCATCGTGTAACAAACGGGTTTTGACCGGGTTGGAAATACATGATTTAAGGAAAACACATGAACCTTTTGAAAATCGTAGTTTAAAGATAGACTTATGAATATTTTAAAAGCGTGGTTTAAAGATAGACTTACGAATCCCGTGGTTTAAGGATAGACCCACCAACTTTGTGGTTTAAGGATGACCCACGAACCGTGTGGTTTAAGGATAGATCCACAAACCGTGTGGTTTAAGGATAGACCCACTAACCGTGTGGTTTAAGGATAACCCATGAACCTTTGGAGACGGCATGGTTTAAGGTTGACCATGAACCTTTGGAAACGGCATGGTTTAAGGCTGACCATGAAATTTGTATGGCGACATGGTTTGAGGCTAACCATGAACCTTTGGAGATGACATGGTTTAAGGCTGACCATGAACCTTTTGAAGATGGCATGGTTTAAGGCTGACCATGGACCTTGTATGGCGACATGGTTTGAGGTTGACCATGAACCTTTGATTTTTAGGGAAGTACCTGCTAACCCCTTGAAAACTGCATGGCTTCACTAGGGAATCTTGTCAAACTCAACTTGAGCAAATGTCAT
Source organism: Eucalyptus curtisii (assembly GCA_017140595.1). Taxonomy (NCBI): domain Eukaryota; kingdom Viridiplantae; phylum Streptophyta; class Magnoliopsida; order Myrtales; family Myrtaceae; genus Eucalyptus; species Eucalyptus curtisii. Next base: position 8,398,663 of record CM029503.1, read on the forward strand.
TAGGGACGTCATCAAGAGACTATTGGCAATATTGCAGCATTAATTAAACAAGCTAATCAAGCTAAATCCAACTGCTTTAAAAAATATTCGATGTCAAATAGCATCATGTGGCGCAAAATTGTCATATTGCTTGGGGATGTATCATTAATCATCAAATTCTCTGGGAGTCAAGTTCTTATCAGAACGGCTACGACTCGTGAAAAAGGCTCATTAAGTATGCCAAACTAGAGCTTCTTAGTCAGAAAGGGTTTCTCACACACTCTCAATAAAATGGCTGCTTGATCCCATCCATTGTGTGGGAAGTAACTGATTGCTGAGGGTATCTTACATAACCCATGTCAAAGGCTTTCAGAAACATTCGTGATGAGCACAATCTAATCAATCAAAAAGGTCTTTTGAAAAGATCGCAATATAGGTTTAGTCATGGGTTGACGACACAAAGGGATTGTTGCTTTGAGGCCAAATAAAGGAACATTTGTCGCTATCTTCATCGGGTTTACAAGTTGAGAACTTGGAAGATAAGACAAGGTAGAATTGCTTCCACTCTTTCAAGCTGTAGCTTTTTTGTGACATTTTTACTTTCACTCGAACCATCCTAATCAGAAGAGACTTCGGAAAAAGGGCTGTAATGTTTGCTCGGGAGAGGCTCGAAAGGCTTAAAATTTTCAAGAGGTTTTTTTAAGAGTCGGTGATCATCATGGCATCGTGACCAGGTCACTCAATCTTTTGAAATCATTTGGCTTTAGAAACACAACACATCTCGAAAGTCCCTTGACTAATCATTTCTACATGGGAGCTTTACTCATTTCTCTAATTTCCTTTGCCCTTACAATGATTTTTTTTACGTAGGCACTAAGACTTTGATAATTTTTCTTTCACATAAGATGCAGCATTTTAGCTCTTTTTCTTGACAGGCATTGACCTTATTTTTACCAGGCATATTGCTTTTTCATGCCCTATAATCTTGTTGAACTTTTTACTCTTGGAACTTTTGGAACTCTTATGACTTTCGAGATTCTTTTCACGTTTTCTCATAAATGTCAATTGTATATGGTCAATCCTTATGCCTTGCCCCAGTGAAGGGAGATGATCACCGCTCGAGATTCATAAATGGACAATTAGGCCAAAACTGGTTAAAGCAATGGGTATCAGTGTTTGGGTAGAGAAGAAAGTGCTCTTCTTTACCTTGGGATGAGTCAAGCTCTGATGAGAATTCCTCTGAAGCTATCACTAGAAGATTGATACAAGTGAAAGTAATATAATCTTTCCCAATCTTTCGCTCTACAACACGACCATAATCTCCTATGCTGCCCTAATGTAGGGTCGTTCCCAATAGGGGTACTTTGAAGGATCACCTTTATTCAGCCCAAAGGGCTAGCAAGAGATTAGAACGATGCTTGGGATTGATGGAGAAAATGTCTTTATCATTTCGATCTTTGCACTCAATGCGAATGAATCCTTCGTCCTAAGAAAATGTCGCTTTTCACTTAACATTTTCATTTCACTCTGGTAAGATCATTTGAGTAGATCAGTCTCCACAGGAAATTTGATTCAAAATGAATAACCCATAAAACGAGAAAACAAATTTGAAATAAAAAGGATGTTCAAAAAGTTTGTAGAAAGTTTTTTTTTCTTTTCTCAATTATTCATTTGTGCTTGTTTCTAGGAAAGTGCCAAAGGTTCTTTTTTTTTTTTTTTTTTTGTAATGGAAATTCTCCATTTTTTTCATTTAATTTTGAGAAGAATGGTACTTACCTACGGCATGGTGACTTGGTAACCCTGTAAAGAATGTGAAAGAATATGTTAGTGCAAAAAACTTTTAAGGATGGAAATGTTGGAAACGATACATTATTACCCTTCACTCGCTTTTATCATTTAGGTGCTATCATTTCTTGGATTCACCCTTGTGGATATTTGGTAACTCGACATTACCCTTCACTTGCATATGCTTTTAAGTGTTTGATGTTTTCCTATCAAAGGAAAAAGAAGAAGAAGAATCATGTCAGAGATGCTATCAAAATGAGCAATTGGAATCCACACAATTTACCCTTCATGTGTTTTCGTTCTTCAGGTATGAACTTTGTCTAAAGTGGCTAGGATTGATTGAAAAAATGGCTATGTGACCCTGATTTTATCTATTAAAAGCACTTCTTTATCGTATACAACAATTTACAAAGTTCAATTTCTACTTTTTCAAATGCTCTTTTGGAAGAGGCGTTTAATTGGCAAAGAGATTGAAAAATTTAAATATGAATCATTATATGTGTTTTCAAGATCTTGCTTTGAAAGGAGAGGGATGGCTCCTTGCTTCCACATTTGAGGATATTGTTCTTTAGATGCTTTGCCCATTTATTACCTACAAAGAAAAGATTGGACATGTTATTTCCTCGCTCAATTGGGAATCATTTAGGAATTATACACATCCCTTTACGCCAAAATGGACAGTTAGGTCTTAGCATGATTCCTTGATGGAAGGCACTGCTTCTAACACTAAGATGCAACATTTTCCCCTATTTATCACCCTTTGTTCTGTTTGAGTCTGTCCCTTCTATTTCATTTAAATCTTTCTTTGTTTAAGATGAACATGACTTAATAGTGCTCCATCGCGTTTGTTGGAACGTTACAAAACTTGGTACTCTTGAAGTCTCATTAACAATGAAAAGAAAGTTATGTCAGAAACAGTATCAGAAATGGATAATTGGAATCGATATAGTTTACTTTTCCTTCGAATTTGCCTTTTTGGATGCTTGGCAACTCCCTTCATTTGTCTCATCATGCAAAGAGATCAATGGGCTATTTGGGCACCTAAGGCATCTACGTCATTTCCTCCAAATAAAGAAACTTCCCAGAATGAATTCAACTTCGTTCCGCCTCTATGGAAGATTGGCGCCGACGAAGCCTCGACGCATGCTTGCTCCTCGAGTTCCATGAGCCTACACTTTTATCTTTTAGAAGGGGCTAATGCAAATTTCAAATAAACTCCTCATTCTATCTGAGAAAGCGGCCACGTGAAGAGAGCGTCTTAAGCAAAGCTTTCTTCAAATTCATTTCAAAACATTTTGAAGGTAGACGTAAAGGTTCGTTTGAAACATTTCTGAGTTTTCTTTATTTAAAAGGATGATCATGAAATTGAATTACATCATTAAAAACTGCGAGTCGCATGATTTACAAAAGCATTAATTGGATTCGCAATCAAAACCCAAAATGGAAAACATGATTCTTAACAAAAATAAAAACAATGATAAAATACAAGAAACTCATATATAGATAAGAGTAAAAATCAACTCTTGTCCTAGCTCTAGAATTCACTTCTCTATGTGGTCAAATATGAGAATGTCATGGAGCATCATGCATAACCTACAAAAAGATGACAATGTCAATATGTGAATGAGAAAATGACCTCTCAATGAGGTCGCTTCTTATAGCAAAATCGAGATGACAGTTCATGCCCCATAGTCCCTATTATGGGATTTTGGTATTTCACCAAGATTAGTAATAAGAGAAGGGGCATCATTAAAAGATCGATCGACGGCTATCAATCGAATATTCACTCTATTCCAAAAGTTTCATATGCAAAAGTGGCATTGATTTTTGAAAGATTGATTTGTGATTTTATTCCTAGAAAAAAGAAGTGACTTCTATTTTGAGAAATTTGTATACAAAATGTTATTTGCATTTCAGTCCCAAAATGTGAGAATGAGAAAATTTGATTAGAAATGTAATTTCAATTTTTGTACCCCAATATATAATCACAACTTGAAAGTTTTTTTTTTTTTCAAAATGTGATTTTGAGCTCATAACTAGAAATTTAAACAAAACCATGTATTAAATATGGCCAAATCAAAGTGTTTAGAACTTGCATTCAATGTTCACTTATCGAGAGTGATGGCTAATTTTTTTTCAATTATAAGCCTACATAACTTAGGACATTTGATTGGTCTCTGCGAATTTCTAAATGAAAATTCAATTAAAAAACGAATAAAAAGAAGAATGATACTTATAATGAGGGGCGACTTTTCTCTCTGTTTTTTTTTTTTCAAAATTTCAGACATGCACATGAGATGTGGTTCGATTTCTACTCTATACGGCTCAAAATGGAGCCATATGATCATCGGACCGAACCAACAAGATCGCGGCTAGATCGTGTTACCCATGACTTTGGTTTCGTCAAAGAATTGATCCATGTCGCATGGTTCCAGACTAGGGTGGGGACCTTTGACATCAAGAAAGAAATTTTGGGCTTGAGATTGGCGACTCGTACTACATGGTTGTAGTCGAAGTGGTATCCACCTCAACACCATCCTAAGTGATCCTATGCGACCCAGATCCAGCGACAGGTAGTGTGTCATGGTGTAGTGTAATGCAAAGAATATATGCACGACAATCTATAAACAAACACCACTTCAAAAGTTCAAAACGTAAATATTTATTCCCAACTCCACACATGCAAGACAAGGGGTTAACAATCACTCCTCCCCTTATAACTCCCAACTGCAAAAACATTTAACACTCACGTTAGGGACATACCTATTATCTTCACTGTCAAACAAAAAATATTTTTGAACAAGATAGATTATGGCCTAAGTCCTCTAAGGTTTAAATTAAGTTCCTAGTGGAGTTGCCAAGCTATCGCAACCTCAGGTTTAGGGATATTGCTTAAAGGATGGACCTAAGGCCCATGATTAGGCGCAGGCTCTCCCAAGCCCATACCTCATGTGACGTTGGGGTATTTTTAAGAATTTTGCAAAAAGGAGTCGCCGCTAGTCTATTAAGGTCGGCTAGAAATCAAGTGAGGCATGGGAGTGTACCTCACTTCTTACGCAACTAGAGAATCTATAGTTATAGACTTGATTACACTAACTAACCAATTAGTAGGGGTGATCGGTTCCCGGTTCGGTCCGGTTCCAAGGTGGAACTGGGAACCGGACCGGGAGTACCAGTTCCCAATTTTGGGAACCGTGGACCGGACCGTTTGGTCCTAGGACTAGGAACCGGCCCAGACCATCGGTTCCGGTCCGGTCCAATAGAATCGGCTCTTTCTTTTTTCACTCAAGAATGACCATTCACTAAAGAACGACCATACTCCGGACCGATCGATCCAATTCGGTTCGGTTCCTGAGCGATCTAATAAAACTACTAGTACGCGTTTCCACATGCAAAATATTCAAACTTCACTTGCGTGAATATAAATCATAGTTTATGTGTTTCACGCTTAATTTTAAGCATAAAATCCATGAACAATTTGATTAAAAGTTGTGCTTGGCTTAGGTTTTATAGACAATCTCTCTTCTATGCTTTGAATGTTTAGTCGATGTGGGACTCTTTGAGGCTTGAAGTGCCTTGTCGTTTGCAAGTGAGGGGAGCAAGAGAGAGAGTGTGAGCATGAGGAACTCCTAGAGCCTTGTCCCACATCGAGTTGAAGATAAAACTAACAAGTAAGTTTTCTTTATAAATAAAGAGTAACAACAAAAGTTTTGGTGATCTTTTGGCCACATAAGAGGTTGTTACCTCAATTGCAAATCCTATTGCAATACATATTATAAGTATATAAATTATATATAAAAAAATTTGGTCCGGTTCGGTCGGTCCGGTTAGTCCGGTTCCCACCTTGGAATCGGGAACCGGACCAACCGACCGCCGGTTCCAAGATTAGGAACCGGGAACCGGACCGCCGACCGTGGGAACCTCCCAAAACCAGCCGGTTCAGTCCGGTTTGGTCCGATCTCGGTTCGGGCGGTTTCTGTTGCACACCCCTACCAATTAGTGCCATTTCGGTACCTAATCTTGTTCATTTTAAAAGAAAAGATTTTTGTCAAGTAGTTTGGATTGATTTTATACATATCCACAAACATGTAAGGTGATCATATAGGTACACAATCATTAAAGTAACAATTAGCAACCAAGCTCATTGTAGTAAAATTAGCGCATGTAACTAAACAATCACAAACGTAATTAAACATGTAAATTAAACCCGCGACATAATCAATGTGTAAGAAAATAAAGGCCTAATTACACTAAGAAGGCGCGACATGATAATTTCCAACCAAACCCATCATTTTTTTAGATTTTCGAAATTTTTTAATTTTTATTTTTTTTAGTTAAAAAATAATTTTTTTTTCAGAAAAAAATGTTTTATGATTTATTTTTTTTGGGCGAACCGGGTAGGGTTCTGTCTAGTCGTATGGCGGTCGAGTCCAGCCCGCCCGTGTCGAACTCGGCTGGGGGCGGGCCGGTTAGCCTACTCGAATGGGCTAGGCGAGGGTCGGGCCTCAAATGAGGGTTGGGCCCAATCAACGGGCCCAACTCCCCTCTAAAAAAAAAAAAAAAAGGCCTCCGTAGGCCAAAACAAAAAGGGGGCCGAGCAGGCCGGATCATGTCCGGCCTAGCTCGGCCCTTGACCTTGCTCCGCAGTAAGGGATGGTGATGGCGTGCGGCACACACCCCCCCTCCGGCTAGGGCCACGACAGTGCCGCCTCAAATGAGCGAGCGGGAGCAACCCTCAACCTCTGAGTCGGGGGTTTTGGCGGCTGCGGCGAGGACGTTGGTTGAGGCCAGCTACTCCATGACTGTCCGGTCGCAACAGGGGAAGCGGCGCTGTCAACCGACGGGGGTGATGTTCGGCTAGAGCATGACGCTTCTGCTACAACTAGGCTGGGGCAAGGCTCAGCTTCTGGCTGGACAGCGGCTATGCTTCGGCGATTGAAAAATCGAGTTGAGGTTAGGGACGACTTTTCTGGTTTTCGGCTGGGCATTTGGACAAGCAGGTGGTGGGCACTCACGAGTCGCAAGAGTCCGGACCCAACCGAGACTCAAGCAGGTCCGGGCTCCTCAACAAACGATCAACAACTAACGACGACCTAGCTAAGGACCTACGGAGATTGGAACTCGCTCGAAACGGGCGGAACAAGCTCCGATCAGCTCTATTTCGAAATATGCACACCAGATGTTCGGCAAAATGCTTACCTAGGTTCCAGAGGAGTTAAGGCGATAGAGAGGGTTGGGCGGCACACCGGCGGTGGCACGGCGTCCCGGAGGGCTCTCGGCTCCTTAGCTGAGCTCCCTTGACCTTCTTTGCTCCCCGGTTCTCTTCCCTCCCTTCTCAGTCCTCTCGGTTCATTCTCCCATTCCTCCCCTCGGCGGTGCCGTTTGCTTCTACTCTTGCTCTGCTGTCTTTTGCCCTATACTCTCCTCTGCTGTCTTTTCCCCTCTGCTCCTACTCTCTACTGTCTTTTCTCCTCTCCTGCCCCATGTCCCCTGCTGTTGCTGCTTTTGCTTTCTACAGGTCCCTCGCACGCGAGGATGGCCAGGAAGAAGACACGTCGGGATGTGGGTTGGGCCAAAGGGAGATGACTTGGACCGCGTAGGGGAAAGAGAGGTGGGTGGCTGGCTGGGCCAAGGCCAGATCCGACTCGACCCGACCCCTAAGTGTTTTTCTATTTTTATTTTTATTTTGGTTTAAAAATAGGTGTCAACAGTAACTATGTACTAATTGCACTAAATGATGCTCCGCAACAAGTAGACAAGTTGTTTGGACATTTTCAGACACATGACGTTTGGATGCAAAAGTTGTATAAATGACACGTACAATAGAAATGATGAAAAACAAATGGTACAGTTGTCTTCCTTTTTTTTTCTCCCTTTGAGCTTAAAATGGTCAATTTATGTGACATCCTGATTTTTCTATTTCTGTTTTTAATAAAATGAGACGGGCATTTCATCTTTGCGCATATAGTTCTTTTCCTTGAGTCAGCCACTCATGTGAAAACTAGTTTATCAGGTGAAGCCGTCAAGAAATTCTAATGCATCTGACTCGAGAATTTGACTAGGAAGCGACGTTTCGACCGAGCTAATCTGCAAGGGTCATTACGGTACAGTTAAAAATCGATTAGAGAACGGAGATAGGTCGACTCGACAGAAGCATGTGATCGAGTGTGAGTGATTCCACCAGATCGCACTATTCTTGTCGATCGGCCGGACCGGACCGACTTACGGCGATTGGGTACCCCGTGTCCGTATTTGAAACCTTGAGATTACCACGACAACCGAGAGTCACCAATGTGTCAAAGATGTACATTGTGGCTTGAAAATGATCAACCACGGGTCAAATGCATGAAAAATTACCCGGTAGATTAGGACGCGCTAATATTGTGCCGAGTGAAATTAACCGTGAAATTGAAAACGAATTCAGAAATTGGAAGTCCTTTATGTCACAAATCTTATTAGGAATATTGGATTAATTTATGGACTTTAATTGGACTCAATTGGAAGAGAATCGAATGGAAATGAAGAATTTAATGTACAAGATTTTCATGCCTCAGCGGAAAAAGAAATTAGACCCATTGAAGATGTTGTGGAGGATTTGAGATAATGGAGTGTGACATCATCAAGTGATGTCATGGTGGAGCTTGTGTGGCTAGGATCTTAACAAGTAGAGGGTGGATATTAGCTCTTGGAAAGGTGGGACATCACTTCACCCATCTCCATCATCTTCTTCCTTGGCCAATCGGTTCAGCCAGCCCGGACGCCGCCCCTTCGCCCGCTTGGTCACCAGCTCGCCGCCGCATGTCACCGTCGCCGCCGTCCGCGCGTGCATCGTCGGCCAGCTCGCGAGCTGCTCCGCCCTGCTCGCACGACCCCGAGCTTCCAGCACCTCCGTCCAGTTGCTGCCGTTGTCGCCAGGGTCGCCGGAAAGCCACCGGAGCCATCGCCAGCAACCGCCCGAGCTGCCGCCGTCCCTTTCCGCCAGTCACGCGCCCAACCGGTGACCGGAGCTCCTCCGACCGGCCTTGGACAGTAGCCGAACCTCCAGCTCTCCACCGGATCTTCAAGGCCCATTTTAGGCGCCTTCCGGTTCTCCTTTGGTGTCGCCCCGAGGAGATTTATCGACGGCCTCGCCGTCCTCTTCGCCGGAGACTCGTCGGAAAGCGATTTCAGTGAGTTTAGCTCACTAAACCTCGATTAGAGGGTTAATTATGCTTAGGGAGGTTTAGTTTATGTTAAGTGTTATTAGGTGGTTAGTTTAATTTATTTAAATGTGGATTAGATTAAGGGGTGTGATTAGTTTATGGTGTGTTTATTTAAAGTTAAATGGATGGTTATGTTAGTTTAATGATGATTGGACTTAAATATATAATTTTGAATTATATATGTATTTCGAAATTATTTAATTATTTAATAATATATTATATTACGAAAATGATTAAAATATTATTATTTAATTAATTTTAGGAATAAAATTAATTATTTAATAAATTTTGAAAATTATTTCGGGACCTTATTTTCTCAGAATTTCACGCTAATCGTTGCTGTTTATTCAGATTTTTAATTTGATGGTTGGAAAAAATGGATTTTATTCAAAAAATCCCAAGTGTCAGGTTTTGATACCAAAATTTGATTTTAAGGATTATATTAAATAGTGGGGTTTGAAAAAGTGAGATATTGGCTTTTTGGTTCGAAATTAACGTGCCCCCACACACGTGAATAATTTCTCGAATATTTTTAATATGAAGAAAAATGGTCGGGATCACTATTTTAAATTGAAGCATGAGTGAAATGCAAAGTATCCTAGGCCGAGTATGAATTGTTGTGTGATAATTAAGAAGAGATCGTCCCGGGCTGTTGAGCCGGACTTGCCCCTATATGGGATGCCCCTTACAACGGATGCGGGTCACAGTAGATTCTTGGCCCATGCTTCTTCAGGAATGCCGTCGACGTAATGACGAAACCGTGCTTCATGGTGGGGAGACGATGCCTGGCTATATGCCAGTAGATAGCCGAACTGCGAGTAGGCTATGTTCTTGTGTGGTGATAAATGAAAATTGGAACATGTGCTGAGTGTGGTTACCGATTATATGAAAGTGATTGCGTTACAATTGTTTAAGTTCTTATGACTACCTGTGATTTAGTGATTTGAGCTGTACTAACCTGCAGGAAGGAGATAAGGCGAGGTAAGTCTTCTGTGTTGTGGCTAGGCCACCATTGAGCGTATTTTCTTTCTAATAGGGGTTTAAGGGATTGAATTTGCTGAGAAGATGTCTCACCCCGTCGTGGGCCAAAATTTCAAGACCGTAGATGGCAAAACCCCTGGAGACTGATCAGTCAGAAGTGGGATCGAAGAACGAGTCCGACTAGTGGTCTAGGACTGTTCCTTCTTTTTTGTGGACTGATCCCTTTTTGTAAGCTGCCCCTTTTGGCATATATGTAAACTCTGGAATGTTGTTTATCTTTGAAAGCATGTTTATTTATGAATGAGTTGATTTCCTGCTTTTCTATCCCATGAGTTTTTGTCAGGGGTTGTATATTACGTTCCACATGCGCATAATAAATGAATGGGGTCGGCGACACTACCTGGGAATGTCGCATTTGCATGATCATGGCAGGTTGTTCACGTGTCTCGGGGTTCGAGGCGTGACAATTGAACTCATCCTCCACTGAGGATTCGGAAATGATCATATTTATTGGGATAATTGTCCAAAAAGTTTTAACCCTATTATTCGATAGCCAATCTAATCCTAAATTTTTCAATTGTGCCAATTTAGTAATAAACCTTTAACAATTTGCCAACTTAATATTTAACCTTTCAATTCGATCAACTTAATCCTAAGCCTTTTGAAGTTTTCCAATTTAAATCTTAACCTATTGTATGGATAATCAGCCAAAAGAATTTTATTGACAAATTGTAAAAAAAAAAAATAGGACTAAATTGTCAAACCATAAATAAAAAAAATTAAGGCTAAATTGACACAATTGAATTGTTAAGGACTACATTAGCAATTCTTCAAAAAGTTTAGGACTGAATTGACATAACTGAAAATTTTACAACTGAATTGGCCGCTGTATCATAGGTATAGGACTTTTTGAATAATTTTTTCTCATATTTGTCTGAAGAACAGCTGGAGCACAAATAATGACAGTTTTCGGATATCTTTTCTTTCCATTAATACTTTGCATTAAATACTCTGTTAGATAAAACATAATAATAATAATAAAAAAGACATAAAAAATCATATTTCCTTTCAATGAGCTTTATTTTCACAATGAACATATAGAATTCAAAAGGACTTCCTCACGTAATTGAATTTCGGGATACCGGTGGATCTTTATTTTGCTAGATTTACTTCTTCTTCTTCTTCTTTTTTCTTGAAGGAGTTTCAATATGTCTTATATATATTGACCGTCCCTTCGATTTTTAATTATGCTCTTAGGAACTATACTTTCAAATCCAAGCGAGTTATGTCTCTCTCGACCCACTTGCTGATACCTCTGTTTGCGGCGTACAACATTGGCCATATCTCTATTTCATAGAAAGTGACCTCTAGTCCATCTATGTCGTACCCATTCCAAATACTTGAGCTGCCCGCCAACGCGTTCGTTGATCTTTTCCCGCCTCCAGGTTTGTCAAAATCTGTAATGCTATAAATGTTATTGATTGAATTGTAGAAGATCTCAATATAAAAGAGTACATATGATCCATTTGATAGAGACATATTGTGGCCTAAATTCTGCATTATACTGTACGTATATGAGAAATTAGGGTTTTCCTGCTCCCAAAATGGGCCCCATGCCTTCAGTTCATTATTCAAACCTACAAGTCTTTTCTTGTGGGGTTGAAAGTCTCACCAACAATTATTCACTTGAAAGACCTCTCATCATCGGCAAGCCATCATGGCCTAAATTCTGTATTATACTGTACGTATATGAGAAATTAGGGTTTTCCTGCTCCAAAAAATGCCTTCAGTTCATTATTCAAACCTACAAGTCTTTTCTTTTGGGTTTGAAAGTCTCACCAACAATTATTCACTTGAAAGACCTCTCATCATCGGCAAGCCATCATGGTTCGGCTCCCCTTTAAAATTTTGACTTTTCAACTTAAAGCAATTGCGATATAATATGGCTTTTCTGACCAAAAAAAAAAAAAAAAAAAAAAAAACTTAAAGCAATTGCGAGCCGTACGTGGGATTCCGGTCAAATTTTGAATGAACCGCAGCCTATAGATACTCGCATTTTATCCAAGACTAAGGCCAAAGAGCTCTCAATAAACACCTTCCAAGTTCCATTTTTTCCTCAAGCCTCTCTCTCTCTCTCTCTCACAGACACACACACAGATACACACTTTAATACATTTTGAATACAATTGATTTTTTTTTTACTGACAAAAACCCGTGATCGAAAATAGATAATATATTATTCTTTTTTCTTTATCGAGTACGGGTTTTTTTTGTCCAAGTGTATCTTGTCTTTACCATGAATTATTTTCCTTGGTTAACAATAATTGTACTTTTGCCGATATTCGTAGGTTCTTTAATTTTCTTTCTACCTCATAGAGGAAATAAGGTAATACGGTGGTATACTATATGCATATGAATCAGCTTACCTTGCCTGCAAAAGGGCTCTACTCTAGCATGCCTCTCTCAGTGCCATTGCAAGGAGCTGTTTTCGCAATTGAATCAATAGTAATCCCTATTGGATTTTTTTTCTTCATTTTCATAAAAATTTTACTTAATATTCAATATTAATAAAATGAATTAGTGTCCTATTTCATTTTAAATATAAATGGTAACTTGATCATATTCATCCAATTCTAACTTCTTGATTTGAATGTTTGAAATATTGGTTAAAGAAGAAAGATTCAAAATAATTAGGAATAGAAAATTCTATTTAAGTATTCCATATCTTGATTTTTTATTGAACCTATAAAAAGATATAAGAGACGGCGAATTATAAAGAATTAATTAAAAATAAAAGGTTTTTATTTATGGAATATACATATCAATATTCATGGATTATCCCCTTCATTTTTCTTCTCTTAATTGAAGAAATAATTGGAAAATAAAACAGCGAGCACAAAAATGAGTAATATCCCCCAATAGAGACTGGTATGATTCAATTCAACATTTTGTTCGTTCGGATTTGATTGTGTGGTAACTCTATAATTTATATCAGGTCAATTGTTGGATGAACTGCATTGCTGATATTGACCCTAAAAAAGAAATGGTAGGTACAGCTAGTCCATGAACAGTTTGTTTGAATAATTGAGTCCATTAATCCCTTGCTTAGCCCAAAAAGAAGAACAGAGTCCATCACAGATATGGGAAGGTCGAAGAGTTTGCCGCTCCAGCCTCCAATTTATGAAACCTCATTACCATTCTCAGTATCGACGGTGGAGGGATAAGAGGGCTTATCCCTGGAACAATTCTGGCTTTCTTAGAGTCTGAGCTTCAGGTTGTTATAAATAGTTTGCTATCATTATAATGCATGAAGAACAAGTTATCATGAAGTACGAGTTTTATCCATGCATGCCCCTTGCAACTTCTGATGGCTTGACCAAGAACGTATTTTGTGGACTATTGCAGAAACTGGATGGTGAAGATGCAAGACTCGCAGATTATTTCGATGTTATTGCTGGAACAAGCACAGGTGGTCTTGTCACCGCCATGTTAACTAGCCCCAACGAAAACAACCGTCCCTTATTCGCTGCAAAAGATACTAAGGATTTCTACCTCAATAATTGCCCTAAGATCTTCCCTCAAGACAGGTTAGCAAGCTCACTCATTATTTCTCAAAGCCATATTGGTGCATTATTGTTTCTCAAATGGCTGTGTACTAACATAGCATCTCTTTTTTCTTGAAAGTACAGTTGCCCGTTTGCTCCTGCTACGAACATGATCAAGGCGGTGACTGGTCCAAAATATGATGGAAAATACCTTCATAAGCTCATCAAAGAGAAATTTGGTAACACAAGATTGAATCAAACATTGACCAATGTTGTGATCCCAACTTTCGACGTCAAGCGACTTCAGCCGACCATCTTTTCGAGCTATGAGGTTCGTCCTTTTCTGAGTCCTTGGAATTACTCCTTCTGTATTTTGATATTGCCTGAATAATGATATACAGAAAATCACTGAACACATTGCTTTTGTGGGGTAATTGATCATGACCGGGTGAAGAAAAAGCCAAGCATTAATGCCTTGCTCTCAGACGTATGCATCTCAACCTCTGCTGCACCAACTTATCTACCAGCTCATTATTTTGAAACCCAGGACTCCACAGGAAAAGTGAGACAATTCAACCTCATAGATGGCGGCGTGGCTGCGAACAATCCGGTATGACATCTTTTTTTATTTCCAACAGACTTGACCCGACAAAACAAAATTCTATAATTTCTAACTCTTCATCGTTCATCATACAGACATTGGTCGCAATGGGAGAAGTGACGAAGGAGATCATTGGAGGAAGCTCAGATTTCTTCCCTATAAAGCCAATGGACTATAGAAGGTTTCTTGTGATATCGCTTGGGACCGGTTCAGCAAAAGTTGAGGGGAAGTATAATGCAAGCGAAGCGGCCAAATGGGGAGTGTTAAGCTGGCTAAGCAGCAATGGCGGAAGCCCATTGATTGATTTGTTCATGCAAGCAAGCGCAGATATGGTCGACTTCCACCTCTCTGTGGTCTTCCAAGCCTTACATATCGAGGCCAACTATCTCAGGATTCAGGTATATATATCATCATTTCCAATTGTCTAATTTGTTGCCATCGTATATCATTTCAAAACATTAGCCTTGAAGTGATCATTGAATAATTTTCTATCTAGCTTAAGTTGGCATGCTAACTTTAGCCTGTAAATGGAATTTGCAGGATGATACGTTAAGCGGTGCAGTAGCTTCAGTGGATATCGCAATGAAGAAAAATTTGAACGACTTAGTCAGAACTGGTGAAGCGTTGTTAAAGAAGCCAGTTTCAAGGGTGAACTTAGAGACCAGCGGATATGAAGCTTGTAATCCAGAGACTAATGAAGAGGCTCTTAAAAGGTATCGAATTGTAAGCTCTAATGTAGTTAAAAAGTTCAAGGGTTACGTGCATAGTTCAGGTTACTAAATGCAATTGCTTGTTTTCTCTCAGATTTGCGAAGCTACTCTCAAATGAGAGACAACTTCGTCTTGTGAGGTCACCTCATGGACATAATTCCACAAATTGGAAACAATCATAGTCATTGAATGCTACAATTTGTACAAACAACATACTGGAAATTGTGAAGATTGAATTGTAAGAGTTTTCCTAACGTGGACTACATTAATTGATATTGTAATTTACCGTTTAACGGTTACCGTTTTACGGGGTTTGGTCTAAGGTGAGATAGAAAGTTTCTTAATAAGTCTAATATGGGGGTTTTTAGTGTGGGCGAGTTGAGCTGGCCCAATGATGGGGCTTGGCTGAAAACTCTATAAATAGTGCTCAAGTCTCTCCTCTAACCCTAATTCTCACATGTATCCTCACCTAAGGAGCGTTTACCTAACGCTAAACGTGAGGGGGCCGCCTCATTGAGCCAGTGATACGGAGGGCAATAGAGGAGAAGGATTTGATGCGTGGATCCTCTTGATGAGTGGGTAATCCCTTTTCTGCTTCCGCTTTATATTCGATGGATCCCAAAACAGGTGCGTTAATCTTTTTACTCAATTATGTATGTTCTTGTTATGGTTATGGAGATCTTGGGATTACGCAATTTGCATCCTACATGTGGTATCAGAGCAACCATAACCCTAGAACTTGAACGCATAAAGTTTTTGCCCTAATTTTTTATTTTCGAAATTTTTTGTTTAATAAAAATAAAATTAAATCACAAATTCGGACTGGGCTCGACGAGACGAGCAAAAAGGTTACCAACGCGTCGCCAGGGGAGGCCTCACGCACCCCCACCGCGGCCACGCGCCGCCAGGGCATCAGAGACCTGCCTCACGTGCGATCACGGCGCGGCTCGCGCGTGAGCTCCACGCGCCGCGCACTTAGGCGGTGTGTGCAGGCGCGTGGAGTGTCCGTTCGGCGCGTGGCCGGCGGCGATGGACTCGTATCTTCATCCTCTATGTCGTGGTGCATTTATTTTACATGTTTGATGATTTTATGGATGTGAAAATACATACAAAGCCCTAAATATGTGTATTTTTAGTGTATTTTTGCGTATTTGTCTTGTATTTCTTTTTCTGTGATTTTGGAAATACAAGTGTTGAGTTACTGGTATGTTATCACATAAACATTATAAAAATGTGATTCATTAATAAATAAATAAAATTATTGTGAACTAAAATTGGCTTAATGAGATACGATCATTAAGGGATAGTATTTGAACTATGTATTGAGATGATGAGAAACAGTAAAAGGTTATGAAACTTTTGTTGCTCATGCATACTCCTTTACATACTGGTAACTTTTGAATGATGGACGTCTTAAGAACCCGTGACCAAATTGATTGTATTAATTAACACATCTGCTGAATGTGGGTAATGCATGTCGCTTAAGTCATTGCATATTGTACCTAAACTCATCTCGGTCACCGGTTAATGTCCATTAAGTTGAATATTTTTTATGGTTAAGGAGTATGACAATATTTACGCAGAGCAATAGTATCTATTGTTAAATTTTAGATATTCGGTTCTCTGGTTTGACTCAATTAATAGGCCATTGGTTGATTACAATGATAATTTGTTACTTAAAATCAACTATTAGCCTTGGAGTCATGTTTTGCCTTATGAAACTCATGAGTGATAATGGATAAGCTATTAGACTTGTCGATTTGGTGTACCCTGTATTACTATTGATGTTAATTTGTGAGAGATCTTCTAGATCAGCATTCTTTTTATATTGTTATGGTAATATGTAATCGGGGTGCATAAGAGATGATTTCTTCTCCGTTATGAGAAGTTTCTTGCGTTACTGTGATCGGTGATCTTATTGGAATCTGTCTTTCAGGTTCGCTATAAATATATGATTAAAGATTTTATTAATGAATAAAGCAATGTAATTAACATGATATGTGATTTTGGTGATATACTGCCCCTATCACTAAAGTTAAAATCACATGTATATGGTGTATGTGAGAAATAAGGTTTATATCCTTGATATGAGAGAGTTTCAATGATTCAATTGAGCGTGGATCGCCAAAGTGGCACGCTTGATTGGATTTGAGAAATTTCGGTCTCGTATATTGATTGGGATGTCTCATGGTCTAATGCATAGTCATACTCCCAAAGGAGGTGATTGTGTATTAGTTCATGGGGGGATAGATGATGGTGTGGTGGAGGAGTGACTGATCCTAGTGGTTCATATGCCCAAAGGTGATGAATTCAAGAAAGTTAGTATATATTCTCATAACCGCCGTCATGTGGGGAGTGTACAATTTCATGTCATGTATTCTGCCCAAATGTGATTATATGATTTTGCATGTAACTCTCTGGATGTGTACTTGTACCTCAAGTTACACACACATTGCTTGTTATGTGAGCAGTAAGGTTTATATCCCTGGTATGAGAGAGTTTCAAGGATTCAATTGAGTAGTGACCGCCAAAGTGGCACGCTTGATTGGGTTTGAGAAATTTCGGTCTCGTATGCTGATTGGGATGTCTCCTGGTCCAATGCGTGGTCATATTCCCAAAGGAGATGATTATATATTAGTTCATGGAGGGATACATGATAATGTTATGGAAGAGTGTCTGATCCTAGTAGTTCATATGCCCATAGGTGATGAATTCACGAAAATTGGAATATATTCTCATAATCGCTATCATGTGGGGAGTGTATAACTGCATGTCATGTATTCTGCCCAAATGTGATTATATGATTATGCGTGTAACTTCTCGATGTGTACTTGTATGTCAAGTTACACAGTGCTCACATGATACTAATTATATACATTGCCTATTTTTCAGTCACCTTTTTGTAATTAATAACTCCACTATTATTGAGGTTTTTACTGCTACAAATTTTAAATTTTGGACATATGATTTGTTGCTTGATAAAAGAGCAATGGAATTTGCTTACTGTCCATGAAGCGTTCCATTCTGGAACACTTGAAAAGTGGTTTGTCTGCGGACTGCATTGCTATAAAATGATGGAAGCCATAGTGGCTTGTAATTATGTCTTGTCTAATATCAAATTTAGGACACATCTGCAAGATTGTGTTTAAGTCCTAATGACATATACATCTAGTATATGGTTAAAAGGTCGTTTCCAAAAGTTTTATATTTAAGGAAAATGGCCGAGATAAAGAATGAACTGGTTAAAACTAGTCTCGAAGGTTGTCAAGCCTAATAGTAGCGGTAAGTATTTTGGCAAGTATGATAATACTGAATTGCTTAAAGGGTCATTTGTCAAATACTTGGTAAATTCTGGGGTGGTAATTTAATTATTATGCCTGAAATCCTAACAAGAAGATTTGGCTAAAAGGCATGGAGCACCATAATGAACATGGTGATGAGTATGATTAGTAAGACTAATTTATTCCGTCTTCTGTGGGTTGGTATTTTGAAAGCAACTCTTTTCACATACAAAAGGTGTTTTCTTACCAACATTGTTTCATAAATTTCTTTTGAGTTATGGACTGGACATAAATTACTTGAATTATATTAAATTTAGAGGTGTCATGCAGAAGTGAGGTTATCTAATCCAATATTAAGTGTGTTGGAATTTAGATTCACTCGAAATTATTTTGTATCTTACTCAGATTGTTCAAATGGGTATTGATTTTATGACCCTAATAAAGGTACAAGAATTATGGAATCACATACATTAAAGTTTCTAAAGTTCGATGTAATTGTAGAGGATAGTTGCTCTCAGACTATTAAGGATAATAGTACGATAGAAGATTATTGTGTCTTTGTCTTTGCCTATACAGACAATTGTGGTATATACAATTGTTAAATCTCCTATATCATAGACTAAACTTGTTGAGGTTCAAGGTACTATTCTTGATATAGTTATGATGAAATTTCTCAAGCCTCTCAAGTGTAGAATGAAGTGGTTGTAACTTTACTTAGCAGATTTGTTATGGAAAGACGATCAGTTATACCATCAGACTATATAGTTTATCTGTGAGAGCATGATTACAATATCCACTACATGGTTGATTTAGCGATATATATATATATATAAATGTCGTTTCTTATTCTCAATCAAGTATGTGATTAGATGCCATAAAAAAAATGATAAAGTCTTCACTCTGAAAGAGGGGTGGATATTTAATAGTGAAGAAATAATTATTTCTTTCTAGTATTTTTAAAGATTCTTTCAAAATGAATGTGGCATTAATAGTTTATTTCGATATAAAGTTACGCCAAATAGATACAAAATCTATAAAGCAACTTGAGGGTTTTTGCAGCAGATGATTCAAGTAACCTTGTGTGCGGACTTAAAAGTTTTAACTCGTGGTCTTAAGCAAGTTTCCAGACAATATTATTAAAGTTTCATAGTGTTGTTATTTTGTTCAATTGGGAACAAAGTAATTCAATATACTGCAAGGTCAGTGGGAGGAAATTTATTTTTCCTCATACTCTATGTACATGATATTTTGCTTACAAGTTGTGACCTTGAGACATCTTATATCCTTTGTACTGAGGTCTGTAAGGATTGTTTTTGCCATATTATATTAGATTTTCTCGGAATTTGCTGATTGTATATTGGAAATATTCAATTTACATCAATGCAAGCCAAGAATTGCTCCTATTGTTAAGGGTGATGGACTGAATCTATCACATCGTCCTTATTTAAATATTGAGAAAATTTAGTTAAAGGGTGTACCTTGTGTTAGTGCACTTAAAAGTATAATGTATGCTTGAATTTGCACTAAACTAAATATCGTCTTTGTGACGGGACTTCTAGGCAGATATCAGTTATATTCAAGACGCGATCACTGCGTTGTTGCCAAGAAGGTTTTAAGGTACTTAAAGAGGACAAGAGATTATATGTTAACTTATAGACATGTTCAATTCTTGCAGCTAGTAGGGTATTTAGATGTAAACTTTGCTGGCTGTTATGATGATATGAGATTAATAATAGAATACATATTTATGTTAGCAGGAAGTGCAGTAAATAAAGTTTTATGTCTACTATGTAAGTAGAGTTAGTAACATTCTTTTAGGTTGTTACTTGGGCTATTAGGCTCCGGAACCTCATTAAGGAGTTGACAGTTTTTAATTTTATGGATTGACCCATACGATTCTATTGAGACAATAAATTTGTAACATTTTTATTAACTACAGAGGTCTCAAGGGGTTTATATATATGACAATTAAATTTTTTGAACATAAAGATACGGTATAGAAAGGTGACGTTATAATATAGCATATTTTCACAGATGATATGGTAGCAGATCCACTAACTAAAGGATTATGCCCATGTGTATTTGAGTGACATGTCATTAGCATGGGCCTAGGAGCATCATAAGATGCTGTTGTTTAGTGGGAGCTATTTTGGCTTCACTCTGATAAAGTTTACATCTGTGTTCGTTACATTTGGTAACGGTTTGATATGTATCAACTTTTGCATTCAATAAAATATTTTTGAATGTGTTGTTATTATGTTGAATACATATTGATAAAGTCTCAAGGTATTATATAAACCTTGAGTGAAGGCTAGGGGCATCCGGTTATTAGCCTTGTGCATATGCCTTGTTATTCATAAAGAAAGGTTAACCATAAGGACAAAACATATGTGGGTTCATTGGAACCATAAAGACATTCTCTAGTGGCACAAGTTTTTTGTGACGCTTAAGGTAAGAGAATGGGCATTCTCTAGTGGCACAAGTTTTTGTGACGCTTAAGGTAAGAGAATGGGCATTCTCTAGTGGCACAAGTTTTTGTACGCTTAAGGTAAGAGAATGGTGACCCGACAAATGGGATCTCTCTATGAGATAAGTTATCCATTTGATACACTACCATATTGAATCCATATCAATAAAGTTGAGAACATTCGTGACCATGGAAGACTCTGTGTGTATACATACAGTTACCGCCATGATTCGGTGTTTGAGACTTTATGGGATAAGATTGGCTATTAAGAATTATCTCTAGACCAAAGTGCGCACATATAGTACGATTTCAATTAATATAGTCCAAGTGGGAGAATGTAAGAGTTTTCCTAATGTGGACTACATTAATTGATATTGTAATTTACCGTTTAACGGTTACTGTTTTACGGGGTTTGGTCTAAGGTGAGATAGAAAGTTTCTTAATTAGTCTAATATGGGGCTGGCTAGTGTGGGCTGAGTTGAGTCTGGCCCGTAATGAGGGGGCTTGGCTGAAAACTCTATAAATAGTGCTCAAGTCTCTCCTCTAATTCTAATTCTTACATGTATCCTCACCTAAGGAGCGTTTACCTAACGCTAAACGTGAGGGGGGCCGCCTCATTGAGCCAGTGATACAGAGGGCAATAGAGGAGAAGGATTTGATGCGTGGATCCTCTTGATGAGTGGGTAATCCCTTTTCTACTTCCGCTTTATGTTCGATGGATCCCAAAACAGGTGCGTTAATCTTTCTACTCAATTATGTATGTTCTTGTTCTGGTTATGGAGATCTTGGAATTACGCAATTTGCATCCTACATGAATTATTAGGCGACAAGTCATTCATTCTTTGATTATTTTATTCTTTCCACTATTCCTGTATAAATTACAAATGCCAAATTGCTGCATTTGATGTAACCTTTTGATCTAATTCTTCTCGATCATTGTTTTGCATGTATTATATTGCCAGTATGAGCTTGCAAAATACAATCAAGTTATGAATTACAATTGTATTTACTTATACTGTGGTCGGCTATGTTGCAAAAAAGAAGGGGTCAAGCAATGATATATAGATCAAAGAAATAAATCAAACACTGTGGGTTAAACAATGTGACTTACTTCATGAAGTGGGTAACATAGGATTTCAATATATATCAAGCGATACACTAGATATTACAATCACACTTGAGTTAATAAAACACTCACTATTTCTCAACCTCCAATTACATCTAATAACTCACATGTAATATAAAAGCACACAAAATAAAAAGAAAGCAGATAGTTAGAGATTTGGATTATTTGTGACAAAAATAACATTTGTCAGTTTGAAAACAAAAGAAAACAAAACACAGGGTAATATTTTTGGCATACGTACAATAGGTTGATGATTTTTTTCATAATTTTTCCTATGATTATCCTTCAATATCTATTGTTTAAAGAGGAAAAATTCATCATATTAAAAAATCCAACCCAACAGGGGAAAAGAAATAGAAAAATAACCACACAGTGGGATTCAAATGGTTGATGTATTAGAGCTCATATATAACGAATTATCTTTGCCAATTCGTTATCTCTTGCCATAAACACAAGCCACGTCCCGACACCAAAAGCCCATTAAGTTTTTATGGGCTATTCTTGTGAATTTATGTGCTAGAATAAAATCTTGCGATCTTACCGGATTTTTTTTGCAATCTTACCCATCTTACAATTTTCACCGGTAACTTTACTCTTAAGAAAAGAAAGAGGGAAAATGACACAAATGATCTATGAACTTTGGTCCAATATGCAATGTGACCCCTGAACTTTTAATTTATTTAATGTAGTCCCTAAATTTTTTATATATGTTCAAACTAGTCATCGGACTATATTAATTTAATGGACAGAAAATATTGAATATTTTAATATAGTTTAGGTACATTGGATTAAAACTCAAGAATTACATTGAACAAATTAAAAATTTAGGAACCAGATTGTACCTTTGGCTAAAATTTATGGATCATTTGTGTCATTTTATCAAAACAAAAAGATTGTCTACTGTACTTTGACAAAATGGAGGCAGAACTTACAATGACAGAAAGCATTGTGAGAAAATTCTATGTTGTTGAAGCGAGACTTATTAGGTGGAAGAAATTCATGGAGACAGGAAGAAAAGTTTATCGTTCAAAGCATTGTCTTTAGCTGTGGAAGATCGTTCTGGAGGGTCGACTTTTCCAAAGTGCGAGGGAAGATCTTTCAAACCCTAAAACCAATGGGTCAATCTCCTAGTTTTCCCAGAGATCAACTTGCCTTTTCTCGAGTTCTAGATCGAGAAAAGTCCACCGTCCCAATGAAATGATAGAACAAAATTAGATGAATATTATACATGTCGAATCGAAGAAGTCATCGAAGTAATTAAATGGGACACTAATCTAGCCAAATCATTTAAATTGTTATTACTTCTCCAATCAGTGAAATCATTTAACCAATGGGTTATATATTATTTGTAAAGCATTACTTATACATATTACAGGTATAGTCAGTAACATTAGATATTGTTGTATTTTCTTGTTTGATTGTTTAACAAGTAGCAAAAGGCACTTTTTAATACACACACATATATATATTCCACAATCAAGACTACCGCTCTAAATAAGATTAATTCCATGAGTTTCGGAGTTAAGAATAAATTTGAAGAGGAATTAGTATTTTTAAGTTTTTCCTCTTTTCCTTTGGCAAAGGCCTTTCAAGTCATAACAAGAGAGGATCAGAAAGGGTATTCATTAATGTTTTAAGTCACACATTGAGCTCCATCTCGCATCGCATTGTGTCCATCAGTATAGTGAGATAATTCATGTACCCGATGTTCATTGATCCGCCTAATCTTAGGTCCATATAACAAAAGATACAAAAGAAAACTAGCTATTAGCTATTGCACACTGAAAACTAGCTATTAGCTATTGCACACTGCAAATTAGTTTTATATATCTTTAAAAAGTCTATTATGTTTTCATGGTTATATGAACTGTCAATATTAATTACAGCTAATCGTCCTTAAGCACTTGTAAGAAGCGTTTTGCAGATTTTCTAGAAAGAAGAATCCGGCATATTGTTTTAAATAGTTCCATCTTTATAACCTTGACATATTTTTGCCGATAAGCTGCAAGTCCTATAATTAAGGGTCACTACTACAATATGCGAAAGTAGATATTTATCCGGAAATGGGAACAAACTAATCGAAAAAAAAAAAAAATTCGATGCCCCTTCTCTTGATTTTCCTCTCATCTTTAATGTTTACGGAAAATTGAGAACTTGGCTCGCAATTTGATTGGGTCTGACCATTTCTCATCTCTTGAAATTTCCATGGCAACCATTTCAAAGCCGCCTTCATCAATCAATCTCCGGTGGTTTCCCAATTCAGACGGGCGGATTGCACTCATTAATGGTCCCAGGCCTTCGTCGAAACAACTGCAGATTCGTCACCTTTCGCGAACCTTTGATTAAATCAAAACTATAGTTCGAATCGTCTAACCATGTAGTCCGTTTGAGCAATGCACCAATCATTGTTCAGGTATCGTCCATTTAATCTTGTGAAGAAAACAAAGCTAACCTTTTTTTTTTTGGGTCCAGGAACCAGTTGTTTAGATAGTGCCAAAAAAAAAAAAAAATCTAAAATAAGCCCTTGGTATATGACACATAGCCGGTCGATCGCTGGTCACTATCGTGGTCAAGTACAAGTTCACTCTAATATACGGCTCTCAAGCTGTGTTCAAACCTACGGGTCTCCTTAAGAGTCACCAGAAATTCTTCGCATATGCATAGGTGACTGAAGGCTGATCACAATGTTGACGAAGCCCTTTTGAATTTGGACTTTTCAATATGGACCCCGTACATGAAGAGTCTAGGGTCCAACTTAACCAGTTCCCAGCAACTTCGATTGATTCCGGTCAAATTTGAATCGTAGCGTTTCGTGAAACCCATTGAAAATGTGAGGGAATGAGAGCCTATAAATACGCATGGCTCATGCATTGGAAAGCCATCAGGCAAACCAGCTCTTTCTCCCAACTTGATACACTAGCTCAAAACATTTCCTCTTTCTCCCTCTCTCCGACAGCTCTCAAAGGCACCAAGAGTACATACTTGCTAGTACTTCGTTTCGTTTCGTTTGACTTCATTTACAAATGGAAAGAACAACGAGTTTCCCTCTTCAGCCTCCAACTTATGGAAATTCGATCACCATTTTGAGCATCGATGGTGGTGGGATAAGAGGCCTTATCCCTGGAACCATTCTGCATTTCCTAGAGTCAGAACTTCAGGTGAGCACACTATATACGACTTCTGTTGTATCTTTTATCAATATATTTTGCCGATCCTATTAGCATATTAGTAGGCTTCCACAATCTTTACAAATTTCTGCAAAGCGATTTTGTCAATATGAATAATATATATATATCTCAATTTTAGTGAGCAAAACTATATTCATTAGATTTATATGCACTTAGACAATTTGCATGTAGTTCTCGTAATGCATGCATGTAAAAGGTTTTATGCATGCTTGTCCTAAGCAAACTTTCAAAGGACAGGACTATTTTCAATATATATAAAGTACATGCAACCAATAATTATGCAACCCATATCTGATACATCGATCTTGAGCTAAAAATGTTTGATGAATTTTGTAGAAACTAGATGGTGAAGATGCAAGACTTGCGGATTACTTCGACGTTATTTCTGGAACAAGCACTGGCGGCCTTGTCACTGCCATGCTAACCACTCCCAATGAAAATAACCGCCCTGTATTCGCCGCAAAAGACATCAAAGACTTCTACCTTAATCATTGCCCTAAAATCTTCCCCCAAGACAGGTAAAGGAAAAACATGGAGTTGCTAATCTCTCTTCATGGTTTAATTATCTCTTAACTGATAGAAATTAATAAATGTCCCTAAAACTATGCAGTTGCCCTTTCAAACCGGTTACGAAGATGATCAAAGCCATGGCGGGACCTAAATACGATGGAAAATACCTTCACAGTGTCGTGAGGGACGAACTTGGAGACAAAAGACTGCACCAAACATTGACAAACGTCGTGATACCGACATTCGATATCAAGAGCCTTCAGCCAACTATTTTCTCTAGCTACCAGGTCATTCATCTCTTCATCTTCTTCTTGAAATTTCTCTATGGTTTTGAGGATATGTAGACAATGAACTCTTACAAGGATAACCAACATTATTCTCATCAAATTGTCGCCAGCTGAAGAAAGATCCGAGCATGGATGCCTTGCTCTCGGACATATGCATTTCGACCTCAGCCGCGCCAACTTATCTCCCGGCCCATAAGTTTGAAACGAAGGACCCCACAGGCCAAGTGAGGGAATTCAACCTCATCGATGGTGGCGTAGCGGCAAATAATCCGGTAAAATAATCAAATTGGCCTCCTTGTATATGAAATCTCAAACATGAAATTCCTCCTATGATTCTTAAAAGAAATCAAATTCAATAAATACAGTCAATAACTTGATTGATTCAGTTTATCCTTTTTCATCTTTGCACAAAAGTACTTAAATGTCGAGACTTCGTTCTGAATTAACGTGAGACAAAACTAATTATCTATGATATTCCCATTGTGTAGACATTGGTTGCGATGGGAGAGGTGACCAAGGCAATCATAGGAGGGAATTCAGACTTCTTTCCTATAAAGCCAATGGATTACCGGAGGTTCTTGGTGATCTCACTCGGGACCGGTACCAGGAAGGCTGAGGGGAAATATACGGCACATGAAGCAGCCAAGTGGGGAGTGCTGGGTTGGTTGACCAGCGGTGGCTCCCCACTGATCGACGTCTTCAGTCAAGCCAGCGCGGACATGGTCGACTACCACCTCTCCGCCGTATTTCAAGCCCTACACCTCCACGACAATTATCTCAGGATCCAGGTATATCTAGCATCCACAGATATTCTCTTCAAAGATTCCCAGACGAAGAATTTTCCCACAAAATATTGTAACGCATAGGGCTGTTTTATGCTGATCATTGCATCTTCATGGCTTGATTTTTCAGGATGATACACTAACGGGTGTTTTATCATCTGTGGATGTGGCCACAAAAAAGAATCTGAGCGACCTAGTGAAAACCGGTGAGGCATTGTTGAAGAAGCCGGTCTCTAGGGTTAACCTGGAGACCGGAGTGTGCGAGCCCACGCCCAACCAAGAGACCAACGAAGAGGCTTTGAGAAGGTATATGCATTAGAAATCACGAACAGTCAATTTCAGGATAAGAAAGACATGACGATTTTACTAGTTTTTGCATTTTTAGGCTGGTTTGACTAATGTAGCTTTTTCCTTTGATATATTTTGCAGGTTTGCTAAATTACTCTCCCAAGAGAGACAGCTTCGCCTTGCAAGGTCACCTCATGGACATGCCAATACACCGAAGTGATTATAATCGAGGGCCAGCGATCTTCTTGCATAGTTTTGCTGGTTTTGTAATTTCGAGATGGGGACAAACTAGTTGTCTTTTTATTAATTTTTTCTCCTCGTGATTCTTTTATTCTTGAATAATTCCTTTGGTGCTGCGGCTAAGATTGACTTTTCTACTTTTGAATAATTCCTTGGGAGGCTAGGCCTAAGATAGATTTTCTGCAATTTCTTTCCCTACTATTCATCAATCGCTGGACACGAATGATTGTAAGCTAATTTTTATGGAATGAATTCTCATTACCATCACAGCTTCGTATTATAATTGTTTTGTTGTGGTCAGAGTCATAGACACGTGCATTAAGTCACATATTCTATCTTGTTGTATAAACAAGATGACTATATTTCACTTCACCGCGAATATGCCCCGTAGATAGTGATGTAACTAAAAGAAACCATTCCATAGGTTGACTATAACTTAATTGAAGTGGAAAGATTTTTTTATTTTTTTTACTCGTTTTCTGGCCATTATTGTTCTTCTAAACATAAGTCCAAAAGTATGACCTAACAATTGAAAAATGCTAATCTATTCTAAAACAAATGAATCTAGTTAACTTTCTTTTTTCATGTTAGGATATTAGGATAAATAATTTGATAATTACCCATTGGCTAGGAAACTGAAAAAAGGACTAGAAGCAAGCCATCTAAAGCATATACAGCTACGTAAGCATTGTATCATTGTTTACTTTTAGTTAACATCTGGCAGAGCCTTTATGCATTGGACAAAATGGAACTTAGTTTTTGATTTGCTTAGTGCATCAAGGTTTTCTATCTCCTCAAGCATTTATTTTTCACTTTGATAATTGACTATTAAATTCTTGCTTAGGCACTTCCATAATCACCTATTGCATATTAGTGGTTTAGGCTTGAAATTGACTTAGATTGATTGCAATTTTAAGCTAAAGAGAAAAGATATCAAAATTGCGTTAGATTTATTTAGTGTAATCAAGTTCCCAGATCCATATATCTCTAGTTCTCAAAGTAAGGTGTTCTCCCACATTTTAGTTTTTACTTGGGTTTCTAATAGACCCCTAATAGATTAATTGTTGGGAAAAAAGAAAAAGAATATTTGTGGAGAAGGCCCAGATAATTTTCCCGCTACTAATTTTGTGAAAATTAAATAGGATATTAAATGAAAGTAGTAAAGATGAATAGTAATAACACCAGAATTTTTAACGTGGAAAACCCTCCAAGGTGAAGGGAAAAACCACGGGACTGTAGTCCACTTCAAACTTCCACTATGATAAATAATGGGATACAACTTCACCCAAAAGGTGGATCTCTCGCTGTCTTCAAT
The DNA here is from genome assembly GCA_017140595.1 of Eucalyptus curtisii. Lineage (NCBI taxonomy): Eukaryota > Viridiplantae > Streptophyta > Magnoliopsida > Myrtales > Myrtaceae > Eucalyptus > Eucalyptus curtisii. The sequence continues at coordinate 8,426,950 of CM029503.1, forward strand.
TTGTGGATCTGAACCTCTCACAAACTGGATCAAACTGGATAACTCTCAAAGATAACTCTCTCTTTCTTGGAAGAAGAAAACTGTTTCTTCCACTATGCTGCTCTGATATTCTTGCTTGTGTAAGCTCTTCTCCGTTGAGGAGGACTCCTATTTATAAGAGGAAATACAATCCCAATTGGAGTTGTACGATATGAAAATCACGTAGATTTATCTCCTAATCTCTCGTGATTTTGTAAATATGAGAAGATCACTTTGATTTCTTTCCCAATCTCCCTTGATTTTCTAGATGTGGAAGATCACGTTGATCTATCTCCCGATCTCTTTTGATATTTTCTTTTTCTTTTCTTTTTATTTTTCTCCTTTTTTTTTCTTTTTCTTTTACACACTCACTACTATACATATTCTACTACAGATATACATAATTGCATTGGCCTCTCCAATTGGGAGTGACCTACTCAACATTAATGGCATCTCCAAATTGAATTGATTATCGTATTTTAAATAATTTAATTGGAACCCCAAAGTTCGGATTGATATGAGTTTAGAAGAGTCGGCACTAAGCATTTACTTAATTATTCATTAGTTTTCTCTTGACGGTTCACCTCTAGAAAGGTTTCTAGAAAGCAAGAGATACATTCCCCATTGCAAGAGGACCAAAAGTTTCGTAAATTTAATAGAAGAAACTTCGCACTTTCATTGCACTTAGTTATCAAAAGCATAGCCTTTTAGTTTTCAACGTCCGGCCATCTTTGAATTGCTTTAGAGGTTCGCTCAGAGAGCTTTGCCCATCAAGCCTCCACATGGGATCACCATGTGCAAGTATGCACGTTCAAGCCCCTGATGAACTCAGAAGACCAGCGGATATGGCAAATGTATGATAATGAATAATTTCACAATACCCTTAAATTGACCCTCTCATTTCATGAAGATCAATCCTGAACTTTTTGGAAGTGATAGAATCTGAATTGCCACTTCAATCTCCCGTGGCTGCTTTTTCTGCATCTGATTTCTCGCTGCCTAACATTATATGCAGGGAAAAGAAAATAGAGATATAGAGTTGTCAAACGTGGGATTCAACTTGAGAGTTTAATAAACGAAGATAGTGATGAGCTGAGCTTTCGCGGTCAAAAAGGGAAGAGAAAGAACTGCGTTTTGAGCTAGTGCTTCATGGTAGCGCACATGGGAATGATAAGAAAGTGATCAAAGCGATGATATGTATATCGCACACTGTATTTATTTTCCCAGTCACTGTTTTTTTGCTTGTCGTAGATAAGTAGTATTGATGGGAAGGTAAATTTTATTTGCAACATGAACAAGTATTTTCGGTGATGTGTAAAAAGAATGAGATAAATCTCACATGATATATCAAAAATTTGCTTTTGAAAATTTCAGGAGCAAAAGAAACACAAGATATTGGAAAATATCAGGGCATTAATTTATTCGAAAAATCTCAAGGAGAGTTGGTGAGGCTACTAATCAAAGAATTTTTTCTAAAAAGAGAAAATTGTCCTTTGAAAACTTTTTATGCCCAAAAAAAGTAACTTTCATATTCACAATAAAAGCCTTGACTTGGATTTCACCCCTTTAAAGAAAGGACAGAAAGATATCAACAATTCATGACACGAGTAAGGTAAGGCAAGAATGGCGATTAGACACAACATGATAGAAGCTAAAGGAATGTAACTCAGTAGTACTATTCACAAATGGATGATGCTCCACCAATCAATGGATAAGCTGTTTCGGATACTTTCAAAATTTAAAATCAAATATATATATATATTATTTTATATTATTTTATTTTTAATTTTCATGTTACCTGTAGCTAACGGGAGGGGTCTCATCAAAGGACATTCGTCGCTTTCATTGCTTTTTTATCCATAACATTTAATTACCATTGAACTTTCGGCCATCTTTGAATCACCAAAAGCCTCCACCATCGACCCTCTCGTTGCTTGATTGGAGATGAATAAGTTACTCTCTGACAGGATGACCCGTCATCTCGCATCTATATCGGTCCTGCCTAACAGTTCTCCCATGAAGTCAGGGGAAAAAAAACGACCCAGAAGCACAGCTTCACACGTGATTCAAATCTCGTATTAATTAATTAACTTTGAAAGCATGCGAAGACACGGGGATGAGAAACGAGGTTCGCTTCACCGGTCAAAAGCAGAAGAGCAAAAAACTGTTTGATTTAAAGCCAGGGTTTCGACGTGTTCATCGAATATAACCCCAAGAGGAAGGAGCCTACAAATTACACTTGCATTAATTACTATTTCCTTCACGTGTGAAACCCTAAATTGGAACTAGTCAACCGATTTGCCTTGGAGTAGTTACCAATCAGAACCTAGCCGTTCTTTTTTAGTCAAAACTTAAACATTCGCCATTCATTCTGACGTAATAAGTAGATGGGTTTGTCCAAAGAAATAACCATGCTATCTCTTTTTCTATTTTAATCAATTTACATTTAGATAAAACCCAATGTATGTAAGAGATGAAAGAATAGAATCACCTTAGTTACCTCATCATTCTAATGGCCATTTTAAATCCTAGCGTTCTCCTTTCCTCGCCTATACATCTCTCAATTTACCGTAACATATCTCCATCTGCTAGGCATAACATTGTTTACATTGCTAGTTTCGTCAAGAGCAATTCCAGATTACTAGAAAGATATTTCCAATTTGAATTTCTTGAGCCACTGCCAACGCATTATCTTTTCAAATAAGGTTCATCATCGTGTATATTAAGCAAAGATGGTTGATTTAATTTATTGCAGAAGACATGAATTGGAAAGAAGCCACTATATATATAAGATTTTGGAAAAACCATTCAAAAGTGACGTATCTGATCTAAATTCTTACATGTATGCTATATCTTCATCACGAATAAAGATTCTTGCTCCCTAACTGTGGCCCCATCAAACCTCTCTTTGAATTTTCAAACCTAAAAGTCTCCCGAATGTTGAAAATCTCAACGACTATTCTTCACTCCGCATGGTGACTAGAAAGGCCTCTCAGCCTCAAGCAATAAATGTTTGCATCAGCTTTGAAATTGTACTTTTCAACGATTTTCTTGGAATCGGTCCAACCTATGATGATTCCAAGCAAGATCGTACGTTCCATTTCGGTCAATTTTTGAACGAAACATAGCCTATAAATACGTGCCTCTTATACAGACTAAGGCCATCACGGAACTATCTCATTTCCAGCTTTTCCACAGTACAAGCACATTTGCAATTCAATATTTTCCTCAAAGCCTCTCTCTCTGTTTCTCACTCTAGGAAATAAGAAAAGCACATACTTTGTCTGAATTTTGGTTCGCTGGTATCCATTTCTTCTCTACTTGGTGTCCATTTAGTTAGCAAAGACATCCATGGAAAGGGCAATGAGCTTGCCACTTCAACCTCCGACTTACGGAAATCTCATAACTATTCTTAGTATCGATGGTGGAGGGATAAGAGGGCTGATTCCGGGAACCATTCTCGCTTTCTTAGAGTCTGAGCTTCAGGTTTGTACTTGAACAAAGCTCACTTTTTTTATGCATGTGTGCCTCATGCAACCTGCGATTCCTAATTAGAGAACATATATATCTTTGTGGACTGTGCAGAAACTAGATGGTGAAGACGTAAGGATCGCAGATTATTTTGATGTTATTGCTGGAACAAGCACCGGAGGTCTAGTCACCGCCATGTTAACTAGCCCTGACGAGAACAACCGCCCCTTATTCGCCGCAAAAGATATTAAGGATTTCTACCTCGATAACTGCCCAAAAATCTTCCCTCAAGACAGGTTAGCTCATCAAGGCCGTATTAGGTGTTGCATTTATGAATGATTGTTTGTCTATGGTAATAACTCTTCTTACATAACTTCTATCTTTTTTGAAACTACACAGTTGCCCGTTTGCTCCTGCTACGAAGATGATCAAAGCTGTGACGGGACCAAAATATGATGGAAAATACCTTCATAAGCTTGTCAAAGAGAAACTCGGAAACAGACAATTGCATCAAACATTAACAAATGTGGTGATCCCAACATTCGACATCAAGAGTCTTCAGCCAACCATCTTTTCTAGCTACGAGGTTCATCTTTCTTGTCCCTGAAATATAACTCGCTTTTTTTAAATATTGTTTCTTGCGTGTTACATGTAGAAAAGTAATTAAATAGATATGTTTTTTTAATTCTGGATAAATATGCAGGTAAAGAGAAAGCCAAGCATAAACGCCTTGCTCTCGGACATATGCATCTCAACCTCAGCAGCACCAACTTATCTCCCAGCTCATTACTTTGAGACCCAGGACTCCACGGGAAAAATTAGAGAATTCAACCTCATAGATGGCGGCGTAGCTGCGAACAACCCGGTATGCAAAGCTAATTTTCCCTATTGTTGTTTAATGTGGATCGTGACTTGAAGACACATAGTATTAAATCACTAATTTGACGTTGCTCAAAATAGACCTTGGTTGCAATGGGGGAAGTGACGAAGGAGATTATGGGAGGAAGCTCGGATTTCTTCCCCATAAAGCCGATGGATTACAGAAGGTTTCTGGTGATATCACTCGGGACCGGATCGCAAGAAGTCGAAGGGAAGTACGACGCAAGGGAAGCTGCCAAATGGGGAGTGCTGGGCTGGTTGAGTAGCAATGGTGGGAGCCCGTTGGTCGATGTGTTCATGCAAGCGAGCGCCGATATGGTCGATTTCCACCTCTCTGCGGTCTTCCAGGCATTACACCTTGAAGCCAACTACCTACGAATCCAGGTATAATAGAATTAAGATTCTCGAATTTCACTTGCATAACATTGACCTTGATGTCGTCATTGAGGATTTCCTAGCTATAGCAGACACACTATATATTGATTCTCGTAAATGAAACTCACAGGACGACACATTAAGCGGTTCAATGGCATCTGTCGATATCGCTACAAAGAAGAATCTGAACGACTTAGTCAAAACCGGTGAAGCACTATTGAAGAAGCCGGTTGCGAAGGTGGATTTGGAGACGGGTCAATATGATGTGTGTAAACTGGAGACTAATGAAGAGGCTCTTAGAAGGTATTGAACTATTAGAACAATGAAATCAAATTCTTTCATGTATTTAAAGGTTTAGGGTTTATTAGTTGTCCGGTCGAGGTTACTTAAGTGCGATTATCCAATTTGGTTTCAGGTTCGCCAAGCTCCTTTCAAATGAGAGACAACTTCGTCATGCGAGGTCGCCACATGGACATAATTCCACGAATTTGAAACGATGCTAGTCGTGGAATATATCTACAGTCTTGAAGATTCTTAGGGGACACGTCATCCATTCTTTGATTGTTTTTGTGTAGGCATTTTATGGACTTCTTTTATTCTTTCCATTCTTCTCCATTAAATTCCGAAGGGAAGTTTGCTGCATCATTGGATGTAACTTTTTTCAATATTATACTTTCAGATGATTTTTTTTGTATGTTTTTAACTGGTCTGAGCTTGTACAGCATGATCAAATGAATAAAAGTTCTCATTGCCTCAAACTTGTGACCTGGTACCACAAACTCATCAGTTCATCTCTAATCGATTCTTTGTGATTAGAATGAAGGTTGATAACCTGAAAAATCCCAAATTGGTACACGTGTGACAAATTTACTCCAAACTAATTTTTTGACCACAAAAAATCATAAACTAGTATACTTTAGACAAATTTACTCCAAACGACCACAAAAAATCCAAATTGGTACACTTATGACAAATTTATCTCAAATTAATTTGTTCGACTGCCAAAAACCCCAAACTAGTATATTTATGACAAATATACATTCCGTTAAATTAGATTAATACTGCAAAAAACCACAAAAATTGTTTAACAATGACAAACAGAAAATAAAATCCCAAACTAGTACACTAGTCAACTATAAAGTGATATCCAATTTAGTAATTTGACAGTAAAACTTAACTAAAATTAATATAGAGTAAATTTATTACAAGTATACCAGCTTTGGGTAAATTTGTCGAATGTGTATCAGTTTAGGGTTTTTTTGGTCAAAGAATTAGTTTTTGGTAAATTTGTCACACGTGTACCAGTTTGGAGTTTTCAGGGTATTAACTCTTAAAAAAATGAAAAATGTTGGTGACTAACTTAAATAAGAGTTAGATAACACAACACTTATTGGTAAATTAATGGTAGAAAAAAGATCAAAATGCAAGTGAGTTTACAAAAAAAAAAAATTGTTAGCCAGCAAATCAAATAAATAGTTAGCAATTTAGATGGAAAAAATTTGGAAAGTCACATTAAAAAATTTTAAGTTTTATGGAACAATTGGTAATTTAAAGACATTGATAAGGATGATGAATAAAAGTGGGTAAAACATAACGATTTCTTTGTTTTAGAGATGAGACAAGTTGGTAGCTTTAAAAAAAAAAAATTGGTAACTAACTCAAATAAAACTTAGTAATGAAAACCAATGTAATAAGAAATGCAAGGAAAAGTTGGTAAGAAAAATAAGAAAACTTGCTCGTTTACAAACTTTCAAAACTTGTTGGTAAGTTCATAAATATGTCAATATGTTACCATCAGATTACCGAGAAATCAGGTAATCAGTGGTTTTGTTTTTGCAGTAGTATTTTCCACACTTAATCACTATTTCAAAATTAGACTGGCACGAAAAAAGAAAAAAAAAAGATCCGTCTGCTTTGGAAAATAGCATAGTTAAATCGTCCATTTTCGTTCCATCTTGAATGGAAACAAAAGCTTTTGATTCGCCCTAGAGGCCAATACACGGAAGAGTTTTGGCAGAGCCACCACCTACAATCATCACGTGCAAAGTATAATAACAGTCAAGCTCCTCCCGAACTCCGAAGACTGACGGATGCAGCGGATACCATCAAATAACCTAGCACAACACCTTCTTTTGTTCTCATGATTCTCGGTCGTAAATGATGACAAAGTTCTTCACGGATAGGATGAGCAGACCAGACCGGACCACCCACTTCAAGTCTCCCGTGGCTGATCCCGCCTCTTCCCGCATCTATTCTGCTTTCTGCCTAACGAGTTCATTTATCCATTAAAAGAGGGAATAGAAAATCCCAGAAGCAACGTTTAGAAACGCTATTCAATTCTTTAGTACCGCCGATTAGGGTTCCACGCGTTTGTTATGCCGCCAAAAAAGAGTGATGTTTGAATACGCCGACCACGAGATTATATCTATTAGATCAAATTGATTGTATTAGAAAAATCTATTGGAACCACTAAAAAGTGGTACTTTTCATGTATTATGATTGATTTTGTTCATCATATGATCTTTAGGTTTAGATTTATAATATACTCTCCCAAATAATAATGCAAATTTATTTTTCACCATTTCTTATTGGAATTCAACACACCATCTTTTGCTTGTATGACAAGTAGTTTTGACTATGGTTGGTATTGGCGACCCCACCGACTTATTGCAAACACGTTAGTTATATCAATTCCAGGTTAACACCCCATAACAGTGTTTTTGGGTGATTCTTGAAGGAATCACTAAATAAGTATTAGGACCAAAACATAAACGAGATTTTATGTATGTCTCCACGTATGAATTGTTTGAAAATTTTGAAAAGGAGTATCATCAATGTCATTGAACATCAAGGAATGCGTATGGAAATATATTTGTCCCTTTGCCGTTTCTCTGTGCTCAAGTAAGCAGAGTTTCGACCTCAGAAAGAACAAAAAAGAGATATATTCATCTTCATTGTATAAGCTAATCCTTGGCTATAATCCGGTTATCGTCGATTGAATTTGGAAGCAATATAATAAAGAAGATGGCAGACATTATGACAAAAGCAAAATTACTCAGAAGCGAAATTAGTTGAAGCTCATTAAGGACGAGTAGAGAAGCCGTTGGAGCACTTTCGACAAGACGTGGTGATGATAAAGGTGATAGAATGACATATAAATCAGACAGGATGTAAAATAATGCACTTCCTTTATTTTCCCCCTTTAATTTCAAAGGCGTGAATTGAACTTATTAACCGGTCTTGGTTCGAAACCTGCGAACTTCATTTTCAATCTTCCGGTGAGTTCTCATTTCATCCTCTCTTATCTGTAAGCCGAGAGTTTAACGCACAGCATTTCATGGCACCAATTCACTCCCCCTGCTGGACGATGCATCAGGATTTAGGGTTGACTGCTTCCAAAATGGTCCCCGTGCCTTTCGTTTACTTTTCAGACCTACAAGTCTCTCCTGGGGCGTTGAAAGTCTCAACGATAGGTCTCACTTGCATGGTGACCGCTCAAACTCATCATCGGCTAGGTACTTCCCAAGAAAAAATTTATGATTCAGCCTTTGAAATTCAGACTTTTCAACGGTTTTCCTGGATTGAAGAGTCAGCAGTCCAACTTAAAACAGTTCCGAACAAGACTTACGCGCGATTTCGGTCAAATTTGGAATTAAGCATAGCCTATAAGTACTTGCTTCTTATCAAGATCAAGGCCATAGAGCTCGCATTTCCAGCTTCCTCTGCAAGCATCATATTTGGAATTCAACACAGTTGCAATTCAATCCTTTTCCTCAAAGCCTCTCTCTCTCTCTCTCTCTCTCTCTCTCTCTCTCTCTCTCTTCCTCACCCTCACCCTCACCCTCACCCTCTCTCTCCCTCCCTCCCTCCCTCCCCCCATTCACATGATCGCATCCATGGAAAGGACAAGGAGCTTGCCTCTTCAGCCTCCAACTTACGGAAACCTCATTACAATTCTCAGTATTGATGGTGGAGGGATAAGAGGGCTTATACCAGGAACCATCCTCGCTTTCTTAGAGTCTGAACTTCAGGTATAATTACATATACATCAGTCATTTGATAAGACTTTTGCACTTTCTTTGTAAGAAACGCTTTGCTTCGTTCTTTAATCACTTGCAGTTTACCTTTTCATGCTTGCATGTCCCATGCAAATTTTGATTCCTAACTAGAGAACATATCTTTGTGGACTGGTGTAGAAACTAGATGGTGAAGACGCGAGAATAGCAGATTATTTCGATGTTATTGCTGGAACGAGCACTGGCGGTCTTGTCACGGCCATGTTAACCACCCCTGATGAAAACAACCGCCCCTTGTTTGCTGCAAAAGACATTAAGGATTTTTACCTTGATAATTGCCCTAAAATCTTTCCTCAATACAGGTGCGCTCAATTTCCAAGCCTATATAGGTGTCATATTTACAAAGTAATGTTTTCTCGAATGACTTTCTAACATAATGTCTTTATAAATTGAAAACTACAGTTGTCCTTTTGCGCCTGCTACGAAGATGATTAAAGCTGTGACTGGCCCAAAATATGATGGAAAATACCTGCATAAGCTCGTGAAAGAGAAACTCGGGAACGTAAGATTGCACCAGACATTGACTAACGTTGTTATCCCAACGTTCGACATCAAGCGTCTTCAGCCAACGATCTTTTCTAGCTACGAGGTTCATCTTCTTGTCCCTAACATGCCATTTTTTTCCTTATTTTTATATTTCCTTTGTCTTTATTAATTATGACATATAGGTAATCAACTAAGTATTGTTTTTTTCGGAAAATGAGCAGGTGAAGAAAATGCCGACTCTAGACGCCTTGCTCTCGGACATATGCATCTCAACCTCAGCAGCACCAACTTATCTCCCGGCTCATTATTTCGAAACCCAAGACTCCACAGGAAAACTGAGAGAATTCAACCTCATAGATGGCGGCGTAGCTGCAAACAATCCGGTATGAAAGAACTATATTTTGGCAGACCTGACTAAACAAAAAGTGTTTGTATAATTTCTAACTTCACATCATTCATCATGCAGACGTTAGTGGCAATGGGCGAAGTGACGAAGGAGATCATGGGAGGAAGTTCGGATTTCTTCCCTATAAAGCCGATGGATTACAGAAGATTTCTGGTGATATCGCTCGGGACTGGTTCACGAAATTCTGAAGGGAAGTACGACGCAAGTGAAGCGGCCAAGTGGGGACTGTTGAACTGGTTGAGCTGCAACGGCGGGAGCCCGTTGATTGATGTGTTCATGCAAGCGAGTGCCGATATGGTCGACTTCCACCTCTCTGCGGTCTTCCAGGCCCTGCACCTTGAAGCCAACTACCTCCGGATTCAGGTATTCTTATTGCACCTTTGAATGATTAAAGAAAATTAACACTTTGAAGAACTTGAGTTGACTCGCTAACCAAAATTGGAATGGCAGGACGATAACTTAAGCGGGGCCGTGGCATCCGTGGATATAGCAACGAAGAAGAACCTGAACGACTTAGTCAGAACTGGCGAAGCACTATTGAAGAAGCCGGTTTCAAAGGTAGATCTGGAAAAGGGTGGATGTGAGGCATGTAACCCGGAGACTAATGAAGAGGCTCTCAGAAGGTATTGAACTATCTGAACGATGTCATGAGTTCTTGCGTTATTAAAAGTTACAGGGCAGTGTATAATCATCGAGGTCACTAAATGCAATTCTAAATTGTGGTTTCAGGTTTGCGAAAATGCTCTCGAATGAGCGACAACTTCGTCTTGCTAGGTCGCCTCATGGACATAAGCCCGCAAATTTGAAGCGATCTAATCTGTCTAGTCAACAGATGGCAATTTGTGAAGACTGATCCTAAGGGATAACTCATTTATTCTTTGATTGTTTCATTCTTTCCATTCTTACTGAATGAAATTCCAAGCATCAATTTTCGCGTTGGATTTCAATTAATCTAATTGTCCTTGATGATTAGTTTTGTATATATTGACTGTTGTGACTTTAAACATCGTCTATATGAATAAAAATCTCACTGTTATGGACTGTGGCCGGAGAGTGTTGAGATCCTCTCTAATCCATGTCGAAAATCTAGGCATAAACTTGCCTATATAAAGCATGGTTTTTTGAATTTTATAATCATGCTAACACATTTTTATTTGAAATTTCATATAGTATACTGCATAATATGTCTGCTGCACAGCCCACATCCTTCAACATTGATAATGGTAGTTACGGTTCAGAAAATTGACTACTAATTAGTAGTCATGGATGTGGATTATATTAAAATATTTGACGCAGATTGTGTATTCAAAATTTGTCATTTTTAGTTAATGAAACTTTATATATATAAAAGGCATGTTTTCGTTGCGCTCGCTTGTCCAGTATTGAGTGGAAAGCACACAGAATTGTGTACAGAAAAAATGATGGTGATGATCAAAGGAATTCAATTTGCATTGAAGTCACATTTTCGCAAAAGCTTGAAAGGAATTCAATTTCTACCTGTGCATAGTTAATCCTTTTCCTTCATGAACTTTCTAATAAGAGCAAGTCACTGAGACACACATCGTATTTCTATTAAAGAAGTAGATATAAATTAATGCAAAGTCCATCCATGTATCATGTAGTATGTATATGAATGAATACCATATACTCTCTATAGTCTCCCGAAATAAATTGACAGATTTCATGTGATATGATTAGATGAATTGATCGTATCCACTATCGTATCGAGATAACTAACATGATTTTCACAACTTACCCACTCTAATAAATTCCGTTTGGGATAGACTATAAATTCGTATATGGCATTGGAAATTAATAAATGTACACATAATAAGAACACTGAGTAAAAGTGCCAAAATACTTGGTTTCAATTATGATTAAAATAAATTAACTTCGTTGATTTTATGCAAGACTAGATTGCGTTTTTGTGGTATTTAATACCATGTAACGACTTGTCGACAGTACAAAATGAAATATATATGTACAAATCTCCAAATGATTAAATATAAAAGAAATGGAGTAGGTACCATCAAATGAAAAGGGAAATATTGAAGTAGTTGAGGGTAGGAAGGGAAGGGTACTCTGTGCTTTGTGGGGTATTTAAAAAGTCAACCATCCAAGTTTCATTTACTAGATTGAAGTGATTATCGGTAGAAGAAGAAGATTAATTATAAGGTCACGCGAGATTATGGAAGAAATAGGAAGTTATAAGAGATATGTCCCCATCATGTCTTTTGTTTTTCTCGTCACTATTTCATCTGGGTGGTAGTTTTGGAGGGAGACCAAACTCATTTTACCATTTATATATTGGACTACAGGCAATATGCGCGCTATTCATGTGACTGTAGTTTGGTGGTTATGCTTGAAAAGAAAGTGCACAATTGTTTTTATTAGTTAAAAAGAAAGTGGACATTTATACATTGAAGAAGTGAGCGGCTATTTAGAGGTACGATAACGAAGGCGAGTTCTACCGAAGTTAACATTGATCAACAGAAAAACTACCTCATCGAATGCATGAAATTGCCCTTTTGATTTTCTTTTAATATGAATGACAAATCTTGGGATTTATTTTTTGATAATTTTGGGGGTGGATATCAAATATATAAGTTCTCTTTATAATAGTGTAGTAATAATAGTAGGGATAGTGTATGAGATTAATTTAGGTTGCCTCACTTGACAAAAGACAGATGTTATAATATAAGGGTGCGTTTGTTTGTGTTTAAGTTTTTTTTTGTTAAGAACGAAATAAAAAAACTATTTCTGTTCCTAAGCAGTTTTTGAACAAAAAAACGCGTTTGGTAAACATGTTCCCGAAATAAAAAAAAAAAAAAACATGTTTGGTAAATTTGTGTTCTTTTTTTGTTTCTTTTAATTTTTTAATATTTTTATTTTATTTTTCATTTTTTTTTCTTTTTTCTTTTTTTTTTTTTCTTCTTTTTTGGCCGGTCGCCGCCATGGCCGAGGCCGGCGACCGGCCGACGAGGGTCGGCGGCCTCGCCCGGCCACGGCGAGGCTCGCCGGCCCGGCGAGGCCGAGCCTCGCCGTGGTTGGGCGAGGCTCGGCCTCGCCCTTGGCCGGGCGAGCTCGGCTCGCCCGTGATCCGGCGACGCCGAGCCTCGCCGGTGGGCCGGGCGAGCTCGGCCTCGCCGGATCCGGGCGAGCCCGAGCTCGCCCGGCCTCGCCCGCGCCTCGAGGCTCGGCGAGCCGAGCCTCGCCGGTGGCCGGGCGAGCTCGGCCTCGCCGGATCTGGGCGAGCCCGAGCTCGCCCGCCTCGCCCGCGCTCGAGGCTCGGCGAGCCGAGCCGAGAGCGGTGGCCGGGCGAGCTCGGCCTCGCCGACCCGGGCGAGCCCGGCTCGCCCGGCGAGGCCGAGCCTCGCCCGAGGCCGGCGACTCTCCGCGAGGTGGACCCTCGACGGCGTCGCCGGCCCCGACGGCCGGTTGCCGGCCATGGCCGAGGCCGGCGACCGGCCAAAGAAAGAAGAAGAAGAAGAAGAAGAAGAAGAAGAAGAAGAAGAAGAAGAAGAAGAAGAAGAAGAAGAAGAAGAAGAAGAAGAAGAAGAAGAGAAGAGTAGAGAGAAAAATTTGTTCCAAAAAGTTGTTCCGAAACGAGAAACAACTTTTTTTTGTTTCTTGTTTTCGTTTTTTTTTGTTCCCGAACAAAAAAATAGATTTGGAACAAAAACGCAAACAAACGCGTTTCTGTTCTTTTTTTGTTCCCGAGAACAAAAAAAACATAATTTTTGTTCAAAAACAGAAACGAGGAACACAAACAAACAGCCCCTAAGTTAATGCAAACTTTTTTGGCCTTCTTAAAACCAAACTTAAACAAACTTTTTTTTTTTGGCCTTCTTAAAACCAAAGCTGTTATATGCTCTTACCCATCGTGTGTTCGAGTGAGCTTCTATCAATAAGCATATTTACATCTTTGTCTTCTCTCACTTTACTCTACTTATAAAAGAAGTAAACTTCATGTCCACTTTCGTATGAAAGTCCATTACATCTTAAGGAAAAATGGGTAGTGAGACAACGATTTCAAAAGATACGATCACTGCTATCGAGCTCTCCCTAACCGACAATGGACCTCTCCCAGATCTACGATTATCCACCCTTTCATCCATGGACCAACGTTTTGGTACTAGACCGGTCGATTCAATCGGCTCAACTAGGCACCGGTCGGTCGTCCGGTCCGATCTAGACCACCACTTGAATCGGCAGCAGATTCAGCCAGATCTAAGCATGTAAGAAAGAGATTCCGATCCCTATCCCCTTGGTTCCCCAACCAGACGCTCAACCAACTCAGCCAAAAACTTTGTCACATACTTTGATAGACTAGACTAGGCCAGCCAAAAGAATAGGCCCAATGGTTGGGCCTCGTGCCGGATATGCCGGGCTAGGCCCGCTCGGTTCGGGCCCAATTCCGCATCGGCTCCTTAGCTGAGCTCCCTCGACTTTCTTTGCTCCCCGGTTCTCTTCCCTCCCTTCTCAGTCCTCTCGATTCGTTCTCCCATTCCTCCCAACGGCGGTGCCGTCTGCTTCTACTCTTGCTCTGCTGTCTTTTGCCCTCTGCTCTCCTCTGCCCCTACTCTACTGTCTTTTCTCCTCTCCTACCCCCATGTCCCCTATTGTTGCTGCTTTTACTTTCTGCAGGTCCCTCGCACGCGAGGATGGCCAAGAAGAAGACAAGTCGGGACGTGGGCTAGGCCAAAGGGAGATGGCTTGGGCCGAGTAGGGGAAAGAGAGGCGGGTGGCGGGCCGAACTAAGGCCGGATCCGACCCGACCCGACCCCTAAGCGTTTTTCTAGTTTTTCTTTTTTTGTTGTTTTGTTGTTGTTGTTTTTTTTTTTTTTTTTAAAGTGTCAACAGTAGCTATGTACTAATCGCACTAAATGATGCTCCACAACAAGTAGACAAGCTATTTGGACATTTTCAGACACATGACGTTTGGATGCAAAAGTTGTATAAATGACACATACAATAGAAAGGATGAAAAAACAAATGGTATAGCTGTCTTCCTTTTTTTCTCCCTTTGAGCTTAAAATTGTCAATTGAACTTTCCCCCAAATTCGAAATTATCATATTTATTGGTATAATTTAAAAAGTTTTAACCTATTGTATGGATAATCAACAATTGTGCATTTAATAATAAACCTTTAACGAAACTTTTTTAACCTTTCAAATCGATCAAATTGTTTTCAAAAAAACCTATTGTATGGATAATCAACCATAAGAATTTTATTGAAAATTGTCAAAAAAAAAATTTGTCAAACCATAAATAAAAATAAAAATAAAAATTAAGGCTAAATTGACACAATTGAATTGTTAAGGACTACATTAGCAATTTTTCAAAAAGTTTAGGATTGAATTGACATAATTGAAAAGTTTACAACTGAATTGGCCGATGTATCATAGGTATAAGACTTTTTGAATAATTTTTCTCATATTTGTCTAAAGAACAGCTAGAGCACAAATAATGATAGTTTTCAGATATATTTTCTTTCCATGAATACTTTTCATTAAATACCCTGTTAGATAAAACATAATAAAAAAATACATAAAAAATCATATTTCCTTTCAATGAGCTTTATTTTCACAATGAACATATAGAATTCAAAAGGACTTCCTCACATAATTGAATTTCGGGATATCGGTGGATCTTTGTTTTGCTAGATTTACTTCTTTCCTTTTTTTTTTTTTCATGAAGGAGTTTCAATATGTCTTATATATATTGACCGTCCCTCTGATTTTTTTATTATGCTCTTAAGAACGATACTTTCAAATCCAAGCGAGTTATGTCTCTCTCGATCCACTTGCTATACCTCTGTATGCGGTGTACAACATTGGCCATATCTCCATTCCAAATACTTGAGCTGTCCGCCAACGCGTTCGTTGATCTTTTCCCGCCTCCAGGTTTGTCAAAATCCGTAATGCTATAAATGTTATATCTCCGCCGTCACTCCTCTTTCGAGCCATCTTCGTCCCCAATTTGCAGCCGAGGAATCAAGCTCTGGCAGTTCATCGTCTCGCCTTACGATCGTTATTAGAGGCACCGCCCTCTCCTCCCTCTTTTTCTTTTTCCTTCTTGTGGGTTTTCGTTTTCTCGTCACCCTTCGTCCTAATTTTCGGGCTTTTGTTGGAAAGCTCGGAGCTTGCTCTGTTTTTCTGTCCAATGCTTGTGAAGTGAGAACGACACTGAATCTCGCGGTGCTTTGCTTCCAACTCCGTGTGTTCTTCGCGGGCGATCATTCCGTGTTTGTTTTTTTATGTGGTTTCTGGTGCTTTTTTTGGATTGTGCAGAAAAGTTTGTTTCTTTTCACTTGTTGGTTTTGCAAAATCTTGTTCCTCTATTCTGAATAAACTCTCTCCCCTTTCGTCTCTTTTGTTCCTTTTCAGTTAAAATAAACAAATTCACCATCTGTGGATTCTTGGCGAAAGTGTAATTTTGTTCGATTCTTTCTTGGCTTTCTTCAAGAGTATGGGTTGTGATAAGGTGATCTCGGATACATATATGACTTTCCTTTTACTGAACTTATTTCTTGCTTTGAAACAATAAGTAGAGGATGATTTTTTGGCTCATCTTGATGCATCATCTGTATTGAGGACTACATCCCCTCAGTCTGGGTTTGAGGATGCATAATTTGGTTTACTTTTTAGTGAAATTTTTTATTCTGGAAAAAATGTGAACCCGACCAGACCCGATCCACATTATTGCTTCGGGTATTATGCTTTTCGGGTCGGATCGGAACACATTGCTTCGGGTAACGTCAAAACCCGACCTGACCCGACCCATTGACAGCTCTACCCTTGATGTTATTGAGGTATCCTGCATTTAGACTTAGAGTGGATAGAGCACTTACAATTGCCAGGGGACATGTCATCTGCACACTAGCTCTTTCCTCATAGTGGTTTCACCTAAGCCTTTTGACCGGGTGTCGCCTTTCTTTTCCTGCACCCATACCGTATGCAGAGGATGTTTCTTATCTTTGTCATATAATTTCCATTGTTGATTAAATGTCATCTATGTGTGGCCTTAAATTAATGTGGATCAAGTGACCAAACTGTTGAGTTAAACCTTTTCAGATTGATAAAAAGATGAAAGATGCTCTTCAAGGCGATTGCACAAGATATGCACCAGGCATTGAAATAATTAGTGTCCGTGTAAGAAGCCTACTATTCCAGATACTATAAGGCACAATTATGAGCAGATGGAAGAGGAGCGTTCAAAGGTACACTAATTCTAAAAAAACAGAGTTCTTGATTGCTAGGTTGTTATTAAAAGCAATTAAAGCACCTAGGAATTCTACATTGGTTGAATAAGTAGAAGTCCATGACAAAGGTGCTCTGTACAGGTCCTAATTGCGATTGAGAAACAAAAGGTTTCTGAGAAAGAAGCAGACACAATGAAGAAGATGGCCATAAGTGAAGCTGAAAAGAATGCCAATGTTAGCAGGATACTCATGGACCAAAAGTTGATGGAGAAAGACAGTGCCAGAAGGCAGCAGGAAATAGATAATCAAATGTATCTGGCTCGTGAGAAGAGTCTTGCAAATGCTGATTACTATCGGTGAGATTATCCTTCTTCTTTTAGCACACTGTTAATTATTGACCAAAAAAAGTTTGTAATTGACTGCTGTTATGTGTTTTCCATGCACAGTCTATTGAAGGAAGCCGAAGCAAACAAGTTGAAGCTGACACCTCAGTTTCTTGAGCTGAAATTCATAGAGGCAATTGCTGGTAACACCAAGATTTTCTTTGGGGACAAGGAATGAATCTCTCTCTCTCTCTCTCTCTCTCTCTCTCTCGACGTGAAAACATTCCAACTTTATGCTGTTCTTTTAGTTTGATTTTGTTTTTTTTTTTTTAAGTCGTGGAAAAGTGGTGTTACAAAGCGATTGGTGTATGAATTTGCGAGTTTTTTAAACTTTCACCGCGATGACTGCACACCTAATGAATTTCCATGCATGACTTGCTCCATAAATATTATGTGTGAGGTTAGCGAATTGCGGAGAGCATGTGAAAGGTGCCGAGTGAATGATATTAGCCCCGTGCCGGATATGCTGGGCCAGGCCCGCTCGGTTCGGGAAGAAAAGCCCAAACGGCTGGCTTGGCTTGCAGCAAACGTCTTCGTCTCCTCCTCTCCTTCTTCTCCTCCATCGGTTCACAAGCAGCAACAGAGAAGACGAAGAGAGAGAGAGAGAGAGAGAGAGAGAGAGAGGGGGGGGCCGAACTTGGATGTCCGGTATGGAGAGGCTTCAGAGAATGTTCGCCGGCGCCGGAGGTGCTCTGGGCCACCCGCCCCCCGACTCCCCTACCCTCGATTCATCCGAGCAGGTCTACATCTCCTCCCTCGCCCTCCTCAAGATGCTCAAGCACGGTATAGTTTTCCCTCTCTCTCTCTCTCTCTCGCTTCGTCTTTCGCTTGCGCTCGCTTTCGGATCGGTTCCGTGGTTTTGCGTGTTATTAGATATATGTTGTGGTGTGATGATTCTTGGCTGGTGTCTTGCTTTATCTAAATTGGGACTTGGATTTGACCGACCAGGGAGGGCTGGGGTTCCTATGGAAGTGATGGGCTTGATGCTTGGGGAGTTTGTGGACGAGTACACCGTCCGAGTCGTCGATGTGTTTGCTATGCCGCAGAGTGGTACCGGTGTCAGTGTCGAGGCGGTCGATCATGTGTTCCAGACCAACATGCTTGACATGCTCAAACAGACTGGAAGGTAGGTAATTATCCACGCACTTGGTCCCATTTGCTTTTTCTTACTAACTGGATGGACATTGGACAGTTCTCCATCTATCTTTGCTTAATTGTATCAACTTCAAGGCCCTTTCATCAAGGTATTATGTGTTCTGCATTGCAGACCAGAGATGGTGGTAGGTTGGTACCACTCTCATCCTGGCTTTGGATGTTGGCTTTCTGGTGTGGACATCAACACTCAGCAGGTCATCTCTTTTACCCTATATTTGATTCTTATAGGGAGCATGTAAATTGTAGTTACAAATGGTATGACCTTTTGGCCTTACAACAACTATTGGTTGGTGATGTAGTTAGTTTTATGATAGTACGGCATAAAGAGTTTATTTGACATTATCAGTAGCTTGTAATTGATTACATGCCCATCGTTAGCGGGAGTTAATATTGCTATGGTGCTTCAATGAGGAAGTATAAGATTTCAATGAGAAAGTATAAGAGTTTATGCTGTTTTTGATCTTCAGTCTCTTGTTTTTGTTTACTGTTCGAGATGGCAGATTAACGACTGATCGCCTAGAGATTAGCTAATGAAATGAGCTAGAGTTTAGCTCTCATCTGCGGTTGGAAGAGAGATCTGTGATTAGACTTGGTTTGGGCATTACGTAGGTGGTCTGGTTTTTGAATCCCGATCCGGTTTAGTTCGGTTTCTGCCTGGGAACCGAGAACCGAACAACATAGTACAGGTTCAAAAAAACTGGGACTGGGAACCGGACTGAATTCCACCAGAACCTAGACCAGTCTTGTTCTTCAATTCCTGATTTTACCCTGGAATCATGCTCACCCCCAGTTGAAGGTTGTGGCTTTGGAAATTCACTCAGAGAGTTGTACCTCAAGATATTTTAAATATTTTCACTCTTGGTTGATAATCATATGATTGGTTTTTTTGTCCTTTTTTTTGCTAGACTATAATTGCTTATAGGTTTCCAGTTTGATCCAATTGTTAACAAGGCTGCTTTTTACTTGTTCTGTGTTCTTATAAAATCAGAGTTTTGAGGCTTTAAATCAGCGTGCGGTTGCAGTAGTGGTGGATCCCATCCAGAGTGTCAAAGGGAAGGTTGTGATTGATGCCTTCCGTTTGATCAACCCACAAACCATGATGCTTGGCCAAGAACCCAGGCAGACAACCTCCAACCTTGGACATCTCAACAAACCGTCCATCCAGGTGAGTTTTGACCAGATAATATTCTTTTTGATTATTGAGTTTTGATCTTATCTCATGGAGTTGACTTCATGTTTCTAGGCATTGATCCATGGGCTGAACAGACACTATTACTCAATTGCCATCAATTACAGAAAGAATGAACTTGAGGAAAAAATGCTACTTAATCTTCACAAGAAGAAATGGACAGATGGCTTGACGCTTCATCGTTTTGACACACATTCTAAAACCAATGAACAGACTGTTCAGGTAAGTCAAGGTCTTAATCTGTCGCATAAAGATTGGAGAATTGGTTGCGCCAGTCACTTAGAGGTGGATTCTAGACAATGCAAGACAAGACCCTCTGCTTAAGCATATTTTCATCTGATGTCCATTTTTTCCTAATTAATCAAGATCAATTAGCTTGCAATGCATATAGATTTCATTGAACTGGATGCTGAAAAGCTGTCATTTCTTGCAAAACAAATGATTGTTTCCAAATTCAGATCCTTGTTTTAGGACATTCTAGGCTGAGAAGAAAGCATCCAGGGGAAAAAATATAGTCGTTTGTTTTGTAATAAGATTGGTTACATAGTGTGGTTCATTCTTTGGTATATTCTCTTCCAAAAACTATTAATGAATGAAAGTACACTGCAGATACACCTTCCCCCCCCCCCCCCCCCCCCCCGCGCTCCCTTCTCTTCTTTTTTTCTCTTAAACGGATTGGCAAAGACCTATTCAATGAAAGGCAACAGGGCAACGATTGATTGACAATCTCTAGTCAAAGGATTCTTGATGGACAGGTGTTACAGATATATTAGGAACATCCACAGCAATGGACGGGGATGAAATTGTGTGTGTGGTGTAATAAATGCCTCAAGTCTGAAGACTTGAATATGGGTTTTCCTTGTAGGTCCATTTAAGTGAATGGAGGATATATATAATTCACCTGTGGCAGGATTAGGAAAGTGAGAGGAGGGTTGTTGGCCATTGAGTATAACTGGTGATCGTTTGTATCTTATTAGAGTCCAATAACGAGTAGCAGCTGGCCACAATATCCATATGGTAGGGCCACAGGAAACCCATCTTTTTCTGCAGTTCATTATGAATATCATATCAGTTGGTTGGTGGGCGGATGTTTTTGATTTCTATTTATGGCACAATCAAAATGAGTTGATTTTCCCCCCCTTCCAATCTTGCAGGAGATGCTGAATTTGGCAATCAAGTATAACAAGGCGGTGCAGGAGGAGGACGAATTGCCACCAGAGAAGCTAGCAATCGCGAATGTGGGAAGGCAAGATGCCAAGAAGCACCTCGAGGAGCACGTCTCCAACCTTATGTCTTCCAACATAGTTCAGACCTTAGGGACCATGCTTGATACCGTAGTCTTCTAAGGCCCTCCGAATCAGCATCTTATGTTACCTGCATTCTGCACAACTCTGTATCATCTTTTGCGGTGGTGTTCCGGGACTAATTATTACATCGGCTTGATCAGTAGACGCTGCAGCTTGTTAGAAATCTAGCCCTTTGTTCTCTGCTTTGCTCGTATCCCCATTCAAACAATTCATTTACCAATTTGTTCTTATCCAAGAAAGGGAAAGGAAAGGAGACGGTTTATCCGCGAGCCTCTGTGACATGATCTCTTATACTAAATAACGGGGCAGGTCTCCTGTCTCCGTTCAGTGGGGGACGATGAATGGAGTTGACAAAGATGTAGCCACCGCATCGCTCCGTGGGCGCACATGAGACAAGAACTTGGGCATGCATCGTTATTGCTTTACTTAGCAGCCACATGAGCCAATCGTTGTGAAGAGTGCGTGCTTTGTAGGAGTGGACCTTTCAAATGCTGCTGGTTTCACACAATTTGCTTATCGTTAGACCTACTTTCCATTTTTTCTAAACTAGATTAGAATTCTGACCTATGAGTAAATTCGAAACCCCTGCTTTACCTCTGTTTAGGCAGACTTTTACTATTTTTGTATGAATTTTTCGGCAGGGATTCTTGAGTCAGACCCTTAATGGACTTTGATTGTCATACTCTTATTTTCGTTGTGGTGAAATTTCATGATTTTTAGACCATGTTTGATAAGATAAATCTCAATTACAATAGCATAATGTCCCTCTGTTTTGTCAATTTTTTGATGCAATAATGTGCATTATTAGATTTTTCTAAATTCGTGCTTAGCTTTTTTTAAAAGACTTTCTTCACAAAAGTTGTTCTTTATGATATTACACACATTGTGTAATCATAAATGGGCCCTTTTCATTTTTGTTGATTCGATTGGTCTTGTCTGAAATATTCTAGTTGTAGCTCTTTGTTGTAATTGCCTATCTAGATTTTTTAGGATAACTTGCATGTAAAATTAGGACTTATCGTCTTCATGAAACTTGTTTCAAATTCCTTGATCTTCGTTGTGAAAAGTTATTGATTAATAAAAATAATCTTTTGGTAGTATTTTTGTTAAATTGGTTTGTAATGTTGACTTTGCGCATCAAATTAAATTTGGTACATGTGATGCTTCCGACATTAAATGCTTAGAATTCTTCAAATGCTTGATGTGACATTAGAAAAGTCAAGGTTTAGACTATATTTAAAATGCCTATGATGTTTGTGAGTGCATGATTTGTAAGCTTCAGACTAGCTTTGACAATTAAATACATTCCATAATCAAGATGTTCTTTTTTCTAAATGTTTTAGAATCTTTTTAAACTTTTGATTTGACATTGTGATTGTCATTTGTTGGATCGTATTTGAAATGTATGTGATACCTGTGAGTACATAATATGTGAGCCCTAAACTAGCCTTAGTAATTAAATGCGTTTTATAGCCAAGACATATGTTTGTCTCAAAAAACTCATTTGCCATTATCGACATTTCAAATTCATTTTTGAAGCATCACACGAACCACAAACATGCATAAAACTATGTCATTCGTTAGAAATGCTTGTGATTGTGATTGTCGTATGTCCATTGAATAAGTGACTCGCCGACAATCCACTCAAATTGATTGATTATTTGAGAAATAAGGCTTACGGGCCTGCCTGCATGTTTAATTCGTGCTGATGTCTGTAGATGTTTGATGTATGTTAGGTGCGATGCCTCATTCCGTAGGTAGATCTTGAGTCTCACTTAGAACATGATTTAGGGATTTACAAGTGTTAGTAGCCATGCGGGAACACAAGTGGTCACTAATGGTTGTGGGTTATAAAAAATAAATTGGGGTAGGCATCTAGAGAGACCGATGCATGAATTGCAAAAGCCGATCCCGAGGCCCTAATTGTTCACTTGTGTGTTTGATTTCATTTGATTGGTCATTCTTGATTGTTTGTTGTGCTTCTGGCCGTTTTGTTGTAAATAATTGTTTGTTTCCATTGTATGTACTTAGTTCCAATTCTTCAGTTAAAATTAGATTAGGTCCTTGGAGGTGGAGAATCATCAAGACACAAAGACAATAGAAGGTCGATGTCCATTCCGACCATATTATTGTACCCATTTTCCCGATATATGTTTTGGGTTCTTTATTTATATAAATACTAGATGAATTGCAAGTTCTTTTATTTCCTTTTATTTCCTTTGAGCTTTAGGGTTGCATGTTAAAATTACTGCTTTCCTTATTGCTTACTTGATTGTTTACTTCCTATCTCACATTTAAATTTCAATTATGTGTATTCTTTTCTCTTTCCTAGAAATATAATTGCATGAAAATGACCATTCACACGTGACCACTCAATTTAGGTTCAATGATCTCAAAAAAGTAAAAAGAAATACATTGACACTTTAGATAATATGACATACCATTAGATACCAAAAGGGTGCTAATAGAAATATTAACGTAACTGAAGTCTTCAAACCTAGATATCCAATTGTGTAGAAATCGAGGGACAACTCCCGACCCTCGATTGGACTTTCTAGCCAGCCCCAAAAACGAAACTAATTGTGACTCCTATCTTTATTAGGTTGTCTTAAACAACTAGACAAGTTAATAAATAAATCCGTCGTGAGGGATATGAGTCTCAATGAAGCTCATCATGATTTAACATACTTGATGTGGTAGTAACTCAATGAATGAAGTGATGCCATCCTTATAGGTGAAGAGTACTGTCGAGAGGGCTATCATGGTAAAAATACCTCAAAATTCGATATCCATACCCGATCTCTTCTTTCAAGGCATGTCACTCGTGTGGGTACGGATCACAACACCTCTTGGTGTCATGCGGGATACGAGCTTGGGAGAGCTTGTGACCATGAACGACGAAACTTACAAGGGTTTGTATTGAAAGGTGCGGTGATGATGTCTTTTGGGACTCGAACCGTGAGGGGACTCTTGTGATCAAGTATCCCTAAACCTGATTTTCAACTGTTTCACTTTGGGTCCCGAGGTCGGGTTGCAACAGGTCTCATCGCAAACTATTGGAAAAATTACTAAAAAAGTTCTAAACCTATTACGTTTGTACCAATTTAGTCATAAATTTTTCAATTATTATAATTGAGTTTTAAATCTTTTGACAATAACTAATATAGTTTATCTAGCCAATTTTGGCTTGAATTGCTAATATGAACGCCGAATGTTTTACATGGTACAATTGGCGTTGACGCGAACACAATTTAATATTTTTCTAATTTTCTAATTTTTCTTTTCTTTTATTTTTTACAACTCCGGGCTGGCAATGTGTTCCACTGACCATGGCCGGCCATTTTAGCCCTCCCTAGCCAACAAGTGAAGATTATGACCGTCTCTTGGATCTACGCAAAGGCTCCACACCCTCGCTTGTGACTGGTGAGGGGCGGAGACCCTTGCTTGTGGTCGGCAACATCACCGACATACAATGAGGAAAAAGGAGTAAGGAATAAGAAGGAAAAATTAAAAAAAATAAATTTGACGTACATATAGTAATTTCACGAAACCCTTACTTGTGGATAGTTGTGCCCCGCAGCTCACTAGCATCCACATCAATGATTTCTAGCTAAAGCTTACCAGATATATTACATTAATAAATTATCAAGAGATTTAGGACTCAATGACACAATTAAAAAGTTTATGATTAAATTGACAAATGTGATAGATTTAATCATCACTTGTAATCCTTGATTCTATTTTCAAAATTGAGAATGAACTTAAAAGATTCAAAAATAGTCATATTTGACCACCATAGTAGAGGTAATTACGGGGACGATTTTAAAGCCTACTTAGACTCGACCAATTGATCGGGCAAAATAGGCGAGCTAGGTCAACGACGGTATGCTCCCTATTTATGCTCGACTCCCTTAGATAGGCTCACTCATGCCCAATCGATTTCCTATTATACCTTAACTTTTTAAATCATGAGCCGGTCAAGCAAAGACTCCATGCCGAGCTACATCATATCCATGAATTAAAAATTTATTGCATCCAATCTATAATCATTTCATTCTTAATCGGGAAAAGCACAAAAAAGAAATCATAAATCCACGCTTTTTTAATATTAGTACTAATTTAGTTTACCCTGCCAATTTAGGCTGGAAGTTGCTGATGTGAACACTGATTGTCTTACGTGACATGACCAATGCTAACATGTGTAAATATATATTTACACTTTGGGCCGGGGTCCTTGCCGACGGCCTAGTCTGGGCAAGGGCCCCCATGCCCTCCACGTCCTCGTTTGACTTTGGGTAAGGGTCCAACACCTTCACTTGTGGCTGGCGAGGGGCAAAGGTCCTCACCCAGACTTTGTTTCTGGACGGTTGGGGAAAAAATGAAAGGAAATGAAAGGAAAAAGAAAAGAAGAAAATGAAAAGAAATAAGAAAAAAGTAATAAAATTTAGAAATTTTAAAATTTTAAAAATGATGTCACTATTAGTCGTCCTACACCAGGTTGTGCCACGTAGGATGGTTGAATTTTACGTTAGCAATTTCTTATCTAAATTGGTTTGATGAACTGAATTGATACCAATGTAAAACGATTTAAGACTAAATTGGTCTAATTAAAAGGTTTAAGATTGAATTGATACTAATGTAATAGACGTAAGACTATTTTCTTTAAACATTTCAGCTATTATTATTAGCAAGGGGAAATGTTTGGAAGGAAAAAAAAAAATAGCGCTTGAAGCTATTGAATAGTATTATTTCGCTATTTTTATAATGGACAACATGCATTTAAAATTGTATCGAAGATTGAATCGAATTGTAGTGACACATGATCGAATTGGGTTAAACATGTCAAAATTGGAAAAGTACGGCTAAAAAACCAATTTGATCTTGCAAGACTGGATCACAACAAATTCCATGGGATATGGATGATCGATTTCAGGGTGAATAGGTTCTAGAACCTACTTTGTTACTATTGGTTCCCAATTTCTAGCACCTAAAACTTACCCCATTTTTTCAGTTCAATTTTAAGATTTACTTGAGAACCGTCTTTCTCTTGTCCTTTTTTTTTTCAACAAAATAATATGGGCAACAAAACAATTCGAAGTAAAAGATGAACGAAAGTGAGCAACTAAGGGTGAGTCACGAGCGTGCAAAGGTTACAAGGATCAAAGAAGTCAATAAAAGAGCAAGGGTTGCGAGGCTTGAATTAGCGACGGTGAGCCGTGAGTGAGCAAGGAAGAGGGTGAGTTGAGAGAGAGAGAGAGAGAGAGAGAGGTGTGAAATGTCTTAGTGAGGTTGGAAAGAATAAAGTAAAAGAGAAAAATAGAGAAAAATACGGTGAGAGGAAAATTAGGGTTTCCAGCCTTTATGAAATCGTTTCCAAATTCGGTCCAATCTCGGGATGGCTCTTCACTCATGATCAGGAACTACATTGGTTTCCACCTGTTCAAAAAGATTTGGAATCGGTTTTCAGGGTCATCCAATTCTGTTCCCAAATAGAATTGGTCTGACAGCACATGTAGGGGTGTGAAATGCGTTTGATTCCATCTACAACAAAGGAGTTCGGAGAGAGATTTCCAAACGCGTTCTAACTTTTCCGACGATTCATGGACACCCATCAAGAACCATCCATTCCAAAAGAGTGATTTGCAAGTGGGCCTTTGAATCGGGTGGATGGAAACGGAAGGAGACGAAAAAACTCTCTACGTCGAGGCAAAAAATGTAGAATGTGCATGTTCTGCCCGCACACATGCTTGTCAAGTGACTTAGGCGACACAACACCAAATTAAACGAGATTTTGCACAGCTGGGTGATTGGAGAGAGACCGAAATTCGTGACCTGTGCGCATCTTCTTACCAAAACAACAAAACATACACTCACCCACAATCTTCAAAAACACATGACCACGACATCCCTTTTGCGTCGCTGGCATGCTCCTGTCATCCTCCTTTTTCCTCGCATTCACGTTATACTCACTCTCTCTCTCTCTCGAAATTCCAATTTAAGGGAAAAAGAGGAGGAGAGAAAAACGCGTCTCTTTCGACCTTGTCGACGGATGGGCGAACCCCCATTTAGGCTTGAGGGACAAAATGAGTGGGCCTTAGTTCCGCAACCATCGCCTTGGTGCGCGTAATTGGATCGATTATATATGCCAAGCTCGAACGCTTAGTTTGGGAATCTCGTCGTATATTCTACGTTTCATTTCAAAGTCCTTACTCCCTTGGTTTCTCCCACAACATGCCAATTTCAACACACGCATGAGTCCCGACAAATTTTACGATCTAAATTTCGAAGAATTTCCGTCAGCAGTCAGCATTTTTCCATAGTCAAATGGAACAAATTGCACTTAAAATTTCGAGAAGCTATGATCTATCACATTTGCGTCCATCGATTCAATACAATCACAACTGTCGAAAGATCGATCGTATGAAACAAAAATCATCACCAAAATCCAGTGTCGAGAATTTGCCCATCCGTTTTTTTATAAAAAAATTCGACTCTCTCGAGTCTCATCAAATCTAAGACAGCGTTTGATAACTTGCTAAATAGTAACAACTTCTATTCTTTTATTTTCGGGAATAAATTTTAAACATAAATCCGTTTGTTAAATTTTTTATTCCCGATAACAGCTTTGAAACAGAATCAATGAGTAAAAAAAAATTATTTATTTATTTTCGAGAACAATTCCAAAATCAAGCTAACTCAAATTTCGTCATTTTCTTTCTTTCTTCTTGTTCTTCTTCATTCTCTCTTCTTCTTCCATCGTTGCCGCCATCGGTCGCCGGCAATTGATTGGACAAGGTCTGGCAAGCTCACTAGAGGCTCGCTAATCTAGCGAGGTTGAGCCTTGCTGATGGCCAAGCGGCCACCACCGAGCCTTGCCTAGCTATCGGCAACCCTTCAAGAAGGTGCCTTCCTCTGGCTAGTTGTTGGTCATCATAAGATCGGCCTTAAAATTAAAAATTTTATTTCTTTATTTCTTTATTTCTTTTTCTTTTTTCTCTTCTTCTTTGACCTTAGGCCGACCTTAGGATGACCAGTGACTGACCAAAGGTCGAAGAAGAAGAGAAAGAAAAGAAGAAAAAAGATATAAAATTATTTGAAAATTAAAGGAAAATAATTTGGATTAAAAATTTTGAGATTGGTGCCAAACGCAATTTTATTCAATGAATAGAAATTTTGAATAGTTACCAAACACTTTCAAATACCTAGAAATTATTTCCGGATATAAAATAATAATAAAAATCATTTTTATCAGAAGTTATTTTTAAGAATAAAATAATTATCAAACACACCATAAGCAATCAGATTCAAATCGCCCCCGCCGCTTCGATCCTGTGTGCCGCCCTCCACACTAAACTCCCTGCGCTCGCTACGCGTCGCGTTCTCATTGAACTCTGTCCCCTCCGTAGACCCCACACTCACTCTCTCTCCTCTCTTATGTCGTCTCCGGAGGTCGCCTCTCTTTCAAAAAAAAAAAAAAAAAAAAAGAAAAAAAAAAGAACACTCTTTTCTCTCTGCTTCGCTTCCTTACTTCCTCAGATCTGCATCCTCTGTTCCTCGTCATCTTCGAAATCCTCCCGATCTCTCTCTCTCTCTCTCTCTACAACCACATTCTCTCTCTACTGCGAAGATCCGCCGCCACCCTCCTCGCCGAGCCCCGCCGCCGCCGCCCCATGGCGAAGCTCTGCCTCAACGCCCTCCTCGCACTCCTCCTCCTCCGCCTCGCCCTCTCCGCAGATCCGCCCCAGATCCCGCCGTCCCATTCACCCGAGCTCCCCGCCGGCGCCCCTGCGCCGGCCTCCGGAGCTCCCCTGAGCTTCCCCCGTCCGTCGGCTCCCCCGCCGCCTCCCACTCCTCGTCCCCGCCGTCGCCTCCCCCGTCGGGCTCGCCCCCGCCCACTCTCCTGCCCCCACCGCCGCGCCGCCGACGACGCCGGCCCCGTCCCAGGGGAACTCCACCGGCAGTCTCCCCTCGGGGGTGGACGTCGCCGACGAGGCCGTGGGGGGCGGCGCCGGCGGGTCCTCCGGCGGCGGGCTGAGCAGCACGAAGAAGGCCGGGATCGTGGCGGGGGCGATCGTGTTCGCGGGGGTAGTGCTGCTGGGAGCGATGGTGTACAAGAAGAGGAAGGACAACATAAGGCGGGCGCAGTACAGCTACGCGGCCCGGAGGGAGATCCTCTAGAGAAGCCCGCCATACCACCATACGATTCGTCGGTGCTTTAGGTATTATAATTCATTCATCGTGATTTCTGATTAGTTCAACTGGGTTTTGCCATATGATATGTTGGGATCAAGATTTGATAATGATATTGATATTGATATTTGATTGATTCGTCACTGTCGATCGAGTTGCAATAAAAAGAGTCGGTTTTGAAGAATTAGCTTGAACTCTTCGTATGTTCGGACGTGCTGTGCCGCCATTGCAGAGCATTTTAATACGTATTTTTACTGAATCTGAACTCCTTAGTGATCGAAATGCGACGCGGGGTCAATGCACTTTCCGGCCGCTTGTCAATGGCGTCGCAGCGATTTCTTGATGATGCAAATCTTAATCATGCAAGTTGTCTTTTTTTGATGACGTCTTAAGCTAAAAATGGATATCTTGCTGTCGCTTCTGACGATGATTTGAATACGCTTAGCAAAGCTAAAGACCGATTTGGCCCTAGAATTATAGTTCAAAAGTCTGGGGAAGTGGTTCTAAATATAAATATAAAGATTATTCCGAAAAAGGGAGGAAACAAAGAGAAGGGGAGGTGGACGCCAGGCAACGGGAGCCGTGGGGGCGGCGGCGGCAGCCGATGAGGGTCCATCGACCCTCAGTGGCGGCTGTGACATCGCCTCTGCCGTCTCTAGTTATCAACAGGCGCACACGCATGGATCGAGAGAGGGTTTGATAGAGACAGTCAGGCAAGCTTGGTTTTGACTTGGCCGTTGGGTTCATGTTCCGTCTCCGTGCCTGTCCCGGCAGGCGGCCGGAGGGTGTCCCGCGCCCACGACTGAATGAGGATTAGCTGGATCTACGCAAGGCAGCTTTGCATTGATTCTGTGTGCATCGAGCGCGTGCGAGAGAGAAAGGAGGGTTGGCCTTGCCAGTCGTCGGCAAGGGCCAACACTTGCCATAGGTCCGGCGAGGGGTCACGGCCCTAGCCGGCCCCATTGGCAGTGTCGACTCGAGCGTCCGTGGCTCCACCAGTCCATCCTCGGTTGAAGTCCCTTTTTTTTTTCAATTTTTTTCCTCTTAAAAAAGAGATTGAACTTCATACGTTCTAAATTTTTAGATTTGTAAATTAACCCATGTTGGCAAACACATGGCTGGCATGCAAGCGTTTAAGTTTTTATTATCAACTTGATCACGTCAAAGGAAATATGTGGAATTTTCAGAGACCCTGCTGCCATCGTCCTCTAGTACAAAATACTGACGGAGTTATGCTATTTAGAAGGGAAGGAGAAAAACTCAAGTTATAATTGTCTTTGGCGTTTCTATATCTTTTGGTTAATCAGACATAACCATTCCGTTCAACAATCACCGGTAAAAAAAAAAAAAAAATCCGCAGCCATGACCCCAACTATAGGATTAGAACACCATGAGCCAGAACAACATCAAAGTCTCGAGGAGAACCAATCCACCCAAACAAATTTGCAGGCAACCGCGATTAGTTTTTCTCTTGGGAAAGTGCAGAAGTTTGCTGCAAGCAACCGAGACAACGCATTGTCGATCTTTCATTTCCATGTGTAATCGTATACGGTGTGCGTCGTTTGGGGAAATGAAACAATTCCATGTCGTACGAACGAACGAACAACGATGGCTACCGGGAATCTGACTTGAGTCAGCATGTAATTTCTTGCTGCATATGTCGTTCCTCGTTGCTTTAACTCCATTGATGTGGCCCCGGACTGGTTAGTTCGGTCTGGTGACTGTAAAGTGGGTCTAATCGCGGCGGAATCATGGTTCTGGGGTATTGACCTGGCTGGGGAACTGCTTGCGAAAAGTGTGACTGTGCTGAACGGGCGTTCCGTCTTCTTCTCCACCTCAGGAACTCCACGACGATGGAGCTTATGCTCATCGCGATCCCAAAACCAGCAAACGTCGCAAAGAGGACCGCTAAGATTGCTTGCAACCGAACCTGCAAGAACCCAAGATATGACGAGCATGTTAATGAACTTAGACTATATGACCGTAGAGTAAGGGTATCAAAGAAAAGCTATTCCTTCATGTCCACTTCGAAACTCTGATGACAAGACAAAAGCCAAAGACAGGCACAAGCAAAACACAGGTTGAGTGAGATCCTCTTACCAAGGTGTAAAACATGTGAGCAAAGAGAACCACCATGGAGAACTGGAATGATGCGTAGATCCAAACGAATCGGCTTTTCACTAAACGCAGAGATCAAAGAGATTTCAGTCAGAAAATCCTTTACTACAATCTGAACACTTCACGAAAGCAAACACAGATTAAGGAAATCTTTCAGTACGAGTATCAACTGTCGATACGAGCTTCTCGTGTATGTTGGGGAACTTACCCATAGTCGAGGAAGTCATGGATGACAGAAGACCCAAGAGACAAGAAAATGGCAGCGATATAGCGATTGCATTGGTACCCATTTTTCCAACCTACGTGAAAGGGGGGAAAGCCAACACTAACATGAGATTCCGGTGAGTAGGAGAAGGCTTCATGTAAGCTAATAATCTTTACCAGTAGCTGCTCGAGGAAACAAAAGTAGGCAAGCATGCTGACGATGACGAGCACAGGAACTTCCTGCCACATGCTGATAAGATAAAGCCAGTGAATCGTAATGTCAACTGCTCTATGGACAAAGGATACATTTCTAAGGAAAAGAAGGTTACAAAGAGTACTGACCGGTATCCATGGAGTTCCATCGGCTGAACTCTACTGGCTCCAGTATTCCACGTTGGTAAACTTTGAATACGTAACAGGGTGACTGGCAGATTCTGAACTTCTTGTTTGCATACATCGCAGGTTTTGTTACCTTTGATGCTAAACCATTTGATGGCGCATTCTTTGTGGGCGAGAGCCATTTCGCCTTTGCAGCTGCATTCCATCTTAAGGGTCTCACCTCCTTCACATAACTCAACCAGACAAATTCTGCAAACGGCCTCTTCCTCCGGTATGTCTTCGCCATCATCATCATTTTCTGAGTCAATAAATTCTCAATTAAAATACTGATAAGCACCATCAGAAGTTCTGCGTTAACTGCCAAAGTAGTAACTTCTACTCTCTATGTGGAAAAAGGAGGAAGACATCCAATGACATCTTTGTTGTTTCATAGTAAGAGAAATATATCTGCAAAGTGAAAATCTAAAGATGAAGTGACTAGAAACTAAAAGGTTCCTCTTTTGAAGCCTATCTCCTCCAAAAATAGGCACCTTTCTGGAATATTGTGAGCACTGTAAATTTGGTAACCATACACAATACAAGTTCAAAAATCTAGCCAATATCATAAATAAAACACAAGCACGATCTAATATTAAACTCGAGCAGTTTGCTGCCCATGGAGTTCTGGAAATGAATTTATTGAGATGAAGAATACCAGGATCGCTTGTTGATGTATTGGACTCAGCACTTCCTTCTATTACACGAGGAGTAGAAGGTATCACACGGAAGAAAGAATCTATCCTTTTAATGCTTCTTTCTTTGTTGAGAGGGACTGAGAGAGATCGAGATATCTGTTTTTGCACTCCTTTTCTCTGCAATAGGATATTTCAACATCAGTATGCAGTTAAAGATGAAATTTCTTTGAACAGTATGCTTTAAGATCAATATACTTGGCCAGGTCTTTAAGTTCAATTTCCTATTGATGAAAGAGTTTAGGAGTGATTATTAGGGTGAATTATAGTAAAGCCTATTTCGCTCTCAGAATTAACAAAATTGGTGATTGCAATTTCATTGATCAGTCAAAGAAATACCATTTTCAATAGTTACAACAACGCACTACTAGATCTGTAAACGGTCAGTCGCTTGTATAAGGCTTACATTTGGATGCGGAGCAGCACTGGCAATTTGATCTTGTGTAGATTCCCGACTTGAATTAGTTACTGGAGTAACTGGCAGCGACGAAGTTCTCCTAATTCGTGGAGTGAACATCCTCGTAAGTGACGACGACCGTGAGATTGAAGCCTTTTCTTGCGAAACGTTTGGCGACGCTCCTTCCACCATGATGGCGGCTTTCTCAATATCACTTGAGGGACTCCGATACAAGAAGCTTAATCTTGGCAAAAGACTTTTGAAAGGTGATTTGCTTCTAGCAGAAGACGGACCGGGCGATCCGTTAACTCTTGCCCTGCTAGAACTGGAATTCGGCGTCAAGAGGAAATTCACTCTCTTGGGCGTGGGGCTCGGCGTTATCGGCATTGCTATCACATGAGCATCTCGAGAAGCTACATTCTTTCGCGAAGGTATGTCGAGGAAGAGGTTTTGTCGCCTCCAGTGGGGAGCTTGCGGGGCTTGTTCACCTATTCTCACCGCATTATCGACCTAAAAGAAGGAAGGCACCGTTATACACAAGCAAAGAACGTTGCAACGGGCAACGTCATCATCTGTTCAAGTTCAAACCACGCTAGTCGGCGTTTTCTATTGCTCGGAATTAGCACATCGATCTAAGAAAAGCAGCTTTACTCTACCCAGATGCAATAATCTAATTAAAATATCCTGGCTCAAGTAGAACTATATTGTAAATCATTACAGCAGAACACCATCCAAAAATCTCAGGTATCATAATAAGCAGCAACTTCTAGTATTTGATGCAACTGAGCAGGAACCGTTTGCTGACAAAACCTTTTCTTAAAGTCAAGCAGAACCAAGGAAGCAAGGAGAGGATCATGATCTCTAATGCCAGACAAAGCCTGGTCCACTGAATGATCACAAATGGGTCAGCGGATTTAAGCAAAATTCATTTACATGCACAGCAGGCCTATTCAAATTCAGTGACGACGATGATAACTGATTCTGCAGAGAGCTCCGCGCGTTCGTTTGACAAGCGAGAAGAAAGAACGAAGAGAAAGATGGGTTTACTACCGTGGGCGGAGGAGGCAGGGCGACAGTCACTTCATGCGAGATGGCATCGGCTTCTGCTTTATCCGCGGCCCTGTCGGGAGCTTCCATTGTAATGCGTGTCCCAAGCTCCGCTCCCGACCAAAAGAAAGAACGAAAGAGAGAGAGGAAAAGGGTAAAGCCGGAAAGGAGGGAGGAAGTTATGAAAGTATGGAGGAAGCAGGGGGAAGGAACAGAGTGGATGTAAATGTAAATGCAAGGCTTGCAAGTGAAGTGTCTGTCGCAATTTATGGGCAAAGGTGGTGGAGAGTGTGGCCTACCCTGAGACGCGCAGACGGAGACGAGGAGCGAAAGCGAGAGAGATGCCGCCTCAGTTCCGGTGGGCGCGGACTTGATAGCATTTAGAATGTGAACGGTCTTTAATCTATTGTTAAAATAACTATCTGTTTTAAATCATAAAAAATTAAATAATAAATAATTATAAATTATTGTAGATCCATTAATTTAAGAATTCGTGAATCACAATAGCTTAAATATTGTTATTTTAATAAAATTCATTAAAAAAATACTTTTTGAAATTATGATCATGGCATGATTCATCCTCGCTGTAAACTATTTCTCCGCAGTGAAGCCTTTTATCTATTCTGAAATTTGATGGTCAGTGAAAAGAGCAGATCTCACTAGTTAAAGCCTTTAGATCAAGAGCGGATTAGGTCCTTTTGTGTTAAGTTTTGTCTACACTTTGATTCATGCTCTGATATGCAATTTGATGATGGTTGGGGAGAGAATGGATATGGATGGTTAAAAACCTTGATTTAAGAGTGGATAGAATAGAACGGTTCGTGTAAATATTTCTTTTCGTTGCTGCTATGTGCTCAAATTTCCCCTTTTTGGTATGCACCTTGTGTATGTAAATTTAAATACTTGTCGGTCGGAAGACAAGTTTTTAAGTTTAATCAAAGAGGCTTTTATTAAAAAATAAAAAATAAAAATCTTACCGTGAAGGGGCGAATTTAAAAGTTTCGCAAAAGATTTTGTATAATGCAGTACTGATTCTATAGGAACGTGTCCCTTTAATGAGTGCCTAAAGTTTATTTAATTTGAAATTATTCGACTTTTAAAGTATTAATTCGTATGACACAAGATAGCCAGCACTTTAGGACTTGCAAGATTTCTCTAGTTGATTTTTTTTAACGGGTGTCTCGAAAGAACTTAAGAAAATTGCATAATAATGACCTCGTCATGTCATGTTACAACTTACAAGGACCAAGGTCAAAACGTTTTTTCTAAGTCAACGCGATTTGCCCCATTTCTCTTCCATTGGTTTTGGAGAAAAAAAAGGATTTTTTTTCCTAAAAATTGGGTGATACCCAAGTCACTCATGCCTTCTCATAAGTTACACATAAAATATTCCAAATCGGCACAAGTAAATTTTCACTAATCGAGTCAAATCAAGTCAATCAAACTTACCATATAATTTGTTGAATAGAGGGGGCAACTTTCAGAAAAACCAAGATTGATTGAGTTATAGTAACGTGTCAAGCCCTGGCTGATTGAATGACTCCATCTTGAGTTGTAAATTGCGTCGACTCAATTTTGAAATTAATGGGGTATCTATGTGTCTCACAGAGTACCCCAATCAATCGAATTTAATTCGCGTCTCCTCCTACAATCAAATACTTTCAAAGGGATCTTTCTAGCGGCCTCAAGGATAGTACTTTATTTGAATTCCACCTCCAACACTCTTCATGAAATACACATTGACGTTGAGTCTTAACTAATCAGATAAAATCCTTTAGATAAAGAACATTTAGTATTATTAGACGTTTATGCAAAAATTGGTTGGATATCATATCATCTTGTTTGTCTATTAATGAGAAAAGATCAAGGAAATCCCAGCATCTTTCATACGACATAATGTAACTCAGAGGATTGGTTCTCACTTCTCACCGCATTTCGAAATTGTAGTTCAAATTGGGAAAAGGGGGTGATAGGATCCGCCTTAGTAGTTGGTCCACAGTGACAAAAATGGTGGGCATAGATGGGCCTTTTTTCTTTTGTCCTATTCAATTGGTCCTCCCCGTTATTTCTTTCTTTCTTTCTTTCTTTCTGAATTACCTCGATAAGGTGGTCAAGATTCGACTAAGGATCTTATGAGGTTAAGATTTTCTGTGAATCTTTGAAGTCTTCCCACTATATATTTCTTTATCGTCAAAACATTCCATTAATTCTTTTTTTTATGGATAAGTCTATTTCGCAAAGAATTGAGGATTTCTGAAGAATTGAGGATTTCTGCATCATCTTATAGTGGGTCACATAATTGCTGAGCACGATAAGAATCCTTATCTCTTGGATGTTATTCCTATTATAATTTAAGTTTCCTTATCGTCGAACTTCACATGAAGTGCTCAAAATCTATTGTGAAATAGTTTCATCATCTAACGACACACTTCACACTTTTTTTTGACCGGACTGAAGAACTATACTTGAGCAAAAATCGATGCTGATTATCATAAGAGAGAGATATAGTCTTAAGTAAAGGTAATCCCTGAGGAAGATTGGGGTAAGATCCAAAGGAGAATGTTGGCCCTCCTCCTGTAGTGGTAGGCGGGAAGTCAATGATTGAACGGAATCACGATGATGGCTTCTTTTTTAATCTTCAGAAAAAAGATAGTCGGGGCCTCTCCTCAAGTGGCGTGGAATTCACAGCCACATGATGGATCATGTCGACAATTTAGCCAGATATATTAATACGGTCACCGCGTTATGCGCCTGATTCCAATTAATTACTCGGGGAAAATGGCAGGGGACACACGGTCCAATCCAAAACCAGGTTTCAAAAGCTTGAGTACGTCCGTTTGATCTATCCGAAGCGGGGTGAGATCACGCCCCATTACGCCGGATTAGGACATGGAGGGTTTCGGTGGATAGAAGGGAGAAAGCTAAAGAGCCGGTATGGCTTAAGAAAAGACAAGAAAAAAGCAGAGCTGATGAATCCGGGGCTTTTTGACAGGTCCAGCTTTATGATTCTTTTTTTGAATGTTTCAACGATTCTGGGGGTGGCAAGGTAGGCACAAAGAGATTTTTGTGGATAAACTGGCCTACTTTGTCGATTGATATCCCCCACAGGACAGAATGTTGCACCACCTTCCAGGCTACCGCGACAAATGGTTTCTACACACTGCTTGACCTCGCTTTTTAGTTTTAGCCACTGCTCGGCGATTCCAGACATTTGATGTGTTACCAACTTGAGAAAACGCGTTGATGGAACAGTCACGAAGAATTTTGTCAAAAGTCGCCAAATTAGTGGTAGGTCAGAGAGATTATAAAAGAACGGACACTTGATGCGCTAAAGATCCTACGAGCGCACGGATACATGATAACACCCTTTTGAAGCTCCTTAAATAAAGTACACAGTATGTTATGTCAATGATGCCTTCTGTTATTAACTTAGTACGTCTTATAGAAATCTAGAACTGTCGAAGGTTAAAGCAAAATTTCAGTCACCCACTTCAAGTTAATCACTTGTTTAGATCGAGCTGCCTTGGAGTTAAACCAATCACAACCGTTGTGACGGCGGATCTTGCACTATGTACGGGCTTTAATGATAGTTGATATATGGATGCAGTACAATGGATCCCACAAAAATTAATGGCCTTGTCAATATCTACCCACGAACTAGGTACAATGAACTGATTAATATCTAACCATGACTTGGTACAATGAACTGATTTTCCCATAACATTGCCCGATCAAGCAAACATAGAACTAAAAACTTTTGAAGTCTCTTAGGACGTTTAATAGGTCACTCAGTCACACACATGCAAAGAGATCCACCTCAAATATGTTAAAGAGTCACAAAATTCAAGATGTGAAACTTTAACCAATTGCAAAGCAAGAGAAAAATGAAGGGAAAAAGGAGGAATAATCTAAGATCAACTCTCTATCTTAAGGGGTAAAGCCCTCTTGGTTAGAACAATTCTATGTGACTAATGTCAAGTAAAGACGCGCCAAGCAAAAAAGCACCTTGTGTAGCCTATTATGCTTCGACCAAAGAAAAGCCTATTACGCCAAAGCTGCTTGCAAGATGACATATATGTGGAGAGGGTAGCTCCTCATCTCTCCAGAAGCATAACCAGTTCACAGTGTGGAGTATGTGGGAAAAGATCGACAGCCATGGCTTTTACTGGATGGAAAGGCTCTGAGTTAGGCATGGACTTTACCCTGTGCCGTGCAAGGCCAGCACTGCTCATGTTTCTCCAAGCCCGGTTATCTTTTTTCCCTTTCTCGTTATTCTCAGGACTGGGTGTGCAGAGCTCAATAGCATTTGCCACTAAGCTTTCAGGATTGCAGGAGATATATCTACATACGAGCAAGGCAGATAGAAACCTCAGGATTCCATTCAGGAAGAGAAATCAAATGAACTCACTGATGATAAAACTTCTTTGCATGGGGACTCACACAAACTTTCGGAGATGTGGATGAGTTCTCAAAGCTTTGATGACCTGCAGTACCAAAAATAGGGAAGGAATAAGCAAGCAACCATATTAGAAGACATACAATCAAAGATGCAAAGATCTCAATGACGAATCGACTTTTAGGTGTCTCCAAAACATTCTTAACTAATGATTATATACAGGAAAGATTTATCACAACATGTGCCTACTCCAATTAACTGAGAGTTTTAACGCAAAATGTAAGGCAGAAATCCAAGCCGAAGCATATTCTTCTATTACTTCATATCAAGGTACAAATTCAGAATGTACAGGACAGCATTAGCAACACGGAAGATCTGGTATGACAGTTCACCAGTCAATCTTTATATCCCAGATGGTTGAAATAAGGTGGTCATACTAAATAAATGGTTTATGGCCTATCAATTTACATATGCCTATAGAGATCTGCGTAAAATTTCATTTTAAGAGTTCGTAAATCACTCACAATTGGATGGAGCCCCATACGGGGAGGATCAACAATGGCAACAACTTTCTTAAACTGCTGTGGTGGAGTATTTCCCGATCCTGATGTGGAACTCTTTTCTTCTAGGCATTCCGATACTTGTTCCTTGATTCCTAAAGAACCAGATGCCTCCTGGTTGATTTCAGGACAGTTATTTGTAACGTTTTCAGTTTCCAGCATCTTATCTGCAACAGCACTTTCACTTTCAGCGGAGATAGCTTCTTCGTGACTTAGTGATGCACTTGTAACCTCATCTAGATTCTGCGGTATAGAATGCAGGTACTCCTTCAAAAGAGATCCCATGACATCCTCAGCCTGAATAATAAAGAAGTCATAAAAATGAGAGAATTCACAGTAAGTACCTGGTTGTGAACTAGGACAAATCGATTACTTAAAAAAATGATTGCACCACAATAATCACTGTTTTTATTAAATAGCAACCACTACCCAGGGAAATGAATAGTTCACAGTAGTTCAATAGCGACCATGAAAAGCTTCATGTGCCATTACTCCTATAATGGACCTCTAGAATAACATAGAAACTATGAAATACCAAGAAATGGAAAGAACAAGCTGCATGTCTAACCTTTGCACAGACAAATTTACAGTTTCTTATGCCATTAATCTCTGCATTTCTTTGAGCATCCGAAACAGCAGAAGCATTCATTTCAATGCCTATCACCTGTATGGCATGAAGGCAACACGAAGCTTAATCGCTTGAGTGAAATGTCAATGTCAAATTCACCATATGTAACTCAAAATTGCCAAATATGGTCAAGAAATACTCAACTAGTTAAGCCTTTAAAAACTATTCTCTAATGAAATAATAATGGCAAAACCATACCAACATTAAAATGAGATTTTTTATCTTATGCCTAATATTACTCAGAGCAATGTTAAGAAAAGGATTGGACATTTACCATACCGACACGATGTGCCAGCGTGAGACCAATTGTCCCAGTACCACAGCATACATCAAAAAGCAGTGTATCCTGATCCAGACCAGCCCAATCACCAGCAAGTGAATAAAGCTTCTCGGCGGCAAGGGTGTTAACCTGCAGAACAATAGACATCGAGGAAAAATGGGATGACAGGAAAATTACCTGATTCAGTAGTTTCAGATAGGAAGATAGATCTAAGTTCTTACCTGGAAGAAAGCTGTTGGTGATATACAAAACTGGAGATTGCTTATGTAATCATGAATCCTTGCTTCTTTACCATCCTTTGTCGATTCTGCTAAAGCGCCATTATTTGGCTGAGGAATGGGCAACAAGCGCAGTGGAGCATCAGCTGGTGCTGCATTTGATATTCCTTGGTGATCCTGCATATATATATATATCCTTCACATACTAAGAAAGAATTTGTGCCGTTGCTAAAATTATCCAAGAATTTTACCAATTATTATCTACCGTGCTATATTCTGCACTGTTCTGAAGAAAATATTGAAAATGCCTAGAAAAAGACTGGCATCTGACAAATGAAATTCAAATAACTAGAAAGCAGAGGAAGTCGCTAACCTAAATGTTGAATGGTTGATAGCAAGTAAGCTGTAAACTTTTTCTCCTGAGACTGAACGACTAGATGACATCTGATCTCATCTAGTTTTAAAAATAAATAAATAAAACCCATGAACTAATGAATCTGACCTGAACAACCACAGCTGTTAGTGGCATCGATGGTGCACTTTCTGCAGCTCCAGCCACAAATGCTTGAACCAGCCTCTCAAATTCACTGCTGACGGTGGCATCATCAACGCCAACTGAACAAACCTACATATTCATGCAAAGAGGGGACAAAGGAAGCATGAGCTAAAACACTTCTAAGGCAAGCACATAAAATGATGGGCATTGTATCCAGTCCAGACTATTGTCACAGCAAATGAGGATAAGAGCTGTTGGGTTTGCAAGAGAGGTTGAACCATGCCTTTTTCCATGGACACTAATAAACAATGACAACCAAGATTTTGAGTTCAGCTACATTAACTGCCAAACCTGAAGAATAAGCATGACTTCCGCTATGCTGCTCTCACTATTTTCAGTATCACTGCTTTTCCTGTTTGTCCTTCCTTCTCGAACCTGAAAGGAAGGATCACAGCAGATGTTAATTAAGCTAATGCCATGTGAGATCAAACAGTCTGCAACAATTTCTTCAGAGAAGCAACATAGCTGCACCAATCATAAAGTCAACTCAATTCATCTAAGTGCCTGTGATTGAGAATATCAAAGGATTAACCTTATGATTTTCTTCATCAAACATGAACAAATCTTCTAATACCTAACAAACC
The DNA here is from genome assembly GCA_017140595.1 of Eucalyptus curtisii. NCBI lineage: Eukaryota > Viridiplantae > Streptophyta > Magnoliopsida > Myrtales > Myrtaceae > Eucalyptus > Eucalyptus curtisii. Next base: position 8,468,148 of record CM029503.1, read on the forward strand.
AAAATCAGCAGACATACCGTCAATTGACGCCAGAACCCAGTATTGTTGAATCTATTCCAAATTGGTAAGCCTGAGCATTGCAGAAACTCCTGAAAGATCGAAGCATACTTGCATGCAATTCTAGACACATTTGGGCAGTCAATTGGCTCTTCAACTGCAGTCACCCCTTCCCTGGAATTATTTCATTGTCAGCATGTGTATCAGTTGCATTAAATGCCTACAGCTGAGAAATCAAGCAAAAATACCTGAAGTTTCCAAGCATGAAACCTACAGTCGGTTTCCCTTGGAGTGAATATCCAACTGAAAACTCACACTTATTGCGGTATCCATCAGTAAGGGGGGATTCCATTATACCTTCTAGTTCGCATGGAAGACCACCTGCAAAAGAAGAAGCATGTTGCAATCAAAATTCATTCTTCCCTCCTCTTCCTCTGTAGCAAGATATGAGAGAACAATATAGTAGACAGTTCTCTATATTAATTTTACTCAGCAGTTTAAATGTACAATTCCCCAAGTATGAAAGTTAGTTCCTCGCTGACGACGTAGTGTAATTATTTCGGAAAGTAGGACAATCACCTCTTTCTTTCGACTTGAGAATCCAATCTGGAAGTGAAACACCACTAGGACAAGCTTTGCGTGCGTTTCTGGTCTGACAAAGATGGACATAGCTTTCATTTCACCTAGAGAAAATGAGTACTTTGGGCAACACAGGATGCATCCAATAACGAGAAAAAAAAAAAAAAAAGCATAGATACAGACATGAAACTAACCAGTTTTTTCAGCATTTGCATTAGAGCATTTACTTTGTGTACCAACTGATCAACATAAGACATATGGGCAAGGGGAGTCACAACGTCACGAGCACTTCTTGCCCTCGTAGATGAACCACCAAGTGCTGGAGAACTGTTGTTAGAGCAGTCGTTCTTTAATCCATCTGAGACAGAATTCTCCTCAGCTTCATCATTAACAGATTCTCTTTGGGGCACCACCACTCCTTGTTTTGCTTTGTTCTCAAATGATCGTGGAATAACATCTGCAACTTTTATTTTCTTGCTGCCAATACATTTTCCTTCAAGGCCCTGGTACAACTTGCTTCAGGGTTACTAATCTATTCACAGAAAAGACAATCAAATACAAACAAAGATACCAATTCCTTCTGCAAGAAAGCTGGAGATACCTCAACTGCAGTTTTTAATTGCTCTGCATCTTCAAAAGTAACAAAACCAACAACCATGCCTTTCTTTTTCTTTGCAGATTTATGAACGATTCCCTGACAAAAGAATGAGTTCCATCAGGCACACTCCGACCACAATAGACGTACTAATGTTTTCAGTAAGAACAGAAATGCTGAAAATAGCAACACCATTACACAGCTAACAAGTGATCAAGCAGATGAAGAGGGCCGAGGAAGTGAAAGAAGACTGTGACATAAGCAGAATCAAAAAGTGGAAAATGATTGAAACGATAGAAGCTCCACCATTGCATCGTTCTGGCAAAGGAAAACCAATTTCATGCCAGCTTTTGTTGTGGTGAGCTTTTTAAGCTTGGCTGTATTCTACCGCAAATATTTGAGAAATGTGACTAATACACGAATGACGAAGATAACACTGCTTTTGCAGCCTTAACAAAATTCATTGTCCCAATCTCGTCCCATAGATGCTATTTCATCGCATTCTACGTCTACTTCAAAACCAACAATAGATTGCCTGTACCCTCCAGACGCAGCTAAAACAATCTGAATTCCCAGAACAGACAAAAGAAGTTTGAAAATTATAAACAGGAAAATCCACCACAAGCACAAGACTGATACTTTTAGCAGGAACATACATTTTCAGCCCCGTATCTCCGGCAATCACAGTCAAGCAAGGTACGTTCATCCACTGGGAAAGTGAGGAATACTAAATTCATTCTTCCTTACGATGCTGACCACTGAGATTATGCAGCAGACCATTCACAACCAGTTCAAAGGGTCCCCAAATTAATCCAACGCACACCATTTTCTAAGAGAGACTACAATCAGCAAAAAAGCAGATTCTCCATTTTTCACCAAGTAAATCCTGCAAGACATTCTTCCTTTCTCTTGCCGCAAGACTTGAACTTTACCAGCGCATACACTCCAAAACCAGAGGGTGTCACAATCAGTTTAGAAGTAACCACACTATAGAAAGAGCAATTTGAAACCGCATATGAAACCAAAGACCGAATCCAAATGCGAGCAAAGTAAAAAAACAAAGGCGACTAATTTTCTCTCACCTGCTCATCGAGAAACTTCCTCAGGTGATCGGAAGTCCACTTCCTGGGCAAATGCACTATGCACTTACTCAACTTCCCGTCACCCCCGTCGTCATCGGCCATCATCTCCGTCATCAGCACGTCCTCCGAAGCGTCGTCGTCGTCGCCGTCGCCTCCGCCGCGCTCCCGCTCGTCCTCGTCCGCCGCCCTCCGCGCCTTCTTCGCCCTCTCCGAAGTGGGGTCCCACGTGCCGTCGGGCCGCAGCCTGAGCTCCTCCTCGCTGTGCGCGTACCGGCACGCGGCGCCGTGGCTGCAGGACCCGGAGTCGCGCCTGAAGTAGGAGCAGAGGCTGGTCTTCCACAGCGGGTGAAGCGGCGGGGGATCGGGGCCGTCGCCTTCGGCCTCCCTCTTGCGTTTCTGGCCCGAAACCGCCTCGTCGTCGCCATCGGCCGCGGCGGCTGCGGCGGCGGGGGCGGAGGAATGAGGATCCGGCGGCGTTCCGGGGTCGGGCTGAGGGGCGGCATCGCCGCCGTCCAGCGGCGGTGGCGGCGGCGGAGGGTTTTCGCCGTCGGTGGGGTTCAGGAGGGGTTTGGGCGTCGCCATTTCGTCGTTGGGAGGTGCCGCCATGAGAGTTGGGAGTTTTGCCTTCAATCTCTGCTACTGGGTCCTACGAATTCGAGGACCCGAGACCATTCGTCTCATTTGGGCCTGTACCCGACCCGACCCGACCGACGACTGTTTTATTTTATTTTTTATACAAAAGAATGAAACGAAATTGGAGAATGGAGTAAAAAGAAAATGCAAGAATGAGAATAAAACGATTCAGCGGTGAAATAGTTTTGCACCCATTTGAGAATGGAAGCATGGTTTTCGATGCGTAGAAATGACATGTCCATTCGACCAATGTATATTTTTATATTGAAATAATTACATTATGAAAATTCAATTTTTTACGCAGACCAAAAGATGGACCGATTTCTATTAGTTGAGAACTGGACTAAAAGTGGGGTTTCCAAAAATGATTGATTCGATTTGTATTGGAATCAATAGTCAGAGGGCCAATCTGGATTTTAAGTCCGGAGTTGACCCATTTTATTGTAACCATCACAAATTTGTTTGGTAATGGCAAGCAAAAGAATAGAAAGTATGATCTTAGTTGCTATAGGCAACAAATTTAAATTGTTTTAATATAAAAGATTTCACAAAAGAATCTTCTTCATAGGAGAAAAAGATTGGTTTACAATAAGAACATCCGAAAGTAATAATAATAATAATAATAATAATAATAATAATAATAATTGGGAAGTAGCTTGTTTTGAAGATACATCTAATTCGAGGAAAAAGAAAAAAGAAATCTCTCAGCTACCCAAGGAACGAGAATTTTTTTCAGGTAAAGCGACAGAAAGATTAATCATGCAGAAGCAGATACAAGATGGCTTGAAGTCCAAAACGATTTCTATTACAAAACCCAGTCTCCCATCAAACAACCCATAATTGTGTTCATAACTAATCCGTTTGGCGTTAAACTCGCGAGCGGTTATTTTTCGACACAAGCAACTGCTAGTCGGGCTGAAGCATGAGCAGCGGCAAAGTTGGTCTCCAGGCGAGATCTTGCCGGACGTACGATCGAGGTGGGCCAGGAATATAAAAACGATACATTTGAAGATAGTTTTACGTCGCTTTAGTCGCGGACTCTCCCGAGTCTTCGCTGCCATTGTTCACCTTAATTTCCAGGAGCCGCTCCACCGGTTGCCGGCAAATCGGGCACCTATTCGTCTGGAACCTGAGGACCTTAGCACAGCCGCTGCACATACACTGCACCGAAAGGAAATGGAGAACAGATGTGATTGGCAAGCAGGCAGATGTTCTTCAGTCTAGTTTTTCAGAATCTAGGAAGAGACTAAAGTTCAGTAAGACCAGAAGTATGCAAGAATCATAAGATAATGCTCTCTCTTTCCCAACGATGTGGGGGAGGGTTCAAGATGAACAAAAATAAACCTACACAGCTCAATCAGACTCTTCATCAACTGAATTCACATTAAACACACCATTCGGCTCATCAAAAATGATTCTTGCAAAATGCTTCTACACCATGTTCTTATATTTGGCATTCCTTGTTCTCAGGTATCAATCAAATCCGAATTGTATGAGCTCCAGAGATTAGGGGAGATGAGTATCTAACCAGTTTCAGGGAAGCTCCGAGTCTCTGGTATCAGGCACTAGAGAATAAAACAGTTGCCAAGAAGATTTTAATTTTATGTAAGAGACCAAGCTAAGTATTGCAAACAGACTCTAGTCTCCGACAATGGTACAAGTCGTAAGCATGTTCTTCTAATCTACACAGAGAAAGTACTAGCTAGATCATACCATGTGTCTGCAAGGGAGAACCGTCGTATCCCGTGGTTCTGACAAACAGATGACGCACTCCTTCCCAGAGTCATTACCATCGAAATCCCCCTCAACTGTGTTTCCGATACCATATATCTCCTGTAGCTCATACCTCATGCCATTCACCCAGAGGATCTGTTTCACCACACGCGCCTTGTATTCGTCTTTCCCTTTCTCAATCACTGCTTGGGTTATCTGAGAATTTCTGACTGAACTACTATCCGTCTCTGTAGCACTCACTGGGCATGCTTCAGCCTTCACCACAAGAGGATAAATCTCAAAATCACCGTCTTTTACTACACCCATTTCCTCAAGCATTGAGGAGTCGACACCGGTTCCAGAAGGTTGTCGAAACTTCTGGCCGAGACCTTGCTCAAATTCTATTATGACAGGTTCAAGTAGGCTCTCCCTTGTCCCGATTAAGTTACAGTCTTCAGTTTCTTTAGCGAAAAAAACAAGAGTGATGCTGTTGAAGAGAAGAAAGATACATAAATACCAAAGACAAACTCCATAAAAGTGCAATACTTTATAATGGTAATTTCTCAATGGCTTAGTAAACGTATTTCTGGGTCCAAGCCAAGCAGATGACAATGGTGGTAGTCAGGGGTAAAGTGTTAATGAGCTGACGATTAGCTTGGAATTCGTGAACAAAGATAAATCCAGTATCCAATACCAGTGAAGATGATTATTCTGTGGCTACGCTTAGGCTGAAAGAGTAGACTCATGAACAACTTCAAGCAGATTATAGTGTGCACAGAGTTGCTGCATTAGGACTGAAAAGTTATTGGGAACCTTCCATTATAGTTCTGTGAATGAATTTCAAGCTTCAGAAACAGTCTAATCAAACACTCCAGAAAACAAGCTAGGAACCTGAAGTGCGGTCTCCTGTCTTTGCGAGATCTATCTTGGCTCAAGAAAGTTCCACTTTCGGTAGAAGCAAAGATGGGGAAACAAAAACACATAGACAGGTAGAAAGCTGCTCAAGTCGTTTAATAAGTTTTCAGAGGCAAATACCGATGAACAAGAAGAGTTTAAGTTTGGAGTAACTTCAAAAATTGATATTAGCTGATACCTAACATACAAGATTCCATGTTGACATTTTCAAGTTTGACAGGTCCACCAATCCACAAAGATCTATGTTCCTACTCAGAATTCAGATGGCCTAGACAGGCAAACTAACCTTACTTCATCAGCCAATATTCACCTCAACTACAACATTTTAGAATACTGATTAAGCATACCTTCCAGGAGCAGTGGCATCGAAAGCGAAAGAAATAAGATACTTTCCAGGATTATCCTCATCTGGTTCGACGCGAAGCGTCTCCTTCTTGATGTTAACATCATTCCTTATAGTGACTGCCTTCTGGTGCTCAACATAGGGGGTAACAGGAGCAGGAACGGGCCCATATGGGTACTGCCCACCGGCCAAGTTCTGGTAAGGCGGTCCGTAAGGACCAGGTATCGGTTGCTGTGGATAGTATCCATGGTACGGATAGGAACCCGGCGGATTCGGATGGGGGTACTGTGATGGATACGGGGTGGCGGCCGCGAACACGTATCGATTACCAGCACTCTGAGGTGAAGGAGGCAGGGGAGGCGGCGGAGGAGGAGGCAGGTGGCCCCGCCGCCTTCGACGCCCCGAGCTGCTGCTCCCCATGTTTCCCATTCTCGTTTCTCAAGCCCTCTACTTCTCTATCCTGACATTAAAACATCTAGACATGAGATTCCGAAACTCAAGAAGAACACGAAAAATCTGAAATTTGAGGTGGGGGGGCAAGAAAAGAAAACGAAACGACAAAAAGAGACGAGGTAACCAACGCGCCAAAACGAATTATCCGAACAAGGTTGTCGGCATCAAAGGCTGAATTTTCATGGAAAAAGAAACACGACCCGGAAAAGGAACCAATCAAACATGAAAAAAAAAAAAGGCACGAAATTGCTGATGCGGTTTCTGCTTTTCCCCAAACAAAGATCAACCCTCCAATGCGTACGAAAAAGGTAGCAGGGGAAAGGAAAAATTCTCACCTCAGGAAGAAGCGATGGCTTCCCTACAAGGTGCCCCAAATTCAAGAAAGCACACAGAGAGAAAGAGAAAGAGAGAGAGAGAGAGAGAGAGAGAGGAGGAGGAGGAATATATTCAAAACCAATGAAGGGTACAAAGTGGGATCGGTTGGACAGGATTGGCATTGGGGGATAGTGGGTCGAGGAAAGTTTCTGGTTTGATGAGAGCACTACCGTTGAACAGTTCCCTCATTCGTTGGGGGGGGCAACTTTTATATGGCCGCAGCAGCTACACCCTCGAAGACAATCAATCCAAAGAATGCCGCCATAACCATCAAGAAACGATCTTTTCGACAGGCAACCCGACAGGGGAGAGGACACCTCCTCAGACCTTGAAGAAAAACAAGAAAAGAAAAGAAAAAGAGCATCTTTGCCTCTTCCTTCAGCGCCTCGTGTCCTCCTGATCGGCTGTAGATGCTGCAACACAACAGAACGGGAGCAGGAACCGCTTTGCCGCACCGTCCTCCACCTTCCCCCCGCCACGTCAGCTTCGTCCGCACCGGTCTTGCTCGCTGGGCTTCGGCCCGCGGCCCTGCTTGCTCGGGGTTTCTTTGCTGGGCTTGCGTTGTGGTGTTTGGCTGCACGTGGATATCCTCTAGGAGCGATCGAGCTGGGTCAAGACAATCATCGTACTAAGGACGAGCATGGTTTCGGAATAAAATTTAAAACCGAAGAACTAAATCAGTGGAATCTGTCCAGATTCTAACGATATATAGGTTAGATTTCAGATTTCAAAAATTGAAGAATCCGTTTCAGATAGGTTCTAGATATATGGCAAATTTTTATGCTTTTCTCGATCTATATCTTCACACAATCCTACGGTATTTCATGACATCTGATGATAAGTATATAATTTGAATATACTAGTCTAAGCTTTTCTTTTATGACTGAGACTTTTACTTTATTAAAGTTTCATATTCTTTGTGTGGCTAAATATAAATTGTGATCAATGGTGATCGTTAAAGATGATGATTTCATGCAATGTTTCATTTAATAATATAAATGGAATCTGGGTAGACCTTAGAACCTATGACATAATAGTTTTTAGGTCTCAGGATATGTAGAGTAGGTTTCAAGTTTTAAAAATAAGGAACTTATTTAAACGGGAAGGTTTCAAGTTTCGGATGGAACCTATATGGAACTTTAAAACTGCTCACCCCTACATAATACCAAATTCAAGCTTGACTCAACTAGCATTCTTGATACTCACAATCAATTCGAGCTCTTTGATTATAAAAAAAAAAATTATTCAAGCTCCACTCGACTCGACTCTATTACAATCAAATAATTAATAAACCAAAGCTTCATAAGCTCGAATGGTTTCCATGATTTGTAAATGCAGGTAGTATATTATGAAGTTTTGAGATTTTTTTTTTTTTTTTTGTGTGCCTCTTTTTGTATCTATTACGTGTTCTAGACAAAATAATAAAATTCCAATAAGGCTAGTGAGTTTCTAGGGCTGACTGCTTAGGAAGCTCGAGGTCGACATCAAGAGACATCTTGAGTAGCTCAATCCCTACCTTCACTTGGAATCAGCTGAGTCGATCTCAAGTGCTAATTGCATCGAGCCTGAGCTATTTGCGAGTAGTTTGAACTTGATTTCGTTGGCGAAACCTTTCCAATACGGTAAGGGTGATCTTGACAACGAAAAGGCCATTTGCCGATTTAAAATACTACGCTGATGAGAGTCGCTGCACAGGCATAAGTATGGAGAAAGAAGGAAGATGTTGGGAGGACTCGGGGTCAGAGAGAGGAGGCAGTGGTGGCAAAAGGTAACAACTGTCTATCGTAGGTCAATTACGTTAAAAGTTAAGTGTAATAAAAATTCTAAAACTTCTTGTAAAAATGAAATCGAGTTGTGTAACTTTCGAAAAGTGTGATGAGAACCTAAAATCTATCAAATTAGTGCAATTGAGTCTTTTTATTAGTTTCATCTAAAATACGTTGATTTGGATTTTTTATTATCATTTTCTCTTTTCTATGTTCCTTCTCTTTCGGACTGGCCATGCTTTCGCATGGTCGATCCTATTCCAAATTGAATCCAGTTTTAACCACCATTTCGGTATGCGTCTTATTTCGGCCCAGCCGCTCTCATAGATGACCTGAAGCTCTCAAGAAGACACTTCAATTTTGTTTGCATTGCTTTTCTGCCAAGAATGTCGCAGTGACAGCAGATACAATTCGCCTGGTGGGAAGAGGTGAGATCGGACTCCCTATCCCCCATTGAAAGCGTATTCATTCTATGACATTGGGAAGGATACCGCGCTTATTACTCCCGGTTTGGAGTTAGGGTGAGAGGTAAGGATACCGCGCTCATGTACAGGAAGCTTCTACTGCTAAACTTTTCGTCACTCCTTTGCAAGGGTCACCGAATGCGTTGATAGACACGTCGACCATACAACTCTTCGATCCTATGCACGCCTGCACGAGTTCGCGAGAACGAATGAGGAAGGATGGACATATCACAATCAAGGAGGTAATAACAACTAAGATGTGGTTCATGCTAAAAGAGTTGTGGAGTAATACCTTCTGAACTACGGCAAGTGCCCTTTTGCTGCTGCATTTTCCATGGCCGAAGCTCCCACAAGTTCCTTGCGGAGTTCCGAAGCTGGCGAACTTGATCGAGGATATGACTTGATTAGGACGGGGGCACTCCAGTGACAATGTCGGCCGCGATGTTTTTCCTGTTTTGGATTCTGATTCTGGGTTCCACATGTCGACAGGTGATGGGTGGGACTCGCTCACATGTGAGCATAAGCTTTGAATCTGTCTCGTGGCAAAAGATATTTGAGTGGGATCGCCACCAACTTCCTCGAACATTACAAGAATGTTGCCGCTTGGTTTTAACCATGAGCGCGGAACGTGGTACCTGTGAGAGTGGGCTCAAGATTACTCCTTGAAATGGTATCCTCAAAACCTTCTGAACGCATGACTTTCGGTTACTTACAGCTTTTGTGATGGCTTCCCGCAGCTCTTTAGGCATTTGCTTGAACTGTAGGCTCCTCTGTAATTGCAAGAGTCAGTGCAGCCACTACCAGGAGCGACGTTGGTTGGCCAATACCGTCCGATGCTTTGTCCATTCACCCATGCCTCACCCTTTCCCATTCCAGAAAAGTCGATGGCTACCGGGTCGTTGCCAGCAGGAGCGGCAAAAGTGGTCTGGACAATTAAGTAACACCATGGTTAGTGCCTAAATAGTATAGGTATTGCCTGAGACACCTTCAAGTAAGGAGCTGTTTAGGTTAAGATTGGTGTTAAAATAATCCCACTCTGCTTCAATTTTACTTATGTTTCTACAAATAAAGAAGTATTCGATTATGCCAAATATTTCCCCTGCAGATAATGACTTGCCTAGATGGAAATGGATGGTTACCTTGTACCACGTCAAGGGTTGATTCTTTGGCAAACTAGGTTGCGTAATCCACATAGAAGAACTTCCACTGGGTAGACCTTGATCTTCACCTTGAAGTCCTATCTGCACTCAACACACACACAAAGTTGCAATGCACCCACGTTAGCTTTATTAAAGGTCAGCCGGTCAGGTGATCACAAGAGAGGTTTTCTTGAGCATGTCAGAATGAAATTCGACATAAATTGCAGTTACCAATATGTTCTCTTTGGCCATCATCACACTTATTAATGATAGAACTCGTCTACTAGCAAGAAAGAAACCTCACCTGATATGTCCACTGCTGTGAAGACAGATCTATTATGCTGCCATTGGCTGAACTTTTCAGCTTCACTGGACCAGTTATACCAGCACCCGTTTGGTCATAAAAAGCTCCATAGTTCTGGAAGAAAATGCAGTTTCGTTATTAAAGATATAGCTGAAAAATAAGGGAGTTTATCAATCAGACAAGAATAACTACAATAGCATAGTACAATGCTTGTTATCGTCACTTTCAAAATGGATGTTCTCAAAGTAATAAATTAGAAAGACCATACCTGAAGTCCGACAGTCAAGCTCAGGAGATCAATTGTGTTCTTCCCTGGTAGAAGCGTGACGGGAATGTCAACAGCAATCTTGGAATTGCCACTGTTGCCTGCTTTACTGCCTGTAGAATTGTAACTGATTGAGTGTTCTGGTCAACTAATCTACATCAGAAAAAGAATTTTTTCTACTTCTACATATACAATAAGAGAAATGTACAGAGCACACTCTCCATCAAACCATTCCTTTACCTTTCAATTGTCGGGTACTTCTATTTTGATAAGCAACACTAAAATAGAAAATTATCCAGCATGAGCTGTGTATGATAGGTTTGGCTCAGTTTAGATGTCATTTGGTAAAGGGAGGATGTGCATTCTACTAAGCAAGAATCAAGGTTATAAAACAAAATAGTAGAATAATTTTCACTTGCCATCTCATTGTAAAATTTGGAAAACAGAGCATACTAAAAAGAAATAGAATTCAATTGGATAACTGGGGCTTCCTTTGTGACCAGGAAGAAGTCAATCCATGTCCTGTCATAAGGACCCAAAGTGCAAAAAAAAATAGTTTTTCATTTGTACCACTGCCATTCCATCTTGTCAAGAAGAATTCATGTATAAGGATTACCTGCAAGCTTCTTATTGACAAAAGCATGAAGAGCATGGCCAAGTGATTCAATATGAAGAACTCCTTGAGATCCATCGTCAAGGAAGGGGTTATCCCCAGGGATATTAGTGCTGCCAAAAACAACAATAAGATTGGACCAAACATATTGGGACACCTTACCAGTCAAATTGGACAGCAGTGGCTGTATAGAAAAGCAGCTAATGAGCTGCTCGTGTACCTTAGTGAATACCACAAGTAGTCACTGCTGTCAGCTGTAGTGTTTATTTGCTCCAACAGCCCGGGCTTCACGAATGAATCCTTCTTTGAAATACCCACTGGTTCATTGATCCAACTCCAGTCCGCATTGACTGTACCGGAGGAATCCACCACCTCACTCAAAGATTCATATACGAAGGTAGGAATCATAGACATAGAATTAATCTGTAATAAAAAATAAAATAAAAGTTGGAGCTCCTCGATATTTTTATCATAATAAAGGAATACAATATATCCTTCAATCCAAAACTGCTAGTAACAGCATGGATTCTCTACTATGACAAGAGATGTAGCAGGAGAACAAGTTCACAAGAAAAACCTTCGCAGTATTAAGTGCGACATTCTTGCAGTCTGGTAAAATGCTCACAGACCATCCAGGCAATTGATAAGATTTTCCATTGAAAGTAACAGTTGCATCGGAGGTGCCCACATTGGCAAGAAAAGCAGCACATAAGCCTGCGTCTGTTTTATAGACTGTTGCCTGGAAAAAAAAAGTTATAACAGATCGATTTTTCTTTCTCAAACATGTGGATCACATAGCATAATCTTTAGCTGAACGATGGAGAAGATTGAAGATTGTATATCAAGTAGTGCCATCTAGAAGAACTGGAAAAGAAAAAAAAATATATACTCATTAAGTTCCAATGAACACAATTTAGAAGAAGAATGATAGATGGGGCGGACATCTTTGGACTGACATGATATTATATACCTAAAGAATACAATTATCATCTATGATGAAGACTGAACAGTAACTGGACAGAAATAGTAGTCAAATTGAAGCTAAGTTATTGAGTCCCCAAATTTGGAAAATATAGCTAAATTATTTTACGCCATGACAAGTCACAAGGTCAGCAGTAGAATTGACAGCACAAACGTCTATATTTAGAGCACCTGCAACTAGGTGTAATGATGGATTGATGCTTTGCAATTTGCATCTGTTATACTCTGTTCATAAAATTGAATAGTGCTTGACAGCAATAATTTTCTACCAAGAGCTATACCCAGTAAATGCTCTGCTTCACTACTTACAAGTCTCTGTCTATTATTTTAAATGGAAGGGAAAGAAATCTGAAGTTGGTGCACAATGTCGGGGAACTCATAAGAGAAAAACAAACTGACATACCAAAAAAACTGGGAAATCTTAAAGCATCTTAGTCAAAATAACTTTAAAAAGTAATGTCAATGAATCTAAGTTCTTCAAAAAGATCTGGAGATAAATGATTTCAGGGTGGTTTTACCTCCAAGTTTGAACCAAGGGAAGTATACGCTGGATCTGTGGCTACAAGTGCATCTTCACAAAGCTTGATAGCCTTATGCACGTCCCTCAGATGGCCCCATTTAGGCTGCCTAACAAGCCCTACAGAAATACCGACACATTATGTGGCAGTGCAGACTTTAGCCATTTATAGAATATCATAATAACTGATTGGCTCAGTGATATATTTCTCCAAAATGACTGCTTTACTATCAATTTCACTTCCTCCAATCCAGCAAGAAGCATGTATTTAGAAAGAATGAGCTTACCATACTCGTCTATTGGAGCATCATAGTCATAACTTGTAGCAATAAAAGGTCCACCACTAGTTCGGTCCGAAGTTAGTCCCCCCATGATACTGTTTTTACATGAATGAAAGAAATGTGCTTTGATGTCAGTATCATCTCCAGTGAAAGAAATGGCTCGTTTATGACAATGATAAACATCGACTAGCCGATGCTTCCAAGCTCGTAAATTCTATAATTTGTACCATATAGTAGTTCTGCAATGTTCCACCTCGCTGGAAAAATCGAGCCACTGCAAATGCAAGGTCTTCCGCAGGACGATATGGAACAGCCCCGCCAAAGGAAAGGAACCTAATTTTTGGGGGAGAAAAAAAAAAGAAGGGAAGAAAAAGTTCGCATGGAGAGTAATGTCAAATAAAAGCTGAGGGTGATTCAATAAGACGATCTATATTTAAAGGAACATGACATCTACTCTAATAGCTAACTTATAGACAAATAGAAGGTAAAGCTAATTACCATCCACTCCAGTTCTCTGTCCACATTTTGGGCTTAGCGTTTGAATTAGGTGTAAATTGGTCACAATAAAATCCATTGCAAGTATTAATCTGCAAAGAATAATAAGGAGCTTAGCGAGAAGTTAGAATATTAAATGGCCAACATGATCCTTTTCCCCCTCTAAGTAAGGTATAAATTAAGATCTGGTACAATCCACCAAAGAAACAAATATTGAAAATATAGAACTCATCCCAGACCGCTCCTCATATAAAGTAAGGTCATATAAGATCAAGTTTAACCTAAGGTCATAAATAATGGAAGTGACCCAAATAACCAAGGACAGCTACAGCGGCAATCAAGATATCTTTGAACTAGACGACCGAATCCTAGATTAATTAAGGAATTTTCCAAAGTAATTTAATCGAGAAAACTCACAATGGGATCGGGAGCATCCGCCTGCTGGCACATTACCCAGGGGACCCCTGTATCTAAAGATGTGGCCATGGTTGCTGCCCAGTTGACATAGGGCTTGGCACCGGACCCAAAAGCCGAAGCAACATTTCCATACTCATTCTCAATCTGGCACAAAACAGTACACGTCTCTTAATCATTGAGGGGGCAAAAAGAAAAAGAAGATTGAGAGGCGAAGAAGATGATTGTTCATCATAACAAATTTTACCTGAGATAGAATGATGGGACCGCCTTGGGACGCATAGAGCTTTTCCTGTTTCATCATGTCCACGATTTTGGCCGTGAATCGCTGCATCTCTGTCTGAAACAGAGCATTTTTTTTTTTCTCATTAATTCGGAATAAACAACAACCATGGAAAGTGAAAAGTGGAGAGCAGAGAGCATGGAAAAAGGACCTTGAACGGCCCATTGTCGGTTCGGAATTGGATTCCTGGTATGAAATGCAACCACAGAGGAAAGCCGCTGATTGAAGTTGAACAATCCAAGAAAAGAAAAGATCAGCGACCAGCTCCAAGATCAGATACGACAAACAATCATCTTCCAAGTAAATTAATAACTAATTATAGACAACCACTCCGCTCGCTCGCTCACTCACCCGTAGTTCCATTCCGCGCATACATAAGGCCCGATGCGCAGATGAACTAAGAGACCCGCCTCGGCCACTGTCTTGACGAACTTAACCAAATCTTTCCTCCCTTCGAAATCGAACTGCCGAAGCGTCACAGCTCAAGTCAGTCTCAAGAACTTCAAGAACCACAAAAGACTGAAAAAAAAATCTATTGGGTACTTTTAAAGGATGGAGCAAGGAATGGCATGACGATCGAATTCCCACAAATTTAATCACCGAAATAGATTAGTTGCAATGATAAACAGACGAAATCACAAGTACGGGCCATGAACAAGAACAAGAAGAAGAAGAAGAAGCGGTCTGACCTGGTTTCGCACTGGCTCGTGGATGTTCCAGAAAACGTAGGTCTCGATCACGTCCAGCCCTCCGTCCTTCGATTTCTGTATCAGGTCCGGCCACATCTGCAGCAGCCCAAAGAAACTCATTCAAAGCGCGCCCGTCTCGGCTCTCGCGTTCTCTCTCATGCACGACGCGTGTTCCATCGTCACGGACGGCGGTTCCGGTCACATGTCACAGAGAGACAGAGGGAGACAGAGGAGTACCTCGGGAGTGCTGCGAGGGTAGTGAATGGAGCCGGAGACCAACACCCGGCGCTTGCCGCCGACCAACAGCGCGCGGTGGTCGTACGTCACGTTCGCGCCCAGCGACGACGACGCCGAGAGGGCGCCGACGAGCGCCAGCGCGAGCCCCAGCAGAAATCCTTCCCTCCCGCCGCCGCCATTTTCCTCTCCGCTGCCCACGATCCTTCCGCGGCGAGAAACGGACAGATTCCCTCCACCCCTCCCTCCCTTCTTATACACACACTCCGCGGCCCCCAAAAGCAGTTCCGTGAAGCAACAACGGGTCGAAGTTTTCGGTACCCTTTTCCTCAAAACAAACAAACGGCGAGCTCGAGCTTTACTTCCGCGAAATGCTTCCGGGGTTCTTCCGGAAATGGAGGGCCGTCTTCTTCTTCCTTCCTTCCTTTGCTTCTTTGCTTCTTGGCCGGCGTGAGGGATGAGTCGAAGCGAAGAGAGAAGGTAGAAAGAAGGGAGGGAATCGAGAGAGAGGATTAAGCTTGTAAGATACCGACGACGGAGAGGACACGCACACTCCACGCCACGCCACGCCACGCCGGCGGCCGTCGTCTCCTGCTGCTGCTGCTTCTCCTCCCTTCTCGGCGTCTTGTTGGAGAGGGTAAATTCGACTTGAATGCTCCTTTGGCCTGGCGCGATCCTTAGCTTCGACTTATGGCGACGACCGGAGGAGGTTGCTGTTATATCGTACGGTGAACAGTGGGACGGGCAAGTTTGATTATTGCATGACAAGAAAAATAATAATCAAAAAATATATTATTGTTGTTATCATAATAATAATTATTATTGGGGAGTATTATATAACCCATTATTATTTATTTAAATTATTATTATTATTATTATTATTATTATTATTATTATTATTATTATTATTAGCCCTTACAAATGCATTCCCGATTTTAATTTGATGATGTCGCACATCTCACGAGAAAAACACAATTAAAAATATTTTATAAATATAACAATCTACAATATGAGTGATAACAATCTACAGTATTAGTATTGATTGTGAAATATTTACTCTATCAACGAAATTGACGATCGGATCAATCAATGAGATTGGCACAAATTGTAGAAGATTGTTGTATCATGAGATATTTGCTTTATCATATGTATTTAATATAAAGGGATGGCGAATTCCACGAATGCGTTCCTTATTTTTACATGTTCCTTATGCCCATAATGGTATAGTATTTTATTTTTATTTTTTTGTCTCATATCTGAAATACATTTTTGTTGTTTTACATCTAGGTGATTCCAAGATATGAAGGAGAACCTTGGATGAAGCCTTTCGTGGTCCCCCCAATGATCACCAATCATAATGTTAGTGGATTTGGAGTCGAAAAGCTCATATGGATTTTATCAATTTAATGATTAGGTTCATGATTGTCAATAGTACATGAAAAAACGTCAAGGTCGATGCTCGTTCGATAAGAATTATTTATAATTCAAATAATATAATGAATTCACATGAACCTATATATCTAGATTAATTCAATTTTAAAGATCTAGAGCGTAATATTAGAAAACTCGATTCTCAATCTCATAAAGTACAACAAATAAAATTTGAAAAAGTAAATTCGCTCCGACAATCATATGAGACTTAATTGAGAAAAAAAAAAACAAATCATACTACTTTCGAAATATTGAGAAGGTAAAGAGGAAATATTAATCTCTAAATCAAGGAACAATTTTGTATTTCGAAGACTAAAACCAAATCGACAACAGCCGGTAAACTCAGCTTTCATAGTGCATAATGAAGCAAGAGGAAGCAAATATGGAAAAGGGAAAGCTGTTGAAGGTCAAAACTTACCTCAAATTTGACGAAACCCGAAACATGGAGTATTGAAGATCAATATCAACGCTTCCTTTACCGAAGGTTCAACAACTGGAGCGGTTGCTAGTGTGTTGCGAGATAGCCTTGGAAGAGTTATAGATGGATTTGCCAAAATAGTGAGGGTCAACTCTGCAGCTCAAGCCAAGGTTAGTGCTTTTGTAGAAACGCTAGTTTTCTTCTCTGATTATGCTACGAATTGTCTCCAATTATAGTCAGATTGTTTAGACATGGTAAGAGTTCTCACAAGTGTTGATCATTTCAAGTGGGATATACATGTGTTTATCTTGAAAGCTCAAGATTTTTTGAAAAACTTTTTCAATTTGAAGTTGGCCTATTGTAATAGAGAATCCAACAAAGTGGCAGATTGGGTAGCGAAAGACCGAAGGAAAAATTCCCTACCTCAAAATTAGACCCTCTATCCCCCTCCCGATCTTTGGAGTCTTCTTTGTTTTGATGCTGTGTCGTTGTACTCACAGACTAAGACTTAAGGATAGAATATATATTGTTATTCTGACGAAAAAAAAAAAACTAAATAGAAGTAAAAAAATGCGACGAGGTACGGCGCGTGAACGTGACGTGCTTGGCCCGTGCACGCGTGGTCACGAGCATTATCTCGATTAAATAGGAAACGCGGGATCAAAATCAAATCAAACGTTTGTCCGTGCATGGCGCAGAAAGAGGAAGTGGGCTGTCGGCGGTGGACATTAGTGACCAACCCCACGTCCTGTCACCGACAATAGCCGGTACGGGTGCCTCCCACGGTCCCACCAACTGCCCCTCAAATCAAATTTCTTTTTCTCTTTTTTTCCAGACCAAAAATAAATAAATAAAATTTCCTTTTCCAAATTAAAAGAAACGAATGCTAATTATTATTATATTTATATGAGTGAGGTCGTGTTGGGTTCCCCAGACCTCGTTCCTCCCCTAATTGCGTCATCCCCTGCTCATAAGGCCAAGATGATTCACCTACCTTATCATATCTTATGCACGTCAGAAGTCCAAAGTAACACGGCACAACACCGGATTGAGCATTACTCGTGAAATTTAACGAAAAAAATATGGACACGTATGCAAAATGAACTGAAACAAAACCTAATTTCGAAATCATGTTAGATGATCCTATTGGAAAAACTTAAATTGGTATAGCATATGAATTTTAAAGTCAAGCATTTCGAATTTAAGAAAATGAAAATTAGTGTTTCGGGCTAGATTTCATGAATGAATTTTAAAGTTGTCGCGACCAAATTTTCGGGTGAACCACCTAAAATTTGGCTAATGGATTGCTAAGCCTAGACTTAGCTCGGGCTCTCTCAAGCCCATACCAATTCACGACTTAGGTTCAAGTTCTTAACATGCAAATGATTTTCAATTAGGAGCCGCCACTAATCGTCGTTTACGGTAGGTCGATTAGACACCTAAGTAAAGTAACGGGAGATTTACCTTACTCCTATGAACCAGAGATTGTGAGTTCGGGGACTTGATTACGCTAGATTTCTCTAACGCCCTTTCGGTACCATTCTTTTATTTAAAAAAAAATGCTTTTACGAGCAGCTTAAATTGATTTTAAATTTAATTCCCTAACATGTGAAAAGGATCACGCGAAAATCAAACCACCAATTTAACACTCAAGAAAGCGATGAATAAATTACGTAACTTACCTCAAAGCAACGAAAGTATCTGCGTTATTAGATCGAATTCACATCGACAATCCTAGATATGATTTCTAATTAACACGCAATCACTCAATTTTGTTTTCACTTTTTAAATGAGAATCATGCTTTATGCAATGCATGCTACTAATCTAACATGTAATGATGTGACATGACAATATGACCTAAGCTATATGACAAAAGTGAAATATGAACATGCAGCCTATCCTAAAGAATGAAATTGATCTACTCTAAAGACAAGTTTTTTTTTGTATTTTCCATGAAATTCGAAAATAGTTAAATGCAAGGATTATCTAGCTAGATCAAGATTCTATTCAATTTGTATTAGGAATTAGGTTAAGCCAAATCATGATTTAAACTAGAATCTTATTTTAACTAAGTAATCCTAAAATGCGATCTATCTAAGAGAAATTATATAAACCTATACTTAATTTAAAAAAAAAAAAATTAATCTTGTCGTAATGTGCAATGACGTGCAAAGAATGCCCAAGTTCAAATTCTTTTTTTTTTCTTTTTTATGAAATTCGAAATTAAAATTAAACATGCAATTCACATAAAAAAATCTAACATCCTAAATGAATGCATTTTTTCTTTTTCTTTTTTCATGACTCAAAATAAAATCCCTATTCTAAGCATGCAAAATAAAAAAAAAACGACCTAATCCTAATTCAGATTTTTTTATTTCCTTTTCCTTTTACGAAAATAAAATTGACTCAAACACCGCGACGACAAATCAGAACAAGATAACATTGATATCCAAAATTGGCGAGCCATATCTCGCGCATGAGATCGGGTTGGCCAATTTTAAAATTAAATCGCGAATCGAATCTCGGGCGTGAGATTGGATTGTCGATTTTTGCAAGGGATTGCGAGTCGGATTTCGGGCGCGAAAATCGGACGACAACCCCTAATTTGGGGGCACTTTCATGTTGGAATATCAATCATATATTTAGGAACAACTTTACTAAAAAAAAAAACTGTAAGGGAAAATATAAAAAAAAATAAGTAAATAAGTAAAAAAAAAAAAAAAAAACAAAAGAAACTACCTAATTTCTTTTTTCTTTTTTTGTTTTTGTTTTTTCTGTTTCTTTGTTTTTTTCTCTTCCCACGCACAGTTCGCGGGTCTCCAAGGCGGCGGCAAATCGGCTCGGCAAAAGGGCGGCGGCGAGCGTTAGAGATCCGGCAAGGGCGGTTGCGGGCGACGGGGGACGTGGAGCACGGCTGCGGGCGTCATGGACGGGGCACCTAGTCGTCAAGTCACCGATCTGCTGCTCGTAGAGATTCGAGCAACGCGGGGGTGGAGCGAGATGGCGAGATCGGGTACGGCGGGGGCTCGGGTGCGGGGAGTCGCGGATCGAGCGGGACCCGGCGTTAGGGGAGATCGGCGTCGCGAAGCTCCGGCAACGGGGCACGGGGATTCGGCGGTAGCGTCGGATCGCGTGAGCGCGTCAAGGGGTCGGTGGGTCCTCGGCTCTTGGGCGATGGGCGACGCTCGGTGGAGCGAGCGGTGGGTCGCGACGAGCTTCGGCGGGCGGAGGTTGTGGTCGAGGTAGGTCGCGGGGCCGTGCGTCACTAGGGGTGAGCACGGTTCCTGGGTAGAACCAGGAACCGGAGAACCGAACCGGAGGGTCCGGTTCGGTTCCGGTTCCAAAGAGACCGGTTCCGGTTCCGGTTCCCCTTTTCTAGGAACCGGTTATAATTTAAAAAAAAAAACCCTTCCCTCCCCACCGGCGAATGATTTCCCCCTCTGCGGATTCTTCCCCCTTCCCCTTTCTTTTTCTCTCTCTCTTTCTTTTCTCCCCTTTTCCCTCCTCACGTCACTTCTTGCCCCCAGCTTTTTCTTTTCTTCTCTCTCCCTCTCTTCTCTTTCCGGTTCCGGTTCCGAATCGCCTATGGTTTCCCGGATTGCTCTCTCTCTCTAGAATCCTCCGTTTCTTTCTCAACGAGCGCCTCCTCCCGGCGCCGTCTCCGATCTCCCCGCTTTTCGGGACTGATCCGCGCGACGCCCTCCGTTCCGCGGCCACTCCGATTCGGAGCTTCGATCGAGCGCTCGTCGCCGTCGATCGGTTCCGCTCTTCTTCTTCTTCTTCTTCCGATCTCTTTCTTGTTTTTTGTGGCTTGAGAGAGCGAGAGAGAGAGAGAGGGAGGAGGGAAATGGTGAGGGGGAAGACGCAGATGAAGAGGATAGAGAACGACACGAGCAGGCAGGTGACGTTCTCGAAGCGCAGAACGGGCTGTTGAAGAAGGCCTTCGAGCTCTCCGTCCTCTGCGCGACGCCGAGGTTGCACTCATCATCGTCTCCCCGAGGGGCAAGCTCTACGAGTTCTCGAGCTCGACGAGACGGTAGGTTTTCCTCCGCATTTTTGCTCAAGTGACAGTTGCTCCTTTGCCTAACTAAGATGAGCAACACGACGGTTGCTCATCCTTCATTTCAAAATTTGGAAAAAATGAAGATTGCGAAAAGATGCACTTGTTACTCGATTCTATTGGGGTTTACTGGTTCCATTGGGTTGAATAGTTGATTGGCACGCTGTTTCTTTTGCAAGGCCTCCCGAAGGTAGCGTGAGAATCTTATGCTTCGCGTGCACGAACTGCAGTACTTGGCCTTGGCGAACCCGGCCAACGGCGAGCCCGGGTTCCGCGCGATGAAGCTCGGGGGCGACGGACTTGAGCTTCTTGAACGGTCGAAGAAGGCTTGGGGAGTGCGCTCCTCGATGGACGACGACTCGTTCGCGAGCGTGAAGTTGGGGAAGTTGAAGCCCTCGAAGATCAATCGGCCACGAACGATTCGATGGCAAAGTGCCGGTGGCCGGGCCGCGAACCTCGCTCGCGGCTCGATGAATCGGATGGCCTCGTCGAGGTTCCGGTTCGCCGCCTCCATCTCGCGAGCCATGGCTTTCGCGAAGTGCCTCACGGATCGTAAGGCGTAGTGGAGGACTTCGGCGAAGTGGGTCGGGCTCAACGACGCGAGCTTGAAGCCGTCGAACAGGTGCAAGACGCCGCTCGGAGACGAAAATTTAAGTCGGCATGCGAGCTAGGAGATCATTTACCAACCGCCATATCCCAATTTTGAATTTAGTTGTCTATTTGGATGTAAAAGATTCACATTGCTTGGGTATTGGCGGGAACTGAAAATGGAGGGTCAACTATTGAATTATTTCGGCTTCCGAATATTCGCGCCAATTACGAAAATGAAAAAAAAAAAAAAAAAAAAAAAAAAAAAAAGAACCCGTTGGAACTGGGAACCGACCCGGAACTGTGGCAGGGTAGGTTCTAGGTTCCCGATTCTGACGGGTAGGTTCCAGTTTCCAAAAATTGAGGAACACATGCCCGGGTAGGTTCCGGTTCCGGACGGAACCGAACCGGACAGGGGAACCGCTCACCCTATGCGTCGCCACTAGACCGGGCCGGGCGGTGTGGCGAGGGTGTTCGCGGACGGAAGTGCGGTGGGGCGGGACGGCGGATCTCGGCGGTGGGTCGCGCGCAGGAGACGGACCGGCAAGGGAGCAGCTACATGCGTCGACGGCGGGGCCGGATGTCGTAGTAAAACTAGCGGAACAGCGGTGGAGGAACACCGGGCGGTCGTGGATGGAGCACGGCGTGGGCGGCGAGCGAGCTTGGGGAGATGATGAACAGTAGGGGTCAAATCCCTCCCCTTCTGTCTCTGTAATCTCTCTCTGCCTTTTCTTTTTACTTTTCCCTTCTTTTTTTCTTTCGACGAAGAGAACCCCAAAAGCTTTTCTTCTTCTTCTTTTCAATGGAGTGAACGGAATAGCCAAGGGAAAACTCTCGAGAAAAACCCTTTAACGTGGCCGTGTATTCAATGCGTGGCCTCCCTTGAACCCTATTCATACAACATATTTATAGGCCACCGATTAGGGTTTCAATTTTTCCAAATCGATATCCACAAAATTTTTTTCAAATGCAATATTCGTTTTGCCGAACGCAATATTCACTTTTCCACTTGCCCTATCCGAAAAAATTAACCATATCCTGGAAAATTTCAAATTCATATTTTCATGAGATAATCTTCAATCATTAACAAAAAGGGCTTGTGCCAATTTGCTCGCTCCGTGGGCTTAGTCCGGCCTATCAATTTAAAGCTCAGAACCACTAATTCAAATACACCCGTCACCGGTCAAATAAATAAATGCATAACATGTAAATTAAAAATAAATGCACCTACATCTATATGCTATGCAATTAATATTTTTTCAGGGATAAAATTAACTCCTAATTTTCTATGCAATAAATAAATGACCAGATTGTCAAAATTTAGGTGTCAACAACTGCCCCTCTTTGAAGGTGAGCTCGTAGAGGTTGCATTTAAAGACAAATTGAAACCTAAATTTTGACCATGCACATGCACTGAATGATTTTGATTTTGATTTTTTTTTTTGCGGGAAAGGAATCCCATTTTAAAATGCAATTTATATGATGCATGGAAATGCTAATGCAAATGCATGATGCAAAAGGAAATAACGTACCTTCAGTTACTTACCAATCAGTGCGGTAGAGCATCTTGAGGTACATGATAAATTCCCATTTACTCCACAAGTACCAAACTCTCACTCAGGTTCCTTGAAGAGTGTAACAGGCAATAGATTGAGACATTGAGATTGAGAAGAACATTCACATCCAAAGCGAAATGTTCAGTGAAAAGAATTGAGACATGTGACATCCCGATTTTTCCAATTCTATTTTCAGTAAAATTTAGATGGGCATTTCATCTTTGCACATATTGTTCTTTTTCCCCGAGTTGGCCACTCATGTGAAAACTAATTTATCGGGTGAAGCCGGTAAGAGATTATAATGCATTAGACTCGAGAATTTGACCGGAAACGATCTTTCGACCGAGCTAATCTGCAAGGGTCATTATGGCGCGATTAAAAATCGATTAGAAACGGAGATAGGCTGACTCGATAAAAGCAGGTGATCAAGTGTGGGTGATTCCACCTGATTGCACTGTTCTTATCGGTCGGCACTGGGTCGGCTTTTCTGTCGATTGGGTCCCCTGTGTCCGTAACTGAAACCTTGAGATTTTCACGACAACCGAGAGTCGCTAATGTGTCAAAGATGTACATTGTGGCTTGACTTGATCAACCACAGGTCAAATGCACGAAAATTTCTAAAAAGCTACCCGGTAGATTAGGACGCGCTAATATCGTGCCGGAGTGAAATTAACCGTGAAATTGAAAGTGAATTCAGCAATTGGAAGTCCTGGGTGTCACATATCTTATGAGGAACATGGATTAATTTTATGGATTTTAATTGAACTCAATTTAAAGAGAATTGATTGGAATTGAAAGAATTGTTGTACAAGGTTTTAGGCCCCGGCGGAAAATGAAATTGGACCTATTGAAGATAGTTGTGGAAGTTTGAATTTGAGTGGATGATGACATCACCCTATGTCATGGTGGTTGGCGAGTGAAGAAGAAATGGACAAGTGGAGGGTGGAGATGGCTTCTTGGAATTGTGCACACCCATCAACATCATCTTCTTCATTGATTCAAGGAGGTTTGTCTTGGCTTTGGAAAAGAGGAGAGAGAGAGGAAAAGCTGCGTGCAACCAGCGGCTCGCCGGCCGCCCGCACGCCCCGCTCGGCCGCTCGCTCGGCCGCTCGCTCCGCCGCCGCCGTCGCCCGCGCACGCCCGCGCGCTCGCCGCCTTCATCCGCGCGCCGTCCGTCGACCAGCAGCTTCCAGCCGTCGCCGGAGCTCGCCCCGCCGCCGTGAGCCTCCGTCGACCTCCCCATCGCCCCGTCCAAGCCCCGCCGCCTTCCTCCGCCCGATCCAAGCTCCGATCCGCTCCTTTCGGCCCCAAATGCAGCCAAGGAAAATGGGTATGGCAGCAGCTTCGTGGCCCGTTTTGGCCGGCTTCCCGGCCCCGGAGTTTAGGTCCGCCTTTGGGAAAGTCGTTCCCCTCGTCGCCCTGGTTGTTTTGGTCCGCTCGGCTCGCTTGTCGGGTGAGTTTAGCTCACTAAACCTCGCTTAGAGGGTTAATTATGCTTAGGGAGGTTTAGTTTATGTTAAGTGCTATTAGGTTGTTAGTTTAAGTTATTTAAGAGTGGATTAGATTAAGGTGGTGTTTTAATTTAAAGTGTGTTTAATTAGGGTTAAGAAGGTTTATTTTAAGATAAGCCTTGATGTGACTTAAAGGAATTTATTTTTGATTTAAATAAATGTTTCGAAATTATTGGATTATTTAATAATATATTATATTACGAAAATTATTAAAATATTATTATTTAATTAATTTTTGGATTAAATTTAATTATTTAATAAATTCCGAAAATTTGGTCGGGACCCTAAATTCTCAGAATTTTGCGATCGCCGCCGTGTATTTGGATTTTGAAATTGATGGTTGGATATTACAAATTGAGCGTGGATTGTGAAAAACATGGAAATTATTATTTAATTAATTTTCGAAATAAATTTAATTATTTATTAAATTCCGAAAATTATTTCGGGGCCCTAAATTCTTAGAATTTCGTGTGATCGATGTGTATTCAGATTATGAATTTGATGAGTGGTTATTGCAAATTGAGTGTCGATTGTGGAAATTGTGGATTTTATTCGAAAACCCCGGTGTCGGGTTTTGATACCAAAATTGGATTTTAATGATTATATTAAATAGTGGGGTTTGAAAAGTGAGTTATTGGCTTTTTTATTCGAAATTTGCGTGTCCCCACACACGTGAGTAATTTCTGGAATATTTTTTATATGAAGAAAAATGGCCGGGATCACTATTTTAAGTGGAAGCGTTGAGTGAAATGCAAAGTGTCGCAGGGGCCGAGTATGCTTTGGCTATGTGATAACTAAGAGGAATCGTCCTAGGTGTTGAGCGGACTTGCCCCTATATGGGATGCCCACGCGGTGGATGCGGTCCTTGATGAGAGGCCGGGCCGATGGATCGATGCTCCTTCGGGAATGTCGTCGACGTCTTGTGAAGCCGCGCTCCATGGGGAGGCGATGCTGGCTATATGTCGATAGATAGCTGAAATTCGAGTAAGCTATGCCCTTGTGTGGCGGTGAATAACAATTGGAATGCATGTTGAGTGTTGTTGATGTGTCGGATTATGGGACGGAATTGTGTGGCATGGAATGGGACGTGTCATAACGATTTAGTCTTATAATCGGGACCCCGCGGTTGTTGGTTATATGAAAGTGAATGCGTTCCGGTTGTTTAAGTTCTTATTACTGCATATGATTGAATGATATGAACTGTGCTAACTGCGGAAGGAACCGAGGCAAGGTAAGTCCTCTATGTTGTGTGGCTAGGCCACCCTTAGGCGTATTTTCTTTCTAATAGGGGTTTAAGGGGTTGAACTTGCTGAGACAATGTCTCATCCCGGTTTAGGGATTACAATTTCAGGTCCTTGGTGGTCGGAGCGACTAGATAGCTTTGGTTGACCTTGAGGAGTTGCGAGGTGAAGTCATGAGGATTGGAGAACGTGTCCGACTTGTAGGTCGTAGGACGTTCCTTTTTAAGAGCCGGTCTTTTGTAGACTTTTGGCCGTAGACCTCTGTTTGTAGTTCTGTTGAATTATGGAAGTGTTATGTTGTGGTTTTGCTTCCTGCTTTTCTATCCCGTATTCCATTGTCATGGGTTTTACAATACGTTCCGCTTGCGCAATAATTAAATGAATGGGGTCGGCGACACTACCTGGGAATGTCGCATTTGCATGACCATGGTGGGATGTTGGCGCGCTCGAGGTTCGGGGCGTGACAAGACATCCAGATCCAGACTGAGATGTCAAGAGATTTTTTTTAAAAGCTCGAAATACCTAGATCCAGACTAAGATATAACGAGAAATCTCGAAAAACATTCACATTCAAAGTGAAATGTTCATTGAAAAGAATCAAGACATCCGGGTCCAGACAGAGATGTCAAGATTTTTTGAAGCTCGAAATACCTAGATTCAAACTAAAGTACAACGAGAAAGTTCGAAGAAACATCCATATCCAAAGTGAAATGTTTAGACGAAAATAATTAAGACATCCGGGTCCAGACAGAGATGTCAAAATTTTAAAACTCGAAATACCTAGATCCAGACTAAAGTATAACGAGACAGGTCGAAAAAACATTCACATCCAAAGTGAAATGTTTAGACGAAAATAATTAAGACATCCGGGTCCAGACGAGAGATGTCAAAATTTTGAACTCGAAATACCTAGATCCGAGACTAAAGCATAACGAGGAAAATCGAAGAACATTCACATCCAGAGTGAAACGTTCAACGAAAATAATCAAGACATCCGGGTCCAGACAGAGATGTCATGATTTTGGATTCGAAATACCTAGATCCAAACTAAGGTATAACGAGGAAAATCGAAGAACATTCACATCCATAGTGAAATGCTCAACGAAAATAATCAAGACATCCGGGTCCAGACAGAGATGTCAAGATTTTTAAACTCGAAATACCTAGATCCAGACTAAGGCATAACGAGGAAGATTGAAGAACATTCACATCCAGAGTAAAATGTTCAACAAAAATAATCAAGACATCCGGGTCCAGACAGAGATGTCATGGTTTTGGAAACTCGAAATACCTAGATTTAGACTAAGGCATAACGAGGAAGATCAAAGAACATTCACATCCAGAGTGAAATGTTCAACGAGAAGAATGGAGACATCCAGATCCAGACTAAGATGTCTAATTTTTGGAAAATGGTAAAGAAACTTACCTGGAATATCTTACCTTCAAGGAGGGTAGAGTGATCCAAGGTAGTTGGTGTTACATCTCCGGGACCCGTACCTTTCTACGGTCGCCTAGCATTGCAACATTGATTATCGACCAGGACTTGAACCTCTCTTCGGTTACCTTAATCGACCGAATCGGGAAAAATCTCGGGGACAGCTCGATCGAATCGAGTATCGGTGCACTTGAGGGGGGAATACCGTGCAATGACAAGCATTCAAGGTATGGATAGAGATATACTTACCTGGTCACATCTCTGATCCTCGTGGATATGTCTCCTGCAAAACATGGTCATAGGAGAGGCAACATGCATTTGTAATCACAAACATGCATTAATCCAAGAGAGATTCATGTGTGATGACTTCTATTAATCATGCATCACCTAATTTCCATTGGGAAAGATTTCAAAAGATTGTTCCAATCGAACAAATGAGTATCATGGATGTGTCAAGCGAGGGATCTTTCGATCGAAAGGACTTTTCACTCATCCTCACTGAAAGGGCTCTTTCATCCTGACCTTTGATGCAGGATCTTGACAATCGCTCTATCTCACCATCATCATGTCAAACAAGGGTCTGAGCAATCTCGCAAGTGGTATGACCTTACCAATCTAAGAGGTCTTTAACATGGACCGTAATGCGGGCTTGGTCAAAGGCTTAGCAAAGGGGACTCTTTGAGTCAAGGCTATTGGAAAAATAAATGATATTCCGTAACCATCTTAGGGTTTACAAGTCAAGAAACATGCGAAATGAGGTAGAAATTGCCTTACTCGCACTTCTTCGAGCGATGCTTAAAACATGTGAACCCCAACGTTAATTCAAGTGCCCTAATCAGAAGAGACTTTGCAAGGGACGTAATATAGGCTGGGTTCATGGGTTAAGAAACGAAAGGATCATTAGGCTCAAAAAGTGTTTAGGGGATCAAAGTTGGTGATCATCTTGACATTTCCACCAATTTTCCTCTCCACCATCAAAGATTTTTTTTCACATCACAACTCCATTAATTGCAACAGCATTTGGGTTTTTTTTTTTGTACCACCTTGTTGGGGATACGACTCACTTCATCAAGTGTTTGATTTTTTTCTTTGGGCATTAGCCTTGCTTTTACCAGGCACACTGCTTTTTCATGCCCCCCTTTTTTTTTGCACTTGTTTTCTTTGGATTTGCACAGCTTCTTTTTTTTATCATTCTAGACCATGCCACTCGAATTTTTTCTTTTCTTTGCCTTGCCCCAGGTGGGGGGATGATCACCAACTGGGTTTAATACGAAATGAATTCATAGGCTCAAGTGGGCTATGCAATGGATAAAAGTGTGTGGATACAGAAAGAACTGCTCTTCGTCGTCCTAAGGCACTTCAAATTATCATACAAGTTACACTGCGAAAGCAATACTCGAAAATTGATGCAAGTGTGAGTAAGAAAATTCCTATAATTCATTTCAAATTTTGTCCCGGTATGGGATGATCCTTGATAAGGATAATTTAAAAAGCTCTTCAGGTGTATGGGCTCAAAGGGCTTAAACAATGGATATACCTGTGGTGTTTTGGGTAGAGGAAGAAACTGCCTCTCACCACTTCGGTTGTGTACCCTATGCGAGATCACCCTCTTCCTTGTGGACATGAAATTTTTCCACACAACTCACTAGGGATTAGTGTATGAACAATGTATGGAATAAGGCTTGCCTTTCATCATTCCAAATATCCCATTTGACACATTCAATTTATCTCACACAATTCATCAAGGAAAACATGCAAGATTTGTAACAAATTTGGACCACCGAATTTGCAACTCATTGAAGCAATTTATTCATCATAAAAATGATTGCAGTTCAAAACATGACACAGCAAATTCTATCATGGGTAATATTTCTTGACAGACATCGAAATTTACTGGGGTGGAAAACTCACGACCATCCATTTCTCGCTAGGATCAAAGCACCTCCGGGAAGTACCTTCTTCACCCCATATGGGTCGCTGTAAACCCGCCCCCGATATCGGAAAAATTGGCAACACTCCTTAGAACAAGATCATTTACCTCTTTAGTTTCTCCAGGTCATCTAAATTAATAGTGACGGTCTCCGCTCGTATGTAAGAGCCTTGGCTTTTTCATGTTGTTCCGAGCTATGCTGCACCTCAATGGCATCTTCGATCGAGTCTTCGGGACCATTATTGTCAGCACTTGTCGCATTGGATTGGACAATTTCCACACCGTTGCATATTATATGACCGTCCTTGAAATGGAAAGTAGATGGATCAAAAAGACAAATAAGGTGAATCATTTTTTTTTTTTGAAAGATTTTTTTTTTGAATTTTTTTGAAAAACAATTGAAAAGGCATTTTTTTTAACATTTTGACACGGGAAAGCATGATGAAGCCCAGGCCTCAGAATTCTCCTTGGATTTTTCTTTTTGTTTATCGGCTGGATAACATCACCGGGCTGGTTTGGTGTACCTCATCATGACCTCAAAATAAAACTTGTAATTTCATTGATATTCATCAATCAATTACATTTATTGAATGGAAAATGCAAATTCAAGTCCTAAAAAGAAAGTGAAAAAGAAGAAATCGAAAACAATCGCTAGATAGCGATAATAACTCCTAAAAAGCGATAAAATTCCTAGAAAGTGATAAAAATTCCCGCGCAAGGGAATGTGCAAAAGTAATAAGTTACTCTTGCGGGCCAGGGCCCATTTCTTCCAAAAGTCCTTCATCAATGGCATTCATCCTATCATCATGCTCGGGTAGGGGATTCTTTTTAACATTCGGTTGAGCGGTGCGAAGGTAAACGCCTTAGTGTCCAATAAGTTTTGGACCTTATGCTTCAAAGTTATGCATTCATCGGTTGAATGTCCTACTTCCCCCATATGATACTTGCATTTCTTGGAGGGATCGTAGTTGGAAAATTTTTCAGCATTGGGTCGCTTTGGCTCATAGGACAGCAACCCCTTCTTTTGAAGAACCTTTAAGACCCGGGACGAGGGGGCCGGAAGAGGAGTGAACTGCCTCTTAACAAATTGTCGGGGGGCGGACGGTCGGCCTTCCCCTTGTTGATTCTTAGGGACATAAACAACTGGAGGCTTGCTAGATTGTGCATATGCAACATTGACTTCTGTGCTAGGTTCTTTGTCTTTCTTCATGGTGAACCTTTTGCCTTGATGGGTTGGCTCATTGAACCATCCATCTCTTAGCCCAACTTCGATCTGTTCACCCACCGGGATAAGTTGATTGAAGTTCTCCACGTAGGTGCTGGCCATCCAGTTTCGGAACTTAAATGGAAGAGTCTTGACGAACAATTTCATCAGCTCTTTGGTAGTAGGCTCAAGAGTGATTTGAGCCACCAGATTGCGCCACCTCACAAAGATACTCCTTGAATGACTCATTTTCTTCTTCTCCATCCGCTCAAGATCCTCTCGGGAAGGTGCAATGTCCATGTTGAACTTATATTGCTTGAGGAACGCATCAGCCACTTCATTCCGTCTCGAGAAGGTTTACATTCTTCATTATGTACCAGATTCGGTGCGGCCCGGTCAAGCTTGCATGAAATGATTGGATCATGAGGGGCTCATTCTTGACATATTGCACCATGCGTACGTGGTACATCTGCAGATGAGCCTTAGGGCAGGTCCGGCATCTTAAATTTCTTCGGCACTTTGACCTTCTCATACACGGATAAATCAAACGGGAGTGAACTCTGTGACTCTTGCAATTGCTTGACTTTCTCCTCGAGTTTGGCAACACGTTCATCTTGCTCCACCTTAGGGATGTTATCCGGCTTTGTCTTTTCGGTGGTAATCAAAGGTGGGTCATCTTCCAGGTCAGGCATGTCATCATCACCCATTTGAGTCTTGCTTGCTTGCTTCGGAATAACTATCTCAGGAAGAGCGGGTGCAGGAGTCGGGTTCGCTCGGAGAGATTGGATTTGAGCTGTCATGAGTTGCATAGAGGTGAGCAACTGTTTGAGTTGGTCTTCCACGCGACATACGATCACGCATTTCAGTTTGGTCGGCCATCTTTGCTCTCGATCGTGTAATGATGGGCGAACGTGGAGGATCCGTTATCACCTAATGTAAATGAATGAAAATATGTAAGTATGAGGTGTAATGAGATTGCCGATCCATGACAATAATCTATTTTTTAGTCAATAAAAGTCCACATATGAAGAGGATTTCTTAAAAATGGATTAGGAAAACAAAGACAAAGATGCCCCAGTAGGGACGAAATTCCCTAAACAAGAACTAGGAAGAGCTAAGACACGAATTGAAAACAAATTTCCAATTTTTTATTTTCCAAATGATTCATTGCATAGCAATTTCCTCATTTCATTCCCAATTGACAAATGAATTAAATCAATGATCGACCTAAATTGTCATGGACCGACCAAAAGTATGACGAAATAAATGGCATGGTATATAGATAGAAGACTTACTTCACCAAGGAAAATTAATGGCAATCACATAAACATACGCATGAGATGTGAGGCTCGATTTCTACTCTAGACAGGCTTAGCAATGTGAAACCACAAGGATGATCAGACTAGCCACGAGCGTGTGGACTATGTCGGGTCCTCATGACTCCTGTTTGGTCAAAGAGCCGACCCGGGTCGCGGGCATGCAGACCAAGGTGGGTACTCTTGACACCATGAAAGAAACTTCGGGATTGAGATGGGCGACTCGTACCACGAGCATGCGATCGGAGTGGCAATCATCTCAATACCATCCTAGATGATCCTATGCGGCCCAGGTCCGGCGGCAGGTTGTGTGTGCAAAAGTGTAGTGTAAATGCAAAGCATGCACAACAGTTTATAGCAAGCAACACTTCATATGTGCAAGTAAACCATTCATTCCTACCCCTCCCTACAAAATAAGGGTTAGCAAACACTTCCCCTTGTACCTCCCATCCTGTAAGAACATTTAACACCTTAAATGTTAGGGACGTACCTGGGATCCTCGCTGCCAAACAAAAACATTTTTCAAAAGAAAAATTGGCCTAAGTCCACTAAGAGTTTCAACTCAAGTCCCCAGCGGAGTCGCCAAGCTGTCACGACCAAATTTTCTGGTGAACCACCTAAAATTTGGCTAATGGATTGCTAAGCCTAGACTTAGCTCGGGCTCTCCCAAGCCCATACCAATTCACGACTTAGGTTCAAGTTCTTAACATGCAAATGATTTTCAATTAGGAGCCGCCACTAATCAATTTACGGTAGGTCGATTAGACACCTAAGTAAAGTAACGGGAGATTTACCTTACTCCTACGAACCAGAGATTGTGAGTTCGGGGACTTGATTACGCTAGATTTCTCTAACGCCCTTTCGGTACTATTCTTTTATTTAAAAAAAAATGCTTTTACAGGCAGCTTAAATTGATTTTAAATCTAATTCCCTAACATGTGAGGCGATCATGCGAGTGCGCAAACCACCAATTTAACACTCAAGAAAGCGATGAATAAATTACAGAACTTACCTCAAAGCAACGAAAGTATCTACGTTGTTAGATCAGAATTCACATCGACAATCCTAGATATGATTTCTAATTAACACGCAATCACTCAATTTTATTTTCACTTTTTAAATGAGAATCATGCTTTATGCAATGCATGCTACTAATATAACATGTAATGATGTGACATGACAATATGACCTAAGCTATATGACAAAAGTGAAATATGAACATGCAGCCTATCCTAAAGAATGAAATTGATATACTCTAAAGACAAGTTTTTTTTTTGTATTTTCCATGAAATTCGAAATTAGATAAATGCAAGGATTATCTAGCTAGATCAAGATTCTATTCAATTTGTATTAGGAATTAGGTTAAGCCAAATCCTGATTTAAACTAGAATCTTATTTTAACTAAGTAATCCTAAAATGCGATCTATCTAAGAGAAATTATCTAAACCTATACTTAATTTAAAAAGAAAAAACGCAATCTTGTCCTAATGTGCAATGACGTGCAAAGAATGCCCAAGTTCAAATTCTTTTTTTTTTCTTTTTTATGAAATTCGAAATTAAAATTAAACATGCAATTCACATAAAAAAATCTAACATCCTAAATGAATGCATTTTTTCTTTTTCTTTTTTCATGACTCAAAATGAAATCCCTATTCTAAGCATGCAAAATAAAAAAACGACCTAATCCTAATTCAGATTTTTTTATTTCCTTTTCCTTTTACGAAAATAAAATTGACTCAAACACCGCGACGACAAATCGTAAACAAGATAACATTGATATCCAAAATTGGCGAGCCATATCTCGCGCATGAGATCGGGTTGGCCAATTTTAAAATTAAATCGCGAATCGAATCTCGGGCGTGAGATTGGATTGTCGATTTTGCAAGGGATTGCGAGTCGGATTTCGGGCGCGAAAATCGGACTGACAACCCCTAATTTGGGGGCACTTTCATGTTGGAATATCAATCATATATTTAGGAACAACTTTACTAAAAAAAAAACTGTAAGGGAAAATATAAAAAAAATAAGTAAATAAGTAAAAAAAAAAAAGAAACTACCTAATTTCTTTTTTCTTTTTGTTTTTTGTTTTTTCTGTTTCTTTGTTTTTTTCTCTTCCCACGCACAGTTCGCGGGTCTCCAAGGCAGCGGCAAATCGGCTCGGCAAAAGGGCGGCGGCGCGTTAAAGATCCGGCAAGGGCGGTTGCAAGCGACGCGGGGACGTGGAGCGCGGCTACTGGGCGTCACGGACGGGGCACCTAGTCGTTGAGTCACCGATCTGCTGCTCGTAGAGATTCGAGCAGCAGGGGGAAGTGGAGCAGATGGCGAGATCGGGTACGGCGGGGGCTCCGGGTGCGGGAGTCGCGGATCGAGCGGGACCCGGCGTTAGGGGGGATCGGCGTCGGCGAAAGCTCCGGGCAGCGGGGCATAGGGATTCGGCGGTAGCGTCGAATCGCGTGAGCGCGTCAAGGGGTCGGTGGGTCCTCGGCTCCCGGGCGATGGGCGATGCTCGGTGGAGCGGCGGTGGGTCGCGACGAGCTTCGGCGGGTCGGAGGTTGTGGTCGAGGTAGGTCGCGGGGCGTGCGTCGCCGCGGGACCGGGCGGTGTGGCGAGGGTGTTCGCGGACGGAAGTGCGGTGGGGCGGGACGGCGGATCTCGACAGTGGGTCGCGCAAGGGAGACGGACCGGCAAGGGAGCAGCTACGTGCGTCGACGGCGGGGCCGGATGTCGTAGTAAAACTAGCGGAACAGCAGTGGAGGAGCACCGGGCGGTCGTGGATGGAGCACAGCGTGGGCAGCGAGCTTGGGGAGATGATGAACAGTAGGGGTCAAATCCCTCCCCTTCTGTCTCTGTATTCTCTCTCTGCCTTTTCTTTTTACTTTTCCCTTCTTTTTTTCTTTCGACGAAGAGAACCCCAAAAGCTTTTCTTCTTCTTCTTTTCAATGGAGCGAACGGAATAGCCAAGGGAAAACTCTCGAGAAAAACCCTTTAACGTGGCCGTGTATTCAATGCGTGGCCTCCTCAACCCTATTCGTACAACATATTTATAGGCCACGATTAGGGTTTCAATTTTTCCAAATCGATATCCACAAAATTTTTTTCAAATGCAATATTCGTTTTGCCGAACGCAATATTCACTTTTCCACTTGCCCTATCCGAAAAAATTAACCATATCCTGGAAAATTTCAAATTCATATTTTCATGAGATAATCTTCAATCATTAACAAAAAACGGCTTGTGCCAATTTGCTTTCCGTGGGCTTAGTCCGCCTGTCGATTTAAAAAAAGCTCGGCAACCACTAATTCAAATACACCCATCACCGGTCAAATAAATAAATGCAGAACATGTAAATTAAAAATAAATGCACCTACATCTATATGCTATGCAATTAATATTTTTTCAGGGATAAAATTAACTCCTAATTTTCTATGCAATAAATAAATGATCAGATTGTCAAAATTTAAGTGTCAACAAAAGTCAAGTATTATATACTGTTTCGACGGTGCGGCGTAATGGGTTTTGAATTTAAGGAAAAAGAAAGTCAGTATCTCGAGTTTGATTTCATGAATGAATGACAGAACATCATCGGTGGACTCCAACCCATGTGTTGTCTCTTTTTGGACTAAATGCTAGGGCTCCATCTGGACCAACGATTGTTTCTACTTTCTAGTGGTCCTTCTTTGTAGATGACGAAGGCTCTCCCTAGATGTAACTTTTCCGGTTTGCTTGGCCAAATTTCAAATCGGCGCCCACTTGAAGAGTCAAAGTGTTCACATCTACATCTCGATTAATGTGTAATCTAAATCCTCCATGTGTCCTAAGGTCGGTCAATCATGGGTTTGATGTCACATGTCTGTCATTTTTTCCAAGACACTACTTTGACATCGACATCGACGTTGATATCCGATTTGTGATGATTGTGTTTAGTTTACTTATGAGGGGTCTCATTAGAAAAGGGTTATTGCAAATGAAGACATAACAGGCAGGCATGTTAATTACAAATGCGATTGACCAAGTGCAATATTAGGCACCCTAAGGTTTATTGTTCGAAATTGGTAAATGGAGAGATTAAACCCCGACATTTTTTCTAGAAAAAAGCTGGTCATATTCCACGCTTAATTAAAATTTGTCGAATTATTTTGTGGTCTGGTCTCATTGATACTAACACTATACATAAGAGAGGGGCTTGTTTGTCAAAATCATTTTGTTTTTGTTTCCAAAGGAGATAGATAGCTCCTTTCAAAGTGTATTTAAAATATTAAATTTTATGTATGGAGTTAGTTAAATTGTATGCTTTTCAATCGGTGCATTCAAGTCCTAAATCATTTTGGAAAATGCAATCACATCCCCGGATGAATGGTACAATTTTTTTCTTAGGGTAAATTTGATAACAATTCTGTTCCGAAACAATTTTTTTAAGAAATAATTCTTTTCTATTTCTAATCATTGAAACAATTTTTGAGTAAAATAACACGTTTAATAACTATACAAAAATTATATTTCCATAATAGAAAAATAAAAGGAATGTGTTTTGATGACCATTTGCAAGTTTTTTTTGACGTAAAATTTATTTTAATTTTTAATTTTTAATTTTTGTAGGTATTTATTTTTTCTTTTATTTTATTCTCTCTTCTTCTTCCTTCTCTAGCCCGCTGTTGAGGGGTGGCAATTGGCAAGAAAGAAGAAGAAAAGAGAAAAAGGAAGAGAAATAAAATGACTTATTTCTAAATTGTTCCTTTGAGAATAAGACACTATTTTTTTTTTACTTTTTGTTTCTATCACAAATCTATTTCTCGACCACTTTTTTTATTCCAGAAAATAGAAAAATTAACTGACATTATCAAACGGATTTTCTGTTCTTATTCTATTCTGGGGAACAAATGAACAAAAGAACAAAGAAATAAGAATATTACTATGCACTACCTAGTATTCGGAAGCTATCTACGCAACAGCCTTAATTTGCATTTTTAATATAAGATTAGGATTGAATTGCACTTTAGATGTAATTTTTGCACTTTTCATGGATACATATCGTTTACACATGGTCTTCCCATGCTAACTTCAGCTGTATTTGGAACAAAGCTGGAGTTTAAGAATCAAGAAAGTTCACTACGATTTAACCCAGTTCAATTTGAGCTTTACCCAACTCCTGTTCAGACAAGAACCCAGTAAATTTTAATCGAGATTCTTCAGAATGCAGAGTTTAAGAACCGGACAATCTTCTGCGATTACAAGCCCAAAACTTCAACGAATTGAATACGACCCAAAATGGGCTCATCATTCGATGATCGTTTGGAAACATGATCATAATCCAAGTGAAAAATGGGCCTTCAAATGGATCAAATTGAACTCCTTCAGCCTACGTTCTGTGCATCCTGGTCTTTCGTTTTATTTATAAATCAGATAATGCAGGAACACGAGCCTAGAAACCCGGTAACCTAATGAGTGGCTAGTAGCCTGTTAAGGCTATTTAGGAGCCAAGTGAGTAATTTTGGCCAGGAATCGCGGATGCGGACACTGCCGGACAGTCCACCGGACACTGGAGCTCCATGAACCGGTTAAATTCAGGTGTTTCACCTATTTAAGTGGCCAAGACCTAAAGCACTTTGCACATAGTTAAAGAGATCTAAACATGCCGCATCCAATTTGTAAGTCTTGGGGTTCATTTTTCACTCGAGCCATGAGCATCTAAGAGGCATTATACACGCACAGGTCTAACCAATAGTGGGAGAGCAAAAGGTGAAGAAAGAGAGAAAAACGTATCAGTTTTGGGGAAAACTTCATGATAAAGAAATAATTTTTATGGGAAATCATTTTTAAGGAAAATTAATGGTTTTATTTTGTTTAGTGATATGTGACATGATTTTTTTTATTTTTAATGTTTGGATCTTATCTAGAAAATAATTTCATTATTATGACTTTATCTTTGACAAAAAATATTTTTAAATATTTATTATTATTATTGTTAGTCGTTGGGCTTCAATGACAACCAATGACAACCACGAGCAAGGCTCGACCTTGCCAGGATGTGGCAAGATCAAGCCTCCCCTACCAACACTTGTGATTGGTCATTGGCCGTCACCAAGGCCTAGTGGCTGACGAAGGGAGAAGGAAAAAGAAAAAAAAAAGGAAAAAGAAAAGGAAAAATCAAATATTAAAAAATTTGAGAGGAGCAATTTGAGAAAGTGTTTTAACCTTTTTAGATTTAGAAATTAACCTTCCTAACTTTATGCATCAATATTTTCATTGACCAAAAAATGTTTTCGGTTAACTAGTTATTTTGGGCAAATTAAAGGGATGAAAGTCCAACGAACTAACTTCTGGAACACTTTCATTCATATAAACACATCCTTAATATTTTTGACTCTTCATTCACAAAAAAATTCTAAAATCTTCATTTTGCCCATTTTCCTAAGTCGTTATTCCTGTCAAATAGAGTACACGCTAGATCTTTAGTTTGAAAAATGCTTGCGTGACTATATTTAATTTACTGTGAGAATAACAATATGTTTTGAGAAAAATAAATAAATAACAAACAATTATAAATTACTGTGGAGTTTATCCCTTCAATAATATATGACTTATCATAATAACTCCAAGTCTATCATGCTAGCAAAGCTTTTTCAGTTTCGATAGAAGCCTAATTTCGCAGATGGGATAAGAACAGAACCCAATTAAAAAACAACTTGGCTCTACTTGCTGGTCCGTCAATTTTCAGGTACCTCGTCGCTGGTGAATTTGTGATCCCAAAACGCATGCACGATGCATAATTACATCTTGATTAGCAACTTGAGATCTCGACATCCGGACGGCGCAAGTGCTCCCACCGCAGATGGCTAATCACTAATCACCAACTAATCCGGATTACGCCTCGTCGGCTGATCCCGACAACATTTTTTCCGCACGTCGCCTTCATCGCAAAAGTCAGCTCCACCACTCAGCGGTGAGGGGGCAACGTTCATCTTGGTGTCGAGCCCGACTCAAAGACAACGATCTCCTCGAGCGAAATCCCAGATTTCATTTTCAAACTGAAATGCATTGCGGATCTTCCCTCACCTAAAATGGCATCCGCAGTTGCAGCTTCTGCATAAATTGCACTGCTGATCTTTCCCTCCCATGCATCAGCCTTCGAACGTTCGTTTCTCCGAGCGCCACTTTCGATTCTTCTTTAGCACGAAACGGAGACGAAACAGAAGCCGCACGTAATATAAGACCAGACCAAGGGAAGGAAAAGAACATGAACATGAACGGCATTGGTGTATTTCCACTTGTGATCTTCCTTATCGTCACTAAGACCTTGGCCCAGACGTCCGAAGGCCCTCCAAGCCTCACCAAGATCCTCCAAGACGCCGGTGACTTCTCGAACTTCCTCCGGCTGCTCAAGGTCACCCACATGGCCGGCCAAATCTCCACTGAGCTCCAGAACTCGGGCGACGGCCTCACCATCTTTGCCCCGCCCGATTCCGCCTTCTCGAGCCTCAAGTCCGGGGCTCTGAACAGCCTCGGCGACAAGCAACTGGTGCAGCTGATCCAGTTCCATGTCATCCCGCAGTTTCTCACCAAGCCCTTGTTTGGGACCGTGAGTAACCCGCTGAGGACGCTGGCTGATGGTAACAACGACGGGGCGTTCCCATTGAATATCACCACCGGCAACAATGAGCTCAAGGTGTCCACTGGCATCGTTGAGGCGACGGTGGGCGAATCGTTGTACGCGGATAACCAGCTGGCAGTTTACCGGGTTGACCATGTTCTTCTTCCTCCGAGCGTCTTTCCACCACCTTCAGCGCCGGCGCCGGAGAAGCCTGAGAAGAAGCAGCCCGCCCCTTTGACGACCTCGTCTGCACTGAAGAAAATGGTTGATAGCCAGATCTGGCTGACCACCGGATTAGCTGCTATGCTATTGCTTCTTGGTTTTCTCTGATTCATGCAATAAGATGGACACGCCTTTTTGAGTTTGTAACAAAGCTTCTTGTTCCATAATAAAATCATGTAATCACCATGAGAAATGTGAGCTGGATGATGAATTCTTCTTCATAATTCTTTCAATATGATCTAGTATTATTTCCACGAAATCCACGATTCTACAAAGACCGAACACTAAACAGAACAATACTGTTTCTGCGATGGATAGAGACTCTCTGGTTTAGAGGGTAACTGCAGTGCAGTGCAGTCATCGCAACACGACCATAGATGTACCTAGGTTTAGAGATTTAAATCGAACTCCTCTCTCTACCCCCATTTGCATAGCCCCCCCATTTTGCCTCGATCGCTGCTCGCTCACTGCTGCCTTCGCTGCTTGTTGACGCTGCAGCGCAACCACCGTTGTCGCTCGCATGGCCTTCACTTGTTGTGGCTAAGGTCGCTCAGCCTCAGATGACCCAGTTCCAAGGTCATGCTACTAATCTGGCAGCTAAATGGATGTAACAATAGAAGGGTACAGTAGGAGTACTCCTCACCTCTTGCATCGGATTTGAGTTAAAAATTAACATTATCAGAGGAGACAGTTTATGTGATGATTACAGACAGGAAATATTATAGGTAGATGAGAGAATCAGTAACTTCACATCAAACGGCATTGAATGTATGTAAATTGTGTTGGAATTTAATCGATAACAAAGCCTGAGAACATAATAACTTCAAAATAGAATCAAACATACAAAGATATATCGAAATTTAATTGACGACAAGAATGTAAATATGCAACGCGTAGAATTTAATTGATAACAAGGCACTTAGGATATACAGCAAAGATATAGGCAAAAATTTAATCGATGACGTAAGTGTAGAAACTATATCTACCGTGTGGGAATTAAAAGATAAATGAAATGCAACATGTTTGTTTATTTGTGCACGGGGAATCTCTGAAGAGGACAAGGTGACTATTTAAAGACTACAATGGACTTTATCAACGAAGGTTACAAAGGGAAGTTATAAATAGAGGTTATAAATGGTCATTGAACAATGGCATTACGGGTGATATTGATTTCACTACCTTGACGGTTTCTTTAACTTCACAATATTGAAAGTTGTTTTATTCCACTACGGTAATGGGTACTCTTTTAGTAGTTGTATTCGAGATTGTTGATTCCACTTTTGGTTGATTCCTTCAAACAG
The DNA here is from genome assembly GCA_017140595.1 of Eucalyptus curtisii. Classification (NCBI taxonomy): domain Eukaryota; kingdom Viridiplantae; phylum Streptophyta; class Magnoliopsida; order Myrtales; family Myrtaceae; genus Eucalyptus; species Eucalyptus curtisii. The sequence goes on from CM029503.1 coordinate 8,509,080, forward strand.
TCAATTCATCAAGTTGTTGATCCTTCAAGTTATCGATATTTTTGTTTATAAATAATTAAAATTTTCTTTTATTGACTAAATCTATTACTTGTCCATATAACCAAAATTGGTCATTTTTTGGAACAAACAGTGTCCTCTATAAAAGAATGGAATGATTCGTCAATCATTCAATTCTTTTAAATTAGATAATCAAAAGGCATTATGTGCCCCTTGTCATTGGCAAATTTATTTTTTCTTGCTCAAATTCATCATATGACTCATATTTTTCCTTGAAAAGCATGTTTTGTGTAAAGTTTTCATGTGGCCCTCTATCTTTGTCCTTAAGTAATTGCTCATACTTGGGACACTTTTGTTACCAATTGGAATAAATCAACATAATTTGGCCTTTGAATTTTTCTCTAAGATTGAGTTTCGATCCACTGAAAGCCAAATTTTTGAATTCTTTCTTTGAGAGTGAAGTAAGGCATCTATTCCTAACCCTCTTGAATCGAGCAACAAATTGATGGATCGATTGATTATCATATTGATAAATTTTGGCCAAATTAGCAATTGATACTTCAGATATGGTTCTATAAATTGAGAATGGAATTGTCTTTCCATCTCAGCCCAAGTATGGATAGGAGATAAATTCTCCATCACCGTTGATAAGGACTATTATGTTTAACTTCATGATAGAATCAATGGCAATAAAAGCGATATGTATAGAATATAGACCGTGTGGTGGTGTAGAAGATCTCATTAATCTATGGCAAAATTAATCAAAATTTAGATGACTACTACTTCAAAGTGAAAAAATCATAGCTTTTGATAATGACAGAGGGAATAACCTAAGTTTCAAGAATTCATTTGCTCCTAGGTCTCCACATTGGGCAATAAATTGACCAATGTGTTCAATGGCACACTGGTCATCTTCGGTGAAGGTAGGAGTTTTAAATTTTCTTGGGTCAAGTATAGTGTCAACCCATTCAGAATGTGGTTTCCTATATATTGGCATGGCCATTCCTTTGTCTTTATCTAATTATTGTACTAAGAGTTTAGCCACTTTATTAGGATTCACAAGTTGACACCCATCTTGCCCTCTAGGTTTAGGGTAGATAGGTCAATAGACTTGACCTTCTTGCCCCTAGGCTTAGGGTAGGTAGGATTTTCAAACCTCCGTAAATTTTTCAGTGGTGATGGATCAATTGGCCTAAATTATTTCTGTCGTTTAATTGATTTAGAGTTTGAGGAACATACCTGGAAGTCATCGTCGTGTTCGGTTGGATCGATATGGATTGATTGAATTTCTTAGGCCTGTCGATGGTCATCATTGATCATATTGATGACCATCGACTTGATCACATTAGAAATGTGTCTTGCTGTGTGATTTGTCATCTTATTATGCTCTTCCTTGATCAACCTTTTCATGATAGCAACCAAAGTAAGGTTCGGTGCTAACTCCCTTGTCTCCTTGTTTGTAAAGTGCTGCGGAATTTCGATGTTACCCCCTTGGCTTGGCTCTATTGTTGGAGTGGTTGGATCCTTGTTTTTGGCACTATACCTCCTCAAATCGACCACACTAGTCTCATTGGACATGCCAAAAAGATGTTTCGTTGGAATTTGGGTTTGCAGTAAAATATCTTTAATTGAAAGTCATTCTTAGAAGTGATAGGTTTTGTGGCATTGAAATTTAATCAATGATGAGACACCCAAGATATATAACAAAGATATATGTCGGAATTTAATTGATGACTCAAATCTGCAAACTACAACTAAAAAACATGCCGGAATCTAATTAACGACTCAAGTTTGGAAACTATAATTACTGTGTAGGAATTGAAAGATACCATATTTGTTTCTTTGTGGGTGGAGAGACCTCCGAAGGGTACGATGTGACAATTTAAAAATTACAATCGATGGTTATCAATGGATGTTACAAAGGGAGGTTACATATAGAGGTTATAAAAGAGGGTTACAAATAGATATTTCAAACAATTACCGAACGGTTAGATTGCCTCCACTATTTTGACAATTCCCTTGACTCTACTATCTTAACTATTACTTTATTTCATCATGTTGACGGTTACTTATTTGACGGTTGCATCCATGATTGTTGACTTCACTTTTTGTCCATTCCTTTAAGCTGTTGATTCTTCAAGTTGCCAATAATTTTATTCATAAATGACAAAACTCTAGCCTCATCCATTAAGTTTGTTACTTGTCCACAGTAATTAAATTTGGTAAATTTGTGGTGCGGACGTCTTCTTCTTGTTCTACAGTTTTAGCTTCTTAAATCTGGTAACCGAAACTTCTTCCACATGAATTAATGAATCCACTGAACATTCCACATCCAATCGATTATCACAGCCAATAAATTTGGCTTTGTAAAAGGCGCAAATGACCCTTGAAACCATCCTATCATTAAATGCTAAAAACCAATTCAAGTCTGGAACATTCGACCTATGAACCATGGGGAGAAATATGCTAACAAAAGCGGGTACGGTCGAGATTCCGTGCACGAAGTGAGGAGGGGTGAAACACTAAATCAAACAAGATGCAATGTCAACCGAGCCTTTCCTTGAGGAAGAAAGCAAGGTGATGGAGGAGGCAATTGTCAACTGAGATGCAAAGTCAACTTTAACCGGAAATCATCCACTCGTCCAATTGGCTCGCGGAGGTGGGGGCCCCGAGCCAGGAGCAAACCTTACCCAAATTAGCTTGCGAGGTTGAGAGGATCCCATCCAATTAGGTGTCGAATGTCGATTGTTGTTGGCCCCCTCTCGGAGATCACAAGCCATCATTAACATGATAGATTGCTATATCTTATTTCTTCCAATTTTGTGGTGACAGATTGTTGACACCTAAATTTCGTTTTTTTTATTATTAATTAATTAGGTTTCTTTTAATTTTTGCCGTTTTCGGATAATAAAAAGAGAAAACAACAAAAAAACAAATAAATACAGAAAAAAACAAAATAGAAAAGCCCAGCCCAGCCCTTTTTCTTTTTTTCTCCGCGCGGGCCCCAGGCCCACTCTCCTCCTTCACCCCCGGCCCGGCCCCTTTCTCTCTTCTTCTTCCTCCTTCCCTCTTTTTCGCCTCTGCAACTCACGCGCGCAAAGGAGGCCGACGCGCGAAGGACGGCCTACGGCGAGGGGAGTAGGCCGACGTCGGCCGGAGGGGATAAGATCGCAGGCGCCATTAATGCCGAGCAGGCTTCGCTGGAAAGCTCGATGGGACACCGGTTCGGCCAAGGGGAACCGGTGGGCAAGTTGAAGGCCGGCGGCCGAGGCCCTCCGTCGACCGGTTTTCCTTCGCCTATAAATAGGCGGCCGCAAGCACCGTCGGAAAAGGGGGGCGAACTCAGAGACCTTCCACTGAGAGACATCAGGGAAGATCGAAGGGTGAGCACAGGGGAGAACTCGGATCGCGAGCTCGGCCGACCTCCCACTGAGAGACTTCGGGGGAGGCCGCCGGCGAGCAAGTCCGAAGAGGTCAGATCTGGCCGGTGGAGGCTTGGATCTGGCCAGAGAGAGAGAGAAGCGAGGTCGGAGGAGGTGCAGGGGTTCTGGATTCGCGAAGAGGGGCGGAAGAAGAGGTCCCACCGTCTCGATCCTCGCCCTCGTTGCCGTCGAGCGCCTCCACCGCTGCTGCCTTCGATCCGGCATCATTGCCGTCGCCGTCCCCGATCGAAAGAAGGTAAAAAAAAAAAAAGAGCGTCGCCATTACCGTTGCCGTTCATCGTAGCCGTTTTCCGTCGACCTAGCCGTCGTCGTCGTCGTCATTGTCGCCGCCGCCGCCGTAGTCGCCGTTGCCGCCAAACACCCCGGTTTCCCCCCTTCGGCGCCGCGGATTCGCAAACCCTAGGGTTTGCGATTTTCCGGGTCATTGAACCGGATCCGGATCTCGGAACCGGGTAGGGTTTTTGCAGGGGAGCCGGGTCGTGGAGGAGGTTGTCGGAGCGGGTCGTCGGGCCGGGCCGGGTGTCCCCGAACGCCTGGCGACGACGCCGTTTCATAATAATAATAAAAAAATAAAAAATAAAAAAAAGGGCAAAAAATCCGAGTCGGGCCCGCAACGCGGGCCCGTCCGCGTGCGGGTCGTCGGCCCGGGTCGGACCCAACCCGCGGATCCGACCCGGGTCAGTTTTTATAATATTTTTAATAATAAATAATAAATAATATTTCAAAAAAAAAATCAAAAATAATTTATTTTCAAAAAAAAAATATATTAAAAAATGTTTTAATTTCCAAAAAAATCGAAAAATATTTAAAAAAAATGTTGAAAAATGTTTTATTTTCTAAAAAATCGAGAAAAGTCAAAAATAATTTATTTTCCAAAAATATTTTGAAAAATATTAAAAAAATATTTTATTTTCCGAAAAATAAAAAAAAAAAAAATATTCCATATTTTCCAAAAAATGCCAAAAATCCAAAAAAAGCCAAAAATTCATGAAAAAGCCAAAAAATTCAGAAAAAGCCAAAAAGACTTGTATTTTAAAAAAAAAATACCAAAAAATCCAAAAAAACCCTTTTATGTCAAAAAAATTAGAAAAAGACTCAAGAAATGTTTTTCCTCCCAAAAATGCATGGAAAATCCCTCGAACATCCAAAAAAACCTCAAGGTTTAAACAAGATTAGGTACCGAAAGGGCATTAGTGATTAACTAGTGTAATCAAGTCCCCGATCCTAATTTCTCTGGTTACGCAGAGTGAGTGAGTATTTCTCCCAATACTTCGCTTGGGTTTCTAATCAACCCACCCCAAATTGATTAGTGGCGACTCCGTTTTAAAAATTAACTTACAGGTTAAAAACTTAGACTATTAAAGTCGTGAATTGGTGGACTTGGGAGAGTCCGGGCATAATAAATTCAGCCGAGCCATTAGCCTCCTTAGGCGCCCGTACCCGATGGCGGGTGCCGAGAAAAAAAGAGGTCGCGACAGCTTGGCGACTCCACTGGGGACTTGAAGACTTAGGCCATTTTTGTCTTGTTTAAATTCTTTACTGACTTAGGTTTTTTCTTTATGCGGTCAAAAGCTTAGAAATTTATTTTAAGTTTGCTTAAAATAGATTTTCTTATGATTATAAACCGTTGTGCATGCTTTACTTGTTTTAAACACTACACATGGCACACACAACCCGGCCGCGGACTGGGCCGCCATAGGATTTCTAGGATGGTGTTAAGAAAGATACGACCTCGAACGCGAGACTGCGATGTAGAGGTTGCCTTTCTTTTCCCCGAATTTCTTAGCCGAGGTTAGGAGGATATGCTGTTAACGCGAGACTGCGACGGGCGGATATCCTTTTAATCTCAACAAGCCTTCTGAGTTAGAAATCGAGCCGCACGTCCCATGTGCATGTCTCTGTGCTTGCCATTTTATTTAAAAGTAAAGTAATTTCTTTATTTTTATACAGTCTTTTTATTGGCTCATGGCATAGGGTAAGATCGTGTAACTCCCTTTCTCATATGTGATGGGAAGAATCGATATCCAGTTCATTCCTACTCCCAAGAAAGAGCTCCTCGAGATGGTGGAATCGGTTAGATCGGCTCGGCCAAGAGCGTGTCAAAGCAAGCATCGGTCATCTCCTTCCGTTGCTCCGGTCAATATCCACTCGGCGTCATGCAAGCACCGCCACATTTCGGTGCCCCGAAACATCCACCTTCATGTTCGGCAAATTTGAACCGACTCCGACCCCGGAAGAATACGGTCTCGCCATAGGAATGCCTCGGTGAGAGAGCTTGTTAAGCCACCAATCAGCATTGACCCCGTGGTTAGTCTATCACGGTTTTTGAAAAATCATTCGGTAAGAGAAATTGTTGAAGCCAACAACAATGCTTTCCCGCTATCATCTTTAACTGAATGTTTTGAAAAACAATCGATGAACCAAAAAAGCAAGATCTTCCTCTTAGCGTTCTTCGGATTTATTATCTTCCCCTATAGGAAGAATGCCATAAATCCTTCAATGGCATGGGTGATAAATCAAGTCACTTTTGGGGCGGGATATGTGAACATGGTTTTATCTCGAAACATTTTTATCCCTTAACCGTTTTAAGGAAAACAAAGAAAAAATCATGAGGGCCGCCCGGAAATTTTACAAATGTGGTTCTTTTCCCATATCAAAGGATTTGGGCACCTCATGCAAATATTTGAAATCAACAAATTCAAACATCCACTTCAAAAGTTTCAAAACTTGGAAAAGTACTCTCCCGCGAGGAATATTCTCGATGGATTAACTTATTAAAAAACCCCGTCCCGAGACATTCCTATGGCGAACTAAATGGTTCATTGCGGGAGAGGCGCGTTTTGCGCTTGATTATTACAACCCTATCCCACTTTGCTTTGGGCCTCTCCGGAGCTACCTCATATTATCCACATAGGGTGGCTCGTCGGTACAGGTCCTCCAAGAAATCCCACCGCCACTCAAGCCGGGGTTGTTCCGAATCCCTTTCACCCATACCGGTTATGATTACTCAGAAGAAATCTGCATGATCCAAGATGCATGGAGTAGATGTCACCCAGAAAAGATTATCGTACCCAGAAGATTGAAGGGGCAAGAAAAGGCTCAGCATGCATCCACATTCTACATCCTCAACCACATAATTCCCGAGGAACTGCAACCAGCAATCCCCGACGTGGCTGATAAGCTTACTCTGCAAGGACGAATTAAAACTCTGGAAAGAAGTCTAGAGACAAGCAGGAAACACATATCAAAGCTAGCACGAAGGAGCAAGCGGCTTCACAAGACTGGAGCTTCCCATCACATATGAAAATGGGCAGTCTGGTTTTTTGTGAATATGTCTAAATGTAAATAGTTAGGATCGCTCTATCTTTTGTACCCTGTTTGAAGAGCCCTTTCGGCATTGTATATTTCCCCGTTAATAAATAAAAATGACTCGACCCTTGCCATGGGCCAATATTCCGTTTGTTTCTCTCGCTTATGTTCTTTCCGTTTTGCACAAATACGGTAATCACAACATAGTCGTATTCGCCAAATCCAAAAGCTAGGATGGCTGAAGAAAATGTGCCAAGCCGTGTCGAGATTATGGAAAGTGAAATGAAGCAAGTCTTCAATGTGCTTCAACAACTCTCAAAGCAGATAGATTCCATCCAAGGCAAATTGGCCCCCGCCCTCAATCGAAGTATTGTTACCACAATCGTCCACCCGAGGTGATCAAGGAAGTGATACCGATGATAATATGCCTGAATTGGAGGATGATACGCACCAAATCATAGTTGAAAAAGCAAAACCCAACAGTTTGTCTAAGACTGAACATGACAAACGCCTTGAGAAACTTGAAGAAAGGTTAAAGCAACTGCAGGGCCTTCAAGATCCTACTCCAACAGACCTCTCCATCTACTCTAAGGTCAAAATGCCAGAAAAATTCAAAATGCCTGAATTTGAGAAGTACGATGGCACGACACCGCCCAAGGGCTCACTTGCAAATGTATTTGGTTCGAATGACCCAAAGACGTTAATAATGTACCTTTAATGATCCAGTTGTTCCATCAAGCCTGGTAGGTCCCGCCCGAGGTGGTACATCAAAAAGAACATAAACCTCATTGAAACATGGAGTGAAGCAAGTGAGGCATTCCTCAAGCAAGACAAATTCATAATGGACATTACCCCTTCTCGTGAGGATCTCGATCGCACGGAAAAGAAAAAGCAGGAATCTTTCAAAGAATATGCTATTAGATGGAGGAATCTCGCCGCCCGGATCGATCCCGAGCCAACCGACTTTGAACCGAGAAAAATGTTCATCAAAACCCTCCCCTATGAATACCGCAATCGTATGGTGACTACGATCGCTGAATCATTCAACCAGCTCATTCCAGTGGGAGAGCAGATTGAGACAGGTTTAAGGGACGGCTGGTTCACTGAGCCTGCACTTGTCGGCAGAAGGCTCAACATGAAAAAAGATAAAGAGCCCCTGATTGATGTCAATGCCACCTACACCGCAAACACCGGTCACCTCCCGACCGTTCGGACAAACACGGGCCAACAACGGACTAATAACCGTCCACCCCAACGCTACAACAACCGAAGACAATTCACTCCGCTTCCCGGATCTCCCTCCCGTGTTTTGGCAATCCTCCGGAACGAAGCCTCCTTTCAACGAGCCAAGACGACCCAACGCCGAAAACTTCTCCAGCTATGACTCGTCCAAAAAATGTGACTATCACATGGGAGAAGTAGGCCATTCAACCGATGAGTGTTTTGTCCTTAAGCATCGAATCCGAACCTCTTTTGGATACTAAGGCCTTCTCATTCCAAACTGCAAAGCCAAATGTCCAAAGCAATCCGCTCCCGATCATGCCGACAAAGTAAACATGATATCCAGGTTACGAAGCCGGTCAAATCGAAATGTCAATACACATATTGTTGACATCTATCGAGGGCTAGTAGAAACCGGGTATTATCCAAGTGATGAAATACCACCCTTTGCAAAAATGAAGGAAAGGGTGTTAAGAATGATAGAGGCCAAAATAATCATGTACGCCGGCCACGCCAGCATAGTTTCTACCATATCGCAAGTCCTCATCAACTGGGAGGAAGAATTTGCCGCGCTAAATGCAGAAAAGGAAAAGAAGAATTCCGCCTCACCTAAGAGCGTCTTTGAAAGGAAGAAAGCCATTGTTCAAGCATCAACAGTGAAGCGGCTATAGTCATCGAGATTCCCCGCCTTACAAATACGAGTACAACAATGCGGTACCATGGTCTTATGACCTTGATGTTGGTTTAGTCACGAGATCCGGGAGAACCTATGCTCAAGCAAATACTCGGTCTGCTAAGCCCGTCACGATGAAGAAGCCGGGGAATTTTTGGCCGTAGTTAAGGCCGGTGAATATAATGTGGTGGAACAACTACGAAAATCACCAAAGCACAGATCTCTCTCGCTAGAATTACTTCAAACATCCGTCAAGCACCGTAAATCCCTTATGAAAGTACTAAGTGAAGTACATGTCCCCGAAACGATTGAGCATGACAAACTCGAGGAATTTGTCGGTACCATCCTTTTAAAAGATCAAATGGCATTTTCGATGAAGAAATTCCCGAGGAGGGTAGAGGACATACCAAGGGCCTCTACATATCAGTCAAGTACAACACATCTCACGTCGCTCGAGTGCTGATTGACAACGGATCTGCTCTTAACATATGTCCACTAGCGACACTCCATCGCCTTAAAATAGAGAGATCATGGATCCAAGTACCCAAGACTTCTGTTCGAGCATTCGATGGAACAAAGAAGGAAACAAAGTGGGAGAGATCGAGCTCGACATTCAAATTGGCCCAACCATATTCAAAATTTTGTTCCAAGTAATGGATATCCCCACCGCGTTCAATTTCCTCTTAGGGCGCCCGTGGATCCACATCGCAGAGCAAGCGGTACCTTCAAGCCTCCACCAAAGTGTGAAGTTCGTGGTTGGAGGAAAACGATCACGGTCCGAGGAGAAGAGGATCATCGCATCTACCACGAGACGGCCATCCCTTATGTCGAACCTAGTGACAAAAGCGAAGCCAGCTATCAATCGTTCGAGCTCGTGTCTACTATACACGAAACTCGAGGGACTTTGCCTCTTGTCCCCAAGGAATCAAGCGCTGCAATCATGGTAGGAAAAATCATGGTTGGACATGGTTTCATTCCGGGACGAGGGCTTGGTAGGAGAGGCCGGGGCATCCGTCGGCCTATTGAAGCCTTGAGGAGACCCTACACTATCGGTTTAGGATATTCCCCGGATAGAAAAGCAAAGAAAAAAGTCGGCCTCGTAAATCCCCGTCTCAAGGAAACTTTCCCGTGCCCAGACCAAGATGATGCATGAGGAAGAAGAAGTGAATACTTCAAAATGGTTCAGCCCCGGAAATGCGAAGTTGCCTATACTCCAGGAAGACACGACTTGGCCCTCACTTATAAAGAAGGAGGGGCCAGATGACATGACCACCATGTTCGGGGACATTTTCATAGGTGCCATTGAGGAAGAGCGGTTAGAAGAGACAGCGATAACTTCTCGTTCATCCAAACTTCAACACCAAGTCGAAGAATTGCGCGAGACCGTACACCACCCGACGAAAACTTCGCTCAAGCTACCCGTGCATTCCGCTCTCGTCACAATGAGGAGCTGGTAGTAAATGAAGAAGACCCTACTCGACACGATCCGGCAAGGGGCACGGCTACCCTTGTCCCAAAGAAGCACTCGGCCATATTCGCCTCTTCCTAAATCAATGGCCATTATTCTCCCCATCCTCCTAGAGCAAGGGATAATCGGTAGGGAACCGAGCCATCCTACTCCCGAGTACTTCCTTGATTATGACCCATCCAAGCAATGTGATTATCATTCGGGGGAATTAGGACACTCGCTAGATAACTGCACCATCCTGAGAGACAAGGTTCAGGATCTTTTAGATGCTGGGGTATTCACGTTCCGCTCTCCATGGCTGTGTTTTGGCAAGGATCACCTTCTCGTGGTACCCAGCACCCGTACCATGTTCCCCGAGCATGCTAAGGAAGCACGTAGAGGAGAGGCGATCATGGACACCTTAGGCCAACCAAGTGGAATAATCTAGCGACAGGCGAGGGTATGGGAACGGTCCAGACCAACACCGTAAGTAGCCATGATAGCAATTCTGATGACTCAGATGATGATTTTGATGATTCCGACGAAATTCAACGGAATTGGAAGCGCCACGAAGAAACAAGGCCCCTACTACCGAAAACATCGTCATTGTCAATTTAGGCGACACGAAGGTCCAAGGGAGATAAAGATTGGCGCAAACCTTCCTAAAGAAGAAGCTGCAAGCTTAATTGCCCTCCTAAAGAAGTATCAAGACGTATTCGCATGGTCATATGCCGATATGCCAGGCCTCGATCCAATGATCGTGGAGCATAGCTTGCCAACCAACCCTGATGTAGCCCCCAAGAAGCGGCGGCTAAGAAGAACTAAGCCCGAGTTGTCAAAAAAGATTGAAGAAGAAGTAATGAAGCTCCCGGAAGTAGGCTTCCTCGAAGTCTCGCAATATCCTAGTTGGGTAGCAAATATTGTACCGGTGAAGAAAAAAGATGGTCGAATCCGGGTTTGTGTCGACTACCGCGATTTAAACAAAGCAAGCCCAAAAGATAATTTTCCGCTACCTCACATAGACGTTCTTGTGGATAGTACTTTGCTGGATTCAAACTTTTCTCTTTCATGGATGGATTCTCGGGATACAACCAAATAAAAATGAAGGAGGAAGACAAGGAAAAGACGGCGTTCATTACTCCATGGGGGACTTTTCACTATAAGGTCATGCCCTTTGGCCTGAAAAACGCCGGAGCAACTTACCAACGTGCCATGACCACCCTTTTCCATGACATGATGCATAAAGAAATTGAAGTATATGTCGATGACATGATCGCTAAAACCGACACGGAGAGGACCATGTAAAGACCCTAGAAAAATTATTCAATCGACTTCGCCGGTTTAAGTTGCGCTTGAACCCAAGAAATGTGTGTTCGGGGCAACTTCGCAAATTACTTGGATTCATTGTGAGCTGTAAAGGGATAGAAGTGGACCCATCAAAAACTAAAGCGATATTTGAGATGCCTCCTCCTCGATCGTAAAAGAAGTTCGGAGCCTCCTAGGAAGACTAAATTATATTGCGCGATTCATTTCCCAGCTTTACGAAACGCAAAACCTTTCTTTAAACTTCTCAAGAAAGGTGCACAAATCAAATGGGATGACGATCAATGACGGCGGCGTTTGAAAATTTAAAGCGACTTGATGAAACCCCGGTTTTAGTACCTCCGACTCCAGGACACCCTTTGACCCTCTACCTTACCATCAATAATGAATCCTTAGGTGCAATGTTGGCACAGAAAGGACCCCATGATGGGAAAGAGCGAGCCATTTACTATTTGAGTAAAAAGTTCACCACTTCAGAACAAAACTACTCCAAGTCGAGAAAACATGCGCTGCATTGGTATGGGTGCTTTGCACAGACTCCGGCGGATACCTTGCATTACCAAACATTCCTTGTAACGAGAGTGACCCAATCAAGTATTTGCTCGGTTGCCCGGCCTTGGTGGGAAAATTGGCCAAATGGCAAATCCTGATCTCAGAATTCGACATCCAGATGACGTCACAAAAATCAGTAAAAGGTCGGGTAATTGCTGATATGTTAGCAGATTGCCCTAAAGAGGTACGCGAGGATCATTCCCCAGACGACCGAATTTTAACAGTAGAAGAGGACACATGGACTATGTTCTTTGACGGAGCTGTAAATTTGTCAGGTTCGGGCACCGGGGCAGTCTTAATATCCCCAAATGGACAACATTATCCCGTGGCTGCAAAATTAATGTTTCCGTGCACCAACAATATAGCCGAATACGAAGCATGCATCCTCGGCCTGCAAATGGCTATTGAAATGGAAGTAACAAAACTAAAAGTGTTCGGTGATTCGCCTTGATTATCCGTCGACTTTGGGCAAGTGGAAAACAAAAGACGCCAAACTAGTGCCTTATCACGACTACTTGGAAAAATTGGTGGGAGAATTCCGGGACGTCTCGTTCGAATATCTCGCCTAGAATTCATAACCGGTTCTTGCGATGCACTAGCAACGCTATCATCTATGTTGCAAGTGACAAAGGGGTTGGAAGTAGAGCCTTTGAAGATCGAAGTCCCGGCAAGACAAGCCCACCGCATGACTATAATCAAGAACCCGATGGGAAACCCTGGTATTACGATATCATGAAGTACGTCCAGAGGCAGGAATTCCCTAAAGAAAGCACTCCCTCTGATCGAAAATACCTAATGAAAATGGCTTCGAGGTTCTTCGTCAGTGGTGAAAATCTATACAAAAGATCATATGACTCAGTCCTGCTAAGGTGTGTTGATGCAACTGAAGCCACACGGATAATGCAAGAAATACATGAGGGAGTATGTGGCCCTCACATGAATGGACGCATGTTGGCCAAGAAAATAATGAGATTAGGTTATTACCGCTCCTTTTAGAAGGCGATTGTGCCCAACATGTGCGAAGCTGTCATCGTTGTCAAATTCATGGGGACAAAATAAATGTCCCTCCAACCGAACCGCATCAATTATCTCGAGCCATGGCCATTTTCAATGTGGGGCATCGATGTAATTGGCCCAATCAACCCGAAGGCATCAAACGGGCACCGGTTCATTTTGGTCGCAATCGATTACTTCTCAAAATGGATCGAAGCCACATCCTATGCAAGCGTAATCGCACGAAACGTTATGAAGTTCATCGACGTGACATAATCGCCCGTTATGGCGTACCGGAAGCTATCGTCACCGACAATGGTTCAAACCGAACAACAAGTTGATTGATCAATTGTTTTCTCGAGTTCAAAATCCAACACCCGAACTCGTCCCCTTATCGTCCACAAATGAATGGAGCCGTGGAAGCCGCCAACAAGAACATCAAGAGAATCCTAGCCAAGACAGCTGAAAACTACCGCGATCGGCATGAAAGGTTACCCTTCGCACTAACAAGATATCGAACTTCGATTCGAGCTTCTACTTGGGGCAACCCCTTTTTCCCTGGTTTATGGTATGGAGGCGGTTTGCTGTGGAAGTAGAAATCCCTTCCCTACGGATCTTATCCCGTGCAAGATTGTCTAAGGAGGAATGGACACAACAAAGGTTCGAGCAAACAACATGATTGATGAAAAGCGATCGAAAGCCCTCTCACGGTCGGTGTTATCGCAGAAGGTAGCTCGATCATTTAATCTAAAAGTGCGACCCAAGCACTTCGAGGTAAACGAGCTAGTCTTGAGAAAGACGTTGCCAATCTTTCCAGAGCCCGGAGGCAAGTTCGCCCCAAATTACAAGGGTCCTTATGTAATAAAGAAGATACTCCCCGGAGGAGCCTTGATCCTAACTGAGATGGATGGGCGAGAATTCTCTAAACCGGTTAATTCCGATGCTGTAAAAAAATACTACCCTTGAAAGATGTTCATCGTCGGGCATTGCCAAGCACTTCTCTATCATAATGCCTATGCACCTTTATATATGAGTGATGTATTTACACCATCATACAAAATGTGTGACTAAATGGAGAAAAATGAATGGTAATCACCAGCATTTAAGGAAGTGTCGAAAATCAAGTAGCAAACTCAATGGCATAACTTGAGCAAATCGACATTACCCGAGGTGCAGACGCGTAAGAGTAATCCATTTCAATTTCGCCCAGCTCGGTGTAAAGGACGCGTCATTCGGAACCATCTGGTTAAAAAGAACCTTCTGTCCCAGTCAACAATCTTAGAATATGGAGACCTCACTTCTTGTCCCAGACACATGCTTTTGCAAGAAGTAATTACCATCGGAGAATTGGAAGTTTTGATTGTCCATCTCAAGTTCTATAGAAGCTTGAGGTACATGACTTTGCCTAATGCTGCTATAATCAAAAGCAGAAGGAAAAATTCCACAGAAGAAAAGCGTTGAAGATTAATCAACGACCAGCAATCATGCATATGTGGCCACAAGTAGGAAAGGCCAGTCGAAGGAAGCTTTGAAATGTAAAAGAAGCCGTCAGCAACTTCCCTAAGAGCCAGCACAAATAAACTCTGAGGGAAAGGTAACTTGGCATCATTTCTAACACTCATTCTCTGAACTCATATTAACAGGAAGCGTTGGGATTCGAGAACCAAGCTTAATGGTTAAAAAGTGGCAAATCAAGTGGTCCAGATCAATTTGCTTAACCCGAGGCAAAAGCGGAGATGCCCGTTCAGATTCTCAACCCTTAGCTGATCATTCGTGTGTCATCCCCTTATTCAATAGAAGCAACCCATCAACACTCATTTGTAAATAACCGTTTGTGAATAACTCTTTTGATGTTCAAAATTCAACACATTTGTAAATACGATTCTACCAAGTAAGCACCCCTAAAGTGGTCAATAGGGTTCCTTGAGTAAAAACTTTTCATTTGTTTTGAGAGTCCAAACTCTCTCATACTTAAAAAAATGCTGCATGTCTTCTCCAAAGGGATTTTTGCATGATGATTTTGTCTAAATCACTGATTCCATTAAGGATTATTAGAATAGACAGCTAAGTGAAGAATACAAGATTGATTGAGCATGCTGGATGAGGCACATTAGAATGATGACAGCGCGCTATATCCTACACACAAGTCCCCATCTATACACTTGTGAGATGAGTGCAGAAGATTCCATGACTGCAAGGTAAAAAGTTCTCTCGCGAATGGTACGATAACCAAAACAAGTGAGAGGCATTTCATTGCTCACCCCTCTTGAGCCTCATACACCGATGAAGCTTCTCTCATCAAGAATCACCCCACACCGGGGCATGTCGAAGACAAGGCAAATCAGCATCACAAGGTGAGAAAAGGGATAGAAATTTTCTTGCTTGCACTTACATCAATCTTCGGGTGTCTTTATTGCATATGAACACTCGCGTTAATTTAAGTGCCTTAGAATGACGAAGAGCAATTCTTTCTTTACGTACTTGTATTCATTGTACAACCTAATTGAGTCTCAGTAAATTTACCCTCACATGGAGGCAAAACGAGTTACGCCATTCGAGCAAAGATAATCGAAGTGCTAGCAAAAGATGAAGACTCAATAGTCTAAATAAAGGCATTTGCTTGAACTTGCCTAGATCAGTTCCTCAAGCAAATAAACAAAAAACTAGGGGCATAAAAAAGCGTGTACCTGGTAAAAGCAAGGTCAATGCCCATAAATGAAGAACTGGAATAAAAAATAGGGGCATAAAAAAGCAGTGTGCCTGGTAAAAGCAAGGCCAATGCCTCCCAGTCAAAAATACAGCCATTTGTTGCTATTGTGGTTCAATTGATAGAACCTCCATCTGACAATAAAAAAAAAAAAAAAAAAAAAAAAAAAAAAAAAAAAAAAAAAAAAAAAAAAAAAAAAAAACGGCGACAAATGCCAAGGCAACCACCAGCTCTCACCTTTTTACACATCAGTCAAGCCTACATTGCGTCCCATTGTAAAAGTCTCTTCAGACTAGGGCACTTCAATTAACGTAGGATTTCATATGTCTATAAACATTGCTCGAAGAAGTACGAGCAAGATTATTCTATCTCTTTTCGCAGGATTCTTGACTTACAAAAACCCGAAGATGATCGTGCAGCAATTCCTTCAAGAGTCTTGACCTTGACGATCCCCTTGATAAGCCATCAATCAGGCCTACAGTACGGTCTCGAAGAAAACCTCTCACACTGGTAAAATCGTACCACTTGCGAGAATACTCGGACCCCTGCTGACATGGTAACAGTAAGATGTGTGGTCCTTATAAATCCTGCATCAATGGTTAGGATAGCCTTTTCCATGAGAGTGAGTGGAAAGTCCTTTCGATCGAAAGTCCCTCACTGGCATGCTCAAGACATCTACATTTGGAATGAAGGTTGTCTTTCAAAATTTTCCCCGAAGTGGAATTCAAATGGTACAAAACTCGACAAAATTGTCATGCATAAATCACATTTGAATTTATGAATTTACAGCATATACAATCATTGTGTACATGTGTGCATGTTGTGTAAATAGCAGACATACTTCCTGAAATCAGAGATATTGCTAGGTAAGCATATCCCTATCCCCATTTGTCTTAAAGTACTTACCACTGTCTAGGTACTCTTCTCGACGCTCGACCTATTCAA
This sequence comes from Eucalyptus curtisii, assembly GCA_017140595.1. NCBI lineage: Eukaryota > Viridiplantae > Streptophyta > Magnoliopsida > Myrtales > Myrtaceae > Eucalyptus > Eucalyptus curtisii. The sequence goes on from CM029503.1 coordinate 8,525,690, forward strand.
GTCGTCCCTTGAGTTTGGGTGCTTGCAATTGTCTCAGTATCCCATTGTCTGTATCCCCTTTGTCTTTGAGTATCGGCCATCGTTCGGATACTCCCTTTCCCTGACACTCAACCTGTTCGAGTCGTCCCCAGCGTATTGATATTTGCGACTGTCCAGGTATCCCCCTGTTTTTTTTAGTGCCTGCCACTACTCAGGTGCTCCCTTTGTTGATACTCGACCTGTTCAAGTTGTCTTTAAAGTTTGGATACTTGTGACTGTCCAAGTGTCCCTTTGTCTTTGAGTACCGGCCACTATTCGGATACTCCATTTTCTTGACACTCGACTTGTTCGAGTTGTCTTCATAACTGGGATGCTTGCAACTGACCAAGTATCCCACTACCTTTGAGTGCCTTTCATTGTCTAGGTACTCCTTTTCCGTGACACTCGACCTCTCCGAGTTGTCCTCAAAATTATACCATTGAATACTAGCAGCCATTCAAGTATTCCACCACATTGTGCTCATGCGATTACCCGGTATGCTTTCTTACACTTGGACCAGCCGAGTGGTCCCTAATCATATCGATAAATATTTGTGTTCATCCAAATATTCCACTACTTTGTACACCTGTGTGTCTGCGACCATCCAGGTAAGCCTTGTGCTACATTCAAATTTATGTTACCAGGAGGTGAGAGACCTTCATGAATATCCCAGGTACGTCCTCGATATCCCCATTTACCATGAGGTGAGAGACCTTCACGAATATCCAAGGTACGTCCTCGATATTCTCAACGCCGGAGGTGAGAGACCTTCGCAAATATCCCAGTACCCCTTCGATACCTGCGAACATCCAGGTATCCTCCAAGAATTTGTACTTGTGATCATCCAAGTACTCTTTCAACACCTGTAAGCAATCATGTATTTTCCAGCATCTAGTACTTGTGATCATCCAGGTACCCTTTCAACGCCTGCGAATGTCCGGGCACTCTCCAGAATTCGCACTTGTGATTATCCAAGTACGCCTTCGACGCCTGCAAAAGCCCAAATATCCCCCAGGTTAGTACTTGTGAATATCCGGTACTCTTTGATATGCCTGTGAATTTCCAGGTATCTTCCAAAATCGATGCCCCGAGAAAGGTCGGCGCATCCTCCCGAGAAAGGTCGGGTTCCTACCGGTGTCTTCGACGTGTCGACACCCCAACAAATTGATGCCCCGAGAAAGGTCGGCGCATCTCCCGAGAAAGGTCGGGTACCAACCGGTGTCATCGATCGAGGTCGAGCACCCCCAACAAATTGATGCCCTGAGAAAGGTCGGCGCATCTCCCGAGAAAGGTCAGATATCAATCGGTGTCCATGACAGAGGTCAGGCACCCCACAAATCGATGCCCTGAGAAAGGTCGGCGCATCTCCCGAGAAAGGTCGGGTACCAACCGGTGTCATTGACTGAGGTCAGGCACCCCCAACAAATTGATGCCCTGAGCAAGGTCGGCGCATCTCCCGAGAAAGGTCGGATACCAATCGGTGTCCATGACGGAGGTCGGGCACCCCACAAATCGATGCCCTGAGAAAGGTCAGCGCATCTCCCGAGAAAGGTCGGGTACCAACTAGTGTCATTGATAAAGATCAAGCACCCACAAACAGATGCCCTGAGAAAGGTCGGCGCATCTCCCGTTAAGCGACCGAAGAAAGGTTCGGGTCCTCGACAAACCACTAATTGCTCTAATAGGCGACCGAAGAATGGTTCGAGTCCTGAGAAGGCAATTTCCCGTCAAGGCGATCGAAAAAAGGTTCGGGTCCTCGACAAATCACTGATTACTCTAATAGGCGACCGAAGAATGGTTCGGGTCCTGAAGAAGCAACCTCCTCATGTCACCAGGTAAGATAACGCCTTGATACTTGCCAAACTCAGGATTCACACCCTATTTCACTCACTCCCGATAAGTAACTCCAGGTATTTTCTTATCTCTGTCTTAGTATATGTAAAGTTATATTGCTATTTTTCTGCATAGAATAATAGGTCCCAAATGAAATATAATCCGCTACGCATGCATGGATAAAATTTAGGCATCAGTTTGTCTTTGAATGCAACCTCTGCGAGCTCACCTTCAAAGAGGGGCAGCTGTTGACACCTAAATTTCGTTTTTTTTATTATTAATTAATTAGGTTTCTTTTAATTTTTGCCGTTTTCGGATAATAAAAAGAGAAAACAACAAAAAAACAAATAAATACAGAAAAAAACAAAATAGAAAAGCCCAGCCCAGCCTTTTTTTTTTTTTCTCCGCGCGCCCCCAGTGCCCACTCTCCTCCTTCACCCCGGCCCGGCCCCTTTCTCTCTTCTTCTTCCTCCTTCCCTCTTTTTCGCCTCTGCAAACTCACGCGCGCAAAGGAGGCCGACGCGCGAAGGACGGCCTACGGCGAGGGGAGTAGGCCGACGTCGGCCGGAGGGGATAAGATCGCAGCGCCATTAATGCCGAGCGGGCTTCGCCGGAAAGCTCGATGGGACACCGGTTCGGCCAAGGGGAACCGGTGGGCAAGTTGAAGGCCGGCGGCCGAGGCCCTCCGTCGACCGGTTTTCCTTCGCCTATAAATAGGCGGCCGCAAGCACCGTCGGAAAAGGGGGCGAACTCGTAGACCTTCCACCGAGAGACATCGGGGAAGATCGAAGGGTGAGCACGGGGAGAACTCGGATCGCGAGCTCGGCCGACCTCCCACCGAGAGACTTCGGGGAGGCCGCCGGCGAGCAAGTCCGAAGAGGTCGATCCGGCCGGTGGAGGCTTGGATCTCGGCGCGAGAGAGAGAAGCGAGGTCGGAGGAGGTGCGGGGGTTCCGGATTCGCGAAGAGGGGCGGAAGAAGAGGTCCCACCGTCTCGATCCTCGCCCTCGTTGCCGTCGAGCGCCTCCACCGCTGCTGCCTTCGATCCGGCATTGTTGCCGTCGCCGTCCCCGATCGAGAGAAGGTAAAAAAAAAAAAAAGCGTCGCCGTTACCGTTGCCGTTCATCGTAGCCGTTTTCCGTCGACCTAGCCGTCGTCGTCGTCGTCATTGTCGCCGCCGCCGCCGTAGTCGCCGTTGCCGCCAAACACCCCGGTTTCCCCTTCGGCGCCGCGGATTCGCAAACCCTAGGGTTTGCGATTTTCCGGTCATTGAACCGGATCCGGATCTCGGAACCGGGTAGGGTTTTTGCAGGGGAGCCGGGTCGTGGAGGAGGTTGTCGGAGCGGGTCGTCGGGCCGGGCCGGGTGTCCCCGAACGCCTGGCGACGACGCCGTTTCATAATAATAATAAAAAAAAAAAGAAAGAGGGCAAAAAATCCGAGTCGGGCCCGCGTTGCGGGCCCGTCCGCGTGCGGGTCGTCGGCCCGGGTCGGACCCAACCCGCGGATCCGACCCGGGTCAGTTTTTATAATATTTTTAATAATAAATAATAAATAATATTTCAAAAAAAAAATCAAAAATAATTTATTTTCAAAAAAAAATATATTAAAAAATGTTTTAATTTCCAAAAAAATCGAAAAATATTTAAAAAAAATGTTGAAAAATGTTTTATTTTCTAAAAAATCGAGAAAAGTCAAAAATAATTTATTTTCCAAAAATATTTTGAAAAATATTAAAAAAATATTTTATTTTCCGAAAAATAAAAAAAATAAAAAATATTCCATATTTTCCAAAAAATGCCAAAAATCCAAAAAAAGCCAAAAATTCATGAAAAAGCCAAAAAATTCAGAAAAAGCCAAAAAGACTTGTATTTTAAAAAAAAAATACCAAAAAATCCAAAAAAACCCTTTTATGTCAAAAAAATTAGAAAAAGACTCAAGAAATGTTTTTCCTCCCAAAAATGCATGGAAAATCCCTCGAACATCCAAAAAAACCTCAAGGTTTAAACAAGATTAGGTACCGAAAGGGCATTAGTGATTAACTAGTGTAATCAAGTCCCCGATCCTAATTTCTCTGGTTACGCAGGAGTGAGTATTTCTCCCAATACTTCGCTTGGGTTTCTAATCAACCCACCCCAAATTGATTAGTGGCGACTCCGTTTTAAAAATTAACTTACAGGTTAAAAACTTAGACTATTAAAGTCGTGAATTGGTGGACTTGGGAGAGTCCGGGCATAATAAATTCAGCCGAGCCATTAGCCTCCTTAGGCGCCCGTACCCGATGGCGGGTGCCGAGAAAAAAGAGGTCGCGACAGATCTCAGCAACCTTTCAAATCACTACACTGTGCAAAGGATGATGTTATTTGTGTTATTTATCCGGAATCCAAAATCAGTAGTAAGCTTTTTGAAGAGACATATAATTAGACGAGTTGTGTGATCTTGATAGATTTCATATGATGAAATTGAGATGTCTCGTTAAATTAAATGATTGACTCTTAATCATGCATTTTAAGTGATACAAATATATTATATGCCTTATTGATTAGTTGTCTTATGGCTTATATTTTCAGAACCAAAGATTTACCTACCATGAAATCGGAGCATAAATTATGAATTCGAATTCCTTTGGCATTTTCACCGTTTGTTTGTGTAAGTTAAGTAAATTTGATTCAAGAGTCAAACTGGAAATGATCTAAAAGTGAGACCAACCTTGGTTTTTTCCATTTGTGCGAATGAAAAATTTAACTATATATCGATGTTACAGAAAAATTAGACAGGGATGTCGCTTAACCTTATGAAATCATGACCAAAAACCTTATGAAGCCGGTTTTACCTCTATGGTCATGTCAACGGGAGTTTTTGTAGCATTTAGCACGTGAAACTATTTCTTTTTGTCGAAAGTGCATTTGAACTTGACACAATGCATTTTTAATAAGTTGTTGCACATTATCAAGAGTAGTTAGTGCATTGAAAATCGAGAAGTTTCCGTAACCAATTTCTAAGCTATTCGTTGATAATATCTCCCAAGATATTCATTAAAAACATCTGGTACTTCGTTTTCCTGAAACCTCCTAACTCTGGATTATCAATCCTGGACATAAATTTCAACATCCACTTGAAATGCATCCTCTGTTCTTTTTCCCCTAACAATAAGCAAACGATCCTCAATTTCACCAAAACGGGGCCAAAGAACCATCACTCATAATCAACAAGGATATCTCATCTATCTTCCGACCAAATTAAACCCCAAACATCTCTAAAGCAGCATCGAAAAGAAAACAGTCCAGAAGTCTCTAGCTCAAAAACTGTAACCTTGTACCTAATTCCAGTTGTCTCTGATTACATCAATTCTTATGTCTTAACACTCCATTCGCACCTCCAAAATAAATAGATCGGCCCTTCATCTCCCCTTACCATCGAATCCAATCCCAAAAACACTTGCTCAAACACCATCAAATCCTTCGCAAAGTCTTTTTCTTACAAAAAACAAACGAAAGCAACGATGAAGCACCAGTTCATTGTTCTGGCACTCTTATTCCTCATCAACACAGCCCCGACCTCGGCTCAGCCAGCAGCCTCCCCAGCAGCCCCACTGGTCTTGCCGCCGCCACCCGTGTCCCTGGCACCCGTGTCCCCGGCGCCGGAGTCCCCTCCCCCGCCGTCGCCACCCCAAGCCCACCTCTTGAAGATCCTCCAGAAGGCGGGTGGCTTCACCGTCCTGATCAAGCTCCTCCGCGGCACCCACGTGTCCGACCAGGTGGACTCGGAGCTCTCCGACCTCAACGACGGCATCACCTTCTTCGCACCGGACGATGCCGCCTTCTCGGCCCTCAAGGCGGGGACCCTGAACTCCCTCTCGAACGAGCAGCAGGTCCAACTCCTGCAGTTCCACATGGTGCCCACCTACCTGACCATGTCCCAGTTCCAGACGGTGAGCAACCCTCTCATGACCAGGGCCGGCGGCGTGGGCGGCAAGGAGTTCCCACTCAATGTCACCACGAAGGGCGACAAAGTCAGCGTCTTCACCGGGGTCGACGGAGCCTCGGTGACGAAGACACTGTTCACGGACGGCAAGCTCGCGGTGTACCAGGTGGACAAGGTGCTCCTCCCCGCCAGCATCTTCTCGAAGGGAGAAGACTACGCGCAGGGGCCGGCTCCACCGACGAAGAAGCCAGCCGAGCTGAGTGTCTCGGGCTCGAGCGAAGTCGGGAAGGTGAAGACTGGGGACGTCGTTCGCCTAGTCGTGGGCGTCGGGGTCGCCGGAGTCGTCGCTTCGCTCGGTTTGTGATCTGAAAATGGCGATTCCGGGTTTTTTCAGTTATTCGGTTTGTAGCTCCTTTTGGTTTCCCAGTGCACAACGTGTTGATATAAGGTCAAGAGACGATCTCTCTCTTGAAACTGGATTTCTTTCTTTCTTTCTTTCTTTCTTTCTTTTGTTTAAATGTCTCTCCTTTTGTTTCTTCCTTTTGGGTATTTGTGACAATCGTTTTGCGATTCGAATGTAATAAATATCTTCTCTTTTAACCTGTTTCGAGTTTCCATATGGTATAATTGTGGATATTTGGAGTCATATTGCATGATATCTGCATATTGAAATGGCATAATCTATGTATCTAACTAAAAATATTCTAAAACTAAAGAACCTTGTAGCAGGGCAAGGGAACTTCCTAATTAAGAAGTTTGTCGACGATGCACTCAGTAACGTTCCCTTTTCACGGCTTTAATTGCTGCGAGAAAGCTATACCAAACCCACTTTGCTATATGTTCTATTACCATACAGCAATCTAGGCCCTACCAACCCTTTATTGAATTTGAGCCTTGTGCAAGCAAGGATTAAAAAAAGACAGGTTCAAGAGGGTGAATCTTGTGTCCACTTTGTCCCATTAAAAATCTATTGTCATTTGGAACCCGCCCTGAACTTATTATGAGTTTCAAACACGAAATCCTGAATCCTAACTCACTAAAGTAGTCGGGTGCCCACGACTACCATAGTACTAATATTTCGCATCAAATAAATGATAAACCACGTTAGATTTGTAAATACAACCACTCATTCACATCTCACACGTTGGAGATCTCTAATTAGGAAACCTACGGAAGCGACAAAATAGAAAAATTGAAAAAAAAAATTAAGATCAATGTCATAAGAATCAGAAAATCTAAGAATCCTAAAAATGAGAAGTCAGACTTAACGATCTCGCGACTCCAGGTGTTAGATTACAATTCATTATGTTTAGGGGTTCACAAAATTATGCAAACAGCCTCAAGGTTTTAGCAACAGCATTTGGGTCTTTAGAGAAATGATTGATCATGTTCATGTTTCTAATTCTACTAGTCAGGTATATCTAAGTAACGTCTTAAATGCTAGCAGGATTCAAATAATTATGAATATTTCTAAATTACCTAGAAACCATGAAGGAAAAATAAGGGCATTTCAATATTTTATAGATATCTATATATATAGTAGGTAGCGGATTTCCAAACTAAAAGTCCCCAAGCCAAGACACGTTGAGGTCCTGAGAGGAATCGACCCGGTGGGGTGCCCTATAGTATCAGCCTTCTTGCCTGATCTTCTTGCCTGCACTGATCAGTTACATCCGACTTGAACTTGGGACCATCCTTTCGATATTTCAAAATAAAGAATTTAGTTTAAATTTTAGTAACTTATGAAAAATCATAGGCAATATAACATGCCAATATTTGAATATTTCGAAAGATTTCGGGTTAAGAAATTATGAAAAGAGTTCCACAAAATGTACCAAAAATCATAAGTCATAAGTCGCTCAAGACCGGCATCAAATAAGCTGGAAAACACCCGTCGCTCTCTCTTTCCGCCCAAATAGAGCAGCCTACCCACCACCAACACCAGCTTCGCCACCCATCCCGACCACCTCTCTCTCTCTCTCTCTCTCTCTCTCTCTCTCTCTCTCTAAAGGGATCACCGTCGATAATGACCCTCATCAAAAAACACAATTTTAATGTTGCGAATTTCTAAACGGAACCTATGTAAAATTTTCTAAGTCCTAGATGACCCAAACTTCTCTTTTGATATTAAGAAATTTTTCTAAAAGTTTTCTATCGTGAGACAAATAGATACTTAGAAAAGTCTATCGTCCAAAACATTAGTCCTAATCGTTTTAATACCCAGCTGAAACTTGTTACACTTCTCCCTAAGAAAATCGACAAAATTTCTGGGAAAATCTAGCATTTTTCATTGTTGAAAATAATTCAAGTGATCTGGGCCCCACAAAGCCTGCCAAGTAAGCTTCTCGTTTAGTCGATTCCAACATTCAATGCTCTTCCCTCCCTTTCTGCGCTGCAACGGTGAGTTCGACTGATCTCCTTCAGAGATCGCAACTCCCTGAAAACACATTACATGCTTCTTCTCCGAAGATGCTTTTCGTTTTTGAGTTCGTTTTGAAATGCAACACGAGCAAACTTTATCTAGTGTCACAACAGGAAAGGACAAATACCTACTGACGGGGTCAAGCTTCGTCCCTCACGTGAATTCCGCCGCCTCGCCTGCTCCCTCCATGGAAGAACCCACCGAAGGAGAAAACCTACCGAGCTCTTGGTGCACCAAGAACGGCCTGCTTTCGCTCCCGACTCCTAGAAAATCTCTGGTCATGCTGTTATCAACTCTGTCTGGACTTGCATGGAGCTTCCGGCTCTCTGTTTGGCCTGCGCTGCTCTCGACTCGACTTGATGGGTACTGTCTGAACAACACGCGGGGACTGTTCCTGGTTTGTGGAGTGTAGGGGTTGAAGTCGGAAGCTGTAGATAGTGATGATGGGAATAATGATGAGGATGAAGATGATGAGCTCAACACAGTATTATTATTGATCAGAAGTGATGCTGAATTATTGTTTCTGGTCGATCCCAGTTGGGCTGCTTTTTGCAGGAGAGCAGTTGCTGACAAGTGACCTGTGCTTGCTCGGTGACTTGGGTGATTATTAGAGTACAGAGACCCAATCGTCTGATCTGACATGTTGGCCTTGATGCTCTCTTCTTGTTTTATCAGAGATGCTTCTGATGATGCTAGTGTTGAGTAGTTCTTGAGCATGCCAATGGGCACCTGTGATGCTTGAACAAAATCAGGCAATAAGCTCCCGGAACTTGGTGTGGTTAAGTATGAATCGCCACCGCTTGCCATTAGGTCAAGAGGGTTCAAATTGGGGTCTACATGGTTCATCCAAATTGGAACCTGGCTTGATGACCTTTGGCCATCAAATTGATCCTGCATTGGAATTGAAAGGTTCGTGGCATTGGCAGTGCGGTTGGTCATGGTCCCGTTGATCAAATCATTGCCGAAGTTCAGATTAGTGTTTGCAAGTGAAGTAAAACGAGCGCCTTCTTCTGTTAGAGCATCGCAAAAGGCTCTGTGTGTGATAAAGCTATCTTTCCTGTTTGAATTGACAAGACAAAAAAAATGGGAAGAATCCACATCAAATTGTATACTTCCAAAAAGAAGCAAGAACAACAATGTTTGTACATCACCCCACTCGAAACTGGGTGCCATTTTTTGCTGCAAATCTAATTTCGAGAAGCCATTCTCTTGCCATGCATAGATCATAAATGCATACCAGTCATGTGAATCTTTCCACCTAGAAAAAGTAAAACAACAGCTATCCACTGACGAACTGATCACCCGGTTAATGCAAATAAGCCTCGGATCAACTAGAATGTGTTCAAACTGCCATCTATAATTCGGAGTCGTGGCCAAGTTCCCGGGTAAGTTTGAAAGAATCCCGAATATTTCAAATAGAGAACCCAAGAAGTGTATTGAGGGAAAAAGAGAAAAGAAAGGACCTCGAAAAGAGGGTTCCGCAGTCGCATTTATACTCTCTAGTCCCACAAATCTTGCTATGAGCCTTCCAATCCGACTGAACCGCATACTTCTTTGAGCACTTCTCGCACTTCCACTTCTTCTCGCCATGCTTCCGGCTGTAGTGCTTCTTGATCCCTGTCAGGTCGCCGAGTGCTCTCGATGGATCGTGGTGCACACAAGTCTCCTCTGGGCATATGTACACTTTCCTTCGGATCAGCTCTTTGTTTGTCCTCTGCTTGAGCTTCCAGGGAAGATTGTGTCCTCTCCTGTGAAGCTGCAAATTCTGATCTCTCTGGAAGCCCTTGTTGCATATCTCGCAAATGAACCGGTTTGTCGCCATGAGCGATTTCGGCGATAGAGCAATGACTTCAGCATCCGGGTCTGGTCGAATCCAATAAATTCCACAGTAAACAACAGTTTCTACAGCGAAAAACAAGCAAACAGAAGGTCAAACAAAGTAATTCTTTCGGGTACTATTCATGCTTGCCTGGTGTTCCCGGTAAGCTTCTCTTCTTCCTGGAGGGGTTTGAGCTAGGGTTAGGGTTTGTGAGCGAGCTGGGATCTTGACGAACAAACCCGCTGATTGTGGAGGGAAGAGAGAGACCATCTCCGGACATCATCTGATCAGAAGTTAGATTGCCGAGAAGTGAAGAGGCTGTTTCCTAAATTTGGTTGAGAAGGGCAGATGGACCAAGCAAGAAAGCTCAAACAGCGACAACCAATATCTAAGCAAGAGCAACTACAAAAGCTTGGGATGATGCAGATTTCTAAGCTAGATAGATTCAAGAACAAGGTCTTGAATCCGTATTGTGTGTGTATCTCACTCTCTGTAAGTGTAACCGGGGACTCGATCTAAGAAAACGAAGAGAGAATATTCTCTCTCTTTCTCACACTCCCTCCCTTATCTTACACGGCTCCTCTTAGTCGGTCAGCCACAGACTCAGCTGGACCACCCCTCCCTCTCCCCCTTTCTCTCTCTATATGTTTTTTTTTTCCGAAATCTTCTCTTCCCTATATACCATTTTGATTTCCATCGCTTTCTGTATTTTTCATTTCTTTATGCGTTTAACCCTGCGGGTAGTCAATCACTTTGTGTGCAAGAAACGAAAGGGATAGGATAATAGGCTTTTCCCCTTTCGTAATTGTGAGATCCAGACAGAGAAGAAAGCTGACTTTGGACTTTCACTGCTACTATTGATCAGGTAAAAAATGATTACCTTATTATACTCTCTTTCTCTCTCTCTCTCTCTCTCTCTCTTTCTCTATGTAGTCCCGTGAGGCTTGACTGAACAGAAAGAGGGGTCCCGCCAGGCTCGGGTACAGCGGGACTGAGAGAGAGAGAGAGAGAGAGAGAAATTAAAAAAGAGAAAAAAATTTGAAAAACACAAAAGAGACGAGATGACTGATACCTCTGCTTGACGTGTCGACGACCTCCTCAACCATAGCCACGTTCCTCTAGAAAACCAAAAGGAAAAGAAAAAAAAAATCCCTCTTGCTTCGGTATTTTGTAGTCCTTCCTGCATTTTTCGAGCACGTTTTTTATTTTCTCTGAAGTATGGTTCAGATGTCTGCGAAGGATCGGTCCTCTTTGGATTTCGAATTATTTCGAAATAATTGCCAGAGAACTACCCTCTTCACATTTCAAAACCTACAATATGAGGATGGTTTTTGTAAATCTTATGGAGTTATTTCTCAAAGACATAGATGGGTGCGTTCGGTTTGGCAAGTTAAAATAAGGGATCACTTCTTTGGAGTAAGTTCTGGAGAAATGGGAGCAAGACGGTAGTGTAACCGCCTTGTGTACACCAATATTTTCCTAAGATAATTGGGTGACTTGTTTACCCGGTTGCTTGCGAAAATCATTAGTCCCACTTGGTGGGTTTGCTAGCTCACTGAGTGGGATTTCTCCTATTAGAAAAGAAACTCATTAATTAATATTATTTGCCAGGTTTTTTGAGAAATTCGTGAATATCACTTTGTGGGGATTTTTAAATTAGAAAAAAAAAATCAACAAAACAAAAATAGGGAATGGAAAAGACGCTAAAGAAAAACATCATCAATATACAATAATTTTAATTCAATGTAAAAAGAATGATTCAAATGGCTTTATTACAAGACAGATAAATGTAAGATTTCTATTAGCAACATACCAACGTAAACATTTTTCACACTTGCAATTGTGAAAGTAAAATAAGTCCATGGAGCATTGCAAGTCAAGTGAAATAAGTCCTAGCCTTTCATTTGTACAAGTGACTTCGACTCGAAATAGTTTGTATACAATTAGTGAGATTTGAATGAGTGACTTTTTGTGTGTGAAATAGAAATTTCTTGATACCCCAATTACACTAACAATGAAAAGAGAGACTAATTTGTATTTTAATGAGAAAATGAAAGAATTTTTTTGTAATGTATGCTAATATATCATTTTTTTAGTATTTTTTGCAGCCTTTCTTGGATAGAGTATTTTACTAAATTTATTTCTCAATGGTTACCCCACGCATTCCTGAACTTTCCCGTTACAAATTACCCACGAAAGAACATTCGTGGTCTAAAAATTGACCGTCATCCTCTAGCAAGGAGGGTACCGTTATAAGCAACGTCCTAAGTTTTGTCCTAATGAAAGTCAACTTCATGAGCAGAAACTATGGACAGGATTACATGTTCTTGTATTGACTTATTTTGAAAAGATTTAAACGTTAAATGTCGTCACGTGAACGTTGATTTGTTTTCAATTACATACTCTTAAATTCACATGTTTTCATGGCCGAGTATGCAGCTTTCTAGGGTTATCTGCGTCGAGTTTTTCTTTTCTTTCAATCTGTCATTGATTATAATCCTGAAATGAATAATGCTTTTCGTGATTAGATTATATATTCAAAAATAAATAAAGAGTGTAAAGAAAAATTTGAATTGGTGTCCCACAGAAGTACGGCGCTCGAAACAAATGGACGTTCCCATTATGTATGTAGCGAAGCAGGAGCGAATGTTTGGAATCAAGCGGTTGGAATTTCCCTTTCGGAGCACATGCATGTCGATTATTCCCATGGACATGATCGGAGACCACGTACCAATCGAAAACCCTAATTCCTTTCTTTATATCGACAAAAAAGATCCAACTTCAATTTGTTGTGGGGAAAAAACATTATGGAAAATCTCATCCGGTGGGTGCTGCTGTATCATATCGTATGTAGCGTGGAATTATCTCTATGGGCGTTTGCGTGGAAGAATATTGCGTGCTCTCATTCATTTTGGATCCCCATGTTTGAACTTTATTACCCCGTTTGAAGTCACAAGAAGTTCTAACCAAAGTGAGGCGTTTAAGGATTGGAGAAGCGGAAGGGCCAGGGCCCCATATCGACCACGACAGTTTATTCAACACGAAGTTGTAAGATGTCGCGCAGAGAGAGAGAGAGAGAGAGGAACGGATGGCTGGCATGTGAAGACGGTGAAGGTCCCGCAGCCTTGGATGGTGAAGGCAATGACACGACGGAGGAGGTGATGACGTGACAAAGAAGGGCTTAGCTCCGAGGAAAAGGAGGAAGAAAAGGGGAAAATAAAATAAAATAAAAGACCAAAAAAAAAAAAAAAAGTGGAAAAGAAGTTCATATATGTATTCTCTCCATGCATAAGGCAAATTTTCCTCTCCAATTTATCCTCCATGATAGGACGACAGACAGCTCATTTCGATCCAATCCAGATGGGCTCTATCTTTTCTTTCATCTTTTTAGCTTTCCTTTCTTCTTCCCTCCACCCAAGTCCTATTCTGCGCGCGCGCGCCCACACAGAGAGATGCCGTGGTAGGTCGAGGCTGGTGGGTGTCAGTCATTGTCGGCGGCAGCAGCGGTGGTGGCTCTAGCTCTGATTGTGGCTTGACCATGTGTTCTTGTGCTGGGCTAAGCCGACGTGTGTACATTACATGAGGGTAAATTGCATGTGCCAATCTACCCCAACAATTACTCTAGGACTACGTTCGGTAGTTTGGTTTCAATCCGGATAAGATAACAAAACTCAGATACATTCGGATAAAATATCATATGAGAAATTTGGTTTTGGGGTGGGATAAACCTGCATTGGATACAAATTTTTTAGAAAAAAACAAGATGAAGTGACTCATCATATATTGCTTCGCCGGTGGCATCGCGAGGACACTACCAAGATAGCCGATCTTCATTACTTCTGACCACCGCATGATCATTATTGCCTTCAACCAGGCCAATTGTCACCTCTGGTTGGCAATCATGTTCTGATGAGTGAGGGTGAAAAGGGGTCTAAAGACAATGTCGTGCTAGGTTTGAGTAGGGAAACAGATTTCCCAAAAATGATCAAATACTCAATTGAACACTAAAAACGTACACAGAAAATGTGTCTAGAAAAACATGTTACACCGATCAAAAGTATATAACGTAGTTGGGCATATCTTAGTTTTCACATATTAAACACCGTTGTCGTAGTTTTATGAGGAATCCTTTGAAGCCCTGATTCTGTTCGTCAAAAGGAGCGTACTATTTTTGCAGGGAAAAACTAAGAGAACATAGAAAAACAGAGAACATATTTTCTTCTGTTCAGATTACGCAACTGCTCAAATAGCGTTAACTGTTCAAATAATCCCCCTTTTTCTTTAATCTATAGTAACTGCACTCTTCTATGGGCCATTCACTTATCAAACATAAAAACCCATCAGTTTGCATAGATCATCCTTTCCACCCCAATTGCATATGTCCTTCACGTCGAGCTTGCCCTTTCACACATGACTTGCAAGCCGGATATTCACCTATTAGTTGACGAAGAACGGCCAGCACACCATTGCCTTTCCTAATAGAAAGCTTTACTATCTTAACATCGGAAACGACACATCCCCTGAATTGACTAGAAGATGTTCTCGTGGAACTACGTGATCATTTATGATACACCAAATCACCAAGGAAGATTCACTCTATATGGAAAGATATCGAAGCAACTAGCTATCGCTGTTCCTTTTGTGAGAATTGAATCATGTTACGCCATTCCCATTCGTCGTCGGCTGGCACGATCACGAGCACGCTTGAATCTCGAAAGATCTCTCGATGATAATTGGGCCCGACCCAGCGTGTGGGGCCTTTAACTTGGTCTCTTCGATACTTCATTCTGTCGGGCCAAAGAAAAAAGTAGAATGAACATCAGATCTGAAAAACGGGAGATGCGTACGGGCACATGATTCACGTAGGTCCCTCCTTTCATTCATCGACAAAGAGGTGCTATTCAGCTCGTGACATTCAATTCCATTTGTCTGAATTTCCCTCATCGCTCGACGAATCCGAAGAAAGAATCGTGTTACGCAAACGTCTGAATTATAATGTAATCATCTCGATTCCTTCCAAAAATGCTATGATTAAGTTTCTTGACCTCACTGGATGTTGCTCTTCCTTCGAAAATTCCTTTCATCACCAGCATGTGTTTGTTCTAAGAGCTCTCAGCAGATTGGCAAGATGAGCGCTCTTTCGCATGAATTTCTATAACGTCGTTACATGGGGCCGCAAGTTGACAGTAGGATGGGCATCTTCTCCAGTTGAAATTAACAAGGACACCCCTAGACGAAAAAAAAGAGGAATCGCCACCAAAACATGAAAACCTAATCTCTCTTCTCCCTCTCCCCACTTGCGTCTGCCTATGCCGTGCTCACCTCACCCTTGTGCCTTGCCGCCATCGCCGTTTTGCTCCCCACCACACCGTCGTTTTGCGCCATGAGCTCGTCCGCTGGTCTATGTCTATTCGTGTCTAAAGACGTTCGAATCTAAGATTGCTTGAGGCTTAGCGTGGTGGTAGATGGTGGAATCGGAGAAGGGCTACAGGCGAAAATTAAAGAGAAAAGGAAGAAGAAGAAGCGAAGATTGAATCCGAGTCATTTGTGTCATCCTTTCAAGTTGAAGATGTCAATTTATCTCCCGAGGATCTCAATCATTAACATTATAGGTTTGATAATGGTGGTTCTCCCAGTTTTTTGGAATTTTATGAAACTGGATTGGCAGTGGCGTGCCACCCATTATACATTTACCTTCTTTGTATGCATCACGGCTGGAAACTGGTCCAGACAATAATGCAAGCACCACACAAGGTAGAGAGTTCTTATCCGTCGCGTGATGAATAAAGTTGAGCGGTTAGGTTTTATATTTCGTGTCATTGAGTAAATCGTTTTTGGCACATATAATCATTTCATTTACTCTTATTACAGATTGATCACAATTCTGAATAATTTGTTAACAGTGGAAAGATCAAAGGTTTTCAATAGCAAATTTGTCCAAATGCTCCACCCGGATACAAACTCTTTTATAGAATTAAGTCGCCAGAACATTAATGCGGAAGTAAATAAGACATGATTAACTATATGACTATGCAACCTAGATTATCCTTCCGAAAGATAAAAGGACAGGTTTTCCCTCCTAGGATCATTTTCAGAAGTCGATGTCAATCGACATGAACTATGTGACTTATGATGTTGAGCGACCTTTTCTTTTTCCAATTTTTACTTTTTTGAGTTCCTGCTGTGATGCAGTCAATCGCAAGTCTCCAGGAACTAAGTCCACCCACAGTCACGTCAACAATCCCATACTCCTTAGGGTAGAAAAAAAATTGAGAAATGAGAACAGAGTGGACAGCATCGCATTGGATCCTAACGTGATCTTCCTCCTCCGCAACATGACACGTAAATCGATCGGAACAAGGGGTTGACCAAGTAGCATGCGATGCACGTAACCTTGGATATCATCGCCTTGTAGTTATCGAAGATTCCTTTGCAAGTGACCTTCTCTTTCCAAATCATGTCTCTCTTAATGAAAAGAGAAAGTAAGATGTTTTTTTTTTTTTTTCTTTTTTCCCAAGAGAAAGACCACCCTAATTATGTAAATTTGCACCTATGAAACGTACAAGCGCGACAAAAAAAAAAAAAAAATCGTATAAGACGTGCGGCACCAATCTCCACATCGAATGGGAGAGGCCTCCTTGAATGATTACATTTTAGTAATTTTACACCTATAAAATTATATAAGACATATTCATATTCTAATGGTCATCATCTTGTGTAGTTACATTTTAGTATTTTGTTTTGAAGTCTTGACCTTGCATATGAATCGAGTAGGATTATTACAAATAATAACAAAACAAAATGCTCTCTCTGGAGCCGTCAATAGTGTCGAGCTCCTTGCAAGCTAACAAGTCTCTCACAAATCGGTGGTAGCAACGACAATAATAAAGTGGATAATATTAGGCCCAAACAAGCGACCAAAGATGGGGATAGATTAGCATTTCAAGAAAACACAAACTGATTTTGTAGAACCAATCCCGGCAAAAGTTATGCTTCTACGAGGAAAGTAAACTAGCAATATAAACAACAGAAATTAAAAAAATTGATGGAAAGAAAAATTGCCAAAGAGATTCATAAAGGTTCAGCTTAGGTGTGCTTACTCTTTTCTTCTTGCTATAGTTGCCAAATAAGGCCAAATTCCACTAGTTATGCCAGGAATACAAATACCGCATTGTTACAAGTGTAGAACCTACTGTCGTGGACAACCCAACTTCTGTCTACAGCAATATCGCTGTAGACTAATTAATTATTGGATCCTCCATTAATTGTTATCAGCACAGTAGGTCCTCTCGCACACTTCTTCTAAGAGTGTACAAAGAGTGCATCTGGTAACAATTCTGTTCCCGAAAACAAATTCTGATTAGAAATGATTCTTTTTTATTCTATTCTCGGGAACTGATTCTAATTAAAAGAACGTGTTTGATAATTGTCCAAAATTTTTTATTCTAGAATAAAATTGTATTTGGTACCATGCTCATTGATTATGTTCCAAATCAATTTCTTTTAATTTTTAAATAATTTTTTTTCTTTTTTTACTTTTTTCCCTTTTTTCTTTTCTTTTTTTCCTTTTTCTCCTATTCTTCTTCTTCTTCTTCTTCTTCTTCTTCTTCTTCTTCTTCTTCTTCTTCTTCTTGTGGTCGGTTGCCGGACCGGCGATCGGCTAGACGAGGGCCGGCGACCTCACCGGAGTGTTGCCAGCCCTCAGCGAGGCCGGCCCTCGTCGGTGGCCAGGCCGGCCTCTCTAGGGCTAGGCGAGCCTCGCCGGTGGCTGGACTTGCCTCTAGCGAGCTCGCTGGACCTCGCCAGTAGCTGGACTTGCCTCTGGCGAGCTCGCTGGACCTCGCCCTGTCCTGGCAAGCCTCCGGTGAGCTCGCCGGACTGGTGGACGGCGACCGGCGGCAGCGGACGGCGGCGGGCGGTGGTAGACGGCGGTCGCAGGATGGCGGAAGGAAAGAAGAAGAAAAGTTGATTTTGATTCTCAAATTTGTTCCCGGAACAAGAATCAACTTTTTTTTTTTTATTCTTGATTCTATCTCAAATCTTTTCCCGGGAACAAAAATTTTACCAAACGCGATTCTGTTTCAAAACTACTCCCGGTAACAAAAAATCAGAATCAGGTACTGTTTGGCGCGTTATCAAACAGCCCCAAAGAGTCTCTCGAACACTTTATCTACCACCTAGGCAAATGCTGTCACCGTGAGTACAACCACTCCTCTCGTGCGTATACAAATTGATTTGTCACTCTTACTAACTCTTAAGAACGACAAGCAAATGGGCTTTACAAGCTTACAAAAGAGATGGACTCAAAAGTCTCTCAACAATGCTCGATTTCTCTTGTTTTCGTGCTTGTCAATTGTATATCTTCTGGCCGACTTTTCTCCTTTCTATAGAGGTCCAATTTCAAACGTTGCAATTGAATCTTGTAGATGTTTTATCTTCTAATCTTATGTAAAAATCTCAGCAAAATCCTTAAAAAACGCACGCAGAACCTTGCCTCAATCTGGACCATTAACGAGATCTCTATACTGATGGTAGGTTTTGATCACACCGTATCACCAAGCTCCCAGGGAATTAGTCCATGATTCTTGGCATATACGATCTTGAAAATCATATTATATCTGATTACATGGAACACTTTGCAAGCCGCATAAGCCATGTGCAATGTTGTGACCCCTTCTATTAGAATAAAAATTTTATTCTAGCAAAAAGAAAAGAAAAAAGAGAAATCCCTGTCATAAACCATTTAAATTCAGGTCAATTCCCATGCATTCCAATTCTCAAGTTGGCCATATTACCCTCTGTTCAATCTACATCTGACTTCGGACCGGTAAAATCAATGCCCTGTCGTCCATGGGAATATAGACAATATATATCCTCATCTCAATTGAACTTTCTGCTTAAAACATTGGCAAAATACCACGTAATTTCGTTGCCACCTAATGCATGATTTCATACATGTAGAATATCCGGTTCAATCCCGGTCTGAAAGTATCTCGACTCAGTCAATTGGCCGAAATTCTTCAACATCAGAAAAGAAACAAATCAAGGAATAATACAGGAAAACTGAATGATTTCATGCAGATAAAGGCTAAAAAATCGCAGTCATTAGTCTACGCGGAGCGCGGCAACGCCACGATGTCCGAACACGTCCTAAAACACACGGCTCGAATATCCTCTGCCTAAGCTGTCACTCTCTTTTCTCACTAAGCGAATCGAGATCTTAATCTTGATCATGCGCAGTGGTGCATGAAGCTCACGTAGAGGAGGAGCAGAATGCAGACGAACCGGGGTTGCTGTCTCGATTGACATTTCCTAAACGTGCACGTAAACATTGATCCGTCCTGTCGTTTCCCGTTTGGTCTCTTCCTGTTTGATTATCTGGAACGTTGTCCTCATCTGCATGAAAACGAAGGACCCCACGGAATACGACGCGTTGACGCTGAGCTTTCGCGTTATAGCTCCCGCTAGCTCATTCACAGCTATTCGCAATCGGTATCATCGGCGGCTAATCCGCTTCATCATCATCAATGATAAGAATCTGCACGGGCTACCACAGTTGGCGACCAGTAGTCTCCAATGGATCGTTGGGTGGACGCTGCGCAGCCGGCAAGAAGTTTTCCAGCTGCTTTCCCTCCTGGCTTCAGGTTTCATCCCACGGACGAAGAGCTCCTTGTCTATTACTTGAAGAATAAGGTGGCCTCATGCCCACTCCCGGCAGAGTTGATCGCCGACATTGATCTCTATCAGTACAATCCATGGGAGCTACCAAGTCCGTGTGCTGAGAACCTCCATTTTCTTTGGTTATTTATAGCCTTTAGGGCTTTTATTTTTTGGAATTGATGTTTTCGCATTTGCTTCACAGAGAAGGCATTTTTTGGGGAAGGCGAGTGGTACTTTTTCAGCCCAAGGAACCGAAAGTACCCGAATGGAGGGAGGCCGAACAGGGCAGCAGGCTCAGGTTACTGGAAAGCTACTGGGATTGACAAGTCAATACTCACATCCGGCGGGATGAAGAGCATCGGAGTGAAGAAGGCTTTGGTGTTCCACATTGGACGGCCTCCGAAGGGGATGAAGACGGAATGGAGCATGGTCGAGTACAGGCTGATCGATGCCACCGTCCGACCGCCCAGATCGAAACGGTCAATGAGAGTGAGTGGGATAATTGTGATTCGAAATAGGGGGTTTCATCACTTGTTTGAACTGTACTTCACAATGCAATCCACTCCAAACCCACAAATCGATGAACTGTCTTTCCTTAATCTAAAGACAGTCTCGATTTGGTGTCGTTGCTGCATTCTATGCAGGAACAGAACAGGGCAGGTCTAGATATACTAGAGGAATCATATATCGAACGCATATAAATGTGAGAGATATATGGATAAAGGACAGTGTCTAGTATCTAGATGGGCTGGAGGTATCATATCGGATATGCTCAACTATAATGAAGCCATCTCCAATTGTTAATAATGGTGCATTAGTTGTCCCTCTACGTTTCTTATCGAAGTCCTTGTATTTCTGTAATCTAAGGTGACATCGTTACCTTAACTAGCGTGTAAGGAGTCGAATCTGAAATAATCGCCTCTTACTAGTGCAGTTGGATGATTGGGTACTCTGCCGAGTGAGACAGAACGAGAGAGTTCCAAGAAACGCTGCCAGCCACCATGGAGACTTCAGCAGTAGCACAAAGGCAGCACCATCTTACCCCAAAAAGAATGGTGAAGCGCTTCCTGTGCACACCGACCTCTGCAAAGATGTCGCCATGGAAAATCCCTTTCAAGATTGCTTAGTAATGGCTTCCCTACTCTCGGGTCAAGTCCTCTGTCCCATGAATTCAGTCTCTAGTATAAGCTCTCAAGTGCCCGACAACAACGACACCTTAAGGTCTGTGTATGAAGAAAGTCCCGACAAACTAAACTCTTATAGCGCAGGTTCTTCCATGGACAACAATGTCAACATATTTACAACGGAACTCGTAGAGGAAAAAGGGTTCAAGGATCAGCAGGAAAAAATGCTGGGTGTGGATGGTAGTGATATCTACAGCTACACTCAAAGCCAGTGCAACGAAAACGTATATAACTTTGCCAGATGTGATTCTATCCTCAACTTTCAGGGGCTTAATGACTTGGCCAAGCTCTAAGTTATGGCAATGACACGGAAAGAATGAGAATTTGTGCTGTTTTTAGTGGTCCTGCAGGATCTGCAGAATCTGCTTGGCGTGTATAGATTTCAGAGTACTAGTTAGAGAATAAAACGGACTCAGTCCCAAGAAACACTGCAAGTCTTAAGAGTTTCTGCACTTGGGAGCGGGCTATAAATACTTGTTTATATGTATATTAACTGAATCACAACTTTTGATGTCTCAATCTATCATAAGTTCAGAAATTTCACGCTAACAAGTTAGAAATGCAATGACAAGAACTCTCCTGAAGCAATTTATATCTTAAATTGTAATCAACCTCGATGTTTGCTTGTCTTCATGCTTCTCATGCAGAAAAAAATGCCATCACCATAGGTGCTACATATGCTGTGAACCAATTCAGCATAAGTTAACACGAGTGCATCGCCTGCTTCCTTAGAAACGTCAGACATCATAGCCAGTGATAAAAATCAGAATCGCTCTTTCATATAGTGGCTTCAACCAAAAAATTAGTGCGCAAAATCCATATGTCCCACAAAGTTAGAGGTCTGTTACTTGAATGGTGAGATCTTGTATTTGGTAAACCCAGAAGTTGAATATGCAAAAGATATGATAGCGTATGGTCTTCTGTGACAAATATACCTCAACTCTAATTAGCAAGCTTGTCTTCATAAGCATATATTACCATATGTGTGAGATCAAACAACCTGCTATCCTTGTCCTCTTAAATCATCTCAGTACACTGCAAGAGACAAACCGAGATGTCAATACAGGATCCTGAACTTTGTCCCTCTGTGTGTGTGTGTGTGTGTGTGTGTGTGTGAGAGAGAGAGAGAGAGAGAGAGAGAGAGAGAGCATGAAGCTTACTTATATAAATAAGAAACAATGCCCAGGATGACGCAAAGCAGAATAATGTCGATGCAGAAGTTTCGGCTGGATCTTATCTTCATTTATAAAAGGAAACATAACAACTAATGAGAACAAGGCCTCTCTGTCGACATGCTAGAAACTAGTAACTAGAATTGGTCTGTAAGAGATTATCAGCATCAATCACCTTGAACAGAGTCTCCTTAAGTCTGACATTCGTATTTTTAAGATCGGATGCTGCTTTGTCCACCTAAATGGAACGAGAAAGCAAACTGACTATTTGAGTAGTTCCAAAACAGGAGGTTTAACATGAAGCAATGAAGTGCTCACCTTAGTATCGATTTCATCCACTAAAGGAACTTGTCTATCCAACTCCTGAACATAAAAACAGAATTAGTCTCTTCATCAATTAGTTTTCCCAAAAACCAGTTCCACTATTTATATGTTCAACTAAACAACCTCATTCATATCACGGGCCAGATCCTTCAGCGTATCTAATCCTTCTGATATCACATCAAGACCTTCATCCTGTGGAAAGACCGAAACATCAGAACAAAGAACAAGGGCAGGCCACAGGCTTCAAGATATTTGTAACTGATTCGAGAAGAAACTAAGGAAGCAGTCTTACATGCCTGTTTCATCTTGCGCATTTCATATTCATGCCTAAATTGGCTTGCTTCTTCAGTTTGTTGGAAGAAACCATCCTGTAAATGTCCATCTGAACAGGCACGGAATGAAAGCAACCATGAGAAACCATTGCGGTAGCTAGCAATTGGGATAAAATAAATTGCATCATGGTCTAACAACCTGAAGAGTCAAACTTGATGTTCTCACGAGATGTCGAAGTGGACCATCCTCCAGATTGTTTGCGCGGTGCAATTGTCCCATCAGGTATGGCTTGAACCCTTTCTTGTAGTGCAAGAACCAGATCGTTCCGAGTCATTTGGTCATCTTTAGACAGCCCTTTAACCTAAGAAGAGAGTATTACGAGTACAATACTATTACAACCAAGCTTTATGCATGTTGATGATCATACATACGGCAAAAAATGAACCCTGAAGAAATTGAAACCCATATGCATGGTTGTCCCTTTCATTTCTATTTCCTCGCCATTATTGGGGAGTGACAGAAGGTATTCAAAGTGCCTATGTCCTGTCGTTGTGCATTCTGATTCAGACAGATCAGAGGCATTGTAAATAATTTCAATGTGTTTTCTGCAAGTCAGGATTTGAGTTGAGGAACATCCGAGCATGTATGGTCAACGTTTAATTTCAATGTGTTTTCTTGCCGCTTTCACTCTGACATTTGATACGTGGAGCTTTTTTACATGGAATTTTGTTGAAGAAAGGATGACGAAAAGGAAACCAAGCACGTCCCAAGTTAAACTGCAACAACACTGGACCGAGAGGGAAGTGAACCAACCTAGACATACAGTCACTATACAATCAAACATCGAGCATACGGACTTCATCCAGGCACATAAGTGTAGACACTTTTACCAGGTCGGCATATGAAACACGATTTGCTGAACTATGACCATATTAATGATTCGAGGCATAAAACTACAAATTCACAGTAATGCTGGAGGTACTAATAAATCCTTCTCATGACTGATGTCACAATCCATGCCATAATCCTCTGATTAGTTCAATTAACAGTATGATCCCAGAAAGAAGTGGGTGGTTTTTTTGTCAAAATATCCAAGTAAGTGATATGCCTCATTCTAGAAGAACGCATTCTCAGTCTCATCCTCAAGCGCAAAAGCATTCGTATAAGCTGCAGCAAGTTACCTTCTTTTGAGCCAACTTGTACAGCTTAGCGATCTCCTCCATCAATCGGGCCTTCGTCCTCCGGACCTCTGCGTTCAGTGCCGCCGAGGAAGCCCTGTTCGTCTCCACTGCTGCCCTCTGAGATTTCTGTCCACATTGATAGACGTAAACCGAAAAATGAAACACCCTTTACTCGACCCACTTGATCTTTTCCAGACATAACTGCCACAAAAGCACGCGTTGCCAGCTCGAGTACAATCGTCCTCAAAGAATTCTATGAACATTTACCATGCTGAAAATTCGGTTTTCTTAAACAGCGTCGGACGTAAAACTACGCTAACCCATTTCACGTCTTTCCCGAAATCATGTGTTCCGTGTTCCGGCAGTTCAACATGTCAACGTCCAGATATCGTCTTTCACGCATGAGGGTCAGCTCGGACACGACGAAGCAGCGCATTAAAAGCAAGGAACACACAATACCTCGAGGGCGGCATCGAGGTCAGATTCGACTGCGGAGTAGAGGCGAGCGAAGGCGTCGTCGCCGTGGGCATTGCGGTCGCGCTGCTTCTCGACGTCATACTTGTCGTACTTCTTACAAATGGCGTCGACCCTGAACCGGATGTCGATGACGCTCATCTTCTTCTCCTTCCCTAAGCTTTGTCCGTGGGAATGGAGGATAGAAGATGCGAAGCCCACGGGTGGCGCGACCTGTGGAAAGCTCTCGCGACGGACGGTGGTGTTTCCATGGGGTGGCGAAACGAGGGATCGACCACGAAGAGCGGGCTGCGGACGGAAGGGAGGGACCTAACCGTCGCTTTTCTTGGCGGGTTCGGCTCCCAACCGTTCGTTTCAGTTGGCGGTTGTTTTACTTCCATCAACCCAAATTTACCATTTCAAGGTAATTATGTATGACTAAAAAAAAAAAAGGAGGAATTAAGAAATATATGGAAAATAAAGGAAGACTTATTAATTTGACTGAGGATTTGAGAAAAAAATTGAGTTTCTAGATGATTTAGTAATAGCAAATTTAGAATGGTTGGGTTCATATTGTTGCGAATCTAATGTTACAACAACCAATAAATTAGACAAGAATCAAAAGATCTTACATGTTTTCTTAAATTAATAGGGATATTAGACACCGTCTCTTAAATGTTTTTCATATTAATTTCAATTTTGCACTTATCTTTTAAAGAAATAAATGTGTTTCCTAGTTAAATAGTTTAATGCGGTGAAATTGACGATTTAAAGGCGTAGTTATGTATGGATGAGAGATGAAATTTAGATCCAAATGTAAAATGTGAGGATGTTAGTTGTAAATTTAAATGTGACGGAGGATTATTGATATGGTGAGTAAAGTTTAGGATGCCAATTTTTTTATTGGGAAAGGCTAACGCTATTGCCGGGCAATGAAGCCAAGACCCATAAGAAACTCCCTTTGTTCTCTTTCCTCTCTCTCGCATTGAGTCACCGTCTCCTCATTGACCGGCCACCAGCCCCACCGGCCCGCATACTGCCTTCACCTTGACGGCGACGTCACCATTCCTTGCCCGATCAATGCCGGATCATGGCCATAGAAGCCACCGCTGCTTGTGTCTCTCTTTAGTCATGCCATCAAGGCACGGTCCGGGCCAACCACCATCGTCGATCTCTACTTCAAAGCTGATCGTGGTAGTCGAAGCAGGGGTCAACCTAAGATCTACCGGCAATAAACGATGTTGAGCATGTTTATTAACATATTGAGTATTATACGCTGCACTCTTCCCAGATAATTATGTTTAATGCACATGAACATGAATTATGTGAAATGTTATAAGAAAGTGGATCACATTTTATGAAAGTAAAATTATGCTTTGTTAAAGATGATACTATACCTTCCAAGTACAAACGAAACTTCTTTTGTTAGAAGAAGAGATCCGGGATGCGACACAAGTTAACATAACTTTTTCTCTTTTGGATAATCAAGGGGCACGAAAGTGAAGATTTAATTATTAAAGGCTCATGAAACGTCATGCAAACCTTTTAACTAGAAATCTGTTATTTTTAGATTAAGTTAACAGCTATCAAATCAAACTAAGTTTAACGAAATTTCACCGTAAAAAAAAAATGGAATTGTTAAAGTGTTTCCATGGCAATGCAATGGTATCAAAATTGTATATATTTATCCTATGTCAATTTGACATCTTTCAAGTCGTCTATGTACTTCCAAAATTTACCAAATAAAAAAGCTGTGATTGTTTTTTCATTTTTTAGCTAGCTTCATCCGATATGTTACTTATCAACATAAACAAGATAGTGGCTGAATTTTTTTTTTAATGATGTATCAAATATTATAATTTAAAAAAAAAATAATTAGATTGCGTTCAATGTATATCCACTCATCTATGTAGTACAGATTTGTATTTCCACTCATCTCGCTGATACAGATAAGAATTTATATAACAGGGGCGAATATCATTAGAAATGCCCAAGATACCTACGAATTCAGAATTAGATGGATTGCATTGGTCATCAATCTAATTCTCAGATCACAATTCACGAGTTTATTACCTCATATGTATTACCAGCTGTACAATTTATTATATCAAGTATTTATTTATATTTAATATCTTATCAATGATTATAATTAGATAAAAATCAAGCTATAAGATGTGATATAATACCAATATGCATTTATGTTAATTATCACTTCAATTGCCACTTATTAGTGTAATTACCCATATATATTACTGAGATACTACGATTTAATATATTAAATTCATCCATTAATTAACACTCAATTGATCATCATGATCTAAATTTAAACATATCATTGGAATTATCAAAGTGAATACCAAGTACCAAATAATTAATAGTACGATTGAAGTAATAATTATGTAACAAGTTGAGCATTGATTAATATAATTAGCGATCAAGATAACAATCACATCGTGAATAATGCAATACTTAATCATGAAAACTCAGATAATTGTACGTAATAGTAAGCAAATAATATAATGCTAGTCATTATATTCCGATTGCTCTAATTAAAGAAACATGTAATATCATGATAACATAATCGTCATCACATCAATTAATTCCTTATTATTAGATTCTTTTATTTACCAATCATTATTACATGATTATGTCGAATTAATGACAACAATAATAAAGCGGTGTCATCAGTGATTCATTAAGTAATTAACATAATCAAACCTGTCTACAATTAAAGTAAGTTTTCATCACAATATATAATCTAATATTAGTCTCTTTAGCAGAAGAAAATGCACAAGCGTCACCTATGACGAGAGATCAACTTGAAGAAACTGAAGCGATGATCAATTTGCTCTGTTCCCCAGCAGCGACACCAATAAAGTTTCAAGAAAAACCCATTTCAGGAGGAGGGAAGAGAGCATGGAAACTTCATCCGCAGATCAGAAGAAGGAAAAAAAGTTCAGTCTTTACGGTTAAGCTCGAAAAAGCTTGCGATGGATTTGCGGTGGTCAAATGCAGACAAGAGCCAATCGAAAAGGACGTTATGCGGTGCGTTGCTGAGATGGTCCGGCGTTCCAAACCACCCCTAGCTTAACGCCAAAAATGGGATTTTGCTCCTCCCTGAAGCTTATCCATCGAAAACGAAACGACAAAGTCAAAAGATTTCCTTTTCCGGTCTGCGCTTTCCAAACGGCGTATCAGATCAAGAACAGAGAGTATGGCAATTCGCGCACTTTTGCGACACCAGATCAAGATCAGGAGCAGAGTATGTCAATTTGCCCACATCGCATTCGATGGAAACTTGACGAAGGAAAAAGAGCAATTGAACCGGATCACTCGTTGCCGGGATTTGATTACACTAAGAAAAAGACCCCTCTTTTTTTCCCTTCAAACGCCAAACAGATCAGCTCAAAGCGACTCGGAAACACCAAAGTTCTACCGCAAAGTTTTTTACAGTAAGAGAACAGAAAACAGACAAAACCGCGCTCGTGTCATTCAGTCAACAGCAGGCCCCCAGTCAGTGTCATCATCGACCCCGCTAAACATGGCGATCGAATTCCGGATTACGCTAATCAGGGTTAAGAGGGCGGCGATCGTGACCTGGAGGGGCGGGAATCAGGCGCCGGGGCCGGACTTGTAGCGGTAGAGCTTGCCGAAGACGTGGAGGGCGGTGACGAAGCCGATGAAGCAGAGGCTCATGACGAGCACCACCGTCGGCGAGATCTTGAGCCCCGGGGCGTCGTCGGTGTAGAACCGCAGCATGTTGCTCCCCCCGCCGCCGCCGCCGCTCAAGCCTCCGGAGCCGCCGCCACCCGCAGCAGCGCCGCCGCCGCCTCCACCTCCGAGCCTCCGTCGGCGCATGCCGGCGGCCGCGGCGGCGGAGCCGCGGGGGGCCATCATGCCCGGGCGGGAGGTGACGGAGGACGCCGACTGGGACTGGGACGAGCCTCTAGCCATGGATGCCGCGATCGAGATCGAGATCGAGATCGAGAGAGAGGGAGAGAAAGGGGTTGGATTGGATGCGCGAGGTTTGATGAGCCGCCGGGGTGGTTGCGATTTTCTCGACGAGAGAGTGACCGACAGACAGAGCGAACGAGGTTAGGGCGGACGGTGATAAATGATGTCAGCGGGGGGCAAATTGGGCATTTCACAATGAGCTTTTTTTAATCCAACTTGTTGAATGTTGATACACATCACTTCACTTATGAGATAAGAACAGAATAATTATAAACGTGCGAGTTCTCGAGAAGATTTCTTTGTTCCATAAACTTCGCATAATTAATAGTAAATGCTCCACACCCAAGTTGGAAGCCAGTAATTTCAAGAAAATGGCGCAAAGGAAATAGAGGGCGAGTGGCTGAAAGTCCCTTTTAAAGAATCAAGTTCGTTATGTATATTGTAATTGCATATGTATAGTTGTAACTACATGTACCTAATTGCTAAATCATAGGGCATGCGACATTTCTAAATATGCAATAAAATATGCAGACGAGAAACATCATTCATCAAAAAGATTGAAACGCTTTAAATGTGTTAAAATCTTTTGTCCACAGGGTCGAAACTATTTTCTTTCCTTTATTGAAATTTGTTTCATGCAAGCTGATGAAAGCCCAATAATTAGAAGTTAATCAGCCTGTACATTGGAAAATATTTTCCATTCTGCAAGTACTTCTTTCTCCCCTCTAGGAATGCGGGTACAAGACCTTCCATACACGTACTTAATGCCATAAATAAACATACAAATATGTATATCATGGCCTAAAGATTTCATTATTTTCCGGTAAACTAAATTAAATTTCAGATCTTCGACGTTATCTTCAAGCACTTAGAAAGGTAAACGCGTAGTTAAACTAGAGCTATGAAATTGACCAGCAAGAAGACTATGCATACAACGATAGTTGTCCTGTACAGCATTATGACGAAAGGGATGCAAGCAGAAACAAAGCCAAAGTCAAATTAGCTCAAGAAAGGCGTTGGACCAGAGGAAACAATGAAAATCCAAACACATTATTGATCAGATCTCTTCCCAACTATATATTAGCTGCACTGCATCTCGTGGGTTCGGGCTGGGGCGAAGGTGCTGAGGGCGGAGCTTGGCGGGGGCGCTCGGGGGCATCGATCTGGTACACGTAGTGGGAGACTGTTGCCGACGCAATGATGGCGCCCAGACAGACGAGCGCGTAGCAATGTCGGACCAGTTTCCTCAGCAACGCCGGCACCAGCGGAGCCTCCATTCGTACGTCTCTCTCCTTTCGTCGTTCTCCCCGTTACGAACTGTAACTCGACGGGCCGAGGTGAATGAGCTTCTGGTGCTGCAGTGCGGACATGTTCGTTTATACGCGATGACGACGGAAAAAAAAAAAAAGGACTTTTATCCGCACGGACTTCGAGGGACGAAACAATGGGCACCGTCAGTAAGGCAGTCTTTTTTCGAGGCGCTGGGTCACGCCTGCTGCTCGCATTGCCTGTTAGTTTGCGATCCTTCTTATCCAGCAGAAAGCGACCGTCGGTCTGCTGCTATTCCGGTTTTGCACCTTGAGAAAACACTGACGACAGAATGCAATCGATTTGGAATCGTCAAGATCGATAGGGGTGGTGCTCTCCAAAGTCCAACCAGGTACCCCTATAGCTTTTGCACTTGACCTAATCTACACAATGAAATGGCAAAATGTAACGATCTGGTCCTATGAGGATGGGGAGTGATTGTCGAGATTAGAGGACTTGGATAAGGAATGGTTCTTGGCAAGCTTCTAGGATAGCAAATGAGGCAAGAATGAACCGAACTATATACCAAACAAGAAAGAGGGATTTTGAGATACATATGTGAAAATTGGAAGTAATTCATGAATGCGCATTTTGATGTATCGGCAAATTCTGATTTAGAATTTTAAAGTTAATCGAGCATAAGCTCAAGCATTATTAGGATAGGTGACCTATTGCCTGCCTGTACATCAAAGGACAAAACCGTAAGGCTCGCTTTGTATGGGACAAGTTAAATTGGACAATATTTCGAGCAAATTAATTCAAGAATGTCATCATACAAAGTCTTTCTTGACCCCAAGAAATTTTAAAGGAAGAAGACCGAGGATCGGGCATTGTGCAGAAAGGCAGAAGACAGGTGCTCTGCTAACTGATGCTAAGTTGAAATGATTTGATGGAGTAATTGATCAAGCGACGAAAAAAAGAACATCACAGTAGCATCATGTGTGCGAATAGCTTAATTCTCTTCTTCTGTAGCATCAGCAAGCAGAGCCCAATGAATCTTAGCTCCGGCCAGGGAGTGTTGGAAAAAAATAAAATGAAAGGAGGTCTAAGAAGTACAGTGATAGCAACTGCAACTTTATTACTCAAGTTTAGTTTGTTTGTTCCTATAATTCACCAATTTACAAGCCTGAATTTTAAGGTACGAACGGTAAACTCTGATCCTCGTGTCTTAGTAACCGGTTCTTATCTGTCGATCCTTGAAGATTCACCAGGCTATGACCTCCAATTCGAATTGGTTAGCCCGGTCTTCACTCACGAATCTCGACTTGATCCATCACCAGCGACTTTGGTGGTCCAAATTTGTACCATTTATACCTGGAAAACTCCCTCAACTAGCCCCGCTATTAGTCTCAAATGAAAAGTCTTTCGGAACGATGTCTATCTCGTGCTGCACCCGCGATGTTGGCTGAGGAATGGAAGCCATTTGGACTGCTCTTTCACGGTCGGCCGCACCTTGTTCCGTGTTGGGATTATGGTGGAAAGATGAGCCTTCGCCTTGGCGGAGATGGGTCGGGGATGGAGATTCGTTGTCGTGCTGATCCACATCGAAGTTGGATAGCCTCGGGGACGTGTGCACGCTGTCCATTTCGCTGCGGTAATAGCGCAAGAGGTGCACGGGGGACATGTGATGCGAAGGCGTGGCCGGCCTGCTGGACATGGGCGTCATGGAGCCTTTGTTTTGCTTGATGTGCTTCTTGGCACTATGATGCCAGTTCCGCAAGGCCGTGGCGACTCTCTCGTTGAATATGGTAGGCTTCATCGTCGACCCCATCTGTTTCAATCCAAGCATTTGTAAACTTAAACCTACGACTCCAAAATTTTCGACCCGAAAACTGCGAGATCAACAATGCCGTTCCGTTACCTGCGTCACGAGGGCATATAGAGGAAGCGTGACATAGCTGCACAGAATCTGGATGAGGACCCTGAAATTAATAAGGAGAAGATCACCAGCTGGGTTAGTCTTGCCAAGAACAAGAAAGTGAGTAAAATCAAGATCCTAGGACTTTCTATGATGATGATGTTACTAACCCCATTGAGATTCTGATTATTCTATCTTCCGTGTGCTCATGAAAGCAAGATTTCATTCCGAATTCATACTGAAAAGATGGAAAGGAGCCGCGTTAATTCGATCGGAGAGGCTAACTGAACAGCGAAATTCTTGGCCCATCTGTCTCTCGTATTGAAGAAGAATCAGAAATGTTCTTACCGAAGTCCAAACAAAGAAGGCAAGCTGAAAAGCATTCTGCAGATAATGAAGGTTGAGAGACGGTGAGATTTTCTAAGTCCAGCTTCAGAGAAAATAACCAGGATGGCCGTGCACACACGCACGCGCCAGTAAGATACTCACGACGTTACCTGAAAGAGAACGAAATTGATGAGGTAGAGGATGAGGCGTGGCCGGTTGAACCAGAAGAGGTCGTCGCCGGGCTTGACGACTGGCACGCCCTTCACAACCTGCCCCCTCTCTTGGAACCGGAGCCCCATTTTGGTTATGATCACCTGCAGCTTGGTCCCGACCAGAAGTATGATCTGCAGGTCCAACCATCGATCGCTCAATTTCACTAACGAAGCACAAAGACATTGCCTTTTCGGTATAAATATCAAAGTCAGAACTTACAATCAGTGGGATGAAGGGGAGCCACAGATAAGAATACCAGCCTGATCGTGGCAAAAGAAAGCATAGTTAGAATCAGTGCAGTATCCGGGCACGCAGTGTCGATAAATTCGCAATTTCTTTGTGATCATCGAATTTTTCCATACCGTGGGTGTTGAAGAGCAGGAACAGCACCGCGAAAAACCATATCGGAGGGCTGAAAATCGAAAAAGGCAACATGATCGGTCAGTCGACTAGTGTATACGACGTTCAAGGCAGATTTAGACGATAGAAGGGGTAATTCATTAGTAGCCAAAAGATTTCCAGCACCAACCTGATCCCTACAACCACCTTAAAGTCCTCTTCTAGAGATCTCTTTATGTATTTCTGAAAATCGAACTTCACGTGGCTTTGGGGAGCCAAATGCGCCTGAAAAAGGGAATTAATTAACGCAAATGGTCCATAAACTTTAAATTAATATGCAATTCATGAACTTTGATTCAATATGCGATGTCTTCCCTAAACTTTTGATATATATTTAACTTAATTCTCGAACTATGTTCAATTATCAATGTTATTAATCTATTAATTCAAGTTCGGGAATAATATATAACGTAACCCGTTTGAACTAATCATTTAATTAACCATAATTTAAAATGTGTGCACTCTAGTACAACAAATTAATTAGAGATAGAATTAAAAAAAGAAAAAAGACTTACCGTGATAAATCCGTGTCTCAAAGTCAAGTAATCTACTTTTGGAACAGATCTCACGAATTGTCTAAAGAAACAAACCTGCCAAAAATATTATATAAGTAACGAATAAATAAATTAAATAAATTCTGGATAAGTCTGGATGACGTGTTCTCATCTATATGAACTCGAACGTAAACGCCAAAAGTTTTAAGAGAAAATCAAAATTAGAATTCAAGATAAAAGGCCAAAAACACATTCAACGATGAAGAGGACAAGTGGCCGATGAGGAAGTCAAACCTTCTGAAATGGTCAGAACGTCACTAAAGTCGGCCCATAAATTGGGAAGTACGTGTCAAATGCATGAGTTGGAATACGAAGACCGTTGTTTTGCCCTTTCACATATATTTCATTATCAACGGTATGCGAAATAATTAAAATAAAAGGAAGAAATGAAATGGAAATTTCCTACATCGTTGAAGTTACCATGGACCTTGAAGGTCGGATCTATTTTATTTTTCTTAGATTAAATACCACTGAAAATTTCATATTTAATACACTCATAACATATTTACCAAAAACTACTTTTTGTGTTCTAAAGAAACGTCAAATTAGTACACTTGTTCTGTATTCACCTTAAATTGAATTTCACGTCACAAAAAATCTCAAATCGGTACAAGCATGCCATACTTAACCCAAATTAATTTTGGGGTCACAAAAAATCTCAATGGCATGGCTAAAATATGAATTGAGACTGAGAATTAGGGCAAAATTAATTGAGCTTTGAGATTATTTTTTTTGTGGCACAAAAATCAGTATGGATAGATGTGGCATGTGCATTTCAATTTGAGTTTTTTGGTGATATGAATATTAGTTAAAAGCATACGCGAAATAAGTCTATCAGTTTGAAATTTCTATGATGTTGACCCATTTCTTTTTTCTCTTTTCATATGCATATTTTGTTCCCCAATGATTATGTCTTGCTTGATTATAACGTACGGTTCTCTATCATCTAAAACTTCCAACCGTCTTTAAGGGATAAGGGCTACGTGTTGTGGCTATTTCTAGAACGATTTTGAAATCAATCCCGTTTGGAAAGGTGAAAAGAGAAAAGATATAAAAACGAAAGAAGAGCTGGCGCTTACGATCCAGATGAGGACGGGGGTCTTGGTCCAGAAGCTCATGTGCCTGCGCCCGAACGACGTCTCCCTCGCGAACCTGAACCTCTCCGGATCTGCGTCCAAGCATGCAAATCAACGCAACGTGTTATACGTGCATGCACACACATCGTTCGACGGCTACAACGAAAGAAAGAAGAAAGATGTCGCATGACGTGGTTTGCTAAGCGATGGATGAGTGGACTGACCGTGCGAGAACTGGTACTCGGCGGTCCTGGTCTCCCTCTCCCACGCCTTCCATCTCCTCATCTGCGACCATAAGAAGTCATTAGAGAGTTTTTTTCGATCTCGTCAAGGTTCAGAGATGGTCGACAGGAACGCGTTCTGAATGTACTAGGAGACCGGGGAGGCGCGGCGACGTACCTTGGCTCGGCCGAGGGCCATGGTGAGAATGCAGTAGAGGATGTGGAAGACGGCCAGGACGAAGATGAAGATGTGGAGCTGGTGGATCCCGTCCGCCGATACGAACGGCACTTTGCCCTGAGGATTCAAAATCATCGTACTTCAATACCATAAAAACAAAAAATAGAAAATCATCGTAAAAATCTGTAAAGTTCATCGATTTCGAATTAAGCTAAAGACGATCGAGTCTGTTCGGCGACCCGATTCGTGGGCATTTTCGATAATTCATTTTAAGAACACGCGTCTTCAGACCCATGATGTGGATAAGCTCTATATTCCTTGGTCTAATTAAGTTTTTCTTTGGGATATACACAAACATATAAATAGCTTAGAAAAATGCATCCCCGCGATTCTTGAGATGAGAAGTTGCGGAGAAAACTCTCCAAAAGCCTATTGTACGAAGACTTAATCAGTTTTAAACTTTTGAAAATTTATCATATAGTCATCCATTTAAGACTAAATTGCCACAAAAAAAAAAAAGATTTACAACTAAATTGACAAATCATCAAGAGATTTAGAACTATATTAACACAATTAAAAAGTTCATGATTGAATCGAAGACTTTTTGGACAATTATTTCAGAATTTGTTAGACAAAAAAGAAATTATTATTAAGAGAAGGAATCATCTCGAGTTGTAAGCAAAGCACATGCATTGCATGCTGACGTCACCAATGGACACAGCCACGAAATCCAATGATTGACCCAGAAGGACGTTTCGGTTCGAATCATCTCAAAACATGGGCTTCTCTCGGTATGTTAAAAAAATAAATTTCGTTGGCTGAACAATAGAAAATCATTTGCAAATTCTAAATTATATTCGCGAGGTGATGAAAATGACACCGCATCACATTCGGGAGTAAAATCCTTGAATATATCGAGTTGATACAAGGAGAGCGTGTTCCTGAGATCGAATTCGCCAAAATTTGTCCGCTATATAACTACTTGACGTAAGTTTCTGGATTGGGTTTACCTTAGCTGCGCATTTATCGTAGGTGGCGCCGGCGAGAACTCGGCGGACACCGCCGCCGGGGAAGTCGGAGAGAGCGAGCAGTTTACGGTCGTTGGATTCGTCATCGGACGGCCCTTGGTACTTGCTCTTCCCTTGCTCCTTGGACTTGCCGCATGGATGCCACGTCGCGCCCACCTCCTTCGAGATGCATATGTTCGATATCAGACCTTGCCCCACCGTGAGCAGCAGCGATATGAACCCCAGAAGCATAAGCTCTACAACCACCCAAAAAAAAAAAAAAAACACAAAAGAAAATTTTGAAAGTTAACATTAATTTTAAAATTAATATAAAGGGGAAACAAAAAAAAAATGAGGAACGAGTTTGCCATCCGATCCTATGCAAGCGGATCGGATGATTTGCATGCCTAAGGGAAAAATGTTGGCAAAATGAAATTTGATGAATATCGGATGCGCGATCGGCAGTAACCCTTTTTCTTACATATTCCATATTTGTTAGTGTCGATGTAAGTAGAAATTAATATTCGTTAGAAAATAAATAAAAAATAAAAAAAAGTATAGACACGACAAGGATCACGTATATTGAATGACACATGTGACATGTCGATGGAACAATTTGTAAGTTTGGTACTGTTGGAATTTTATTTTTATTTTTATAGTGACAATTATATGTCTCATGTTCCCTCGTTAACCCCGCCCCCCCCCCCCCCTCCCCCCAAAAAAAAGTGGGTTATTGAATTGAAATTCACCTGATTTGATCTTCTCGAGTGCCTCATAAAGAGCTGTCTTGTGCTTCTTCTTCAACCACTGCCAGGAAACAAGCCAGAGGGTTTCATTTCATCGCAGTGAATTTCATCAAGCACCTTGGAAGGGAGTATGATACCGCGCACGCAATGCGTATTTATATCGAACCCTTCTTCCTTTGGGGTGTGACGTGAGATGGCGGCGATGGAAGAAGGGAACGTACCTGTCCGATGAGGTGGATGATGTGCTCGATGATGATGGAGACCAGAACGAGGACGAAGCAGACCACGGCGACCGCCCACGTCGGCGTCTGCTCCAGCGATCTCCCTCCGCTGTCCCCTGCCATTCCTTTCTCCCTCCTTTCTCCTCCCTCTTGGCTACAAAAACACGTTCGTCGATCTAGATACCTTAGCAGAAAAGCTACTGAGGCACGCTCTGGGAATTCCCTCACGCAGAGGTCGAAGAAGCCTCGACGACCATACAGGAGAGAGAGAGAGAGAGAGAGAGAGAGAGTGGTGGTAACTGGTAAGGTACAGAATGCAGAGGAGGGTATATGGATGGATGGAGTAGGAGGACCGTCGAGGGTTTTTATATGCAGTTAGGGTTCGGGGAAAGACGGGAGGGGGAAGGCGAAGAAGATGACTTTTGACTTTGCACGCGTCATATTCGGTAGAGAGAGAGAGAGAGAGAGAGAGAGAGAGAAGAGAAAGAGAGATGTTGACTTGATTGGAATATAATAAAAATGCCAAAAAGAAGAAGACAGAAGAGAGCATATTTTTGACAGCTCGAGATGAGTCGAATCGTCTGAATAATTCAGGCGGGCGAGTCAACCCGTCGCCCTCCCTCAACGACGTCCACGAGATTGTCCCTCCCCTTTGCCGAAAACGTAACGGCGAACGGCATCTCCTGGTCGGAAATTCACACCTAATTGCTTCCTCCCGAAGTACTCCAACTCTTACGAGACTAATGCATTTCGAACGCGGTTAGCAAGCAAAAATGGATAACTTTTTTTTTGGACGCGGCCAACAAGATTATTGCACGGCCTGTCCCAATTTTAGTAAAGTGTAAGAGAATTAGACATTGATTCACGCGCCATTATTTATGTACCGCGAAGGTTGCCGATGTTTCGGGACGTGGAAAGTCCAAGCGCGTACTCCACGACATTTACATAGACTTAAAAAGAATAACGACACAAATAATAAATTGAACTTTTACTATATATGCAATATGATTCCTGAACTTTAATTATGTTTTATGTGGTCCTGAACTTTAGACCAATATGCAATGTCATCTCTAAAAACTAATTTGGTCCATGTAGTCCATGTAATTTTGAATATGGTCTCTTGACTCTATGAAATGTTCAATGTTATTTTTTTTATCAAGTCAAGTCTAACGAACAAATTTATCACGAGTATATCAATTTATGATCTTATATAGTCAAAAAATTAATTTGGGGTAAATTTATTATATGTGTACCCGTTTGAGATTTTTCACGAGAAATATATATATTTGGGTAGTTGATAATGATTTGCACTAGTGCAATAAGTGTTTATTTTTTTATCCTATTTTTTATGGCTTTTCAAAATTGGTGACTTTTAACTAATAAAGTGGGGCCTAAAGAATAAATTTTATATTAAAATATAGGGAAGCCCCTTCTTCCTGGCCACTTAATCATGAGTCTTGACTTTGAAAAAAAAAAAATCAGGAGTCCTGACTGATTAATTGGGGCTCAGATAGCGTTGGCCTGCGATAATTGTCCATTTTCTCTCCTTGATGATTATTATATGTTTCGTCTTTTTGTGTGGTGTTCTCATTCTCCTGACCTGACCCGGTCTTGGTCCGACAATAAGAACTCAATACGGCAGTGCCTTTTTGCGCGTAAGAAATTTGCCTTTGATCCTAATTCTTCTTTACACGGGTTTGAATTATGTT
The DNA here is from genome assembly GCA_017140595.1 of Eucalyptus curtisii. Lineage (NCBI taxonomy): Eukaryota > Viridiplantae > Streptophyta > Magnoliopsida > Myrtales > Myrtaceae > Eucalyptus > Eucalyptus curtisii. Next base: position 8,563,721 of record CM029503.1, read on the forward strand.
TAAAGTTCCTTAACTGAATCTTGTAAAGAAGTTTGCGTACCGAGTCTCCTCCCTTAATAAAGGGAGATGCGAATAGCACAGCACATAATGATAGAATAATTATCGACCCCAAAAAAAAAAGATGGTAGAATATTTAATTTGGCTTGTTCCACGGGAGAGTTCGGCCTGAGGAATAGATTATTCATGTGATCCATATCACTACCTAATCTCGCAACACTATAAAAGACGATTTAATGTTTTGTTTAGGGTAATATAGATAAGCCCCACGAGGCACATGTACATGTAGAGAAACATACCTTAGAATAGGAAAACTGACCTTTTTATTTTTCCAAAGTGAGTATGCGACTTAGCCATTTCAAAGGTCGGTGAAACCATATATATAGACACACACACATATGATACTAAATTCACCACAAACGTAGAGGTCTATAAATTAATCACATCACCTATAGTTTAGATTTATTCTTTATGAAACCGATTTATGGTGCCTGGAGATTAAAAGGTGATCCCTTATATGAGGCTAAGGTAGTCGTATGTTAATGGGATAGCATACTTATGTCAGGCATTCGTTAATTGATTTATAGCCACTTCATGGTATAAACCAGGGTCAACGAGTTTAAGCTACTAGTATTGTTCTAAGCCGATGACACACCAGTATACCCACGAGAAGGAAGCCATTCATGATGTCCGAAATGAACCTTTTAGATAACACTTCAGTACATATTTTTTCATGTCTTCCTAAATCCTTTCCCTCCCCTTCTCAATATTTGGGGTCATCTAAAGTTTAAGAATGATATCATTAACTTGATAAGATGAGTCGATCCAATAAATTAGAAAATTCCTAAAACCTGAAAATTTATGAAATCAATTCATGGTATCAGTAGTTTAAAAAGCAGTATGCTGAGGCGGCCATGTGTTTATAGGATAACATACTTGTCTTAGGCATTCATGGATCTGTATGTAAAGTCATTACAAACTTAGACCACACTATGTAAATTAATATCATCGTAGTCATCAATAATGTGAGATTCATTGTGGAGTCTACATATTCAATGATGGCAATGATCTTTACCAACTAAGTTCATATAACATTTTCCCTTTTTTCATATGATGACGTATCTCGTGATTTTAACACCAGTCCGTTTTATTTATTTTGCGCCGTGCCCAATCAAATCTCAAACCTAGCCATCTCTCCTATCTTTCTGCTTTGTTGCCGCCCACTTCGCCGCTAGCAAATTCGCCATCGCCACCTCTAGACTAGCGCTATTGCCGCCACACTATCCACCAGCCGCGTCTCAACATTGTCGTCTCTAGATGTTGGAGATGTCTCCATCGCCTTTGAGATCCGGCCAAGACTCAACAGTGACCACTTGATTCGGCGGAGCCACCTCTTCCGGAGCCCCTCATTGATACTTAGAACTTAGTGGAAGGCGACAAGCCGGAGGTGGTTGGCGACCTCAAAGCTTTATCGCCGCGGCGGTGATGGCATAGTGTGTGAAGGCCACCATCGACGGTAACGCACCCACATAAGCGACAAAGACCGCAGGGGCCAGGCGTAGCATTGCGCAACCAGAGAGAGAAGAGGCAGAATTTAGGGTTTGAGGAGTGTTGTCTTAGCACATATGCATCAAATCTGGAAATATGTTCATAGCATACGATTTAGATTACGTACTCGTGGCAATTCGCATCACTGCAATGTACCATAATTCTATTGAAAAAGCTAGACTTTGATTTTTCAAATTCTTCAATATCATGCTCTTTCGTGCTTGTCAAGTCGCGTTAATCTCCTTCGAGCGACTTTAACCAAAAAGCTTCTCCTATATTTAAGCCCATTGAATAATGTTGGTCTCATTATATTCTGCCACTAGGCTATGATATGACAAAGAATATATATTACCAGGACAAATTGTACTATATGCATATATGCGCAATTCGTGTTTGTGATTGGTTACCTCCTCAAAATCACTCATAAAATGAGTCTATGTATACAATTTTGATACATCCTCATTTCTCTATATAAAAATAATAAATCAATATAATCAGTGTGTATAATCTCAACAATGCGCCAATACCTAAAGAAAGCATATTTGTTCAAAAAGGGCAATTGGATGTGTATATACTTGTATCATCCATGAGAATAGAGGAAATTTAAATATGTTGATATGTAAGATACTTGAATATCGTAATCACTATATATTATATATAAATATAAATATATCTTAGATCACCACAAACATTGTAGTTGGCTACACGGGGCAGCCGTTGATGACCATAGGATAAGGAATGGAAGATTCGATCGGAGGTGTTATTATGTTTGAATATTTTCTCTGCACTTTTACAGGTGACTCTTTAATTACTTTTTCAAAAAGAAGATGTTATCTTATCGATACTTCAAAATTACTTTTTCAGCCTCCAAAACTCATTGAAGAAATGCTGGACCGTTTGGCAGTCATTTTGAAGTAGCTTTCAAGTGAAAGCCAACATTGGGAAAGCTGAAAGCCCAATACTAATAGGGATTAACTTTGAGTTTTCAGCATTTAGCCAAATGCTGAAACTTATTTTTTTTCTCCCAAAACTATCCTCACTCATTCTTCAAATTTTTTATTTTGCCCTCGTTATTATTTTTTAAAATACCAAAATAATGCTAAAAAAAATTAAATATGTTTGGTCTTTTTAAAAAAATTATTTATATATTTGATTTTTTTAGTATTATTGTCAAAATTTATATTTAAAAAGTTGCATACATTATTTTTTTCAATTGTAAACAAATAAAAATTAAAAAATTCCGACGAAGGGTTTTGTCTTTTTTTTTAAATATATATATATATATGTATTTGACTTTTTAGCATTATTTTCAAATTTATATTTAAAAAGTTGCATACATTATTTTTTCAATTTAAAAAATAAAAATTAAAAAAATTTCGACAAAGGATTTGGTCTTTTTTTTTTATAGAAAAATTATATATATGTATTTGATTTTTTTTAGCATTATTGTGAAAATTTATATTTAAAAAGTTGCATACATCATTTATTTTTAAATTTTAAGCAAATAAAAATTAAAAATTCCGATATGTGTGTGTGTGTGTGTGTGTGTGTGTGTGTGTGTGTTCGATTCTTTTGGTATTATTGTCAAAATTTATATTTAAAAGTTGCATACATTATTTTTTCATTTTTAAACAAATAAAATTTTAAAAAATTAATATTAATTACTTAAAGAGCTTTTCAATGTGTTTTCTACCAAACAACATTTCTCTAAAAGTTGCTTTTCAAAGCATAGTTTACCAAACGGCCTTTGCATTTGCCTAAAATCCTTTAGGCTAAACTGATTTGCATTTTCCCAATGAGCTTTCAAAATGTTGAATCAAATTCTTTAATTTCAAGTTGAATGGCCATTCAACGTACCCTCTTCCTTTTGCTTTTCTGCAACTATTTTTATTACTTCTTTTTTCTTTTTAATGCCAGTCTATTAGAATTTTTATTTTAAAGGCCTTTTTATAATTCTAGGAAACATTTGTCTCCTACTATGGTTGTTTTTTAATTAACACAAGTAAGAATTCATAATATTTTATGGCGTGCTTAAAAAAAGAGTGACTTTTCATCAAATAAACTCAAAATACTTCAGTATTTAAAGTTCTTTCAATAACAGCCTTTAGTTATTTTTACCTCAATCAAAAAAAATTAAAATAAATAACTCACGTTATTTTTAATTACCGAGTGTTCTCCCTCGCACGTAATAATTTTAAATGAAGCACCATAACAAATTTTGCTCTCTCCAAGTTTCAGTTTCGCCACTGGAATGCTTTCTCTTTCGTTTCTAGATATTTTGAAACGAGTTTTACCCAGAACTGATGATCAATCTTTATCTTTAAATAGGAAATACAAAAATTATTTTACTTACACTTTATATTTAGAGAACCCTCTATTTTGAAATTGGGTTCTTAGCAAATTAAAATCCGCGTGAAAACCTAAATAGAAGGGATCAAATAAAGCAGTAGGGATATATCAGAAAATTGCACTTTTTTTTCTTTCGCCTTGTGACTTGGAATTATTTATGAACAAATGGGCAAATAAAGATATAGCACTTCCATTTAACTATACTCTAATCAACTAAGCTTATCAATGTGAGACCTAACAACTTAGGATATATTCAAATCTTGCCCAACGAAACTTTGATATATCTTTCACTTGTAACCCGTCTACTTAAGTTATATAAGCCTTATTTTTCAAGGAATTTTCTTGTCTAGTTTCAAGTTGTCGTTTAAAATGAATTGCTTCATTAAGTATAGATGAAAGCGATTAACCGCAATATCAAATTTTACAACTACCGCCGATGAACCCTACCTAAGAGTGATCCAATGAGTTTGAGAGGCAAAACTAGATATGGTATAGAACATGGAGTGAATTTTTCAGTGACATGGAAACATCTTCTATATAATTTAAATGTTTAGAACTAATTGGTAAATGATAAAAACTAAATTGACAAAATTGAAATATTTATGATTGAATTGACCACTGTATAATAGATTTAGGAATTTTTAGACAATTTTTTTTAGAAAACATCCTCCAAGCATGCAGGACTTGAGATGTGTGCCGGAGCGATGGGAATGGGGTTAGTGTTAAAATTTGACATTGACCTGACTATATTTAATTTAATGGTACCAACTTGATCCAGTGCTTTCCTTCTTCGCTTATCTTGGTCAGGTTGCTTCTAGTGGACCAATGAGTACGTCCAATATTTTAGTTTTCATTCAATGTGATGACATTTTACATGTAGGGATTCGGTCAAAATAATGACCAAAGCGACGTGTGGCCCGAATATCGTTCGGATTCGTTGACCGAGCTTACCACGTTTAAGAACGATTAATTATCGATAGTTATTCCAATTTGTCTTCTACTTAACTTACTCAAGACGAAGAAAAGCTGACATCTTTTCCATTGTGCAACGAACGGTATCAAAAACAATAATATATATGTCAGGATTGGGTCAGAATAATGACCAATTGACCGAGTATTGCTACGTTGTTTGAGAACGATCTCTCGACGGACCGTCGATAGCTACCGATGCCTTTTACTAGGGTAGGCCTCAACTGCAATCTTCGCATACCGTGTCCCACCCTTGATTTGAACAAGAGGGTTTTATTTTATCATTGTTCTGGTCGTGTCCTTTTACCTTGGAACACCGATCATTCCGTGATCCGGGAAAGGACGAGGATGGTTTTCTTTTTCTTGGGGGTCCCTAAAAAACAATGGTTGGCATTGATCCGTTCCTAACACACGATTCGGATCGAGACTTTTAGATCGGTAATGCCAAATTAGGAGATATTGAAAGAAGTTTTCAACTTGACAATGCTGAGTTGGGGTAGCAATCGGCCGGCCGGGTAGATCGAGTTGATTTAGTTGAGATGATTTTTGTTTCATAGAGTTCCTTTTAATCGGAACTTCGTTCATCCCTATTGGAAACATACCCTGTATTCGTTGGAAGCATACGGGATTGTTTTTCACTCGACTAATTTTGCCAACATGCCAAGCTTGACGCCAGAACACTTGCTTGAATGAAATGAATGTACATTTGTCACATGTAATGCTGACATGGCTTATGTGGCATCGGGCGAGCGATGAATATAGCAACATGAGTCGGACTCAAACAGTCGAAAGTACTAGCAAGGACTCACCACCGGCGTCGTGAACCAGCCATGCCTCGACTCACCTAATGATTCGCGGTCGTTTGATTCAATTATTGGTTAAGCAGAGTGCAATTTGTGAAATTAAACACTCGAATTCAATTCGGAACGCCCATGTGGACCATAGTTTCCGGCCGCAACGCTTCCAGTCAAAATCAGTTGTTCTTTTTTTTCTTTTTGCGAGGACAAAACTAGTTATTCTTATTTCTAGATGAAAACGAAAATGTGCATAGACTTATCCTAAACTGCAATCTCAGAATCCTTGCCCATCGAACTTGAATTTTTGTGTTCTTGAAATTGAACGAAGTAGATGGTCTGGATCTTCCCGGTCAATAAACAACAAACATAACAAATTCTTTTCTTTTTTTTGTATGCCGAGGATCTGCCGGGCCCGCCTTTTGCTTACGCTAATCGGCAACCCACGGCCCGTCCAGCGCCCGGACGGCACCTCGGCAAACATAACAAATTCTAAGCTTTTGATAGTCCGAAAAAAAAAAAATTTATTTGGAAAAACATGTTCAATGTTCGAAGACTCAAAGCATACTTTAAAAAAAAAAAATGCTTTTTATGTGACTTTTAAACAAATGTTTTAAACCAAATCATTCGTGCATCGAACGCATTTGATATTTTGAACGCGAAGAAATTATTAACAAGTTTATGTTATTTAAAAAATCGAATGATGAACGTAAAGTTACAAATCATAAGTTAGAAAGTAAATAGCCCAGATCTTCGATTGCATTTGATGCCAAAAACCATGAGTGGAGCGTTTCCTTGGCATTTTCGAAGTGCGAAATCATCCTCCGCTTGACACATACGCCGTGTAAAAAGGGTTAATGTACTAAACCTACTTTGTTTCTTGTCTCTAAATTATCTGCGATTATATCATGAACTCGTGATAGTCATTAGAGTTTTTCACCGAAAAAGAAAAGAGTTATGCAATTGCATGATACATACTTCATTAGTTCTTGCATTTGGGATTGCGTTTTGAACACGAGGTGGAAATTACTCTTTGACGTGTGTTATCGGCAAAAGTTTATAGGCTAGGTGGATGTGATCCTCAAAGTCCTCAGTGATTTTGTCAAGGGATTGATTTCGACCGTCCACCTCTACAATGACCGGGGACCCGAACTCGTCCAGCGTCGACTTGGGGCCGGCTCACAAGTTCACATATGCGGCTGTCGTCATCTTGGTCCTTGGCTCAATCGCCATGAACCCAAGTTCCCAGGGAAAAAGGACTTGGTTTCGACATGTTCGGTCCAGAGACTAGCCTTGTTGTACTAGTGCCGTTGCGGTTTGACATTTGGGAAACATGCACCAGAACGTTGGTTCGGTCGCCTCAACACCCTGGTGTAGCCTCCGGAATAAAGGGTCCCCCGGCTGGGGGACTTAAGATCAATCCGAAAGTAAGTTCGTCGTGGTCCTTGGTTCGACCACTGTGGACTCGAGTTCAGCCCTCAGGGCCTAAGCTCCAACCGTCAAGACTCGAAGTTCAGCCATCGGTTTGTCATTGCAGCAATTCTTTCAAAATGACTCGTTCGATACAAGGAGGTATGGAAAAAACAGGAAACAACGCCTACAATTGCAGTTCCAAGGGCCCATTTGAGAAGACCATTCGCCGTTTCATTGGCATCTCTCCTAATGCAGGAGATCTTCCAAAAAGGATTTCTGATAAACAGATTCCTGGAAATGATTCCAGCCACACACTGCAGGGGAAAGCTATGCGCGTTGGTGATGGTTTTGACGAGCGACTGAGAGTTGCTTTCGAAGTGGACCTGTCAAGTTTCTTTTTGCCGAAGGTAACTAGGTTCCAGAATCCAGACTATTCTGCTGAACGGACAGTCTCGTAGACAATACAATGAAGCTTCTTCCCCGTCATAATCTCGCACTTTTTCCTGCATGGGACAACCTCGACAGCTATAATTTAGCAACAAAAGTATTCGTAGACAATGTGGCCGAGTTACTTGTTGCATGCGATAAGTGAGACTTGAATGTAGGCCACTTCGTGAGCTGGAAATTCCATGATGCTCAGACAACTATTAACCCAATGAGACTGGCTTAATTGAAAATAGGAGAATCCATGTTTGCGCAAATTAGGTGAACCATCTCGAGTTTATGTTTCCCATATTATCGCTTGCAAGTAATTTCATGTCTTCCCAATTTTATTCCGAATTTGACTCGTGTTCGGTCCTTCCAAACGTAATGCAGAAAGGCCTGCCATACCCTTCAAAGGAAAATTAAGAACTTGACTTCAAGTATAACTATACAAGCGCACGATCGACTGTCGTAAAAGAGATGGCATCCAGAAGTGAGACAAACATAAGAATTTGTCGGGGAAAAAGAATGGAAAATCTGGAGTCTTCAGAGTTGAAAATATCTACCGGGGTTTCGCATGGTCCACTCCTCGGACATCGCACGTCAGAAAGACCAGTTGCTGTCAGTGACCAAAGGCCCAGGAGGTGCAACTGAACTAAGAGGCTAGGGTGACTAGCCTGTGTTGTCTGCTGTTTGATTTAGCAGCAGACCCACTTAAATACCAGCAAAGACCGGAGATTTCTGCTCGAGAATGCTTTCCAGGAAAAGTTTTGGTATATTCTTAAACGAAAGTAGGCTCCCCGTGGGATTCATAGGATCTAAGGATTCGGGCATATCCGTCCCTATCACATCGATATAGTTTGATCTTGAGCTCGCCTACTCGTTTTGGATTTAATGCCATAATTTTCGATCATCCTCTCAATTCTCTTATTGATAATTTTGTCATTGTTCTAAGTACGTATTCATTTTCCCTCAGACTTTTCTCTTTTTCACTCTCATAACAAACGAAATAAGAATATTTCCATGCATCCACTAACACGTGTGTAGAGACTCAGAGATTTGAAAATTCATTATATATATTGTGAACTCAATAAATCATTTGAGTAAATATCTTTGGCATATGTAGATATGCCATATCCGGGATAGTCCACGCACATTTGGTGAGATGAAACCAATAATCTCTAATTTCTGATATCAAATTTTCCATACACGCAAACTAATTAGGCGAATCTCGGGGGTTTGGAAATTATTGAGGAAATGTGTTTGTCAGGGGTCGAGTCCTGGTCTATTACAGGCCGCGATTAACTCCGTTGCTTCTTCCGTCGTTCCATTTCGTATAGTCCACGTTAGAAGACGCAGGTCGCCGCTAGGCGTCGCGGTAGAGGTCCATGGTCGGTCGAAGTCCGCGACCTCCTAAGTTCGTTGACGTGGTCCAAGCGTTTGCAGACCGACCCCAACTCGCCGGTCCTCTCGCACACCATGCGAAGCTTCTCGCCGGTCGCAGTCAGGATGATGACAGGCCGGTGCAATTGCTGTTGGACATGGACCTCTAAATCGAGGGGACCAAGTGCGGGGATTCCGTAAAGCAAGAGAGGTGGAGTTAAGAGGGGACCTTCACAGGCAATTAATTCTAGACCAACACGATGGCAACCGGACACCTAAAGGCTAGAGAGCACGACAACGAACCCGAACCCGAACCCGGGCCTCTTTTGGGTACCCCTCTGGTCGCTGTGAGCTTGCTTCGCGTGCGTCCCGCGAGACGAGCATAACCATGGAGATACCGGAGTTGTTTTGCATCTTCATTTGAAGGAAAATCACTGAGACCTGTATCTGTTTGATGAATAGAAATGGGATCGTGTTAGAGACGTTCCCTTAAACAGGATCCGATCAAGAAAAATCGAGGGGAGCTAATGAATTCATGGGCCACACCGGATCTGATTCGCGGGGCCAATGACGAAGACTCGTTGATAGAATAAAATCGAGGTATTAGGACCTTCTGCTCTAACCACGAAGGCCTAGAGGCTTCCTGGAGGCTTCCGGAAAGAAGCTATCCATGTTCGTCATAGATGGTCCAAACAAAAGAGACATGCAGACATATTAACCATTAGGGGCATATATTGGTCTTGATCCAACCCAAGAACCGGATCGGATTGGAATGGACTAAAAGGGTAAGTTATGGGTGGTTCCCAGTTCCAAAAACAGTATGGATCAACAAACCAGCTAGGATTTCTCAAATATTTTTAATTCTTTATCATGAAGAAAACCCTAATTAGTAAATTGTTTTTTTTTCTTCTTTTACTATTGGAAACTTCCACTTAATGATAATAGAAGAAACAAAAGAAGAAAAAGAAGAAATCACCGACCCTAGAACCGTACAAAATCTATCAGTCTCGTCCGGTTCAGTTCTAAAACTAGATGGCCTGGTTTTTGCTTCAACAAATTAGGAACCAATCTTACCCGCTTTGGTTGCAAGTTTTAAGATGGGAACTAATCCATTTTGGAACCGATTACCCTTACTAAATCTGCTTATCATTGAAGTCAATTGAATGAAGTGTCTTCCACCAAAAAAAAAAAAAAAAAAATGCAAGTGTCTACCCAAGAAATAAAATTGGCTTGTAGCAACCTTATATTATGAAACGAAGTAAGGTGGACTGAAAAGTTACATGAAATTACTCTCAAGCGAAGAAATAAATCCATTTTATGTCATTCCATCTCTTCTCCCTCCATCTATCTATACAAACCATCAATTTTTGAAAATCCTCTCTCTTCTTCTCGAATCTCTTCTATCATATTACTTCATATTTTTATTTAAATAGTTTTTCAGTTTCACCACGAAACTTTACCCCAATCGATAGCCCATTTTATAATGATGTGTAAAAAAAAAAAAATTGAAAGCCCGGCCCTACTCGAAATCCCGTGGCCCGAAATGGATGGGCCGGTCTTGGGGCCCTTCTTACCTGGTTTCGGGTGGACCGAAATAATAGACAATAAAAATAAAGTTTTGTTTCGAAATCAAAATCTTCCACGCCAAAACGTCGTGATTATAAACTATTTAAAATTGTTAAGATAGATATTATCTAGATAAAAAAATAGCCGTACTAAATTGATTCTATGAATAACCATCCAAACTATAACATTTCCAATTGCCTTGACGAAATTACCATAACAGATCAAACTTTCTGATATTAGATATACCGAATTTCATGCATGAAAGAATTTTATCATATCGAAGAAGTCTCTTGCTGCCTGTACCTTACGAGACAGCAATTTTTCAATTATATTAAATAAAAATCAAATGTCGATTAAATACATCGAGCAATCATTAAATTTGCCACTTCGCTTGCGTGAGATTAAGAAAACTAAACCATTTAAACTAAACCTTTAAATAGAAAAGAAAAAACATTAGTCATAAAAGGAAAATCTAATTCGGAACAATTTTTCCTCCAACAATTTCACAAAGTAGAGATGCAAAACACTAGAACGAAAAATGATGAAGTTACTTTAACTTCGATTTTGATCAAAGTTATTGTGACAGTAACAATAGGCGACATTTAAAATGAAAAAACTTTTCATCGTTGAAAAACACCAAATTTATTTTTTAAGTTACTGAATTGATAAAAATAAATAAATAGTTATCCCTTAATTTTCTTTAGGATCAACCGTTCCCAAAGTGGATAGGTTCCAAGGAACCTACTTTGTTGAGACTAGTTTCTAATATTTTGGAATTTATAACCTATCTTGTGGACTTTGGAACCATTTTTGGAATTGACCCTATCGATTCGGGCTAGTCCTAGATTTTACCTAGGAATAAGCCAACTTTTCTTATTTTCTTTATTCATTGAAAGAGCAAATTATCGTAAAACATCTCCTTATTTACAATCGAGACAAATAATAGTTATAGCAAAATAGAAGGGCAACAAAATAGCAAGAAGTACGATACAAAACAAAGAGAAATATAAAGCAATTCGGAAGCGTCCAACTCATCCCTTAGACAAGCAAAATGAAAGTTAAAGAAACAATAGAAATTCGAATTTGCCAAGAGTAACAATCCATAAAAGATATTCCCCTGTTGTACAATTGTATAGCTTCTTGGTTTAACAGTTCAATATATTTCTTACATTTTACTCCAAAAAAAAAAAAAAAAAAAAACAATCCATAAAAGATGAAAAAACTACATAATCTTTAGCTAAGTTATTGTGAAGTGTTGAAAGCCATCGACAATTTGAAAGAATTGAATTCTTTGAGAGAGGTGGAGATCAAACAATGCATTACCTCAAAAAAGTTTACTCAATGAGCTTGCATTTACCGAGTTGGAGATAGATTGGCCACCACTAGAAGTTGCAGAACACACCATTCAGCTCGGAAGCGATTGTGACTTTAGGTATTGTAGGACAAATAAGCTCATCCCAGAAGTGCAGAAACTTTTGTTCAAGGAGCACGAAAGATATGCAAGCAAGGGGTGAGCAATCTTAGGGTAGGTAGGTATCAAATTTGAGGTGGTTCCACGCTTGGAATCCGAAATCTATCATGCTGAGATCAGTTCCTAATTTTTGGAATCGGAAATCTACCAGACCCTAAAACTAGATCAAAATCAGTCTAGTCCGATTCCATGGCTTACTCTAGACCAATGCTCAACTCTAATTTTGTTGACAAATGTGGAAATTGGGTACTTATGTATAGCCCAAAGGAGCGCAATCCTGTCACCAACCCAGCCCACTATCGGACGGGGCCCACAGGAGCGCGAGAACCTGTTTCCGCCATTTTCGCCCAAATTTCAATTTCAAAGGCACAAAGCATCAACTCCTCCATTCCTTCATCCTTCATCGATCTTGATCCTCAATCCCATCATCCTCTCTCTCTCTCATCCCTTTTGCCGCTTCTCGCCATGGATGTTCAGCCCGCGCAGGTTCCAGGTACGCCCTCTCTTCGTCCTTCTTCCGCCACGTTTACTCCTTTTCGCTCCGGTCACGTTGGTCTTACCGTATGCAGCAGGGAAGCCTCAGCCGCCGAGAGAAAAACCCGGCAGGAAAACGAACGGGCCGTCGAAGGCCGTCGCCGCCAGAGATCCTCCGATCTCCAGGTGGGGATTCTTCGCCGCCGCGACTCTCGAGGTCGTAAATTCGATTCGTTCTTTTGAGTTATGCCCTGTTGGGGACTCTCTGTTTTTTCCAGGCAGAAGCGCGTGTTCGGTACGTCGCGGTGCACCAACGTTCCGGCGAAACCGGCGACGGAGAAACAACCCGCTGCGAAACCCGAGACCGGGGTTGGCCGGAAACGGGTCCAGTCGGCGCCGAAAAGCTCGCCCACCGTCGGTGCCGCTCTAGCATCGGCTGCGGAGAAAACGTCTCCGGAGAGAGAGAAGCCTGAGCCGAGGAAGAAGAGCGTTTGCTTCGAAGAGGAATCGCCTGAGAATTTGGGCGATGCGCCGGCAGAGAAAACGTCTCCTGAGAGAGCGGACTTCAAGCCGAAGAAGAAGAGCGTTTGCTTTGAAGAGAAATCACTGAAGAATTCGGGCGATGCGCCCGCGGAGAAAGCGTCATCTGAGAGAGGGAACCCTAAGCCGAAGAAGAAGAGCGTTTGCTTCGAAGAGAAATCGCCTAAGAATTTGGGCGACGAAAGCGCGGTCGGGCCTCGGACCCCGGTCCAAGCGCCTTTTGCTGCCGTGGCAAAGCCGAGGAGGTCCGGGACGCCCTATTACACGGCCGAGAATTGCAGCAAGTGCAGGTTCGATCGGCTGGAGACCGCGTCATACTGGCTCGGCCAGATCAAGCTGGCAGAGCCCGTCGGGAAGCATTTCGTCTCGGCGAATTTCTTTCGGATGGCTCTGGAATGCAAGGCCGAGGTACACGTTTTTCATCAAGAAAACTGTATAATTCATGCATGTTCTGAGAACATTGGCATTAGAGATCATTCGTGCATACACTATAATCATGGGGCATAGCAGCAGCAGGAAACAAGTCTTTTTAGCTGATAGCAATCATGTAAAAGCAGCTTTTGAAGAACTTCTAATCTGTTAATCTGCAACCGACGGTAAATCATCTCTGCTGATGGAGGCAAATGAGTTCATGGAGGTTTCATTTATCTGTAAAGTGCAATACTCAGGTTCCATTTCAATTTGTGCTCTGCAGTAGATGGTTGCTTGAGATTTTAAATTTCTGGGCAAACATATAGTATTTGGTCTAAAAGCTTTTCAAGCACTTATAACCCAAAATGTGAATTTGAAGTAGTCATAATTTTGGTTCCCTCATGTTCATGATGCCCTCTTCATCGGTTTCTGATTTAGTCCTTTCCTTCGTGCTCTGTATCTGTCAGCCCATCCGGAACCTGCGCATCGAGCTGAAGCGTTACCTGTCACGGCACCTGCACTTATCGGAAGAGGAAGAGTGGAGAAACCTGTCTCTCGGCTATGGAATCCTGAAGGATGAGCCCGATTCAGGTCCCCAGAATCCAGATAGCAGGGAAGCCAGTGTGAGGCTGAGCATCGAAAGCAACCGTGATGATGATCGAGAACATCAGGATACAGAGGACGAGCTCATCGACTCGAAGGAGGAATAAGTGGATCAGTCTTGAGATTGCAATAGCATCTAGTCGATTGGTCTTTCGTGTATTTGGCTTCGAATTAAGCAATCTTTTGCTTTCTGGGTTTTGTCCAAGAATCGATATATATATACTTTCGAGCGATGATGAGATGTTTGAAATATGAGATGCTTGCACCTGAAGTGAACTATGGCACAGTGTAGTTTAATAACAGACAGTTCAGACTTCAGATGTTTGTCTTTGGGATATACACTTGGTTTGATGCAATGCAAGCATTATCTATACCTTGACTAAGGTTTTGCATAGCCCAAACATCATAGTCGAGATCTTTCATTGGGTTTGGATTTTTATTTTTTGGTAAATAAAAGTAAACACAATACAAATTAAAATTTAAAATCTGTTATCCCTACTTTATCACTTAACAATATATGAATCAACTCTCTAAAAAGATTGGCAACCCAATTGGTAGGACTTCTTCCCAAAAATTATGTTGTGCTATAAACTCAAAATAAGAGTTCAACATTCTTCTAATGCTTTCCAGCAGAGCAGGTCCAACGCTATCCACCATGGTCTCTTTGTTGTTAGAGTCCATCTCAATCATAAGCTCAACATTAGGTTAGCTTTTACTCGTCAAGATGGAACAAAAGTCAAGGAAAAAAATTCTTATCTTAAAAAAGAGAAAATGGATTACATGAAATAAATAATAAGAACGGCAATCGTAATTTCATTATATCTGTACTTGATTTATGTTAGCTCTTGAAACATAAAAAAAGAAAAATAATTGCTAACGTATTGCGCGCAAATTATCTAGAGATCACAATTGCATACGATTATTATGAGCTTTATCGTCCAGTTTTCAGTTTTGATATAAATGAATTCTTTTTGACTCAAATTTTTTTTTTTATCTTTACCGTGTTAGGTTATATCTTATCCATCGGTAGTAACTAAAATGAGATTAATTTTTTATCTGCGAAAGGAGAAAGAAGATTTGGACAGGAATTAAAAAGAAAAAGACAAGGAAAATGGAAAAACTCCTTTTGGGGGCTTTTGTTCTTTAATCGGTTTTCAGAGGCCCCGTAAAAAGAGAAAAATAAAAATGAAAAAGAAAAGCGAGGCTCCATTTTTGAATCCGACTTAGGAGCTGCTGCTGCTGCTTCTCCGGAGCTCTCCAACCAGAGCGCTCGACCGGCGGCGACGACGACGGCGGCGAGGACCTCGTGTCGTCACCGATGACTTGAACGAGCAAAGCCTTTCCTCTCTCTCGCTTGCTCGCTCGCTCGTGGTCAGAAGATGGAAGGAGGCGGCCGAGACAAAGCATCGCCGCCGCAGGCGACGGCGAAGTCGAGCAAGTTCGCCGTGTACCAGAACCCGGCCTTGGCGGCTGCCCTAGCGGCCAACAGCCTCGTGCCTTCGAAGCTCGCCCTCCTCTCCGCCTTCTTCTTCTCCTCCGCCAGCGCCTTCGCCTTCCTGTCCTTCTCTTCCAGGTACGCGCCGCGCCCCCGGCGGAGGCGTTTTGCCGTCCATTTTCCTGGTTCGTGATCCGGATTTCGGAAGCTAGAGGACGGCCGACAGTCTTCGTGAGCCTGCGCGTTTGCATTTCCGACCGGGAATCGTGTCCTATTGCGTGCTTCAGTTGGTCACGTTTCGCTCGTTGCATTGGGGTTTAGATCGATGGCGCTGATTTACTATCTCGCTGTAGTACGACTGATTTTTTTTTTTTTTTTTTTTTTTTGGGTGCTTGAAAATTGCTGTGGCTTCGTCTGCACTTGGTAGAGAGAAATGATGAATATTTGGGACGGTTTAGGGTTTTTGAGCGAGGTTTTAGAGGGGGAGCTTAGCTCCAGGATTTAGAACTGATGGACATTACGGTCTGATGGTCGCTCTTTGCAGTGCAAGTAGTATTTCCTTGACATTATGCGTGTTTCCATAGGTATTGAAACTACTGAAGAGTACAAGTTTGTGATTTGATTGGGGAAAGTGAATCTCGGTGCAAATAGAATTTTCCTTGACAATTGTTGGGGCATTATGAAGCTGATTTCTTTCTCTTACTCAATTGAGGGTATTTGAACCTGATCTGAACAAAACTAGATGATGATTTTCAAAGCAACAAGAGTGCGAAATGAAGTAGAAATATGATTGACGATGTCTCTAGCTTACACCAACCTAGCTGGCACCCGTGTCCTTCAGCAATCAAGACATTGAGTTTCTCTCTTTGGACTGGGGACTGCTGCAAATGAAACACCCGGAATCCAGTGCATTTGCCTTTGCCCTTTTCTCCCCGGGATCCACCGTAACCATACTCAATTTCATCCCTTGTGTAAGGCCGAAGCTGGTTGGTCCAGGGGCAATGAAATTATTTGACAGGATGAACTATCATGAAATTCCATTTTATGTTGAGCTATTTGTTTGATTGCCAACCAGAGAATGCATATTAGTATTAAGGTTTGATGCTTTATCCCCAGCGAGAAATGTCCATTCTTGTCCAATGTCAGTAGCTGTCCTTCTCCTTTCAATTTCTGCGGTTGACTGGTTACTTCCTTGAATTTGTGAAGGGAGGATGGGTTTATTGACTATCTGAAGCTCAAAAATCTGTCTGAGGAGACAGCTTGTAAGTCATTCTGTTTGAGCCTTTTTGTCTTATATTTGTTTAATATGCATGCTGATTTTTGGTGCTTTTGGATAATACCGTTTCCCCTCTCCAGATTTTCTTGCCAAGATCCTGCAGACTGCTGTGGCTTTACTTTTTCTGGGGGCTCTGCTTGCTCTCTTTAAAGCAATATCTCTGCATATATCCAAAAAAAGAGGAGTGCCTTTTGTATCCCCCTCTACTGGAACCAAGGATCAACCTACTCTTTCAACACGCCAGTTAGCACTTTTGGGGTTAAAGCCGAGGGCCAATCAGGTTGGGTCTGAACCATCAAAGAAGCCTCCCAAATCCAAAACCCATTCAACACCTAGTTCGGAGCTTCTTGTCCCACTTCATCAAACTATCACCAGTTCAAATCGTTCATCTCGAATTAGCACAGATAAATTGAATTCTAGCGGAGGAAGTAAGGGTAGACCAATTGGCACCCCATCCAAATCGCCAGGTTCTTCTTCTTTGTATCTTGTGCCTGGAGCTGTCTTGCCGCTACCTTCCTCTCAACACTCAGCTGGTCCTGATTCTGTTGTCTCAAGTCCATGGTTGAGTAATCGAGCATCTCCTATGAAGGACATCAGATCAGAAGAGAAACTTGAACAGTTTTTGGCAGAAGTTGATGAGAAGATCTCTGAATCAGCTGGGAAATTGGCGACTCCACCTCCTACGATCAAGGGTTTTGGCATAACAAGTCCAAACACTGTAGTCAGTTCGGCTAATAATTCTGGAACTACTAGAAGCACTCCTCTGAGGCCAGTGAGGATGTCTCCTGGCTCTCAAAAGTTCAGCACACCTCCCAAGAAAGGAGAGGGTGACCTTCCTTCACCAATGACATTGGAAGAGGCAGTTGAAGCTTTTGAACACCTTGGTATCTACCCTGAAATTGAGTTGTGGCGTGACCGTCTCAGGCAGTGGTTTTCTTCAGTTTTGCTCAACCCTCTGCTTAAAAAGATCGAAAGCAGTCACGTTCAGGTCTGTCATCCTTACAGCCCATTTTGCTAACAACTATATCAAGAAGAATTATGATTATATTGTTTATTTTAAAGCTTATAAGTCATCCCTGGGACCATAAAGAACTTCAATGTCCATTTGAATGAAAAGGTAGTTCACGGCAGTTTCAATTATAGTGTATGTTTTGTCTATGCTCACAGGATTTATATTTAGCATTAAGATTGTCCATATATGTACCAAAAGAGATGATTTTTCAGTTTATGTTGGCAATGAGTGAGTGATGTACATTTTCAACAACAAATTTGGGAGATTCCAGATACCGACAAGGTGCTCTTGTAACATATGTGATTAGACTGGGGCCTTTGGGGATGTGTTGGTGAGCTTTACTAGGCTTTCACATGTTATGTTTAATGGGTTAGTCTTCATATCTGGCTGTGGAGATTTTAGTGGTCTTTTTGGTTGAGTTTGACCTCTTGAGATTGCTTTGAACAAAATGAAACGAATAATAATAGATTTCCACTGGGAAAAATGTAGGAAAATGGAAATGAAATGATGTTACCTCACTTCTTAATGGCATAAGGTTTACCATAGTTGGGCACAGCATCATTTTACCCATTCTTACAATTTTCCCGGTTCACTCTAGATATCACAGGCTGGTTGCATTTATCCCAAATTTTGGCTACCGATCAGAATGTGATGGCTAGAGTTAGGCGCCAAAACTCATTAGGCCCACTCATCCCCACCTAAATAAATAATCCTCATGATTATATGATTATCCTACAATCCCATTCAATCACTTGGTCATCCACAAAATTTAATCTTAAGAATATTATTAAAATTTAAGGTCGGAGCCCAATTCAGATGAATTAACCACTCAATAACGACAATATTTCCTTCTGAAATGGCAATGAAATCATGAGGGGTCTAGTGACAAAGTTTCTGAATATTTTTCCGCTGTCTGTTAACATTTTAAGCATATTCTAAGAATTTATTCACTTTGAGGGACAAATTGAGACAAACCCCGAATATCAGGAGCAAAAATTTACCTAGCTTCACCATCCTTTAGACATAGCTTTAGCTATCCTGATTTTAGTTGATGCTGATTTTAGGTGATGGAAGGTGCAGCTAAGTTTGGAGTTTCGATCACAGTCAGTCAAGTGGGAGAAGTACGTGTATCTGGGACTTCTACTGTCTCTCAGATTGACAGGAGTAAAGAATGGTCACCTGCTTATACTCTGGATGAAGATGGACTTCTTCACCAGCTACGCGCTACTCTTGTTCAAGCTCTTGATGCTGCCACGTGTAAGTATCACCCTAATTGCTTTTATACAATTCTGCGAACTCAAGCTCCTGAGTGTTACCATGTAGGATTCGTGCATTAAAATAGCCCTTACTGTCACCTGTCTTTCACCAAATTATAATATAACTACGCTTCTTGGTCCTATTTTATTGTTGGAGAAAAATTTAAGCTGGGTTCATACTTTCTTTTCCTTTCTATTGTTTAAGAGAGTGCTGTGAAGCCAAATCACTAAGGTGGCTCATTATGTTTTGTACTTACTGTATCATCGATTTTTGCATTAAAAAAGCCCTGACTTTTACCTTTCTCTAACCAAATTATAAAATAATTATGCTTCTTTCTTCTAGGTTTTATTGTTGGAGAAATTTAAGCTGGGTTTCTCTTCCTTTCTGTTTAGAGAGTGCCGTGAAGCCAAATCACTAATGTGGCTTTTTAAGTTTTGTACTTATTGTATCATTGATTTCCACATTACATTTGTTTTGCGGGTGAGAGAATGCCATGCAATTTGTTGTGTTAATTAAAATGGCTAAATCCATCTGTTTCTACTAGCTTTATTTGGTTATTTATTTATTTTTTATGTTGTTTATGCAGCAAAGCAGCTTGTAGCCAATTTGCAACAACCTCCTCTGCAAAATCCGTTGATTCCTCTGATGCAGGAGTGTGTCGATGCTGTCACTGAGCATCAGAGGCTTGAGGCATTGCTAAAGGGTGAATTGATTAAAGGTGTGCTTCCCCAGAGCAGTGTTCGTGCTGATTATGTGGTACAGAGAATACGAGGTATGCAGATTTTTTTTCCGGTATATTGCCTTTCATGGACTCTGTTTGATAAGAAGAAGAGAATGTTTTTACCTTTTAATGGCCAGATCCTGGACTTTACAGCTTAGATTCGGTGTCTTTCCCTCTTGAACAGAGCTTGCTGTGGGAACCTGCGTGAAGAACTATGATTTTCTCGGAAGTGGAGAGGTTTATGATCAGATGAAAAAGAAGTGGACTCCTGATGTCCCTACCGATTCTCATCTGCTCTTGTATCTATTCTGTGCATTCTTGGAGCACCCGAAGTGGATGCTACATGTTGATCCCACATCTTACACTGGAGCACAGTCCAGCAAAAATCCCTTGTTTTTGGGGGTTTTGCCTCCAAAAGAGAGGTTTCCAGAGAAGTATGTTGCTGCCGTATCAGCTGTCCCTTCTGTTCTTCATCCAGGAGCTTGTATCCTGGTTGTAGGAAAACAAAATCCTCCTGTCTTTGCCTTGTATTGGGATAAGAAGCTGCAATTCTCTCTTCAGGTAAGCTCAAGATATCTTGGTCTGCAATTTAAATATCCAGAAGGGTTGACTATCTAGGGTAAATGCAATTTGACATTATTGCTAGGATTTTCTGGAGTATGATGGTTGAAACAATAGCAAAGCACACCGTAGGATGAGTGTCTAATTATTGACTGGTGTAAAATCACTAAATGCTTTGGGAAGACAAATCACAGGCACTCACTGATCTCGTTGTATCAATGCGCGATCTATGGTGCCACTAATGAAACAGGGGAACGTTACTCTTGACTATTGGGCTGAGTTGACACATTACTAGAGTCAAGGTTTTGCACGCCCAATCCGCCAATGTGTTTGTAAGCCTGCCGAATTTTGTAAATGGCATAATCCTATTGCCTGCCGTGAAAACTTTCTGCATACGTAATTTGTCCTCCTTCACATGATGTAATGAAGAGACTACTTTTGGCTTTTTATTTGCAGGGAAGGACCGCAATGTGGGATTCTATCTTGCTCCTATGCCACAGGATAAATGTCGGGTATGGAGGCATAGTTCGTGGCATGCATCTGGGTTCGTCAGCCTTGAGTCTCCTCCCTGTTTTCGATGCGGATAATGAGAACTGAGATCTTGTTTCGGGAACCACTAGAGAAACAGTTTTGCAAACGCGCCGGCATCATGTCAGGATCACACATTCGATTCAAAGCTCGCCCACCTTCAAAAATCTTTTCTTGTGAACGTGCCTCCACATTTGCACAGTTTTGGTCCGACCATATTAGTGGTCCAACGCTAATTGGATTACCTCCCGCTGTAGGGGTATTGTAATTTAGCATGCTAACAACTCGGTGTAACTTTCAGGCAGCGTTTCTTCACTGCTTTGGTTAGAAACCTTAAAACCTTCATTGTTGTCGAAACTTCTGGGAAATGTTTTCTTGATACAACGCCGAAAGCAAACCTACGATGGAATCTTTGAACACCATGTTAGTATTACATCAATGTTCCGGTCGTATATACCTCGTGTGTCTCAGCAATATCATTGTCGTTGACAAAAAGAACATTGCTAATCCAACAGTCAACAATAAATAACTTAGCACTTGTGACTCTCGTTTCACGTCATTAATTTCTACTACCAACTTGCTTTATTTATGCGGTTATCAAAGATAGTGCATGGCCGTATAAGATATTAAACTAATTTCCCGGAAAGACTCCATTAAGCGTGTCAATTTCAAGTTAGTGAAGTTCGCGTGAATCATATTCTCATAGTGCATAAAATATTTGCGTCTCTCTCTCATTTTCACTATAAAGATTCACTATAATCTAATTCATCTCAGAGTTCTTCACTGTGTCCATAGTATCATAATTTATGAATATGACAACAAATATTTCAAAACTATGGTAAAGTGTTTCAATTTAGGGAAATGATAATATATACTCTAAAACTATATAGCTTCTTAAACCCCTCATTTTCGCAATTAGGGCTCGATTGTCACGAATCTCTCTCTCTCTCCCCCCATTTGCGGCGCCTATTACACTTCAGTAACTCAACTTCCCACCGGCGCATGCGCCGTTCGGAAGGTCCTGGTGACGACATCGACACGAACGAAGCAAACCGTCGAGCACTGCGAACGCCTCTTCTAGACACGCCCCCGCCGCCGCCGCCTCGGTCTTGATCCACATTCGATCCGGGCCGTCGTCGGCGATTCCGGCGATTGAGAAATAAGGGGGAGCGGGGTTCCCACCACCGTTCGCGGCGGCGGCATGAACAACGGCGAGGGGAGGCGGCTGGCCGGGCAGGCGGAGGAGGAGGACGACGAGGACGACGTCGACGAGTGCGGCCTCGAGGCGTGGGAGCGGGCCTACGCCGACGAGCGGTCCTGGGAGTCTCTTCAGGAGGACGAGTCCGGCCTGCTCCGCTCGATCGACAACAAGGCCCTCTACCATGCCCAGTACCGGAGGCGCCTGCGCTCCCTCGCCTCGACCAATGCGGCTGCTCGGATTCAGAAGGGCCTGATCCGGTACCTCTGCATCGTCATCGACCTCTCCAGGGTAAATGATCTCGTGCTGCTTCTCCGAGGGCCATTTATACGATGACGAAATTTGGCTTCTTTTTTTTTTTTTTTTTTTTTAGCTGAAGAGCATTGCAGCGCAGCATTTAATTGCCGGTATCAAATTGTAAAGGAAACTGAATCTTTCTCATTCATGTCAATGCATTCCCATAGTGAATTAGGACTGGTTGGTTGATTGATCTAAGAAACAAACCATTACCCTTCATATGTAGCTGCCAATTTTTAAAATTTTGCTTTTCTTACATGGCTGGGAAACCCGAGCACTACTAAAAATGCGTCCTTTATGCGGTAGATGGCTCTGGGTCATTGAATTTCGTTTTGTTGTCCGCGTTTTCGTGATTTTCTTTAGAAGTGATGAATTCAAAATTCTGTGTAGGCTGCCTCGGAGACGGATTTTCGACCGAGCCGTATGGCCGTCGTTGCGAAAAATGTCGAGGCTTTTATCCGGGAATTCTTTGACCAGAATCCACTCAGTCAAATAGGTTTAGTTACCATAAAAGATGGGGTTGCTAATTGCTTGACGGATCTCGGTGGAAGTCCTGAATCCCATATTAAAGCTCTGATGGGCAAGTTGGAGTGCTCGGGCGATTCCTCATTGCAGAATGCCTTAGATCTTGTTTGTGGATATTTGGAACAGATTCCATCGTACGGTCATCGGGAAGTTTTGATATTGAACTCAGCTCTAAGTACTTGTGACCCTGGAGATATTATGGAGACCATTCAGAAATGCAAAAAGTCAAAAGTCAGGTGTTCTGTTATTGGTCTCTCTGCTGAAATTTTTATATGCAAACACATCTGCCAGGAAACCGGGGGACTATACTCCGTTGCCGTAGATGAGGTAAGTTAATCTAAGTATTTCTCCATTCTGACTGATTCCACAGCGCTTGGGTAATCATTTTAGAACAAGAAACATGATAGACAAGGAAGTGGGGAGATTTATTGATGTTCCATTTTTGTGCATGGATTAACGAGACGCAATGCTTTCTTGGATGCATTGCTCATAAAATTGTGACTCCCATCTATTTGTTCGGTTTGTCTCATGAAAAATATAGATGGATACTTATGTAAGACATTTTATCTTTATTTACTCATGCAGTCTCACTTTAAGGAGTTGATCCTGGAGCATGCACCTCCTCCTCCAGCAATAGCAGAGTTTGCAATTGCTAATTTGATCAAGATGGGTTTCCCCCAAAGAGCAGCAGAAAATGTAATTTCAATTTGTTTGTGCCATAAAGAGGCTAGGGGTGGAGGATACACTTGTCCAAGATGCAAAGCAAGAGTGTGTGAACTACCTACAGAATGTCGTATTTGTGGGCTCACCCTTGTTTCTTCTCCCCATTTGGCGAGGTCGTATCATCATCTGTTTCCTATTGCACCTTTTGACGAGGTTACTCCTGGACGCCTCAGTAGTTCTCAGCACAAGCTACCCAAATCTTGCTTTGGATGTCGACAAAGTCTTCTTAATCCTGGTTAGTAATCTCACGACCACCCCAGTCCTGATTACTTGCGAATTTAATAAGCATGGGATCACATTACTGTCCACTAGATCAGCACAGTATTTTATTAGTTTTTGGGGTCCTGAAATCTGCTCTAGTGCTTGTCTCTCATCATTAAGTGCTGAGGGGTATTCTGTAGGGTGTCTGCTTTTTCTTTTTATTCTGCTTGAATCGAAAGTAGAATCTTAAGGAAAGCTGTTTAGACTTGCAAAGATATTCATGACATGACGTAGGTAGGACATAAGTAAGAGAGTTTACTTTCACCTTCGTGACATGAGGCCTGTCCACCGTGGATCTCAGCAATATCTTATGCCGGGGGGACAGAGAAGATAGCCCTGTAGTTATTCCTTTTGAAGTGTGATTGACTGAGTTTTTGATATTCATGACCTGAGGTAGGCAGGACATTAGGAAAATATTTACTTCCACCTTTCATAAGGCCTGTCCACTGTGGACCTCAATGTCTCATGCCGGGGGATAGAGAAAATGGCCCTGTAGTAAATTCTTCTGGGTGATTGACCAAGGTCTTGATATTGAGGTGCATTGTCCTTCAGTGCATAATATCGATGTGCATAATTAAGCAAAATCTGACACTTGTGGACTCTATATTGAAGGTGTGAAAGAAAGAGACTTTGTGCTTATGTCTTCCTTGAAGCATGCCTTTTATTATAGGTTTGTTAGAGCTAGAGAAGGTCCTAATCTGTGCAAATCGAATAGCATAGCATGAAAGGATAATTTATCCCTCTACTTCACTATTTACTTGGTTAAGCGGAGCTCCCCAAATTTGTGTGTCAGAAGATTAAGAACTATATAGTGAGGAACAGATGGATTGGATTGCCTGGGGACTATAAGTATGTCCCAAGTGGTGCTTATCTGGTGGCATAGAGCAGGAAGAGAAGGCATGCTAACATGCACATGTAAGCTGGCATGTTGGTACGGCATGGTGATGAAAGACATGGAAGGGGTTGCCACTATTTTATCACATCAGGCACTGGCCTGTTCTCTTTAGACGACTACTCTCCTAGAACATACATTGGGGTCATGTTTCTTTGATCTTATCTGAGGGGCCATATACTATTTTATTTTGTTCAACCTGAGATCTGTTTTCCTGCAATCATGTGATACTACCAGCTTATGCCTTAAGATTTGATCTTCACAAACGATGAATGTGATCATGTTCACTAATTATGATCCTTAGTTGTATGCGAGCCTGTTTTATGTTGGTTTGTGATCTGATCTTGCAAATGTTCCCGACTCTTTTCTTATTCTTTGATGTCTTTGGACATGGAGCTAATCATAGATGTTATGTTCTGTATGTATGCTGCTTCATATCAGGAAATAGGCCCAGCCTTTCTGTTGAATGCCCAAGATGCAAACAGTTTTTCTGCATTGACTGTGATATTTATATTCACGAAAGTTTGCATAACTGCCCCGGTTGTGAGAGCTTCAGACATTTCAAGACTGTCAGCTCTAGTGAAGAATAGCTACACTGTTGGAAGTTAAATTTTTGGTCCTCTCAGGGCCGACTTGCGGAATTTTCCTTATTTCTAAGGAATTAACATGTGTTTCATAGATATAGCAAGTGCAAGTGCCTTCACGCAATGTATCTGGGATTATTGGCCTGTTCAGAGGAGTTTGCAATGGCCTCAGCTGCCAGAAGTAAGGCATCTATCATGGATTGAATTATTGATCCTTCTTCCAGAAGTAAGGTATATTAAATGTTCTCCATCTTGTAGTCTGTAACTCATGATATAGAGAAGAATAATGCGGATATTCACAAATGCAGATGAAAGGAAGTGTTTTAATTCCTTTGCTAGCAATGATTTATCCTAAGCGTCTATTTCATGGTCATGCTGATGATTTAATTCATGTATACAGTTTCCTTTCTTTTCCTTTCACTTCTCTGGTGATTGTTTAAAATCCTCTCTCTTACTTGAATGTCACACCTCCTAAACATTGTCTTAGGAAAACAAATATTGGAGCATGAATTTTTCTCCTTAGTTTCCTTCTGACTAGGAAGCGCGTCCTATGGGAGTGCGAATCTTCGGTCTGTGAAGAGGATGATTCATGGATCAAGGGCTGGGAAGGGAAAATTTGTCTGTGAGAGCTCAGAACCAAGTTAGAGCAGCGAAGGAGAGGATTGCTTATCATGTCACAAGTGCAACATATGTAATGAAGTTCTCCATTTGCTACATTGGGAATTTTCCCCGCCGGCAAGTCAGATACAAGCATTGCAACTGGGAGTACCGGGCCTCGAATGGAATTCGACCATGACATTAAGCCGAATTGAATAGCATGGATGATGTGCACTGGGTTGTTTATGATTTTCGGCTGTATCGAATCAGACACGAGTACCAAAAGAGACCTAATTTCTGGAAGTGTAAGGAAAAAGCTCCACAGATGAAATGGGCGTGGATGGTAATTACTAGCAAAGGAGAAGCAAATACCATCCGAAATAAGATTCGCCGAACGGAGCGCAAACTAGAGAGCTCGAGCAACTTTGGATCTGCATTTGAGAAAGCGACAACGCATCATCTTGCCCAACCTATCACGTTTCCCTGCCCCGTAAACCCTTCTGATCTTAGAATTCGTTGTCGTTGACCGGTTCATGTCTTCGGTTTGACGAACATGAAAAATTGATATCTGACCTAGACAACGGCATAAATCAAAAACCCCAATTTAAGATTCCATTTGTTTGAAGGAAAATTATTGTTGAGAATTTGTCTTTCGACTTTGTGATGTTTGGATGGCAGAAACCCATGGATTTGAAAACAATAAGTTTAAATTGGGATAGAAACAAGAAGCTAAGATTAGGGGAAAATAACTTCCCTTCTACTGAGAAGAAAATGATTTTTTTTAAATCACCAAATAAATGAAAAATAACTTTTTTCCTTAAAAATGATTTTCATGAATGGTTTTTTTTTTTTTTGGGTAAGGGAATGGTATTTTTTTTATCATGAAGTTCTTAGTAAAAGAAATGCTCAACCTAAACTACTAGTTTCATATCAGTATGCTCTAATCATGTTGGTTTCTTAATGATACGGTTGAAGAATTGTAAAGTGACATCAAATATTAGTACCCTCACGGCTAATTTCACATATGATCGCTACTCAGATCATTAGACAAGATTCTTCTACATATGTAATTTGGGTTTCGGTCAACTTAAAATCATTTACTACCCTTGTCTGCAAAAGACAATTACTTGATCTTAACATTCCTCAATGAAATTTTAATCAAACATTTGATGAATACGGTTCAAATATAATATTTATAATGTTAAAAAACTTGGAAGTGTTCGACTCGCAAATCCCATTCAGTATTAAAAAGAATGAACTCAAATAAAGGAAAAATTCACCTTAAACACATTAACACAATCCGGATCTCTTACATAGTTCATTGGGCACATTCTAGGGACAAAAGCACCAAATTTTGTGAACCCAAAGAAAGCATAAATTACCTAAACACGTACCATGCTTTTTTCGCAATAGATGCAATTTGACAATTATTCAACCAATTTTAAGGCGGAAATCGACAAAACATCCTATCCTCTCAACAGATATGACACTATGCCATTAGGCGTCCCGTCAACCTTAATTAATAAAAAGTAGATTGAAAAATCGGTAAAAGAAAAAAGAAGAATGCATGGAGTAGGTGATGCTTTGCTCCACCGGCTCTCACCTAAAGATTTATCCAATTGCTCTAGATCTTATGTTTTATTGTCTTTTCAAGAGCTAATGCGCCACCCTACGTAGCGCTGCATTAGCGTACGTTATCCACCACGCCGCAAATGACTGCATTACATGTGTTTGGCTATTCCATCGTGCCGCAGGCAATTTGCTTCAATTTCAGGGAAGGACCGCTTTGAGTCTTCGAGATCCCACGTACGAAACCTATTTTCGATTTGAAATCCCAACCAAAACTCAGTAATCCATGTATGAAGTTACACTTAATCTTTCGAAAGAACCTAGCTCCTAGAATAGTCTCCATTTCAAGCCCAGAGCTTGAAATTATCAGGTCCTGGAGCTTCAGGACCATTTCAACTCTACAAGTTTCTGTTTGGAGATTCACACAATACAGAAGTTTAGAATAAATATAATTGCTACTGGAAATTTGAGTTGGCTAATTATAATATTCAACCTCGAATAACTGGAAATGCGTGGATTAATTTTGTATATCTAATATATATGTATATCACATCGGCTTTCGAGCGGGGGCCGGCCAGTACAGACATCATGGTTGGCTCCACCCCTTTATAGCGAAATCAAATGTTGTATAATTTTATCTCCGACAGGACTCCCGACCGAAACGAACGAACAAACAAAAACGAGAAAACCAAAAACATTCCTCAGAATCGAAGAAAAGCCCATCACAGATTTCGACTCAGAATGCACTTTGCAACCCTAAATCTTCACATGCAAAAAAAAAAAGTATGGAGCGATTTTTACAGAAGCCCATAGGAACTGGAAACGAAAGAAGAAGAAGAAGAAGAAGAAGAAGAAGAAGAGAGGAGGAAGAAGAAGAAGAAGAAGAGATCAGCAGGGATGGCACTGGCCGTGGCAAACCCACAAGATCTTTGGCGGTGGTGGGGAGCGAACCTCGAGAGCTAAGCGGCTTTTGCTGTACAGGGTCCGAAGCTGCTGCTGCTGCCGACGGCCAGCTCGCTCAACAGATCGGCGAGATCTCCGGAAAGATCGCCACCTTCCGGGATCGAGCCGCGCTGCGTCGCCGCCTCAGCCGCCGTCTCGGGACCCGTCTCGCCGAGCGCGCCCGACCCCCGACCGGATCGGGACCTCATCCTCTTCATAGCCCTCCTCCGGCGATCGTGATCCACCATCCTGCGTCATCGGATCAAACCCCACAGTCTTAGGACAAAAAAGAAGAAGAAGAACCGAGCTTTATCTCCTAAAATGACTAAAGATTCAGGACGAGAGAGGGAGAGAGTACTCCTGGGAGAGAGAGAGGGCGCGGGTGATCCCGGAAACGCAGAGGGGGAGGCCGGAGGAGCTGTTGAGATTCAGCATGGTTTGCATTTTTTTCTTCTTCTTCCCTTTTGTTTTGCAGGAAGGGAGGAGAAGCGGGGAGAGGAACGAAGGAAGAAGAAGAAGAGGAAGAGGTGGGAATAGGGTTTCCTTCTCGAGCGATCACGCTCGTCCCAGGAGGAGGAGGAAGGAGGGAATAGGTGTGGGGTAGAACAGTATAAGAGGACAACGCAGGGTGGGAAAGGCTTCTCCTTTCGCTCTCGCCTGCATTAAAAGCCCCAACCAAAGCGTGGCAGGAGCTGAGCTTTTTTACTGGTTTTCTCTAGTCTCGGGTCCAGTTGAGAAAAGGACAATCATATCATTGCTTTTCGTTCGGCACTTTAAAGTGGATCCTCAGCTTTATGATTCGATCCAACCCTCGAGAGATTTGATCAGATTAATCCTCTTTGCTACTCGATCCGAATCAATTTGGGTTTTGATAAACTGATATGGCAATCCAATTAGGCTGTGCAGCCGCCAGTACGATGGGGAGAGAGGGGGAGAGTTTGCGGGGCAACCCACTTATGCCGCAAGGACCGACAGCCCTCTCTGGTCCTCGGCAATGATCATTGTTGGCAACGTTGTCCGGTAAGAGTCGACTGGCCGTACCCCCAATGAGGGTCAATCTTCCTCATGGAGATTCCGGTGACGCTCAGCCATCCCTCGTTAATGATTGACACAACATCTCTCTCTCTGCACTTATGCATTTTCAAGTCCGATTACGCTTGCAAATGTAGGTGTCATGGTTCAGTTGGATTGCTATGTTAGCCAAATCGATTCAAATCAAAGAAAGGACCAAATCGATGGTTTTGGTCGCGAAGAATCATTATGGGACATTAACCATTACGTTTTGACCAAGGGAAATATATAGAACACAAGATATCCAGTAGGGGGGGTGGGGTGGGGTGGGTTAAGAATCCAATTGGAGGACAAAGCCTTTTGTTGGTGAGTTTTTACAATCCAATCTGCTACTTGATTGGCTTCATAAGGGCAATGGGACATTTGAATGTAGCGTAATTGGGCCAAGCGCTTCATAGAATCTTCAATCAAAGTCCTAAGATCCCATGGGCTTTGCTTTGCGCAAGATTGACTTCTACAAGAGCTAGGGCTTCGACGGCTAGAGGAGATGTGGCTTTGACTGATTTAGAAAATCCATTAACCAAATTACCAGTTGAATTTTGACAAACACCAACGGTTGCTCCTTCAGAAGCTGATTCTAGTAGAAAGCCATCAATATTTAGCTTCAGCGACAACGGAGAACACGCTCCAGGTAGGTGGCCTTGCTTTCTCCCTTTGCCAAGTGACCGGGGTTCCAACTTCCATCTCACGCAATTTCTATTCATTGCAGCGTCGAAGATAAGTTCGGTTCTGGCTGTCGTCGTTGCAAGATAAATGCATTTCGAGCTCTTTATATATTCCATGGAACTCCAGCGACTTGCTCTCTACACTGTAAGTTGGTCTTCACTTCGAAAATTTGCAGAATCCACCTCTCTATTCCGGTTTTTCGATGTGAGAACTCAATTCTCAATTCGACCAAAACCAAAGTTTAAATGATTAGATCAAAATATGACTAAAAGTTCAAGTCGATTTTAACGTTACCCCCTATACTTCTCGTAATTACCAAAACGTCATTTTCTAGTTGGTATCTAGGTACATGGTAAAGAATGAAACCATTACCCATTAGGAGACTGACTAAACAATATGAGCTATCAAATTTGATACGTCTTTAAACACAAATAATTAACAGCTCAAATCACTATCATTCGATTCATGACGTACTTGCTTTATAATTAGATCCTTCTTTTGAGGTGAATCACAAATTCCTTGACCATCGCCTTCATGCTTGGATTGGAACGGGTAGATTTAGTCGAGTGAATAGATAGAGTTGGACAATGCCCTTGATCAAACCTAACTTTGTAACTCAAGCTTGTTTTCTATAAACATGATTTACATAATATCCTCAGGTCGAGTTGGTTTTCTCATATCGTCTATGACCTACTGATATGTGGGGGAAAGTACAAAAAAAATTCTAAATCTATTGCATTGATACCAATTTAATCTTAAACATTTCAATTGGATCAATATAGTCTTAAACATTTTGCATGCGTGTCAATTGAGTTGATCCGGGCAATTTGGACTTGAAATCGCTAATATAAATGGTAATTGTCCTACATGGCACGATTGGTGATTATGTAAACAAATTTTACAATTTTAATGTCTTTTTCTAATTTTTTAAATTATTATTTTCTATTTTCTATTTTCTATTTTTTTTATTATTATGGCCAGTGAGCCTCTGTCAACTCCAGTTGTGTCATGTAGGACGATTGGCGTCCATGTTACCGATTTTCAGCTAAAATCGACCGGTTGGACTTAATTGACATAGATGCAAAATGTTTAGGACTAAATTGATATTAATGCACTAGGTTTAGGGCTTTTTTTTTTTTATACTTCTTATGTTACATTCTCTTCGTATTTCCAATTGGTGAGTTCACTAATACATAATAGTGTCTTATCGAAAGGACATACGACATTCAATATTACTAGTAACATTCGATTTGTTGGGCCATCAAATTAAATGTAGATCTATGTCAAACCTCATTATAGCCGGCATTCCTATTTTGCCTTCCAACTCGAAATTTATTTATGATGTACACAAGTTAAGAAGGATCGCGAAGTCAAACTGCCATCCCTACATAGTATTAAGAGGATCGAGCATATTTTGACACCCCTCCTAAGTCAAAGATTTGGTAGTTCAAAAAATTTGATGACTACTATATTATTTTGCTATTGTATGTGGATGATATGCTCATTGCAAGGTCCAGCATGTTAGGGTGCGCATGGACGAGTTTTTGAGTAAAGAAACACGTTTGATAATAATTCAAAATTTTTATTTTTGAAATAAAAATTCGTTTGATAACAGAATAAAATTTATATTTCTAGGAACGCCAACGACTGGCGTCCGATGGCCAGAGTCCGAAGTTCGGCAACCAACGTTCGACGTCCAGTGATCGGTGGCGGGTGGCCGAAGTTCGAAGTTCGACGTTCGGCGTCCGGCGCCAAGTCCGATGACCGGTGGCGGGTGGCCAAAGTCCGGAGTCCGACACTGGAGTTCGGCAACTGGCAACCGATGTCCAACGTCCGGAGTTCAACATATGACTTCCGACATTCGAGTCCGGTGACCGAGGCTGACGGTGAGTGGCCAGTGGCCGGAGTTCGGCGGCGGGTGGAGGGCAGCCGACATCTGGTGGCCGGTGGTGAGTGGCGGACGGTTGCCGACGAACATCCGGTGGTTGGTGATGAGCCTTCGACGTCCAATGATTGGCGATGAGCAGCCAACGACCGGTGGGCGTCCGACATCTGGCGACCGGCGATTGTTGACGGGCAGCCGGAGTGCGGTGGCCGATGTTCGGTGGTTGGGGCCGGTGGCGTGCAACCGGCGGCGGGCGTTCGGCATCCTACGGGCGGTAAGTGGGCGACGGGCGGTGACAAGAGTGAACGATGAGAAAAATTTTAATTTCTCATTTTTGTTCCAGAAATAGAAAAGCTAAAAATTTTAATTTTTTATTTTTACTCCAAATCTATTTCTGGAACAGATTTCTATTCCGAAATAGAAAAATGAAATTGCATCACCAAACGGATTTCTATTCCAAACACGTTTCGAGCGAACGAGAAAAATAGAAAAATAGAGAAATAGAAATTTTGTCGTGCATGTCCTTAGTAGTCCTTAGTTTCTTCTAGCCACTTCAAGTACTTAGTCTTTAATGCCTTGGTTCACTTGGAAATTGTTGACTTGAATTGTGTAGACCAGCAATCTACAACCTTGGGTTCCTGCCACGTTCCCTGATGTTAAGCAAGGACGAACTTGTCGTTCAAGCTAAAGATGGTCTGATTAAGGAGATCGACTGTCAATGCTGGATCAAGAGATATTCCATACGGTCCAGGTGCCGACCGCAGTTATGGAATCATACGCGAGCAAGCGCTTCCCCTAACGAGGACCACATCTAAAGTGAACGTGCTGGCCTTGTTAGTAGTAAAAAGTTGATTCTGCAATTGTACTACCCAAACAGGACAAAGCCGTTTCTCTTTACTTTCTCGTCTCTCCTCGACAAAAAGGAAATACACAAAAAATTAGTCTCGTACCTCCTTCTGCACCCCAAAATGAACCAAAAAATGGCAGTGACTACTCAAAACTGATTAGGATTAGTGTTGAAATTAGGTCGTGGTTATGAAAGATTAAGAGCGACATGTCCTTGACTGCTTCTTCAGCTAAGCAAAGCTTATCAACCGTAAGAATACCTAGCTGAATAGCAAAAGTGAGATTAGACCAAAGTGAATGAAGTATCATATGAAGTTTGCATGGATGGGTTAAGTAACCTATAGTTCGGGATTCGTTCTTGTAAAGATTGGCTCTTTTAGAATAGGCGTGCTTGACTTCGAAAGATCTCGGCTATTCTATGCACTTTAACTACCTTAAAATATAAGCCCGCTTATATCCCTATTTTCCCTCATATTGCTTTACTTCCAAAAATGCACCTTTGGATTTAAAACTACTACTAGGGATGGAAATCAGGTCCAAATCAATTCAAGAGCCTGAGCAAACAGGCCTGATCGACCGTTTCAAGGTTGGAAGAACTGATTTGGTTCCTCGTTCCAAGGCCAAAGTAGTTGATTCTGCCTAGGAACCGATTTAATCACTCCGATTCCCAAGTTGAACCAGCGATCGAGGCCAGCTCCTAAGTAAAACTGGTTGAACAATTGGAGTGGGAACATGCCCCGTACTCCAATAATATGGATAAAGAACGGCCAGTGTAAGTTGATGGGTTAATAAGTGGCGTTAGTATCACCCTTAGGGACCAATATACATTTGATCTCTCAAATAGTGATCGCATCCTCTAATGAAACGATTTCAAAGTGGTATCTTGTCACTACTTCTACCAAAGCTTGAGGAGTAACTAGAGAGAAGTGGCCAAAGCCCGTACCTATGTGTCTAATTGCTATTTATAGGTAGTTCCGTCAGTTGGCTGTTAGGTAATGATGATAAGTGGTGGCTTTTTTGAGTGACAAGTGGATTTGATGGGTTAATATGTGGCGTTAGTATCAACTTAAGGGATCGACGTATGCTTGATCTCTTAGTTAGTGATTGCACCTTTTAATGAGACGATTTCAAAGTGGTGTATTGTCAAATGACTCCTGTCAAACAACTTGGGTCTTAGAATTATGATCCATTACTATAGTCTACCCAGCGAGATTAATGAAACACGTACCAATGGTCAATTAGCCGGTCAAAACCGCCACAATCATCGGTTATTAAGTCATTTTTTGTATCTCTGGATGAGAGATGAATTAAATGAGCATGATATAACATGTATGAACAAAGACGGGACAACGGAGCCTCCCCCAGACCTTTTGGCCATGAAGGCCATAATGGATTTATGACCAAGCACGGCCATAAAACTTATTCAGGCACATACTAAGCCGACAACTATAGGAGTTAGGTGAGCCTACACACATGCCTCTCACGTCCATATCTGTCCTAAATTTCCCCAGGCCTTTTGGCCCTCAACCATTTGTTTCTATTGAGGTCCCCACTTCATTTGCAAATATACCCACGCGTGCTTCCATGATCAACAAAAAATAATTTCTCCATTTCCCTCTATTAACTTGGCATCGTTTTCAACAATTAAAAATGATTCCCTGATCAGCAAAAATCAAACATAACGAATGAAGTGGGGGAGCAAAGCTTGAGGAGTAACTAGAGGGAAGAAGTGGCCAAAGTTCATACCAGTCAGCTTAAATTACTATTTTTAGGTAGCTTCTTCACTGGGCTGTCGGGTAATAATTGATAGGTGGTGGCCTTTTTGGATGACAAGTGGATTAGATGAATTAACAAGTGGCATTAGTATCACCCTAGGGACCAATGTAAGCTTGATCTTACAGGTAGTGATTGCATCCTCTAATGAGACGATTTCAAAGTGGCATCTTGTCAAATGACTCCTACCAAAACTTGAGCAGTAACTAGAGAGAAGAAGTGGCAGAGTCCGTACCTGTGTGCTTAAATTGCTATTAATAGGTAGCTCCTTCAGTGGGTTGTTAGGTAATAATCAATAAGTGATGGCCTTTTTGAGCGACGAGTGGGTTAGATGGGTTGATAAGTAGCGTTTGTATCATCCTTAGGGTACATTGACAAATGTACACTTCATCTCTCATATAGTGATCATACCTTCTAATGAGACGATCTCAAAGTGGTGTCTTGTCAAGTGATTTTTACCAAAGCTTGAGGAGTAACTAAAGAGAAGTGGCTAGAGCCCGTACCTGTGTGCTTAATTTCTATTTATGCGTAGTTCCTTTGGTTAGCCATCATGTAATGATCGATAAATGGTGGCCTTTCTGAGTGACAAGTGGATTGGATGGGTTAACAAGTGGCATTAGTATCACCCTCAAGGATTAACGTACGTTTGATCTCTCAAATAGTGATTGCACGCTTAATGAGAAGATTTCAAAGTGGTGTCTTGTCCAGTGACTCCAACCAAACAACTCGGGCGTTAGAATAACAATCCATTACAACAGTCTACCCATTGAGATGAACGAAACACATGTCAAGGGTCAACTAGTTGGTCGAAACCGCCATGGTCATGCGTTATTAAGTCATTATTTCTATCTTTGGATGAGAGATGAAATGAATCGGCATGATGTAACGAGTAGGAACCAATACGGGACAATGGAACCTCCCCATGCCACGTTTTGGGGCACGCCATGCAATTTTAGCTTGAAGGCCATGAAGACCATGATGCATTTATGAACAAGCACGGCCGTAAAGATTATTGAGGCACACATACTCAGCCGACAACGGTAGAAGGAGCTAGGTGAGCCCCGACCTGTCTCTCACGTCCATATCTGTCCTAAATTCCCCCAGGGCTTTTGGCCCTCGACCATTCGTTTCTATTGAGGTCCCCGAGTCCCCCACTCCATTTGCAAATGTGCCCACGTGTGCTTCCATGATCAACATAATATAATTTTCCCATTTCCCTCTATTAATTTGGCATCATTTAGGAAAATTAATCAACACAAAAAATGCTTCCATGATCAGCAAAAGTCTAACAGAAGACTAACCGATTTCCTTACAAATTGTGCGTTTCGCCATCAAATTTCGCTCATGGAGTAGCGAAACCTCATCACAGCCATTGATCATATAAATTTTACATAGACTCTCTATATAAGGTTCACATGATCAATGATCAAAATAGACTCGATTCAATGGATCTGGCCATAGAAGAGTTCTACCCCCGCATTTGGAGGCTTTGGAAATCTTTGACTGCATTATCCAAGCCCACTATGGCTTTTCTAGGGCGAAACTAGGTAGAGATCTTTCATGACATGTTCGCATTGGGCCTAGAATTTGAAATCTGTTTGATTCATGGATGTCGATACTTTGAAGTGTTTCCTTCTTTTGAGCTCGTGCTCTTTTTATTCGATTTATAAGGTTGACTCTAGCTTATCTTCAACTTTTAAGAGACTGATGATATGGGAGCTAGAATATGCCTCGGGATCGAATTAAACTCCTTATCTTCGTTCTTTTCTTACAATCTTCCACATTTTTTTTTATCATGTATGCAACATAACTAAGTTTACCCAACATGGACATTCTTTCTCCTGCATATCTATTAAAATGTCAAATCCAAAAGTCTAAGTGATCGTATAGAAGGAAACTACAGATGAAAATCAAACTCTAGGCATGGAGGGACAACACCTTACAGATGGATTAGTATAAAATTAGAGAGAAGGACCAGATCTAATATTACCTGAAAAAATTCGATTCAATTGGTTAATATTCTGATAGAGGCCTTTTTATTTTGGAATTATATGAGTCAAATTTTCAATCTTGCACTCGATTTGATTAAGTGTTCGAACTTGGAACTCTAAAATAACCAAGTGGAGCTGCGAAATCACCAAGTCAAGCCTGAATAGCTCACAAGCAACTGACTCGCCTACATTTCTAGTTAAATCTACTTAATACCAACACCCTTGTATCTCTAACCAAATCCACTCAATACTGTCACCTTTATATAGTATTGGAGGATCAAATTAAGCATTTAGAGGCTTCTAAGAAACTAAAAACCGAAAGAATTTGTAGTTATATACTGATGATGGAAGTTGATCCTTTCTTCTAATAATTTATTTATTTTTCCGGATTAAACCAAAAAAAAAAAAAATTTACCAACCAATACCAACGTGACCCCGTCCAGAAGACAAACCTGATATTTCTCTCGCAGGAGGAAAATAACCAAAAAAATCTGCTAACGGTGTCTCGCAACGGAAGCCTCCACCAGTCTCCTCAAAAACATGCATGCCCGACACCTGCCCCCGCCACCCTTACCTTCTCTCTTCCCCTTTCCTCCTCTTATACTCTCCCCGCTTCACCCCGGATCACTGCACTTCACCGCCTTCTTAGCAGAACTGATCAGGTCCCTGGAAGTGATCTCCGTCCGCCATGAAGACAACGTCACTGGCCCTCCTCCTGCTCTCGCTCCTCGTCCTCTCGAACGTTCTGCGCGCGTCCTCCGTTCCTTACCGCGAGGAGGAAGGGGAGGAAGAGGAGGAGGAAGAGAGAGGATGGCGGAGGGGAGAGAGAGGGGAGGAGGAGAGGGAATGGGGGAGGAGGGAGAGAGGGGAGGAGGAGAGGGAGAGGAGGACGCGAGAGAGAGGCGGAGGGGAAGCGGAGGACTTCTTCCTCCTGCATGACTCGGAGCACGTGTTCCAGACTGAGGCTGGCCAGATGAAGGTGGTGAGGAGCTTCGGCGGCCGGATCGTCGATCGGCCCATGCATATAGGCTTCATCACCATGGAGCCCCAGACCCTCTTCCTGCCTCAGTACCTCGATTCCAATCTGATCCTCTTCGTCCGCCGAGGTAAAATGGCCAAGACCCAGGTCATGCATGTCTTGGATTGATCTTTTCGTTGATTTGAACTGGTTACATATTTGGTCTAGATTCGGATAATTCGGAGTTGAAAATGGGGCAAATGATAAGAATTGTTAAGGAGGTTATTGCTTGTGAGGTTGAACAGTGTGAGAACTTTGTTGTTAGACAAAACCTATCCGTCGTGAGTTCAAGCAGTCAGAAAACTCGCCAAATGATGTATATATGTAACATGCTCTATGCTATTTGTAATGCGATTTGCAGGAGAGGCTACAATTGGTGCAATCCTCAATGATGAGCTGGTGGAGAGGCGGTTGAAGATCGGGGACATATACCGGGTCCCTGCCGGATCAGCATTCTACTTGGTGAACATTGGGGAGGGTCAGAGGCTTCACATCATCACCAGCATCGACACTTCTGAGAGCTTGGGGTTGAGGACTTTCCAGGTGCGTGTTGTATAAATTTGCATGGTCTAAGTGACATTAAATTACTAATTTCTTGGAAAATCCATGTGTGACCCAACTAAGATTATTTGATGCAAAGCTTCTCTAGAAAGTGGAATGATTCCTTGAGAACTCTGATGGGTGCTCTTTAAGAATGACTGTTGTCGTGTGGTGATCACGCTGTTCTTATGTTCATCTTAGTCACCGAGCATTTGGATCGATATCGTGATCGTTCGACTTATAAACTCAAGAGCAAATGTTATGAGAATTGGACCGGAGATGATCCCCATTCCCATCCCCAATCCCAAACCCTATCGTGTAATCACATATTGCTATATTTTGCAATGATTAAAATGATTTTTCCTCCATTAACAAATCACTTAGGGAAACATGTCTTGAGATCTAAACAATGCCCAAGAAACGGGACAATTTATTAGGTTAAATCATTACCCTATACTCATCCATTAAGCCATGGGTTTAGGTAGCTGGGTGATGTTATGAATTCTGTCCTTTTTTGCAGTCATTCTTCATTGGTGGAGGAAGCTACCCGACCTCTGTACTCACCGGTTTCGAACCCGAAACGCTTGCAACCGCATTTAACGTGAGTATACCTCGTTGCAGTAATCGAAAAACAGCGGATTGTGCAGGGGTCTTACAAAGCTGACAAATGCATCCTCTGTTTGATGCCTTCACAGGTTTCCATGGATGAAGTAACGGATATACTGACCAGGCAGCAAGAGGGCCCTATTATGTACATAAATGATGACACTCGTCAACCACCGAGCTTATGGTCTAAGTTCTTGCAGCTGAAAGAACGGGATAGGCTCCAACACCTAAAGAAAATGGTGGAGTTCCACGGAGAATCCAAGGACGAGGAAGATGTACAAGAAGAAGAAAAAGGGTGGTCGTGGATTAAGTTCTTGACCTGGGTCTTCATGAGGGATGACAGGAGGGATGACCGTAGAAGGGAAGGCAGGAGGGATGACCGAAGATGGAGAACTGGCAAAGGACCGGACTCCTACAATCTGTACAATCGACGGCCCGACTTCCGCAATGACTATGGATGGAGTGTTGCCCTCGACGAGTCCGATTATAAACCTCTCAAGCACTCAGGCGTGGGAGTTTACCTCGTCAATCTAACTGCGGTAATCAGCTTAACTCCTTTGGTAATATGATTGCATTAAGCATAGTTGCTCATAGGACAAAAATTAACTTGTAAAAATATCGACCGTCTCTAAGTCAAGTAAGCTTCTATTGATTGTTTGCTTGATCAACATTAGATGCTTCACATCACGTGTATGTGCTGATCTTAACTATTCATCCATGATCTCTTTGAAAACATTTTGCATCCTTAGGGATCAATGATGGCGCCCCATGTAAACCCAAGGGCCACAGAGTATGGGATCGTGCTCAGAGGATCGGGCACGATCCAGATTGGGTACCCTAATGGGTCGTCGGCGGTGAATGCGAAAGTGCAAGAGGGAGACGTGTTCATGGTGCCGAGGTACTTCCCGTTCTGCCAGATCTCGTCTAGGAGTGGGCCGCTCGAGTTCTTCGGGTTCACTACCTCAGCCCGGAGGAACAGGCCCCAGTTCCTGGTGGGCCGAAACTCAGTCCTCCAGACGCTGCTTGGGCCCGAACTAGCTGCCGCGTTCGGGGTAAGCAACGAGACGACCATCAGGCGGTTCCTCGATGCTCAGCGCGAGGCCGTCATATTGCCTTCAGCATCGGCAGCGCCGCCGTATGACTTAGCAGCGAAGAAGCAGCAGCAAGAGGAGGAGAGGGTTAAACACCACAGGATCGAGAAAGTGACGGAGGACCTTTGGCAGTGAGACGGTCATGGGTTTAGATTAGGCAATAGAGGCGCCTGGTGGAGAGACGGACCTTTTGGAGGAGTTTATGTGTAGGCTTCAGTTTTTCTGGTCATGCTTTTTTTTTTTTGACGTTTGAGCAGCGTTCATTAGCCTTTTCTTTTGGGTTCATTTTGGACATGACTTTCGTCTGTCTTGTGCAATAAAATCGCCGTCTCCTTTCCACTGATCTTGCCCGTGTCTTAACTTTCCTTGTGCTGAACGTGTTCCTAAAATTCTGCAGTGATAAATATGACACGAGAGTGTGAATATTGTTTGGTGTTACACGGTCCGGGCCGGGACCTTGTGGCGCTTAGCTAGCCGATTCACCAGGCCACACTTTCTTATCATCGCTCGTATTGTGAAAGGTGTCATTTTAATCAAGCATCTCGTTTCTCCAGTAGGGGATGCATGGCTCATCGTGGCAAACGGAGGAGCGGCGGCATCAGCTTTTTGATTAGCTTGTGAGCGGGTGGCAAATCCCACCTACCTCAACGTTTTCAGGTGGAAATGCCGTGACATATAATGTGTTTCACTCTGGAAAAGGAAAAAACAAATTGAAAAATGTAAGTGTTATAGTGGAGATAAAGTAGATCAGGTCAGGAGTCTCCGCATTATAGCTAATATAATGTAGACAAAGATCTAATTTTTGCCCTTTTATTGCACTAATCATCCATCGAAGTTTCTCATGCTATCCTCCTTCCTAATGAATGCCTAGTGTAAGGATATTGCGCCATATGTTGCCTATCCATTCACATATCGGCCCTGCATAAGTTACATTAAGTATCAATGAAGTCATTCATCGTGTTATAATCATTGTTGTTTGCTGTCAGTAGTCTATCGCGGTAAACTGGCCAATCAATAAAATTATATTTTCTAATGCCGCTACTCCAAATTACGTTATACCATTCCATAACCGGACTCCCACGTTCAAGTTCGTCATATATATCTTGGCCTGAGTAACTCGAGCTAGAGATAATCAAGGTCAGAATAGGTTGCACTTTAAGTAGACATCGTCAACCTCAAGTCATATTTCCCCCTAATGTTGAGCTGCATAATTGAAGTACCTTTGCATTTGTGTTGTCAACCCAAATACTCCAAATAGAAGAGAATGGGTGATTGATGAGGTTCGACATCATGTGACCTAACAAAACTTTGTTTCGTATGTTCAGATTGAGTGATCCTAATCCTCCTTCTCTTTTAGGTAATCAGATTACTTACAACACAACCTTGTGCGATCTATGATCTAGTGTAGTACCAGTCCATAGGGAATGTCAAATCCTCTTCTCAGCCTTGTATAAAGGAACATATGAAATGTCAAATTGATTAATGAAACCGCACGTAAATTATTGTTTGGGTTTAGTGTGCTTGGTGTATATATATTTCATATTTTCCAGCATGTCAATTTTTTGGTTATCTGTATTCAAATATTTATATATGAATTGACATATATTCTTAAGGCATCATGATATATAATTTGATTCTCACACCTTAAGGACAATTTTATCATGAAAGTGATTAAATCTTAACATTTAGATAAAATCAAATTATGAAATAATTATTCTATATTACAATTTAAAAAATTCAATCATGAATGGTTTTTCAGTCACCAAGTGGCCGAACTTTAAGGCCTCTTGAATTTTTGAAGTTTTAACATATTCTATTCAATTATCCATGATCATTTGATGCTATAACTAAAATTGATATGTTATACTTATTGATGTCATAGATATATTGAACTTCATTTATTATAAGAACTTAGAGATTTACCTAAAGGTTAATCAATTGCTTATTATTTATTGATGTAATAGTTGTAATTAATATCTCTTGTTAAATTTGTTTGTAAATTCAAAGATAGCAAATAAATTTTGATGGAGTTTTTTTATATTATTAGATAAAAGTTATTAGCATCATTATGAATTTAATGTATATCATAGGATTACCTCAAAGAGAACTATGCTGTACATGTGTTGTTTAATTTGAATATGATTATGTCATGTTCTCAAAGCATACGTGTTTCTTTTTATTCGTATGTTTCGTCTATTCATTTATTCAATCAATGAATTTCTCTAATTGAATATTTAGGAATGATGCAATGATCATATTGAATGAATTAAAAGCTCAAAGGTGACATTATATGTTTGGCTAAATTTTGGTCACTATTTGTGTCATTTTTTAGGTTGAAAATGTAATGCAAATGTTAAAAGCCAAAGTCGTTTGGGGAAATGCAAATTATGTTTGGTAAAAACTCTATGCAAAACAACTTTGGGTTCAAGTTGTGTTTGGCAAAAGAAGAAAAAAAAAGAAAAGGACTTTGGCTGTATTTTTTAATTAAAAAAACACCTAAACCCTTCATTGAAGTGGGCAAAGGGCTTAAGTTGCTGATGAGCCAAATTTGACGCGGGCAACTATCAACTAAGGTTGCTCGACCTCAAGCAACCTAGGCAATCGCCGCCTTGGTTTAGCGGCATCGTCGGCCTCTTGGGCCTTTGCTGGGCAGATCTAGCCTCGTTAGCCCTCGCACAAAGAAGATATACAGTAGTATTTGGGGGCAAAATTGAAAAACGAAAGAATTTGTAATGATAGTTCTGGAAGAAAAAAAAATGTATAACTCTATTTCAACATCCCTCAAATGCTGAAACCTTTCGAATGCTAGCATTTGGCCAAAAACTAGGGGTATGCAATGAGAATCGCCTGAACCGGAAATTGCTCGGATTGGCTTGGACAAATTGGTTTGGTTCAATTCTTGGGGATCTCGGTCCAGTTCCCGATTCCTAGAAGTGGAACCAGGGTCTGGGCAGTTTGGTTCCCAGTTTCAAGGGAGGAACTAGATTGAACCAAACCGATTACTTTTTATTTATTTTTTTTATTTCTTAAAAGTAAACCTAACTTAAGCCAAGCTAGCAGTGACCCTCATTGCCTAAAATTGTTAGAGAAAAGTAGCTGTATTGTCCTCAAAAGTCATATTTTAGTTACTTCACCTCACTTGCCAACTATTTTCTATTTGATTTCACTCCTCATTCACTTGGAGATTTGAGCCCTTCCTTTCCCCACCTCCGAAATCTCCCCCCCTTCTCTTTGCACCTCGTTGCAAACAGTAGCAAGGTGGACTACGAGATCATCGCCACCACCACTAGCAAGTGAAGGAGATTGCCCTGAACACGATACTCCAGCTCCACTTCGAGAGAAGACCCTTGATAAGAAACTCGTGATCAACTAGTAGAAGAATGAACTCCACCACCTCTTCCTCCTCTTCTTCATCTTCCTCACCCTCCTTTTCAACGCCTTCTCCCAGTTGTTGTCTCGCCTCCAATGTAGCCTCGCCGAGCCCCAATCTCCATTGCCCCCCTTGTCTTCTACATCTCTGTTGCCTAGACCCTCTACACCATCAACAGCTTCAAGTATCAGTGGCGATGTCACAAGATCGGTTCCATAAGACTATTGGGAAATTGGACCGAATCGATCTGGTCCTTGATTTTGAAAACGGAACTGGTTTCTAGATGGAATCGAATCGGACTGAGAACCGATCACCTTT
This sequence comes from Eucalyptus curtisii, assembly GCA_017140595.1. Classification (NCBI taxonomy): domain Eukaryota; kingdom Viridiplantae; phylum Streptophyta; class Magnoliopsida; order Myrtales; family Myrtaceae; genus Eucalyptus; species Eucalyptus curtisii. The sequence continues at coordinate 8,607,215 of CM029503.1, forward strand.
ACCAAAAACCCTTGAGAAGGCTTGCCAAACACTCCAACATCTCTCTAAGAGGCTTTTAAGGTTGAAAGCCTTGGAAACTGAACCAAACGGACCCTAAATAATAGAGACCACTTGAATCGAGAACAGTTCGGATCAGATCGGATTGGCCGACGTGATTCGGTTCTTAGGAGGATCATTGGGATTCCCAATTCCTAAAAGTGGAATCAGCGTCCGGGCAGTCTGGTACCCGGTTTCAAAGAGGAATCGGATAGGACCGCACCAACTAAGTATATATTTTTTATTTTATTATTTCTTAAAAAATTAGTAAAATATGAACTAAATACTATCTCGATCCTGGTTCCAAGTAATGAGAACAAAAGTAATGGAAAAAAAATAAGTAATCAGTTTCATTGAACTAGACCGGACTGATGGTTTGGTCCGATTCCTGATTTTAGAACTAACTAGTCCTCCTAATCCGGTTTCAGGTTCTACCTTAGAATCACATTGGATTGGGAATCGATTTCCCTTACTAAATAATAGACAAGGTTGAAAAGAGAGATGGCCGGAGTCACGTGCGGAGCACGTGCCTTATTTCCTCCTTGACCATCTTCACTAGCAGGCTTTGGGAACGAAAACGAGCGATCTTTGCATCGGCCGCTTTGGAATCGTCAGCCATGAGAAGGAATCGGTGCGCGGTGCTCGTAGCGGCATGGGTTCTCCTTTTCGGCATAGCGAGCCGTGCTGCTGAAGCCGAGGTCCTCACTCTAACGGCCGACACTTTCTCCGACAAGGTGATTGATGCTCGCAAAACCCTAAGTCGTCCAATCGCGTACCGGCTTGCGGTTTCCCTGTTCCGCACCGCCGTGAATGTTTTTCCGTAGAGCCTACTGTTTCCGGCGATAATATATGCAATCGCGAGGGCGTTTAACAGCTTCCCCTTTTGGGTTGAACGGGCGCGGCTGCTTGAATCGATCTCGATTTGCAGGTTCCTGGAATTCTCGCGTGTATCGCGGGATTTCAGTGTCTTGCACGTTATCTCCGATGCTGATGTTCGATCCGGTTGGTTGGTTAGGCTCATCGATAGATCGCGCCGCTTCGAATGACATTCAGTTTAATAGCGTTTGTTTTTGCAAAGCCCCCCATAAATAAGCGGAAGAGGAGGAGGGTTAAGTTGGGTTTAGTCAGAATGTCTAATTTGGTGGTGGGTTTTTGTTCAGTTTCGATGTCCAACTTGATGTTGGATACTAGATGATGAAATTAGTCCTAAAGAATTAAGTTGGGAAACGTGCTGCGTAATTTCATTTGTGCTGTACTTATGCGTTTTATTCTGTCCAGATAAAGGAGAAGAACACTGCTTGGTTCGTGAAGTTTTGTGTTCCATGGTGTAAGCACTGGTAACTAGCGCCCCCTCCCCCCGTGTCAAGATTTTCGATGAAAGTTTGCCATGCTATTTTTTCATTTGCCTTTCTAGTGATTGTTATTGTATCGATGGATTTTAGTAAAAATCTGGGGTCGCTGTGGGAGGACCTTGGCAAGGAGATGGAAGGTGAAGATGAAATAGAGATCGGAGAGGTTGATTGCGGAACCAATAAGCCAGTCTGTTCCAAAGTTCACATTCATTCTTATCCTACTTTTAAGATATTCTACGATGGAGAAGAAGTTGCAAAATATCAAGGTAATGATCAAATGCCATGTTTTGACAGCTTACCGGAACTTTCAGAGAGTCTGGATGCTTATGATCCTTATTGTACAACTTAAATTTACAATTTTTTTTTTCTAGGAAGCAATCATCTGTAGAACTTTCCCTGTGCTAAATTTGTGTAGAGCATTATGTTGGCCATTGGAATTCCTTTAATAATGGTAGATACTTAACCCATGAACAGGATAATTGTAGTTCAGTTTTAGATTTGTGGAAGTTAAATCTTGATAGATGACGTTTCATTGGTATAAAAATAGTGTATGTGGACTCAAAATAGTGCATGGCCTGTACTCAACCTTGGGTTGGAATATGAGTCTAATGTCTGAGATCTGCTAATACCATGTTTTTTATATATGTGCTCCATCTGTGTGGGTGTTCCTTAAATGCCTTGGAGGGAGATTGTATTTCCATGTTAAAGGGCAAATCAAATTCTTAAATGAAGTGCCAAAGCAGTATATACATGCAATCTGAGAAAGTTGTAGGACTCAGAGAACAAACTGCAAGTATAGTATCAAGTATCTGTGTTTGTATTGGAGATACTGTATGTAGGCTGATAAGTGGGTTTTTCCGGATACATTTCCACCTATAGAGCTGGCTCAGCATTTTGTTTCTGAAGCTTGTCGAGTAGGCTTCTGCTTTGGTCATATGTGTGTAGACCATCATATGAGCATTTATATTCACCTCAAGTTTTCAGTCATAGTCCTAGCAAAAGAAGTTGAGGGCCTGTAGATAGTGACCATTTCTCTCCTCTAAAATATGGCTGAGTTCAAGTTACAATTACAGTTGAAGAATCAACAGGAGAGACTGAAAAGTGAACTGAGGAAACATGACTAGTAGCTGATTTCTTTTGGAGGAAAAAAACATTGTTTGCATCCAATATATCACCTAAATCCTGCCTACTACCCTCACTAAACTGACAGTTGTGATATGAGGGAGGAGCTAACCATTTCTTGGAATCCTGTGACAGGTCCAAGAAATGTCGAGTCACTTAAAACATTTGTTCTAGAAGAAGCAGAGAAGGCAGCAGCCAAGGCTCAGCTTGGTGATGAGAAGGATTTATGATTAGAAGGTACATCACAGAGCAATGGTCAAGAGAGTATTTTTTGCATGTTCAAACTGTTGGAATGCTTCAGCTGTTGAACTTGCATGGAAATTACTGAAGTTTTTTTTTTCCTCTCTCTTTATTTGAAGAAGGTTTTCATGTTACAGATTACAGTCACTACACATTCTACCTTGCATTTCAAACTTTGATTAAGCTGCTGATTCTTTGCAGTCATTGAGTCAGTACAACTTACAACTGGGGGAGACCACTTGCCATCGGTGAACAGAAAGATATTTCGGAGTACTGACACCAGCAGAGCAATTATTATGTACTCTTTTTGATATGTTGGCTTCGTTTTCCCTTTTAGTGTGACGGGCATTACAGTTGATAACTTGCGGAGCATGTATAGGATAGCGATAATGAGGCTATTTTATATCTGACTAGTCACATTAAGTCTTTTTTTCATTCATTGTATCCTCTGATGTTACCATTGTTAATCTGATACTAGTTTACGATGAAAAATTATTGTATCTGTACTAGCAATTCCTTTCATCTTTTAATCATTTTCACAGTTGAATTCTGAATCTTTGTTAGCTCGGTGGACTCACGGTAAATTCTGCAACTGCATTTGTAGTTCCGAGAAAGTCTTGTACTGATAGATCTCATTTAAAGCATATTGTTTTTTCTTCTAACTCAAAAAGCTGATCCTGTTGAGGAGGCAGCTAGCTTCACATCGCATGTTATCATTATGAACTGCCCCGGTCAGATCATTAATGATTATGCCCCGACCTTGATCCCCATCCTGAGTAATATAGTCTGGTCGGGAGCCCTCCAAGGAGCTTAAGTTTCTGATCAGGCCACTGGGTTTGTGGAGATTGTCCCCACAAAACTCTGTGGACCTTCTCTGAGTATCTTCCATCGGGTCGATTTGCTGTTATGGACATAATTGATCAAGAGTGTTGAGAAGAAGAAGGATCCTACTAGAGCAAAGGTCACCGAGTCTGCAGCTGAGGAGTGTGCAAAATAGAGGTTTATCCAGGTATGCTTAGCCCCGAATGTTCTGAAAATAGGAATAGATACAGGGGGACTTGGTATTTTCCTCAGTTTTCTTGGGGCTTGGTTTGCTTATGGTCAATTTGCTGTAAATTTCCTGCTTCCTTTTAGCTGCCATTGCCAGAATAGGGTGTCTCTTTGGACATAGAAGTCTCTAGTGTTGTATTGGCCCATTGTGTCACCTGAAGTGGCCCAAATTGTGTGGTGTGGATATGCCCAGACATAAATATGAGTGGCTCTTATGGGAAGTAAAGGGCTTTTCGTCTGGATGTTGCCTACTGGCACATATTGACGATACAACCACGTGAAGAGAAGGGAGAGTGAGATCTTCTAAGAGGAATGAAAAAGACCGATGGTAGAAAAAGCCGCCTTAGCTGTTCTGCATTTCCAGTCCTTAACTGTGAAACTAGAGGAGTTAGAAAGACGTGTGTAACCGGAGGTTCAATGCCGAGCGGTTCTCCGAATTACAATTTTGTTTCCCCTCTAGAGGCTTGAAAAAAAAATGTTTAATATACTACTTTGGTTTTTTCTTCCTAGCGAGAATTTCCGTAAGTTGAGGAGTAGCAGAGGAGATTACACTTACCACATCACGCATTTCTGCAAATTGTTGATGCCGACAAAGGAACTCGTCTTAAATAAAACCATCACAATTTAAGCCGAATGGAATTTTAACGAGTTGAATTTTATGGGAATCTCATTTATGGTTTTGCTGGAGTTCTTATGGCAGGATGGAGCCCATTGTGTGGACGATATTTATTTAGCTTATAAAATTAGAGGCACAACAAATACTAACAGAAAGATCCGCTGAACTAGGTTGAGAGAGATCGTATCTATATAAAAAGCATGTAGCATGTAGCATGTATTATTTACCTTTCTTTCATTTTGAATTTATGAAAAATATTTATGGGACTTCAAAGCAACATAATTAATAGAGGATCCACGTCAGATTTTGTTGATTTGATAAAAGTATAACAGAAAAGATCAATCAAGCTGGCCATATCAATCAAGCTTGCCATTGCTTCGGGATCATGTTACTGTCGCAGGATTAACTTGATCATCGCTCAATATTAATATCACGTGTCATTAGCAGCAAAGGAAAAAAATTAGAACTGTGTTAAAAATCTGCAGGGTATGTGGAAAGGGAAAATTGTCCAAAAAGTCATAAACTTATTGCACTTTTGGCAATTCGGTCATAAACCTTTTAATTTTACCAATTCAGTTCTAAACCTTTTCACTTCTTGCCGATTCAGTCCCTCCGGCCAATTTTGGTCAGAAAATGCTGATGTGGACGCCGGTGGTGCCACGTAGGACCGTCGGCGCTAACGTTGATAATTTTTAATAATATTTTAATATTTTTTTGAATTTTTTTTGAATTTTTATTATTTTTTTCTGCTTTTTCCTTCTTTTTTTTTTTTTTTGGCTTTCTTATTTAACTTTTCTGGTGGCCGGCCACCGGCACAGCCAGCCGGCTGGCCTTGCCCGCCACTAGTGAGGCCTGGCTGGGCGAGGAGGAGCCCCGGCAAATTGGAGCACTTGCGGTGCTAAAACTCAGACCTTTTGAAGGTGCCACAGAGAGATTGAGAGAGAGAGAGAGGAGTCGACAATGGTGAATGGCAAGGCAAGATCCTCCCAGTGGAAGATCAGCCACCGGGAGAACCACCTTCAAAATTTCTTCTTCTTCACTACACAGTTCAGAAACCTCTTGCGCTCCTTCCATGCCATGGGGAGAACCACCTCCAAGCTCACCAAGACCTTTGCGGCCTCGGCGCCTCCGAAACGGTTCTCCACTACCTCCGGAGCTGCCTATGCCCTCTCCCGCTCTTGCTCGCTCTCCAGCTCCGCTTCCGGTTTCAGGAACTTCGTTCACCCATTGACCAGCCCACCGCTTTGCGAGGCTAATGTTCTCGCCTCGGTATCCGCCGGGGCCGTCAAGCTTCGTGGCGTCATCGACTTCGGTTCACGGGCCTCCCCTCTCGGGCTTACTCAATCGCCGCCTTGGCCGGGGTGAGGGCGAGCCCCGGTGAGGGCTCCCGCCGGATCTAGCGAGGCTAACTGCGCCCAGGCCAGGGCGGCCTCGCACGGCGTTGCCGTCGCCGCCGGCCGACCGCGACGACCGCCCGGCACGGGCACAGGTCGGCCTCCCCTAGGCGACCCTTGCCGGGCTGCACCTGGGCGAGGGCTCCCCTCGCCGGGGCTCCTCCTTGCTCGGCTAAACCTCGCCTGTGGCGGGCGAGGCCAGCCGACTGGCTATGGCCGTTGGTCGGCTGTTGCCTGTGGCCGGTGGCCGGTCACCGGAAAAGGTAAAAAAGAAAGCCAAAAAGAAAAGAAAGAAAAGAAAGAAAAGAAAAGAAAAAAAGAGAGGAAAAAACAGAAAAAATTCAAAAAAAAAAATTAAAATATTATTAAAAATTGTCAATGTCGGCGCCGGCGGTCCTACGTTGCTTCATCAGCGTCCACGTCAGCATTTTCTGGCCAAAATTGGCCGAATGGACTAAATCGGCAAAAAGTGAAAATGTTTAGGACTGAATTGGCAAAAGTGCAATATGCTTAAGACTTTTTAGACAATTTTCCCTATGTAGAAAAATAGATGGATGCTCTGTGTAAATGAAATTAATTTCTCAGAGGCAAAAAAATTAAGGGAAGCTCACTTCCTACACGGAGCCCTTATTTGATTTAACATGAGGTACTTGAAATTGGATGTATCAAATCACATATTATCGCTGTATTGAACCATTAACTATTGATGGTTTTGCTTTGGGACACGGAAAATCGATGATCAATATCCAAGGTCGCTATTGGACGTGCTGATAAGGCAAGAATATCTACAAATGTAACATCCACAAATATCTCCGAACCTGCAATAAGTTAACGGTGGAAAGTTAGATCAATCATCCAATTTGCACATGGGGCTGATATTTAGTCGGATTAAGACGAAAGTAGTTAAGCTCAAATGATTTGGAAACTCATACCTTGGAGACGAGTCTTGTGAATGGCTTATTATGGTGAATCGTGATCCGACTTTTCAGTTTTAGAGGGCGTGATCATGCATCTCCTATTGAAATTGGGAGTGTTTTTCATGCCTTTGATTAAACATTGGATAACAAATCAGATGCATCTATAGGTTTCTTGAGAAAAAGATTATAGGAGATGATGGAACTTCGTAGATGAGGATAGTGGTAAGATTGTGGCTCTAAGTGTAATAAGATCTTGAGGCGTGAAGCATCAAAGAACGAGAGCCGTATATAAAGGCAAAGAATTGGCCACTCTCTTCATTAGTGGATTCACTTGCATATTTTGCATTCATTGTATTCCCATACCAAGAAATAAGATAAATGGTAAGTTAGGTAGGAATTGTATAATCCACTAATTTGACAATGCCTATCCTTTGGTCGGTACTTAACTTCTAAGGAATATTCGTGTATTGAAACATAGATTAATAACTATTTTTCTTGACTGAAACAGCAGAAGCAACAATTTGACGATCGATATTCAATGTCATTGTTTGATGCACTAATAAAATGCTATGCAGCTAAAAGCCATAAATCGTTAATACTACTCGTAAGTACTAGCTTAGTCAATTATCAACCAAGCTCCTTGATCTCACTTTTATTATGAATAAAAGGATGGAGAAAAAATACTTTCTGAAAGTGTGTAGCGACAAATTTACACGAAAGATAGCATGTTGTACTAATATAACGAATCGGTAGCGAAAGAAAACTAAACATCTTTTTGAGCAAACGAAAACTACAAATATCTTATGTTCGAGACCTATTGAGTTATCCTTATTTGAGATTTAATATTTTGATTGGCCATAATGTTTTTCTAAAGGATGTCAAAGGTGTTTGTTATTTTATGTTTGCAGATTGATCAAAATGAGGAGAGTACAAGAGATTGAGCTTTTGAGAATAGTGTGCACAACGAAAGCTTTGTGAATTTCATTTATGTCAAGATTAATATTGCACTCTTAAATCAGTGTGTTCTAAGGCTTAATAAGAGTATAATTTGACTCTATTTGGGATTTAATTTGCGAAGGGTTTGAATAGATAGAGATACTAGTACTTTGAGAACTATGCGATCAGTGAGAAAAAATGGGGCTATTGATTTCTTTTAGGGTATGAATGATGACCTTTTTAGCTAGAAATTGATTTTTGAATTTCTATTCTTGAGTGAGTTTTTGAGTAAAAATACATGTTTGATAACAATACAAAATTTTTATTTCCGGAATAAAATTTCATTTGATAACAACACAAATTTAATCTCTTCCGAGCGGCAGCGGATGACAAGGGGTGGAGGCAACGGTGGGCAATGGCGAGCGGGCGGCTAACTAGTACACGGGACGAGCAATGAATAGCTTTTATTTTCCATTTTCGTTATAAAAATAGAAAATAGAAAATTTCTACTTTTCAATTTTATTCCAAACCTTTTTTGGACTAAAAATTTGTTTTAAAAATAGAAAAATAAAATTGAATTACCAAATAGATTTCCATACCAAACTTATTTCTGGAATAAAAAAATAATTTTGAAACAAAATATAATGATTATCATGTGCGTCCTTGAGTACCAAAATAATTATTCCTTATACAGAAACAATTCCCAAGCAATAGAGAATTGAGGGTTAGACATTAAGCATTACATGTATACTTTTTGGGCCAGTCAGTAAATGTATGAATGGGTCACATGTTATGGCACTATTATTCATGATTTGATTGCTAAAATTTTGGAAAGAAAATGCCATCAAATACAAATTCAGCTAGTTTAAGCAAAAAATACAGCTCATGCTACCATCGAACATAATTGCAGGGTTAGGATGCGGACTAAGATACTTGCCCTAAATACAAGCATCACGATTTTGCCAAATGTAATCTAAACGAATAAATTCTACGTGAATCTTATTTATGGTTTTACTGCAATGTTCGTAACAGGATGGAGCCAATTGTGGAAGATATCGTATGAATCTATTTAGCTCATAAAATTAGTATCACTGTAAATACGGACAAATTAACCATAATTAGCTTGCTAACTAAGAAACTTGCCTCAAATGGAGTCACTAATATAGACACAATGGTATCTTGGGCTGCTATGTGCACGTTTGCTAGGAAAATTACCCAATCAATCCTAAATATATTGTGTGGCAGTTAATTCATTTCTACTATTTCTAATTTGATTAATTTAATCTTTTATTTTTTATGATTTTTCAATATAATCGGTAGACCAAGAAATGTTGACATAGAGGTCTAGACCAAACCGTCGGTCGGTGTCTGACGTGGATTGGGGATAAACGAAGCGCGGCACAGGTGCTAGATTTTGTCGATTTTTTTTTTTTCTTGTTTTTCCTTTTTAGTTTCTTTTCTTTCAACTGCTAGCTAAGTTTTCCAGCTCTGCCAGTTCTCCGCAAGCAGCCGCCGTCGCCCTCAACACCAGAACGATAGACATGCTATGACAAGCTCAGAGGGATGAAGACAAAACTTGCCAGTTTCTTTTAAGAAACATTACCCGAAACATCAATAAAATGAAAAGAAAAGAAGCCCGATCAGTCATCTAATTCTATATACACAAGGGAAGTCATATTTGTGATGTCCATTAACGGTACTTGAGCGACGAAACTAGCTCCGAAGCAAGACATTTCTCATTCACCACATTGCCAAGGAAGAAACACGGCATAGATTTAGGAGAAATTAACGCAAGGAAAGTATTTATTCAATCGTCAACCGATCTGATCTTGAGCATTGAGTTGATGGCAAGCTCCCAAAGTGCACTTGAATTTACGTGAGATAAACATCGAGCGACTTGTGCAGATAAGAGTTAGAGCTGCTTGAATTGGGGTTTTACTTAAACTGGGGATTTGGAATTTGGCGAGCGGTCTGAACACAATCACTGCTGGAATCGTCCGAGCCCTTCACCGTCTCAGTAGCTGCTCGAATTGGGGATTCGTTTGAGTTCTTCGTCCTTTCGCATGTCATCATATCATCATCATCATCATCATCCTTGTGTATAAGTCCCTCTCACTATCCTTCTCAGAGCAATCCTCCTTTGTAATCGAAGACAAAGTAGTGTTCACATCAGCAATGGGGGCCTTACCTTCTTCTCCCCTCAACTGGGTTTCTCGAACTTTCCCTGCCCACGATCCAGACTGAGCCTGCTCAAGTTTGGCTTTAGACTCTGAGAGAAAATGTCGGTGTTGGTCGTATCACGTAGGATGGCCTGCGGTGATTGAATTGCCATGTCAGAATTTTCAGGCTAAATTAGTTGGAAAGATTATATTAGAAAATCGTCAAAGGTTGAGTATGAAATTGGTCAAATAGGAAAGTTTAATACTGAATTGGCCACGTTTAATAGGTTTAGAACTGATTGGATAATTTTCCTCACGATTGCATGAATGCTTTGCCTCCACAACTGCTTCTCAATTCAAGTACTTTAATAACAAGTGAAAGATTTTTTGTTGATAAATTTTTAAATTTTAACTTCATAGTTGTAAGAAATTTTTTTATTGTCAATAGGGTCATAAAAGAAGTATACATAAGGCCACTAGTCAGGACAATATAGTTGGATTGAGAACATGACTACAAGTTTTGATGGATGATCTGAAAAATCAATATATATATATATATATATATATATATATATATATATATAAGTGTACCGGATATTATCTGATTCTCGGCAACAAAAGATCCTAGGCGTAGCCGGCTACCGGCTGTACGGTAGTTCCAGGGCATTAAAAAAAAAAAAAGATCCTAGGCGTATGTTGATGGAAAAAGTGAAACAGTGATCAATGTATACACATACAAGAAAATATATTAAGACTCGAATCAAGATCTTCATAATATGCACAATAGTTCGTATGGGTAAATTATTCCCCAACTTCGAAAAGATAGTTGTAGCGAAATGTAAATTAGACGGTCCTATTATAGCAAAACTTTTCCAATTATTTGAACTCAAAATAATGGGTTAAGTTTACGCAACAAATGGCATCAAATTAGACAGTTTATGTGATCGCATGTTATTCAAGGGTTTCAAAGTATCATTTTCTACATGTCGAAAGATATCCAGAGCAGACAATAGATGAAAGATTCGTCTTTCGTTTTTTCTCGATCAGTCAGAACTTCATTCACACCGCTGCAAAAGTGGGCAATCCAAGGCCCTGCTTCAAGCTCAACAACAAGAACCAGCAGTCAGAAACTCCATCAGCAAGAACAGCAATACTCCTACAAGCCTAATAGCTGTTACAACGATTAAGATACTCATCCAAAGATCCCAAGTTACAACATAAAGCCTTAGGCTTATCTAAAGAAACATTCCATGTTTTTTAGAAGTCATGGAACTTACATGATCGGGAAAAAAAAAGTTAAGTGAGCACTATACAAAAGTTACCATACTTACAAAAAAATTAGAATCAATTATATCCAAGATCTGAACATACTATAAGAAAATAAATGGATGTTCCGTGTGACAAAAGTTTATTTCTTGGCGACGAAAAAAAAATAAGGGAAGCTCACACCCTACAACAAACCCTTATATGATTTGCTGGGTGATAGTTAAAAATTAATGCGTCAAACCACATATTATTAATGTATCGGACCATAAACTATTGAGATTTTTCTCGATTGAATTGCAAATGCAGAATTTTGATGATCGATATCCACGGTCGCTGTTGGATGCGCCGATAAAGCAAAAATTATCCAATGAAGTGATATTCACAAGTATCACCCAACCTGCAATAAGTCAGAAATGGAAAGAACATTCCAAATAAAGTGTCATCTTTTTTTTTTTTTTTAATAAGAAGTAGACATCATTCCAATTAAGTGCTCGAAATGTTCCCATTTTCTCAAATAAAGACTTAAAGTGGATCTTGTTTTGAGTAAGGCCTGAAGTAGCCATATCAATTTCAAATAAGGACTTGAACTCACTGTATGGTGAAAGGCAATTTCGACTTTTAATTTTTTTTCCTTATTTCTAATTATCTCTGTTTTGTTCTTTCCAAACTAATAAAAATTAAACTAAAAAGAAAAAGAACACACAGGAGGGAGGGCTCCCTCCCATCTGTGGCCAGTACCCTATTGCTGATGAGGTGGCAACAATGGCTAGTGGGCCAACACTTTAGGCGAGGGCCGATGACCCTTGCCAAAATCTAGGAGAGGGTCACTGCCCTCTTCTGTCTCTAGTGAGATCTTGCTGGCCCTCGCCTCTAGTCAACAAGGATCACCAGACTTCACCCAGGTGCCATCGACTCCATTGGCCATTGTCGCTGCCCCCATCGACAATGGGTGGCAGCCATAGGCAAGAAGGCTCTATTTTTACTTTTTTTTTTTTTAATTTTTTAATTTTTTAAAATTTTTAATCTAATTTAATTTAAATTTAAATATTATTTGTATGAAAATATCCTTGATGGGCCAAAATTATTTACTGGCTAGCAAGTCGGCAAGGCTAAACCCTTATTTGAAATAATCATAACCTCTTTAGATCTTATTTGAGACTGATATAGCCACTTGAGATTTTTATTTGAAATAATATTTATTTCATGCCCTTATTTGAGAAAATAAGTGCACTTCAGGCCCTTAATTGGAATTTTCCCTTTAGTCAGATTAAGACGAAAATAGTTAGTATAGTTCTTTTTAGAATTTTATAGCGTCTTTTTTTTTTTTTTATTTTTTATATAAGCCTATTTATTCATCTTTACAAAATTTGAACTTACAAAATTCATTTTCTAAAAGAGGTCCTAATAGAATTTTAGGGGACAAAAAATGATGTTGCCTTTGGAAAAATATACGTTGAAGACGAAGCCTTGCAAATAGCTTATTTTGGTAAATGGCTGATCTGACTTATCAGTTTTAAAGGGAGCGATTATGCATCTTCATTGAAATTAGGAGAGTTCTTAATGACTTTGATATAACAATGGCTAACAATATAGATGCATCAATAGGTTTCTTGAGGAAAAGACTGTAGGAGTCGATGAAACTTCGTAAATGAGGATTGGTAAGATTGTGGCTCAAGAGTAATAAGATACTGAGACATAGAGCATCAACGGATGAGAACTGTATATAAAGGCCAAGAATTAGCCACTCTCTTCATTAGTGCATACACTTGCATATTGTGCATTCAATGTATTCCCATACCAATAAATATGATAAATGGTAGGTTAGGTAGAAATTGTATAATTCACTAATGTGACAATGCCCATCCTTTGCTTAGTACTTAACTTCTAAGGAATATTCAATGTATTGAGACATATATTAATAATTGTTTCGCTTGATTGAAACAACGTACACAACAATTTGATGATCAATATTCAATGTCAATATTGGATGTGCCAATAAAATGCTATGCAACTAAAAGCCGTAAATTGTTAATGCTACTCTATAAGTACTATCCTAGTCAATTAGAAGGATTTCTCACATCAATCAAGCTCCTTCATCTCACTTATGTTATGAGCAAAAGGATGGAGGAAAAAAAACTTTTCGAAAGTGTCTACTGACAAATTTAGGCGAAGATAGCATGTAGTACTAATATGATGAATTAGTAGCAAAAGAAAATTATACATCTTTTTGGGCAATCAAAAAACTAAAAATATCTTCTGATCGAGATTGAATTAGTTATCCCTATCTGAGATTTGATATTTTCATTGGCCATAATATTTTCATAAAGGATGTCAAAGGAGTTTGGCATTTTTTGTCTGCAGATCGATCGAATTGAGGAGAGTAGGGGAAATTGAGCTTCTGGAAATCAATGTTTCATATACTACTTTTGGCTTTCCTTCCTAGCGAGAATTTCCTTGAGATGTAGCAGGAGATTACACTTACCACATCAGGCATTCCTGCAAATGTACGATGATCTGAGCCTTAAAGATTTTAACCGTAAGATCACAAAAGAATAAATCCCTATCCTTCACTGAGAACCTTTGAACGGCGTTTTCAAGATATTTGATCCATACTGAGCAATCATACAAATCATGTCACATTTCCTTAGTATGGCGAATTCAGTCTAGTTTTGAGCCTCGATCTTGACATATTCAAAGGTGCTAGTAACAACTCTTAAAGGCGCGGCTCAAGGATCTGCAAACCTCTAAACGTGGTGGGTACAAGCATTCCAAGCCAGTTTGGAAATCGAGGTCTCCTATGAGACTTAAAAGCTCCTCACTGTTATGCTTAGATGCTGAAAGTCTAGATTTAAAATCTTATTTACTGGCAAAAGAAAACTATACATCTTTTTAAGCAAATGAAAACTAACATTATCATTTTGGTTGAGACAAATGCGGTAATCTCTATTTGGGATTTAGCGGTTTCTTCAGCCATAATGTTCTTCTGAAAGATGTCAAAGGTGTTTGATATTATGTGTTTGCAAATTGATTGAATTGAGGAGAGTAGGGAAAATTGAGCTTCCGAGATCAGTGTGCGCAAAGAAAGTTCTGTCAATTTCAGTTGCATTAAGATTAATATTATCTTATGAGAACAGTGTGTTATCTGAGGTTAATAAGCGCGTAGTTTGATATTTTTTTAGAATCAATTTGGGAAGGATTCGGATCATTAAGGACATTATTACCTTAAAAACTATGCCATCACTGCAAAAGATGGGGTTGTTGATGTCTTTTCGAGTACCAAAGCAATTATTCATCATATAGAAGCAATTCCAAAGCGATAGAAAATTGACGCTAGATATTAAAAATTACATATGTACTTTTTTGGCCAGACAGTAAATGTATGAATGAGTTACATGCTATGACAATGTTATTCATGATTTGAGTCCTGGAATTTTGAAAGGAAGATGCCGGCATGTACAAATTCAGCTAATTTAAGTATAAAATACAGCTCATGCTACAATGGACCATAGTTGTTGGGTTAGGATGCCGACAAAGAAATTCGTCCTAAATAAAACCATCACAATTTTAGTCAATGAAATCTTAACGAGTTGAATTATATGGGAATCTCATTTATGGTTTTGCTGGAATTCTTATGAAAGGATGGAGCCAACTGTGGACGATATTGTATGAATCTATTGAGCTCATAAAAATTAGTAGCACATTAATTACAGACAAAGTAACCATAATTAGCTTGCTAACTAAGAAACTTACCTCAAATGGTTTCACTAAAATAGACACGACTGTTTCTTGGGCTTGCTATATTCATAATTGCTGAGAAAATTACCCGATCAGTCCTCAATATATTGTACGACGATTGATTTATTTCTTAATTTTCTAATTTGATTAATTTAATTTTTAACATTTTAATAATTTTTCAATATTATCGTTGACAATTTAGACCGAAAAATGGTAACATAGAGATCCAGCACCGCCGGCTGGCGTCTGATGTGTATTGGGGATTAGTTTGAGTTCTTCGTCCTTTCATACATCGTCGTCGTGGTCGTCCTCGTGTATGAGTCCCTCTCACTGTCCTTCTCTGAGCAATATGCTCCTTTGTAATCCACGACAAATAGCGTTCACATTATCTTTGGGGGCCTTTACCTTCGTCTCCACCGAATCGGTTTTCTCGAACATTCCCTGTCCACTATCAGGACTAAACCTGCTTGAGTTCGGCTTCAGAATGAGAGAGAAAATGTCAGTACTGGCCGTGACAGGTAAAATGATCGGCGGTGATTGGATCACTAATCAGTTTTTTCAGGCTAATAATGACCGAAAAGACGGTTGGAAAATCATCAAATGATGAGGATGAAATTAGTGAAGTTAAAAAATTTATAATCGAATTGATTATTTAGGACTGATAGGATAATTTTTCCCACAATTGTGTGAAAGCGTCACCTCCATAACCGCTTCTTAGTTTAAGTACTTTATTGACATGTGAAAGATTATTTTGAAACATCGCTATATTTTAACTTCTACTTGTAAGGAATTTTTTTCCTGTTGATAAGGTCATTAAAGAAGTATACACGTGCCAACTAGTCAAGATGATACAAGTGGCTTGAGACCGTGACGACAGGTTTTGATGGAAGATCCTAAAGATCGATATATACCAGAGTATGGGATTTTGAGATTCTTGATGTGTAGTTAGCTTTTATCCAATTCTCCACAACAAAAAGAGCATGAGCGTATGTTGATGAAAAATTTGAAAAAGCAATCAATATATACACATCCGAGAAAAAATTATGAAGACTTGAATCGAGATCTTCATAATTTCCCTAATAGTTCGTATGGGTAAATTATTCCCCAATGTCGGCAAGAGAGTTGTGGCGAAATGTAAATTAGTCAGTCCTATCATAGCAAAACTTTTCCAATTATTCGAACTCAAGTATGCTCGGTTAAGTTTGCCCAACAAAACGTCATCAAAGTAGATAGTTACTGTGTGTTATTCAAGGCTTTAGAAGGATCATCGTCTATTTGTCGAAAGATTTCCAGAGCAACTCAATGAATGGAAGATTCATCTTTTGTTTTTTTCTCGATCAATCAGAACTTCATTCACACAAGCACAAAAGCAGGGGAGCAAGACCTTGCTTCAAGCTCAACAACAATAACTAACACTCACCGACTCAATCGGCAAAAGCAGCAACACTCCTGCAAGCCCAATAGCGATTATAGCGATTAAGGGCGCGTTTGGTAATGATTTTGTTCCGGAAAATAATTTTTTATCAGAAATTGTTGTTTTTTATTCTATTATCGAACAATTTCTAAGCAAAAAAACGCATTTGGTAACTTCACAAAATTTCTAGTCTCGGAATAGAAATACGTTTGATAAGATTTTGAGATTTTTTTTTTTTTTTTTAATTCTTTTTATTATATTTTCTTTTTTTTTCCTTTTTCTTTTTCTCTTGGTCGGTCGCCAGCCACGTGCCTGGCCACCGGCGAGGCTCGGCCTCACCCAGACGGCGCGAGGTCGGCCTCGCGCTAGGCTGGGGAGGCTGAGCGTCACCATGGCCACGCGAGGCTCGACCACCGACTCTCGTTTGGTCGATCGCCGGTGCCGGCCATGGCCAAGGCCGACGATCAGCCAAAAGGAAAAAGAAGAAGAAAAGAAAGAGAAGAAGAAAAAGAGAAGAGAGAAAAAAAAAATAGATTCTAGAAATTATTCCCGAAACAAGAAGCTATTTTTTTCTACTTCTTGTTTCCGTTCCAAATCTATTCCCGAAACAAAAATTTAACCAAACAAGTTTATATTCTTTTTTCGTTCCCTGAAACAAAATAACAAAAATAATTGTTCCGGGAAACAGAAACAAAATTTACCAAACAGGACCTAAGATGTCCATCTAAAGAGCCTTAGTTCCAACATAAAGCCTTAGGCTTATCTAAAGAAACATTCCTCATTTTTTAAGAAGTCATGGCACTTACATGATCAGGAAAAAAAGGTTATGACACTCAAGTAAACACCATACAAAAAATATACCACTTGTGGCATTCTTATCCCTAGGAAAAAAATTAGAATAAATTGTATCCAAGATCTAGTGTGATATCCTCAATTCGACCTCTATCTAAGGAATAGAATTATGACGGTAATCGACAAATCATGAAAAAGTAAGGGATGGTCAACTTAGGAATAAAAATTCAATTTTACATCCGCAGACTGTGAATTTTTGGAAAAGTGGAAATGGGCTGCGAACGAGGAGTCATGAGGTCCCAAACCATGGTCGAGCCCGATGGGCCTCACGCCCATCATGGACAGCCCAAGAGGGCTCATAAGCCCAATTAAGCCCACACTTGGTCTTTTGGAAGCTTGTACATTAAGTTACCCACGTGCATGAATAGTGTTTTATATCATAGTTTGATTAAATCCCTAAATTACCCCATTCTAAAAGCTTATTGGCTTAATGAGACAAGAATGGTTGTCTTCCAAGGGAGGGGTAGGGACCATTTGAAGATGGAAAAGGGAGAGTCCAACTTAGTTAGCTTTCTTAGTTCATTTCCAAATAGGGCATATTAGAAGAAAGTTAGCGGAAAAAATGATTAACCTCTTCAGTGCACAATAAACAAATCAGCGAGGAAAGTACGTTGAATCATGAGCGAACAAAGAACAATACGACTTTACGATGGTCCGAAAACAATCACAAGGAAAGTATTCACATTCCACGGCATTAATATTGATTAATGGAATTGTCTTTGTCCGTTGATGGAGAGAGGAGAAGAAGAAAGAACAATTTTTCAAACGTTCTTTCTGCCAATCATTATGACGATTATCTTCAGAAGTTATTTATATAACTTCCCTCACATCCTTTTAAAATGTGTCTCTCCATTATGTCATATTAAGACAAACCGGTACATCTTAATTGCACCCCATCGTTGATGCATCGATATAAAAATAACATCTCCGACTCGGATATGATGGGCTTGATAGTACTCTATCAAGATTATAAGGCATTCAACATTCACCTATTTTAGAAATAATTCATATTGGCAAGAATGGGACCAGTAAGTATGCTTGTACTTAGAAGCTCAAATTATGCACCTGTTAGGGATGACATTATGACTATAACCCTAAAAAGAAATAAACAATTAATATCTTGCATTGCCCTAGACATATTTTACTACATCAGTCCAAGTATACCTATCTTTTAAATGATATACTCGACTATTCTCATAAAACCATATATTTACAATTAAAGCGTGATTGAGATGGGTATTCTTTGAATTACTTGATTGAATTTACTCTAGCGAGATGGGCACAAAATTTACATGATCGGCTCGTGGAAAAAATTATCCAAAAAAATTCTAAATTTATTGTGCGACAATCAATGTTAATACAAAAAAAGATATTAAAAAAAATGGGGTTTCGAAACAGCTCCTGCCACGATAGCCCTACCATCGCAGGTCAGGGGGATGGCCAGCGGGGTCGTCGGGAAATGCATAAATCAACGAAATATGTGTCCCTCTTACACTTAACTCAAAAGCACTCGGGATTATGTAATTTTACATATGGCTAACACCCTCGGGAAATCACAATTCTCGTTAATTCCTCTAAAAAATCTAAACATTTTCAGTGAACGTCTGCTTAATTACTCTCAAATTGTGAGTAAGTGGGGAGAAGGGCGGTCTCATTGAACTTTCATGCACCCAATACGCTTACATACGACGGTTCAAAGTTTTGTTGCTTTGCGTCAATTTTATGCAGCCTCTGCATGGGTGATGCCAGGTAAGTTCCCGGCAAAAGGAAACAAGCAGCATTACAGGGATGCGTGAGAGTGTCGAAACAAGTTTTGCTTTTGCAACATAGAGCAAAGGTATTTCTTCTTCTCCTTCAATAAAGTTGTCGTTAATTTTTCTTGTCTGGAAAATTCCTCAATCTTTTAACATGAGTTGGATCGTGGGAGAATCTCATAAGCTGCATAACAAGAATCTATACACTCATGCCATTCCACCTGTGGAGCTTCTTCCGGATTGAATTTAGTGTTTTTTTGGGCATCCTATGGTCATTTCCTTTGACTTAAAGCTTTTTCAATTGAAGTTTCTGCACGCTTCTGAAGTAAACACTCACCAACTCATTCTCCTCTAATTTAAATGAAATAGTAAGTGGTGCCCAATCGGATTGTAAAGATGGACAAAACCATACAAAGTCGTGATTTTGCATCTTTTGCGGGACTAACCTGTGCAGACAGCGGTCAGCTCCATGCAGGGTGCCTCGATACATGTCCTCTAATTTTCTATGTGAATGACACATCCCTGGCAAGTAATACCCATTTTTAGACAACTTAAGTTTATAATACTGGATTTTACTGGTTTGTCCGTACTTATGCTTCCCTGTGATGATTATCAGTGTTTACCATTGAAAAATATTTGGCGCTGCATTCTGGGATTATTAGCTGTGTTGAGAAATGGAATAGCTCAGAATGAGCACCTCGGTTATTCAATGTGTCTTATCTTTCTACCATCCTTATAATTAAGTTCTATCTGGGGGTTTGCAGCACCTAGCTTAAGTAAAGGCACATTCTTGTTGATCATCATTCTCTTTGTGTTCAGTTAGCAGATTACTCGTAGACTTTCTCTTTGCATGTTGAGATAGTGGAAGTATTTGATGTAATTCTCAACAAGCTGTATTGATCCGAAAAGCACAACAAATTTGCGTTGTCATTGTCACGTTAACTTATACAAGATTCTAAAGTTTTGGTGTATCCATGCCTCTCAATACAAACGAAACATGATGAATAATGGAACTGCATTTTATGGGGATTGCTATTAAAAATAGCTTCTTGGAAGTTCCTCGTACCGATCGTGGCATCCACTTGAAGGCAAAGGAATATTTTCTGGAGTGTACACAAAACTGATGGTTTGTTGATTTCATGAAATATTTCAGAAGCCAACATATTTCTCCATCAAGATCTTTTTTTTCTTTTGAAACTAGTTGAATGGTGCCTCATATATTACAGAATGACATTTTGTTTTTTGACTTGTGTAGTGCCATCTTAGTTTCTGAAATAGCACACTTCTAGGAGGAGAGGGCACCTCTTTAGAATTGACAAACGGTTCGCCTTTATCAGTAATTCCTGTTTTCTTCTTCTTCTTTTCAATTTCATCCAGTTGCCTCCAGTACAGATGGCAATGGTGATACCAAGAAAGCAAGAGTTCTAGCCTCAGCATTAATTGGGTTGATTTAGGATAAGATTCACTGTACTGAAAAAGTATGGAAAACAAGTACATGCAGCGTTTTGAATTTGTTCCTCGACGTAGTGGTTCAAATGCCTTTAACTGGTGAGAATGGGGCTGATACTGGAAGATATGACAGGTTGCACACACCTTTGATGGTGGCCAAATGCGGTTCTCATCGCACGCAATAGAAAGGCAGCTTCGCTGATGCTTCAGCGACTGCTATACTACTTCCCTCCCAGCGCAGATAGCGACATGAACAGGTACATTCTAGTCTTCTAAAAAGTCATCATGTCATCATTCTCTCTATAAGATCCGGAGGAGTCTGGGAATTGACTACTAATCACATAGAAGAGATCTGAAGAAGTTTGGGAATCGATTACTAATCACGTAGATTTTATCTGCAGCTACGTCCTTGGTGACAAGTCAATACTGAAAGATGTCAGAATCCAAGGGATGGACGATGAGGAAGCTTTGCCACCTCCTCCAGAGATTAAGGAGTAAGGACAAGATACCCGCCCAGAAGAACACACTTGAAGTTTACTTCATCTACAAAAACCTGGGAGGGGTCCAGTTCTGCTCTCAGATGAAAGTCGGGCTCTTATTGACCCTAGAACAGGGTTGCCCAAATAAACATTTTCAGCTTCATATTCCTTTCTTCTGTAAAATTCAGAGTGGTAAATAGCCGGTTATTTGGCATCATAGTAAAAAGAACAATGGAGAAGAATGAAGAGCATGCATTCCCATACCAATCGCAACAAGGAAAACTACAGGTTGGACCATCAGCAAAAGCGGGCTGGTCTTCACTTTTTTCGAAATTATCATGTTCAACAAAGTCATCGAGGACACATTGTCACCTCCAACAAAAGCAAGGAGATCTGATAATTTGCAATTCGGCAAGTGCCCACCTAAGCGAGATGCACAAGTTCATCAAGCACAGCACTAGACAGAGCTTTTATATATGATAACAGCACTAGGCACAGCTTTTAGCATATCATATCCCTCAATTCTGCCACCATATGTCTTCACTGCCAACATTAAGAGAAGAAACTGTTTACTTTCAGAAAATCGCCATACGTTTGCTCATTAAGATCAACCTGAGCCTCTAGAGTAGTAAACAAGGGCAAAGGAAATTGAAGCATGACAAAATCACATTAATCTATTTACACCAGTAGCTCAGGCAAAACAAATGTCTCCCCTAACATGTATTCTATCTACTGCGTTTTCTACCCCTATCACCTCCAGATAATTCAGAAGAGGAAGAGCTCGAACTTCCCGAGTCATCATCTGAGCTTGATGATGCTTGCTGTTGCTGCTGCTGCTGCTGCATGATGAGACGCGGCATGTTCTTCAAATACTCACGCAAGTTCTCAGTTATGCCACCAAGTACAATGGATGTGAAGAAGTTGATGGAGAACCTTGTGTTCTTTGGATTGTCTTTAGGGAAAATTGATTCCAAAGAGTCCCGCATCAATGGATCATTCAGGCGTTCATTCAGCAAACGGATCCCCAGATGCTTTGACAGTTCCTACAAGAGGAAAAGTGATGTCAATAAAAGCCTATCTCAGGGAACGATAATTAAGTTAAAACTCAGAGGTATTTAATTTGAGATTATAATGAGTACTAACTGACATCTGCCAACGAACAGAGCAAATACTAAAAGGAGCACCAGAAAACATAACAATCTTTGTGGTGCATCTATCTAGAACTTTGATGGAAACCACGATCAGGATTGCATACATTCCGCCCAGCATAAATATTCTTGGATACTACAAGGAAACATGCCACATAAACTTATTTCATGGGCCATATACATACTTTGCCAACATCAAAGAGGTGAGACCTGACCATCAGTAATCTCTCCCCACCAAAGCAAGTAAATAACAAATAGTCTTCTTTAGAGCATTCACAAGTTGTTTCTACCATTGTAATTTTAGTAAAAGAAACCAACAGTAAGTCTGAAATTTTATCAGTTGTGTTTTCACTAACCTGAAAGAGAATTTTGATGAATATTCGTGATGATGAAGTGGTGTCCTCCTCAGTCAAACGTATGTACGCCAAGACGTGCCATCGTAGAGCATTGGTGCCAAGTAAGTGCGCAAAAAAATTTGCCACATTTCTTAGCTTGTTTGTTTCCAGACGGTGAATCATTGAGTATTGCTGAACAAAGCACTTCTCCAAGTTCTCTTGATAGAATTTGTTGATCATGCAAAACCGCTGCGCCAGCAGACCATAGTAGTGGAGGTAAGTTCTCTCTTGACTGCAGCACTCCAACATCATCATACATAATTCCATCTGCACGGCCCATAGAAAAAACCAGTAAGTAAAGAAGACAACTAGTTCCAAGGACAGCAAATGAAGCAGCTGATGGACTAAAATAGGAATTCTAAAAGTCCATGATGTAAAGGAGGCAAAAACACATAAAGGAAGAAGGAAAAAATTTGAAAAGAATCTTTATATGAACTTCTCTAACAAATTAGCATGAGAAACTACAAGCAACAAATATATCATTACGATTAGCATCATCAATGAAAGTTGCAATCAAAGATACTAACCGAATCCACCATCTAGCTTAGAATAAGCTTAGCACCCCCTTTAAAAGTTCTCACCCCTGTTGGCCTTTAAACCAGTCAATTTTAGAAATCTCTACACTCCGTGGAAACTCAACCCCAGACGCATAGTCACACAACCAAGCAAAACTTCACTAATGCAGCATTATGCGCCATCTACCATACTAATTGCAGAAACAGTGAAACATTAAATGCTTCCAAATAAAATGCCTTATCAGGATTCTATACTTTTTGTAGGCTATCTGGACTAAAATTTGTGCCATATGCCTTATCAGCTGAGTCAAATGAAAATGATGAAGCAAAATATACTAAGGAGATGAAAAACCAGAAGTGCCAACAAGATCTCAAATTTTCATCTACTCCATTTTCATCTACTCAAAACTCATGTGGCACAAGTAACGTGGAAGAAAGTCTTCGAATAACCATACATGTAAGTACAAAATTGATCAATTCATAGTGGGAGCATATGAAATACAAAGACAAATTAAGAAAAGCAAAAGCACCATTTTTGCATCCATGCAAAAAAATTGGATATAGAGATTTACAATTGCCGCAGTTTCAAAGTCGGTGCAATACACAGAGGCCACGCCAGTCTATCCTCGTTTACAGATGAATCATAACATGCAAAGGAATCAGCTCTAAAAGTTCAGGCCTAAAAGCAAGTTCAAAAGTACTATTGTCCTCATCTAACTACACAGCTTGTTTTGGAACAAAATCAGCCATATTTACTAATATTATCAATATCACCAGACATGAGTAATCAACCTTCTTAGAAATCAAGGGCAAGAAATAAGATAGGTATTCAAATTCGGCTGCAACAAATGAAATGTTGTCTCACCTCTTGTCCAGCTTCCAGTTTAATTTTTAATAGTTCATGCCCTGCTTCCTCGAAATCGACACTGGACATAATCGTTAGATATATCGTTCTCCGGAGATTAACAAGACTCGTCTCTGTCTCAT
Organism: Eucalyptus curtisii; assembly: GCA_017140595.1. Lineage (NCBI taxonomy): Eukaryota > Viridiplantae > Streptophyta > Magnoliopsida > Myrtales > Myrtaceae > Eucalyptus > Eucalyptus curtisii. Next base: position 8,631,031 of record CM029503.1, read on the forward strand.
CTTTAATTTGCTGCGATGATGCTTGTTCTGGTCTCCAACTATCAGCCTTTCTGCCATCCATTCCCTGTTTCTTGCCGTCTCTTCCCGTTCTCTCTTTCTCGTTCTGCTTCAGGTCACTATCATACCTCCGTCTTCTTTCCCGTCCATCTCTCCTCCCATAGTCTTCCCTTACTCGATGAGATCGTTTTCCCATGTGTTGCTGCCGGAAAGATCACCACAGCCTGAGAAGATGGAAAAGAGAATGGTACTCACTAGGGTGATCTCTTCTCACGGTGACAAATCCAAAATAAAAGAATGAATTTCTGACAGCAAAAACACCCAAAAGATCAAGCTAGAAAATCACTAACTTACAACTAATCCACGCAACATGGCAAAATCAGGTGTGGTAATGAAAGGTAAGCTGGTAGATCCAAAGGAAGGCTCTAGCCATCCAACATCATAGCAGTTGATTTCTAATGTCTGCCACTTCATAACTTAATATTTATCGGAAATAACTTCCTTCTCTTTTACAAATCTAAACGAGATACAAATGTGGTTTCACTAAATAAAACAGAAGAAGCCACTCAAGTTACCACTAGAAACAAGAATGACTCAGCAGCAAACTTCAATCATAACAGATATCTACTAGAAACAAGAATGACTCAGCAGCAACCTTCAATCATAACAGATTACTACTAAAAACAAGACAGCCCAATTCACAGAGCAAACTCACGAGAGCCAAGATTATCTAGTAGGAGTGAGATCATGGATGGAACAAATTTCCAAATTACCACCAACTAAGCACGCGAGTTAGAACAACTTTGGCCACTACCATCAGGACGATTGAACGGGAAATTGGACCCAAAACGTATGCAAAGAGTCAATACTTGCAGAGAATTTAAAGAAAGAAAGAAAGAAAAAAGAGGCAACATCATGGAAAGACACGAAATCTCCAAATCCCGATGAGAAAATCAAAGATAGACCACTTTCCACCATCGATGAGAAAAAAAAAGAAGTTGGGTTTTCATCACATTACCGCAGTCGTATTCAACCCACAAGAAAGCAAGAGACTTTCCACACCCGTTTTAAATAGCCACCGCCCGAAAGAGTCAAATATTCGGTCAACAAAGTCCACCAATTTGACTTTCCTTTTTTGTCTTCTTTCTTCACCGACTCGAACTTGTAAACGGAAACAATATACGTGCTCGATGCCGACACCAATAAAGGTGAGGTTTCCCCATTATGTAAGATCCAATCTTAAACTTTAGTTCAATGAATTCATTCAAGATATATTTTAAGAATAAGACACAACACGACATATCTAATCTTATATGTCGAGATGAATTGACATAAATATATTTTATTGTAAAATAATGTAAATTAATATCAATGTTGAGTAAAAGTATGAAGTGCCACGACAAAAGAATGTTATGATCCTATTAGGCGCAAAAAAAAAAAAAAAAAAAAATTCACAGGACTCGAGAATTCAAGAGTTGACCTCACATTCTATGTGCAAATAAGAAAAGTGACGGTGCAATTTCAATCATTAATTCCATTTTTGCAACTGGACTTGTAAAAAATCAATGATTTTGCATGGGTAATATTTTAAGAAACAATTGCAATGACATTGCTCAAGAAAAGGAAATTCATGGTGTAATTGACTACAATTAGATGGTGAGGTACCAGTCCAAAATAAAACAAATGACATGAAGTCGTAAAAAAATAATATTAGATATCGAATATGGAAGTAATATAGATGGAATGGATTTTCAATTTTTTATGGTTTTTTTTTTCTTTAATCAAAAGGTTGCCATAGACTTGATTTTCACTGGAAAATGTATTTATTAGTTTTTTTTAACCAAGACTGCTTGGTGTGCCGCTCTTGATGTGCAAACTATATGGAAGTGCCGTTTTTCACGAATGCCTAGCAGTGGGCGTCTTTATCGGATTACACAGACGATAAGTGTTTGTAGCCGATTAAATTCTTGTGATGAGAATTTGTTTATAATTCTTTTGTGAGATTGAGATATTGTTTCGCGAGGAATTATGGGGTTAAACACTGCACGCGTTATTGAGTGTAATTAGGACTTGGGAAACGCCATGACTATATGAGCAACTCGAGTGTGGTTGTAGCCTCTGTAGTGGAATTCGTCATTGCTCTTCTCATGAACGTAGATCACTATGATCAAATCGTGTAAATCTAATGTCCAATTTTATTTTATTGTTCTGTCTATTTTATTGTTCGACCACTTGCATTACGCAACACTTGTAATGCCGTACTTAGATTTTTGTCTTTGTAATTCGTATTTTGCCTTGTGTTATATAGTCGGGTTGTGTCCAGCATTGGTTGCCCTTATATTTTGTTTTATAAAGAGGAAGGACTCCTTAGATTAATATATCCTATAATCACGTAAATAAGGTAAGACATGAACTCAACCCAGGCAAATGACTCGAAATGAAATTGTTTGTATCTGGTGATGGTCAAAACGAACCTATGTCACGCCTTTAATCCATAAACCCGAAGTCTATCCCTTAATCACTAAGATAATAAAACACACTACTAAGTACAAATATCCGCCTTTTCAAGATATTAAAAAGAAATATGTCTGAAAATGTTTGAAATTATTGAGATGTGCATTTTCAATGAATATAGAAAACGGAGCTTAGGAGGTTTATACTAAATGCACTTGTGAACAGACATAACACTCGTATTGCATACTTACTTGCATAAATACATGTTATGCACGTCTCCAATACGTAATTAGCGAGAAGGTTGTCCTTGGATAATTTGTTATATGACTAATGCACGCTCGCATGAAAGGAACATGCTTTGAATTGAGCCTTTGGCATTAGCATCAAGTGTCACAAGCCTTATATCTTTTAATGGACCCATCTGCTTTATACTTGACCGAGAACACCCATTTACATTCTACTGTTTTCTTCTCTTCGGGCAGTTCAACCAGCTTCCAAGTATTGTTTTTCTGCAATGCCTCCATCTCTTCCTTTATAGCTTAAACCGACTTAGGATCTTTCAAGGCATCATGTACTCCACCTGGAATATAAGTTAATGATACATTTGAAACAAATGCCCTCAATGGCTTAGACAATTTCAACCGAAATATAGTTAATGATCGGATAGGCGAACTTCTTCTTCTCTCTACCATTTGGTGAATATTGGTCGGGTAATTTATATCTCACAGAAATATTAAAATCATCATGTAAACTAGTAATAGAAGAAGTTACCTTAGGAATTTCCTCAGGAGTTGGGTTGAGCACTGAAGAAGATGGGGGAAGCTATTATGGAATAGCGGCTCATCTTGTAAACTCAGTTCCTCAAGGACCTGACCTTCCCCTGATAGGATTTGCTCTAAATTTTTCAAAACACCTTTTCGCATTCCATGCCTTCTTGCTCAACTTCTGTCAGTAAATTCTGGCCTAGTTCAGCCTTAGCTGCCGGTGGCAATGCCGAAACTCCATCGATTTGTACTCCCTTTGGGGCCATAATACCACCGCCAGTCTCCCATCAATTCTTCTTTTCCGTTTGTATCTCCTCTTGAAAAGAAGAACTAGTGTCCCGAAAGAAAAATTCTCTCTCAAGAAATGTCATATCCATTGTAACATATGTCTTCTTAGTAAATGGATTATAGCACCAATACCCTTTCTAATGTGAACCATAGCTAAAAAAACACACCACACAACACACGATTCAAGTTTTGTGCGTTGTGTTTTGGAGATGTGAACAAAGGTGAAACAGCCAAACACCTTAGGGGAAATAGTAAGAACCGATGGTAAGTGCACATAAGAGGAGAGAGCCTCCAATGGTGTCTGAAATTCTAATGCTTTTGATGACATTCGATTAATAAGATGGACCAATGTAGCCATTGCATTAGCCCAAAAATAGTGAAGGACATTACTCTCAAATAATAAAGATCGAGCTATCTCATGGATATGCCATGTTCTTCCTTTCTACTACACCATTTTGTTGGGGCATTCCTAAGCATGACATTTCATGAAGTAAGCCATGCTGTAGAAAATATTCTTCGAGATACTGATTAATGTACTCACTGTTGAGAAAATATGCTTCGAATTGGGTAGAACAATGAAGACGGATCTTTAGAGTACTCGAGTCGAACTTTGAGACGTGATATCACTTTCTTTAAGGATTTATTTGCCCCACAAAGTTGCTAATGGTCATCGGCAAAAATCCTCCAGGATACAACAAAGTCTCAAAAGCGAGAATACTAGATAGCAATTCTAGTATTTCTCCAGGGTCTCTCTAAGAAACAATCGAAAAATTGGCTGCAGTTTTTTCATAAAGAAGACTCGAAAAATCACCACTCTTTTCCTTTCGAAAATTGACAAGTCTTGCAACTCTTCGTGAAAATTGCCAAAGAATGAACAAACATGTCCTTTAGAAAATTGTTCGGATAAACAAATGCGACTCTTCGGAAAAACTCGAAAACCGAACAATTGCAACCCTTCGGGAAAAGTTGCAAACCGAATAAATAATTTTTCCAAAGGTTATCTTGAAAAGACACAAACAAAATTCGGAATAATAATTTTTTTTTTTATTTTTTTAATAAATAAAATTTCGAATTTTCATTTCTGAAAATTCTCAAAATAAAAGGCAACCTTTGAATTAATTAAAAAATTAATAACATAAAAAAAATAAATAACAATGGGATTAGTGTTAATTAAACCGCGGACGCGCAGGCGTGCTAAGTGCGCCAAATAATCGCGCCAAAATCGCGCAATTATTCGCGCATCCGCACGCGGGTATGGTGGGGTCTAGCCCCACCCAATCATTCCTTTAAATATACAAAGGAAAGCCTACATTTATAAATTGGTTTACTTTTTCTCACATTTCCCATGTGGGACAAAGTAAAAAAGCACTTTCCTTTTGTTTTAACAAACAAAACTCCAACAATCCCCCACTTTGTTTGTAAAACAAAGATTTCAAAAAAAAAATTTAAAACCGTACAGCCAAAATTTCAGTAAGATTAATATACATACATAAAGATCTCTTTCGAGTTAAACCTTTACTTAGTGCAAGTATATCAAAGCTCTATCAAAGTGACAAGTAGCTCGGCTTTAAACTTGTACTTTTATGTAATAGAACCGGACATACCGTACATATACTAATCTCTTGTTTCAGCGAGAAGTTCTATATTACTCCGCACTATTATGGCCTTGTGCTTGATCCTGTTTCATGAGCTCTCTAGAAAGCAACCCTAACTTTCGTAAGAAGCGGCACCACTTCTAAGCTCATATAGGTGAAGTATCTACCATGTGTTTCTGTTACTATCAACACACTACAAATTGTATCATACTTCATTAAGAATTCAATTCAACCTACAAAACATAACAGACGATACTAACTTATCATATCAGGGCTACGTCAGTATCAAACAATCACATTCAATAACTTGTTATTACCCATTAAACTTTGTAACTAGTGATGTTCTAGAAAAAGGTCGGGTTACCATTATTAGTGATTTCAATTAAAGGGTTTCAGCTCCATTTCTTGTGAAGTCGTTATTACCATATGTCTTGGTAAAGCCTTCGTCAAAGGATCGGCAAGATTTTTACTTGACCTCATATAGACAATTGTTATGGTACCATCTTTAATCAATTGTCTCACATATTCATGTCTTAGACTAATATGTCTAGACTTACCATTATAGGTGCTACTATAGGCTCTTGCCAAAGTAGCCTGACTATCACAATGGATAGATATAGGAGGCATAGGACTATGCCATAATTTGATATCCAACAACAAATTCCTAATCCATTCAGCCTCTTTCCCAGCTGCCGCCAAAGCAATAAATTCAGATTCCATTGTTGAGTGAGTTATACATGTCTGTTTCTTGCTCGCCCAAGATACAGCACCTCCAGCTAGTGTGAAGATCCATCCAGAAGTGGAACGCTCATATCTCACACTTGTAATCCAACTAGCATCGGTGTATCCTTCTAATACAGCAGGATAATTATTATAGAACAATCCTAAATTTTTAGTTCTCTTAAGATAACCAAAAATTATGGTAATAGCTCTCCAATGTTCTATACTTGGATTACTAGTATACCTACTCAACTTGCATACAGAAAAAGCAATATCAGGTCTAGTACAATGCATCGCATACATTAAAGACCCTATAGCACTTGCATATTCTAGTTGTGCCACCGCTCTACCGGTATTATAATTTAATTTAATACTAGAATCAAATGGAGTACTTATATCCTTGAAACCAAGATGCTGAAATTTATTTAATAATTTTTCAACATAATTACATTGGCTTAAAGAGTAACCCCCACTATGTTTCTTAACTTTAATACCTAAGATAGTATCTACTTCACCCAAATCCTTCATTTTAAACATGGAAGTTAGATATTTCTTAGTCTCAATAATTCCAGTCATATTCGTTCCAAAGATAAGCATATCATCAACATATAAGCACACTAAGACACCATAGTCTTTAGTGAATTTAGAGTATATACACTTATCAGCACTACTATTGATGAAACCATTTGACAATATGACCGAATTAAACTTTTCATGCAACTGCTTAGGAGCTTGCTTAAGCCCATAAAGAGACTTAATCAATTTACATACTTTCTTTTCATTTCCAGGAAGAACAAAACCCTCCAGTTGTTCCATGTAAATCTCCTCATTTAAGTCTCCATTTAAGAAAGCAGTCTTAACATCTATTTCATGAACACAAAGATCATAAATGGAAGCTAGAGCAAAAAGAACTCGAATAGAAGTTACACGCGCTACAGGAGCATATGTGTCAAAATAATATATTCCTTCTTTTTGTCTATATCCCTTGGCTACAAGCCTAGCTTTAAAAGCTTGAATAGTACCGTCAGAATGATATTTTCTTTTAAAAACCCATTTGCACCCAATAGGTTTTGATCCTTTCGGTAAATCTACTAATACCCAAGTATTATTGGACATAATTGAGTCCATTTCATCATTCACAGCTTCTTTCCAAAATGAAGCATCTCTAGAAGACATAGCTTCATCAAAGTTTCTAGGATCATCTTCTAGATTTAGTACTAAAGGATATTTATTTATCACGTTATTATCTCCATCTCCTTCAACAAGAAAAACATGAGTAATAAAGTCAGAACCTAAGTCTTTTAGTTTCCTAGCTCTAGTACTTCTTCTTGGTTCAATCATGTCTTTGGAATCATTTGTTTCTTTCTCTTGAGAATCTCTTTGAGTTTCCATAGATTTTGAATTATTTTCAATAATTTCAGAATCTGTAAAACATCTATTCTCAAAGAATTCAACGTCTCTTGATTCTACAATGACATTGGACTCTAAATCAAGAAGCCTATAAGCTTTACTATTTTCAGCATACCCGACGAAAACACTTTTGATAGCTCTAGGACAGAGCTTTGTTCTCTTAGGATCTGGAGCTCGGTAGTATGCCAAACACCCCCACACTTTAAGATATGATAAGTTTGGCTTTCTACCTTTCCATATTTCATAAGGGGTTATGTCATTTTTCTTGGAAGGTATTCTGTTCTGAATATAGCATGCAATAAGTAATGCTTCTCCCCAAAGATTAATTGGTAACTTTGAATTTGAAAGCATACAATTAACCATTTCTCCAAGAGATCGATTTTTCCTTTCAGCCAAACCATTGTGTTGTGGAGTATATGGTGCTGAAACTTGATGAATAATACCTTATGGTTCTTTCTTCACAAAATGAAGAGAATTCATTTAAGAAATATTCTCCACCTCTATTTGAACGTAGAACTTTGATTTTCTTTTCTAATTAATTCTCTACTTCAGCCTTATATTTCTTAAACATGGTAAATGCTTCATCCTTTGATCTCATGAGATAAACATATAAGAACCTACTGCAATCATCCACAAAGGTAATAAAATACCTTTTACCTCCGCGTGTTAGCATACCATTGAATTCACATCTATCACTATGAACCAAATCCAATAAATTCGAAATTTTTTTTAACACTAGGAAATGGTTTCTTAGTAAGTTTGGACTTAGCACATATTTCACATTTATCATATTCGCCATTGAAATTTATTAAGTCTAACTTCTTCATATTCTTTAAATAACGAATATTTATATGTGCCAACCTACTATGCCATAAAAAGGAAGACTCAACAATATAAGCAGAACTAGCAATATTATTATTGATACTCAGTTGATACATGCCATCATTGGCATAACCCTTTCCAACAAACAGCCCATTCTTCGACAGGATAACCTTGTCGGATTCAAACAAAACCCGAAATCCCCTTTTACAAAGTAAATCAATAGAAACTAGGTTCTTCCTAATTTCGGGTATAAATAACACATTAAGAAGAGTAATCTTCTTTCCGAAGTGAAGTCTATCTCCACTTGTGCCTTTTCCAGCAACCTTTGCAAGAGCATTATTCGCCATCGGACCTCTTGAACATTTGAGTCAACAATCTCCTCAAATTGCTTGAACAAATACTTGTCCTTGCACACATGGACTGTTGCTCTAGAATCTAACCACCAACCGGATTGTACAGTGGCAGAATTGATTTCAGAAACCATAGCCATCACATCATTAATTTCAGAAATTTTCATGTTCGAAAGCATGGTTGAAATCATGGCCACATAATTTTCTTCAACCAGATTTGCATCTGCCTTCACCGTCGGAATGTTCTTGTCCTTGGAAATGCTCTTGCGGTGAATGCATTCCTTGGCGTAGTGTCCCTGTTTGCCACAAACAAAACAGCAACCCTTTTTCTTCTTTTGTGTTCTTTTAAATTTATGCCCCCCGCTTTTTACTTTGAAGTTCTGGCCGAGTTTCCGTTTTTTATCCACAGCATTCACCTTGGAACTGTACAAAACAGAATTATCACGTAAACGTGACTCTTCCTCAATGCGAAGATGTTTCTGTATCTGTTCCAGAGTAAAGTCCTCCGACTTGTGAATCAGCCTTTTTCCATAGTCTTTCCAATTCGGAGGCAATTTCGCAATAATTGCTCCAACTTGAAAAGCTTCTGGAATTTCAATCTTGAGGGCACAAATTTTATTCACGAGCACTTGCGATTCTTGGACTTGTTCTAGCAAGGGTTTAGTATTTATAAACTTGAAATCAAAGTACTTTGCGATTAGATATTTGTTGGTACCTTGCTCCTCCGCTTTGTACTTGAATTCCAGTGCATTCCATATTTCTTTGGCCGACTTCATTTAAGTGAATAAGTCGTACAAGCGATCGGAGAGTGTGTTCAGAATGTGTCCTCAACATAATAATTCATCCTCTGCACGTTTCTTCTTTTCCTTATCAACCCTCTCAATGACTTCCGCACTTGGCTGTCCTCCTTCGATAGTAGGCATCGGATCTTCTATAGGCGCCAAGTTAGGATCCAGTATGTAGGAAATCTTCGGAGCGGTGAGTAAGAACATCATCTTGTCCCTCCAAATGAGCAAAGTTGTTCCCATCGAACCGGTCCAGTTTGACCATGTCTTGATTCATCACTTTGATTGTCTCCGACTCCATTGTTGCGAAATAGATCCTTAAAATTGTTGGGAAAATATGCTTCGAATTGGGTAGAACAATGAAGACGGATCTTTAGAGTACTCGAGTCGAACTTTGAGGCGTGATATCACTTTCTTTAAGGATTTATTTGCCCCACAAAGTTGCTAATGGTCACCGGCAAAAATCCTCCAGGATACAACAAAGTCTCAAAATCGAGAATACTAGAAATCAATTCTAGTATTTCTCCAGGGTCTCTCTAGGAAACAATCGAAAAATTGGCTGTAGTTTTTTCAGAAAGAAGACTCGAAAAATGACCACTCTTTTCCTTCCGAAAATTGACAAGTATATATATATATATATATATATATATATATATATATATATATATATATATATATATAAAAACAGTCTTGCAACTCTTCGTGAAAATTGCCAAAGAATGAACAAACATGTCCTTTAGAAAATTGTTCGGATAAACAAATGCGACTCTTCGGAAAAACTCGAAAACCGAACAATTGCAACCCTTCGGGAAAAGTTGCAAACCGAATAAATAATTTTTCCAAAGGTTATCTTGAAAAGACACAAACAAAATTCGGAATAATAATTTTTTTTTTAAATTTTTTTAATAAATAAAATTTCGAATTTTCATTTTTGAAAATTCTCAAAATAAAAGGCAACCTTTGAATTAAATAAAAAATTAATAACATAAAAAAATAAATAACAATGGGATTAGTGCTAATTAATCGCGCACCAAGACGCGGGTATGGTGGGTTTAGCCCCACCCAATCATTCATTTAAATATACAAAGGAAAGCCCACATTTATAAATTGGTTTACTTTTTCTCACCTTTCCCATGTGGGACAAGGTAAAAAAGCACTTTCCTTTTGTTTTAACAAACAAAACTCCAACACTCACCACCATTATCATTGCGAAAGATCTGGACCTTCCTACCAAATTGAGTTTGCATCATAGTATGGAAAAGAACACATTGGCAACTTCATCTTTAGTTTTCATCTAATATAACCATGTCATTCTACTGCAATCATCAGCAAAAAGGACAAACCATTGACTACCAAACACAAGAGTAATAGGGGAAGCACCCCACACATCGAAATGAATCTAAGAGAAATGAATTGCACTCTATTTAAACTGATAGGAAAAGGTACCCGGTGGCTTTTCACCAAAATGCAAGTCTAACAATCAAACTCATGATCATTCAAACCCACAAAAAAAAAAAAAAATCTTAGGAAATAACTTTTTCATGTAATCAAATGACGGATGCCTCAATCGCTGATAGTAGAGCCATATTTATGTTTCCCGACTTGTAGATGACCCTCGGACCTGATTGACATTTCTAGAACTGAAGTCGTCCATGTAATACAGCCTCCCTCTTAGTAACACGCCTAATGATCTCCTTCGTAAGGATATCTTGGAACAAACAAAATTGCGGATACATTAGCACAACACAATTTAATTCCTCTGCAACCTACCCAACTGAAATTAATTTCGTAGATAGTGATGGGGCAAGAAGTGTATTCGACGATAAAAGGGAAGGGGAAATATTAACAACTTTAATTCTAGTCACTGGATACAATACTCCATTAGCATTTGAGATACTACGTTGTCAAGATTTTGTAATACTAACAAAATCATCCGCAATATAACCCACTGACTACAATCATTCAGTAAAGAAGCAACTAAAGAAAAACCATAATTATCTTACACTCTGTAAGCATATTATTTTGTGGTTCGATTTGCGGCACTAGCGAAAACAGAGGCTCACCCACAACTAAAGACGTCTTCCCTTTGCCATTGTTCGCTTCTCCCTCTACTTGTTTTCAAGCTTTGAGCTCCTTTCACCAATCAGGATATCCATAAAGCTTAAAGCACGTCTCTCAGATATGTTTAGCATTCCCACAATGGGAGCAGCCACCAACTGGAGGGGTTATCTATTTCAAGGCTATACTAGTTCGTCCAACTCCTGGTTTAATCATCTGTAAAGTCGGCTGTTAAGTTTCTTTGAGTTTAGGCTTGCCTCCTTGCAATAACATAGCCATAGAACTATAGATAGTACCCCCACTGTTCAACATCACTATCTATTCTATATCCTCCTTGCAAACACATGAGCATAGGCCTGCTCAACTGTAGGGAATGGCTGCATCTGTAGCACGTCAGCTCATATCTTATCAAGGTGATCATCTAAATCATTGAGGAAAATGTACACACAATCCTCCTGAATGGCTGAATTGTATCTCGCAACGCCATATGGGCATACCATCGAATTTGGGCCATAGAAGTCAATCTCTCTCCACAACCTTAAAGGCCGTTATAATAAGCTTCAATAGGTCCTCCAGCCTGTCTCATCTGAGTCACACACTTGTTCAAATCATAAACCTAAGAAGCATCAGTCCAATCAAAAAAAGTAATAGCCACTGTATCCTAAACTACTTTTGCAGTTGGGAAGCGAATAAAGTTTTTTGATTAAAGCTGGGTCCATAGAGTTTATCAGCCATCCTTTTACGATGGAATCTTCAGTCTTCCACTTGCGATACCTCGGTCCATAGATGAAGGCTGAGGAAGGTCGCCATTAATGTATCCTAGCTTATCCTTGCTCGTGATAGACATCTCTACCACCTAAGGCCATAAGCCATAATTAATCCCATCCAATTTGACCGCAATCTGTGCTGAAGATGGATCATTCTGCAGTGTTGAGGTCGAGAACTGATTCTAAGTCAAAATCTGAGTTAATTTAGTTGTCAAAATTTCCAGAAGTGTGTCTGTTGTAGAAATCTTCCCTTGATTTTGATGGGGAATCACCGCTCGTGGAGGATTTTGATCTGCCATGGGTTAGTACAAATTAAATATAGTCGACGCGGCAGCCACACGAAATTGGTGCGGCCACGGCAATCTTCAGGTGTTTAAGGATTTGGTCGGTGCGGTGACGTTATGGTCGGTGTGACAATTTGGATCGCAGCAAAAAAATCTGGTCGGCGTGATGATTTGCGTCGCTGCAATCATCAAAGATGTAGTTTCTAGACGGCATGACAACAACAGTGGTTTGATTAAGGCAGACAGAGCGGCGGCGGCATAGGGATTGTGCGGCGGCGACAACCACGTCTATTGAAGTGCAACGACAGTGGTGGCGACAATGATGTGGGTGAGTCACAATGGCAGTGGTGGCACAGTGTTTAGGGTTTTTTGGATCCCTAGATCTATCGCTCTAATACCATGTTGACAATCTAAATGCATATAAGAAGAAGAGAAAAACACAAAAAAACACAAAAATTAACAAGGCTCGGCAATGTGCTTACATTGTCGAGTAAGCCTCCCCGACCCTCTTTGTATTTTTCTTTTTCTCCTTAATCATCAAGTATGTATAGACATATGTATATACAATCAGACCGACTTCTTCAACAAGTCAAGCCTCTACAAATTAGGGAAATAGAATCCTCTACAAATTAGAAGAAAAATAAAATCCCCTACAAATTGGGGGATTCCAGCTCACGCCAACATGCGGGACCGATATTTAGTCGTATTAAGACAAAAATAGTTAAGCTAAAATGATTTGGAAACTCATACCTTGGAGACAAGTATTGTGAATGGATTGTTTTGGTAAATCACTATCCGACTTTTCAATTTTTGAGGTCATGATTATGCATCTCCTACTAAATTTGGAGTGTCTTTCATGACTTTGATGAAACAATGGATAACAATTTAGATGCGTCAATAGGTTTCTTGAGGAGAAGATTATAAGAGTCGACAGAACTTCGTTAGTAGAGGTGTTAAACGGGTGGGTCAGGTTGGGTTTGGGTTGGGTCATTAATGGTCCCACCCAAATTGACCCATTAACCTATTTATGACCCATTTATGCCTAATGTAAATTTTACAACCCATACCCAACCCAACTCATACCCGACCTATACCCGACCCATTTAAGTAAACTTAAAAAAGCTTATTTCTTATATATATGTTTAAAAAAAATGGTATTACTAAAATAGTTTTATACAACACAAATTTAATGGACAATTTTTATAATTTTTAAAATAATTATTTTAAAAAATCGAATTTAACTATTTTTTAAAATTAAATTTTTAATTTTTAAATATAAGTTTTCTTTTTATTTTTTATTTTTTGTTCTTCTTCTTCTTTGGTTGACCGCGAGACCACACAGCGAGCCTCGAGCTCGCCCGATGCTAGCAAGCTCGAGTTTCACCGGCCGTCGGCGAGGCGTCCACCTCACCAGATCCGGCGAGATCGAGGCTCGCCGATCTAGCGAGACTTGAGCTCGCCCCTCGTCGAATATGGCGAGGCTCGAGCCTCGCCGAACATCGGCGAGCCTCGAGCCTCCGGGCATCGGCGAGGCCTCCGCCTCGCCAAATCCAGCGAGCTCGAGCTTGCCCGACGCTGGTGAGCTAAGAAAGAAAAAAAAAAAGAAAGAAAAAAGAAAAATAAAAAATAATTATAATTTCGATTTTGTAAAAAAAATATTTTTGTAAAATTAAATAGAGAAGAGAGAGTCTCTATGTAAATTGGCTCATTTTTAATGGGTTGATAAATGGGTATTAAATGGGTCTGCTCTCAGACCTATTTAAGACCCATATATCTCAACTTCTTTATTTTTAAAATCCATCATAGGTATTTTGGGAAATAAGACTTGACCCATTAACAACCCATTTAACTAGAAATGGGTCCATAAATGGGTCAATGACCCATTTTGACACCTCTATTCATTAGTGAGAATAATGGTAAAATTGTGGCTCAAGAGTAATAAAATATGGAGGCGTGAAGCATCAGAGGACGAGAGCTGTATATAAAGGCAAAGAATTGGCCACTCTCTTCATCAGTGGATACACTTGCATATTTTGCATTCAACGTATTCCGCTAGCAAGAAATATAATAATGGTAGGTTAGGTAGGAATCGTATAATCCACTAATTTGGCAATGCCTATCCTTTGCCCAATACTTACTTCTAAGGAATATTTGATGTATGGAAACATAGATTTATAATTATTTTGCTTGACTGAAATAACAGAAGCGGCAATTTGATGATTGATATTCAATTTCATTATTGGATGTGCTAATAAAATGCTATGTAGCTAAAGGCCATAAAACATTGATACTACTCTAAGCTAATACTACTCTAAGCACTAGCTTAGTCAATTATCAATCAAGCTCTGTGATCTCACTTTTATCATGAGTAAATGGACGGAGAAAAGTACTTTCCAAAAGTGCCTAGTGACTAGTTTATGCGAAAGATAGCATGTAGTACTAATATAACGAATTAAGAGCAAATGAAAACTACACATCTTTTTGAACAAACGAAAACTAAAAATTTCTTCTGATTGAGACCTATTTAGTTATTCCTATTGGAGATTTAATATTTTCATTGGCCATAATATTTTTCTAAAGAATGTCAAAGTTGTTTGCTATTTTGTGTTTGTAGATTGATCGAAATGTGAAGAGTAGGGGAGATTAAGCTTCTGAGATCAGTATGCACAACGAAAGCTTTGTGAATTTCACTTATGTTAAGATCAATATTGCATTCTTTGATCAGTGTGTTCAATGAGGCTTAATAAGCGTATAATTTGATTCTATTTGAGATTTAATTTGCGAAGAGATACTAGTAATTTGAGAACAATGCGATCGGTGGAAAAAAAAAATAGTGCTGTTGATGTTTTTTAGAGTACCAAAATAATTATTTATCATATACTTCCCAAGCAATGGAGAATTTGAGGGCTAGGCATTAAACATTACATACATACTTTTTTGGCCAGACAGTGAATGTACGAATGGGTCACATGTTATGGCACTGTTATTATTCATGATTTGATTGCCAAAATTTTGGAAAGAAGATGCCATCAAATATAATTTCGGCTAATTTAAGCAAAATATACAGCTCATGCTACAATCGAACATAATTTTAGGGTTAGGATACCGACTAAGATACTTGCCCTAAATACAATCATCACTATTTAAGCTAAATGTAGTCTAAACGAATTGAATTTTATGGGAATCTCATTTATTGTATGAATCTATTTTAGCTCATAAAATTAGTAGCACAGTAAATACGGACAAATTAACCATAATTAGCTTGCTACTTAGAAACTCGCCTCAAATGGAGTCACTAAAATAGACACGACGGTGTCCTGGGCTTGCTATATTCACGATTGTTGGGAAAATTGTTTCGGCAGTTTAAAAAGCAAAAACAAAAAAAATGTTTTTGCTGTCAAAATTTAAAATGTGATTTACATTCTTAAAATTTATGAAAATTTATGTAAATTTTTTTTACTGTTATTTATTCTAAATAAGTTGAAGTGTGCGTAACTCATGAGATTTAAAGGTATACCGCCATATAACCCTACACTATTCGAAGTAATCTGAAATCAATTCAACCTTGACCATGTCTGGCCGGCAACTCGAATTGGCCACACAAAATTTTTGCGCCTTCGGCTGTTTTTTTTTTTTTTTTTTTCCTGAATGCGCATACTCTAGTTTTTGTCCTATCACAACGATTCACCAATTTCACCTCATGTTCCATTGCTCTTATTCCACCAACTGTAATGTAAATTCTTACAGTTGTAGACCTTGCTGGGCGTAATACTCGTGCCAATCATCTTTTCCTGTAATCTCCATGGATACAAGTACATCAAAATGGATTGGATTTGTCTGGAGTGCGTTCGGATACCCATATTCGAGAGTAAGAATTGTGTGCCTCTTAGATGATTTCAAATTTAGACTTATGCCTCTCCTAATTTATAAAATTTATAGAATATGTTATGAGTCTAGACTCAATCCTCTTAATCATAAAGCTCTTTCGTCATTGAAAAACAAACTGAAGCGTTCGTATAATACAAATTGTACTCGGAGAAGAAAGAAGAGGCACTTGCTGAACTCTGATGGCCCTGGTTCTCTCTCTCTCTCACTCCGCGAATTCATCCTTCATTGTTCATAATAGGGATGGATGCGGGATGGACAAAGCAAGTACCCGACCTAACCAAACCCTAAATCGACGTAAACAAATAGCACATTTTGGAAAGCAAGACGGGTTTCGGTTCAATTACTATAAACCCAGTGGTGTCTGGGACGAGTTTAGTACTTCAAATTTGGGAAACCCAATACTCGAACATAATATGTTTAAGTACCGACATGCCTCGGGAAGCTCACGGGAGGATTCGCTCATCTGACTCGGGCTTAATCGCCTCTTCACGCGGAAGCCCTTGCGCTGCTTAAAGGCGTGCGCTTTATGAAAGATTGGAGTAGAGAGAACATGGGGAGAGAAGTCTTGGTGGAAGTGGAATCTCACGATGTTTTTTTAGTTCAATTAGGGCGTGTTTGATAACGCTTCTATTCCCGGAAATAATTTCTGATCAGAAATAATTCTTTTTTATTCTGTTCTCATGAACAATTTCTAAGCATTTTAAACCGTTTGGTAACTGTCCAAAATTTCTGATTCTGGAATAGAATTGCGTTTGATACCATGCTCAAAATTGCTATTCCAAATCATTTTCTTTTAATTTTTAAATAATTTTATTACTTTTTTTTTTTTTTTTTTTTCCTTTCTCTCTCCTATTCTTCTTCTTCAAGTGGCCGGTCGCCGAACGAGGGCCGGCGACCTCACCGGAGCGTCGCCGGCCGAGCCTCGCCAGCAGCTAGGCAAGAATGGTGTTGGGATACCTTTTCCTTTATTACAAACCAGCTTAGTTAAAATTTGATCATCAAGACAGAGTGCGAGAATGAAATTACACGTTAAAGTTGGCTTATGTGAAGGCATGATCGAGACTTGAACGTGAACCATGTATAAATGATGAGAATCTTCTGTATCGAATCTTATGATACTTGTCATAAAAAAAAGTAGGTGCACTGTCTTTGTATGAATTCTTTCTCTGGGAAGAAAAATCCGAGATTAGTGAAGTGAATAAATGTCAAAAGACTTTTCAGTGAACACGTGACAAGGACTTTTGAGTCATATGTCCTTGTAGACGTAAAACATCATTTTATGCAGCAAGGAAATCAAATCAGTTCTTGGAAAGGAATAAAGGAAGCTCCATTAATTTCGTTACGTGGGTGGACAACACCCGATTTGCGGCAAGAAATATGCCTCAAATAACCTCTGCATCAATGACCTTTTGACTTTTTTATACCTCTTTATTTCACAAAAAAAAAAAAAAGAACAAAGAAGATTGAGAGACTGCAGTCTCCTCAATCTCTTCTTATTTCACATTAACAGGCGAAGACTACATTAATTCTGAATTAATCATGAGCGCTAATTGGCCTGAACTCCACAGTAGGTCTTGATGAGGCTCTCGGCCTTGATGCGGTTGTCACTAGAGTCATAGTAGCAAAGGAAATCGATGTGATTGAAAGGCTTGTATTGCCGTGGGTGTGCTTTGTCGATGAACTCCTCGGGGGTCTCGATCATCCCCGAGATGTACGAGAATGTCCCGAGAGAGTATCTCACTTGACTCTCTTCTCTAACTGCCACTCGGTGGTAACAAGCTTTGATCCTCCCATTGCTCCATGCCTGATCAAGAATGGACCACACAAAATTAGAAATGACTTTTAACTTACTTGTGCAAACTAGTGCTAAGAAGAATTTTCACGAGCAAATAAGTGACTCACCACACATGCATCACCGGCCATGACCATGAAAGTCGAAGCCGAGGGCTCGAAAGTGAACCACTCCCCGTCCTTGGTCCTCACTTCCAAGCCCCTAATGTTGTTCTGGTGCAAGTAGGACAAAAAGCTCTTGTCTGTATGAGCGATCGGGTTCATGTTAGCGTCAAGGTCTGCTGGTTTTTTGTACTTCAAGAATCGTAGGAGGTACGTGCAGGATTCGATGTAAGGGTCAAAGCATTTTTCGACACCGTAACTCTCGCAGACCATCCTGAATACTACTTTCTCTATCTCAGCTATGAATTTGCCATAGTCATGAACAGTTTTGCTGCAGCCAGAGAAAAACAGAGAAGTTAAACTGGAGTAGTCAAACTTAGCGCACCTACTTCTTTTCTTTTTTTTTTTTTAATGTTTTTCTCGATGCCCTTGATAAGCTAAAAGCCTGCTGGAGGGCCCAACTCTGGTCATATTTTCTAAACCAAACGCGTTTGTTATGCGAGGCAATAATTTTTATTAGGTTTACTACCAAAGCATATAAAAGTTAAACATATGTACCGAATAACTCGTTTTCTGCATCTCGAATGATTTTGTCTATATGATCAAGCTACAACTTAAGTTTATCATACCACTGTAATTTCTCTACGGAGACAAGATGAAGATGCTCCGTTCATCAAAACATTAGATTAATATGAAGCATATTGATATAAGGTTACAAGATATTGATTAAAAGTGATGTTGCAGATGGTAAATGAGCATTCGAGACCTCTTTTATCGAAGTCTCTTATACCTTTAGTATCATACATAAAGGGAGAAAGATCAGTACCAGAAGTGGTCATTTCCAGAGGGCCACATGATAGAGGTGAACTTTTCACACTCTTTAAGCTTCTCAGCACCGTCGATGTTCATGCCCTCAAGGAGAGGAGTCCCGGGGACTTTGGCGATGTAGCCATGGGAAGGCTTGAAGTTGGTGTTCTTGATCTTGGTTTCCTGGGGGAGGTCGAAGAGATCCTCGGCGACACTAAAGACAGTGTCATGAAGGCCAAGAGGGACGTTGGGGTGATCAACGATGAAGCACCCGTGATCCTCAAGAGCCTGCACGATCACTTTGCAAGCTCTCTCCCATGAACTTGTCCCCGGTTTCGTGCATTCCTCGGAGAACACTATCACTGGGATTTGAGAAACCATTTTGTTCCAACTATCTCTCTCAGCTCTATACCGCTCAGACCACACACACCAAGAGCAAAACTCTGTTTTTAAGCTACTCTCTCAAACGGGTGCTCTTTGCTTGATGAATTGCCACAGCGCGTTTGAGCCTTTTAAAGGCAACTGAGAGAATCTTTTAATGTTCTTTTAGTCCAACCTGAGGGGCGGCCAAAAATTACCAAAAAAAAAAAAAAGGCTGTCCATGTCGTTAGCGGAAATTTTACATAGCGATTCCGGTATAGGAGGTCGCATCACCGTACACCATCTTGCATCTAATTTTCAACTTTGACTCAGAATAGTCTCAAAGGTCACACTCATTACGCTATGTGTCACTTTTACGAGGCGACTTAACTACGACATCCATGACAGAAACGTCTGACCAAAAAGTTTTAGATGCACAAGCAAATATTACCTGTGAAGCCCGGACATGTTGCTGGAGCTTCCGTGTCGGACACGTTCGGACACACAGTTAATACGTGTCAAATTTTCTGACACATGGTCGACCTTTCTCAACACGTTCCGACGCGCGTGTCGAGAGAGGATTGTTGAAAAAGACGATGGAGGGTGGAGGCAAAGCCGAGACGACGAGGGAGGGCTGGCGATGAGGCTGCAGCTGCGAAAGAGAAAGGGCCAGAGGCCCTTCGGCAAGCGACTACGAGAGAGAGCTGTGCAACGAGGCGACCGGGAGAGAGCTGTGTGACGAGGAGGAAGAAGAGGCCGTGGTTAGGATTTTAGCAAGAAGAGGGGGGAGGTGGTGGGGGATGATGGAAATAAATCGAGGCCAGAGAGGGGGTGGCGCGACGATGGAAAGAAATCGGGGGCGGGGGAAGAGATAAACCGAGGAGGGGGAGGGGTGGGGGAAGGAACCGTCGAACCGAAGCAGGGAGGGGGGATGGGGGAGATTGATGGGGACGGGAGCAGGTGCTGTGAGCAGGGAAGAAATCCACGTGAGTGGGGAGCAAGTGCTGTCGTGTAGGGAGGGAGAGAGGAGAGAGGAGATAGAGAAGGGAAGAAATCAGGGGAAGATTTTGGGGTGGCGTGGGAAGATTTTCTCGTCATGCAGGGAGGGGGAGGGGGAGAGAGAGAGAAGGGAAGAAATCTGGGGGATAGGAGGAGAGAAAAACGGGGGAGAGTTTGGAGAGAAAAGAGAGGGAAATAATTTTTGGGAGCTTTTTTAGGGGAATAATTTTGAGCGGCAACTTTACCAAAAAAAAAATAATAATAATAATTTTGAGCGGCAAATTATTTTTGTTATAAAAATAAATAAATGAGTTAAAAAAGTGATTTCGAAAAATAAAAATATTGAATATTAAATAATAATAAATTTTGATGATTATAGAATATCATAGATTTATTTAAATAAAGTTGATTCTATTCTTTTGTTAGTCATTAGTTTCATTTATAATTTTTGTTAAAGTTAAAAACATGTTCTCAAATATAGGTACGCATTAAT